>JAMJFZ010000239.1:11955000-13315000 GCA_026225945.1 Cricetomys ansorgei | reverse complement strand
TGTCTTTCCAGACATGCTAACTCCCCTGTCCAGGCTCTTTGGCTCTTGTCTTCTCTGGGGAATCAGTGTCTTTTTTGCCAGAAACAATTTTGTCATACAGCTCTCTCATTCTCTGTGTATGTCAGGTCAGAGACATTAGACACAAAACAACTCTCACGTTTACTTAGGGCATCTCAGACTTGAGGGTCAGTAAGATAGTTATTCACTTTTAGTGCTAGAATTGCCATGTCCTTGTTTTCTACAATGTGTCTCTTTCTAAGTTAGTAAGATCTCAATTAAAGATTGTTTTTAATTTTACCAATAAGTAAAATAGACACCATGGGTGAAAAGACTATCAGTAACTGTGCAGCAGAAAGAAGCAGAGAGGTAACTGTCTCCTTGGCATGCTAATGACTGGAAGCCTTGTCAAACAGTTACCTGTACTGCCATGGTGGTGAAGTCACCAGCACAGTCTAGTATAGTATAGTATAGTATAGTATAGTATAGTATAGTATAGAATAATATAGTATAATATGTGACAAAAAACTAATGAATTGGAATAGGACAAAACAATCAAACAGAAGGAAAAGACCCCTAGAAAAGGTACAAGAATCAGAGACCCAATTGTTTGTACAGTCAGGAATCTCATGAGAACACTAAACTGGAAGCCATAACATATGTGTGTGTGTGTGTGTGTGTGTGTGTGTGTGTGTGTGTGTGTGTGTAAAAAGAAAGAAGAAAAGAATACATAAATAAAAAAAAATAAAAAATTATAAGAAAGTTAAAAAGAATAAAAGGAAAAGCCCTGACATGACATTTTGAGGCCAATCACCAGAGATGCTGTTGAGCTTATTTTCTGTTGGCCATCTTGCTTGACATGGGACCTATCATTAAGCCTATCCCTGTTTCCCAGGGAGACTTCTGTGGAGAGAACTAAACTGTCATTTGCAAGTGGTTACCAAAGATATATTGCTTCTGTGTTAGGGATGTGGTTGTGTGTCCACTTCTCCTGTCAGCTCCAGGACCTTACCAGATACAGACCCATGCAGGCCCTGTGCATGCTGCTTCAGTCTGAGTTCATATGTGCATGTATCTTGTTGATCTCCATGTTGATGATCTTGTTTTCTTGGTGTCCTCAATCCCTTCTGGCTCTTACAATCTTTCTGCATCCTCTTCTGTGGGGTTCCTTGAGTCCTGAAGGAAGAGATTTAATGGAGGCATTCTGTTTAGGGCCAAGTGTTCCAAGACCTCTCACTCTGCATATGTCTGGCTGTGGGTCTCTGTATTGATTTTCTTCTGCTACAAAAAGAAGCTTTTCTGATGATAGCTCAGCAAGGCACTGATCTATGAGTATAGCAGAATGTCACTGGGAGTCATTTTATTGTTACATATTTGTTGTTGTTGCTGTTGTTTGTTTTTAGATCATCATTATTTGTTTTCTTTTTTTTTAGGTCCCTGTGGGCTATGTAGTCTCAGGTTCTGGTCATCCAAGCAGTGTCTGGCATGGGTTCCATCTCATGGAGTGGGCCTTAAGTCAAATCAGGTATAGGTTGGTTACTCCCACAACCTCTATGCCTCCATTGGCCTAGTATATATTGCAGGCAGGACAACACTGTGGATCAAAAGATTTGTGGTTGGGTTGGTGTTTATGTTTCTCCTTTGGGAGCATGCAGAGTACCTTTCTATATCAAAGACACTGGAAGATAGAGACGAAGACTCTATGCAAGTACCAGCTCGACTTTTGCATGTTCAATGAGTAATGTAGGTGTTGTCTTCAGCAATGGGGACTTGGCATTAGTTTTTAGGGAGCAACTTACATTTGTTTGATTGTTTGTTCATCTGTTTTTTGATGTTCCTTTGGGACCCCTTTTGCCAGCAACTCAATTAGATATAGCCCAATCTCAGTACTAGAAGCTTTTCATTTGGTGACAACAGATGGCCAGTTGGGACTCTACCTCCCCCATTATTTGGTGATTTAATTTAGATTATGTTTCATATAGGTACATACTTTAGTAAGCTTATACTGTATTAGGTTTCCATACTGCCCCTCAAATGGCCCTTACTTTTAGCTCTCTCTTATATTTGCTCTCTTGTCCTCTATTTCCCTTCCCTCCCCATGTGGTCCTCCTGATCCAACTCCCTTCCTCCTTCCCTCCTTCCCTCCTTCTCTCCTTTCCTTCCTTCCTTCCTTCCTTCCTTCCTTCCTTCCTTCCTTCCTTCCTTCCTTCCTTCCTTCCTTCCTCCCTCCCTCCCTCCCTCCCTCCTTCCTCTTTCCTTCCTTCCTTCCTTCCTTCCTTCCTTCCTTCCTTCCTTCCTTCCTTCCTTCCTTCCTTCCTTCCTTCCTTCCTACCTTCCTTCCTGTTTTGCCTTTCAGAGCTGTGGTAACAGGCATCTGCTGGCATGCCTGATAGATGTTCTTAGTCTGAGATTCTGATGGGAACCTTAATATTTTCCTTCATGTGCCCAGGATTGGATGGGATCTGCCCCTGTGTTCTTTCTCTTCATGCTGTCTCAGGATGTCAGCTAGGTACCGTGGTATTTCACCATGTGGTTTCCTTTACTTTTCAGTTTTAAGAAAGTTTACTTCAATTAGACTTCTAGTATTTATGGTTTTTCTTTTTTCTTCATTTTCTTCAATTAGCTATAGTTTTGATTCTTTACTCTTGGTTTACCTGTCACATTCTCTACTCTCTTTTCTGTATGCTTTTCCTTGATTTTGAAAGTTTATCTTTTTGTTTCTTTTTCTTTCCTGATGTTACCAATATTTGTATGATTATGTCTATAATTTTAATTTCTGATATAATATTCTTTTCTTACATGCTCAGTTCTCCTTCAAGTTTTCTCAGCTGATTGTGAGTTTTTATTTCTAAGTCCTGTTTTGTTTTGTAATATATAGTTTTTTCCCCTTTCCACCTTTTGTTCATCTGGAGGTAGCATGTTACTATATTTTGTTTTCTATCCTGTTTTACTGTAGGCACAAAGGAAGGAATTCTGTTCTTTACTCTTTTGTCTCCTATTAACTTTGTGAGGAATTTGATCTCAAATACTCCCATTGTTCATTGACATTTAAATTTAGTTTTTATGGATATTTCTCAATGCAATATGGTTCAGATATCTTCTTAGGAGACAAGTATTTTATTTTAAAATATAGTTTGTTTGATAGGAAATTTGTGACATGAATACAGCAAATTTCCTGTTCTGTTTAACATTTATGTTAATGTGACACACTGGTCATAATTAGAGGACATATATTGATGTATTTCATGTAAATAAATAACTTTAATCTATGTCAGCCTAATTGCCACCTGCTGTTTTTTCATTGTTCATCATTCCCCATAATGCACCCTACTGTATATAGCTCTTCCATCTTTTCTAATGCTTCTGTGCTGTGGCAGGCTTCAATATTTCTTTGCTTTTAATGACCTTGGAAGTTTTTAGATATACATTACTAATATTACCAGCAACTCTATCAATCAAGATATTGTGTGTGTGTGTGTGTGTGTGTGTGTGTGTGTGTGTGTGTGTGTGTGTATGTGTGTGTTCTCATGTTTATTCTGACTGATTCTGGCCAATAGATGTTTGGCAGAATGACCACATAAGTAAAGTGCCTTTCCATTACATCATGCCAAGGGTACATCCTGTCATGATAGCTTACCACAGATAGTATCGAACTTGACCTTCAGGCTAAAGTAGTGGGCATGTTCTTCCACTGCAATGACTTTTTGCTTCTTCCCTTTTAGACTGTATCTTTAAAAGGATGTCACTACATTAGTTTACACTTAAATAGTTAACAGTTGTATTAATGTGAGACATTTTCTGTGTGAAAGATTCACTATAACCAAATAGCTTTTAAAGAATGAAGTGCCCTTGACTCTAATGTAATATTAGAAACATGTAGTTGATTGCTGTCTGGGATTTCCTTTGTTTGTTTGTTTCTTTTCTCTACTTTTGTCATGATGCTTCTTCCTTGTCTCTATTTCCTTGATCTTCTTTGTTTTTGGCTGCATTTGAGGTGTCTCTCCTCTGCCAGTACCCACACTTCAAAGGAGCATTGCTGCTCTGCTCCCTAGGCCTCTTCTGCTCTTGGCTGCTCTGTACCAAAGGAATCCAAGCAAGTGTTTCACACTTTCCAGCAACCGTGTGGGCAAAGCCTGATTCTGTTTCTTCCCTTCAGATTCATTGTTCGGCTTGCTGCACCCAGTGAGGACTGTCTGCTTCCAAGGTTTTGCTGATCTCAGGCCCCATAAGGAGTACCTAAGTTTCTGCTTCCCTCTGTGCCCACATCACACCAACAAGTCTGGTGACTGTTAGTGACAATTCTTTACCCTTTGAGTTTGGGTGATTGGGAATCCTGGCCATTTAGTTTGATTTAAATATTGAACATGGGTTTTTAATGTCTTTTCTTTAGTTCTGCCTCTTAAGTGCATCTGTGCATTTGTTTAGATCAGGCATTTCAGAAACAAAACTCAGACCTTCCACTCTTCTTCCAGACTTTTACCTGAATGTCTCCCTCACATCTGCAATAATATCATTTACATACTAAACCACATATACACACAGACATACATATGCACCCACACACATAAAGACAGTACATGTAGATATTACAAAAGATTTCCTGAGCAATAAATCATAAGACCACAAATCAAGTCTATATTTCCAGAGCAATTTTGGATCATTATTGCCTATAATTCATCAATAAGTCCGACTTATTGTTATTACATAAACATGTATCTGTAGACCAAATGCAAGGTTAGATAATCTGCATTTAAAAAGACAGTAATGCTACTGAAACCTACATTCCAAGTGAGTTTGTCAAAACCAACCATAAAATGAAAATATAACACCACTTCCCTGATGATCATACAATCCATCCTGTAAACTCTGATATTCTTTACATGATCAAGTGCTTTAAATATTTTTGCTTTAAAGTAAACAAAATCCAATCAAATATAAAATATTATTTTTGAGTGTTCAATTCAGAAACCTTATAAGAGATATAAAGATGAATTTAATCAATGATTATGGTTAGGGATTTAAAACTGTTATTGTTCCTTAATTTGCACAATAAACATATACCTTTGTGAATTCTCTCTGAAAAGGTAATCACATACTATATTTAAATAGACTTGCCACTTTAGCTTAATTCACTTTTAAAAAGGAAGCATTTATGTTTTCATTAAATCTGCTCTACAATTTTATTCCATTGATTTAAGGTTATTTTAAAAATGAACACAAACTGCCTACACTAGTAATTACCCCAGTTCTTTAAAGAATGCAGCTATAATTCAATCATTAAGAAGGGAAGCAAAGCTTCAGTCCATTAACAGTTATTTATAATAGCACATCTCAATTGATTATACTGCAGATTTTTTTGTAGGTCTTGTTTTATAAATTGAGTCTAGTCAAGTAAACATAACATTTGGTAATAGTCTTCATAGCAACTGTCAAAATGACTTATTGTTTTTCCAGGCCCCGCATTCCTTCAGAATTAATAATACCTTTGTGCCCTTTATAACACTTATTATTGATGCCATGAAGTTCTCTATATTTAATGAGTAGATGTTTCATTATAGTACATAGTTTTGTTGACAGATAGAAAGTGTTTCTAATCTTTTTCTCTTTTCCTCTTGATTGAAGGATTGTAAATATGCAATTAGCAGTTGAAGTAGAAGTAAGAAGAAGAAAATATCAGCTGTCAAGATTTCTGTTCAAAGACACAGAATATTGTAAGCTAAGAACAACATGACAAAAGATAAAAGAACCCTTTCCAATGTGCTGGGAAGTAGAAAAAATGTTTATACATTGATTTATCTCCTTTTTTTGGACATGACTGTAATCATTGTGTTCTATGCAATAGGAATTAATGAAAAGACACATTTCTCTCTTGCAGTGCAAAGGTTAAGCTCTTATACACATTCAGCTTTGGATTTCCATAGTTAATTGCTTTCTAGTATTTTTCAATAATGAGGAGGTCAATGACTTCTGAGAGTAGAAAAAAATAGAAAATATAGCTGTAAAAATTAGTACATCCTAGAAGTGATATTAAATATATTGCTAAGAATTCTTGTTAAACTTCATCTAGAGTATTTAATCCTTGCCAGTTACCAATTTAATCTCAGAAGTGGTCCAAATGTGAAGAGATTTTGATATTTTAAATTGTGCTCTTCATTTTCAATGCCTCTATTTTGGTTTCATGCTTTTATATATGTATAGTCTATTTATTGAGACTTGTGTTTTTTTTCAATAGATTGCCAAATACGAAACAGTATATATCATCTTTGAGCAACAAGCATATCCATGCTCTATTCATAGAGGGAAAACACTCAGTTATTTTGAAATATGCAGATATAGAGTCTTGAGGATGATAATCCTAAATCATTCCTTTCCTAAATATTATTTAGTGAGGTTTCTATTCATACATATTTACAAATAAATATATATAAGATGTATCAAGAGTTATACTATATTAAATAGATTAATATGATTTGAAGGCCTTCAATTGAATAAGTTTTCTAATATTTATTTTATGCATGATGTTTAAAAGAAAATTATCTTTGCAAAAACATATTAAAAAGAGAGAAACATAAATTTATTTAACATGAGTTTTTGATGGCATACAAGACTTCATACAGAAATTACACTAAGAAACATGAAACTCTGAGGCTTTCAGTTGAAAATAAACTCAGGTTTGATGAAGAGGAGAAATTGTGAAGCAATGTGATACTACTGAGAGAGTGAGCTGACTATAAACTGTAAACTGTAAACTGGGACAGACCCACTCGCTGCTGCTGTGTTTGGGACTTCTCTCTGGATGTAGGGAAGTACCTCCCACAGGAGTGCCTTCTGTCTGCTTCAGAGGAGCATAGGATAGTCCTTGATCTGCTATTTCTTATTCCACCAGTAAAACATTAGTCTTTAGAGACATTTGGGCTTAGAATGCCCTGAACTCTATCAATGGTATATGGAGAATAAGCTTTGACTCTGGTGCAGTTAAAATGATCTCTGGTTGTGAAGTAAAGTCTTCCATATTGCTTCTCTTAGTTTTGTAGTTTCCTCATCAGTATGGAAACATTGGATTGGCTTGAGACTAAGTGTCCAGTTTTACTTTTCTTTACGTAATGAGCTGGGATTCAACTATTGCTAAATGATCTACTTGCCACACCTTGACTTAGAAAGCATTTTTTTCCTCAGTTACTGCATTTCCATGGATACCCCTGTCAACATCTGGGTGTCTTCTGTTCAATAATGGTTGGCTTGTTCATTTACATATTTTATATTACTGGATTATCACAGTTTTTTAACAGGCTTTAGATTATAGCAGGAAGGTTCACTTCAGCTTATTTTTATGTTTACCCTTTTGTCTTTGATACTTGTAGGTTTTTATGTCAAGTTTAAAATTATTATTTTCATGAATTTCCCCTAAATCCTACCAAGAATAGATTTGAATTAGAGTGTTAATTTTGTAAAATGGGGTAAGGTTTGATGTCTTTGAATTGAGCTATCTAAATAAAGATACTAAAATGTTTACTTTATTTATTAATGTGTTCTTTTGTGCCACTAAGCAGGGTCTTGACATTTTGGTCAATTCTCCATTTTCTTTAACCTACATTTTATTTGCTAAATTTCAGTTATACTTACCCTTTGTGGAGCTAAGACAAGCAATTGTGTTTCTAAGGTAGGTTTGTATCTGGTCACTTCTCTGTTGGATTCTTCATTTGTAAAATCTTCGGAAAGTAAACAAGAAATATAAGAATAAAGAGTGAAGCAAAACCCAGTCTGTCCTTGATAACATTGGTAGGACTACAACTGCAAAGTTAACAGCAGGACACCTCCCGGGGCCCTGCTGTAGTTAGTTGAAAAGCACCATAAAGACTCCACTTAGATGACTTCCCCAATATGCTCCAGATCTGCCTTCTCCCTTTCCTTAATTACAGATTTCCAATTGCAGGGTTCCCTCATGTCAACAGCCCATCACAGTTAACCAGGCATCTTCTAGCCCATCCAGAATGCATTAGCCCATCACAGACCTTCTTCTGAATCCCTCAGACAGAGCTCAAGACTAGCAAAAGAACTCTTGTTGTCTTTTACCAGCATTAAAAACAAAAACAACAGAATGACACCTTTGACTGAAATTTCTTCTCTAAATGAAAGTCAAATAAATAAATGAATAAATAATATTAACATTACAAATGGGTCTTCAGATTACAGGTGAGCAGGCATAAGTCACAGAAGTTGCTTCATTCTTTGGCTGTTTCTAGGCAGAGACTCAAAATCTGCTAAACTTTTTCCCCCTTACTTCCTTTGACTTTGGAGGCTATTTTTTCCCCCAATTTACTGGCTGCAAACATCACAAGAATGGTAAATGTCCTCCTCACCTATCACTCCTCTCATTCCTTATCTCAAAGGAAGTAAAGTCTACGTTTCTGGTGTTGTTCTACTTAAATACAATGTGTGTGTGTGTATGTGTGTGTGTGTGTGTGGTGTGTGTCTGTGTATAGTGGGGGGTTCTTGAGACAAGGTTTCTCTGTTTAGCTCTGGATGTCCCAGAACTCCCTCTGTAGACAAGTCTGGCCTCCAACTCACAGAGATCTGCCTGCCTCTGCCTCCTGAGGGCTGGTATTATAAGTGTGTACCACCACCCCTAGCTGTAATTCTTTTCTGGATGTATAATTTACACCTTAATTTTATTACTTATAAAAAAAAGTAATCTAGACTTTGCCAGCAGATGAATCAGGTAGGCAGGCTACCTATAGTACACATGGTTCTGTTCCCACAACCTACTCCTCAGTAGTCCCTCCCCACTCTCAGCCAGTCCTGCGTGCCTCTCCAATCCACAAAACCTGAGGATAATCCCCAATGCTATCACAACCTAAGCCCCTGAAAAACCAGCCACCCAGCAACATCATTACCCACTCCATTGGGAAAACTAGTGCAGATCAGGCCAACCAGCCAGAAGGACAGCATAAGCCAGGCCAGCCAGCCAGAACAGTAGGCAAGTTCAAACTGCCAAACCAGGCAGAGTTCCTGCTGGACCAGAAGCCACTAGAGCTCCAGCCCCCAACTCAGGCGAAGACCAACAGCTTGACAAGAGGGCATGAAGAACAGAAGATCAGAGAAGAAACAAAGAATAAAAAAATCAAGGAAAAAAGCATTTAGCCCACAAAAACAAACCCAGGGTTTTGGTACTTAAACCTACAATCACAGCAAACCCAGATGCCTAAACAGCAGCGTAAGAACACAATCAACAACAATCAGGACAATATGCCCAAAGCCCAACTATCCTGCTATGCAAGTCCTTGAAAAAATGGATTCAGCTGAACTCAAACTTAGCTTTATGAAGCTAGTGGAGGCTCTTAAACAAGAAAAAATAAATAAATTCCTATAGAAATCAATGAACATACAAACAGATACTGAGAGAAATTGAGAAAATTCATTAAAGAAACAAAGGAAAACACAAAAAAATAGAGGAAATTAGCAAATTCCTTAAGGAAAGCCAAGTGGGAGCACAGTGATCTCCCTTGTAAAGTGGAAATAGAACAGATGGTGCAGGCATGTTGGGGGAGGACAGAAATGGGAACATAGGGGACCAGGAGAGGGAGAGAGATGGAGAGAGAGAATATATGGAGAGACAACCCAAACTGGGGGACAATTAGGGATGACCTAGAGATCTAGTGCAGTGGAAACTCACTGGAATTTATGAGGGAGACCCTAGCAAGGACCTGTTATAATCAGGGATAGGGAGCCAGAACAGGCGATCTTTGGCCAAGCGAGGCTTCCTCCTTGTTAAGCCTTGTTTGAGGAGTAACCCTGGGAGGATTGTTACTTTCTGGGTAGGAGGAGGCACGGCATAGATCTGAGAGGCGATGAGGTGAACTAGGAGAAGTGGAGGGAAGGGAGGAGAGGGGTCGGGATGTGTTATAGGACAGAAGAAAAAAAGTAAACTACCAAAAAATCCAAATTCTCCTTTGTTTTGGCATTTTCTAATGATTAGTCACCTTTGAATACTGGGAATATTTTGAGCCTTACTATAATGTATTTCTTTTAAAAACAGGTTTTGTTTCCTATTGTGCTTTTAATTAGCATTTCCCTGATGACTACTAGTCCTACACATTTTTAATATGCTTGGTAGTAATTTTTACATCTTCTTTCAATTGGAGCAGGCTCATTTTACATTCTAGATGCATATTACAGATCCATAGACTACAGTCTTTTTTTCTGTTGGTTTTCTTTATATTGTCTTAAAGAGCTATATTTTAAATTTTGGTGAAGTACAGTTTGTCAATGTTTATCCGTTGTTTAGATGCTTTCTTTGGGGGTCCCATGTAAGAAATTGCAGCTGAATACAAAGTCTCAAGTTTTTTTCTCTTGTGTCTCCCAAACCTAGAGTTGAAGATTCCATTCAAGGCTTTTTGTTTTCTTGTCCTGCAGATGTTATATGCTGAACTAGAGCCACAGATCCACTTCTAATTCCAATTATAGAAAATTTATAGATTTGATTTGTGGCTTTTCACTTGAGTATCTGCCTTATGCTGACTGATGTTTCTTTGATGTGAGGTCAGGGCAAAGCCTACTGATTTATTGATTTATTTAAATACTCTTTAACTTAGCTTTTATAGATCCCATTTTACAGATATCACACATACACTGCGCATGTTCTCTGCACATTTTGTAGTACTTTTAGCATAGTAAATGGTGTCCTTATTTTACTTAAATTTCCAGTTGACTTTTAATATGTTAAAAATACAATTGATAATCATATCTTTTTAATTTTTAAGTATAATTAAGATGATGTTAGTTTTTTTGTGTGTGAATTCCAAAAAGTTTCCTTGTATTTTCAAATTGCCAATAAGCAAAGTTTCACCTTTTCAATATTTACCTTTTATTTCTCCAGTGTCCTAGTGAAACTGAAAGTGCATCAAGTACAATATTGAGTAGAAATGATGAAAGTTATAGCCCTTAGTTATTCATGAATCTGCGGAGAAAACTTAGTGCTTTACTAAGAATATGATACGAGCTGACAATTTTTTATAGTCTTTAAAAGCTTCAAGAAATTCCTGACATTTCTGGTTTACTTCATGAGTTTTTCAAACATGCATTTAACTTGTCATTTTCATCTGTGTTGAATTAGTGTATCTTTCACTAAATGAAAATTTTATATTCCGTTTATCGATTTTTCAAAGATTGAGCTAAGTTTACAGTCCTGGATTAAGTTCATGTAATCATAATAAATGGTAATTTATTTTTTTGTTTTAGAATTTCTACAATTTTTGCTAGGAATATTTGCAAATGGAATTGTCCCTTGGGTGGTGCATAGACACAGCATTCAACAGAGCTGCCTTTTGGAACTCTCCATGGAAGATAGGCTCTAGTATCTCTCATAGATGCTCAAAAATATGTAGATATATGAGTGTTTCATACAAGATGACACTGTATTTGTGTTTAACCTGCATACATTTTCCTATATGCTTTTAGTCATTTCTAAATTACTTATAATATGTAAAATAATGTAAATGCTGTATAAATCATTGTTGAACAGTATTATTTAGGAAATAATCAATTTATAACATCTGCATTTAGTGGTAAAGTGTCTAGAGACATTACTTCATTTTTAACTCTACTTATAATATATTCTTATTTTGACATAATATGTTAATTTTCATCCTAATTGTTGCTATGACTATATTCCTCTAAGATCTAAAGACTTCCTCACTTTTTGCTACTGAAGAAGCACAATTTTAGTGTTATTTAGTGTTATTCTTAAGAATTCCTTGAAATAAACTAATATTTAATTTTCACCTTGTAACTGTTTGGCCAGTAAATATCTAAAATCATTACCACACAATTTAAAAGGATGGAGAGAATAAAAACAAAAATCCTGTCTATGTAATTTGCAAATGCAAATTACCTGAAAAGACATTTCACATTTTCATTTAGTACAAGCAAGAATTGGCTGGTTCTAAAATAACAGGATGTTTGACATCTTACTTCCAGCTTCAAGTCACAGTTTTCCTTTTCTCTGCGTGAATGAAACTGTATGTAGGCGCCACACTTGCCATGCCCAGTAAATGATATTTTCCATAGTCAAGATACAAAAACGATTTCCAGCATGGGAATAAGCTTTTCATAATTGTGATTTTAGAATCCTGACTTGTATTATTATCATATGTTAATTATACATAATAAGAGGTGCCATCATGACATTATGGAGATAAGAGAATTATTCATCAAAAACATCTAAACAAAAATTGGCTCTGCAGAGATGGCTGAGCTCCTACCACTTCCTGATCTTTTAGAGTACCTGAGTTGGTCAGTAGCACCCATGTTGGGTGGCTCACAGCACCCTATAACTCCAGCTCTAGGGAAGCACTCTCCCTTGCCTTTATGGGTAGCCACATGCATGTGTCACACACACACACACACACACACACACACACACACACACACACACAATTTTTCTTAAAATCTTTAAAAATTAGAAATATGAGAAAATTATAAACATGTAAAAATTAAACTCATTAAGAACAACAAAACAAGAAATAGTCAATTATTATTATTATTCAGGTTTGAAAACTCAGAAATATTTCTATTAAAATAATAAAAGTGCCAAAAGATGTGATTAATAGGTTTTTAAAAAAATTTTAAAGTCAAACCACATTTATTTTAACTTTGGAGAATATATATTTTAACAAAACATTAAAAACTGCATTATCTGGACTAAGATTCCAGTTTATTTATACTTACTTTGAGTTTCTAAACCTCTTGGAGCTGTGGCTTCATATCTGTGATCCAGTGTGAACCTTTTTGGGCCGCTATTTCTTGACTTCCACTCCACTTCTCATTGTAGGTCTCTTGTTGCACCAATTTGCTTCCCTGCTGTTGTCCATTAGGTCCATGGTAAATTCTGGTTTTTTTTAACCTTTCCTTTCCATTTAATTTCTGTAGATTTCATCCCAGCTCTTTCTTTTCTCTCTCCTGTGATCAAGACCCTGTCTTGAAAACAAACGAACAAATAAATAAATCAAAAATTAAAAAAGTAAGCTCTATCTTTAATGATATATTCATTACATAAAATGTCTAAAACTGGAAAAGATGAACATCTCTTTGAGATTTACAAATTTATTTTAAAACAAAAAAAAACATCATATTAAAAACTATACACCTTAAAAAAAAAGGTATAATTCTACTTTGAGTCACTAAAAGTTAACTGCTATGGGAATTTCTTTCCTTATAAACCAGTCATCCTTTGAACAAAGCAGAGCAGGATGGAGATCCTTGAGAAAGTGGCAACATAGTGAAGTTGTCCCTACTGTCTGGAGGCACTTTCCATTCTGCAGTGTAGACAACTGTAGCACAAACATAGTCTGGCAGACTGCTAGAATACACAACAACAACCAGGCAATTCAGGAAGCCTGAAATATGAAGAAGAAATTGAAAAGGTATTTCTATAGACAGAAGTGGTTTGTTGGTCTATAGAGTTCCTTTCAGGCCTGGGTTGAGTACAGCTCTGCACATGCAGAAGGCCAGAAAGCATCCATCAGCTTTCTACAAGCCCACTGCCAGATGCAAAGATCTCTTGAGTAAAGATGCTAGAGTAGATTGGAGTTTGGGAAATGGCTTGCCTCAACAGTGGGACTAATTAACTAGGAAAGACTACCTGGATGTGAACTTGAGAATGTAGCAGAAAGCCCCGAATGAATCAAGAGCTCCTGAGTAACTTGCTTTCATGACAAATCAAGATGAGATTACAGAGTTGGTGCACACCATCTAGAATATATTTTGTACACGAAGAAAGATAATATGATCAACAGTTTGGATAAAAATTAATCAGTGTAAACCTCAGACATAAGAGAAATAACACAGCTAGCAGAAAAGAACATTAACATCATATGATATTATTACAAGACCAGGTATCTAGTGGAAAATAGAAAGATGATGGAGAGGGAAAAGAGGGTGTGGAAATCAGAACAGAACTTGTAAAGATGAAATTGACATGGAAACTGTTATTGTTGTTTGTTTGTTTCTTCAAGACAGGGTTTCTCTGTTGTAACTCTGGCTGTCCTGGAACTCACTCTGTAGACCAGGCTGGCCTCAAACTCACAGAGATCTGCCTGACTAACGAGTACTGTGATTAAAGGCGTGTACCACCAATGCCCAGCTGTAAAGCTTACCTTTTAAGCAGTATGACCTTTATTGGTTTGGCATTTGGTTTAAATTACTAAGTGTTTTCTACAATCACAACTGATACAATTAAAGTTTATTCTGATTTTGTGCTATGTTTACCAAAATTCTATGTTTTTCACCAAAAGTGTGTGTGTGTGTGTGTGTGTGTGTGTGTGAGCATGCATGTGCGTGCATCCACTTATGTGTTATGTTGCCAAATTTGAGGGTGTTGTATAATTTTCATGGTCAAAGCTTTCCTGGAATTCATTCTGTAGTCCAGCCTGGCTTTGAACTTACAATAGTGCTCCTACCTCAGTTTTGTGAGTCCTGTGATTACAGGCATAAGCCACCATGTTAGACTTGAAAGAGAACATTTTATTTTAAAGAAGACATCTATTTTAAGATCATAGATTGGGTGCTGGAGGCATGGCTCAGCAGTTGAAAGCTATTGCTCTTCTTTGAGAGAACCAGGAGTTCAGTTCCCAGCATCCATATCAGATGCCCCATCGCCACCTGGGACTGATGCTCTAGGGGATTGGATGTTCTCTTATGGCCTCTGTTGCCAGCCAAACACCCAAATGACACCCTTACTAAATGATTACCAATTAAAGTATTTAGAACAGGTAGGAAAATAAAAATAGAATTAGAAATTATTATTGAAATAAGTATGTAAAATAAAGAAATACACAAATAAATAAATAAACAGAATAAAAATAAAGCCAAGAGGAGCCCAACACTAACTGATTGGTAGTGGTTGCTCTATGCTAGTTCTACAGTGAGTCTTTGGAACCCAAAGGCTAAAATGTCTGAAAATGTCATTTGAACTTGTCTTTTTAAAATATCCAATTCAGTTTATCCATAATAGTTTTGCAGAAGTATCTTAGATCTCCAAATTTCTCCTTTGGTAAGTGAATTGATGCTACAATCCATAACAGGTATTTCCCTGAAATTAGCTGACAATTAATATTCTAGTTTGTCCCTGTGGCAGGCAAGACACATGTTTGATGGGTTATGCAAATTCAGTGTGCAAATTCATGGATCATTTTAAAAATGATTGAAGGACTAAGTTAGCTATGGCAATAATACACAAAGAAAATATACGTTACAGGTTTGTATTAAACTCATTTTTTTTTCAGGTTTGTATCTAGGAAATTAAAGGTATCAGAATTGATGATGGTACACTGGTTAAGTAAGCCATTGTGAAGCGACTCTGGAGGAAGGCCAGTTTACAATAAGAAGGTTCCATGCTCACCATCCTGAGGTGAGCACCTCTGAGGTGGACTGGGATGGGGGGTACAGTGTTCTCAGGAATGAACACAGCTGACACAATCCCTAACAATACTCTAAGTATTTGTCTTTATAACCTCATGTAAATGTAGCTCTTACCCCTCATCAAGAACGTTTTTCTTTGCAACAGATGGAGACCACTACAGAAAAGCCCAACCAATACAAATTCAGAGTTGTGGGGACCAGTTCCAATGGATACATCTACAAAACAACTCCTGTATTAAGGCTCATGGAACACTGTGGCGAAGGGAAAAGGGCAAAAGATTCTAAGAGTCAGAGGATGAGGTAGCTTGTTGTGTCTTCTAGCAATAACAGAAGCTACACCCATAAAGTCTTACCAAGATGACTGCCTAAAGCTGAGCTGAGTAAGGACAACAACAGACATGGCAAAGTGGATGGGAAAAGCTTACAAGGCTCAATCCTACACAGAGTTCTGAAGACAATTAGGAAAGGCTGAGAGGAGAGAAAGGAGGAAGACACAACAGATGGTCAGTCCTGAAAACACATATAAAAGTACACAGTAAAATTATCTAGACTGGACAAGTTATATCTAGGAATACATATAATGTGTGTATATGCATATATGTATGTATGCATATGTGTGTGTGTGTGTGTGTGTGTATATATATATATATATATATATATATATATATATATATATATATATCCATGTAACAACAACTAACTAAAAAAAAGCAATACATTTGAAAGAGAGCAAGGAGAGATATCTAGGAGGCTTTTGACTGAGGAAAGGGAAGGAAGGAGGAGATGATGTAATTGTAAACTATAAAATAAAAGAAATAATAAATTTAGCATAAAAAAACAAACACAGCTGGCTGAAACCTGCAGCAAGGAAGTGACTGGGCTGCTATGTGTGAACTCTTGGAAGAATTAAAGAAAAGATGACAGACTGCAATGCACCAGAGGGAAGAAGATTATAAAAGAGCTGCTATTTTTAAAATGCTTCAGCAACAGCGCTCCATTCCCAGACAGGAGCAGACACATGAGATTTCATGCTTCCCTTTCAGTTTGAGTAATATTTATGAATAAAATATGAGTAATAGTTAAAAAAATTAATTGTAATTTGTGTGTATAAGTATTTTACCTGGATATATATTTGAGAATGTCTAGTGTCTGCAAATGTCAGAACAGGATGTTGGATCCCCTGAAACTGGAATTACATGAGGGTTTGAACTGCCGTATAGGTATTGGGAACAGAATCTGAGTCCTTTGCAAAACCACTGAGCCATCTCTGTCGCCCACATAGAATAACATTTAAAATAAAGAACCCTTCCTTTTTAACATTAATTTAGTGAAGAAAGTTGGAAAATGATTCCAAAATTTCGGTTATTCACTCACACTAATATTTTTTGTTTACTTTTACTTACAAGGATTACTTTTTAATTGATCTCTTCTGGTGATGCTGCCCCAAACCCAAGCCAGGTTCTCGGTGCAGTCACAGCTGGTGCTATCCTCCCAACATTGTGTCTGCTTTCTCAACTTCTTCCTCAGTTTCATAGATAGCATGAACTATGAGGTTTTCTTCAGGTAGAAGTCTTTAAATGCAGCTTTAACCCTTTAGTTCACTGATTGGGTGAGAGAAATGATACTTGCGGACACATCACCTTGCTATTAGTATAAACATGAACATCTCAAGATGTGTGAGAGAACCACTAGACATAAGCAGAATCTGAGAAGGTATTATTCTTTTTTTTTTTAATTTGGTGTTACACAAAGAGAGAATTAACACAGTACTATACTCCCACAAAGTAAGCTTTCAGGTTTCCAACATTTAATAAAAGCATAGGAGTCAGCATATTGGGGTGCAATGTATAAGACACATCATGGCAAAAACCGCCTTATGATCATGATATCTCCCTGCCAACTAAGCAAGGGCATGTTATTCTTCAAGCCATTTCTCTATGTCACAGGCACATCAATTGAGAAGGCATCTTGGAGGAGGAATTGGATCATCAATGACTTCCTATGGCTCCCACAGCATACCAACAGTGAGTTCTCACTGAACCCTGAAGTCCTTGGATTCCCACTGTGCCTCAGCATAGAGAGTACCAATTAATAGAATACAGCATTCTTCCAACTTCTCTCCTTTTCTGGCTAAGAAAGGGCGATGGTTTTGTACACCCAGTGAGGTTATCCATATTCATTGAGAGCTTGTGATTGCAATGGCTGTGTATTACCCAGAAGATGGCAGTTTACAGCCCTATTCCCTATCTTCTGTCTCTTACAATATTTCAACCAATATCTGGTATGGATTCCCTCCTATAGAGGAAGTCTCAAAACCTATCAGAGAGCAATTGGTTACTCCCATGTGCTGATTTGAAGAATGACCCCCATAGTCTCATAGACTTGAGTGCTTGGTCACCAGGAAGTGGCACTATTAGGAGGTGTGGCCTTATTGGAATAGTTGTGGCCTTGTTGGAGGAAGTGTGTCACTGGGGGTGGGCTTTGAGGTTTCAAATGCTCAAGCCAGGCCCAGTGTCTCTCTACTGATCCAGATGTAGAACTCTCAGCTCCTTCTCTAGCACCATGCCTGCCAGAGGGCTGCCATGCTTCCTACCATGATGAAAATGGGTTAATCCTCTGAACCTGTAAGTTAGCCACAATTAAATGTTTTCCTTTATGAGACTGGCTGTGGTCATGGTGTCTCTTTACGGCAATAGAAACCCTAAGATAAATCATAACAGCTGTTCCACTATTGAACAAGTAGCTACATCTTGTCTGGGAGATTGGTGTTATATAGTTCACAGGGCTCACAGCAGGGTAAGATCACACACACACACACACACACACACACACACACACACACACACTGACACACACATCACAACCAAGATAAGTATTGTTTTCAATACTGGAGTCTCATCAGCTAGATCTGTTGGGCAAGTAAAAGAAACGGTAATAGCTTGCACTGTTTGGGAAGAATTATACACCATCCCTTACCAACAACTCATATGACATTGTCCTATATCTGGCTCTGGGGTTTTGTTGGGTAACTCAAAGCTTCAAGTGGAAGCCTTCTCCAACTTTAATCTTCAAGTGGAAGCCTTCTCCAACTTTAATCCTCAGTTGTGTGCAAGACAGTAGAGGCTTCTTTTTCTTTCTTTTTTGTTTGTTTGGTTTGGATTTTGGTTTTTTAGACAGGGTTTCTCTATAACAGTCCTGGATGACCTGGAACTTGCTTTGTAGACCAGGTTGGCCTTGAACTCACAGAAGTCTACCTGCCTTTGCCTTCCAAGTGCTAGGATTAAAGGCATGAACCATTATGCCCAGAAACTGTAGGTTTTTACACAGCTCCTTTATATCCCTTTTGGTGTGCAAACCTTTCACTTCTGGTACTTTTTATCCTTACTTTTCTATTATTTATGATGTAATATTTACTTTCCCTTACAATGATCTCTTTTTAGATATAGAGCATGTACATGAACATTAAGTTGAACACATAGAATTAGAGATTCTAAGCTAAGATCCATATATGAAAACAAATGAGAGTTGTTTGTTTTTTTTTCTTTGCCTGATTTAGATCACTCAGTGAAAGTTTTCATTTATTTACTGGAAAATTTATAATTTAATTTCCTCTTTACAACTGAATACAATTCTACTGTGCTCATTGCTACATTTGAATTATCCATTCATATGTTGATGCCTGACTCCCTTCTCTAGCTATTGTTACTAGAATGAGAGCAGGACTAAACTCTATGAACAAGGATCTCAATGGTAGAATAGAAAGTCCTTTATGATCGTGGCCAGGAATGGAATTCCTTGGGTTCTGTGGCCTTTGAGGAACATTAACTCTAATTTCCATAATGGTTGTACCAGCTTGCACTCCTAAATTCAGTGAATAAGAATATTGCTTTCTCTACATCCTCATGAACATTTTTGTAATTTGACTTCTTGAAGACAGCCATTCTGACTGAAGTGAGCTAGAATCTCAAAATAGTTTTAATTTTCATTTCCTTCTTAGTTAATGACGTTTAATCCTTCTAAATTGCATTTTAACCATTTTTTTCTGTTCATATCTGCAACCCCATTTTATTGTTTGCTCATTTTCATGAGGCATTTTGCTTGTTGGGTTATATTCTACTAGGTATCAGAATTCTCTTGACTGTATAGCTGGTGAAGTTTTCTCCCATTCTGCAGGCTGTGTTTTCATTCTGCAGAATGTTTCCTTTGCTGTACAGTAGCATTTTAGCTTCACGTGGTCCCAGTTGTCAAGGGTTGGTCTTATTGCCTAAGCAACCGGAGCCTTGTTTAAAAGGTCTTTAGCTGTGCCTGTGCATTGCAGTATACTCTCTGCCGTTTCCTTTCTGAGGAGTATTAGGATTTGCACTGAGGTCTCTGATAATTCGGCATTGGTTTCTGTGCAAGCTGAGAGGTAAGGTCATTTCATTCTATCTGTGGACAGCCAGTTTTCCCAGAACCATTTGTTGAATATTCTTTATTTATTGCTTGAATGATGTTTTTGGCATTTTTGTAGAAAAATCAGGTGGCTGTAAATATATGGTCTTAAGTCTGGGTCTCTTTTTCTATTCAGTTGACCTACATGTCAATTTTTGTGACAGTAACATAGAATTAATTATTTTTTTACTGTAGCTCTGTAACATAACTTGAGATCATGTTGAGGATAGCTTTGACTATTTGGGATCTTTTTTTTTCCATATGAATTTTAAGATTGTTTTCTCTATTTTTGTGAAGAATAGAGAGACCCCAATTGGGATTACATTAAATCTGTAGATTCCTTTTGGTGGAATTGCTTTTTGCACCAAATTAATTCTACTAATCCGTGAACATGAGAGGCCTTTTCATCCTTCAGCGTCTTCCCCATTTTCCTTCTTTGGTGTCTTAGAGTTTTCATTATTATTATGTAATTTTTATCATAATATTTTAAAATTTGTTTTACTTGCATATGAGTGTGTGTGCATGTGTGTGAGTGTGTGTGTGTGTGTGTGTGTGTGTGTGTGTGTGTGTAGACTCATGCATGCCATGTGGAAATCAAAGGAAACTTGTAATTGATTCTTTCCTTCTACCACATCATGGGTCCTGAGGATTGAACTTGTGTTGCCAGGCTTGGAGACAGCCATCATTACCTGTTAGGCCACTCTACTGCTAGCTTTCTGGGTGCTGAGATTATAGGCATGTGGGAACATGTCTGCCTACCATGTTCTTTATCTCTCTTTTTTTTGAGATTATACTATAATTATATAATTTCCCCCTTCCCTTATTTCCCTCCTCACTCTTCCATATACTCTCCCTGCTTTCTTGCAAGCGTATGCCCTCTTTTTTCATTAATTATTATTACATAGACATGTGTATATGTATATACATATATAATAAATATAACCTGCTCAATATCTATTTTAAACTAGAAGAATCTGCACATAATCTTTATTTTCCATTTATGATGGTAATGACGTGTGCTTTCTTTGTTTTTTTTAATGTTATGAACTAGTATTGCTAAAGGTTCTATCAGTTTTATTGGTCTTTTCTCCCAAATATATTTTGATATTGATATTTTTGATATTATTATCAGGAGTATTTATTGTTATATTTGTTGCTTTTTTTTGGTTTAGTTTGATATTACTGTGCTTTTTGTATCATCTTAACATTGAAGAAGCGGTATTGGTTTGCTCTTTAACATATGCATTTGAGGTCTATTTGATCTGTGAAACCCTGATTACCTGTGCTTGGTCATATGACAGGGAATAGAGATGAATAGAACCTGGCTTTTCTTATTCAGCTACTCGGGTTCATAATTGCTCTGTCCAGGGAGTTTCTATGCTCGCAGCTGCTGTCACTCTTGGTCATGCTCAGAATGGCATTAACCTTCTAGGACAGTACAGGGCAATAGCCTAGAAACAATTCTTCAGGTTACATTCAACATCTCTTCCATGTTTTTGAGCACTGAGAGTATCAATTTCAGTTTGGAGCAATGCTATGTGTGTGTAATTTACAATACATCATGCAGAAGGTTAATCTTCTGATGTTGGAGGAGAGCCATATTCTAACACACTACCATGTTTAAAGAGTTCTTAACTTAATTATTCATTAACAAAAACTAGACTCCACCTCTAAATCTTGATTTTTATGTTGAATGGTACAATTTGAGTTTGTTGTCCCCAAAGCTATTAGAGACTAAATTAGAATTATCTCATGTATTACCACTAGTGTATAATGTTACAAGATATTTGGGTTGTCTGTGAGGTTAGGCTTCCTTTTAAGAAAAGGAATCCATCTTTAATTTTTAGATAATCTATATTATAATGGTATCTAAAATTGGAGTGTCTCCCCCTTTGTGATATTCTTAACTTTCTTGTTATTCTAACTGGATATTGCTGTAATCTTCCCCTGTCACCAGATATTTTAGAGATGACATTCAGTAACAAACACAAAGCCCTTGTCTATTGCCATCTTCATTACTGGATTCAACTTCTATCTCCCAAACTTGACTATTTTCTAAAAAAAATAATAAATCAATTCAGTTTTCTTAGTTTTTTTTTTTTTCAAAAATATCTCTATATAGATTTTCCAGTTAAGTTTCTTTTCAATCCTTGTTCTCTGGAGGGATTTGGAAAGCTAGCAATGAAAGATCATATTTGCATAGACTAGAAACACATGCATCTTGTGTCTAACACTGAGTGAAGTGTTGACAGTTGGTGGTAGATGCAGTTATATTAAATTTAGTCAGGTATTGACGTGCTTGAGTTATAGAAGACCCAGATGTATTTAATTTAAATTTAACCTGAAAAAAGTCAAGCGTTTTCAAACAGGATGATTGCTTAAAACTAGAGTTTTATGAGAGACACTATTAGAATTGACTGTCAGGTTAATACGAAGGAAAAAGTAAATGAGGATGCCCACCAAAGAATAAGAATATAGAAAGAACATTCCTCTTGCAAAATCTGACAGGCTCAGAACAGCGGTGTTCTTAGAGTACAGATTAAAGAGGTCTTAATCAAGAGTTTAAATTGGAAGGTAGAAGTTGGATCTCTCTTTAGCAATACATAGACGAGAACTTCCGCACATGCAATCACATACCCAGATGTGTTTGTACCAAGAAAGACAGAAACTGTGTTTCTTTATAGAGCAGACAAGTGTTTATATTGATACAGAAAAGCAAATGTTGTTGGCAGTTGTTAGAAGTAGGGAGCAGTGCTAGTCTCCACATTGTTGGACTTCCAGCCTTGCCCAAGCAAGACCTTTCCTAAGGATACCCACCACTACCCAGTGTTGCTTTCATGGTTCTCTGTCTTCATTGTTGATATGTGGACACTAACATATCTTGTGCTTGTGTCCATGCATATAAAGATGTGCTTGTGCCCATGGATATATAAATGAGCACAGCATATTCGTGTATGTATGTATATATATATTCTTCTCATTTTCTGTTCAGCATAAAAGGAATGGATTCCATTGTGACTTATTTTTGCATATATATTATTATACTTTGTTAATCAGCTTAAATTCCCTCTCTATTGTCCCTCTCCCTCTACTGCTAGTACCCTTCCTCTTCTCAAGCGGTGCTTTTTTGCTTTTATGACACATATTCAATTACCAACTCATACTTTCTGTACCCATCTTTAGGCCTCTTCTTCCCTTTCATAGCCCCTCCTTTTCTTACATCTTTTACACACACAGACACACAGACACACAATAAATACATACACACACTCACACACACATACACAAAATACATACATACACTCATGTATATATACACACACACACACAGAAACATGCACACACTTGTACAAACACACACATGCATGTGCAGTCACACACACACACACACACACACACACACACACACACTTTGTTCTTTTCTCCTCAGCGAAATCCCATTATGTGTATGTATCACATTTTCTTTATCCACTCATCTGTGGATGAACATTTTGGCTAGTTCCATATTGTATGTATTGAGGATAATGCAGCATAAACATGGATATGAAGATTTGCTCTGTATGCTGACTTGGAGTCCTTAACTATACACACTGGGACGAATCAAATGGTAGTTCTACCTTTTCTGTTTTCTGTAAAGTTCTTACTTATTTCCATAAGGGCAGCACCATTTTCCATTTCCACCAACAGTTATTAGGATCCCTCTTTCTCTGCTTCACCACATTCATCATTTGCTCTTTGCTTCTGATGTAAGCTGCTGTGGCTAGAGTAACATAGAATACCAATGCAATTCAAATTTGCATTTCTCTGATGACTAAGGATACTGAATATGTTTTTAAAATATCTATTGACAATTTATATTTCTTTTTTTAAGAATTGTTTACTCAATTCAATATTGTATTTATTGATTGGCTGATTTGTTCTTTATAGTTCAGTTTGGAGTTCTTTATAGATTCTAGATATTAATCCCCTACTGGATGGAGAGCTGGCAGATGCTTGTCTGCTGATCTGTAGCTCATTTTCTCTCTGAACTGATTCTTTTTCTGTATAGTCATAGTTCTATGAGAAATGTCATTGGAATTGCCATAAAGACTATGTTTAATCTGTAGGTCACTTTGAATAATATAATGATATTAACAATATTAATAGTTTTGGTATTTATTTAATTTATAAAATCACTTTATTCTAAATATCTCATGAATAAAACATCACACAGCTAGTTTAAGCAAGCCACTTGCCCAATCCAAAACTCTGTACATCTCAGTGAACTTCAGTTAGAATGGCAATATTAAAGATGCAGTATTAACCCTGCAAGACACAGTCTAGTAGATTCTCAAATTTCTTTCTTCGGTGTCTTAAAGTTTTCATTGGATAAATATTAGGTATTATTCTAGGTCCTTATTCCCTTCCTTCCTTCCTTCCTTCCTTCCTTCCTTCCTTCCTTCCTTCCTTCCTTCCTTCCTTCCATCCATCCTACCTTCCTTCCTTCTTTCTTTCTTTTTATCTCTCTCCTACTCTCTTTCTTTGTATTTGAAGTTATTCTGAAAGGTTTTTATTCTCCTTCTGATTTCTTTCTTTAAAAGTTCAGTATTGTTGGGAAAGATGGCAGAACAGAGAAGAACCTGTGCAGGGGAGAGATGAGGAGCTAGCAACACAGTGGCACAAAGGAGCATGTCCTTGCTGAGTGGGGTCAGATCTCAGGAGGACCGGCCACACTGGGCCTGTCTCTATTGCCCCATTCCACATCCCCTGTCCCGCAGGCCCGTCATTGAGCTGTTTTTGCTGTTGCAGCCAGTGCCAAGGTTAGGTGGTGTGCAGGACCTGGAGCTCCCACAAGTCCTGCCTTAACACACTGTCGAACTAAAAGATCACCCTGATTCTGAGCAACAACAAGATATTTGAGCTGAAGAAGGGTTCAAATTCTGTGCTGTTTTTCCTTAAAAGACTATGGTGAACCATACTGCCATCAGAAAACATGTTGATATCTATGATCCATGATGCCACTGGACACCAGGTTGATGTCTGCCTGTGCTGCCAGGCAGCTATGGGAAGGAAAGACTCTTTTGCTGTGGTATTGATGTCTGCAGATTTATAACAGAGAATGAGAGACACTGAAGACTTCTGTGACAACCCTGCCCAACCTGGCCACAAATTAAAAGAAACAGTCCAGATGTGAAGCTATTAAAGAGAATCCTTAAAAGGTGTGATGAAGATGCTGAGATGTAGCCCCTCACAGTTGATGGCTTCTGGCAGGGTGAGTGGTAGGGAAGGAGTCAGTCTTCTTTAAGAGTCTACCCACTTGGAGTCTGCCCATGTTCCAGTGAGAATATGGGCAACACAAATTAGACCTTTTTTTTTTTTTTCTTTTGAGGACGGAGGGGCAGGAGGGTGGATCTGGAGGAACAGGAAGAGGGCGTGTTTGGGATACATTGCATGGAATTTGTGAATGATTTACAAATATTCTGTTTAAAACGTTCAGTGTTGTTATATAGAAAAGTTACTGGTGTTTTGTGGTGATTTTGCATCCTTCTGCTTTGTCTTAAGTGCTTATGAGCTCTACCAGATTCTTGGTTGAGTCTCTCTGATCTTCTAAGTACGGGATTAGAGTATCTACGAATGGGGTGGTCTGACTTTCTCCTTTGCTAATAGTATCCTTTCATCTTATCTCATTTTCTCCTCTTGTATTATTACTAGATCAAAAGCTCCAGAACTTCACTGAATAAGAGACAAAGACAACAGGGCAATCTTGTCTCATTCCTGATTTTAAATAAAGTCCCAGAAAAATAACCTGATGCCCTGGTGTTACTTCTAACTGAAATCAGAGACTCTCATAGAAAGTTTTAACCATTCCACGGCAAATACATAAAGACATCCAGAAAACAAACCATAGTTTAATAAACAGTATCATCACCTTTAAAATGCCTTTGTGTGTCAGTCAACTTTCTCTTACCACAGTAAATACCCAAGATAATCAATTATCTTATAAAGAAAAATCATCCTATAAAGACAAGTTGATTTGGCTCATTTTTTTAAAGGTTGCAGTCCATTTATGCTTGTTCTTGTAGCTTTAGTGACTATGATGAGACTGCATAGCATAGTGCTTATTATCCATGGTGAAAGCATGCACCTTGTAGCTAACAAACACTGGTAGAAACCAAGCACTGCGCTGTTCTTTGAGAGCACTTCCTTAGTGCCCCAAGGCGTTCAAGTAAACTTTATAATTAATTGCATCAAGCTGATGCCTGTCTCTAACATATGACACTTAGGAGGACATAACAGTTGCAAGTCTAGTATATTAACAGTTAAACATGAGGAACATTATAAACATACAACTGTTTTTTCCCCAATTATCTGTTGATGTTATATTAAATTTATTAGTCCATAATGCAGCTGTTTTAATTTCATAATGATTTAATTTCCCTTATTCTGTGGACATGTGTGTATGCATGCATTTTTGTATGTGTGTGTGAACATGCACATGTATGAAGAAGAGGCAGGAGAATAACTTCAGGTGTCAAAGGCAACACACACCACATATTTTGAGACAGAGTCTCTCACTGGGCTATAGATCATTGATTAGGCTAGGTTAGCTGACTAGCAAGCCTCAGGGGTCTATCTGCCTCTGCCTCTCCCTTGTTTGGATTTCAAACATGCCGAGTGTTGAATACAGATCATCATGGTTGTGAAGCAAACACTTTGCTGACTAACTTATTCCAGGGCTTCATATTAATACAACTCTTGTAATGACTATGCCCATTGTAATAACACTGCAAAGAACCAGGATGACAATTAGAAAAATAACTCTCACTGCTATACATGATTAATAATAGTTATTCCTATTAAGATGTCGTTCACTAGTTTATGTTTCTCATTTCAGAGCATAAAGATTTTGTCCTTTTCCTACATTTGTTTTTTTTGTTTTTTATTCATTGACAGTTTCATGTATGTATATAATGAACTCCAGTTCTTTACAGACCTTGCGTCAGTCCCTTCCTTTCCCAACTGATACCCTTCTTCCTAAGTTTCCCTTCTATGTCCTTTGTGTGTGTGACCCATTGAGTTGAAATTGGACTGCTTGCACGGGTAAGAGGAGGCTTTCAGGAGTATGAGAGATTTACTAGACGCTACACTACTGAGCAAGAAACACCCCTCCCCCATCTACCTACCATTCACTCTCAGCTTCAGGGAGAGGCAGGGTGTAATGATCTATAATTGATATGAGGCCAAGAAAATTCAATTAATTTTCCTTCATTTATTCAAGTTGCAATTAAAGTATTTTATGTCAACATCATTGATCTTTCCTATTAGAATTAATTTTATCCCACCGCTTCATATATAAGATAAGACACCTGCTCTGAGAATTTTTAACTCTAACAGAGAAAACTTATCTGAGAAAAGATAATGGAAGGAATCAAATGTGACTGAAGGATGAGAGGTGGCAAGAAGAAACATTGTCTCTGTTACCATGGAATTAGTTCAGTATCAGTGGATGTGAGTGGAACTTTTGTGCCTTTCTTGTGCTTCTTCCAGAAGGGCTTTAGAAAGTGGACACAAACATGTTTAATTCAAGCCGCTCTGTGGATGGGCCCGCATGCATTTTCAAGTCTTTATTATAAGTCCTAGAAGTCAAGGGCAGCATGTATTGTTTAAGGTCTGATATATTTCTTTTACTGTTTCAGGTACATGTGAAGACCCCGATGGGGTAATGGAATCAAAATGATTTAAGTACCAAGAGGAATGGCTTGTTCTGGGAGAAACGTTCACATTCAGACTTGAGAAGAAACAATTCCCAGTGAGTCTTCAATTTGGGTAGGAAAATAGAAGCATAGAAAAAGGCTTTCTAAAACTAAAAATCAATTTGGTTTTCTGCTTTTAGTGAGTAAAAACTATTTGTGAAAAATGCCTAGGGAGGGTTTTCCAAATTATATAAAATTGTGGTGTTGATAAGTTTTCAAAATAAATGAATAATAAAATGTAACCAATTTTTGCTACAGTTTCAATTTTAATGGGGAATAAGCATGTCAGGATTGCGTTATAAGAAGCCATACAATTTTAGTAAGAACAGCTTATAACCCTTTTTAGTCATTGGGAAGTAATTTAATGTACCGAAATTTCTTTTCTGCAATCGATTTTCACTTATAATACAAATTTAGTGTAAGTTGCTTAGAAGAATCTCTGCATTTTTCTGCTCACTTAGCACATGCTAATTTGAGCTAAGCCAAGCAACATATGAGCACAGACCTTATTGCTTTGCAAACTTATTGGACATAGGCAATGATAGAATTTCAGGGAAGATTATTAACTTTTTCTAAAACAGTTCTTTATTGCCAAATAGTAGACAAATCATTGATGAATTAACTTTTAATTTGTAGTCTCTTGAGGTTAAAAAAAAAATCTTTGTGATGGAAGCAGGTCCTTGGGGGTAGAGTTACACAGAAAAATAATTCAGTTGGTAAATAAAACCAGAAATTTATACCATTCTTATAGCTGGAGAGTCAGTGACAGCTAAAGAACAGCAGATAGAACAAGACACTGCAGCAAAGAGAAGGGGGCACAGGGTCGCAATGAGGATGTAGAGAGAAGGATGCAAGGGAAAAATAAGCCATCTTGAATGAGTTTGTGGTCTTAGTTTTCCTGTGACTAGATGTGTTCAGGGTTACAACGAAACATTTGTGGTCATGAGTTAAGATTTGATACAATTTTCCCTTGATTAAAAACACAAACAAAACAAAGCGTGATTCTATTGCTGAGTCCAACCAAGCACAGAGGCCTTATGGGCTAGAAATGCAATTCCTTTAAATTAAATCCTGATTGTGGGGAAGGGCTCACAACACAGGCTTTTTTGCATATGACACACATGAGGTTCATTGTCATTACTCTGGTTATCAAACACGAATGACGTTTTGCTCAGTGTAGTGTTTTCAGAAACCTGGGATTCACCAAAGCCTCTCACTAAAGTGTATTTTTCATTTAGAGAACTCAAGAGCAATACACACCGAAGTACTAATTTTGTCCTCATTTCTTTAGAAAAAAAATTAAAAACGAGTCAATTCCCTTTTAAGTGTCATGGTGGCTCACGCACCTGCATTTTTGTTCTCATCTGTTTCTGAGAAAAGATGACAGGAAATATACTTGGTATAGGAGAAACACATGCTGGAAACTAATTAAGACTTGGAAATACAGTTCTCTCCACCACCCATGATATCCTTGGCATCTATAGATACAAACTCCTTTCCAAAGTAGCAAAGTGGTCTGCAGTATCCTAGCTAAACCTTGCTATGACATATTTACAAAGAACTAACACCACTCCGCAAACCTGTTCTTTTAATCAGGAATGAATTTGAGAGGCTGGTCCAGGGCACAACAACAAGAAGAAATTCAAGGATGTGCGTCACATTGCTTTACATACAGAACTTATGCTTATGATATTTAGCACCATATCCCTGGATATGATTCCTGCTTGACTTATGTAAAACTCTTGACTTACAATTGTTGTCATTATTCAGGGAACTCCCATTATGGAAACTATGAATTTTGCCTTCTTTCACTCCTGAGGGTCTATTATACACCCAGCTAGCACACAAACCCTTGCCATTCTCTGCTCTTTCTCACCCCATTATCATGGCACATATAACAATATAATATATAAATAGTTAAATGTTGGTTATGTTAGTATTCACTTGTTATATTACCAGGCTTCCATAAAGGATAGTTTCATCTGAAGGGTGTAATCTGTTTACAGAGATTACTTTTGTCTTCCTATGTAACTTCCATTTTCTTGAGGAAATTCCAGTTACTTTTATTATAGATTAATTTCAGTGCACCATTTATCCAGTCACAAAGTTGGCCAGTTGTCTTTTCTTTACAAGCATCAATATCTTACAGTTCTCTCTGGGGTCCTCTAACTAATACACATGGAGTTGATTTTTTTTTCTTACTGCAAACTTACTGAGTTGTGTTGTTTCCTTACCACAAACTCAAATGTCTCCTTTGATTTCTTCTTGTACTGAGTGCTTTGATCTGCTATAGCCGTGTGCTCCTTCATTCTAGATTTTCTTTTCCTCTGAAGGAGTGTATCTGCTGAACAGGGTCTTAGGAAATAACATGTTTTTGTTTCTTGTGTGTATGTGTAGCTTTCCACACCAGAAAATTGTCTTATTAATTCATGTTGTCAAACAGATTTGGCTTATGTATTCATATATATATACATATATATTCATATTTATTTACAGTTCACCTGTAGTGAACATGAACAGACTTTTTTCTGTGTCATTCCTCCCTAAGCAATACAGTACAACAACTACTTATGCAACAATATTACAGGAAATCCAGAGAACATTTAAACTATAGGTGAGTATTTATGAGTCTTACATGCAAATGTCGTATACTGTTATACAAGGTACATGAATATTAGTGATTTTCATATTCTCAGTAGGTCATGGAACCAATCTTTGATGGATAGCAAGGGGTGGCTATATTAGACAAGGCACATAGCTACTCAGATGCAATTTTTACATAGAAACCATTGTTCTTTTATTTGGAAGACATGTTCACTTTTGCGTAAAGAAATGATTATTAGAGAATGGAACCCTAGGACTGGTCTTGGAATGCAATTTAGTTTTATAGTACTTTAAACTTTATTATTATATTAAATTACAAATTTATTTAATTTATAGTAAAATTCAGAAAGTAGTAGAATTTCTAATATGCCTCATCTAGATCCTCTAAAATTACTATTTTTACAATAAAAGTTAATTATACATTTATTAAGTCAATAAATAAATTATTAGGTAAAATATCAGTTCAATCATTACATTTCCTTACTTTTTCTTAATATTTGGTTTGGTTCCATCCAAAAACTTTTAGATTCTACATTTATATATGCTGCTCTTGACCATGGCATTTTTATTTTCCATTACATTTGAGGATCTTGTATATTTTTTTTAATTGTGTGTGTGTGTTGTGTGTGTACGTACATGCTGTGGTCTGCATGTGGAGGTCAGAGAACTTTCAGGAGTTAGTTCTTTCATCTGGAAAGTGAATTCAGGTCTCAGACATGGCAGAGATCATGTTTACCTGCTTAGCCATCTCATAGCCCTACACTTTTCATTTTTATTTTTTATTTTTTTACTTTTTGGAGACAGTACTAAGGATTAAACTTAGGGAGCCATACATGCAAGGTAGGCACTCTACTACTGTCTTGAAGAATGCTGTTCAGGTACTTTGGTTGGTATGTTGTGATATGTCAGCTGGAATTTGTTTAATGTTTCTATGAAGATAAAAATGAGAAATTATTTGGTAGATAAATACACATCTAAGTGTTTAACTTCGTTTGCTATTGAAAGTGAGATCATTTCGTTAGTTTCCTTTTCAGACAGTTCATTTTTCTTCCTCTGATTTATGTGTCAATTTGCTATCCCGAAACTTTCTATTGAATTCATTTATATTTTATGATGATATTTTACATTGTTCATTTGGACTTTATTTGACCTTCTTTTTGAAATTTCTTGAGATATATTATTAAATTATTTATTTGAAACATTTCTTTTTCAATTTAATTTTTTGTTGGAAATTTTATACTGTGCTGTATAAAATTAAAATGAGTACTCTATTTACAAAATTTCCACCTCTCCTTTTCTCCTTCGAACTCATCCTATACCCCACAACCTTTCTCAAATTATTGACCTCCACTTTTAAAATTATTATTGTTAAGTATGTGTGTGTGTGTGTGTGTGAGTGTGTGTGTGTGCGCGCACGCTTGTGTGTGTCTATCTGTACAACCTGCTGTGTACATTTAGGATTGGGTGTATCAGAGTCAGTCTTTCTCTGCATTTTGACCAGTTGAGAATCTCTGTAATATTTTCTATCTTGTGCAGAAATGTTTCTATGATGAGAGAGAAGAGCTATACTTATATGTGGGTATAAGAGTAAATATTTAGATGTATTTAGAAATTATACTGGTTTAGGAACATGGCAGTAATAGAGTCTCCTTTATTGTCCTTGATCTCACTAGTTATGGGTAGTTAGCTAGGTTTACAGTACTAAACATTGGCTATTTCTTATTGGGCAGGCTTTAAGTACAGTTATATGGCTACCGGTTATTCCATATATATATATATATATATATATATATATATAATTTTATGAGGTTACTTAAAAATACATCACATACATATACATATGTAGGTATAAAATGTATAATCATAATAATGTTTCAATATGGCATTTCATGTCACCTTGGTGTTCTTTAGGCTTTTCTCATTCCTCATGTCTTCCTCTGTATACACTTCCCTAGTTAAGTTCATTTATATTTCACTTTTCAGACAACTCTGAGAGCAGAACCTCAAGAAGTGCACCATGAGCAACATAGTTGTTTACTCTTAAGATATTTGTTGCTTGGTAATATAAAGATAAGCTGGGATCAATCAATCTGCGATTTTTAACATAATCTTGTCACTAATCATGCATGATAATGCTACATTGCTTTCATATGTGATATGAAGCAGGAAATTGGTTATTTAGAAATATTTAGAAATTCTAATATCTTTCTGGCTCAATATTATCCTTTGTAAAGTAGAGAAAATCTGAAGTCTAAATTCCTAACCCGGTGAGGATCTTCCATACATCCCACACAAAAGTGTTTTGCAGCCACTTTTGTTCGTAAAACCTATTTAGAACATTTCACAAGTGTTTATATCAAACATGAGCGCTCATTTGTATTGAAAGAGAATTGTATTAAATTGATCTGAATATTTTCTTCATGCGAGCTTCATGATTAGCTATCAGTGATTTACACTAATGATGAATACAAGAAGCCTATTTCATGCAACAAATTATGCTCTATTCTTTCCAAATATAGATTAAAATGTCATAGATGACACAGACATTAGATTTTTTTATAACAATCAGAACACAAATCTGTACTTGTTTATTGTATCATATTATGTCATGATTAAATACTTTTAATATCTATTGGATATTTAAAATTTTTGGAAAGAAAAGCATAGTAACGGTGAATAGAATATTAGAACAGTATTTACCATTTCTACATGTCACTAAAATTCAGAGTGTCTCTTCTGGATCTGCCCTGACAAGCCTGCTCTAAATGTTGAAATGTGGGTGTAAACTTAGCATGTAGGAATAGATTTTTACAGCTGAGATTATTTTTTTCTCATTCCTCTGTGTTATAAATTTCTAAATGGAAACCATAAGACTTAGTGAGAAAAATGAGTTGGAAGATAGATTACCACAGAAAAGGTGTTAGCAGGTTCAGTTTACATCATGGTCCCCAGAGATGATGATTGTTTTATAATGAAAATAAAGCAGAAAGCCTGCAATGTCATCACAAATAGCATCTTTGTATTGCTGTATACAGGTATTTTATTTTTCTCATACATCTTACATGGAATGAATATATATATATATACATACCACACTACATATGGTAATACATTTTTAAACTTCAAATTAATAACTGGCACATAAAACAGTGTTATTCACTCCTGTTTATCCCTAGAAAGTTAGATCTCCTGTAGAGAATACCAGACCTCCTCCTTTCCTTTCTGACACACTGCCATCATACATGAGTTTTGTAAATGCAATCTGACTTAAATTTTCATACATTTAAAACCTTCTCATATTACTTTTCATGTAGCATTGTCCAAAAGCCAGATGGATGATGTAAAATCAATAATGAAATAAGATACGGAGTTTTAATTTATTAGTGGTATTGATAAGTTTAAAAGTAGAAATCAAAAGATTATGACAGAGCCACTTCTGTGTAGAGGGAAGATTGTAAAGTATGAATAGTTTCAGTTGAGGGGAAAGTTAACTGCAGTGTTGGTCATCATATTATAAAACTATTCCAGAATTTAATTATGTCCATTAGAAGACTGAATTAGGCCATATAAAGCATTTCTCAGGAATAGGAAATATAATCCGTTAATCCATGTTGTGCATTAATTCTCAGTTTCTAAGTCCCCTATTCAACTATATATGCCTGTAATCCCTGGTACATTCCAACCCTTACAGATTTATCAGTAAGCAAAAGCTATATTTATATAGTCTTGACTTTACCTGATCTGTTATAATTTTAACACAACTTTCTATGCTTAACTTGTCTTAATAGATGAGGTCATCTTTTTTATCATTATAGATGCACACCAATGTCCCATTGATTCTCTTTTAATGTCACCAAGAATCTGTGTCAAAGTAGCAGTTCTGGTCACTGCAGTATGATGTTTTTCTTGTTCCATGTTGGTTTGAGAAAAAATAACTATGTTTTCCATCTTTTGCTTTCTGTCCATTAAATTCCCTTGTTGAACCTATCTAGCAAGATGGCCTTCTGGCTGGACACACAGCAATATGGATGAAATAGCTTAGAAATGTCCTTAAAACTATATAAAGCAAAGCTGTGGAGCAGGGAAGTCAAAGTGGGGGAAGCTTGAAAGACTTGGTCATATCATATACATAATCATAATCCATAACATGAACCCATAATCCATGATCACATCCAGGAACAGAGGAGAAAGTATGTATGCATGCTAGTGATCAGCTTGCCTTCTCCACTGTTGTGCAGCTCATAATTCCTTGCTTAGAAAATTGTGGCACTCACAGTGGGTAGGACTTCCTACCTCACTCAACATAATTAAGATACCCGCTGGACCAACATGTCCACTGGCTAACTTAACCTAGTGAATCTCTCATAAGACTCTCTTCCCAGGTTGTAAGATTGCGTGAAGTTGACAAATAGAATTAGCCATCACAGAAGTGGTGCAGCCTTCAGAAGGTAGAACCTAATGCAGGTCTTCAGAACATTGATGATGTGACTTCTTTTATTTTTGCTCACTAGCTATGAGTTAATGTTTTTGCTAAGCTATGCAGTCCTACTATGGGTGTGCTACCATGGTTCCAAAGCAATGGTGTCAACCCTTTCTGGATTAATACCTGAAAGACAAATAAAGCTTTCGTCTCTGTAGTTAATCAATCATGTTTACATCTATGTAACCCATTGCATTTTTAGTTAGCCAAGGTATCTGTTACAGTGACAGAAAGTTGATACTAGCAGACATGAAGGCATATTTCAGATACTCTCTCTCTCTATTTTTTAGACAAATATAATTTTTTTTGTTCTTTTTTTTTTAACACATTGTTTTTTAGGCAGTGCTTCCATTTCTGTATAAATAGATTCCTATAAGACCCTGGAAAAAGGTTCTTCAGATACACAAGTAGATTTTTAGTCCTATCATAAACTGAAGTGGTGGTCTACTGTGTATTACATTAATCATCTTGCAAGATCAAATCAAATTAAGACATTTTATCACCATAATTTTCTTTATTCAAAATTATAATTATGTTGTAAATAACTATAAAATATGATTTACTGAAAACTCAATTATAATTTATGTAATATATGAACAGAGAAATTGAGATTATAATTTTTTAGCACTTTCATTCATAGTCAAGGCCACCATATTTCTCTTCTCAATAGTCAAAGCAATTATAGGTAAAAACAATTTCCTAATACTCCAGCAGGAGAGATGCATTTAAAATAGGTACTTTAGTCTTAGTAAGCAGTAATTTTGCCAATGAAAATCTACAGATGATTCTATTTTTCTTTTCTAATCATTTATCTACATAGGATTTGAAAATGTATCTTTTAGATTTGTTCGTGTATTTAATTTTGACATATTATTGAATACAGATCTTATTTTTCCAGCTGTAGTCACCCCAGATGTCTGACTTTTTCCTCCTTAGACCCACTTTTGCCTTTTCTTGCTCTTAATTGTAGCTGAACTACATGATTACCTGCAAAAGGCACTTCTTCCTAGGTCTTTCTGTTATGTCCAGCTCTTCCAGAGGAACAGACAGATTGCTTTGAGAGTGTGTCTCCTAGAAATGCCTGTGCCTACCCAGCACTGAGATATCATCATTTGCCACCACACCAAGCATTTGTTGTTGGATTCTGGGGGTCTACTACAGGACTCCATACTTGAATAGCAAATACTTTAGTGACTGAACCCTGCCTTGTTTGGAGTTCTTAATATCTTTGTACATTTGTTGATTCAAATAATGAAGCTTGGCTTTGCACCATGAGAAAATCAATTCTGCTAAGTTTCTGGTTTCTTTGACAGTGATTAAACTTCAGAAGAATTATTATTATGAAAAGATAATTTCTGCATCTACTTGATATATAAGTCAGTTACTCATATTCACATTTACTCATAGCCAAAAATTCATATTTAGATTACCACTATATTCAAGATAAGATCTTTTTCAAGAACTCTTTACTAACGGTTTTCTTCCTTTGAAGTTTTCTTATTTTCTTCCTTATCTGTATAGCAGAAGTTTAAAACTATTCTCAACAGCTCTCTTTCATATCTCATAAATCTAAACAGTTAAAACATTGTTTTTCCATCTCCTGTCTGGAACCTTCTCTTCAACCTAACAACTACCAACTTTGTTCACACAATATTCACTAATAGCAAACACTTAATTGCAAGTTAGGACACATAATTTCTCTTAACTCCATTAATAACATTTTGCTCTTAAAATAATCTTCAAATATCATTGGTAAGTTACAACGTACTATGTGTTAGGTCATATCCCAAGCACTAATAATACTAATTAAAAACAAAACATATCCAACCCATGCTGGGCTGATGTTTTAGTGTGGAATATCACATTTGTTAACAAGTCTTCCTATACCAACTCCCAACACTGTGCAGTCCCTTTTCAAAATTCCAAACTATGTTTCTATGGTTGAACATAGTTGAACAAGTATCTCTGTTGTAGAACGAAGTATCCCTTGGCTATATGCCTAAGAATGGTATAGCTGGATCTTGAGGTAGATTGAGTTCCAGTTTTCTAAGGAACTTCCACAGTGATTTCCATAGTGGCTGTAAAAGTTTGCACTCCCATCAGCAATGGATGAGTGTCCTCTTACTACACATCCTCGCCAGCATGAGCTGTCACTTGTATTATTGATCTTAGCCATTCTAATGGGCATAAGATGGAATCTCAAAGTAGTTTTTATTTGCATTTTCCTGATGGCTAAGGATATTGAACATTTCTTTAAGTGTTTTTCAGGCATTTGAGTTTCCTCTTTTGAGAATTCTCTGTTTAGATATACCCCTACCCTTTTAAATAGGGTTGTTTGATCTCTTGATATCTAATTTTTTTTAGTTCTTTATGTATATTTGGATACTATCCCTCTATTGGATGTATACTTGTTAAAAAAGTCTTTTCTCATTCTATAGGCTTCTATTTTTTCTGAATGACAGTGTCCTTCACAATGAAGTTTTCAGATTCATGAGGTCCCATTTATTAATTGTTGATCTTAGTGCCTATGCTAACAGTATTTGGTTCAGGAAATTTTCTCCTATGCCAATGTGTTCCAGGCTATTCCCAAATTTCTTTTCTATCAGGATCAGTGTATCTGGCTTTATTTTGAGGTCTTTGATTCATTTGAAGTTGATTTTTGGTCAGGGTGATAAATATGGATCTATTTGCATTTTTCTATAGGCAACCATCTAGCTTGACCAGCACTATTAGTTGAAGATGCTTTCTTTATTCCAGTGTGTATTTCTGGCTTTTTAAAAAAATCAAAAACCAGGTGTTGGTAGATGTATGGATTTATGTCTTAATATTGTCTTCTATTTATTTTTTCAATGTATTAAATTTTTATCATATAATTCTTTCATCTGCTTGGTTAGAATTACTTCACATATTTTATAGTATTTGAGACTATTGTGAAAGTGTTTTTCCTCCACTTTCTTTCTCAGTCTGTTTGTCATTTATATATAGGAAAGATATTGATTTTTGTGAAATAATTTTGTATCTAGCTACTCTGTTCAAAGTATTTAACACCTATAGGAGTTTCCTGGAGGAATTATTAAGGCCACTTACGTATACAATCATTTCATCTGCAAATAAAGACACTTTGACTTCTTCCTTTCCAATTTATATCTCCTCCAGTTGTCTTATTGCTCTAGCTAAGACTTCAATATTCAATATATTGAATAGGTATGCAGGGAGTCGACAACTGTTTTAGGATTTCTATTGCTGTGATGAGAAACCATAACTATGGCAACTCTCATAAAAAAGAAAATATTTAACTGGGGCTTGCTTACAGTTCAGGAGTTTAGCCCATTATCATCATGGCAGGAAGCATGGTGCTGGAAGGACCCAAGAGTTCTACCTTTGGGTCAGCAGGGAACAGGAATAGAGAGTTTCTGGACCTGGACTGAGTACTTGAAACCTGAAAGCAAACCAATAGTAACACATTTCCAGGCCACACCTCCTCCACCAAGGCCACATCTCTTAATAGAGCCATTCTCTCTGGGCCTTTGGGTGTCATTTTTCTTTCAAACCACGACAATAAACTTGTGTTGTTCCTGATTTTAATGCGATTTCTTTGAGTTTCTCTCCATTTAAGTTGATGTTGGCTATGAGCTTGCTATAAACTGACTTTGTTATATTGAAGCATGTCCCTTGTGACTAGACATTTATCATGAAGGGTTGTTTGATTTTGTCAAAGGCCTTTTCTGAATCTAATGAGAAAATTGGTTTTTTTTTGTCTTTTAGTTTGTTTTTATTATGTATTATATTTATCAATTTTTGTATGCTAAACCATCCCTGTATCTTTGGGATGAAGCCTACTTGATTATAGTGGATGATCTTTTTGATGTGATCTTGGATTCACTTTGCAAGCATATTATTTTGAATATTTTCATATATTAATAAGGGAAATAATTCTGTAAATTTCTTTCATTGCTCGTTCTTTGCATGATTTGAGTAATTTGTGTAATTGTGGCCTTGTAAAACAATCTGAGTAATGTTCATTCTCGTTCTATTTTGTGGAATAATTTGAGGAATATGGTGTTAACTCTTCTTTGAAGATCTTGTAGAATTCTCCACTAGCACTGTCTGTCCCTGGGCTTTTATTGGGAGACTCTTAATGACCACTTCTATTTCATTAGGGGTTGTAGATCTGTTTCAATTGCTTATCTGATCTTGATTTAAATTTGGTAGGTGCTGTGTAGTGAGAAAATTACCCATTTCTTTTGTTTTTCAATTTGATAGAGAACAGCTTTTAAAGTATGTCCTTATTAATTCCTATTTTCTGGAGAGTCCTAAGTAGCACAAGTAAAAACTTAAAACAGAAATCAAGTAATTATGAAAAGAAATTATACTTCTTGAATATGAATTCTGAGCTCCTTCCTAAGGATAGGATCCTTGGACATAGGTGTGTCCCTTTTGAGTCTATAAACCTGATCCTGAAAGGTAAAGGACAGACACAGATGAGAGTTATTGAATAATGAATCAGTAAAGTTGTAGGATGAGGGTGGGGTAATATTTCATACACTAAATAGCACAGGGCATACATATGCTATGTGTGATCAATAAGCTGTTGAACTATGAATGTGACACATTTATTTTGGAAGCAAATGTTCTGATCCTATCACTATAACTAAATTTATCTTCAAATAATATACAAAAACATTTCATTAAAACTATAAATATGTTTGTGTATTCTCTACCTTTGCTGTCTCCCCACTCCCTTTCTCTCTCTCTGTCACACACACACACACACACACACACACACACACACACACACACACACACATTTTCTGACACAGGAATTTACTCTGTAACTCTACTTGGCTGAAACTCACCATGCAGTTATGCAATCCAGGAACCCCCAGTAATTTTCCTTCCTCACCTTCCCAAGAAATGTATAATATGCTGGGTGTCACACTTGTCATCATTTGTGCACCCCAACGTGCATTGGCATTGTATTTGTACACATGCAAACCCAATTCTGAAAAGAGATAGTTACAGTATATGTATTCTTTCCTTACTGAATCAGAGCTAGGGAAATATAATTTCAGCAGAAAATTAAACTGTCTGAAATACCATCATGTTCCCAATAAAAATCGAGCAAATTTTGCAGTCTGAAAAGGACCCAATGCTACAGAAAACTAGTAATCTAATAACCAAGAGCTTGCAGGAGTCCAATAAAATAATTCCTTGTTACAGTCATTATGCACCTGACTTTGTGGTTACTCTTCCTGTACCCTTTACATGGGCAGAAATGAAAATTATAACTTTCTGTTTAAAGTATTCAGAAATAAAAATAACTCAGCAGCTTCAAGCAAACTTCTCTTCCCAACTTGAAAACATTATATATTTATATTGTTCTTCACAAAATGAAGAAAGATAACTCAGAAACAGAGGGTAAGGCAAACAAATAAAAGAGAGGAAGTAATCACACAGCATATTACAACTTCCCATATGATGTGAGATTATTGTGGGAGAGCCAGCTGGTGAAATTATTGGTCTTTCACTCTTTTCTCTGCTACTTTCAAATTTGGTTTGTGCCTCTCGGGAAATGAGTTTGAATGTCTCGTCTCATTCCTAGAAGCAACAAATCTCAGAAAAAGAAATCAGTTCAAATCTCAGAAGGAGCTTGCTCTGAATACCAAGCTGTGGAGGCCGAAGTATGTGCAGTAGTTGGCTCACATCTTACCTTGAGGTCTGATGGGGCCCAGGTTGGTGCTTGTCTGGATCTTTCTGGAAGAATTAATTGGCTCCTCAGAGTCTTCATCCCTCCACATGGATTTCCTGGGCAGCATTCTCTTCAGCTGTGCTGGTTTATGTCCATTTGGTGGTCTGGCGTTGCCTATATAACTTCTTTCTTTAGAAAGAATTAATGATTTTTACTAAATAAAGTAAGATTGGGAGTGGATGCTAAGGAGGAATGATTGTGTGAGCTACTAAGTAGAGGTGGTGTTCTCGCACCCACCATGGCAGGTGGGTGCTATAAGCTTGAGCGAGTCCAGGTTCTCCTTGGTGTACCATGTTAAAAAAAATAAGTAAGAAGAAAGAAATTAATTCTTCCTACACATGTCTAGCCATGTTTTAGCAGTTCTATGCTGTACTACAGTTAAGTCTATGCAAAGCATCCCTGTGTATAAGACACTCTACCTGCTGGCTCAGTTTTCAGCTGAAGCAGAGTAGCTTTCCCAGCTAATTCGGAGTCAGACAGAAACCACCTCCACCCCATGATTAGCTATCTCTCAGGATAGAGTCCATGAAATAAGCTAGTGTTATTTTATCTGTATCACATGACAAATTGAGAATGCGTAATGATAGCTACATAACCCTTATACTTTGTGAAACCCAATATGTTCCCGTAATGGCACACAAGTCCTAGAGTTAATAAAAAGGATTCGATGCTGAAAAGCGTTTGTTTTAAAGGTGAATTTTCAAGCATCGGGTTAGAGTCAGAGAAGGTTGTGCCCTTAATTTCAAAATAATTCTAAAGCCAAACAAAACTGTACTGTAACGATATTTCTTTCTACAATTATGTAATGAAACTGTTCTTGATGATTGGATCCCAAAAGCCAGTCTGTTATCAATTATTGAAACAACAAAACCACATTTTTGTGAAAATAACATAATGTTTCACATAAATGAAATATGAGCTGAGCTTTTAAAATGAATAAGATATGTGAGACATTCCATCAAGGCAGTCATATTGGGCCTTGTCACCATCTATATTTTTCATTTCTCCACAGTAAACTATTTCTACATCCTAACCAAGAAATGACTTAGGGTATAATCTTAGGCTGAATATGTGCTCTTTATTTCTCAGTAATGACTATATTAGTCTGATACAGGAGGGAAAAAAATCTGTTTTATATTCTCTCTCTGGCATACAGCTGTAAACAACTATTCTTCTACCACTTACAAAGTGAAGAACTTAGCAAAACTTTGGCGTTTCAGTACTTTCAACATTTCTGAGACATTGCGTTCCATTCACTTTTTGGTGACAAGCATAAGCAAAATATTTTAGGCACACAATTTACACATATGAGGCCAGTTTTGACCATTAGTCAGTCCTAAAGAATTGTAATTCCTCTGATTAGCACTGCCAAAAGGTTGTGAAAGGTATCTGTGTGGCCAGCCTCTCTAGAAGCTCCTCATTCTCTGTTAACCATGTCTTTGTCAGAACATGAGGATTTGGCTCCTTTAATCTGCTCCTTCCCCCTTTTATCTGTCATAGATTTCACTCTCAGTATGTCTCTTCTACATGTAATTATGTCTTGCAAGCTCCTTATCAGAAACGTTGAACTTGTGCATTTAGTAGGTAGCACAGGTTGGACCTTGATGTTGACCATTTCCATTACTGGTCTCATGCTTATCTCACTGAGGGCTCCTTGAGACCATGGGCCCTGGGCAGGTGTTTTGATTAGTCTAGGTAGTGTAACATATACCATCATAGACTAGACAGCTTAAAAAACAGAAATGCATTTCCCTATGATTCTGAAGTTCAATCTCGGATCAACGTCAGGCTAGGTTTCTGACTTCTTTCTCTACTCTTGTAGACTATCACACTTCCTCCTTCTTCCTCACATGTGACCCCCCTACTGTGTGTGTATGTGTGTGTGTGTGTGTTTTTTTACAGAGATTAAGTTCTGTCTGATGTATCTTTATCTCAAGTATATCAGTTTTGTCAAAGTATGGTCCCAGTGTATAATGTTATTTAACTCTGTCATCTCAGTAGAGTCCCTATCTCCAAATACTGTTACTTTGGAAAGAAAGGTTTATCACATGACCTAATTTTGTGGAGAAAGAATTATAGGTACATATGGTTGTAGTCCTCATGGAACTGAAGTGAAACATTTAGTCTTGGTTAGTACATTTCACCTCTTTGGACTTTCATAAACTAATAAAATAAGTTCAAATTAGGTTATAATCTTCAGAACACCAAATTTTTGAATTTGAATTCCTACATGAGAATACCAGTGTGGTTACAACAATTCAATATTTTCCTTTCATTCAGACCTGAGAAAGGAAGGATGTGAGCCACTGCTCAAAGAACATAGATGCTTTACCATTGCAAGCCCATCTCCTTTTCAAATTGCATTGGCACAGTGGAGATTCCAGATTCCACCGTGGAGAGAATATCTATGGCTGGTTGTTTTTGTTTTTTGTTTTTTTTCACTCATCCAGCCTATACTCCAACACAGTTGTGAAATGATTCCCCCTCTCTGTTTCTTTCTCTGTCTCTCTCTCTCTCTCTCCCTTTCTATGAATTAAAATGTTTACCTATCCTGTCTCATACAACAATGCTAATGGGTGCTCAAAGATGTGAAGTATTAGAGCAGATATCCAACTTAGCTACTTACAAATGCCATGGTCTTGTTGAGATGTTAGGTACTAGATATGTGTTCAACATGAAGTACGTTCTGCAATTCCTTACTGAATAGATGGAAGCTGAGTGGTGAGTGAAATACAATGATTTCATATATATATATATATATATATATATATGAATATATGTATTTTATGTATAGATTGTATACACACAACATAACATATATATATATACACACACACACACACACACACACACACACAAACACACAAACACACATAAAATCTTGGCAAATTGTCCATTGGTTATTATAATATTCAAGCATTAGTTCTGATTCTTGTAACATCCATACTGTATCAATACACATTCAAGAAGTACATTTACTGTGAGAATTAGACTATAACACTAGGAACAGTATCTTGAAATAAGGAATGAGAGGAAATTATGAACCTTTTTTGGTTACCTTTGTAACTGCTTATATTTGAGATGGAGTAGAAGGAATAAGGTACAGCCTTTAAACAGGCAGGACTGAATCCGGTGTTGAGAGCAGGCTCCCTTTTCGTCACGTGGGAGACCAATCGACCAATCACAAAACATAGTTCAATAAAGAGAGACTCAGGCAGTAGCTGTTCCTCTTCAAGATGCTTCTTTAGAGAGCTGGAGATATAGATAATGGGACAGGCCACCCCAAATGGTCTCTTGTCACAGGAAGTACAGAAAAAAAGCTTTCTCCGCCAGGACTAATGCCAAGAGGAGAAAAATGCAGCTATTCCTAATGCTCTTTGGTATGGTAAACATACATACATTATCCTCAAACACTCAGGTTAGCTTACTTACTGCATAAGCCAATTAGATCACCTCCAGTCACACATGGAAAGACCTTAGGCAAATTCAATCAGCACAGGCATGCTTCATTTATTACTGGATTTATTTGATGCTTTTATTTATTTATTTTTGGAGGCGTTTATGACATTACCAACTTCTCTGTAAACATGAACAGAGCTGCTTTCAGGTACGGAAGTTCCGTAGATTATAGTTTGGGCAAGGGTAAGCAATATTTTTAATCAGAATTCTCAGAGTTGTGGAAAAGTTGAAAGTCACCAAATCAGAGTGTAGCTTCTCCCTGAAACACACGGTATCCGTTTAGTACTTCCTGGAAGTTGGAGCTTTTTTACTCAGATTTCTTTAACCTTCTCTGTCCTTTTGAGAGTTTTCTCATGATTCCTAATGGAAATGAGAAGTTGGTTGCAGGAGATGGAAAGGTGTTTACCTTTTATGGTTTCGGCAAGAGGTCTAGGGGTGAGGGTGAGGGGAGACCTACCCTTCACACAGTCTCAAAGCCCATGCTTGTGACTCGTTGAAGACTTGCTAAGCTCCTGATCGCTTTTGCCCATAATGTAGAACACGTCCACCTCCTAGTGAAGCTCCTTTGAACTCCTCATTAGTGCTGCTGTGTTCTTGCATCCTTCTCATCATTGCCAAGCCCGTTGGAGATCTTAGTGAAATTCCACTGAAACTGAATCATGCACACTGCAGGGCTTTTTATTTTCATTTTTAGATATCATGCTCTTTCATTTCCAGGCCATGGCACTTTAACTAGATGGCACTGGGGGTCATGCAGAGCTATTGCTCAAGCTATGAATAAGCTCAGAAATTCAATTTCCAATTCCATAAATCGAAGCCTTTTTCATTTGCATCGCATTGAGGGGGAGAGGATCACTACCTAACTAGGTGTTATAGACCTATAGCCATCAGCTTTGCAATAGATTGTATTTGACAAAATGATTACTTAGTGATATGTAGTAAGCTAAACTCTACAGAAAATAGAAAGGATGTTCTCCTTTTTTAAAGACTAAACTTCTTGCTTGACTTTGCGGAGTATTGTATAATTTTATATAGTTCACTTTTTAATTACAAAAATTTATAAGGTTCCATGTGATATTTTGATACACGCATAGAATGATTGAATAAAAATCCATAGCATTTCCATCTCTTTAGACACATGATTTTTGATTTAAGCATAATATGCAAATGTATGATATAATAGGATATTTCAACATATAAATTATACAAGATACTAGAATCCACCATGGCAATACCTGTGATGAGAAACAGAAAACCCATGGAGATTATGGATTATGGATTTTTGACAATTTTTGAAAGGTACAGCCCTATGGGAGTACCTAAATCTTCTCTTTTAAAGGAGCAACTGCTACAAATGGAGGGATTGTTTAATGCTGCATTGTATCTCGATGACGTTGTTTTCTGTACTCCATTCCCCAGTGGGTGACATACCAGTGTCAGAGTTTGAGAACTCCCATACCCGCAGATTCAACATTAGCACGGAATAATTGCCTATGTTTATTTATTCAAGAAAATAATAACAGCAAAAATACACCGACAAGAAAAGTCATACCACTCCTTCAACTCTTAAGTCTCCTTCAATAAAGACATGGAATGAGAAATAAAAAGTTGCAAAGAGAACACTATAATGAGTGTATTGTATCTGTGCATGTGATATGTGTGTGTGGATGCATGCATCTGATGAAGTCAGAGTTCACCCTCAGCTGTTGTCTTCAGGCGCTGCTGTTTTTGTTCTTTGAGACAGGGTTTCTCACTGGCTTGGTAGTACACTAGCAGGCCAGGGAGCTCTGAGGATCCAGCTGGCCCTGCTTCCTAGTTTTGAAATAACAGTATGTGTTACTGTGCTTGACTTTTCTAACATGGGTTCTAAGAATCCAATCAGGAACTCAAGCTTGTATCCAAGCACTTTAGCAACTGAGAATCTCCCCAGCTCATTACGCTCTTACGTTGGCAAAACCCCTATAAACACGGCCAGGTGTTCAGAGCAGTAATGAGTAACTTGAGTTGTGTGGTAGATTTCTCATAAAATACATTGATTGCAATTGTACTAAATGATCACAGTAAGAAGGGAATATAATAAAGTATAATAAAGATACCATTCCATAAATGCTATTTAATAGACAGAGCACACAAAGATATGGGTGGGCATTTGAAGAAACTTATTCATGTAACAATAATGCTTTGAATTCACATAGCCATTTTTATTCTTAAAGGTGATATAATCAAAGCCAAAGGAAACAAAAATTGGTCTAAGATGAGTAGTGATTTTGACACATATACCTGCTAAAATGGTCAGGATGATCATTAGGAAATAAATATTAAAATACTTTACAAGAGAGGGGGAAAATGGGGGGGTAGTACTTAAAGAGTAGTAAACGTTGCTGGACAGTAGTGGCACACACCTTTAATCCCAGCACTTGAGAGGTAGAGGCAGGTAGATCTCTGTGAGTTCGAGGCCAGCCTGGTCTACAAAGAGAATTCCAGGACAGCCAGAGTTACAACAGAGAATCCTATCTCGAAAAACCAAAAATTAAAATAAAATAATAAAATAAAATAGTAGTAAACTTAAAATAAAGAGGAGAACCAGCAATTCTTAAAAAAGACCCAACAATATATCAGCTTACTTTTCTTATTGCTGTGACAAAATAAATCAGAGGAAACAGAGTGGAGGAAGGACCTGAGGGTGCAATCATCATGGCAGAGAAGCCGTGGCATGCTGCTGGAGTGGTTGACTGAGGCAGTTGTGAGGGCTTCTTCATCCCTGCCCGGGTCAGGGAACAGAGGCAGGAATGCCAGCACTCAGACAACTCTCTTCTTTTTCCCTCTTTTGTCAGTTCATGATTCACAGAGTACTTCAGCCCATACAGGGTGAACATTCTCTCCTTAGTTACATCTCTCTGGAAATATCCAGACATCCAGAAGCATGACTCAGTAATGGCCTATGGGCGAGTTGTTAAACCAGTCAATTAGATAATTAAAACAACTATCACAAATCCATCTCTTTTCAATTTGAAATGCAATCCACATAACTTTAAAACACAACATTCTAAACATGACCCTCAATGTTTCATGGCCGTCTCATAATGTAACTTCGAAAACCCTCGTAGTTCAACAATTTTAACAGTGTTCAAAAACCAAAGTCTGGTCTCTCTGAGACTTACAGAAATATTGTTTAATTCTAAGAAACTATAAAAAAAACAAAATTTGCATACTTCCATTATATAACTGCAAAAAATATATGCTCCCACTCTAAAAGGGAGGAGAAAGAGTGGCACAACAAAGAAAGATTGAGCTGAAGGAGGCTGAAGCCAATCTAGGCAAACACCAAACCCTCAGACTCTGACTTAGGTATCTGTAGATTCTGGGAGCATCATTTAACCTTCAATAGCTTTGGGAACCCACATTCCCTACCAAAACAGCATGCACCGCTTCTCTATTAGGCCAATTTGCCTGCATACATCCTTGGTACTAGCATTTCTACCATCCTGAGGTTTCCAAATCAGCTTAAACGTCACAATTTCATGTAGCAGTATTTCAGGGCTGGGAATGTGATCCATTTGGCCTCAAAAACTTTCTGGTACCTTAGTACAGGCTCCATGACTCCATAATATATTAATTTTGCATATATGCAAAAAAAATAGAACACCATGCTGTAAATCTGCCAAATTCTACTGCCATCATGAGATGTAGTTTGGCCCATTCTGCTGTAGCTACAGTAGCTTCTGTGTACTGTGGCAGCTGAATGGGAAAACATTTTCCTGTGTGATTTTGATCAGGTAATCTCTTCAAGTGGCATTCTGAACTTCATTGCTCTCTTCAAATTGTTTTAAAATTTCACAAGCAAAATCTGTTTAGTGTTAAAATAACATTATGGCGCTTAACAGAGAGTCTAGTGTTAATTTTCCAATGTTCTTTATTAATCACAAACTATGTCAAATCTCAGGGAATTCTATACCCGGGCAGCTAGACAGAGAGCTCACTCCAAGCCTTTTTCACCCATCCTCTCCTCTCCCGTTCTTCTTCCCCTTGGTTCTCCTCCTACTTCTCCTTCACCTCCTACTCCCCCTCCCTCCTTGCTCCACCCCTCAATCCCCAGGTGTTTTCACACAGGCCCTCAATCAACAAATAACAGGCACCTCCTGTGGGGGGTGGAAGGTAGGGATGGCACAGAGGTGTAAACAAGTAAGAGACGAATCTTAACTAAAATATTATCCGCAACTAAACATACCACAACAGTTTAGAGGTGAGTTTTTTACTGTAAGGCACATTTCCTGTTGTCCAGTGCACAGTAGAAGGTTTGTCCTAAGATGTGTTATTCTCCTTAAACGTTACACATACATTGTCTGCACCTTCTTTGTTGTACATATTTAAATTTGTTCACATTTCTTTTCTTTCCAGACTCCATTTTTTTTCATGTTGTTTGCTTGCTGTTTTCTCTCACTGTAAATCTGGATAAGATAGTCAGTAGGAACCATGTCATAGTCTGAATGTTGTGATATCTTCCACCAAACACATTAGTAAATTCCTTTTGAATCCCTCTCCTTACAAGTTTCCAGGGCATGAGCGGAATATAACACAAATGAAGCGCCCTTTCCCAGTAGAGCCCATGTTCCATTCTGAAACCTCGTGGTCTCAAACTTTGCCATTTGTATGTATATTGCTTCTTGTGTCCACGCTGCCTCTAGAACAGCTCAGTGAGCTCTGCTTATAATGCTCTAGGTCTCTAGCAGCACACAACGCCACACTCTTACAACTTTCTCCTGAGCAGTCTTAGCAACGACACCGTATCTCAGGAACGAGTCTCCATATTAGTTGCTTTTTTTATTGTGACCAAAAATCTGACAAGAAGCAACTTGTGAAAAGGAAAGTTTAATTTGGACTCACAATTTGAAGGTAAGCTCTGTCATGATGTAAAAGGCTTTGCATCAGGAGCATGAGACTGGTGGGGAAACTGTGTCCACAGACAGGAAGCAGATAATCTGACATATGTTCAAGGTGTCTTTTCCCTCTTCTCATTTTTATTCAGTCTGGGATCACAGGTCATGAGATTATGCAAATAGGTCTTCTCTCTTTAGTGTTCTTACTGTAAATACCATCAAAGACATTTCCAGTGGTCTGCCTCATTAATACCCTAATGTGTCCTAAACCATTTGATGCCAATGTAAACATACCATCACAAATGAAAATAGAAAAGTTTCTTAAAATCCTGTTTAAATATGCTTCCTACACAATGTGGATCAAACTCTTTATTTCCTAAATATTACACCTGAAATGTTCAGCCAGAATAGATATGGAGTAGAGACAATGGGAATGACCTCAGAATCCATTTAACATCTGATCTCATATGGTTTTCATGTCTCCTTTATCTCATACTTCACTCAGTTTTTGACTTAAATAACAGTCATTGGCCATATGTCAGGAATAAGCATGACTCTAAAGATCAAAGATAAGTAAGAATTTGAAGAAGTTTTCGACACACAGAAAGGCAGCAGCCATTTCTGTGTACTCGTTGCCGTGTTGCCCTAATCTCCACTCGTGTATTGGAAGGCTGTTCCTTTTGTGACTACGTAAGAGCTCATGGGGTACATGTTGTTCCCTTGTATTGAAATTTCATGTACGTAAGCCGTTATAAAAGCCTGGGACTAACCCTTGAGTCACTCTCTGATTTCTTACTTGCTGATTTGTCTTTCTGGTATTCTGTTCTTCAGTCTACCGTGCTGTCTTCAGCAGAGCAAGAGGACACCGATTTGTTACCCTTGACTCTCTGAATACCTCTGTTCTTTATAAAATGAACTTGCTTCAGGTATTACATTCTAATAAGGGAAAACAGACTACTATACTCACCAGGCAATGGAATGCTTGCCTAACTTCCTGACCCCTATAATGTCATCACCCTTGTCAAAGGGAACCTAAATTTAGTGGAAATATAGGAGAAGGAATATAGGATAATTATCTTGAAAATTGGATCAAGGTATGATATATGTGAAAAAGAGCCTAAGAGGATCAAACCAAGGAACGGTTTTTGAATCTTTACAAAATTTGTATTACCTAGCCAACCAAATCACCCTTCATCAAAGAAACTTCATTTTCAACATATGGAGAGTAGATAATACAAATTTTGTATTGGGCCCCACAACTGTATATTTATTGATTGTAGTTTTCTATAATAATCTCCATATATTGAAAATGAAGTTTCTTTGATGAAGGGTGAAGAATACACTTATCTGTGGGTATACATATAAATATTTAGAAAGTAGGTATGGATTATACTGATTTAATAAGGTGATGGTTGTATATTCTCCACTATAATTCACTAACTCTGGATGGTTGGCTAGGTTTCCACTATCATGGGCTATGTCCCACTACTGCACCCTTGGAGATTTCCTACTATGCTGGGTTTTGCTGTTGTTCATGGTCCTCATGCATGTGTAGGACTTTTGCTTGATTTCTTCCTTTGGAAGTTTTTATGATGTCTTCTGGTATTAAGCCAGTTCTCAGGGAAGACACTTTCAGTATCTCCAGCTCGGGAGATACTTCTGGGCACTGGGTTTGCAGTGCATTGTGTCTTAAGAAATAGGGACAATAGGGACTTAACTTTCACCTCTTGGGGGTGGGCAGCCAAGGGTGATAGCAATAGCCTGCAATGTTTTGGAAGTCTTTTGAACAACTTTGACTAACAACTCAAAAGAGGGCTTCTAAATATCTGATATTGGGGTTTTGTTAGGTGGTCTATGGCTCTTGCAGGGACCATTGCCAGCTCAGATGGGAAAGTTTTATTTAAACTATATATGAATATTTATATACCAGCTTATGTACATTATAGATAATTTTAGGTATGTAATCAATAGTAGATTTCCTTATGACTTTTCAAACATCTTATTGTTATTTTACTCTCCTCTCTGTTTCTGTCTCCTTTTGATATAAAAATCCAATAGAGTTCATTATTTTATTTTAAAAAATAAATTGATAATTTTAAAATAAGTTTCATATTACAGTGCATTTTGAAGATCATTTATAGTTCCTACATATAAAAATGATGAAATTATCTTAAACAATAATTTTAAAATATCCTCCTAGATGATTTTTTTTGGAAAACCAGGTATTTTCTCATTTATTATTAAAGCATGCTTTTTATTTTGAAGAAATAAATGAAATGCGTTTATTTAAAAATTATGTTTCATTTCTATTTGACATGTATACATTACCACCCACAGTGTGAGAAGAACAGAAATACTTCTGTATGTAAAAACAGAAAAAGTATCTGTTCTTGGCAAGTTTTTGGTGTAATAAAATAGGACAATTGGAGAAAAGTCTGTTTATTTCAAAGGCTACTGATGGTCATTTTAGATCTCACGGTAAATACCTTAAAGGTTGTTTTTGATTTTATGGCTCTTGATTTTATTGGCTGTGCATTCATCCTCCTATGCAGACTGCACTTCCTTAACTACAATATTTCCTCTCTGATGTCATGGGTACTGACAGTACTAATTTGTGGAATTGTCTGGAAAACTTCAAGGTTTATCAGTTTGGTTTCACTATTGTAGTTCCTCTGTTAGAGTGTACTTGTTTTTTCTCTTTTCGCATTGTTTCCTTTGTGAAGATTGTAGTGTTTGAATGATATCTTCCTAAGAGCATCTGTCTTTTGGTGACTAAAAATAATCACTTCTATCTGTATCTCATCATTGTGACAGGTTTAAGAAAAGAACATGATGCATGCTAGAAACGTCGGCTTTCGTCCCTCATTGGGTTGCATGTAATCTTAGTCTTCTTATTTTTCACAAATGTCTGGCAATGTCTTTTGCATCGTCCAGTAGTATTTGCTGACTGAAATGGGCTGAGTTTATTGTCACATTGCTGTATATTATTGCAAATATTTTCACCATGTCATAAGGAATGATTGTTTCCAGAGTAGAATATAGTTTGCACTTGTTCATTATTTATTTACAAATTTCAACAGAAGCTTCCAAATATTTTCAGTCAGGTTCTATCAATAAAAAACACATGAGACAAAATACCAATTATTCTGTAGCTCTGGATACAATGTGTTAAATGCCTTTTAAAACATAATGGCTTCCTAATAGTGTTAGCTAAAATCTCAATATATAACAGAAAAAGCCTTAAACATACTGGCTAAAAATCCACATTTGAAATATTCTTATTGATAGTATTATAGTTTAAAGAAAAATATTTTACATAATTGAAATGAAAATACAAATAAATATATTTGCAAATGTATGAATATATACTTTATTAGAATATATATCCTCATCATGTGTATCTTCTTATTAAAACATTTATATAGCTGGGTGGTGGTGGTGCACGCCTTTAATCCGAGCACTCAGAAGGCAGAGGCAGGCAGATCTCTGTGAGTTTGAGGTCATCCTGGTCTACAAAGTGAGTTCCAGGACAGCCAGAGTTACAATGTCTCAACCCCCTCCCCACCCAACCCTGCCACCAAAAAAGAATATATGAGTAAACGAAGTTGCTGCTACAAATCCAGTAATATTTTTAAAATATTTGAAATACTCAACTTATAAAGAGAATTTTACAACCTTAAATTATTTTATAGAGCTATAGTGATTAAAAACAGCCTGCTACTGGCATAAAAATATAAATGTAAACCAATGGAAAGAATTATTGACCCAGAAATGAGACAGAAAAGCTATGCTCTTTTAAGTTTTTACAAAGAAGTAATACATGATATACAAAAAAAGGTAGTCTACTCAACAAATGACGCTGGCAGAACTGGCTTTCTATCTACAGAAGAATTAAATTAGATTCTTATCTTTCACTTTGTACAAAATCCTTAATTATAAGCCTGAAGCACTGAGACTTATGGAAGAAAAGCCAGGGGATACCCTTCAAGATATTGGGGTAAGCAGGACCTTTTTAAATAGAACTCCAGCAGCATAGAAATCAACCTGAAGTAGCAACTGATGGGACTACAATTAAAATAAAAAGTTTCTGCACAGCAAAGGAAATAATCAGCAGAGTTAACAGACAGCCCACAGAATCAGAATCAGAGAAAGGTTTTAACAGACATACTTCAGACAAGGGGCTATTTAGAGAATTTATAAAAAATTACAGGTATTAAATACCAAGGAAATAAATCTGCCAATAAAAACTGGGCAAATAGGTCATTCTTAAAAAACACCACATATGGCCAATAGCTATTTTAAAAAATTGTTCAATATCCCTAACTATCAGATAAATGGAAATGAAAACTACTTTGAGATACCATCTTACACCAGTCAGAATGGTTTTCATCAATCTGATAACAAATGTTGGCAAGAATGGAAAGAAAGGGAGAGAGAAGAAGGAGGAGGAGGAGGAAGAGGAGGAGGAGGAGGAGGAGGAGGAGGAGGAGGAGGAGGAGGAGGAGGAGGAGGAGGAGGAGAGGAGGAGAGGAGGAGGAGAGGAGAGAGAGAGGAGAAGAAGAAGAAGAAGAAGAAGAAGAAGAAGAAGAAGAAGAAGAAGAAGAAGAGAAAGAGAGAGACATTTATTTACTATTTGTAAGAATGCAAATTGATACAGCCTTTCAGCCATTACAGCCATTGTGGAAATCAGTTTGGAGATTTTTTTTTTTTAATTTAAAATAGAACCAGCATATGACTCAGCTATTTCAATCCTGTTCCTATACTTGAAGAACTCTATGAATTTGCAGAAAATTGATAGACTTAAAATGTATAATATTATGTAAGGTCACACAATCTCAGGAAAAAAACAACTGCATGTTCTCTCTCAGATGTGGAATCTAGACAATAATATGTTTATATGTTAACAAATGTACATGTTGGAACAGTATAATTTGAAGGAAAGAACCAAAAATACTAAATATAAAGAGACAAGAAAGGACTGAAAGCCCTAACAAGTCATAGTAAGTAGACTGTTATGACAGAGGATGTAAAGCTAATTGTTTTTCTAGTTCTAATTCTGTCACAGATTTCTTTGGTTATAGATAAATGCACAATCTATATTCAAAACAGGAAGTGTAAAACTTAATGTGACACTCCAAAGCTTCTGTTCTAAATACCTATTATAATTGTGTAGAAGTTCATTCAGTTTATACACTTTGGGTTTGGTTAGTTTTGCTCTGTAATTTTTTTTAACTCATTTGCTCATTTTTTGAGTAAAGTTTAAGAAACAATTAGAGAGTGGTTGTTTTGGCTCAGAGTTCTGTAGGGTGCAGTCCATGATCAGATAGACCCACTGCTTCTAGAGCTCTGGGGGAGAGGACAAACTTAAAGGAAAAGAAAAAAAAAACAGGAAAAAATTCATTTTGTGGCTACATTACAGAGAGCAAAAGGAAGGGCCAGTGTGCCCAAATCCCCTATAATGTCACATACCCTAAAAAGAAACCAGTAGGTCCTCAAAGAGAACCAAAGTTCCAAAAATCATTTCAAGATTCTTCTACTCACTTCCCAAATGTAATAGAGACTGGAGATGAAAGCTTTCATACTTGGATCTTTGGGGCCATTTGAGAAGAGTTACAATATAGCAACATAGACTGCTTTGCAAAACCCATCACCATGTCTGAGAGAGGTCAGAGCAGCAGTAGGAACCAACTCTCCTCTTCCAATTTCTAGGACTTGCATTATTTACATTTTTCTTTGGCTGGAACTTGTAGGTTGATACTCAGCAACCTTCCCAAGGTATCCTGCAAGACTCTGCCAGATCCCCTGGCCTCTGGGACTCTCACAACTATTGAAGTTTTCTCCCAAAATCATGCACTTCAGAAGACAAAGAAGGTGGAAGCATTCATCCAGATGTTCCATCTCTAATCCTGGGGAGCCTTGTTGTGGTCTTAGATAACTGAGAGTCATGAGGAAGACACGGAGATGTCATCATATCACTCCGGCCATCACGTGGACATGAGCAGATGCTGTCATTAATTTCCATTCTTCTGTATCTTTTTAAAATTGCAGCAGCTTACTAATTCTCTACATCAGCATCTGGGATCCAGTGCTGATCCCTTAGTCCAGCTCTTTCAGCTCTGCCAGGGGCTTTTTGTTTTCCCTAATGATGTCCATTTCTGCTGGAAACACTGAAAAAACATTACTCTCCTTTTAACCCAGGGATCAGTAAATCCACTTGTTCATCTTAAAATATTTTATTTCACATGATTAAACAAAGTCAGAGACATACAAATTCATGAAAAGCAGATCAACATATATACACATGAAAGATACACATTCTCCTGAGAATCTGGAATGCTTGTTCTTTCTCCATTTGTTGACAAAAAGATGGTGGAGCGAGTATAGAAGTGGTCATACCCAGGAAGAGCCCTTACTAGACTCCACCCCTGCTGGTCTCCTACCATAGTGCTTACCATTCAGAACTGGGATTAAAGAAACCTGTTGTCGATGCCACCTAGTCTGTAACCCACGACAGTAAGAAATCCACAGAATATGAAGCATGCTTCCTCGCTTCATGAACCTAATCTCTGATTAATCATAACTAATATTAATACTAATAATAACAATAGTAACGACTAGCAATGTATGGCAGAGTAATCCACAAATGTTACAAGGGGAAAAAAAAAATCATTACCAGGAAAAGTTGTGTGCCTTATGTATTGTGCTATCAGCCAGCCGATGACACGGAGGAAAAAGAGCTCAAATTTATTTTACAAGTGAGGACATTTCTCTGTAAAATCCACCTCTCTCTTATTTTGTATTCCTCTTTCTTCTGTGTTCTCGTTTCTCTTCTGACCCTTTTGTGCTCACCCACTATTTCAGCATGCCGCTGCGATGTGACTGATAGCGTGCTAGGAGAAAGATCCACTGAGAGAGGCTGTGCTTCCTTTTTTTACTTTAATGACGAATCTGGACAGCTTCCCAGATGAAACGTTTATTACACTAAATGCATTCTGCTGAAGAGGAAATTGACCAGAGACACATCAGGCAACTACATGTATTTACAGTATTTTGACCTCTTTCCTTTCCATTTCTGTGAAACATCTGTGAGTGATCTTGCCAACATTTTTGACCTATGACTGGTTATTTGAAATCAGACATTTGAATTTCAGATATGTGCATTGATGTTTATGTAGCCAACGAGCCATCTTCACAAGACATTTTGAAGTCAAAATGCCAGTTTCCTGATTTAATGGAGATTGATAGAAAGTTAGACTTTTGCTTATTTATCTGTTTTTGTTAAATATTAGAACCATATAATCTTGAGCATCTGATTGAATTCTTTAGAAGTTATTGTGGCAGTGCATTCCTCCCTTCAGTCATGCAGCAAAGAAAGGAGTCATTATTCTGTTCGACATTAGCAGAGAATCAGGGTATTTCCCCTGGGGCTCTCAGGTACTTGTTGTTTAAGAGAAAAGACTTTCATTACCCTGTTGTGGAAGACTGTGGCTCTCTAAAAATAACAGACTATAACATTAATAATAAAAGCTAAGCCTTCCTAATAAAAAAACCAAAATTTTGGAATGCTATAAAATATGAATATTTTTGAGTAGCAAGACTATGCTGCAAGTGGAAATGTACACTTGACCTCATGATAGGTCATGGTCAAAACAGGTTCAATAAACTGTTGTGTAAAATTATCTGAAGGCAATGTATTTATGAAGCACAAGGGAATCCTATGTTCAGATATCATCTCCATATATGTCACTATGTATATACAGATATTCTAATCTTTGCAAAAAGATTTGAAATCTGGAAGACTTCCAGGCCTGGGTGTGTGGGATAAGGTATACTCAGCTTGAACTGGACTCATCAGTTTGTTAAGTGAGACAAACATTGGGAGAGGACATATGAGAGTGTAATATTTCCCACAAACAGTTCTTAACATGGGCTTTGAAATGATGGATCCTGCCCATCATTTGGTTACATCAGTGGGTTACAGAAGTCATTAGACTGCACCAGAACTGCCACACACTGTTCTTACATCCAGTTCCATGTTCCATAGACTCGAATGTCACAGTCCTTTTGTGTTGTACCAGAATGGAACTAATAATACTAACAAATGAAAATAAAATATAATAAAATAAATAATAGCAATAATTTAAAATAAATAATAATGAATACTTTAAAATAAATAATAATAATAAGCAAAAATAATAAAATAATAATAAAACTAATAATACTGATCATTGCTCCATCAAATTTGACTCTATGTGGCCAATGGAAGAAAAGCACGTCTGCTATTAGCCTGATGCTCACACCAACCACGAGACTTGATGGCATTGTAGTTACTCCTGAGGCCAATGCTGTGCTCTGAAAAGTGCTGGTTTGTCAGACGCTCCTGCACCTGGAATGGAGGACTGGCAGTCACTCTAATGTGATATGATCTGAAGTACCATGAGATCTCAAAAAAACTATTTTTAAAAAGTTAGTTCTTTGACAGTTTCACACATGCATTCTGGATACTCTCTCCTGTAATCAATTTTTTTTTTTTTTAATTTGCCTTCCTTCCTATCAGGTGCTTTCACTCTTCGTTATATGCCCCTTTCCAAGATTCATGACTTTTGGTGTGTGTGTGTGTGTGTGTTTGTCCATCCTCCTGAGTTTAATCAGAATGTGTAATTGTTGGAATGGGACTATCCATTAATTGTGGTAGGATAACTATTAGGTACACAACCAAAGGCAATGACTGCCCTTTCTCTGAATCTATCCATATGAAATAGTTCAGCAGCTAGGGATAATTATCCTAGCCTGGCTGTGGTGGGCCCATTCTTATGTAGACTCCATGCAATCATCTGTAGTTGTTGAGAGTTTGTGATGGCAATGACTGTGTGTTGCCAGATGACATTTTGTAGCTCTTCTTCATATCTCTAGCCTCATACTGTCTTAAAGCCCCTCCACATTCCTTGACATCCTGTTTAGGACTGAACACTCAACCATAATTTAGTCTTAGCACATTGTACTGCCATAAGTCTCTGTCTTAACTGTGGCTCTTTAAGACACATGGTTCCTGTCTAAAACTAGGGGAGAAGAGGGTTTGTCTCACCTAAGTATTGAGGATGAACAACTTGCTGCAAAACACATGATTACTATGGTGGTTGGCACATAGAAGACCATAGGATTCTTAACAGTTTCTCACGATAAATTTACATTTAGAATTCTCCTTTCACTCTGGTGATCATCGTTTATGATGTTACCTAGTCAGAAGATTAATGGTAGCATTGTTATAGCAATATAAGAGCCATTTCCTCTAAGTCTCCATAGCTCTTTTCATGTAGGTAGCTGAGAATTACTCACAGGCACAGTGAAGAGCTAACCAGCTTAGTGCTCTCCTTTTAGGGGTCAGAATCAAACTCTGTGCTTTTGTAATAAAAGGAAAGAAAATATGGAATAGTTTTGACCCAAGTGTTTGGAACACACACACAGAATAATTGATAGAATAAATCATAAGTAGGCAAGGAGTCAAGTAAAATTTACTTGTATAGATTTTATGGACACATGTATTTATCGCAGTTGTTTAAAATTAAAGACTCAACTGGGTGTCTGTAGAAAACATGGCACAGTCTGAGATGATATTCTGGTAGTGCTTTTTTTTAAATTTTATTTTTTAAAAATATGACACAATGATTTAGTTGGCAATATTCACCTTAGCATCACCTCCTTGATGCAGGGCCTTTGAGCAACAGTTGGAGCTCCTTTAAATGTCTTTGGTAAAATCTCTCATCTCCTTGAATTGCGTGAGATAAGCACAACATTTAAGTCTATTCTGTACTTCAGAAAAAAAGCAATGATCTGGACCTATAGCATGCTAAAATCTTTTGTCATTGAACAAATTCCACAGTAGGCAAGGTACACTGTATGTCACAGAACATTAAAAAGATCATTCAAGCAAAAGAAAATAATAAACTGGGAGGCCATAAATCTAAAGCACCCTTGGTGACTGTTAAGAATCTGCCAAAATTCATTGTCTAATGATGTGATTCCAACCAACCCAATTCATCAGCCTTATGGGCTGATTAAAACTGTGTTACTCCATTAAGATTAACTCTTCACTTCTGGGAATCAGGGCTCTGTGAAGTGAAACACCAGATCGATCACCTGGTATCTAGTGACTACAGATTCTTGACAGAATTTGTGACTCTTAAAACTTTTACCTGGTTTACGTGTATACCCTCAAAATGCTGTGGTCTATTTTTCTATGGTTTTAAAAAGCATACATTTATCTTGAAATTAGCATTGATTTTCAGAAAGGATTCAGTTCCGCCCAGAAACAGCCCATCCAACCACTCTCACCGAGTCTGCAGTCTCAGAGCCTCCTCGGGTATAAAATCAGAAGGTGTCTGCTTACATATTGGAGAGGGACGGGGTTACATTAATCTTAGAAAGGCATTCTTTGTGCAGGAAAAAAAGGTCTCATTCCACACTCTTTCCACATAAAGATGTGACATTCAAGTCGAAGTGGATGGAATTCGTTTTTATGAATAGGGCCCTTGCTGACTAATTCTTTTCTAGGGAGGGTAATGGGCAAATGCTATCCAGATGCATTCCTCTGGAACTGTTCCCAGTTTGGAGAAGTGAAAACTACTGTACTTTCAGCATAATAAAGGGCTCCAGGGAAACACGATATCCACGCCAGTAGTGCAATACCACCCCTCTCCTGCCTGCCTGTTCTCTTAAAGCAGAGCTGTAACAGAGATCTTCCATGTCACACTGATAACTCTCATCCAGAGCAGTGTATTCCTCCCTCCACTCATTCACAGGAGAAGCAAAACTGCTCAAAATGATGGGGAAGCCACATTCCTTCTCAAAGCTGAAAACAAAAGGAATTTTACTCAATTGATGTCTTTGCATTTCTCCCTTTTTATAGACAAAGAAGATAGAGTTTCCTCCTTGTTCTCAACCTGTTGTCACATCTCATAGAATCTTTCCAAATTCTAGTCTTCTTTGGTCTTCTCTTTGCTGTGGGTTCCCCTCTTCTGCTTACCTCCTGAATTAGCTATGGTCCACATCTTTAACTACTGATTAGCTGTGGTCCACAGCTTTAACTACTGATTAGCTGTGGTCCACAGCTTTAACTACTGAGGAGCTATAGTCCAGAGGTCTAACTACTGACTAGCTGTACTCCACAGCTCTAACTACTGACTAGCTGTGGTCCACAGACCTAACTACTGAATAGCTGTTGTCTACAGCTCTAACTACTGATTAGCTGTAGTCCACAGGTCAAACTACTGATTAGCTGTAGTCCACAACTCTAACTACTGACAAGCTCTAGTCCAGAGGTCTAACTACCGATTAGCTGTAGTCCACGTAACCATTGTCTAGCTGTAGTCCGCAGGCCTAACTACTGACAAACTGTAGTCCAGATTTATAACTACTGATTATCTGTAGTTCACATAACTATTGTCAAGCTGTAGTCCACAGCTCTAACTATGTTCCTGTTTTGTTCTTTTCTTTCATATTTTTATATCTATTTTTTGATATGAATATTTTTCTCTGCTTTTATTTGGTCCACAACAACGTGCTTCATTTAGGAGTATATATATTTTTCTGTATGGATTTAAGTCTTTGAGTAGGATGTAGCTTCATGTTCAGATATAGATCTGTAGATATGATGCAGCATAAGGAGACAATTTCCAGACCCTCCTGACTGTAACTGTTCATCCTTTCTTGGTGAGGCTGAGGATATAGTTCTTACTGATGCTGGAGTCATACTTTTTGGTTAACATCACTGTTGCTTAACATAGCTTGTTGCTTGACATCCTGTGGAGCAATTCTCAATTTCTGCTCTTAAGCTCTGTGTAGAGTGAAAGCTATGTATGGAAATGTATCTTTTTAAAGCTAGGAAATGTTATAATGAATCATATTTCTAATGCCTACACTAGTATATCAGTTTGCTCAAGACTATGACAAAATAGCATAAACTAGGTAGCTTAAACAGCAGAAGGGTTCTAGAGGCTGGAAAGTCTGGAAGTCCAGGCTTAAGTGGTCAGCATGTATGGCTTCTATTACAAGCCTGTGCACACTTTCTCACTGCATTCTCTTAGTCTCTTTGCAGTGAATGTGTAGACAGAAAGCAGATCTTTGGTGACTATTCCCATAAACACTTCAGCCATATTGGATTAGATCCCAAGTTATGAGATCTCATTTACCTTGCAGACCCAGTTCCCAATATACTGATACTGAGGGCTCCAGCTTCCATGTGTAGATTTTAGGGTGACACAAATTAATCTGAAACTATTAGCGAAACTATTGTACTTTAAGACAAAAAAATAGAAGAGGAGAATGCATATTGGAATTATTGGTGAGAATTATATAACTTAATATGTTTCGACAGTTCCACAAATTATGCTTCTAACTTTAATGTTTACCTGATCAGACATTCAGTTGCTTCTTCTCATAAATGTTTTCTGACCACCTCAATCTCATCCCCCTCACCACACCTTCCACTCTATCAGGCCTGACACACCCATTGTTCTCTCATGTCCTGATGGAAGGATGTTCTCACACGAAGCAGAGGTCAGAACCCTGGGAATCTGGCATAAACTCGGTTTCTCGTGCCCACAGTTGGTAAGGAATTAAACGTTTTCACTTCCATAATGCCAAGTAAACTTTACTCTTTCTCTCTACCCACAGATTCTAGGTTTTATAATCATCATAAACTTCTTCTTGCTTAATATAGGGAGTTTATGGTTAAGAAATGACTTCTTGAAGACAAATTAGGAATGTAGAAGAGAAAAGTGGGAGGGTAAGGTGAATAAGAAGCGATAATAAATGGCTGACTATCATCAAAGTATATTATGTACATTTACAGAAAGGTCACCTTGAACAATTAGTATATGTTAACAAAAGAATTACTTAAAATGTGATACATCCATTGAGCAATGTTAAGATACCTTATGAAGCTACAAGGAATACTTTTTCAATCCACAAAGGAAAGATCATAGATAACCATTATCATCTTATGGCAGATGTTTGCAGTTGTAATTTTCTGCATGAATATTTTATATATTTTATTATTTCTACAGTACTTTGTTATAGCCTATAATATATGATACCTTATAGTAAAAATAGTATGATTTAGTATTTAGTGGATGGAATATAAAGTGATTAGATAGCAAATGGGATAGAATGCTATATAGTGTCAATAATAAACAGTGATATAAGAGGAAACATTTTACAGTGTTAAACCACAGTTGACTACAATATAGTTTGATATAATCCATTATACAATATATAAGATGCTTTATAACAATAGGAATATTAACATATATGGTGCTCTGACTTATTTTTAAATTTTAAATTACATTTTAATTTAATAATTAATTTCTCTGTGGGGGGTTAGTGTCATGTATGTAGTCAGGACATAGTATCACCTTAGAAATTCTAACACAATTGTAGTTCTTAACTTTTATGTTAAAGCAATTTCACCTATGCAGTGGTATATTTCTGCTCTGAAGTTGCCTTGCATGTCTTGTTGCTCTTGCATTTGTTTCTCATTCCTTCTGTCTTGTTCTTCTATATGCTCCCCTGTTGAAGCTAGAAAATTTTCTAATTCATAAGAGGCAATCGAATGTTTGCTTACTTGTTACTAAATTGACTTCTAAGTGATTGCAAAGGATTTTAAACATCATCACTCAAATGTTGCAAGAATATATGGCTAGGCTGAAAACTTTATTAGTTTTTCAAGTAATAAACACAAACACTCATCTTTTCGTTGAACACAGTAATATCCTTCTTTAGTTAACTCTGTATATTGTGCTTTGATTGAAAGTCATCCTTCAAATGTAATGATGGCTGCTTCCATTCTGGTACTGATAATTTCCTTATAACAGGTGTAGACATTGCCCTGAAGCAAGTGAGAATGCTTATCTTTTGTACTTTGTTTATACTCCTTTTTTTATTTTTATATATTTGTTTTGTACATATGTACACCACAGCTTGGCCATGCTGATCAGAGTACAACTTTTGAGAGTCAGTTTTATTCTTTATAGTTGTGTATTCCTGGAATTGAATTCAGGTTGACAGGTTTACTCTCCAAGCAATCTTGCCATCCCTAAAATATTTCTTATGTTTAAGATCACAGGGACACGTTGATAATTTATATTGTTCATAATGGATCCATGTAATTAGATGGTCATTTAAATATTATTTCTGCAGCCCAATCTACCTATTTATGGTTGTCACTAAAATACTTTTGTAGACCTCATTATAAAGATATAAATTTCTACAAATTATAATGAAGATAAGATTTCAGAATTAAAAAAAAAAAAGAACATTAGTCAATTACATAATATAGTGGCTTATGGATTGACAAGCAATCAATATAAAAAGAACACACCTTTATCAATTGCATATCCTATAGAGGGTTAATATCTAAAATTTACTTTAAAAAAACCTGGACATCAAGGGAAGAAATAACTCAATTAAGAAGTTAGCTACAGAAGTTAACAGAGAGTTCATAAAAGATGAAAAACAAATGGCTGAGAAACACCTAAGGAAATGCTCACCGTCCTTAGCCATCTGGGAAACGTAAATCAAAACTACTTTGATATTTCATATTATACCAGTTAGAATGGCCAGATCAACAGAGAAACATGACAGCTCATGCTACAACAATGTGGGGAAAGAGGGCCACTCATTTACGGCTGGTGGAAGTGCAAAGTTGTACAGCCAGCATGGAAATCAGTGTGGCAGTTAATCAGGAAGCTGAGAACAGATCTAGCTCCAGATCCAGCTATACCACCACTTGGGCACATACGCAAAGGACTCCACTACATCTTACTGCAGAGATTCTTACTCATCCATGCTCAATGCACCTCTAATTATAATACCCAGAGATTGGAAACAGCCTAAATGTCTCCCTCAACAGAAGAGTAGATAATTAAATTGTGGTGCATTTACAAAATAGAGTAATATTCAGCGCTTAAAAACAAAATTATGAAATTTGCAGATGAATAGATGAAGGTAGAAAAATAATTATCCTTAGTGCGGTGACTCAAACTCTAAAAGACATATATTGTATGTATTCTCTTATATGTAGATATTAGCAATAAAATCTTTCCTAGGCATGCTATCATCCACATAATCACAAAAGTTAGGTATAGCGTACAGGACTATCAGGGAGGGGAAGACCTCCTAAGGAAGAGGAAATAGGAATATATAACTAGAGAAATACAGAAATTGGGGAATTCAATGGGGAGGAGGGGAGAAGACGGGAAGAACAACTAACACGAAGGTCCATTTGAGGTATCGTATGGAACCCTAATACAATAGAAATTTCTTAAAATATATTCATACATGAAAGAACTCTAAATGGACTCACCAAATAATAAGGGAGACAATGCTTCAACTAGATATCTTTCGCCATCAACTGAAACCTCCAGGTCCAAGAATGATTATAATTAATTTACTTGTTGGCCAAAGGAGCCCCACAAAAATGCCCAAATATCTGACTATCTGCAAGGGTATTGGTTGTGTGACACAAACTGATGTTAAGGTCCTTATTGCTGAAGATACCACTTATATATCTCATTGAACATGGAGAAGTTAAGCTCATGTCTAACTGGAACCTTCACCCTTACTTACTAGTTTTCATGGTACTGAAAAGCCTGTATGCTGCCAGTTAGTGAAAGGCAACTATCAACCCAGATACAAACTTTATAATCTAAACAGTAACCAGCCAGCATGGTATGCAGCTACAATAGTGGCATAAATGTTGTATGAGCAACCAAGCACTCTATGTTTGATTTAAGGAGCACAGCATGAGATAAAACCCATGCTTGACACTGCTCACACACAATCCATGCTTGATTGTCTTTGTAAAACCCTTAACCTCAGGGGTCTGGGAGCTATGCACTAGAGAAGATGGAAAGGTCAGAGGAGCCAGATGCTTTCTTGTTTTCCAGACAAAACAAGACTGACATGTGAATTCACAGAGACTGAGGCAGCATGCACAGAATCTACCCAAGTTCAAGTCAAATGGAGTCCCAACACTGACAGAGGAAGCAGACACTAACTTCCATCCCTAGCCAAGATCCTATTTCTCTTTGGCAACCACTTACAAAGGAAAAATTAGTTTTCTCCAATGGAGTCAATGGAGTCTCACTGGTGTATTAACCATAGTTAAGGTAGAAGGCCAACACAAAACAAACTCAATGATATTTTTTATAGAATTGGTCTCATATTGCTTTGTTTGGGATTTTTTTCAAAACTGGCATTTTAAAATGGTTTTACTAAGTAACTCAAAGTAGCATATTTCAAAATGGTGTATGCTTAGTTTAAAATCTACAGTACCAGATATAAATGGTGGAAACAGGATTTCCATTCAGAAAGTGTGTCCTAACATGGTCCACGTATGTTTCCAATGGAGACTTCCCCGAAATACACAGTAGATTTCTCATTCCATGCCATAATCATGCCTGACAAAGGCATCACAGACTTACTGCATGCTACTTTCTTATTATAATGGCCACTCAGTATGATGCCTTTGGTGCAGATGACTAGTCTGGTATTCTACGTGGTGCCAAAAAGCAGACCACATTTGCAATCTAATTTATGTCAAACACTGAAAGAATTGATAAAAACGCCAAAGTACAGTACAAGAAGTATACTCGTGCCTCTATGAAGGGAAAGTGATGTGATTTGGTGATTATTGCAGAAAGATGATAAAAATACAACAGGAAATATAAGCATTCATGTGACCTGTGAAGTGAAAGAAGATGCTGATAGTTTGGTTCTACCTCTTATGTTATTTCTCTGTTTCGTGCCACATCAGAAGAGGTACAATTTGCATACCAGGGAAAGCATGAGGCTATCTGATCCCAAAGCTGTGAGAATAAAAATGAAATGTGAAGTCTTCTTGAGAATGGGCAGAGTATTAATTTCAGAAAAGCATACAAACATACTATTAACATCATGAACCACTGATAGTCATTTTTACTGAGCTGAAGGTAAAACAGAGGAGTAACAAAGAGAGAACTGTAATATAACAAATCAAGATCCAGATTTAAAAATATGTATTAAAGCATATGGTAGAGCTTTTCTATTCTTTTTGCGGCTATGATATGCCTACATGTAAGCTCTTGAAAAGCATACACTTTTAATTGCACAGATTATGAAGCATATATCCTTATTGACATTTTGGAGGCAAATTTTAAGAGGGTATTGAAAAATAATTTCTACTCATTTTCTTCCACCTCTTGATTCATCAATGATTAATTTCAGGGAGGATTGCAATTATGAAATTTTCCTTTGAACAAACTGCATACTACTTACATTTCTTCAATTTTTACATATTTCTAGGGGGTTATAATGAATTCTAAAATCTGTGCAGAGGCTTGACTGCATATACTTAGGAGATACACACAAGCATATTACAAATTTATGTAGAGCTTTCCCTGTGATTCAGTAAATAATGAGTAACCAGATTACCTTCCCTTGGTTAACTCTTCAAAAACATGGGTCCTGTCATCAGATTCTCACTACAGATCTTTTTACAGTAGGTATAAAATGGACCCAAGGGGTACTAAAGTGAAGAAGATCCCTCAGCAAATAGTTTTCTCTTCAGCTTCTGAAAAATAAACTTCTAATATGTGTTAGTGAAATTATTTGCATATCTTGCAAGGGAAAATATTTTACTATTTTATTTACTTGCCATGGTAAAGACAATGTCATAGTCATTAAATAAACACACTGATAAATTATCTTGGGAAATTTTACATTATTAAAGAAAAGCAGAATCCATAGATCATCCAAAGCACTAAGCCAGTACAGTAGTAAAAAAACAACAAAAGATCTATGATGATCTATGAGAAGAAGAGATTCTTTGACTCAATTTGCTCCATTCTCAAACAATCAGCTTGTCTTTCTTCATCTATCTTTCCACTGCAGAGCAGAGCAGAGACTCCTGGCTGCTTTTCTCCTTTTCTTTGTGGTTAATGTCTTAGTGACTTTGACAATAACGTGATAAATCCTCTCCAAATTTAGGAGTTCACTCTCTCTTAAAGAGGCCCTACTTGTCAAATTGTCATAAAGCACCATCTTCAGGGCTTGCTCCAGATTCTCACTTTGATATAATATCTGCCTTTGCATTTGGAGATACTGGCATTCTTCACTGTCCGGTGTAAATGGTGGATCAATGTCTTAACTGTATCCTTTGGAGCATCAGAACATATCTGTTTTTAATCATGATAATTATTGTACCTAGTGAGTTGGTAAGCATAAATAATATCTATACTTCTGTACACACTCAAAAGCCTGCCTTGACTTTTTATTTTAAGCAGCTATCACTTGATAATCAGAGCAATCTTAACTTGATTATCAATATGTCCATGCATATTTCTGTTAGGAAAATTATATACTAATGGTGTATCTGAATTTAGAAATCTCTGCCCTTAAGGAATATCCAAGACATTGCACAGTCCTCAGAGTTGTATTTTCTTTATGGTATCTCTAAGAATTTTGTCCACTTTCCAGGCCCACTTAATATTTGGTCTATTAACTGAAACCATTAATTCCATGGGAAAAATCCCAGTACACCGATCACCACATCATTTCATAGCATAGGGGTATATGAGTTGAGGATGACATCATGGATATTCAGCTATGAAATATGGACAGAAGCTATTAACTTACCTCATATGACTCACAGCTCCCATCAGATAGTAACATTAAATTCAAATTAATGGGTTAGATCATAATGGCTCTGTAATCCTTCATGAACTTCCAATCCTTCTATTGCCTTATGTTTAATTCCTGAAATGACTTTACCATGGCAAAGAAAGCTTAAGTGGTATGGGATAGAATTAGCAGGTCTAGTAATTTTAATTGATTATGGTTAAAAATATTTTAATATATAGTTTTCAAATTGGAAATGAGGTTTTTATAGTTTAGAATTATTATGAAGTATAAAACTAAGCATATTAGTCCATTGGAAAACATATTAGTTTTCCAGTGTCTTTACATGTTTTCCAAAGCAGACCATGTGGCTGATCTAGTTTGGCTCACAAGGCCAATGGCAACTCACAGGTGAGCTGGGGAGAGACAGTACTTTATCATCCAGCTCAGGTTATGGCCACTGTGATGGAGAAATAGAAATTTTTGACCAAGAAACTTCTTCCATTTCATCATTCGTTTCTCCATCCTGCAAAGGTATGTATCAAAAATAAATATATAAAAGGATATTGACTACTGCTCACATGATACACATGGGTTTGACATAACTGTGACAAGTGAGAGATTTCACCTAACAAATATGGTACCTTTTTAAGAAGAACAATATTTCAGGTTGATTTGTTGTTTTTTTTTTTTTTTTTTCATTTTCTGGTAATTGTGTAGATCAAGACTTCTTTACTCCTAAATGAGTATAGTTTAACAATTTTGAAGTCTAGAATATAAGTTTCAGCTTGAATTATTTCAAGAATTAAGAGAATGATATGTTTTTTCTAGAATATACTTGTAGTGAGATGGCCTTTGAAGTATGTAGAGAAATTAAATGTTAATTTATGTAGTGGAATTATTTAGGTAGGCAACATTCATATTTTGTGCCACTGATAGTGATTTGAAGAGGGGAGAATTTTACTTGGGAGTATTTAATTCACACTAGCTGGTTGGTGCACCTTTAAAAGAGAGTCCATAGGATGAATTTGCATATTTTCAGAATCTTATTCATTCTACTACAGAAAATATCATTCCATACCTGAAAATAAAAAGTATTTTTATCTATAGTTGAGAACCTTACTCTGATCTATAGGCTTTACATATTTCAAATATTACAATCTGCCTGTGAAATCACATGAAATGGAACTTTATCTGTGCTTGCCAATGAGCATATTTAAGAATCACTAATCAGAATCCATACCCGATCAATTCTTCAACTGTTGTCTGTAATAAAATTATGATTGAGAATTTATTTCACATCAAATTTTCAAGGCTAATATTTGTAAAGACTTGTACATATTTGTAAATGTTATAAAGATTTGTAATATTTGTAAATTCATTCAAGGATTTAGTGTAGTTTAATGATAGATTCATTTTTCAAAATTAGAACAACTCTTTGATGATTCATGTATAGGTGCATTTGTCTTCATATACATATGCATTGATGATGTGGTTCCTCATGGAGCTGCATGTGGTTGTGGGATTCTTGTTATATGTATAGGTGCTGAGAACTGGACTCAGGTGTGAGCTGTAAGTCTTCTTAGCCATTGAGCCAATTCTCTAGGTTTAGAATCAATTTTCAACCTCTGATACCTAAACTTAAGAATTATCAGCAAAAACAGATTATCTTATTTTGTGCCTACATCTATGGCTGTTAATTTTTAATAGATGTGAAAAAATGCTAATCATTTGACTATGGTATTTACCATTGTATGAATTATATAAATGCATTATATAGATACATACAGAGAAGAGGATATGTGCCTGAATTATTTTCTATACCATGGTATTTTTCTTTTGGTATGTGTTACTATGTGGTACTAGACTAATTTAATGTTGCAGAATAAGTGGTCTGTGCCTTCAGAAGAAAATAAGCTTTTCATACACTCAAAATCTGATGTTAGATCTCAGAAAATTTGTATCTATGAATTAGAGAAAACATGGATTTAGTCCTTGTTGGGACACTCAATCTCCTACATGAACATAGTAGGTGGTCTGTGTGAATTACATCCTAAGGAATCCATTTTCAGAGAAACCTAGCTCAGACAATCCAGCTACTCCATGAATCCTTCTCAGTTCCTTCCCTGGAGTCAAATAAAATAGTTTTAGAGATCATTCTTCATATATTCAGAAAACAGAGAGTTTCATTTTCAGGTACATGCTAGGATAAATCTGTTTTAGTTTGCTTTGAAATACTGGAAATGCAGTTATAATTTTACCAATATGATATTTTCCATAAACTGACGCTATCATCCATCACATATAAAATAACAAAAATATTAAAACTTTCCTGTAATGAATTGATAAATGTACAATGGAGAGTAGAGACTAATAGCACCCAGATAGTTCACGTCAATAACACTTTGTGTACCATTCGAAAACTTAAAGTCAGCAGAACTAGCTAGCCACAGCTGCATATTATTTAATGGCTATTGTAACCTACCAGATCAATTAGGAAAAACAAAAAATAAAACTTGTCTTTGCAATTATTTACTTATTCTATAATATTCTTTCTGCATGTATGTCTGAGTTTCTGATCTGAATAACCTCCATTAACATTTCCTCACAGTTCTACTGGCAAAAAATATCCTCTATATTTGTTAGGTGAAGAAGCCTGACTTTTCTGTTACTTGTGATAGTTGTCCTTGTCTGTCAACTCGACTACATCTTATTAACTAAAACCCAAGCAGCTGGCACACCTGTGATAGATTTTTCTTTATTTGAGATCATTTGAGATCATTTGAGATCAGAAGACCCACTCACTCTAAATCTGGGTCATACCTTTTACTGGCAGCTTATATAAAGGACACAGGAAAAGGAAGCTTTTGCTTTTTTGCCTGCCTGCCCTTATTCTCACTAGTAAGTCCACTCCTTTACTGGCTTAGAGCCTTCTTCTTCCAGATTTCAACATATACTGAATAGCCGCTGAGACATCCAGCTTTGGAGACTGAACAACTACTGAATTATTGGCCTTTCTGTCAAGAGATAGCCATTGTTGAACTAGCTTGATCACAACCTGTAAGCCCCTCTAATAAATTATATATATTAAAATAACATATATATTAGTTAATATATATGTTAATATTTACATATATAACAAAGTTGCTATGATAAATCACACACACACACACACACACACACACACACACACATACACACACACACACAGATTATACATTAACTCTATCAGCTCTGCTTCTCTAGAGAATCCTAACTAATAAGCTTGTCAGGGATAGCTTCACTGACTGTAGTCCCTCTTATGAACAGCTTCCACGGTGTGGTTAAGTCTCTCGACTATCTTCTTTTTTTACCTACTAGAATTGATCCAAGATGAATGGCAAGCTGGTTTGATTTCCCTCTTAAATACTGATTCAATGGCTGGCTTCCATCCTGGTTAACTGGCACTATTGTATTCTTTTTTATTTCTAATTCTGGAGTCAGCAGTTTGCCCTGAGGCTGTGATTCTCCAAAGCACCAGAGAAGAGTGGTTCATTTTCATCTTTCAGTTTGTTTCTAGAGAAGACCAGATTGGTCAGAGATTGTGTATTTGCTTGGGGTTGGATTTGGCTGACCTCAATTTATCTTTCCAATTTAAAGCCCATATTTTAAAGTTTACTTACCTAGTGAATTAAACAATTATTTTCACACTGTATATTATATTATTGTATGATAGTGTCTCATTTTATTTATTTTTTATAGATGAACTGGATCATTTATTTGTTTTAACTCACATTGATAGATATGTTGGCGGTTTTCTATTATTTTAGTTACTGTGAATGATCTGTGCCAGGCTAATAGAATGGGAACACTCTCTCTTAGGCACACACACACAACACACATATATACATCGATATATGGTCTAGTCTGTATATATGTGTATGTTCTAGGTATATATATGATAGCTTCTCTGTGCTACATTTTTACAGGCAGAATTACATGGAATCAGAGCTTAAAATATTTAACCAGTCCCAATTTCTCTTACAGTTACATATACTAGGATCTCAGAAATAAAAACCTTACCTGTAAGTCTCTTTGTATGAAATACTGGGGCTTCTTTCTAACTTTGGTCTCTTACCTGCACTCCGCTGCCGAACAGAACAAAAAGCCAATAATCCAAAGATTTTACGTGAAGTTGAACTCAGGGATGGAGGACTCAGGGTAAAGAATGGATGGAAGATGACAGGGAGGACAAGTGAGAGAGAATTTACCAACTGATGCTCCTGTTCACAAGGTTTAGGTGTGTCCGTGGATGGATTTCCCTGGTACGTTTAACAAGTGAAAATGTCCCTTATAACTCATCAACTCCAATCCATGTTGCCCATATACTCCTTGGTGTGGGGCCATCTGCTGGATCGTGACCAACCAACCAGGAGCCATGGCCTTAGAGAAAACTGACTTTCCCTCCCCTAAGCCGTCAGCTCCTCAGAAGGAAGACAAAAAGCTGGGGAGTGACAGGGAAGTGTGAGATTTACAGGAAGTAAATCTGGGAAGAATTAGGGGAGGAGCTGGGAGTAACTATGATCAAATTACACTGTATGTAATTCTCAAAGAATTAATAAAAGTATTTAAAATGATGTTGATTAAAGATACAATTATAAATTGAATTTTTTAATTTTTAGAGCAGTTGAAGGTCTTTTCACTTTATAGTCTGGCATATATTTACATTCTTGTTTTCTTTCTGTGTCTCATTGCTTCTTTCATCTCTCTCTACAATGTATAAACACAATAGAATTCATATATTTATTAGTAATTTATATAATATATTATTATATAACTATAATACTATGTTAATAAACATGTAAATAATCTTGAGATTTATTTAAATATGTACGTATAAGCTTATAAGGACATAAAACATTTCCAGATACTAAACATTTTTACTTAGGCAATATGCAAAAGTTTTGTTTCTTCACTGCCTCATGAATTGTGCATTTTTTAGAACATTTAATTTTATGCTCATTTTGTTTTTAACTTCAATGGAGTAAAATTTGACTATTCTTTGTAGATTGTACCTTTTTCTGACTTGAATGCAAAGTCCTTTCTTAACCAGTATTTTTTTTTGTTGGATAAACATGTAAGTTGTACGTCAAAAAGCTATTTTACTTCCTTTTATTCTACTTATCTGTTTAAAAAATAGATGCAAAATACCACAAACAAATTCTGTCTGTCCTTATAATTCATTTACTTTATATGGTTTGAGCTTATGTTATAAGATACATACAAGTTTTTCTTGCATTTTGGTGGATTAATTTTTTATTTCTCATTTATAATGTCTTTGAGATTAACTTTCTGTATTGTTTCAATTCATATTAATAACCAGCTTCATTTTTATTCTAGAGCCCTCATTTAATATTTCTTTTCCATTTTCTATTTTTTTGTGCTGTAATTTTCATACAATTTTATGCTAAACATCATATTTGATAGTCTTTGCCATTTTATACATAAATTTGAATGTTTTAGGTTTATTTAAATTGCAGCTGTATTTCCAAATATTTCAGTTGAGTCTATTTATCATTTTTCTTATGTTTTTCTGCCTGTATTTGATTGATTTTTTTCTGTTCTATTCTAACCTAGAAACATTAGTTTCATGCATACATTGTTTAATTACAGAATTTATAGAAAAAACTAAAAACATTCAGTCATGCATAATACCCACACCGGTCCCAACTATATGCCTGTCCCTCTGTTGTTTTATCAAGGTTTTTAATGTGTAGCTTTCATGGCACATGACATAGAAACATGATGATATGTATTAGTTAAATAAATTTACATGCATTATGCTAATTGTTGCATTCTTTATGAAACACGTTATAATGAAAGTTTTATATGTCTATCGTATTTGTTCATTTGTTTTCAATTGGGATATAATTCATTGATAGCTTTTAGTATAATTGCAGAGTTGTGAGATTATTGCTACTATGTGATGTAATACTATTTAATTTTCCAAAATGTAACCCGTGTTCATCAGCAATTGCTCTCAATTTTGCTGGCCCTCCAGCCTCTGAAAATTCTAATTCACTTCCTGCCTCTATGAATTTCTAACACAATAGAGAACACAAGTGGAGGGATGATAATAGCGTTTTACTATTCCAAACTAGGGGAAAAATTTTCTTTTCCACCCATGAATACATCAGATATATATATCCTTGATCAAATTGAGGTTTTTTTCATCATGAAAGTATATGAGTGAACAAGATCAGAGTGTGAATTTTCATTTTCATTTTATCACTGGGATACATCCACTAATTCATCTTCTTCTGTTAAACTCTGAGTTAGTCCCACTTGTTAATATGAGTAATTATTTTGGTACATTGTGTAGATATTGGTTCAGGGTAAAAGCTGTTTATTCTTTGGCCTAATTCAATCCACTATCCTAGACCTGGAGCCCTGGAACATTTCAGCCTCCCTATAATCTAGTCTCAAGCCTAGATCTGAAAGCCTTCAGCCTCATTACAACACAGAACTTTTAAGCCTTTGGTGGCTGAGCCATTCAGACTAGCTCCTTCTGAACACAGAGCTTTACCGAACTCAATTGACTCTTCTGGTTGACTGATTCAGTTCACTTACTGTTCTGACTCAAACTCTTGATCAAGCTGATGGTTCAAACTGATCTGAGTCAAATGACTGTTTCTGACTGAACTCTTCTGACTATGACTGACTCTGGCTAACTCTCACAACTTCTCTGACTGAACTGCTCTGTTGGCTTCAAAGTGACTCACTCTTCCTATCTGATATTGACTTCTTCTGTCAAGCTGCCTCTGTGTCTCTGCCTCAAACTGCATGCCTCATACTGCCTCAGTCAGACTGCCCCTCTGAGCTGAGAGCCTGCTTTTCTATCTTGAGAGTTGGACATGTCCTCACTCTGACACACTCTGCCATCCTCTGATTAGTTACTTTGTCTGCTCTTCACTCTTACTCGCCTCAGATGTCACTTCGTGTCTGACACTTACTCCTGAGCTCTGCTTCCTGAGCTGTATCCTCTCCCTCAAGTGCTGAGATTGAAGGTGTGCACCACACTTCTGAATACTGGGACTAAAGAGGTGTACTAACTTTCTACATTCCATGTAGACCACATAGGCCTTTGAATATGATACCTTCATAAAGAACCCTGAATGTGATCCCTTCATGTAGACCCTTGGATTTGATGATCCCTTTCTAGCTTGCATGTAGGCCTTTCAATGTCATCCTTTCCCAGATCAGCCATGCTGCTGGACTAAATTATTAAATATACTTCTACAACATTATTTGCTATTTGTCGATCTATAGTTTCATTTTCTTTGCCTTTCATATAAAGGAAAACATTTGGCCTTCAGTCATGAATTTTTCACTGTGATCCTTTGTTATATGATGTGATACTATGTGATCCTTTGTCACACGGATCCTATGATCCATGTTGACCTCAGTAATTATTAAAATGCTATTTAGATTTTATTTATATATCCTCTTCATCTCTTTTAATCAGTTTCTATTTTTAAGGAAATTTTCCATCCTATCTAGGTTTTGAATATACTACACAATTACTAAGTATACTTGTTCCATTTTATTTCTGTAAAATCAAAGCCATTCACTATCTTTCATTTCTCACTTGAATGATCTAACTTCTCTGTCTTTTCTTACCATTTGCTAAAGAGCTGCCAATATTGTTGGCCAATTCAGAGAGCCAATTTTTAGTGATGTTGAATTTATTGCTTTTCTGGTTTTTATTTAATTTGAAAATTAATTCCTCTCATTTCCTTGGGCTCACTTTGGCTTTAGTTTGGTTTTAAATTTCTAGTTTCTTGAAGTGAGTGGTCAGTGAGATCTATTCTTGGGTTGAGCTTTTTTCCTTCTTTAATATGGATGTTTGCTACTAAAATATTTCCCCTGTGTACTTGTGGCCTGGATCTAGAATTTCTTCCAAGAGGTCTTTCACTGAGGGCTTGGTTTCAGTTTGTGGAGCTACTAGAAGGGTTGGGGCCTTCTTGGAGAGAGAAGGAGCATTGGGCATTGCTTTGAAAGCAAAGAAACCTAGAAGCTTTAGTCTTTCTTTATCTCTGTACCTCCTGTGAGCACTCTTGGTGAGCAATAGCTTCTTCTTGTGCACCAATCACAAGGTACCATCTTCCCACATTCTCCAAAGCCACAAGGTCTACTTAAAGGCAAAAGGCTTGCTTCCTCTTTGCAGCATTACACAACACTGCTTTGGAAGTGTTTGGGAAATTTTGCTTTTCTTTTTTATTAGATTTGAAATGTGCTTTCCTCTCCTTTTTGAGTACTTGGTTATTTAGGAGAATGCTTTTTACTTTTCAAAAATTTAGGTATTTGCACAATTTTTCTTAATAGTGTAATTTGAGAGTAATGCTTGATGTCACTTTAAGTTTTTAGAAATAACAGCAACAGTAGCTACAAGGTATGAACAGTTGACTAAAGATGTTCTTTGGTAACAAAAAATAGTGTGATTAAGTCTGTTCAAAGTGTTGGAGGTAAATATTATCAGACAACTCTTCTCAACTCCAGTGGTTTATTTTGTTGATTTGATTGATCCAGAGGGTGAGCATGGTCAAATATTTGATAAAAGCTTATTCTATACATTTTTCCATGAGACGAGTATTGGATTTTGTAGATTAAGTTTATTATCTTCTCTCTTAGCAATGGATGAGTGTCTTCCAGTTAGCTGAAGGCATAGACAGAGCCACACGTTTAATTTTTTCAGTGTATATCAGTCTTACTATAATGCTTGGTTTGATATTTTGTCTGTTTTGACTAGGTGTCTGAATGTATTATACAGTTTAAGTGTGAAATCTCTATGGTATCTTCAGGTGGCAAAAGTATTATCTTCTACATTCAGTGTTTTACATTTACAATTTTGAACTATTTAGGAATGCATATAAATTTTCAAACCAGTATTTAAATTTTAGGAGGATTTAAATGATATTTTGGTTAAATAGACCCAGGTCAATTCAGAAACAAGGAGGTAGCCCTTTACAACGCCTCACTCCCGGAAGACTCTGCCCCTCCAGGAAGTCTCACATCAGCTATAACTTTAACACATGGGTATTGGGGCCAATCAAGATCCAGAGAACAAATCGTATTCCTTGCCATTATATTTGCCAAGGCAGCATCCTTCTAACACTGGCTTCTGGGAACTTAGGCCTCAATTTTTCAGGTTTCTGGACCACCTTGAATGTGCTATAGATACAATTGTCAAATACACACAAAGAGAAAGAGAAAATGAAAAGACTGGATGTACATTTAAAAGTAAAAATCATTTACCAACAAGCATTTAGTATCAGAACTGAATCAAATCAGTTTATTACACAGGCGTACTAACCTGCAATATTCATTATGTCAGTGTCCCAGAACCTAAATGGATAATTTCAACCCTGGTTGTTCTACCTCAAAGCAACATGGATAAAAGCTTTCTGTAAGCTGAGCCAATCGAAATGATTGTCTTCAATACTCCTAATTTTAAAGTTAAAAAGTGTGCTTTAGGTAGAAACGACCCCATAATGCTTGAAAGAGCATGTTATTCTTTATAAGAGCATCATTTTAAAAGCAGAAAAAAAAAACCAGCTCCAATCTTTTGAAAATGCATGTGAAGCAGCCAGATAGCTGTTTCTGTGCCTCTGCCAACATATTTTCCCCAAAATGAGGTGTCCGCATGTTCAGCCAATCAAATAAACTGTCTGGCTGAACATCCCAAGGTGCTTTAAAATTCAGTAAATAGTACTAATCACTTCCATTTCAGTACTGATATTAAAGGCCCTATTCATGCCAAAAAAAAAAAAGTGGAATGCAGCTGTTCTGTGCTCTCCTTGCGAATTTGTATGTGCGAGCTCGCTTGCATAATGAGAAATATGCCGGTATTTTGTGTTCATCTGTATTGAAGAGGTTTAGAGCAGGCTTGCACAAAGACACCGCGGTGAGACGGGAACTTGAAAGAGTACACTGCTTTCCGCTCTGGAGTAGAGCGGCCTGGAGAAGGGGAGGGAGGAGTGGAGGCTTCTTTCTTCTTTTCTTGTGAGAACATCAAATGCATCTGAACATTCCATGAACATTTACTTGTTTGATGCTGTTAAAGCATCTTTGCAAACATTTCAGAAATATTCTGGACTTAATCCTAAGCTTTAAGTGCCCGATGCATCCAAGGCTTTCTATAGTAGTTGAGCACATTCTGAAGAACTCTGTACTCTTATTGATCCACGGATACAGCAGTAGACAAGTGCCGATTACCACAGGATTTTATGTTTAGGAAATTCCTATAATCTTTTATAAACAGGCCAGGAATTTTGTTCTGCATATACATCTCCTATTGGTTAGAGTTGTTGATTATGGGTTGTATTAAACACTCCAATTCTATTTATAGCTCTCATTTAATGTGGTAGCTGAATATATTTGCCCTTTGGGGTTTGGGGTCAAAATAGCATGTTTTTCTACAATTATAGCTATCTATCAAAATATGCTTTTCTTTCCTTAATTTTTTTACTTATTTATCCTTACAATTTGCACAATGAAACCATTTTAACTTGATTTTGCTAGAGCAATTACAATTAGAATGAATGAAAATTACTTTCAAGTTTCTTCTTTTTACATTTCTTCTTTTTGGTAAAGAGAGGAGAAAAATGATGGTTTTCCAACCGTATCTGTTTATTAGAATTCTTCTTTGTGCAGAAGACCAGGAGAATTTGGGTTTTAAGTGTCTCCGCAAGAGGCTGGTGTATCCCTAGCTTATTCTCTGATTCTTATGATGGGAAGGTGCTAAAATGTCAAGAAGTAGAAACTCCAGTGTGGTCTTTTGATCTTCTGGAGCTACCCTTTAAGGGCATAATGGTACCCTAGAATTGCCACCACCTCTCTTTGTCTCTGGCCTGGAGGCTAATGGTTTCCCTTCATTAAGTACCTTGCACTATGATGCTGAGCCTCAGAACAAGCTCAAAGGGATGGCAAACCAATCATTAGCCAAAATGTCCAAACCTGGGAGTATAAATAAACACCTCCCTTTTAAAATGTATTTTTCCAAAATTTTTTTTGTTACATCATCAGAAACTTCAAATAAACTCTAAACCCTTCCTTTACATTACAAGCAAAAAAAAAATCCTGAAAAAAAAATGTTTGGATAAAACTTTCAGATGGTACTTTCCCTGAGCTGGAGAGGAAGTAGAATATAAGTCACATTTCACATTCTCTTCAAGAGCCTCAAGCATGCCATTTTTCTCCTGTGTGTTGTGTCTCTTCACTAACTCACCCTCTCCTACTCTTATTTGCAGCCGCACACGGACACAGTCCTTCCCTGATGTACAAGCTGGTTCTAGAGCAGATTGTGTGGTGTGTTTGTAATCCAAAAGTCCTAATTCTTCTGGTGTGTTGATTCTACATCTACTTTAACACTTCAGTAAAGTCTCGAGCTCCCAGCTGCCTAATGAGAGCGCAGCCAGCTTCCAAATTCTGGGAATTTTTTCACGGTGCCACGTGCTCTGACATCCTTTTGATTCTCATCTTTCACTCCTTATTCAGCAACCACACTTCCTATTTTACCTCCTGGGACTACTGCCTCTTCCTTAGATCCTCTCTGGAGTGGGGACACTCTTCTTTTGTCTTCATTTGCTAAGTCAATATGACAAACTATCAGGTAAAAGATCCCATTACAGGTTTGAAAATAGAGAAGGGTTATTCCGGGCCAAAAAGAAAACAATTCCAATTAAGTGTATGACATTGTCTGTCCCAACAATTCATTTTCTAAACAAAATTTCTATTCATGTCTTAAGACATCATCATTCTGTGTAACCAAACCAAGGTTTTCTTCCCTACCCTTATATTTTGTCATTTTAGAATCAATAAATCTTTCCACATTGGGTTTATTATATTTCCTTCATCAAAGTAGCCATTCATCTAGTCCATCCAATCCTTCCCTAACTAAGAAAAGACGTATCAGGGTTTGTTGTGTAAGAGAGGTGTCTACCCTGAGTTTCCATAGCCCAACTGCAAGTTATCCGAAATTAAATTTTATTTTACTTTATTAATTATTTTTGTTCCTGGATATTGAACTTGGGGCCTTATGCATGTTAAGTAAGTTCTCTACCACTCAGCTGTATTTTGAGTTCCTTTTTTATTTAAGAAATATTTTTAGACAACGTCTTATTACATAGTCTAGGTAGGACTTGACACTGCCATCCTCCTGCCGTAGCCCCTCTAGTAACTGGAATTACAGACATGAACCAATAGGCATGGATTGAGATTCGATTTTGGCTTTATAATATACAAATAAAACTACTAGAGTTAATGAAAGTCAACACGACTAGATTGCCTTTCTATGTCATAGTGTAAGCTGTTAACAGTCAGGGACATCTGCTGTGATACAGTATCCTCTAAAAAGAAACGGAGGTCAGGTAAGGGGGTGGGTTGGAAGGAGATGGGGGGGTACTGAGAGGTCAATATAATTAAGATTTATTGTATGAAATTCTCTAAGAATAAATAAAGTATGTATATACAAAAGGAAAGTAGTCTTTTATAGCTGTTTTTTTTTGTTGTTGTTGCCAATATATTTCACTTTTTGTTTGTTTGTTTCTTGTGTTTTGAATCCTGGTGTGCTAGCCCTGGGAAATTTTTCACTTTATAGTCAAGGTAGCTTAACCTGTATGAGTATGAGGACTCAAATTCTTTCATATAAAAGCTTTGATGTACAATTTCATGAAAGTGCATGTGTTTCCATAAAACCTTAGCTGTTCTATAAACTTGATGACATTATGCATAATGTTGATTTTTGTTAGTATCAAAGTGTCTCTATACAAATGTATTTGGATATAAAGTTTATTCAGCCATATACAACGTGTGGGTGAAGATCAGACTTTGCAGGAACCTTGTGGAAGTTTTGATGCACCTGAAATCTGAAGCTCACAAATGGAGGGAACTGATTCTGATTCAGGAACCCACCTGGTTTCCCTCACTTTCATCACCAAGCTCTCTGAAGATAGACCCCTTAATTAGGCAAACTTAAGCCAATATGCTGGACTCTTTTCCACTTTACCCTCCACCCTGAGCACTGGGAAATGGGAATCTTATAGTCTTGGTCTGTGGGCATGATGCCTTAACTGAAATTCAACATTACTGAGAGACAAGTTCCAGGTGGCATGGCCCCCTTGATAGTGCTCAGATCTCAGCCATAGAGAGGACACACTCAAATGCAGTCATTCACAGGGTTTATATCAGTTTTCCCTTATATGGGCTGGTGGCATCCTGGAGAGCCACCATGCTATGCTTTTCAACCTCTATAAGTAGCAGAGCCCCTGTAGACAAGACTATTCAATGAAATTGTTGATGAAGTGTTATTGCCAACTGGGAATCTCTTCTTATAAAACATAAACATTTTAAAGTGATTTTGCTTAAAACATAGGGACTTTACAGTGATTTGGCTAAGTATTAACAATTATATTAGTCTAACATTTGGCAAAATTAATATAGTTTGCAATATATGTTACATAGGGTATGTAGCTTTACATGGATGTGTGTAAAGATAGAAAATGTCCCTGTGGTGGTGATTAGATGAATAGAGAAAGAACCTGTAAACACATGAAAAAAGTAAAGTGACACACTGTCTTTACTGACTTTCTTGAAATATATATATATCTTTAAGCTCTTCTTACATATGTGGTGATTCTGAGTCTGTAGCAATCTTGTTTCCTGAACAATGCAATACTAATTTTAGGCTCTCCCCCTAGAAATATTTAACTGGAAAAATTCAAAAAGTTTTAATTCACTTGCTAAATTAGCGTGGGTGCAGACTACGGATGATATCTCATGCCGAGAGAAGCTGTTCCATGTGCAGACATATGAAAGGTTGGAGCTTTCATTCCCCAGACGCTTTGAACAAGGCTTTCAAGAATACATCCAACATATATAACTTTTATAGATATTGACATTAAAATATCTAGTTCAGCAATTAAAACTATTGGCTTCATGTAAGTGGGGCTCTGGTTTGGTATTTTATGTTCTTCTGAACATCATAAATCTTTCTGAGCACCAGTCTTTGATCTATAAAATGACAGACATTTTAAGGTACAGCCGAGAAAAAAGTAGGGCATTTTAGAAGAATTGTAATCTTCCAAATGTCTCTTTTTGTTAAAGCAACTATAAATGTTTGAGAAAAAGCAAATGTTTTAGAAGGCCTTTGTAAGGGCTTCAGGGCATCTGTATGTTCTTCATGTCTTAGCTCTAAAAGAAAGGGGAAAATCAATGATATATAAAAATAACTTGAAAAAGGTTCAGGAGAAAATTCACTTAAATTTAGCATTTTCCAACTTCTCCTAAAGAAAGAAAATCAACTTTGTGTGTGTTTGTGTGTGAATAAATGAGGCAGAAATATCAATTCAGCAAATGTATTTTGATCACAATCTTTATACACAAACAGTAAGTTTTGCACTGAGTTTACATCCTCATTCTTACACTCATATCTCTATGATGCACAGAAATTCTTGTAAATGATTCAGCATGTCTGACCTGTTGGGGTTAAATCAAGAACTCTCTGGATATTTGGAAATCATGGAACACTATCATTTCCTCACAATTAAGAGCCAAGTTTCAGTGGTGAAACATTGAACGCGGTTTGCTGGCGTTAGCATGCAGCCTGCTAAAAATCACATGGACGCAAAGCTATGATTCATTGTTCTTCTTGGAAAAAGAGTCAGCCATTAATGAGTGGCACCCTCTTTGTACAATGGTGAATTCTGCCAGGAGGCTCACTAGGAAAGAGAAAGCAGATATTTTGTGAACTTTTTCTTTTATGGAGTCACAGGAGACAGAAATGTCTTTAAGAATTGAATAAAGTCCTACTCAGCTTTAATAATGTGGACAAAAAAATACATAAGCAGATATCAGAGAGATAGAAATGAGGGACAGGTAGAAGGATGGAGAAAATAGTTGTCTGTTTTACAGGCAGTGGTTGAGTGTCTATCCCAGGCTGGCCTTCACACTGGGAAATGGCATATGCCATAGGTAAAACATGCCTCCTGCCCTTAAGATGCGAACAGGTTGGTAAGGACCAACATGTAATCAGGTCGTACATGCAATGAGATCAAACTCTTCAGAAAGATTTTTGCTTTGCTATGGAAGAACAGGAAGAGAACAAGTAAGTGTTAATTGTCACCCAGCTCAGCATAAAGCTAGAGAAGAGGATTTTGGCAAAGGCACATTTGCTTCTTTCTATTTTTGCTTTTCTATTATTTTTTTTTTCTTTTTAACCATTTCTACAGCAAGTAAAGAAAAGGAGCATGAGAGATGAAATTATTAACACTCTGAGTTGTAGGCTAACTCCATATCACATTTATTAGACATTTATCACTATAATAGATCTGATTCCTTTTAAGGGGAGATATGTTTATTTACTCCGTTTTTCCTTGAATAATCCTAGAAAAAAAAGAGTAAGCACATTCTTCAGTAATAAGGTCCAATATTGGTAAGAAGAAGTATTCCTATCATTAGAGGAAGGAAATAATGACTTCAGCTCCTTTTGTGTCAGGTTGCATCCAAGACACTGTATATGTAATGCCCTATTTAAACATTGTAACAAATGCATATAAACATTGTAGTTGGACAAAGGCCCCCTCTGTTGTATCTAACAGGAAGACATAGAAGACATCTCCTTTGCTGTATGGCTGGACACATGATGGTTAAGAGCAGGTGCACAGATTCTAAATGAATACAGATGGCAAGCAAGACAGCAGAGCCCATTCTTGGCACTATCAAACATTAACTGCTCCCACATAGTTCAAGGAATGCGCCTTGAGCTCTAAGGAGCTTTGGTTTCATGGAAGTATCTAGAACCATAGACTAATAGTTCTCATTTTAGACTATCTTTGCTTTGGAGGTAAGCTGGGCATGAACCATGGAAAATGGCTCTCCGGAAGGGAAGACAGGGCTGTCGTTGTCCTTCCTCTTTGCCATTGTTTATGTTGAACCCAAATGCCTACATTAGCAATAACACACTACTTCTATGGCAAAATCAAACATTAGTTTGTCCTGTTATTGGCAGGGTAAAAGATGATGGGTATCACATCTTCTCATTGTGATGATGGTTTTCCATTTTACAATAAAAAGCATTCTGTGCGGGTACAGTGACATGGTGCGAATGTCTTTTTTAGAATAATTTGGTAAAGATATTTTGTTATTTTTTAATTAACATCTAGCATGTCAAGTTTCTTTATGTCATTTTCAGACATACACAGTTCTATTTGATCCCCTGTCACCCTGTTTTCGCCATCTCCCTGAGGTATATCCCCATTTGTACTCTTCCACCCCCTCCACTCATCCCCTGCTTTCATACCATATGTACCCCAATATTTTCCTCACTTTCTTCCCTTTAAGTTTCTGTTTTCCACTCTCCTGGGCCCCTTTTAGCTTCCTGGGTTCTACCCACAAGATGTCCCACATGAGTGGACATATATAAAACTTAAAGGGCAGAATCCACAAAGAGGGAGAACATGTAGTATTTGTCCTTACGAACCTGGGTAACCTAAATTCATAGAATACTTTCCAGTTCCAACCATTTTCTAGCAGATTTTATAATTCTGTGTTTCTTTATGGCCAAATAATATTTGATTGTGTATATACACCACATTTTTTAGGCATTTATCTGTTGATGGATATCAAAACTGACTATTTTCTTCCTGTTGTGAATAGAAAAGCTATAAATCTGTGTATTCAAATATCTCTGTTATAGTATATAGAAATGCCAGAAGGGTGCTGGAGAAAAATAAAATAAAAATAAATAAATAAAAATAAAAGTAATTCTATTTTTAGTTTTTTAAAACCTCTACACTAATTTCTATAATGGCTTTACCAGTTAACACTTCCATCAACAAAACTACTAATGAATAAAGGAGCCAATGAACTTGTCCTTCTTCCAATAAAATTCTCCCTAGTAATTTTTGCATTTGTCCGTAATCTATACTAAACCAGTTATATAGCAGTTTGCAAAAAATGGAACTTCTTACCACTGTCATTCATTCTCTATTTTTTTGTGGTTCTTTAGTATGGAAATGACTTATTCCCTCTCCAACTACAAAAATACAAGATACTATGAATATTACTTGGAACGCGTGGATCCATTTTTATTTAATAGACTGCATTAATCACTGTCATTATCATTTTGCTGCACACATTCCTCCAGATGTGGCTGACAGGATCTCCAGCAAGCATCTTCTATGTCCTTCTGACAAAGCACTGTTAATTCATCACCCTTTTCAACTTGGTTTCATTTTATATTTTCTCTGGCCCTGCTTGGGATCAGCTATTTCCCTAAAGAAATAGATTTGTATTTGAGTGTATTGAAATAGACTTGTAGTGATTTTTGCATATATATCCTAATAAAACTGTTGTTATCACTTTTAATCTCACACGGTTGTTTTTCAACCCCTTTGTTGATATTTTATATAGAATTTAAAAAATGACCTATTTTTATTTGTGTGAATGACTGTCTGAATGTACACATGTGCATCACATGTGTGCTTGGTGTCCATGGAAACCAGAAGAGGGCACTGGACCTGGAGTTACTGACCACTGTGACCCATCAGTATGGTTCTAGTTACATACCCAGGTCAGAGGACCTGCCTGCATGGGGCCTGAGAAAGACTCAGCCTGTCAATAATTGACGATGGATGAGAAAGGGCCAATGGAGCCCTATGAATCGCTGTTGAAGTATAAGCTACTGACAGACTCTGGAGGAGAGACCGTCATTGCCTTCAGTTGTAAACACACTTAGAAGCCTTCTAGGCACCAATGGACAGTTCTAAACCCATGGTTGCACAGATGACACTGGTTAAACTCAGTGATTCTCAAAGCAAAACCAAGGACATGAATGTGAAAAGGAGATTTGTGGACCTGAGGCGGAGGTTACAGCAACCAGGACACATTAGACACCATAGATGAGTGGATGGCAAATGAAAGGTATTTTAAAAAATACTTCCAAAGCTTTCACATTTTCTCTGTAGTCTGGAATAGACTTGGGTTTTCAGTTGTGTAAAATATTATTAGAATTCCCTATAAAGCCACCCAGATCTTTAATTTTTCTTACTCTTTTAGGGTGGGAGTGTTTCTAGTGATTTTGCTGGATAATTTCATTATTTGCCCATGGGTATAGTTCTATTAATTGTTCCATCATCACCGTATTCTGTTTGACCTAACTTCCCTTTTCTTTAAAAGTACTTACTTTTTCTGTTATAACATTTTATTAAATAATAACATTCAAAGCAAGTTTATAAGAACTTATAATATATGCTTTCATTATTATTATTTTTATTTTTGCAGTTCTCTCCCCTCTCTCTCTCTCTCTCTCTCTCTCTCTCTCTCTCTCTCTCTGTGTATGTGTGTATGTGCTGTATGGATTACATTTGGTTACTTTTTGCATTTTTCACAATGAATTGTGATTTATCTACGATCTGGATTAATTTTACTTACCCAATATGTTGTATTATTCATTTTGAAAAAAAATTTACTCAAGACCTGTTTATATGTTTATTGGTCTGAAAAACTAAAGCTAATAAATGTTTGCCATGGCTTTTATGCACAAAGCTTGGTGAATGCATACATGTGTTCCAAATCTCTCTTTGATCCATGTTAGTTATTGTATAGTTTCTAAGAACTACAGTGCTCGGTGTCTGTGCTTAGGGCACTTGAATTTTTGGCCTATACTGCACCTTAATAGTAAGAGGAATGTAACTGACAAATCTGGGCCTTTGTATTCAAAACTATCCTCCTTAAAACAAGAGAGGTTTTCTACATTTTAAATACTGTCAATGGAAATCATTTCCCCATCTTTTCATTATCTTTAAACAGTTTGTTTATTGATGACTGGCCTTGCATTTTTTCATTAGTGTTGTGTTGTTCTTTCTCTTCCATCTGTTAAATCACCTACAAGTATCAGTTGGAGATTGAGGGGTGAAACAAACTTGCAATTACGGCTTCTCACTCACTTCACCTGTGTTCACTAAATGAAAAACAATTATCCAAAGGAGCCTTAACCAAAGTTCAGATAGTGACAGAACAAAATGTATTTTTAAAAGGCGACATTAGTATTGATAAAAATTAAGTTAAATAATGTAGGCATAGATGAGGTTGTTGATTTTATTTATTATTCTCATGGGTTCATGGAAGAGGTTAATTTATTCTAGTTCAATCCCAGGTCCTAGAGGGTTTCAGCCTCTGTGCAATCTAATCTTTAAAATACAAGCCAGACCTAGAAGGCTTCAGCCTCTAGACAATCTAATCTGCAAACCCAGAATGTTTCAGCCTCTGAGACTTACTACTGAACTAACTCAGTCTGACTAGCTATATTCTGAACTACCTGTTTTCCCTCTAAGCTGTACTGTGACCTCTGAACTAAAAATGTGTCTGCTTCTGACTCTCTGCTTTCTCTCTGCTTATTCTTGACTGGCTTTGCTCTTCTTGGTTTCCACACTTTGCTTCTACTCTCTGCTTCTCTCTCTGAGCCCTGCTTCTACTCTCTGTCCTATGCTTCTACTCTCCGACATAACTCTGTGAACCAAGAGCCTCCATTTTTTAATCTTGCTTGTTAGGATGAAATGTGTGTGTAGAACTGAGGATATATTACATTGCCTTAAACACAGAAATCCTTTTCAACTAATAGCACAAACAGAGGACAGGATTAGTCTGACTAACATTCTTTCTACATTCCATAGGGATCACACAGGCCTGTGAACATGATCCCTTCATACAGGCCCTTGGGTGTGATCCTTTCCTAGCTATCACACAGGCTGTTCTATGTGATCCTTTGCTAGAGTAGCCATGCTGCTGGATTAAAGGATTAATTGTTCCTCTACAAAATACACCTTGGAGCTCTTGGGATCATAGCAACCAACCCCTGGGGGGAAGTGAGCGAGAGAGAGAGAGAGAGAGAGGGAAAGAGAGAGAGAGATAGTGTACAATACCTAGAAATGTGCTAAGTATTCAATGAATTTCATGGGGAGCCTTAATAAATTGCAAACCAATGTTCTAGAGAAAGACAGAGAAAGAAAGTAAGAATCAGCAGCAACCGTGCTCCATTAACAAGTGTGGAGTGCCCAGGCCATAGCAAGCTTGGGACACCGCAGAAACGGGCATCTTTCTCTGCATGGCCCCAAGTTTCAGCTTATTTTCTGTAATTTTAGTCCTCTACTGAAGTACTTATCTCTCAATTTTCACTTCTCTCACTCTTCTTATCTGTTTGTTTGTTTTTTTATTTATCTATTTATTTATCTATTTATGTATTTATTTTTACCTCTTATACTCTTACATAGCTTGCAAATAATAGAAACCACGCTCATGAATGGGAAATTAAATGCAGGACTAAATGATATTTTTTGCTGTTTATGATCTTAAACTTATTACTTTACCATTAAGAATTCTCTGAAGTAAATGAATCTGATGTAATTTGGTTAGGGTTAAGCCCTGTGACATCAGGTGGGATTTTTGTTGCCTGGTATTCCAAGATTATTTCCATTTTGTTGTCTCATTAATGACCTCAGGAGGGACTAAAACAAGTTCATTTTTAAGTCTTGCTTTCATTTTCTCTTGGTTTTCCACTTATGCTTGATTTGTGATGCTATTATTACAGTTACACAAAATTAGAATTAAAATACTTATTGGTTTTAATGTTTCCAAATAACTTGGCTAATGCAGTCCAGAAAAATAGAATGATTTTATTCTTGGCAAATAATATTCTTGAAAATAATAACTTTTGTTAAGATTTACATTTAATTTCATGTTTTAATAAAGAATATGGAAAATTTCCTTGTAATAAACATGAAAGTGTTTTTATTGTTTATGTATTCTCTTCATTGCAAACAGATTTTTATGACTATACATTTTTTTCAGTAATTACCAACATTTCTTTTGAGATATACATTTTTACACTTGCATCAAAATTTATTAGCAAAAAATGTCACTGGTAACTTTTAGTTAATTGGCATTTTTTTCTAATGTGTTTTAATGGGCAAGATGAAACAGCATTTCATAGGTAATTACAAGGGAAAAATAGTTCAAATAGAAAACATATTTTGACAAAAATAACATGTTTACTTTTTAATTTACATAAATGAGACAGGCAGTAAATAGAAAGAATACATTGAAACACAGAGAACAAAAGGCAGAAATCTCCCCCAGATTTGCCCAATCTAGTTAATTTTAATTTCAGTAAAACATTACATAATTATATATATATATATGTATACATATAAATATTATATTCATAAAAGCATCACATGAAATCTGTAGTTTTTCAAACACATGGAATTATGAATGTATGAAAGTATAAAACTCTTTGTATGCTTTATGTGGATGATGCTAGGTAGACTTGAAGATGACAAGATTCAGAATCCAATGAATGAATACTTGTTTCTCCACTGAGTTACATGTCCTTCTACATGTTTAATTACAAATGTAATTTCACTAACAGATAAAATCGTTTCTAGAGAAAAAATTAATTAGTCCCTCCATTTTTACCACTTCAAAGGGCTATGATGTAAAGGCTGTGTTTGAGAGGGTACAGGTGTTACTCCCTGTGTCACTGAGACAAAGGTGTCAGGGGAGAGCTCTTTCCTAGGGTGCTGGATTTAACTACCCTACCTCAAAGACAATGGTGTGGCAAGAAGACTGTACAAAATTTCCTGTAGATAGGTGTCATATTGGTCGATGTTTTCCCCATTCATCCTTAGGAGGTCCATTGGTGTGATTCTAGAGAGTAAGCAGTACACAGCACCCAGGCAAGCAGATGGTTTTCTGAGCCGATGTCAGTGTGAGAATCAGTTCTGGTGCTGGGGAAGGAAGGCTTTCCTAAGCAGGGCTTATAGAGGGTAATTTTGGAGAGAAAAGAATTACAGTCTCAAGCTGATTAAACAGTTTCCCCTGAGGAGAGTACTGAAAAAGGTTCTGTGACACACAAACTCAGAGTCAGACTATGGGCACAAGACAGCAGAGGAGAAGATTTTTTTGTTGTTGTTGTTGTGTTTTTGTTTTTGTTTCTTTGTTTTGTTTTTTGTTTTGAGGGTGGATTAAAATATGCAAAGATTTTATTATGTATTTAATTAATAATTAATTAAAATAGATTTCAACCACTTGATGGTGATGCATGCCTTTAATCCTAGCACACAGGCGGCAGAGGCAGAATCAAGAGGATCTCTAAGTTCAAGGCTAGCCTGGTCTACAGAGCAAGTTCCAGGACAACCAGGGCTACACAGAAAAATCTTGTTTTAAAAAACAAATGATTTTTTCATACAATATTATTCTGGTTATGGCCTCCTCCAGCTTCTCCAAGATCCTCCCCACCTCCCTACCCACCCTAATTACCTCCTTTTTTCTCTCTTTCATTTACTTTCAATTTTTTAAATGTATAAACCCTAAATTTCAATTCTTAGAATAAATGCCCAGGTATAAATTGTTGGGTCATATGATTATTTCTGAGTTAGATTTATAGCAAACTATTGGCTATTTTTCCAGATATATGCACAGGGTATTTTTTTTTTGTTTTGGTTTGGTTTGGTTTGGTTTTGGTTTTTCAAGACAGGATTTCTCTGTTGTAACTCTGGCTATCCTGGAACTCATTCTGTAGAACCGTCTGGCTGACAGAAATCCACCTGCCTCTGCCTCCCCAGTGCTGGGATTAACGGCATGCACCGTCACTGCCTGGCTTCTGCACCAGTATTTATTTTGTGAATCTTAAATGAGCAGCCCAAGTTTTCTCCACCCTTGCTGGTACTTTGTTTCGTGTTTATTTTTTTTATTTTACCATGTAAATGGTATACAGTACATAGTATGGTCCAATTTAATTTATTTTATTGGCAGATGTTGTTAACATCTTTCCACATGTTCATTTAACATCCATATATTCACCATATTATACGTGTGTTTATGACATTTGCTTATTTCATAGTTGTTTTTAAATATTCACCTCAGAGAATTATTTAAATATTCTCTACACTAGTCCTTTACAATACACGTGGTCTAATAACTTTGTTTCTAGCTAGTGTTTTACATCTTCCTATACTAAAAGAAACCTGGTGCATAAAATTTTCTTTTAGAAATCACATTGTTCAGTGCTGAATTAAGAAAACATTTCCCTTAGCCTCAAATCACAAACTGTTCTATTTTAAATAAATCTTTTGTAGATTTACATTTTATACTTAAATCCTGAATACATTCTCAACTGACTTTTATCAAAGATGTGATGTGTAAGTCAAGGACTTCTGCTGTTTTTAATGTCCAGTTACTCCACATTAGTAATATTTACTATAGGACCTCTCTTTTCTCTCCTGAGCGTGTTCTCAGCTTGCCAGAAGTTAGAACACATCTGAGTGGGACCTCTTCTAGGCTCTATCCAGTTCCATTTGTCTATGTGCCCATTCTTGTGCAAATACCACACTGCTTTGATTGCCATGTAATCAGCATTAAGTATGCTTTGTAGCAAGGTCATGATTGCTGTTATTTATGACTTTCTATATAAAGTTATAGATAAAATGTATATTTGTCTTCCACACTTCTGGAATTTTGATACACACACACACACACACACACACACACACTTACTTTAGGGAGGGAATTAGTTAATGTCTTTTTCCAAGGAATGACTATAAAGAGAAATAAGTGACAGTTATCCACTTCCTGGTCTTATGTCCTTTGACCTTGCTCAATTCAGGTTTTTGATGCTGTTGTTTGTAGGCTGAGTGAGAAATGTCCCTTGTAATTGTCCAATCAGTTGGTAATAGGAAAACTTTTCCCCAATTTTTCTATGTACATTCTATGTACAACTAATCTATATGTCTCCCTTATAGTAGTTTTTAATTTTTTTGTATATTGAATAGTATGTTCCCAATTTTAGAGTAGAAGTTTTAAAGTTGTCACTATAAAAAATAATGAAAAAAAATCAAATCTCTGATTTCTAGAGGTTCTTGACTTTGAGTCATGAATAGGGAGACTCTGTCAAATTTTCTTCTGTGTTGACTGGTATGCTAACATGATTCTGTGTTTCCTCACCCTGCTTATATTATGATTATATTGGTGAATGCTTTAACACTGAGCTAGTCTGCATAACTAAAATAAATCTCACTTGGTTATGGTGTATGATCATTTGTTTACATTACTGAACTGCGTCATGGAGTTTGTGTATAAATTGGTGGTATTTGTCTGTGGTTTCCATCTTTGTCGTCCTTTTGTCTGATTGAAGTATTGATCCCATAAAATTCACCAGCAACATTCTTATCCATTAATAAAATAGGATTTATAAAATCGATGCTAATTTTTCGAATGCCTCCAAAGATTCTGTAGGAAAATCATCCAGTCCTGAAGATTTCTGAGGGCTTTATTTTAAATGACAAATTCAATTTTTTGAAGTACTAGGCTTTTCAGCTTGTCTATTTCATCTTCGCTGAAGTTTCATGGACTCTTCTCTTGAAGGATTTTCTCTATCTTTTCTAAACTGTTGCATTTATTACTGTAAAGTATTCCATATGCTCATTTCAGCTTTCCCAGTGCTTGGAGAATCCATAGTGACCTCCGTTCACTCTTCACCCTGGGGCCTCGTTTCTCCTGCCTTTTTGCCTCCTTAGCCTCTTTAGAGGCTTGCCAATTTTACTGGCTTTCCTGAAGAAGTAGCTTTTAGTTTTATTAATATTTCTCATTAGCCTTGCTTTAAACGTCATTAATTTTTTTGATCTCATTTCCTTCCTTCTGCCCATCCAGAGCTGCTTTACTCTCCTTACTCTAGGGTGCTGATATAGGAACTGGGGTTTTTGCTTTGAGGGCCCTCCTCTTCTATACGGCTTAGTACGCGAGGTTTCCTCTCACTATCGTGTTGGCTGTGTATGACATAGTTCATGATATTTTCACTTTAAATTTATTTAATTGTCCTTTAATTAATACTAAGATCTTCTCTTTGACCACAGATTATTTGGATGTGTTCTGTTTAATTCCTCGTTCTCCTATGCATGATTAGTTGGTAATTTTATTCTCCGGTAGAGAATAAAATGACTGGTCATTCTGATACTAAGGCAAGGGATCCTCTGCTTGTCTCTGGACTCACTCTGATTCTGAAGTAGTTTGAAGAGGCTTTTCTATCTTAAGAAAATTGTATGTACTCTAAGAAATGTAGCAGTATGCCTCCATTTTGGAATCAACTAAGATCTTAGTATATCTATTGTATATTTAAACACAATATATGACCAAAGATACACCTGAGTCACTCAGTTATCAGTGAGGATTTGTTGACTTCAGGAGAATATATGTTAGGAGGCAGAAAACTAGATCATTACTTTACTTCTTATCAAATTAGTATTGTAAATATTTTCACACTTGACTCTATTGTATCTGCTCACCTGGGTTTGTTTTACCAATCTTTATTTTGCTACTCTGTCTTTTGAGTAATGACTTATTTGCCTCTAACAAAACAACTGTAAGGAATGATTGAAAGGTGCATATCAGGCAGGACATTGGGAGTTTGGTTGTGAATGCAGATCAGGGAAACAGAACGTCAGTGTTTGTGATTCCTTTGGTTTATTGGGTTCCTGGTTTATATGTACTATTTTAAGTCCAAGTATTCTGCTTTTTTCTGTTTTTGGCTCTTAAGAATTTTCTTACAATTAAATTTTTCCATAGAATGAGAGCCTCTCTTTTCTCTGAATGAAAACAACACTAAGATCTCTGATGCGGAAATAAAATACAAATCCTTAAAACAAAGCTGCACAATCATCTTGCCTTCTTAGGAAAATTACCTCTGTCACTGTAGATGAATAAATTCTACGTTTGCATTTTATGTGTTCTGCTCTCCCCCACACCTGATGTAGTATCACAGTAAACATGCCTCTCTCTGTTCCCCTATTTTCATTTCAGGAGTCAACAGTCCCTTTAGCTTAACCTATAGTTATTGGGTTGATAAGCCTAAGTAAATCATGGCTAGTGTAACAAACCTGTATTACTGTGGCTATTAATAAAGCTTAAAAATGTATTCAGGCTAGGAATGAATATAGTTCCTCCAGCCATCACAATATCAATACATACGCTACACTGGGAATTGCTATTTTCTATTTATATTTTCACCAAGGTAATCAAATGAAGGCATTTTTAATAATTGGTTTTGCAGAGCTGGCTGATTGATTACAGCAAAGGATAATTTCCCATCCTACTTAAGATCCATTTTCATATCATACAAGGCATTTGAACACGTGACCTTGCAGAATAGTCATGGCACAGAGATAATATTTTTCTGTAAGAAGGAAAAAGACAGGCTCCCCATTTTCATCACACTCTATAGAAGTCACATTTAAGTGCCTTTGTCATCTACCTGACCTGACAAATGCCGTAATACTGTTGCGCATTGCTTTCTGTTAGCTGTTCTTACTAACAGTTAGATGAAATAAGGAGCTTGTCTTCATTTGTTAGGGCTATGACTGCAAAATATCACAAATGTGGTAACTTAGACTAAGGAAACTCAGACCTCCCAGTTCTGGAAACTTGAAATCTGAGATACGGCTATCCTGGGGATGCTTCATTCTGAGGTTGAGAGGGAAGGATCTTCTCCAAGCTTTTTTTTCCTTGGCATAGAGACCGCCAGTTGCTAGAAGATGTTGTCTCCCTCTACACATCTGTTCAAACTGTCCTTTTTAAAGGATGTTGTCCACATTAGATTAAGCCTACACTGATGACCTTATTTTCACTTGATCCTATTTATAAAGGCCCTATTTCCAATGACAAACACTCCCTAAGGATTGGGACTTAGGACTTCCACACTGTCTTTATTTTTATTATCTTTTTCTCTATTTTGGGGACAGGGCACAACACGGTCTAACAGCTGTTTATTCTATTTAGGGGTGTCTCCTTAAAACTAAATTTTAGTTCCTCCCTGACAGAATTGGCTAAAGGATTTGGGTATGACATCTACAGTCAATGCAATTCAAACACGTATTGAGAATTTGCACAGGACTAGAGATATGCTTTTTTTTTTTTTTAAATCAAACGATTCAAAGATAAATAAGAAAAATGACCAGTATACCTTGCTTGTGATTGTGAAACAGAAAGAATTACGTATAGGTACCATGGCAACACAGATGTGAGAACATTTGACATATTCTGAGGGTGCTGGGATAACCAGCAATGCTTCCTAGAGTTGAGAGTACATGGAGTAAAGTCAGAAGATTAGCTTTGAGTGACCTAAGTAACACTTCACTACCGATCTCATATCTTGTGCATCCTGTCTCAGAGACAGCTAGCTAGTGGGGCTGTTAGGAGTCTAGAAGCATGTTGCTCCCTAGAAAACCTCAGCTGAGCTCTTCAAATGACAGAAGTCATTGCAAGAAGCTATAGGGAACAAGAGGTGGCTGGATACTCCTTTGAAGAAAGAAGGGAGCAATCCATACATGGACTCAGCTTTTTTTTTTTTTTTTAGCTCTGTGATAATTTCCGTAACATCTCTAAGACCTGTTCCTGAGCTAACTCTTAGAACTTTACAAATGTAATCTTATTTTTCTCTTTAAAATTGGCAATCCCTTTCTCCTCTTCCATGTGGTTATTAGTCATGCTTTACTGTTAAAAGGAAAACATTCATTTATTGGGTCAGCTGGCACCAATGTGATTTCCAGATTCTATTGGACTTGGGTACCACTGTTAGTTTTGCTGAAGGAATAATTTACTCTCGAATGATAAAATTTGGGAAATCATGAGCTTTTGAAATATACTTAAATTTCTGTGACATAATCTGCTCAATTTTAGAAAAGATGTTTCAGAGCACAGGAAGGGTTAGCATCTTGGCTGTGTGACGAAATGGTCTTTGTCAAATATAGTTGGTTTCATTTAAGATTCAATGTGAAAAGACATGTTCCTAAAGAAAGTTTCCACATTTTCACATTGCTCATAAATATTTGAACTTGATTTTACTTAGCACTGAAATGAACAACCCATGAAAAGACTTGATTTTAAACTATTAATTGCCACTGAGTTATAAACCCTTCATAAGAGGAGACAGATGCAGCATTATTACGAATCATAAGGAATCTCCGTAAAATGTGTTCACATTGTCACTGAAGTGGTTAAAGTCAGTGAGGCTGCACTAAATTGTTGTGACATTTTCCCAGCCCCACTGCTACCTGTCAAATTGGAAAAAACTCAAGGCGTCAGACAAGCTTACGTATTGATGTGCTCACTCTTGTTATTAATTGAAGTAAATGGATAAGCTTGGCCATCAGCAACAACAAACACATCTGTTCACTGTTGTTTTGTTTTTAATCTCCTTAACCTTGTGTTTCTACCCTAACCCTGAGATTTGAAAAAAAAAATGTTCTTTATTCAAGAACCATGATGACTCTTGTGTTTGTTCTACACTGTTAAAAAATTTGCTGACAAAGTGAAATATGGAACAATGCACTCACTTATTTCATGTTTTGCTCACAACGGATTGAGTTATATAAAGTAGGACATGGACAAATTACAAAAACCAGACCAAGCAGAGTCTCTAATAGTCTTATATAACTGCAAACACTCTACATCTGCCTTAATCCATCATCCTTGTGACCTCTCACAGAAAGAAAAGTAGTGTTTCTCTCTCTCTCTCTCTCTTCCCCTCTTGCTCCTTTCCTTTCTGATTTTTAAGTACAAAGAAAAAGTTTTCCGTATTATAAAACTGAAAAAGTACTTTTATTGAGAAAGTAGCTCAACAGTGAAAACAGGAAATCTCTGCTTTTGTTTATGGGACTTTATTAACTCCCAAAGTATACGGCAGGTTGTGATAGAGCAGAGCAATTCTAAATCTTTTGCCTGAGAATGGTGTCTATGACAATATTTCATTAGCATGAAAATAAAGAATTTATCCCCAATATTATGTTACATACTAGATTTTCTTCTAAGTTTGTAATGGAAAGACTAACAGCAGTGTAGAAAAATAAATGAAACAAAAGGCAGCAAATTATTTAATTATGTTCACCTGAGAATTCTGAGTATATCAGGAATATGATGTTTGTTAGAGCAGGAAGATGAGATAAATCAAACATCAGTGTTTTCTGTTTGCTATGAAAGTCATGTTAATGAAGACAAATGTTTTTCTCCTGCCTATACTTAGATTTTCTATTGAAGGGTAGAAAGGATGATTCTGAAGTGTCTCCATGTTTGCAAAATATTTGTCCCAAACATTATGAAGCCACAGAAATTGAAAAGGCAATTAAGATTCACTAATACAATGTGCTTTGCCTTTCGGAAGAAAATAAAGCAAGCAAATGAAGACATTCACTAGTAAGGATGAAGAGGATGAAAATGGAGAGCTGTCTTCATGTGTTTTGATGAATTATATTATTGAAGTGTTCTTCTCAATTGACTAGATTTAAATTCCTATTGACACTGGAGCATGTATGAAGACAGTACTGATGAAGAGGGCAGAGGCAGGGAATTCAACCTTGTCTGTCTTCATCCATTTTCCCTTTGTGTACTCTGTATTGGCATACTTCCCCCTCCCAGAAGGGTCTTCTGAGCTTCCCAAGGCTGTGCCTGGAACTCCAGATTGTGGCCTTTGTAAATAACGTACATAAAGAAGGGCTGTTAAACTCTTGTTGAGTTATTTTTGTTTTGCACTTTGCACCTTCAGTGAATACGGGAACTACTCCCACACCATTTCCTGACAAACCAAATCTTGCTGTGAAGGCTGAAAACGTAAGTCAGTTGCACCCTATTTTTAGGACTTGTAATGAAGAGAAAATGTAGTGTTATAACACCCATCCAAATGCTGGCGCCCCAGTAGACAACTGCAGAGTTTTAAGAGCTAATGTAGACAATTTATACAGAAAGGACTAAATTATGACCAGTTCTGCAAATAAACAGACAACAGATCACTGGGAGTTGTGACGGAGTCTAGTCGTGGTTTGGAAACGCCAAACTTGGTGCTACTGAGGATCACAGATGGGCAAGAAGAGCAGCAGCAGTTTCTCAGGAACTGGACTTGGAAGAATGCTAACTTTAGTGTTAAAAAGGAGAGTGGAAATAAGGCCAAAAATCTCTGCTACAGCTTTTAAAACTACATGTCTAAATGCCTGTGACTTTCCAAATAATGATGGCTAACTTACTGAGTGGTTTGTCCCCAGCATTTGTGTACATACTGAGTATCTATTAACTCAGTCCTTACTGAAACCTGAAGAAGACATTCGTAGGAGTATTCCTATTTAAAATTGATGAAGTTCCAGCTCACAGTGATTAACATGGCCAAGGAATTACAGCAGCAGGAGAGCAAAAATTCAAAGCAAAGTAGTATGACTCCATAGCTTGACTGGCTTTTGATATGCCTACTGCCATGGAGATGGCTCCAAAGGTTCCTGTTTTACTTTTCTGACCCTAACTCTTCTTCCCATTTAGAGAAAAAGTGGGTGAAGAAGAGAAGCAGGCTATGGGAACATGTCCCAGCTACAGAAGGCAAAAGGCTACTGGGATTGTTCAAATGTTGCCGTATGGTGCTTGGGAGGCAGATATGCTTCTGATGGTATTTATCTTTTTGAATCCAAGCCTATCAGTTTTCAATCACTGGCTTTATAAACTTAGCCTCCATACATTCTCAGAGCTCTAAATCTGATCAGATTCTGCTCTCTCTTCTATTCCTCCCTCCCATGTATTTGCTGAAAGTCTAAGCTCCAGTTTCTGGTTCTCTATACTACATGGACCTTTCTAAATCTTGCTGGGGCATTATGATAATGGGCTCATGTCATCAGACATTTACTTCTGGTTGATTATGCCCACTGTTTCTTCCATTTAAGCTTTCCCAGTGCCACAAGAATGGCATTGGGATTATTCAAGCATGTGGGAAACATTAAAGAAAATCAGAGTTGGAAACATATTTTGTCTGGATGGATTGGATTATTTTTAGGCAGCTTGTCACAGCTTCTTTGTTACTGCTCGCTAGTAAGGATATTCTGCCTAACCCCCTGCCTTGAATCAATTGGCTTCATGATGCAAGTCTAGAGACAGGATCTCTACCTGAATGTGTGTCCTGATACTTGGTGAACTTGCAATCATGGCTTGTTGATGTTTATTTTATAGATAAATGTCTTGATAATTAAAATGTTATTTATAATTTTTATTCATTTCTTTCTTGAACTTTCTCACTAAATTGCAGGAACTCAAGCCTAAGAAATCTTAGATACGCCCTGTGTATATCCAGAAAATCAGTGAACTATCAGTGAACATCAGTATTATAATACAGAGTGAAAATTCACATTGGCCCGTCTGGCATATTTTATTCCTGGATAGCGGGAAAAAGAGTAAGCAAGCAGAGAGTTACTTACTACATTAAGGCATTCAATAGCAGAAATATCCTCTGATATAAAGCAGTGGCAGTGAAGCCATGGTTCCAGGGCCAGAATGCTTACCATGGCTGGGGCAATTGGTGAAAATATAAACTCTCAAGCTGTAATGCACAGAAACAGAAACTCCAGTAGGCCCAGAAATCTGAGTTTTCAAAATACCTCTAAGGGATGTGTGTGTGAACCCTATTCACACGATATATGCTATCCATAAGAACCAATATTGACAAGGCAGGGAGCACACTGGCAAGCGCTGCTCTCCAGAAGTGTTGGGTGGGCATTACCAAGTGTGTTGAGTTAGTTCCAGAGTCCTGTGAGCACGACCAAGCATGTTGAGTTGTGTGGGCACTGTCAACTGTGTTCAGCTGGTCCTGTATCCCCTTTCCTCTGTGGGTATTCATCTTAGCGTTGGATTTAATTTGCATATTTCTGTTGTAATCTGTTAGAAAATACATTCATAGAAGAATAGACAAATAGATCAATAAGAAAATATTGTGTTAGGATTACTGTGTAGCATAAGGACAAAAATCATTGTAATACACATTTATGGAGAGCTTTTCCCCTGGCAATTCATTAAAACTAATGATTTTGTTGTCTTTTCTTAATACATTAGAAAGATATGACAACAGCCAATATTTCCTAGAAAACAATTATCTGCATACTCTGATGTCTAGCTAGTAGTTAGAAGGTGCCTTCCAGGGAGAGGGATGTGTCCTTTGCCCCACCCAATTCTCAAAGGCCAATCCATTGTCTTTATTATTGTACTGTTTATACAGAGGAGACAGCTGATGTTTGGAGGGAATATGGCTAAGCGTAATTACTCATCTAACACTCTATTACAAAGTACTTGTGAAACTATTAGAAGGAGAATTGTATCATGACTAATTTTCAATGAGTCATCATTTGGGGTGACCTGGTAGTTCTAGGACAATAGCATACCTGATTTCATGGTCAAGCTTGCTGCTAAATTAGCAATCATGAGAGTGAGGAGTCCTGCTTCAGTTCTTCTGTACTATATTTGACCTTGGAGGTTCTTTCTTTTCATCTAGGAGATTTCATCTTTGCTATAAGATTTTTTTTTTTTTAATTTAAAACCAGAAACCACCCCACTTCTACAAGCCTCACAATATAAAAATAAAAATTCCATCTTGAGCCCCATTGGTCACTGATATCCACTGAATGACACAATTCTCAAAGGGACACTAAATACTTGATAGGATCATAGTTTCTGCCAAAGGTCTTAGATTCTTTTATATCTTTCTACCAGAAGTTATCAATTTCTTTAATCTTTCACATAATTGTCATGCATTACTTCAATTATAAATTTCACATTGAAAGAAAAGAATCAACTGTTTCCTAATTCCAGGATCCCTTCTAAGTTAAAGCAATTCAGTGACACATTCACAAGTCATCTAAGGGCAAGAAGGCAGAAGTAACTCTATGGGCATTGTAAATTGACAGGACAAGTGGGAGCATCTATTCTCCATTATCCAGTCTAGATAGGTTCTTTGTATGTCTAGACTTTCTTCATTTATTCTCGATTATTTGATCTGTTGGATTCTATCTGTAGTAATTTCTTATGGTCCTTTCTATCTCTTTGGTACAAGTTGTGATTCCACACTTGGGATGGGATCCCTAGCCCTGGCCACATGCAGCAGCAGAGCAGAGTTTGTATGGAATGAATTAGAAACTGTATCAGTTACCTTGTTGCTGTGATGAAATACCATGACAAAGGAATCTACAGAAGAGTTGGGGGTTACAGTTCTAGAGGGCTAACATAAATAATGGAGAAGAAATATACTGCAAGATCAGGACTGGGTGATCACATTTCATCCCCATATGGAAATCAGAGATAAATTCAGGAAGTAGGAAGAGACCATGAAACTCCAAAGGCCATGCCTTTGATGTTCTTCCTTCAGCAAGGCTATACCTCCTAAAGGTTCCACAATATTGTCCCAAAGAACTACCAGCTGGAGAGTTAGTGTTCAAAAACATGATCGCCTGTGGAATAATTCTCATTCATCTCTAGATTTCATCCTGGTCATCTCACTATGCAAAATATATTGTCGCACCTCAACAGTCCCCATAGACTTTTAACACTTTGGCAAAGGCAAAAGTCACTTCTAAAACTTGAAGTCATTTCTATGACAGCCTGTAAAATCAGAAAAACAAATTATATCCTTCCAATATACAATGACACAGAATATACATTCCCATCCCAAGGAATGGTGGCATAATGAGGCAAGATTAGGCCAAAATAAGACCAAAATCTAGCAAGGGAAACACCAAATCCTATGGGCCCATGTCTGAAATCAGGGGCTTCAGTTTCAGAAAATATAAATGATTCCTCCCCTCCCCCCAACCTTTGTTGCCTGAAACATGCATCTGTTTGGGGTTCTTGTTATGCTCCCTGTATACAGCTTGCCTTGTCAGGTGTCTCATGATTCTTCCATTTTCAACATCGTGGGGCCTCCATTTCAACACAAGCTTTCTCTTCAAAGCTTCATGCAGTAGCCTCCTAGGCCTTCCTTACAGGTACTCCACACATGACACCCATTGCTGGGAATCAGAGGCTCTCAGAAACCATGGAGTAAATAGGCATGATCCTCTCAATCTTGCATCTTTCCTGTTTATAAACATGCTAACACAGGAGAGTGTCTGGAAAGTTTGGCTGCCTACTGGAGAAGGACATTTGGTCCCTTCCCTTGGATCACATCTGCAACAGCCTCTGCATGTTGTTGCTGGGTAAGAGCAAAAATTCTCTTAAGCCTTCTCATTTACAAGTTGGAAGATTAGCTGGATGGAGTTGTTATTTGAGACTATATTTCTTACCCTTTCAATGCAGAATAGGCAACTTCTGTTTAATAATCTTCTTAATAGTTACAGACTCCCTTTCAGAATGAGCCCTGTGGGCTTCCTTAAGCTTCTTCGTGCTCCTTATTCTCCAAGATGCATATTTTGTGTTTCTTCCTAATCAATTTGTTCTTTTTCATTATGGATCTGTGTAAGAGTAACCAGTAATAACCAATCCATAAACTCAATGTTATGCTGTCATGAAATTTTCTTCACCAAAAAATTAGTCCAATATTTTCAAATTTAGCCCCAGGCAAGTTCTTAAACATAGGCAAAATGAAGCTCCATTCTTTGCCATTTCACATGAATTGCCCCTAGCTCAGATGCCAATAGAGTCCTGGTTCCCTTCTAAAACTTCAGGAGCCAGGTCGCTACTGTTTTCATCACTTTTAACACTACTGTCTTCCCCCAACTGCTTTTATAGTCCAAACTTTCAAAATCTTCTCCATTGCTTCAGAAAGAACAATGTCAGGTTATTCACAGCAGCAACGTCACTGACATGTTATGGGCATCTGGATAAGTTGCATTTTGTGGCTGTGATAAAATAATATGACAAAAAGAAAACTATTTATAGAAATAAGGGTATTTGGTTTTCAATTCCAGAGGACTAGTATCCATACAATAGGGAAAGTATGGCATGTCTACAGGAGTAGAGAGCTGCCCAATCACAGTTCATTCATACATAGGAAGAAGAGAGAGGGGACAGGAAGTAGTACATACCTACATCATTAAAGCCCACCCCCAGTGGCTTATTTCCTCTAGCCATGAAGTTTCCATAATCACCCAAAACACTCTCACCAGCTGTCAACCAAGTGTTCAAATGTATAGGCCTCTGGGTAACATGTCTTATTTAAAACACCACAGAAATAAACTTTGAAGAGACTATTAAGTGTCCCATGAAGTGTTGGGCTGGGCAGAATTAGAAAGCATAATGGAGAATTTGTTAACTCGTTTTCATCTTTTAGAATGGTAGCTAGTCTCCATGATTCCTGGGGCCAGGTCAATGGACAGTATTTGTAAGCCCCAAATCCTTTAACAGGAATTCACATTCATGTGAGTCCAGTGAAATTAAATGTACTTTTTTAATATCAAGTAATGGCTGCATTTCCTTCCTTTTCTTGAGTATGGAATATCAAATCACTAAGCATAAATGCAGATAGTTCAATCTACATTGCAGGTGGATGATCACATTCCATGGGAAGCTAAAGAGCTTCAGTATAGCTGGGATAATTTATAAATGTTTAAGTTTTAAAGATTTGTTACACAGATATTATTCTCTATAAGATATATTTTTTCTCTTCTGTTGGGAAGGGATCACATGGAAACTTTGCTAAGTTTCCTCGGTACAGCTTGCTATACTCAAGACTGCAGCAGCCTCTTTATCAATTATGCTAAAGTTAAGACATTTGTTGAGAAGCCTATTTTTAGGAAAAACACATAGATAAGTTGAATCAAAAATGAGATGCTACATGAGTAGAAGTTTGATACTATGTTACCATCAATGTGAAATAACAGGAACCTGCACATGGGAAGATTTTTCTCAAGCAATGCATTTTAAGCAAGAGATTTGCCTTCAGTTTTTAATGAAATTAAAGATAGAACAACAACAACAACAACAAAACATTCCTGGAATACCTAGCCAGCCTTTGAGACAAAATAATCCACAATTAATAATTCTGATGAACTTCACATCTCTACTTAGAAACCATTTTATTCAATTATTATTACTGAGCACTTGCCCCCAAGACTGACAAGCTGAGTTTGAGCCTTGAGACCATCTTGGTATGAGGAGAGAACCAATTCCCACAAGTAATCTTCTGACCTACAGCACTTATGTTGGCATGCATGAACACACGCACGCACACACACACGCACATACACACACACACACACACACACACATGCGCACACACACACGCACATGCATACACACACACACACATGGAGGGTGGGCAGGAGTAAAGGAGGATGAGAGAGAGAAGGACAGAGAGACTCAAGAAGTAATAAGCAAGTAAATATAATTAAATTATTTTAAAGAAAAAGTAAGAACTGATAAGGTGGCTGGCTAGGTAAAAGCACATGAAGAACGTATTTCCTTGCTTTAGGGCCAAATTTGATCCTCAGGACATATATGGTAGAAGGAAAGAGCTGGCTCTGCAAATTGACTTCCGCACGCACTCTACAGTACAAGAGTAAATACGTCTACACACCCACCCACAAACACATGTAAAATATTCTGAAAATATGATTAAAATCAGATCTCCTCACTATTTATCAAGATATGCATTCGTGTCTTCCAAGACAGACAGTTTTTACTTTTTTCATCTCTACAGAGCCTTTCTTACCAGAGACTTCACATGAAGCACGGAAAGCAGAGATCTGTGTACTCGCATTGATCAAACTATCATTCCTACAAGCTTCCGTGAATCATTTCGGTACTAAGGAATACCCAACCCGATAGTCCGAAAAGAACAATGAAGCTTAGCTATAACATTAAATTTGCTTTACGTGTGAAATATACAAATAATTAGGTCAGATTGTGGAAAATGAAGCTTAGTTGATCAACATTTATAAGTCAAATCAAGTGTCTGATAAGAGGAGTAGAAATTTTCATTTAAAAAACTGTTGATAAGGCTTGAGAAACCTCTGTCCACTCAGTGACCTTTTATTACACGTGAATCCACATCCCCAGCAGATCTTACTGCATGTCGTGACATATACAGAAAAACTTATCGTTAATAAACTTAATACTTTGCTTCAAAAAGAGAGATGCACAGGGAGAGAGAACATGAGGAAAATTTTCATTTTGATAAAAAAAAAATTTCTAAACTATTTTCAGAATACACATTTCATCTATGGAAAAAAAGTGTGGAAGTGTTATATTAGTTACAGTCATGCTGCTATTTGATTCAAGAACAAACAGGAAACACACGTGGCAAGTTTAAAAGTTAAGAGAATGAAGAGCAAGGAACAGCCCTGGTTTGAGTGAGTACAAAATGCAAATACTCTGCTCTCTTGCTAACTGCTTTTTCATGCCATTGTCAATTAGATGAGTGGTCAATCTCCTTTTTATAGATTAAAAAAAAAATAAAAACAAAAAACTAAACCTCAAGAAGTGAAAAAAAAAAAAAGGTATGCTTTGTCACACAATTCTGTGGTAAAATCTATTTGTGACTTGAAAAATACAATAGTACTCTTACTGCTGACAAATGTAAAGCTGTTGTCTTATAATTTATATCATGTGTTTCCAAAAAAAAATCATCTAATCCGTCACTTCCTTCTTCTAATTGTGATCTGTAGGGTGCTGAGAATCCATGAGAATCAAAAAGACACTGTCCAAATAATGCGCAAAACTTAGATTAAAACTTAGACCTGTGTAGTAGGAAACTGTGTAGGAAATAGTTGCCTGAGAGAAACACAAACAAATGGGACTAAAACCAGGACCCAAACCAGGAGGGCATTGCTCTGACTGTCTTTCCCAAAAGTGTTTTTCTTTTTTAATCACACACTGGAATCAAATACATTCTTTATGTCCTTTCCTGAAACACACATTATGGCTGAAACTATAGTTGACCATCTGTACTCAAAGATCCCACATCCAAAGATTTAAACAAATACATAGACTACAATGTTAAAAATGATTGTGTCTGTACTCAACAGGTACAGACAATTTTTGGTGATCATTTCTTAAACAATCTAATTTAACAATTATCTATACAGTTTTTGTTGGGTTTTATAAGCAATTCGGGAATGATTTCAGTTAGATGTGTGGAGGTTAGATTAAGCGCCATGCCATTTTATATAAGGGATTTTAGTTTCCAGAAATTCTGGTGCCCATGCAAGTCTTAGAACCAATCTATAAATACTGAGTGAGGACTGCATACAAACACAAGAATTGTGTCAGTCATTCACATATCACTAAAAGGTTTATAAAGATTTTTGTTCTTATTTTTTATGTGTATAGATGTTTTCTGCCTTTTGAATCTGTGCACCAAGGCGTCTTTGTTTGGGGACCAAAAGGTAAATGTTTTCTTAAAGGGTGACTGTTTTCTTAAAGGCTGCAGCTATTTTGAAATGCTGTATGTAAGCTTTGAAGCCTTTTGTAACTGTCACTTTGTCAGTTAACTTGACTCCGCCCCCTGTTGCTTTGCTCATTGTTGACTGTTACTGAGAAAGATTCCTAATGTAACTTTTAAAAACCACCAGTTAGCTCCACTTTATCTGAGTCTTGTTTCTGCCCATCTTCCCTATCATCAACTTCTGGAGCTCATTGTCTCCCCTGAAAACACCCGCCCTGGTTCTCAATCTTCCTCTGACACCACTCAACTGTCTTTTTCCAACTCTCACACTCTCTTAAATAGCTTCTATCTCTGAGGGTCTTTGTTATTCCCCTTTGTCTTGCAAGAATTTCCTTTACTGTCCAATTAGATCGTTCTATAACTGCTTGTCCTGATGGATTTATGTGGGGGGTGTTTGCTTGCTCATGACCTGCATGTTCTATCAGTAGAACACCTGAGGAGTTCTCTATTAATAAAAACACCTGAGTTGGAACGCTTTGCATTCCACTGTCCAGGATGGCACTTGCCATGATGGTGGTTCCCTCTGCTGAGGTCTGGCAGGGATTGCACTTATGAGAATGCCTTCATGTCACCTTGCTGAGCTGCCACAGCAGTGCACAGCTACAAATGTTTTTTTAGCCCCTTACATCTAGTTTAAATAAACTAAACTGAGGATCTCAGAGTTTGGATGGTTAAAAGGAGTGAAGTAACCTTTTAAGACTAAGTCATTCTACACAGATCAGAGTGACCCTAAATCTGATTTTTCACATAGGAGAGCATAAAAAAACAGGACACTATTGTGCACTGGGAGAAACAAATGCAAAGGTGGGAGTGAAATTCATAGTCCGACCTCCAAGCAACGCTCTATGAAAGCATTGAACTAAATAAACTAAATGCAGAATGGGCTTAGAGGAGTAGGGGGCTTGTGGGGTAGTTTACCCTCCTCTTGTTCACAGCAGACCTGGTGTTTACCCCTTTCATAGTTTGACTTTGCTTGGCTTCTACAAGTTCTGAAAAAAAACACAATATTTTGTGTTTTCCTCTTATGAACAATGCTTTTCTTTTCCCAAGAGCAGGACCTAGGATGGCATGACCCAGTTACATTATAGATTAGAAATGACTTCTAATTAGCAGCTTGAAAAGCAAATAACCAATTAAATCTATTTCTTTATAAAAATGTGTTCTGTCTCTTATTGCTGTCATTGTTTATTACATTTTTTTAAAATTAAAATGTAATTACATCATTTCTTTCCCACCTTCCTTCCAACTCCTCCCATGTTCCTCCCTTACTCTCTCTCAATTTGATAGCCTCTTTTTGATACTAATTGTAACATATGTATATATATATATATATATATATATATATATATATATATATATACACATACAACCTGCTAAGACCATTTAGTGTGCTTTTTGTTTTATCCATAAATGATTTTATAGCTAATCACTTTACATTGGATAATGGCTTAGAGTATTGCTGATGGCAGAACACACTTAAGACACAGGACTCAGAAGGTTTGAGCTAGATCTAACTTGAATGTCTTTTTTCCTGTTGTCTACCTTTCATATTTTTATTTAATCTGAGAATTTTGTACATACATACAAATATATCTCTACTCTTCCCTCCCCAATTCTTTCCAGATACCCTTCTATATTCCCCTCCCACCTTTCTGACCCCATTTAAAAAAATAACCCACAGAATCCAATTAGTGTTGCCCTTATATGCACGGGTATGGGACAGTCAATGGAGCATAGCCAACATATTAGTGAATACATCCATAAAGGAGACTGACTCTTCTCCAGCAGCCATCAGCTGTCAGTTGTTCCTCATTTACTGGTGGGGCCTCATGTGTCTTTCCCAGGTATTGGAGTATTGACTGGGTTGATCTTATGTAAGTCTTATGCAGACTACAATAGCTGTTGGTGAATTCATGAGTGCAATAGTCCATCCTGTCAAAGAGACATTGCTTTGCCACAGTTCTTTCTGGTCTCCAGGTATCATAATCTTTCTATTTCAAAATGTTCCTTGAGTCTTAAGGGGAGGAGTATTAAATAGATGTCTCATTAATGGCTGAGTACTGAATATGTATTTATTCTCTGTACTTTGACCAGTTGTTTAGTCTCTATTTTAACCACAGTCCACTGCACAAACATGCTTCTCTCATTGGGACCGAGCTACATTGGTCTACTATGCTTATTTAGAACATACAGTTTGACTGTATGTTCTCTTAGAAAAATATTAGTAAGTGATTCACCTCTGCCAGAGTTCCCCAGCTCCAAGTTCTTAGCCAGATTTACAATACTAGACATGAGTTTCCTCTTGTGAAGTAGACCTTAAATCCCATGAGAAAGTGATTAGTTATTACCCTAACAAACTTATAAATTACATTTTAGAGCAAGTACATTTATTTTTAATTGATATTACAAATGCTTTTGATGAAATGGACTTATACATGCATTCATATATATTAATACATACTTTGTATTCATATATGCTATATTGTATTTGTTTCATACATTTCTATGTGGTATATATTTTATGTTATTTATTTTATATTCATTTATTTATTTATATTATTTATATCTCAATGTTTAATATATATTCATAATTTAAGTCTATGAAATAAATCATTGGACCCACATATCTATATATTTGAGGCTGACATGATCTGTACAGCTTAGGGATTGACCTAACTAGGGTGACCAGAAATGAAGAAATGCCAAATATACACACAGCAAAGTTGGAATCCGGTGGCCCATGCGCTCTGATAGAGAGATGGAGACATACCAACAACCACCCAGAAATTCAGTGAGTTTATTTTATTTATCTGAATTGAGGAGGCATGATTATTGTATACACCTAAATGAAGAGACAGAGTTATTTTATTTAACTGAGTGAGGAGACAGGTTTATTATGTACAGCTGAATAAGGAAACAAGTTTAGTTCATCTTAGTAAGGGATCTGTATAGAGGAGCAACTCAGGATGTAAACATTAGGCAACAGAAAGCTGCACTCAACATTTTCTATACACACTGTCAACATCTGCACATAGACCAGGGGTAGGTTTTGCCATTCCCATGAGACATTGGGTTCCTCAACCAACATGGCTGTGCCATACTGTCGACAATGCCTATTTCCTCGGGAATTCACCTGCACTTACAGATTCATCTAGCTTTCTTCCACTCCCTGCAAGAGTCATAAGTTTAATGAAATTATAAAGATAATTTTATATATAGTAGTCTTGGTTCCCTTATAAAACACTCAAGGAATGGCTACCAGGTAAGAGTATTGATGTACATAAAGTTGTTTTTATTACTTTTCTTTTACTCCTTCACTTGAGAAAATTTCTCCAGAATGCCTGAAGCATATCAAGAAGAGTCACATTTTGTGGTTATTGTGTTTTTTTTTTAAAGTTATCTCAGCATTGCAAGAAACAGCATACAGAAGAGAAAGGCTTGGCTTGGAGCCCTGAGTCGAGCGACACGCTTACACAGGTAACTGCACAAAATCTGCAAACTTAAACTGAATCTCGTTGTAGTGAACAAGAACATTTTCAACAATCTATCTCTTATCTGTCAAGTCCTCTCATGCTAAGTATCTAAATATATTGGAGGATTAACAAAATATAAACATCTGGGGCCTCTCATGTATTATTTAAAGCATTTCATGGATTCTGTCCAATAGTATCCTCCATGTGTCTTTTAAAATTTTAAGGAAGTACTGTATTCATTTTTAAATCCAAATAAAACATTTTGGTTGAAATTTTGACTGAATTCATTTTGAATGCCAGTCTGACAATTATGAATGGTAAACTAGATGCAATCTCTGATTTTTTCTCCAGCATTAGGAAAAGTTCCGAAGTGTATGTTTTACAGCCTCCTTCACTGAAACAAGTAGTATTGAAGGGTGGAGACTATCCTTCTGCAGCTGAGATAATCCATGTTTGGCAGTACCATGGACCAATATAGGCTGGAATAAATCTAAATTAACTCCGGGGAGGCGTCTTGCTTGTAATCTTGTAGATAGGGTATTGGAAAGTAGAAAGAAGAGGTTGGAACTTCACTATAAATATAGAAGTTTCTAATCTTCCCAGTGATTCAGAAGAATCTCACATGTCAGACGAAGGCAGAGCATAAGGTTCCAAGGTCTGCCTCATGCTCAGCTTCCTGCAAATTTTGGCTCACTTTGTCTCCATTGAGATCATTAAAATTCTCATTGTACGATTACTTTCAACTAGTGAACCAATACACAGAGGTAAAAGTTGTGGGTCTTGTAGGATGAGAGAAAAAAAGTTAATAATTATAAAGAATAAATGTGTTGACAGAGAATATTCGCTGTTGGAAAATATAAACTGAACATGTATTCACTTAGCAATGTAACTTCGTTTATTTGATGGATGAATTTTTATGCTGCCAAGAAAAACACGAGAATGCTACAAATATTTTAATAAATCTGATATGCATCGAAACACAGTCGTGTTTCTTATATATCTCCTATAAAATTGTGTCCCTTGGAAAACACACCAGCCTGAAACAGCCCTCTCCTGGTTCAGATTTTTGTAGGTGGTAGGTATTTCTTTAGTAGACCTCACTTATGTCGGAAGCTTCAAGCTTGGTGTCGCTTTTAGATGAGTTGAATGTGATTTGATGAAGAAGGAAGTTCCTAAGTTAACTGCTGTCTATTTTGAATTTAATGGCTCATTTTATTAATAACTTCCTTGTATAGGCAGTTTTTATTGTATTAAAAAAAAAAGCTTGAATTCCTAATCGAACGGTTAATCCTATTTTTTGCATGGCTAGTCAATTTGGTACAGTAGGAATCAGAGCAAGCGCTCACCGAGCTCATTACTTCAGGTATTTTATTTCAGTCTTCACTGTGTGGATCTAGTCTGGCTGAGAGGTCCCGGTGTGTACATTGTGAAATTGGTCTTCTGATTTGGGGACGCTGGCTTTTTATTTTCTCTTATGTGTTTTAATGGTGAGGCATACAGTATCATCTTAGATCCTTACCTATTCCTCTTAGCAGTTCTTTTTTCTTTTGAGAAAACAAAACCTTTCTATCAATGCTATAAGTCTATAAATGATATAAAGTATGTGAGTGCTATAAGGTATTATGTTTATATCTATGTGTAAATGATCTTTAGGTTTCATCTAGAGAAAGTACTTCCAGCAGGTACAGTTGCCAAAATTCCAGGCGAGTAACATAAAGGGCAAATTGGAGCATGGTTGAAACAAGATTGCCGACTTCAAACTTTTGAAAGTCGACTCTTGGGAGGCAACACCCTCCAGGGAGAAGTCTTCTAGAAGTTTCCTGCATTGAAGCCATGGCTAATTAAAGGAGGACTAGGTCAAATTCTAGAAGAGTACATGCATGTTCTTCAAGAACTTTGGAATGAATTGAACCGTTTAAACATTTGTCTATCTTCCTTACCAAGCCACCTATCATAGAAACACTTCAAAAAATGCCCAGAAGCTACAGTCAAGAACACTAAGCATAGCCCACAAGGCCTCGTGTCTTTCATCCTCACCAGACAGCCTTATCCTGACAGAGGCAGAGTTTGTATGGTGGTGGGTTCAAATGAGCAGCTAGTAATTTAATACCAGCATTGAGTAAGAAGGACCATGAAGAGTTATTGGGAATTTTCTTCATGGGATTGATTTAAACTAGACAAAAATGCCCAGGAAGCTGATCTAACACTCTGATCAGGATTTCAGAGTGGCTTTGCCTTACAGCACAGAGACTTTCAAGATCAAGTTGGAACAGGCGATACACAAAGAGTTTGTGGTTCCTGATGAGGAGAGCTGATGAAGCAGTTTAAAATGAGCCAGAAAACCACACTGCTAGGTGCTCAGCACTCTGTGAAAATCATGGGTTTAAAAGTTAATATGCCTCACTCTCCCAGTAAATAATAATTGAATAAATACTTGCTAGCTAGGGAAGATGATTACAGCCTCAATTGAACAAGGGAGGAAACTGAGATTCAGCCTAATGTTGGATACAGTGAGTTGTGGTCCAAACACAAGAGCATACCTGTGCTGTTAACGTTCCACCATACCCGCGCGTTTGAAGCAAATGCTGGGTGAGAATCACAATTTATGTATAATTTGGAAAAACCAAACATGTCTGACTTTTTCTTCTCTCTTATTTATAAAGCCCCTTTATTCTCACACTTTGGATGTGTCTAGCCTCCAGCTGGTCTTTTCTGTCCCACTGTCGTTACTCAAGAGCAGATATCACTCATCTGGATAATTGCCATAGCATCCCTAAGTGTTCCCCTACCACAACACAATGCCTGACATCTGAGAAACTCCTAAGAAATACTGACTGAGGTCATTATGGCACCATAGCGATTTATATGCTATAGAAACTATCTTTTTATGCTAGAGTCAACAGTCTGACCAGAGGTAATGGTCTATGTCTGAAACAACTGAGCTCCAATTCACGGCGAATCAAGGAAGATGGTCAAATTTGTCAAGACAAGCTAACTTTAGAGATAAGAATCACCTCAGCAAACAACCTGAGAACAAAGGAATGGACATTCCAGAAATGAGTATGTGAGAATCTACACTGCAGTTGAGGAGGGATGATTCCACAGGTTAATTATGTAACTGAGGACACAGGTTTCTACAGAAACATCTCAGTGGACGACTGTCTCTGATTCTCACTGAGAACCTAAGAGAAATGTCTTCCTATGATCTCACTTTGTTCCTTTCTAGGGAGGCAGCAGGGATTCTGAACTAAAATCTACACAAATGGGCCTTTGTGAAGCTTTTCTCCCTCTGTAAAACACTCATTGTTCTGTGGATCAAAGCGTGATTTTAAAATTATACAAATATTTTAGCAGAACCAGTAAGCTTACTAAGTTGAATATTGAGAAACATTAATTTTCATCTTCCATTAGGATTATTCCAGGAGGAAGGAAGGCAAGAAGGATGGAGGTAAGAAAACATCTTTCAGGAAGAGAATAAGAAGGCTGAAACATCGCTTTAGACTAATATTTTGTTTTAGGTGTTAGAGCGCTAAAAAACGGTATTCTCGTCTCGCAGATGGCTGGAGAAACGTCACCTAAGCTGTGCCTGTCAGAATATCTGCATGCCCTGCGGAGTTTCGAGTGAGATGGTTCTAATGGTGAATAAGAAGACAGTGAGAGGAGTGTGACACTTGAAAGGTCTGACAGTCTGCGGCTGATTGCTGATAGTGTTAGAATAGACTTATTATCGGCTTCTATGCGCCTTATCAGGATGAGCATGCCTCTTTGAAAATTAAAGTATATGAAAAAGGACATCTTGTATTTCGCTTTTTGATAGTTTTCCCTAAAATGCACCTTTAAAAAAAGGAGAGGAAAAACTCCTTATCATTTAAAGTACTTTTTCTACTTGATTAAGTTCCCTTTCCATCTTCATGCAAGCTGGGGGGGGGTGAAAGCCCACAAAATATTCAGGGGTAGAGTCAAAGGCACATTGTTGGTATTATTCAGTACTACAGTAGGGGAATCAGAGAGGAAGATTCTAGGTTTGAAACAAGGAGTTTCACAAACCAAAAGGAAAACGCAAGCAGCAGGGAGTTTTAAAGCTGTCTTTGTTTGTTCCTTTGTTAATATCTTGCTCTGCTAGGTTTACAAATCCTAAATAAATAGAAATTAGTGCTCCTTCCTTTGCAGTCCATTTGCTTTAGATGTTTGCCTTGAGGGACATTTGTGTATTCTGCTAATGGCTGCAGCAGAGTGCTGTCTCATTTTCATTCTGGCAAAAAAAAAAAAAAAAAAAAAAAAAAAAAAAAAGGCCGTCACCATGGTTACAGTTTCATTTGCTAGAGAGAAACTGATGGCTGTTAGTGATCCCATCATAAGCAACTTCTGTCAGATTTCTTATCAAGTAGACATATTTTGACAAAGTGAAAGATAACACTGTAATAAGAGAACTGAGTTGCAACTCTATGCAATGAACCATTTAGCATTAAATGAAATGTGAAACCACATTTTAAAAACTGAAGGTGGGGAGAAAAAGTAATATTTATAATTTACACACACACACACAAGGAATATTCCATTGCACGGTAATGATGGCTTCTTTTCTTTTCATTGTCACAGTAACTCCAGCAGGATAATATTGATTTGTATTGAGGATCTTAGAAACCATCATGTACAGGGCTGCTCATAGTTTACACAGAAGAATATTAAGCTTTTGCTTTCTCCATCTACCTTACTGGAGCTCAGGGCTTTGCTGGAAGCCAAGCACGAAGGGTTGCTGGTCAGAAAACTCTGATCAAAGACCTTGTTAAACATGTGGTCCATGACATACTATGTTTGTTTTGTTCTGTTGAGGATGTATTCTAGTTCCTCGATAGACCAAGGAACACCTTGGTCACAGTCATGTGATGTTCCAAAGATGGCCACAATGACAATTGACAGAATGATGGAGGAAGGTGTAACCCTAACATTTCCCACGAAGGCTTTGGCCCAGAACCAAGATTAATCCACAGAGAGAATCAAGGATAGAGAGCCAAGGATAGAAGAATGAGTTCAAGGTCAACAAGCAAAGCTTCTGAAGAATTATCAGTGGCACTGCAGCCTAGGCACCTAGTGGTCCACAGGATGATATTTTATTAAAATTAAAAGTAGAGGCTAATGGCAAAATCCCCAAATGGAAAGTCTTGAATATTTTCAATATCTGGCTTTTTACAGTTCCACCCTAGTTTGGCATGGAAAGAAAATCAAACAGTGGCGAACATAGTAGACACATTGTGTTGAAGGAAAAAGAAACGGTGACTGTCTTACATGCAAAACCTAGAGGTAGAGCAAGCCAGTGTTTGCCGACCTGACAGCACAGAGGTGGGGAACTAGCCAACACAGAAGACTTAAAGAAATCTTTGGGGGCATAGAGAAAAAGAGAGAGGGATCCCTTTTAATATTGTTCTACCTGTTCCGGCACAAAAAACTAAAAGAAACAGAGGGAATGCCGTTTTGAAGTAGATTGTCTCACTGTTTAGTTTTTCAAGAGGGCTGCTTTAGTTTATTGATTTTGTTTGATAATTTTTTTAGTCTTGACATTGGAGATGCTGGTGTGATTGATGCCAGAAGAGACCTGCTAAAGGTCTTTCTTCCTAAGCATCTGGGTTTCAGTTCCCTCTGCTGGTCTTATACCAAAAAAAGTATTTGCCTATCAAATAAAAAATAAGATAATAAAAATTAATTAAAATTAATGGCTGCCAGTGTGACAAGCAGAATCACTAAATCACTAAACAAGCATGCAATAGAAGCCCATTCATCGACTAATAACAAAGCACTTTTAGAACCAATGTGGATTTTTCTCTAATAATTTGTGTAATTATTATTGATTACTTTGTCCTTCCATAAAACATAGTATTTCAAGAAATTTTCTGAGGCACTCTAAAAAAATTCATTTCTACCACAAAGTAACTAGCATTGCAATGTGACTGTTTGTATTGCCAGGGGAACCTTAAAGCTTATGCATAGTTTTTAATTGCAAGGTTTAAAGGAGTGTTTTCTCTTAATCAGTTGAATATAAAGAAGATGTCTTATTTTTTACTCTACAGACAATTGACAAGAGAGGTCCTGGTTTCAAACTTGGTTATATTGGATAGCTTATTACATAGAATAATGTATGACTTCATTTTAATTCAGAGAATATAATACCTTCAATTTATAGAGACAAAAGAGATCAAATCACTTTATGAATGTGTGTTACTGACAGCTCATCTGTGTTTGTCTAACAAAATGGGAACAGATCCAGAACGTACAACTTGCAATATAATTCTCCTTCAATTACAAATCAGTTGAACATAAATTCAAATTTTCCTGGTCACATACAATGTAACGGAAATGTTGGCAAAGTACAGAATGTTTTTAGTGGAAAAAAAAATCTGTAGAAAATAGCAAGATGGTACTTGATCCTTAGCCAGGCTTTGCCCCGAGGTCATCTGAACTTGGCATGGTTTTCAGGGTAAAACAAGAATTTCTGGAATAAAAGAAAATGTTCAGTTTAATATTTCTTTCAAATCAAAACATATTTCTCTGCCAACTCCCAGCAGAAGACTGGTTGGTGTGAGAAGCAACTGACCTTCAAAACTTACAGACTCTATACCCGCATAGTTCCTAGATATGATTATCTGAATTATAAAAGTATCTCTTCCATGGATGAATATATTTGTATCACTAAATAAGAAAAACAGTTATAGACACAGAGTAAACATTTTTTTAAAAAATTAAATGTTTTAGAGATTCAAGAAGTTCCCTTTGGCATGGCCATATCATCATAAAATTTTCATCCGAACCAAAACTAGGTTATCTCCTCCAGGTTTGTAGATTTTGTTTTCATAGAATCTTTGGTGCACAACAAAAGTGACTAGAAGGTCCACAGATTTCCCAAGTACCTTCCTAACCACACACAGTCTCCTTATCTTTAGTATCCTCTCTAGCATGCAGCATCTGTTGCTGCTACCATCGATCAGCTGATGTTTACATGCCACCGTCACTACAAGTCTGCACCTGGCAAGAAGGTTCATTCATGGCAGTGTACAGTCAGTGGGTGGGGACCAACAGATAATTCCCCATAGCTGGCTATGGCACAGACTCCTGCTACTCTGAAGCCCCCTGAATGTTGCCTTTTTGACCTTTTCCTCTTATCTAATCACTACCAACCACTAATCTCTTTATAGACCCTCATAGTTCTGCCTAATCCACAAGTCATACAGTCAGAATCATACAGCTTAGCTTTTTTCACATTGGTTTCTTCCACATCATGATGCTTCCTCCGTGTTTTTCCTCAGCTCATTATTTTTTTAAGCACCGAATACTCTTCTATTGTCTGAACGTATAGCAGTGAATCTCTTCTATTGAAGGACGTCCAGTTTGCTTCCAATTTTTTGGCAATGCAAATAAAGTTGATGTGAGCATTTGTTAGAAAGTTTTTTTGGGGGTAAGGATATGGAAACAGGCTTTTTTATCTCATTTTAGTAAATATCTAGGCCCACTACCGATAGATCATATGGAAAGATCATTTTAACTTTTTAAGAACCTGCCAAACTGTCAAGCAAAATGGCTCTTCAGTTCCTACCCGTATGCACTGAATGAAAGCTGCTGCTCTTCTGTGTCCTTGGCAGCATGTGGTGTCGTCAGGGTTCTGGGCTTTGCTCACACTGACAGGGTACAGCAGTGTGTGTCTTGCTCTGATTTGCATTTGTCTGATGACATGCCATGCAGACAGTCTTCCATGATTCCTTCATCCCCTGTTCATCTCTGTGGTGTCTCATAACCCATCTTTTAGGAGAAAAAAAATACTTTTCTCACAATATAGTCTGCTTTAATTACATTTGCAATAGTATTCATTTTCAGGGTTCATGCACAGGAATTTTAATTATTAAATATTTTTAAGGAAACACAGTTTTTTTCCTGTTTTTGTTTTTTTACATTTTAAATATCTGCTTCACAAATGGGCTTCAAGAACACCTTCTTATTTAAGTTATGTAATTCTGAATTTGAGAAAACTTGTGATATTTAGATAGTATAGAAATTTCTGTATCAGGGGTTTGGAGAGATAGCTCAGGTTGCTCATGTGGAGGACTGGAATTTAGTTTCCTGCACCGATGTCAGGTGATTCCCAATCATTTTTGACTCTAGCTTCAGGAATCCGATGCCTTCTTCTGGTCTCTGTTGGCTCTTTCATGAGCAACACACACACACACACACACACACACACACAAAACTACTTCATTTTGAAATTTTTCAATAAAACTAATTTTTCAAGATTTCTATTTACATAAGGAACTAAAGACTATACATTGGGCTATTTTAGAACAGTTAGGAATGCAATTACATTTTTCTTCAATTTATTTCATTTCATTTTAATTGAATTGTTCCCACTTATATGTTCACATATGGGTACATGATAGCACAGGTGTTCATAATTCTTATTAGCAGCTCTGCTGAGTGCATGGTGACCCCTGAAGCCATGCCTTACCATCTTCTACTCTCTGTGCTGGGGGACAGCTGGCTAATCTCCTCACCTACCTGCTATAAGTGACTCTTCCATGGCCTTCCTTCTACATGTAGGATTTTATTTGATGGTATCCATCTGAGAAATTCCAAACATGATATTTCAAAGAACAAGTGAATGGATTTTCTCTTGATCTTACTTCATTTTATTCATGATGTTTTATGTCTTGATATTCCTTTGAATTTTCTAACAAAATTAAACCTTTTCTGGTATTGAATTCTAGTTTTTTTAAATAATTTCACCATGGTTGAAATTAACTTGCACTTGATTTAAATGGTTAGTGATAAAGGCTTTCTTTGATGATGGGGTTGAAGCAATTCTGAATCAGTTGATGTTTTAGCTTTTACAAAATGTACAGTGAGATAGTATTTTCTGCTTTGCAGATGTCACAAAAGCTGATGCTTGTACTCTGTGCTTACCATCAAGACTATATGTCGTGTAAAGTCCTCTTCAGACACTTTGTAATTGTATGAAGTTTCTCTTTATGGACCACTCAAAATAAAAGTGTCACAATCATGTCACAACCACTGAAGATACACTGGTACCACTCTTTAAGGTCACGACACTGTAGACCTCCAACTATCTGTGTATGAATAGACAACTGCAACAACAAATGATGTCTTTAAAATTTCAATATAAAATGTCAGAAGCGCTATTCAGAACATCCAAACAGATTTACACTGAGCTTGGATACTTGCAAGAATAAAGCTAATGGCATTAGACTTTAGAAGGAATGGTTCATGGTCACTGAACTCTCAATTTTTTCATAAAGACCACAGCAAACATTGCTATTCTGATTGTGCAGCAAAACACAGCAAGCTTAATAGCAGAATGTGCTTTATCCAATTGCTAAATAAAAGTCTCTCAGAGCGCCGCACATCTTTCAAGATATACAGTTATAAAAACATGTGATTAGGAAGAAAGAACCAATTTTTACCAACTATTACTTTGTTAAATCATAAGAGTTCATCTGTGTATTCAAGGAATCATGGTAATAAGATTGTTTAAGGAAGTTGAATTTGGGGGCTGGCAAATGACTTTTCATTTCAAACATAAAAAAATACAGCCCATTTATCCAAAGCTGTCCTATTACTTCAAAGGGGCTAAAATATCCGGCAAATAAGTTGGTCCTTAAACCACAGCTATGTATCAAACATTGAGAACAGGAAGTCCATTTAAATTTTGTTTCCTTAAACCAAAGTTCTGCATGTTGGCTTCTCATCAAGGACAATGAATGGGATGTTCAACCACCAGGTTAGGGAACTGCATCTGTGGTTTGTCCACTCTGATCTCTGGATAAAATTGAGAAATGACTTGATGGGCCCCAGTTACTCTGTTTAATCTCTTCACCATACTAAACAATGGATCCAGGTTGGCTTAATAATGGGCAATGACAGAAGCATATTTGAAAATAACCATACTCAGCAAAGGGGAGAGTGATATCATCCCAAAGGCCATACACAATATTTACTCAAAAAAAAAGTGACAATCAGGGACGATTGTCCAAAGCATAGTCCAGAGTGCCGGCTGGACTAAACAGCACAGCATGGACATGCAACGTGCAACTGAAGCCATGTCAACACTCTAGAGTAGCAGAACATGGGAAAAACACGGGGGGAAGTGGCATGGGACCCAGTTGAGACCTCTTACAAGATTAAGCTTTTCTTAAACGATCTGGAGAGTTCTCTATGTTCTTGACATGACTTCTGTAGACTGGCACAGCAGGTAGATTGCTAAACCAAATACATAGATGTGATTTTTATGTATCTTTCTATTCTTCAAATTATATGTGTTAGTCACAGGAAAAAGAAGATTTTCAGATAGTTCTCATTCTTGAAAAGAATTTTCACTGAAGTCACAAAAAAGTGAGAAGCTGTAGCTTCTAATTTCTGGTACAGTCTCTTAAGACTGTACAGTAAAATCCAATTTCATAAAGTCTTTTTCCCCTAAAATTACATTTAAAGTGCATTGGCTTTAAATCAGGTACCATCTCATTCTTGCTGAAAAGGTGATCACTTGGTCCTGAAGTTGTGTTTGCTACAATCATATTGGAGAATTGTAGAACACCAAAATAGAAACGAAGTGGTATTAACAGATGTGATCTCACCGGGGTTCCATTTGTTAAAGAAAACATTGAATATTAATTAAAAGTTAATTAGAACTAATTGCCAATTAGAAAGAAAATGTAATTTGGAGCAACCCACAGCCCTCTTACTATTATTACCTTTGAGAGTATTGCACACCCGAGGGCTGGCGAGCATGTGTGCTACCTTCCTTCTGGTGGCAGCCCTGTGAAGTCCATCAGTTTACAGTTAACCTGCTGCCTTAAATCACAGAGCAGGAGAAGCAAGCACAAAATCAAACTGTGCGATACAGTCTTAAAGAAGGAGTTAGTGTTTTCCTGAGTGGGAATCTCATTGTTGCAGACAACAAAGAATTAAGGAAAAAAGCAAGCATGATTGCTTACAGTGAAGTTGGAGATGCACACTGGCAGCTGTGATCCACTGTTGAATGACGCCCCTTTACGCATTTCTGTGCTTCTAGGAACACACTGACTTTTATTCCAGGATCCAGATTTCCTACACAGCCCATGTTAATGCTCACATTTGAGTGCAGTTATATCACCACAATCCAGAAATAGTGTACACAATCCAGACCAGTACAACAGTTTCCTCTCAGTCCAGTGATAACAGCCAGCTTTTATCTTTTTATAAATCTTTTTTTTTTTATCTTTTGAAAAATCATTTTTATAAATCAGCCTTTTGTAAATCTCAAAGCTTTCTCCCTCCTTTTCTAAAGAATTTCCAACAAAAGAGCTTATTCTCCCACTGGTATGGAAATTGAGGCTGAGGCTGGTGGCCATTTTGCCACCAAACCATACTGAGATCCAAAGGCCAGATGGAAGTAGAGACCTGAGATCTTAAGGCCCAGGGACCCTACATCTGGAAGCTGACAACTAAGTTTCTCTTTTTCATCTATTTTGGGTTGTATTTCTCTCCACTTAAAACTAAAATGTCCAATTGTCAACAGCATGTTCAAGATATTTGTAACATAGATGCAGATGAGAGGGCCACATACTCTTTCCATTAGACATAAGAAAGGTTCCCTCTAACAGAACTACTGCTTTAGAAACCATTCGAAGCCCCTAGATGCTGAAAATGACAGTAAACTTTCTCTTTCTTAGTTACCTGGGGCCCAGCCTGAAGCTATGAACTCACTCAGCCAATACTCACTACTCAAATCTACTCAAGGTCCAACAGGGTTCAAATCAGTGACCTCATAGAAATGGCAATTTAAGACGGAAATTTCATGTCAGAGGAAAATAAATTCTTAGGAAAAAAAAAAAAAAGCATTGAACTGCGTTTCTTCCTGTTCCTCCCTTGTGTGTTTGGGTTTGACTTTGACTTAAATCTTTTATGCAAGAAGAAGCCACTGAAAATAAAATGTCACTAGTCTTTGAATAGTCTGCTAAATGAGGATCTACAACAAGATGGTACATGTGGTCTTTTGCATTTTAACTTGAACGTCATTTATTGATTTCTTGTGGAGATATATGAATTATGTGTCCTTCTCCAAGGAAACTTTGCGTTGATTAACTTTTTATTATGTGTGTGTGTGTGTGTGTGTGTGTGTGTGTGTGTGTGTGTGCGCGTGCACATGTTGTCTGATCACATGTATGTGGAAGGCAGAAGACAACTTTCAGGAGTCATTTTTGTCATTGTATCTTTTAGGCAGTGAGGATAGAACCTGTGTTGGCAGGCTTGACGAGAACACCTTCCCCTGCTGAGCTGCACTGCCAGTCTTGCTATGTGTTAAAATGGATAGACGATTCTCCAGAGAGGGATGCCTTTACTGAAGCAATACCTTTGCTAAGAGAAATCATGGTGACAACATTAGCTCGATTTAATGGGACAAGCCTGATAATTGATTTAAAATGATATTAGACACAGGAATACTGGCTTTACTTGATGATTTACGAGTGGTGATCTATAAATATTTACATCATTTTAAAAGCCAAGAAAACTTCTACAATTTGCAAGAAAGTATACAGACTAGTTTTTTTGCTTTTGTTTTTATGTTGAGATTCCAATATGTAAATAGATTAAGTATTAATGTTTAAGAAAATTTATGAGATTTTGGCTTTAAAATTCTTAGCATAAATGCTGGACTTGAGTCCATACATTTATAAAATATGTTGCTTATTAGGGATATCATTGGTCTCAGCCTTCAGGCAGTTCTAAGAAGCTTACATAATAAAGTCGAATTCACATTACAAAATCTTTTAGTTTCATTGTGACCCTGAAAGCTCCATCAATGAAGTTTAAATGCAGCAAGAAGTGTCGCTCAGATTTTCAATACTGTAGCAGGATTTTTGCTTTAGAGGCTATAAGAAATACTTAATATTTAACTTATGACTCACACAGGCCTTGTGCTTTTTTCCAAGTCTCTATATCATTCTCTCTGTGAAAAGATTCCGGAAGAAATGTGCAGAATCTTATCTCCAGATATAAAACTCTCTCGGTGTAATTTTCTTCAACTATGAGTATTTTAATTGTTTCGAAGGGAGAATTAAAACGATTGGCCAATTAGAATTCTAATAGGACATCCCTGGAGTTTATAGAAAACTTTGCCTTTTGAGCTTTTCCTTGAGGTACCAGAGGACATTTTAAATCTATTATCACATGAAGATTGTGAAAGTAGTCATGGTTACAGATTAATCACACTAATTTAAAATACTTAATGTTTATAAATCCTATTCTACAATACATGGCTGTATTGATGTATTTTAAGGGAACAATTTGGAAACGTCTCTGGTCCCGAGATATAGAGGAAATTGTAAGTTTGTTTCTATTTTCAGAAAAAAAAACTGTATTAAGTCAAATACATTTAACGCAACACCAAAGCCTTATTCAACCTGCTTTTTAAATACCGACATGTGAGGCAGTTTTGATATTTTCTGGATTTCCTAATATCTTATTGTTATCGTTTATGTAGCACGATTTCTCCTGTAAACGTGCTCCCCTCAGATCAGCCACGCCAAGGGAAAGAGCAATGACAGGCAGTGTAGAAGGGGGCAGATAACAGGAGCACCGTTTATATTTACGTCTGGAATGCATGTTCTGCTGTCCCGCCCTCCCTCCCCCAGAACATTTACCTTCCTAATTATGTTTTACTCAGTCTAATCTTTAAATTAATTTGAATTCCCTGAGCTGGCAACTGACAGTGAGAAGAATGGAGAACTGTTCCTGAAGGGAAGGAGAAATTAGATTAAATAATAATGATCACTCGTATTCCTACACCACTTCAGCATTTACAATGTGATTTGGTTTCTCTTCACTAAGTCAGTCCTCACCCCTATGAGGCAGATAGAGAACTGTACACATTAGGGAAACAAATGGTGTTTGACAGGCTCTGGCTCCTCCACAAGGAAACAGCTATGTTGCTCAGGGGAAAGCCCCCTGTGAGCAGGGCCTGAAGTTTTTTTGTTCACTGATATGAGTGCCTCGTACGGTGCTGGGTCATCCCTGTGCACGATGATTTGGTAGAATCCAATAGTCTCTCTGATCTCAGTGGTCCCATTTTGCTCCTATAACATCACCATTGTTGGCCTGGACTGGATGGACCAAAACAAAGGTCTGTCCCTGCGCAGCCAGCTGTGAGGCAGCACAGAGGCTAGAAAGGAAGTCACCAGGAATGGGACGTAAGGATGAGATAAGCCACTTTATTTCCCACAAGAATTTTAATTAGAAAATGGAGAGTTGATTAGTAATCTGGGTGCGCTCAGTGTGAAAAGAAGTCTAAGAAATGTCTAAAGTTAATATAGCCTCAAGAACTTTTTCCCACTCTCTTTCCTTTGTCTTTTGTTTTTAGCAATACCTTTCTGGGGAGGCAGTGGAGAGGACAGGAGACGTGACCACAACGGCAGCTATGCTTGAGATGCCACCTACCCTCACACAGACATACTCTCCATGAAGCTAGAGTGTAGGGTACTTGTTGGGAGCAACTTACGATATTTAGAAATGTGATCAGTACTGGATTTCTCAAACAAAGCTTATCCTCCTAGCCACCTTCAGAGTGAATAGGCTGAATAGCGTTTCATTTCATATCTTTGTTAATGCCTGATTCCTAACAGTTTCAAGTGTTTTGATTATGCTGTATTTAATATCCTTAAGGTCTATAATTGCCACTGCTTATGTGCAGTTATACAATACAGCACACACTAACAGTGACTAGCTGTGCAACCTTGTTAACTTATGGCAGATGGGAGAAATTGTTTAGCTTCTATCTTTTAATGTGCATTTCTCATATTCTGCTTAAAAATTTCACATTTAGCCAAAAAACATATTAGTGTCAATTCTATCTCTATGCCTTGTATTTATTTTGCTTGTGTAATGTTTTCTTTTCTTGTTGGAGCAATTAATAAGTTTTAAGGCAATTTTGTTATTAAATCCATTAGAGAGGTATCCTCAGCTCCATCACAGCCAAATTGTTTTTATCCTTACAAATACTTCGGTACAGAAGCTCTCTGAAAACACATTCTTGCATTTTGCTGCTTCTACGCTGCTTCGCGTTGATAAAATCCAGGCTTACAATAGCAAAGACATCTGTTTTGGGCAGAAATGAATTAATCATATTAGAGTCAGCTCGTACCTGCTTCTCATGGAAAAGTAATGACATGATAACTAAAAAGGAAAACTGTAAGGGCAGAGATGGATAATTGTGGGTGTCTGTGTTTGCGGAGGAGGAGGCATATAATTTTCTCATGGATCTAAAATACAGAGGATGTAGCATTTACCTTATCCTGGGGATCCAAAGGCAAAGCACACGCAACCAAGGACATCAATGAAGATAATTATACCCTCATAAGTTCTTGAAAAAGCATAAAATAACTTATTTTTCTGCTTTCATCTGTAGCATCATTGTATCAAAAATTAAAAGAAAAGAGGAGCTGATCCATAAAAATTCTGTTCTTATCAAAACTAAGGACATCGACTCAATTTTCTCTTTCTACTTAAGCAAGATTTCTATCTTCTGGGGAAAATGGGACTCTTAAATAATTATATAAATTTATAATACAGTTAACATTTTAATACTAAGATTTTACAATTAATTTATGAATTCCTACCCAGATAAATTTGTCATTTTATAGAACAAATTTGTACATTGATTCTGACATGCTGCTCTTATAGAACACAATTATTAAGATATAGAAAGAGATGTGACCAATAATAAAAAACAATAATGATAATAATAATAATTTGTGCTTATAAAACATTTAGTTTGAAAAACAACTGATAGGCTCATAACCAGCTGTTCTCTTTGAAAGTACATTCTTTTGTTTTATTTTAATTTTCATATTCTCAAAGAGACTTCTTTCTTCCTACCTCAGCTACATCCAAGGAGAAGAAAATATTCTAAAATGTGTTCACCAGAAGATACCGACTTCTGAAACACAAAGAGAGAGAATACAACTGATACAAATGATTTCTTGATGCTATCAGAGCAATTGAAAAAAATCTTCATATATCTTTGATGTTAAATCCTAAAGTCACTACGGTTTATAATTGCACTGTGCTACAATTAATACTGCTTACTTATTCCAATGAGTCATTGTTTACCATCTCAAGCTATTAGTTTAGCTTAAGGTCTTGAGACTAAAAGCACTATTTTTTCACAGAACACTTAAGGCAATCATAAGTCCATGGAAGCCTTCTGTATAACCTATTTTACTGACAAACAATTACATTTTAGATTGAAGAGGTGAAATGATTAAGAATATTTGACTTAGTTGCCATGACAGCATGCATTTTTCATCAGGCATAGTGTAATTACTACAATTTCAATGATGTAAAATCAAGAAAGATGATAACAAACAGCAGAACCGTGGAGATATTGCCATTGCAACCAGGTTGCCATAGCAACAGTGATAATAATCCCAGTGATAGATGTTTTCTCTTGCTCTTTTCCATTTTGTACGGTTATAACATTCAGAGCCAGTTTTTACCACAGCTTTTTATAGTTTATTAGACTGTCAAAATAGTTTATGAGATGTTGTTGCAAAGGAAATGACTGAGTTCCGCAGCCTAATAAAAATGCCAAATACTCTGTTTACATACTGCGCCAGCACTTAACAAACATTAAAAAATTGTATGAAAAATGATTTGATATTGTATCTGTATTAATCAATTTGCAAGGCATAAGCTTTGTCACTGAAGGTCAAATGAATAGTTTCCAAGCAGCCTGTTTGCTGAGCCTTCTTAAAGTTCATTCTTGACGTAGTACTTGGCAACCCCTTCACCTGGACATGAGTATCAATTACCTGCAGGAAATACTGCGCACAACTAAAAGATAAATAGTTACAGAGAATTAAAACCACGTTTGTGTTTCAAATAGTTTGGGGAAATATTTAAAGAGTGTGGCTAGAACTGCTCTCTGTGTGAACATTCTAAAAAGAACTCTTTTTGAAGGTGTAACCAAAGATGGAGGAGTTAGAGGGAAAGAGCCTCAGAAGTGAGGATTGTGGGAATAAATAGTTCCATGAGAAAACATGTAGCAATCTAACGTGCACCACGTAAGAACATAAACACAGTGTAAAGATTATCATTCACCACAATGAGAAGCTGTGACCATCATTATGTACAATCTACATCTTTCATGAGCTGTTCTTTCAGTTGTAAAGGAAACGTATGACAGAGAATACACTTCAGTGAAGGCCTGCCACAGGATTTGTCTGTAAGAAAAGATACCCAAAGACACATGGATTCACATGAATCCGGAGACTTTGTAATGAGTTGCAGTCCTGTAGAGTACTCGTGAAGACTGTGGCAAACTGAGGCAGACATTAAAGCACTGTCCATGCTTCTTTGCAGCAAACATAACTCTTTGGATGGTTTCAACAATGGCTTCCAATTTTGAGTTCACTGATAGTTTTCCCTAAAATTATATAAAGGCTATACAGAATTTTCAAGAATAAGCTCTCCCTCTTTACCCATCCATTTGTCCCCTACATTATTTTCCAACTAGGGAGAGTTAGATTTGGTTAAATTACAATAAAAGATCATATTCATGAAACATGAAAACATGACCTAGTCATAATTGGAAGGTGTTAACACTGGAAAAGAAAGCAAGGCTTTAAATTTTTGGAAGTGCTTTTTGTTTGTTTGTTTGTTTTTGTTTTTCAAGACAGGAATTTCTATGTTGTAACTCTAGCTGTCCTGGAACTCACTCTGTAGACCAGGCTGGCCTTGAACTCACAGAGATCTGACTGCCTTTGCCTCCTGGGTGTTGGGATTAAAGGCAGGCACCACCACCAAGCTGCAAACCACCAAGCTGCAAGTGCTTCTTATTGCTCCTGTTTACTGATGGTCTGCATGTCACAGTTGTGTGCTTTTGTTATCAGTTTTAAATGGGTATGGACAGGTAAGGCCTATGGATTTAGAAACAGGAGTCTTAAGTTGCTTCCAAATCCTTGTTGAACAGGTAGTAGGAAAGCTTGGTCACATACTGTGAACTTGTGCCCACAACAGAGTCAGTAGCAGTTCAATATCATAACACTGACCTATCTGCCAGTAGCTTCCAGGTCCCTGTTGCTGCTCAGGCCACAAAGGGGTATCAAGAATTTTGGCTGAGTTCATAAAGTGGGGATGCAAAGAGACTGGAAAAAAAAAGGACTTGCAACTGCCCTTCAACCAGCGAGGACTGTCTCTCAGACAGACAACTCACAATGGATTCCTCATGTGCAAACTCTTTCCAAATATTACTTACAAAATTATGATTTTGGCAGTGTAAGCAAAATAAAAATAACAAGATTATATTGTACATTAGCTATAATCTCACCACTATCCATCAGAACGCTTTATGGTTAGTAGCCATTGGAACATGCTTTCTCTGGCAAACAGTTGCTAGTGAGTTTAATATCAGAGAGGTCACCTTTTAACAAGTATACCATCTGTTTAGAGAAACATAATAGTCTTCAAATTTAGCCTAGGAAAAGTAATTCCTTTAGTCCATGTATTTATTATATTGACAAACGATTTTATTTTTCAAGCACAGGGCCAAAGAATGTTATGCTTTCAGCTATCCATCTCATTTATTAATGACAAGCACTCAGAGAACTATTTCCAAAGCAGAGTTAAGGACCTTAAAACAATGAAGTGAAGATCCAAGTTCAGAAAAGAGAAAGTTGTAGGCTAGCCTAAGCTACAAGGGGTGTTCAGAGCCTCCAGAAAAATCTTCACCATTGCTCAAAGTCAAGTTGGCCTTTGTTCCTTTCTCCAGAGAGAATTCTTTATCTATAATCATAAGAGAGTGTCCTATCCTCGGAAGTAATGTGTTTCTTAGCTTGAATTGCTTTGATATATAGTTATCCCATCATATGTAACTCACAAAACTGCCCTGCTGAGATGTTCTTTATTTAGTATCTAAAGAGCAGTAACACTAATACTTCACAGTAGAGTTTGCTGAAAAGAGATGAAAGGAAAAAGAAAAGAAAGTGATTGTAACAAGGAAAAAAAATGATCTCCTTTTAATGCTCCTGAATATTGTGTACAAATGGGCAGGATATTTTCTGGTTTTATTCCTAGCATTGTTCTCTGCTAAAAGATTTAAGTTTATACTTTACTTTAGTCCTGATTGATTACATAAGAATGTCACAGAATGTGCTTAAATTATCTTGAAGCTGGTTCCATGCCATTTTCTCTTTTTTTTTGTCATGATAGTTCCCAACTAGGAGACTTTCATTCCCTACCACGTGTAATTTATTGTCTAGAAACACAGCTCCTTGTGCATATGCCAACACTATGTGCAGTCCACATCATGGACTCAAGGCAGCTCCATAATTCAAGACTAATTCACTTGTCTCAAAAATATGTAGACAATTACCAAATAATAGTCTGTCTGTGTGTATGTGTGTTTTCTGAAAAATGTGCTCAGTTTTCATTGCTTGCCGTACTTGTCCTCCTTGCAATTTCATTGCCAAGGAGTGTGAACCACTGGAAGCCATAGAACTTCAAGATCATCATTAAAGTTGAGATGGGGAAAACAGCAAATATCTAGTTCATCTCATCAATTTTTCATAAAACTGGAAAGAAATTAGAGACAACAAAGCATTATGGAAGTTATAGTATAATTTGTATAAATATGATGCTAAGTAGGCTTAATAATGCTGCAATTTGTCAGCGGAAGGCTCCTTCTCTAATTTTACAGATAAGGGTATCTGGTATGGAGGTCACAATGTTTGGCACTCCTGGGCCTGTGAAATCCTATGAAACATAATAATAAACACACTCAGCAGAAATGCAACTCCAGTAACCTCCAGTGATGGAAGAATAATTACAGTATTACCCTAAGAAATGAATTGGCCTGAAGAATGTAAGACAGTGTTCTCTTAGTAGTCTGCAACAAGAACACTAACAGTGCTAAGTGGTAGCTGGAGATGGGTCCGGTTAAGAGTGAACATCAGTAATGTTCCGGAGCCTCATCCTCCTGTTGCGTGCTGTGGCTCCTGTTAAAGGGGACTTGCAAGTCAGATGGAAACTGCTTGCCTGCTTACTATTTTACCTTTCATGTTGTTTGTATTTTATATACTTTCCTTATCGTTTTTAAAATTTGCACATTATAAATGCACATTTTTTTAAGAGACCATGTTTAATAATTAAAGAAGTTATCGATTCCCTCTTCCAACCTTGTCATTTCCTTGGGTTGAAATCCTTCAAGTTCACCTCCTCTGCGTCTTTAGATATGATATAAAACACTAGAACTTACTCTAGCCAGGTAACAGATTTTGGTGTCTGTTGCACCTGTACCTGATCTCCGGCCATAACTGACCTTGTATCATTACCCTTCCTGTCCCTTCTCTGTCTCTCTAATTCTATGAAACCAAAACCTTCACCTCCACAAAGGAGAATGTATCACATTTGTTATTGGGTTTGGTCTACTTTATTACAATGCCCTCCGATTTTATGTGAGTTGCCGTGAATGACAGGATTTCATTGCTTTTTTTGTTGTTGTTCTTTTATGATGGTCAACTTTCTACTTTACTAGCCGCAAAATATTTAAGAATTTTCTGAGAAACCATTGCTGTTATTTCTGAAGCTTCAGAATATACATTTACATCCTGCGTTTCCTCCTGTTTCCATCCACATCCATCCTTTGTGTTGGGGAACATCTATTCATCTCTTCTTAGGTGCATTACATACCCTTGGAGAGATACAGGTCTAATTCAGCATGCTGATGAGTCTGTAATTAATAACCTGAGATATCAGGTTTGCTTACAACCTGTTTGCTGAAATAGTTTACCAATTACATTCATCTAAAAGATGCAATTGGGATGATATGGGTTGTATTAATGCAATTTGTGATTATTCTCAATGACAGAGGGTCTTCCCAGACTTTCAAATAGTGTCAAAATTTCCAATAAGTCTCAAAACAAAATCTTGACTTTCTGGAACCATAGTAATAAAGACGTCTAATTGCTAATGAAAGCTTTACCTTGTAACCTTTTTGCTCCATATATCCTATTACCAGGGAGACTAGGTGGCCACCTATGTTTTTAGCTCTGATCTTAGCATATCTCTATCTATTTTGTTTTGTGCATTCTCCATGAAGAAAGAAGATGTAGAATCATTTGAAGCTCATTTCTCAATGCACAGGATAAAAATTCCTTATCTCAGATGCTCAGGACAAAAACAATTTTAAATTTGAGATTTTGGGGTATTTGAATATTCACAATGAGACACCTTTTTAGAGGACCAAAGGCTTAACCAGAAATTCATTAGTATTTTATAATCATCTTGTGACCATAGCCTGAGTGTTCTTTATGGTTGGTATACTTGCATTGTGACTGGAACCAATCAGATGTAGAATTTTCAATCTATGAATTATATAAGCTTTTAAACTTTTCTGAAATTGGAGGTTTTTTTTTTTTTCTTTTTTTAAATTTTAGATCAGGCATCATCAACTTATATTAAAGTTTTCTATAAAAGTTCAAAAGTGTGCAGGCAAATATATATTGCATATCATGCATATTTCAGAATTCACAGGGTCTGCATGAGTCTGTACCAGTTCCTCTGTGTATACATTATGGCTTCCACTTTAGTGTTTTTATGATATTCCTGAATGTTCAAATGAGTAGGCCTCTGATTCTTGTGCCTTCTCTTGGGCTCTTTTTCTTCTGTTGATTTGTTCTGTTGAACTTTGATGTGATAGGTTTTTGTTTTGTTTTGTTGTTTTTTATTTATTTGTTTGTTTTGTTTTGTTTTGTTTGAGATAGGGTTTCTCTGTTTGTAACTCTGACTGACCTGGAACTCACTCTGTAGACCAGGCTGGCTTCTAACTCACAGAGATCCACCTGCCTCTACCTCCTCAATGCTGGGATTAAAGGTATGCACCAACATCATCCTGTTTCTGTTTTGTACCTGCTGTGAAAGGAAAAATCAGTCTTCCCCAATGGAGTGACAATTGGCATCTCAACATCTCCAGGGCAGGTCTCTTATTCAGAAGTAGTTGGCCAACACATAATGGAGCTCAGAAGGGATTTTTTTGTATACTTTTATTTTGTTACAGTTTGGTTGGTTTTCGTATTGCTTTGTTTTGGGTGTTGCTTTATTTTGCTTTCCTGGTTTTGAGGGATTTCTTTTACTGTATTAAGTTTTTGTTTTTGTTTATTTTTTTAAAGAAAGGACTTAAAGTTGAATGGGTAGGGAGTAGATGCTCTGAAGGACTTGGGGAAGGGAAGGGATATGATCAAAATATATCTAAATTTTAACATTATTTTAAATAATAATAATACAATAAAAAAGAACTTAGAAAATATTAACTTCTAAACCTAGCAGAGTTGCACATGCCTATAAGCCTAGCTCTGAAGAGGTTGAGGCAGGAGGATAGCTGTGAGTTCTAAGCCAATCTGGGCTACATGGCAAATACTCTGTCTCAAAGAAATAAAGAAATGAACAACAGAAAAACCATAACTTTAGAGCCTCCACTCTAAGCTACATGTTATAGATACTGACATCTGAATTTCCAGGTTTAAGTGGAACTACCTTAAAATAGTTTTAAATATTTCAAAGAAAAGATTGTATGGATATATGGAAATCACCCTTTCTCTTCTCAATTGCCCCTCATTCTTGCATTTCAAATATGAAACACGAAGGCAGCTATTATTAAAAACATTTTACAACACTCATCCATTTTTATGTCTAAGAAATGAGAAAAAGTAAACTCAAGGTTTACCAATGGCTGCTGGAGCAGCAAGTCACTTCTGGACAGGCGGGATTTTACAGCAACTATTCCTGTCTTGTACATTCTATCTTACTTTCTACCAACTGTTATTCCATGAAGATTCATCCCAGATCATGGCTTGGAGGTGTGTAGCCTTAGGAGACAGTAAGTATTTCAAGATGTCAGAGCCTATCTGCTGCTGTCTGGGTGACTATCTTAAGGAATTTGGGAACCACAGATCAGATTACTTCTTTTGAGTTATACAAACAACTTTGATTTCCAAGCTGCTCCATAAAACTTAACCTACTTTACAGCCTGCTCCTGTTTTCCTCGACCCCTCAGTTTGGGTTGTTATTGGGCCTGTATTATTTTTCTGGCCAGAAAATGCAAAGGAAATTGCAGTGATCCGTGCCATGTAAAAGCTCAGCTGTAACCCTCATTGCTTAACATTCTCTGAACTCTGAACTAAGAAGACCAGATTAGATCATTCCAGTAATTTAGTTCCAATCTCACATTTAAAGACAAAGAAGTCCGTTAGCAATTAAAACAAAAAAAAGTCACTCGGTAACATAAAATTGAATTTCAGTGTTTGCTTTGGATCACTAAGCATATTTGACATTTTACCAGATTCATTTCTAAGAAGTAGAATAATAAGACAGTCAAAATTTTGCTGGGAGCAAGTGTTGAAAATGAGGAATCACCTTGTCCTAAAAATAAGCTCATGGGCTTCTGGAAAGCACTGTGGAAACCCTCAGCTCTTCTCCTCCAAGGTCTGATAGCTTTCTAATCTCAGCTGCATAGAAGTCCCTTCATGTCATGGAAGAATTACTGCACTTCCCGCAAGAAATCTAACTTACTATACTGCGATAACCGTTCCTGCTGAGGAACATGGAGAATCATAGATAACCATCTGTGCTTCTAGCTGTTCCTTTACAAAGAGATAAAAGTGGGACAAGATCAAGCTTAGACACTTGATTCACTCCCCATGACTCCCAATGCCTAGGCATTAAATGTGTCTTATTGATCCAGGACCAGTGATGAGAGTTTTATGATGTTGGCATACAGGTAAGTTATAGATTCTGATAACTTTGAAGGTTTCCCATCAGCTTAGCATGTAATCATTGCTTAATAAGTTATGTTAAAATTTTCTTAATATTTATGATGATTTATTTCAGTTCATCCTATGGTAATACAACCGTCCTTCCTTATCTGTACTCTGACTGCCGGCTTCCTGCAGCCGCCCGCCATATTCCCTATTCTGTAATCAGTATCCGAAGATAACTCTCTAAATGACATCCATCTTAATTCATTGTTCAGCAATCTTGATAAATGAGTTTTCTACTTCTGAATTAGAAAGTCACACACTTGGACTGACAACTTAGGAAACAATGAGGAAATAGTAAAAAGTCAGTCATTTAAAACTGGCACACAGTTTAAGACTGAATCGTAGAGATGAGTCCTCCATCTGGATTGTATAATTGGAGTTTACGTCCTGAAGATACAAGAACCATACTTAGTTGTATACCACAAGGACTTTAAGATTCAAATCTTGCCATAGACTTTTTTACCATAAAATCCCCGGATAAGCAATGCAAGCCTTGTCTTAGAACTTTCTGGATACATGCATGCAGCCCCACCCTAGTTCCACAGAATTGGAAATGACCAGATGAGGCCCTAAAAGTCTAAGTTTTTACAAGCCCACAGGTACCTCTGATGCCCACTGCAGTTTGACAATCACCATGTTACAGAAGGGAAATTGTCCAAACCTGCACTGGAATTAAGGGGCCCAGCTGTGGAAGGAAATACACTGCCAAGTCTGAAAAGGGAATTTTATCCTGGGGGTGCTTAGCATATGGCATATGGCATATGGCTCTTGTCCATGATACATGTTGTAATCACCCAGGAAACTTGAAACAACTGTTGCCTGAACCTTACCACAGGCCAATTACATCAGACTGTTTAGGGTGGGTTCCTGGCAGGGAAGTGCTTCAAGGTAGCCAGGTGACTGACATGTGCAGCCAAGGCTGGAAACTGTTGATTTAGGCTGATCTGATTTACCCTAAGGATCCTCCATGCCAAAGGAAAAAGACAGCCTTGTATCCCCATTTCTATGACTGTAGCTATTGCTGCTCAAACCCTGCACCTGGGTATCTAGTCATTCTTGTGGCCACTATATGCTTAGTCTGGAGGGCTATTTCATCTGGCTGTGTCTGTCCTCTCTGAGAGGAACCTGGACATTTTCTTATACCAGATCTAGCCCCTGCTTCAATTTCTATCAAATAGGTGCCCATACATCAAGTCCCTGGAGATAAGTGCCTCTACAATCATGCTTTACATTTCAGCTCAGACTGGAAATATAAATAAGACCTTGTTCTGTGTCCCGTGACATGACTCTTCTCTCCTTTAGTTCTGTTATACTGCTTTAAGTCTTAAGTCATAAATCACTCCAAACTAATCTTTCATAGTTTGAAATTGCTTTTAGTATTAAAACAACAAAAAAAAGATTATCCTCCTGTCCTCTTACCAACCTCTCTGGACTCATGATAAATATTAATTTATCAGAAAAAGAGGTAGCTATTAACTTAGTAATTTATCTCTGTTAATATAACCATCATGGACATGTTCTATCACTCCCTATATTTAGCCTTAAAATGATTTAAGCTATGCAGTCAAAATGAAGATTTTTACAGGATAGCCTTGGGTGTGGCTCTTCAGGGTGTTTTGCAGCCCAGTGTGTTTCACAATTTGGGGTTATTAGGAAAAGCAGGGTCTCCTGCTCACTCCGCACAGAGGGATGCAGAATTTAATCAGAATCTTTATTTTAAGAAAAACCCTAGGTAATCTTGTTGCATATTAAGGCTTGAGAAGCATTAGTATTGGAAATGCTGAAGAAATTGCCTCGAATTTATATTAGAGAAGCAATTTTACGTAGTACCCATAAATCCTCCAAATATTTGACATGCTAATTAAAATTACAAATAAATTAGACTTTTCTCCCTCATTTAATGGAAAATGAACTTGAAATGAACATATGTGGAGGAAACTGTGGTCCCAGGAAATTAAAGCTTCTTTGCTACAGAAAATATACCCTGTACTTAGACAGGAACACAGGGCATTGGAAAATGCAAGGCGGAGCTGGAGGACCAGGATGGGTTAAGACAGGGGACTACCACTACTCTGTTGGAAATGTGTGAGGTTATTAGTGTGCTTCAGAAGTTTGGCTTCTTTGCTTCAGACATTTGACAAGCATGATGGAATATTGATGATATGCTCAATATGGGGTAAGATGGAAGGAATGTTTATTTTCACTGTGCTCGTGGCCAAGATGTTGGAGACATGCAGGCTGTTGACAAATGACTTTGATTTAAAAAGTCACATTAAGACCGGCCAGGAAGGCAGGTACGATAACTGTAGGTTGTCATACTCCAACCTCTCCCCTAGTCTCAACCCAGCTCTGTAGCAGACTACCTGCTGTGGCCTCTCCTCATTCTCTGCCCCCTTTCCCAGAGGACTAAACAGATCCAGAAGAGAGACTGTACTTTTTTAAGTTCAGTGTTCTTCCTCAAACCCCCTGAAGCTCATCTTTAGCCCTTTCAGCTTCCAATACCTACAAGCACATTCTATCCTGAAACCCCAGTGGCCACATCTAGCAGAATACCGGAAGACTCTCCCACCAGGTAATACACAGCCGCCACATCCTCCCAAGAATCAGAGAGGGCAACAGAAACCAAGGAAAAAATATCCACCCAACAAAAATAAGACCAAGTATCAGAACCTAGAATTACAATTATATAAATCCCAGATGCCTAGACACCAGAATTAAAAAAAACACACACACAAAAAAAAAAACAATCAACAGAACCCAGAACAATATGTCTCCATTAGAGCCCAGCAAACTTACTACAGTAATCTGGAGAATTCCAGCATAGCTGAAGCACAAGACAAAGACCTTAAAATAGCCTGTATGAAAATGATAGAGATCATTAAAGAGAAAATGAATAAATCTCCTAAAGAAATTTATGAAAAACAAGGGTAATAAAATGAATAAAACAATTCAAGATTTGAAAGTGGGAAATAGAATCAATAAAGAAAAGCCAAAGTGAAACAAATCTGGGAATGAAAAATTTAGGAAATCAAATAGGAACCTCAGAGGCAAGCCTTACCAACAGAATACAAGAGATGGAAGAAAGCATGTTAGACATTGAAGACACAATAGAAGAAGTATATGCCCCTATCAAAGAATATATTAAATCTAAAAATCAGCTAGGACAAAACACCCAGGAAATCTGGGACACTATGAAAAGACAAACCTAAGAATAATAGAAATAGAGGAAGGAGAAGGGCAAAGGCTCAGAAAATATTTTCAACAAAATCATAGAAGAATATTTTTCTAATGTATAAAGGAGATACCTATAAATATACAAGAAGCATACAAAACAGCAAATAGACTGCATCAGAAAGCAAAGTTCCTCAGCACATAATAATAAAACACTAAATGTAAAGATCAAAGAGATACTAAAAGCTTAAAGGGGACAGACAGTAAGACAGACCTATTAGAGTTATACTTGACTTCTTAATGTACACTCTAAAAGCCAGAAGGGCCTGGATGAATGTTCTACAAACTCTAAGAGACACAGATGGCAGCCCAGACTACTATACCCAACAGAACTTTTAATCACAATAGATGGAGAAAATAAGACATTCCATGATAAATCCAAATTTAAACAATATCTGTCTACAAATCCCTCCCAACAGAAGGTGCTAAAAGGAAAACTGCAAACTAAAGAGGTTAACCACACCCCAGAAACCACAAGGAATAAATACTCCCAGAACAGCAATAGCAAATCAAAAAGAGAGCAAACACACATGCACACACACACACACACACACACACACACACACACACACACACACACACTTTAAGAGCAACCAAACAAGAGCAATCAACAGATACTGTTGCTATTTCTCAATATCAAATCCCCAGTAAAATGATACAGACTAAAAGAATGGAAAAACAAAACAAAACAAACAAACAAACAAAAAACAGGATCCATCCTTCTGCTGCCTCCAAGAAACACGTATTAACATCATGGATAGACATCACGTCAGGGTAAAACGATGGAGAAAGATATTCCAAGCAAATGTGTCTGAGAAACAAGCATGTGTAGTCATTTTGATATCTAGCAACATAGACTTCAAACCAAAACTAATCAGAAGAAATAGAGGAGGGTACTACATACTCATCAAAGAAAAAGTCCAACAAAAGGACTCTGCAATTCTTAATATCTATGCACCAAACAAAAGGGCACTGAAGTTCATTAAAGAAACGTTACTAATGTTTAAATCACATATTGACCCTCACACACTAATAGTGGGAGACTCCAATACCCACTCTCACGAATAAACAGGCTGTCCAGATAAGAATCCCAGAGAAATGCTGGAGCAAAGGGACAGCATAAACCAAATGGAACTCACAGATATTTACAGAAAATTTTACCCAAACACAAAAGATTATACTTTCTTCTCAGCAACTCCTAGAACTTTTTCCAAATTGGTCACATACTTGGACACAATGATGGCAGTTCTAAGAGGCAAGTTCATATCACTAAGTCTCTACATTAAAAATAAAAATGGAGAGGTCTCAAGCTAGTAACTTAACAGCACTCATGAAAGTTCTAGAATAAAAGATGGAAGGAAGGAAGGAAGGAAGGAAGGAAGGAAGGAAGGAAGGAAGAAGTAAATCACATCCAAAAGAAGTAGGCAGCAAGACTCAGGGCTGAAATCAATAAGATAAAAATAAAGCAATACAAGCAAACAAAGAGACAACTAATACAAAGAATCAATAATACTAAAAATTGGTTCTTTGAGAAAAATCAATGATTGACAAACACTTATCCAAATTAACTAAAAGAAAGAAAAATAATATCCAAATTAACAAAGCAAAAGATGAAAAGGACATAATAACAGACACTGAGGAAATTCAGAGAATCATAAAAACTTTAAAAACCTGTATCCTACCAAATTGGAAAATCTAAAAGAAATGAATATGTTTCTTGGTACACATCACTTGCCAAAAGTTAAATCTAGATCAGATAAGCTGTCTAAACAGCCCTATAGCAGTAGTCATTAAAAGCTTCTCAACCACAAAGTCCAGGGCCAGATGGTTTTATTGCAGAATTCTACAAAGACAAAAACTACACAGGTTAGGTACAGAGTAAGGGACAGGGTTTGAAAATAGCTCTCTCTAGGAAAGGAAAATGTAATAGTTATAAATGGATTGTGAGGGACTAGAATGTGAGGACCAAGTAGGGAGGTGGATGGAAGTAGGCATCAGAGAAGGCATACAGGCAGAGACAGCTAAAAGTAAAAGCTATCTGAACGTTAGTATGGAAACCTACAGTAAAAGCTTCCTGAAATATATGAAGGTGATCTAAATTAAATCACCAAAGAATAGGGGAGAGAGAGCCCTAACCGGACATCCCTTGTCACCAAGTCAAACTTCCAGTACCAGGATTGGGTTGCATTTAATTAAGTTGTTCGTACAAGGAGTACCACGGGAATCCCCAAAAAACCTAGCTGTTGCCAAGACTATATATAGGTTGCTCTTCACAAACTAATGGCAAGTCCTTATTACTGAACACACTTACACAATTCATTGAGCAAGGAGAAGTTAAGCTGGTGCCTACAGAAAGCTTTAACTTCTTTAGTTAATATCTTGGGTACAGAAAGGTACTCTGTACACTACTAAAAGAGAAATATAAACACCAACTCAACTACAAAAACCTTTGATCTATAATGGTGTCCTACCTGCAAAGAGAGGTTAGTGTAAAGGTGGTACAAAGCTTGTGAAAGTAACCAAACAATATCTAATTTGACTTAAGGCCCACTGAAGACTTAAGGAACCCATGCCCACAGTGTTTGAGTGACCAAGAATCTAAGAGTAGATAGCCTTAGAATTAGGTTAAAATGAAATACTAGTGTTCTACTAAAAGAGCATAGCTATAAAATGACTAAAATGATTTTCTGCTATATTCATAAATCAGTGTCTTGCTCAGTCATCATCCAAGAAGCTTCCTCCTGCAGCTTGGGAACAAATATAGAGACCCACAGCCAGACAATATTCACCTAGTGAGAGATCTTGGAATACTCAAACCTCAAAGGAATGTCTCCATCAAATTTCCTTCCTTCTATGCTCAATGGACCCTGGGGAAGTTCAGGCAGAAAGAGTGTAAGAGTCAAAAGAAATGGAGAACACCAAGGAAACAAGTCCCTCTAAATCAACAGGATTGACAAATAGGAACTCACAGAGACTGAGGCAGCAGGCACAAGGCCTATAATATGTGTCCTGTGGGTATATATTGTGTCTGCCTGTTTAGTGTTTTCGTAGGATTCCTGAGTGTGGAGAAGAGTTGGTCTCTGTGTCTATACTTGTTTCTTGTGCCTTTTGTGTGTTCTTTCCTTCTGTTCGTTTTGTCCTATTCCAATGTGTTCATTTTGTTTCATTTTATTTTATAATTACCCTTTTGAAGTCTGTTTTTTGTTTTTCTAATGAGAGACAGAAAGTGGATGAATCCAGATGGGAGGGGAAGAGAGGAGGAACTGGGAGGAGTAGACGTAGAGGAAAGTGTAATCAGGGTATATTATGTGAAAAAAAAGCTGTATTTTCAATAAAAGAAAAAATAATAATAAATTAAAAATGTAACAAAATAAAGAAAACCCAGAAGCTATTTTTAATTGACAGCCACTCAGAAAGGGAAAATTAGTTTTCTCCAAAGGAGTCTCACAGGGTACCCATAAGAGCAGGCTCCATATCCAGCAGTAGATGGCCAACACAAAGGAACTCAGTGGTATTTTTAGAGTTCCTAGTCTCACGATGCTTTGTCAGGCAATTTTCTTGCCTTACAAACCTTTTGCTTATCTATTATATTTCTGATTATGTTTTTATGGGTTTTCTCTGTGTGATATATTTCAGTCTTTATGTGTCTTTTCTGCTGTCACATTGGCTCTTATTTTTCTGTTTGTTTTTCCTATTCTAGCTTGTTTGTTTTTATTTTATCATATTTTATTTTATTGTGATTATTCTTATCATTATTATTATTATTTCAATTGCCTGTTTGTATTCTAATGAGAGAGAGAAAGAAAGGGTACGGATTCTGGTGGGTGGGAAAGTGGGGAAGATCTTGAAGAAGCTGGGGGAAGGGAAACCATAATCAGAATATATCGCATAAAAAAAATCTATTTCCAGTTTAGAAGAGTGAGATGGGCTGGGGAAGGCAGTACAGGAGAGCACTGTAAGTCTAATTGCTCCTTTTGGTAATTTGACATGGAATTTTTAAGAGTATTTTTAGAGGAGATGTTGAGGATTTGAGTGTGATTGGAAACCATGACTTGTAGCACAGCAGCCTTCAGGGCTGTGTGATTTTTGAAAGACACTGGTCAGGGGTACAGATGCAGAACTTTTAAAAATGACAGTTGTATTAACTGAAGACTTAGGGTCTGCAGACAGTAGACACAGGTGGACTGGTCTTGAAGCTGTAAAGGATGTTCAGGTAGATAATTTTCTTCTCCATACCAGAGTACTAGTTTACTAACAGCATGGCCCAGATTACTTTTTTCTCACAGAAGCTAACGTAATCATCCGAAAACCAAGATCAAGAAGACTCTTGCATGTTTGTTGACCTCAGAACAGTAGAACAAGTGTGGGCAAGCATTTGCAGCTGAAGGATGTTTTGCTATACCTACTGCCCAGGGCATACAATGCTCTGGGATCCCACCTGGCAGGGAAATCTAAGCTCCTCTCAGGGAGCAGTGGTTCCCCTACTTAGACCCTACCCTTGAGATCTGTACCAATCTACAGAAAATCCTTCTAGTGTGCTTAGCAAGATTCCTTCAGTTCCTCTGAAAAGTAACTTTGCATCTTGAAGGCTCATTAAATCTTTCTGGGCCCTAGGGTATCACTGAAAAAAAAAATGCTGCAGTAATTTCCTCAGTGGCACCCCAGGACTTTAAAAGTTCTTGGTTTTTTTTTTTTTTGTTTTTTTTGGTTTTTTTTCAACAAAGGGGCTCACTTTCTAAAAGAAATTTATTTCCTACCAGGCTATACTAAGTCCCTTTGTTAATTGTTTCAAGAAAGATTTAAGGAGGTTAAATCAATTGTTAGACCCACCCTGTGATCCTAAAGAATATAATTTTAATCATCAGAAGATAATTTTGTGATTTTGTTTGCTATTATTTTTTTTAAATAGCAGTGTGCCTGTCCTCACTGTGAGTCTGCCCATGGGGAAAATACTCCACTTAAATGGTGTGAGGAGCCTGGTCTGTCTTTAATTCCAAATTGCCTGTCCTGGAAATGCATCAGCTGCTTCTTTAAAGCCTAAGGAAGTTTTATAAACACTACTCTAAGATGAAGTGAAACTAGAACTGTCTTCAAACTCTTAAATAACACAGTCTAAACAAACTAATCTAACATTTTGAAGGAATTTCCATTACAGTAATGGAAGTCGATGTAGAGTTGCATTAAAAGTTATGTGATCTGCTTTCATATTCTCCCTGGGTTTGTGTTTGTTAATTTGCCTATTTCACCATCTTGTACTATTCCTTCAGTTCCCAAATGTACAGAATCCGTCACATGTCGTTTTATGTACCCAAAACTTTCCTCAGAGCATCTTTCTATGGAAGTAGCAGTTAAAAGTGAAACAGGAGAGAGACCTAAGAAGTACATATGGCTCTAGTATACAGATCAATATGAAAATCACAAGCAGAGAGTAAACAAAGAGCTTCAATCAGATCCTTCTCTCTTCTCTGTGTTCCTTATCAAGGGGATTTTGGAGTCTAGCCAAATGTGGAGTCAAAGAGACCCACAGGACAAAAATCAAAGATTAGAAAAGTACTGCCTGTAAGAAAATTGTTCTACAACATAGGCAGAGGCAGTGCCTCTCCCACTCTTAGTCAGATCCACAGAGATGTAAGCTAAGCTCTGTTGAGTCAGTTCATATTGCTAAAATTAGCCTGCCAGACACCACAAGATGATCTATAGCTTATCCTTGACTCATGGGGCGCTCGTGACTTTAGAACAAGTATGGGGTTTTTATAAAGCTGCAAATGGAAATGTTAAAATCCCAATTCATAGGTTAAGAAAAGAAACTCGCCAAAGTTGAAAGCTTCCCCAAGTCAACAAACCAAGGGCATGAATTCCTGCTTCCATTGATTCTAGAACATACTTTAATACTGTACTGTGCCATCTAGTGAGGAGTTATATGCCTTAAGAGCTTTAAATATTACTGATCCTCTGTGATCTCCTTTTTTGAAAGCTGCAACTTTGGATGTCTCCCAAGCAGAAACATGTCAGGGAAATGGAAAAAGCCTAGATCAAAAGTATTAGTCCTACAGGACTCCTAAGGGCCTTTATAGTACTAAAGAGTCTTAGGAATCACCAAACTATGGGCTTAGGAGTGTTTGGTTTTCCTCAGAAGAATGTACTATAGGGCTTATGTTCCAAGGAATACACTGCATTACCAAAATCTTTTGGCATGTTCAGTTTCTTTATGATGAATTTGTATCTCAGTTCTTATCCATCTTATGGTGATTTCAGGTTTAATTCTCAGAGGGTAGTCTAAACCAACAGCCCCCAACGTAAGACATGAAAAGTTTCATTCTTCTCCCTGTGACTTACAGGCATTGAATGCGTTTATGGAGACTTGAAATGCAAGGACAAAAAACCAGGCCATTTACTTTCATCTCTTACCAGATCCTCTGAGACCCTGGAATGGTGAATTCTAGCACTTCAACTGGAGTCTTACATGTCTGGAGCCCATCCAGAGGAGAATTTCTCCTGTCTCTTTCACAAGTTGGACCTTTGGTAGCTCCTTCCTCTGGTTATTTGCCCTCTGCACTCAGTCTTAATAGATCCCTATAAAACTTCTTTGTTCTTTCATTTTATTTTTCTTTTCTTGAGACAGGGTTGCATGTGTCAGAGGCTGGTACTGGACTCACTACCCAGGATGCGCTTGAACTTTCCTTCCAAGAGCTGGGATGGTCAACAGTCTAGGGAAATAACACAGATGTGAGTGTTAGGTAAGCGATTCACCTACTAGGCTATATGCTCAGAATCCTATTTGCCTGTTTTTAAGCTAATCCCACTGTGTGATTTAGGTGGTCTAGAACTCCACATCCTCCTGTCTCCTACTCACTAGTGGGATTACAGGCATGTATCACCACACCACATACTCATTTTTTTTGTGAGCAATGATATATTTTAATTAACACATGATTTTCTTGTACCTGTGGGTGTTTATTTAGAAGTTCACACTCTAATTTTCATATTTTGAAGTTTTGAAATTTACTCCTTTGAAAAAAGTTTGTAAATATTAGATTGACTTCCAGACAGTTCTTCAAGAGTTTTGAAAATAAATGTTTGATGTGATTTTTAACTGACCTGAGACCTGACTTGTGATCCACAACATTGTCTACCTAAGGTGAATGTTGTATGTGCTCTTGCGAAGAATGTGCTGTATATGGCCGATAAATCTCATCAGACCAGGTGGTTTATGGTGCTTGGGTCCTTACTGAAGTTTTCTGTTTACGTTTTCCTCCAAGAACCATTCAGTGCTTGTCGGAGAGCTCTAGGTTACATTCAGAACACCGCTAGGTGACCCCAAGCATTTAAATCCTTTGACAAGGATTTACAAATTTGTATATATACAAGTATGTATATTTGTATAGACACAAATAGTGACTGCACTTGCCTTTGCCTGAGAAGATGCAGTGGAGTAGCATGAACTGTGTTATGGCTTCTAGGTAACCTTGGGCCAATTACTGATCTCTAGCTTCAAATCAAGGATAACAAAAATATCTACCATGACTGGAGACAGAGCTTACCAGCTAAGAATGCTTATGGCTACTTCAGAGGACGAGAGTTCAGTTCTCAGCACCCTTGTCAGGCAATTTACAACCAACTCTGCTGGTTTACACAAACTCTCTCTCTGTCTCCCCCCACCATGCTCACATACACACACACACACACATACGCATATACACACACACATCCCTAATGGGAATGTCTACACTACAGGTTATAGTCATTCTTAAAAGATGCATTTTTATTTCTCACCTCAATGCTGTGATTCTAAATGCAGTGCTGTTGTTATGGGTTAAATCCCAACTAACTGGACAGGACAGACAAGGCAGTAGGAACCTGTTGTATTCTCTCACTTCCCTCCCCAGTGCATGGCTGAGCTAGGCCACCAGCTCAGCCCCCAGGAAGGAAAACACAGGGCGTGGGTCCATGCATCCTGGCATGTCCCAGATTGGAGGACTACGAGTCGAAAAGAGCAAGTCAAATTCTCAGGAGAGGCTCTCAGAGGAACATTTCTCTGATCTATTAAAGGAAGGGCGGTTACATTATAGAGTACAGTCAGGGGAAGGTCTTTGGTACCCAGGGTTGGGATCCATTGGTTGAGACAAGGATACTGGAGTAGCCTCATTTGCACATGTAACTCACGTCTAAGCATCAAGGTCTTGCAAGGGTACCTTCTGCATGAGGTGTGGTCCCATAGGGAAAAAGAGGAAGACACCTTATCAGTAAATGAACTCATCCCTAGGCTTCCAGCTACATCAACTTCCAGAAAAGCACCAAGAAAGACACATTCCTTTGCTTCTGTGAAGCAGGCAATATTTAATATTAGGTTCTGGCTAGGGCTAAAGTGAGGAGCAGCCAAACACCTTCCATTTTCAAACTCTAGGGGCGATGCAGGGTTCAAAAGCCAGCTTCGACACACTCTCAGTCCTTGTATAGTTCTACAAGAATGTAGAACTATACAATGCCACTCCCAGGTAACAGTGTACTGAATGACAAATTAAGACAAGTACTTGCTTAGCCAAAGCAGTACTATATAATTAAGGCTGACTGAGGGCTAAAAATCATGGCAGATGGAACTGAGAACACTTGTACTTCCCATGTGAGATCTCAGTACTTCCTTTTGATTAAATAATTAAAACAATTGTGAATAAATCATTGCTTATATTCATGAAACTTCCTTAGGATAAATTCTTAGAATTTGAGTTTCTGCCTTGTAAGAGCAGTTGTATCTAAATTTACATGTAGACTTGCTCTAGATTTTAATTTCCCACTTAAAACTCTATAAATAAAAAGTAACGTTTTTGTTGTTGGTTTCTTTGTTTTTGATACTACGTAGCTTGGGTGTCTGCATAGTTTGGTGAACATTTGTATTTCTTTTGTGAATCACCTTTAAAAAAAAGTATTTTTTTTTAAACAATCATGCTATCTTGTTAGGGTTTCTTTTGACTTAATAAAACACCATCTCCAAAGGAAACTTTAGGAGAATAGGCTTTATTTTACTTAAATTTCCACATTCATACTCCATCACCAAAGGAAGTCAGAGGGAGTCTGAAGACAGGAACTGAAGCAGAAGGTATAGAAGAATGCTTCCTACTGGTTTGCTCCTCATGCCTTGCTCAGCCTGCTCTCTTAAAACTTCCAGGACCACCAGCCCAGGAGTGGAACTATTCACAGTGATATGCATCTTCCCACATCATCAATCAAAAAAATCCATCACAGACTTGCCCACAGGCCAATCTAGTGGAGAGAGTTTACAAACTGCTGTTCCCTCTTCCAAAATGACTCTAGCTTTTGTCAAGTTGACATAAAACTGACAGCATACATGTCTATTTTTTTTTCTTAACACTAAATATTTGTACATGTTTGGAGAAGCCTTAGTCATTTATGTTTCTGCTCTTTTTGTTTCTCATGTTATTTTTTATTTGTATATTTTCATATTTAACATTTATGATATTTTCAATTTATTTAAAGACCATCAAAATTGATTATATCACTTAACTGGATACATATAGATTTACCTCTATAATAGATCATTGATTTGAAAAATAATGTTCAATATATTTGGGAAATATAATGATATAATAAGAAATGGTGGTTTACTAAAAGCTGAGTATTTCAGTATTTGTATGTAATCCCAGTTACTTACATTTTAGGCTGAGGCAGAATGATCACAAGTGCTGGGACTAAAATGGCTAATTATATTAGTTGACAGCTTATATATAATGTCTTCTTGATTTATCTCAAACTGTACTAGATCGTGACTTTTATTATCCATTTTTTAAATTTATTTTTCTTCTTTCATATAATACGTATCAAAACTCCTCCTCCCCTCCCTCCATTCCACCCAACGCCCCCATCCTACATTTCTTCCTATATTATATATTGGCCCCATTCCCATCCACTTCTACCCCATGCCCCGCTTATTATTCATTTTTAATAAGTAGTGGCTCTAGTTTTCCACTTAGCTTTTGTATATATTTTAGTAAACATCCTATTATCATCATTTTAATGTTGTCCTGGAAATCCTCATACCTAAAAATAATTCACATCTTTATAACTATACACACAGCAAGACATTTCAGAGATGTAAGGAAATGATTTCAGTTCAGCCTTTTAAAAGTTCACCTGAAGACAAGAGTCTTTTGATGCAGCAACAGTAACATTTCACTGAAGTCTCCTCAGCCACAGCTGATTTCTTAGAATAACAGGGTGGAATATTAATATATGATTGCTCCTGTGATTTTTCTTGAGTATTACAATCTCTCCTGGCCACTGATGCGTATTGCTACATGTCTGTCTTGTCTCTGCTTCATGTGCCCACATCACACATTAACCTTCTCAGTTTTTGCTTTTATTCTCAAAAGATGTATCATATCCCAGGACTTCTGCTTCAGTCATCACAGTGTAATCATCCAAAAAGCACTTTTTTTTTGCTATTTCTAATTCGTTTTTCATTAAAATGTTTTAATAAATTTTTCCTTAATTATCTAAATACTAAAAACACTCAAGGGATTTTTGTTCTAGTACATGTTTCTCTTAAGATTTTAATATGTAGCACCATTACTACTTTTGCTTTATAATATTCTCGATACATACACAGTTATAATAGTTCATGTATTTTGTTATTAATTTCCTATACAATTAAGTTTCTCATAGAATAGAGCCTATACTTTTATTGGAGAGTTTTTCATTTGCTGGAATCTGTCTCAATTTATTACTATTTTTCAAAAACTAACAGCTAAAAGAGAGAGCTCTTCAGTACTATAGCTACACACACACACACACACACACACACACACACACACATATTCCATTTATTATATTATTCACATTCCCTAAAATGATTCAAGCTATGTCTTTTTCTCTGAAAAACTACTGTTATTCTGGGTTTTTTTTTGTCAATTTTTCCTTATAATTGTAGTTATGCTTAACTTCATATATTTTGATACTATGTTGCTCATCTTAGGCAATAACTATAAAATTTATTTTCTTCTTTAATCAGTAAAATTGTTCTCTTTATCCTGGCAAATGCTTTTGGCTTATAATTCCACTTTGTTTGATGTTAATATAACCCAAATGACCCTGGACTTCATTAGCCTGTGGGTATTAAGGATGCCCCATTAATATTAATATCCTAATTTGCTAGCTCATTAACCCCTACCTGCATAACAGTGGGACCTTGACCTCTACTTAAGAAGTCCCTAGGCTATACCAACATGTATTCTAGAATCTGTAATATGCACTTTGTCTCCACTGGCTGTTCTTTGAAGAGACTCTCTGGGTCACTGTCAACTCCTGCTGTTGCTGCTCTGTGAAGCTGCCTCCAGGATACAGAGATTCTCAACCTTCATGGTGTAAAACAATGATAACCTTCTGGGAAACGAGGGAAGAAGTCTAGAGGTGCCTTCGAATGAGGTTGCCTCTTAGGACAATCAATGAAACCATTACTCGAGTAACATTCTGCCCTTTCTTTCCTTAAGTATATGTTTTTGAGAGGATATTGATTGCCAATCCCTCAATTCATTATAGACATCCTTCCTAAGCTCCAAGGCTGATGTGCATGCTGGCTCTCCAGGCTGTGCTCTCCAAAACCTCAGCATGTGATTTGGATTCTTGAAAAATACCTTCTTTTAGATTTTGCAAGCTAAGAATATAAAATGAAGCTTTCATCTTCCTGATGCCCCTTATTGTCTGTGCCATGTTATAGATGATCTTACATAAGTGTCCTGACAACTCTAATGCAAAAGAGAGTTTAAATTTGTATTTTACAGATGAGAACACTGAGACAAGGTAAGGAGCTTTCCCACATTCAAATTGAGACAACATCTACTGCTAATCTTTCTGAGTATTATTTACTCAAAGCTGAGAGTATCAGAGTCATCTTTCTGGTGAGCTCCTGAAATATTTTATCAAGTACATTTTTCATGTATGCATTAGCCAGTCTCTTTCTGAGTCTTATGTAGAGGTGCCATAAAACATGTTCACGATGACTTTATGCTGAATGGACTTATCTGACAAGGGTCACAATCCCTCCCTCTTTCTTTCTCTCTCTCTCTCTATAAAATACATCACTCTCTTGATATATATATATATATATATATATATATATATATATATATATATATATATATATATGTACACACACACACTTACATATGTTACATATGACTACATCACATATGGTTACATAATGTTACATATAATGTTATAGTGTTATATATTTTATAATATACATTTCATATAATATACTTATAATACTATATGAAGCATTATAATATATAGGAATCACAACATAATAAAGAGATGGGTTATTTTCAAACTGTTGATATCCATATTTGATGTAAATGTTTTATATACTTGGCCTAGAAAGTCACCATAACATGGGTACCGATACTTTTTGAAACCAATTCCTTTTGGCATTTAATTCTCTGTTTCTAGGGGAATATAGAGCAATTTGTTAATTTCTCTCTACCTCAGTTTACTTACCTGTAAAATGTAACCTATGTCTTGTATTGGATATTGGCTGCAGCAAGATCCCTGTACGTATATAGCTGAGTGCTAGAAATCAAATAATCAGCTGATAAATGCTTGCTGCTATATATATATATAATGAATATATGTATACTGTTAGTAATTACATACCAATATATACCTATCTGTATTGCAAAGATAATAACATACACACAATTTTTTTCTTTAAATTTTTCTTGATCTTTTCACTAGTTCACCACAATAATATAATTTGACCTTTGAAGTTGAAAAAGGAACATGCTTAGGTATATATGGATGTAGCCATATAAATTATTTTGTTCTTTTGACAATTTTTTTCTGGGTTATAACAGCCCACTGATATTCCTCATTAGTTAAAAAAATGTTTTACTTCTATTTTGTCTTTCAATATTTTTTCTCCCCTGAGAATTAATTTTAAACCCTTCATATTCTGTGAAACCGTTAAATGTGTGCACATTGCCTATTGTCTGTGTCAATTCTATTTTTTTCTAATGCAATTTAAATTATTTTATAGGTCAATTACCCTCGCCAATTCTTACATTTGATGACAGATCTTCTAAGACTTCAATATCTCATCCCACTTTCTTTAAACTTGAAAGAATTAACACTTTCTTAGTTTTAATAATTTTTAATAGCAGAAATCTAACACTTATTTATCCCTCAGTAAATATCTTATTCTGCAACAAATACAGAGATTCACTACATATTAAGGGCTATAGATTCATGAATATTGGGATTTTTCCATGCATTGGTAGAGGTGGAACTTTTGTATTTCCTGAGTTTTAGTTATGTGTAGAAAACCCAAATATGACAGCTACTAAAAGAGCCCTTGGGTGTTTGGGTCTAAGTTTCATGTAGGTTCTATTTAGAGATACATTTTACAGGTATTTTGAAATAGTTTATAACAGAAGAAAAAGAGCTGAACCTGAGGGAAGCTTAGCACAACACTATGAGGTTCTGAGAATATTACATAGGCAAAGAACTTCATCTGAGTAATTAGTTGAAGTTGGGAGACAATCTTCCATGGTGGTAGGGCTGAGCAGAGAAGAGTAGCTGGCCGCCAATCAGTGGCACAAGAAGCAGAGGCCAAATAGCTAAGAAACCAGGTGGAAACACTGTATTTGTAAAGCAAGATATGCAAGCAGGGTATCTGTGTAACATTCTTGTGACTTTCTTAAATACAAAAGTGGAGAAGAGCATCACCAACTGGCTTACGCTTTGTCTTCAGTGAAGTTTTCACATTGAGCAGAAGAGGTACAAAAATGCAATAGCTTAAAGGTCAGAAACAAGTCTCAAAGGAGATGGAAGCATTCATAGCATGAGAATAATTGATAGGAGATGGATGGGGTGTGATAATCCATGAGGACCAAGAACAGGCAGAAAAGAAGTACCGTTTTTGGACAGGGAGTCTGCTGAGAACAGAAGGGAAAAGTGCAGGTACAGTCTGGGAGGCTTCAGAGTATTCAGAGAGTACTGCAGAACAATTATGTAAAATCCAGTGACGGCATCTGCCTGAAAGAACATCAAAGGGACCTAGGTGTCCACGTTATCTTGATAAAAACACATTCTGAAAATCAGCCAAAGTAAACAGTTGTGTCAAAACCTCCTTGTAGAACCTGGTGCTTTCCTGTAGCAGTGCAATGCTTTATCGCTTTAGACACAGTGGTGTGCACTATAATAGTCACTGTAGAGCATGGGAAAGTAAGTGTTAGAGGCGTGGTAAGGCATCTGTGTATCACAACTACCTCACTCCTGTCCCGTGGATTTGAATATAGAACTCCATCTTACTGCCGCTGTCCTTCTAAATCACCCGTTAGATGTAACTTTAGATAAACTAATAAGATCTTCATTCTCTCTTAATGAGAGATTCATCTTCTTAAAAACACCAATATAATATATATTATCTGATTCTAGAGGTGTAATTATGTCATTCTATGGGAAAACTGCTAAAGTTAATTCTTGTTTCAAACTATTTATTGTGCTTTAACACCCAGAGTGGGAAGATAGTGTCTACCTTTAACACTGGTCAGTAAAGTAACCCGTGCATTCAGTACATGATAAATAATATCAGATAACAGAGTGAATCACCTTATACACAAAAGCATGATTTACACAGATAGCTTACATTTTGTAAGTATTCAGTGAATTGTACTTGTCACATTTTAAATTCATTTGAACTTTGAAATGTGCTATTTGTATGTAAGGCTAAGCCTCAGATGACAACAGCATTTGATTTAATTAGAATTAAGAATTAATTTAACTTATACATGAGAAAATTAAATTTAAAAAAAAAACTCTTTAAGACTGTTAGAACACAGTTCAGCTTCTCTAGAATAGCAAACAGCACCACTGTCTGTCATCTCATTGTGAAATTATCCTGAAGTTAGAAAAGATTACAATCAAAATTCTGATGTTTCTTACTAATTTTTTAATTTATTAAAATTAATACAACTTATTAATTAAAACAATTTATACATCCTGGCCCCCTTCATACCTTCCCTCTACCTCCAATAACCCCCCATCTCTCCCAGATCTACCCCTATCACTACCCACAAACATCCCCTTTTCTCCAAAAAAGGACTGCCCCCTTCCAGGGTTACAGCACAATCAGGGCATGGCATAGCAGGATGGAAGGAGGCCAGGCAACAATCCCTACATCAAGGGTGGGCTAGATAGTCAGCCAGGAAAAAACAATGGTTTCTCAAGGACTGGTAAAATGGTCAGAGACACCCCCACTCCAGCCTGTAGGAGTTTCTCAAAGATACCAATCTACTTTAAAAAATATATATATTTATTTTTATTTCATGCTTATAGATATTTTGTCTTCATGTGTGTATATACATGATAAACATGCTTGAGCCTGTGCTGCAGAGGCCAAAGATGGTACCAACTTCTCTGGAACTGGAATTAGAGATGTTTTTGAGCAGTCATGAGTTATTTAGAATCCAGCCAGGTCTTCTGAAAGAGCAGTTAGTGGTCTTAACCAATAACTGCATCTATCCAGTTCCTTATAGTAAATGTAAAGTCATTATCAAACAATAAATCAAGCCCTAAATGCTTTCCAATGTGTGTAAACTTAGAATGAAGTACCCATGCACTCTAGGCATGTGTTCTAACAGACCACTACCACTGTCTAATGAACTTGCCAGCCTTAACTTGAATCCACTCAAGTGAATAGAACTTACCTATCAAGCCTTCTCGCCCAATGAATGCTCAGCTCTAATTCCTAGAAAATACTTCTCTGAGTTTAAGTCTCTAAAAGTTGTATCCATCCGTCCTAGTTCTAATGGGGTCACACTAACAAGTGGCAATCATTTTGCAGACAGAATTGCTTTTGTCATTTGAGATTTTTAAAATCTCTTTGGATCATCTTGCCTCAAACCCTTCAGCTACTTCTCTTGACCTCACCTACTTGGTTGTCTCAATCATAGCTCCCTGGCAAAGCTTTCCTTACTCCAGGTCTCTGAATAATGGGAGGAAGGCTACATGAGTGCTCAGTATTCTAAATTTTTTTTTTAGAAGATCTTCAGTGTGAATACAGATTTAACCATCTGTAATTTTGACTATTTGGGAGTTAGTGTAAAGGCTCATGGCATGCAGTGATGAGCCACTTGTGAGACAGCTGCATCACCAACGGAGTTCAAGTGAGTACATGAGTGACCTCAAAGTTCACATCACACTTCACACGCTCTGCCTGCTATCGTTTGGATGAGCCCTGAAAATGTTGAGGTCAGTATACAAACCATACGTTCTATGGGTCACTAATACTAAAGCAAACGACAAAACAAAACAGGAAAATATACAAGACAGAGAGGAGACAGGTGTGTGCGAAGGACTTGGGAGCTATGGCATGTTTCATATGGGGATTAATTTTGAAGGGATGAAAAGTTTCTGAAATTGACTTAGGGATGATTACACCTATACGTGGAGTGAGTTAATTTTATAGTACAGAAATTTGCATCTTAACCACACACACATACACACACACACACACACACACACACATAAACACACTCTGGGTGTGATGTTAAGTTAATTTCTGTGTGCCAAAAGAGAAATTCTCAAGATGCATTGCAGAGTTTAAAAAGTTGTCAGAATGAAGAAAATCATAATGGAGAGATCTGCAAATTCATTGATATGGTGCCGCGAACAGAAGGTTCTGTCTGGCTGAGGGAGTTCTCATTGATGTTCAAAGCATCTGGTCAAGTTAATGAAGATGAACCACTCCTTAGAGTCCACAGAGTACACGAACCATGAAGGCCTGGTCCAGTTCAGGGCCATGCAACAGTCTCCTTGTCAAATGGAAGCCTTATCTATAACCCTTAGCTTCAGATTCACATATGTTGGCTTTTTTTGTTGTTCTTTTGTATGGAAACCTGTTTCATTCTTTCTTACTTTTTCCTTTAGGAAGCTTTGGAGTCTTCACTTTAGCCATGAGTTTGGAAATTTTACAAGAGCACTGTAAAGAATATTCTGTCTTCCATTCGGTTTAACTATGGAGTTGCCTTTTTAGCTTGAGGCTCCAGACATTTCTTTCACACATTTATCAGTTCTCTTTTCTCTTGGGTTTACCTTAAAACACTGAATTTCCCTTTGTATTCTCAATCTTCATTTCTGTGTTTAAAATCTGAATGACAACTCATGCATAACTCTGATCACCTATTAGCATTTTCAATTCCTAAGAGCCATACTTTTATTGCTAAGAAACTTCTCTAGGTCTGTGATTTTTTTTTTGTTTGCTCACAAAAGTCTTTTTATTTGTGGTTATACAAACTGGCTCTTTGGATATAAAGTAGGACATGCCATCTGGCTCATTTTACTTTAGGATATGATGGCAAGCGGGGTCCTCTCAAACAAAATGAAAAATTCTTTGTCTTATGTAGATTAAATTCACTAGAACCCCCTTTACAGGTAGATATACACATATGGCTAAGGGTAGGGTTCCCCAGTTCCTTTCTTACATATTTCAAACCTCAAGCTCATGGTCATGCTTCAGGTACGGGGCCCTGGGTGGGATCAAGACACAATGGTCATTATTATAGACTGTACCTCTGCTGGGCCTCGCTGAGTATCATGTACAAAGGACCCTCTCACACTGTGTGCAGTCTCTTCCATGAACCCCTAGCACCACCATCCCAGATTCAGCTTTTAAAGCAGAATATCTGTTTATCCTGCCTTGTGGTTATTTCTGCTTTGTTTCACCTGTCACTATGCCCATCTGCTTTTTGTCTTCCAGATTTGTATTAATAACTTGAGTGCACTGCTGGCCCTTGGAACTATTTTCTGGATATTGTGGATTTGTTCACTTTGGTCCACCTTTGTTTTCATTTCGATGGCATTTTTAAGAGCTTAGAAGCATACTAATATCCTGAGTCACCATCTTGAGGCAAGAGAAAAAGCAAAGAAATGTTAAATAGTATTTTTATAAATAATATACCCCAAAGAGAAGGAGGGCAGATAAATGGACAATAACTCCTGGAGCAGGCATATTTTTAACAAAGTTAGCAAGAAGGAGCAAGGCTTGGTCAAATCTACAATCACCACACAGAACCCGACGAAGTCCTGGGAAATCATAAAGTATCAGAGGGCACATATAGGAAGAAAGAGTATATAAGAGAGAAATGTTTTTAAAGGACACATGTGACATAAAGCTTTGAGTGCTAAATTGCTGATAGCATGGACAACATTGGTGTCTTGCATAACTGTGAAGAGGGGGCTAGCAGGGGGTATGTAGTGTTTGGAGAAAATTATTATGTCAATGGTGTAAGCAATAGACTTGATCAAAGACAGACTGGAGCCAGGAAAAGGGCACCTCAGCTCATTGATGTAGTTCAGGAATCCAGGTCTAAGAAACTAGCAGAGCATTGTGACTTTGAGACCCGAACAGAAAGACCTGGACAACCTCCTCTTCTGCATTCTGTGCTGCTTTCTGACTGAACTCTGTGTGTTTTGTTTGACTTCCAAAAGAGAAAACAGGACAACAGAAGCAGCATCTGTGATACGAGATCATCGATTGTGAAAACAGCCAGGGATAAATAAAGGGGCTGTACGACTGCTTTGATACTTTTCTGTATTTAACAGCATGCCATAAAATATAGTATAATAACTGAAGGATAATAGGCTGGGATGAGAGTCTTAATTGGAAGATGCTGCACCTCAAAGGGGCAGCATGGCTGCACCTCTCAGATTCTGACAGCCAATCTCAGAATCCTAGGAAAATAGAGTGCAGACCAGGAAAAAAAATGCATATGTTGATCAAAGCCTTTCCGTGTGTGTGTGTGTGTGTGTGTGTGTGTGTGTGTTTATGCACGCACCTATGTTGTGTGTGTACACATTATGTTACAGTTACATGCATGTGAGTGTACAGGTGTGTGTACCTATGGATGTGGAAGCCAGAGAAGTATATTCTATGTTTTCTTCTATCACCTTCCAGATATTTATCTTGAGGCATGTTCTTTCTCTGGCCAGTAATCTGTCCATATCTGCCTGTGTCTGCCTCCCAGCGCTAGGGTGATAGGCATGTACAAGCGTGACTAGAGTTTAAGTGGGTGATGGGGCTAGTACTCTTATCAATAGAGCCATCTTCCCATCACAGCCTTGAAAGACTGAATATCTACAAGATATTTGTGTATGTATATTATATATGATACATATATAGATATATATGATATCTATAAGATATGAAATCTTATAGATAAATGAGATCTGTGTCAATATCTGCAAACTATCACATAAAAGTAAGTAGGACATAATAGTTTGTCATAATAATTCACATTAGTAAAAAAATAGGACTAAGGAAAATTATTCTGGTTAAAGCCATTCTAATTATAAAAATTGCAAATAGAATCTTGATTCATATGCCAATTAAACAAAAACAGAGCTATTTGACCATGACTAAGTCTTCTTACTAGTTCAACAATACTATGTAATTAAGAGGAGCATTGTGGTTATATTTTATGTACTTACAAGTGATCTAAATTACTTCTGAGTTTTCATAGAATTATTTCATAGAAATATATATATATATATATATATATATATATATATATATATATATAGAGAGAGAGAGAGAGAGAGAGAGGCATATGCTGTTCCTCATGGCTGATTCTGCTCTATAACATACTGCTAAAGAATCTACAACATACTGCTGAAAGATTTTTCTCATACACTAGTTTTGAGGACAAATTTCCTTCTGGAATGGAAGAGCAGACAAAACAAGATGACCAACTTTATTTAGGTAGAGGAGCAGACAGTCTTACAGCTATAACAGAATCCATTGTGATTTTCACTGCAATAATTGCAATTCTGTTTTATATCTAGGAAACACATTAACAGAATGCATCCAACTCCATCCATTCTTTATTCACATGAGTGACTATTTAGAACACCTACCCAAAGAGGTTTGACTTGTTTCTGTCCCTGTTTTGGGACTAAAATAGGCTTTGGTTGTTATTATTTGTAAGATAAGTTGGAAAAAAATACGGAATTTGTCAGTTATAGTAAATGCTCTCCTTGGACTCCACTGTTAGACAGAGTAGTGCTCTCACGCAGATTTAACAGACCAAAATGTTCTTTGAGATATCAATGATGCATTATAATCAATAAAAATCAGGTGTTTTATTGTTTAATGGAAAATATTATAATTTTCAAACATGTAAAATTATAATCATCACGTAAAAAGTATTATAGTTAATTTGATGGCAACAGAGAATTCTGAATTTAAAATGTCATGAAATTGTTGGTATAGGTGTCTATTTGCATTTTTGAATTGAGACAATAGATCAATAAACGACAAATTTATTTTCCTACAGATGATTAGAATTAAATTTTTAAAAATATTTGATTCAATTGCAGGAACTATCCACACTTTTTGTTTGCTTCAGTTTTCTTTAAATTTTGAGTTGCTGAAATTGTACTCATGGCTATGTGTGTGAAGCGTTCTACCACTGAGTTCTATCTCCTGTGCCAATTAGTGGGTATTTCTTATTCCAGGAAATCATACAAAGTTTTCTTTTTATCTTTTGAGAGAGGCTGGTTCTGAGATATTCCTGTATCAGGCTTCTTGAGGTGTGTGCCATTGGGTCTACCTCAGACAGTAATGTAAACAGAGACAGTCAGTGAACATCATTTCAACTGAAAAGTAGTTTTGAAAGTAAGAATTGAATGGATTGTGTAAGACAGAAATTTGTATTCTTTAGTTAAACCAGTTTGCAATTTAGAGGCTGCTGTCAGGTCAGGCACGACCTTGGTGAGTTCCTAAGGCTGCTCTTGTGTCAGGCATAGCTTTGGTGGGTATGTGAGTGTGCCTGCTTACAACCCTTTTGTCAAAAAACAGAGAAACCACTTGCTCTGGGGTTGGGGAACTCCTGTTACTTACTGCATTTTTCTTAGCAGTCTGCTCTTAGCCACTGTGCATGGATGGGCTTTGAGCTGATTTCTTTTTGTGAAATCACATTTTGACTGTATGTTCCACAATAAAGCTTGGGAATAAATGTACTAAAGAATCTAAGTAAGTAGCACTTGACTGGCCCTGGTGCTCTGAGTTGAGAGGGAGAAGGTTATAACTCAATAAACATTTGCTGAACAGTGGTGGATACTGTCAGCAATATACAGGTTTTCTTCTAAACATTTACTGTTTTCTAGAAACCACTATTATTGACCATGATCGAAGCACAATAACTGATAGTGTATATTTACTCTTCTTTCATCTAAACCGTGTATATTTGTGTTAGGCTTGTGTTTGTGGCTCAAATATCTTTATACCTGATGCTTCTTAGCTGTGACTTGCACATATATGAGCACATCCTCTTATACAGTATGTGCCTCAATTCCAGTGGCCTGTCCCTCTAGTAATACAGTTTACACAAACACCACCTTTTATATTCACACATCTATGTGTTCCTACACTTCTTTAAATTCTTATGTACTTCTAAGTGAGAGGAGAGGAACTTCATGGAATAACAATGTCAAACAAGAGATCATATAATGGAGAGGTGTTTTCCAACCTGTGAAAGAATGCTTCCAAATCAAAATAAGTTCCAATAGAAATGTAAGATGGTCCCCAACTATCATTTTGCCTTACTCATTTTGAAAGAAGCGTTGGCGGAATGAAACCACCAAGAGCTTTTCATCCCTTCATCTACACTTTACATAGAACAATCCATCTTTACTAATGAAATGTAAAGACCTGTTTTCTTCCCTATAATCCTCTCTTGGCCATTTTATGATCATGTGACTCACCAATAACAAAATTAATGATCACACAAAGAATTCTATATTTTCTTTTGACTCCAACTGTGTTAAGTTGGTGTGATTAGTATTCCACAGTTTGAAAAATGTTTAGGTGATTCCAAGAGATGACATATAACAAGGCCCAAGTTCCATGCATTGTGTATACAGAAGCCCATGTGTTTCCCTATGCGATAGCAATGGGATGTATTTATAGTTTCATGTAGTAAATATTTAGCATAAATTATAAATATCTAATACAACATCAACACCAATATTTGGGGAATTAATCTCGACAAAACAGAAATGTTTTATGGGAGCTACAGACACTTAAAGCACTCAGAGTGACTTGATGCTGTTGGAATCAAGTACTTGATGTTCCTTTTTCCGTCCTTCCTCCCTTCCTTCCTACCTCCCTTCCTTCCTTCCATATTGACTATTTCCATGAGACCCTTATGGTCTGAACCCATGAAAAAACTTAATCATGGAGTCACTTAATTATAGTATTTTGGTGACATGTAAATAAAATAGGGTTATATATTTTCTAGTACTCTCAGAAATTATAAAATTATTCATAGAAATAACAATATTTCTGCTTATATTAATAATTGAAACCACACTTTTTTTTGTCACTGTGTCCAAGAAATTCCTATATATTATTTCTGTTTCCAGAATTCAAGTGCAGCAATAAACATGAATATGTAAATCCCTTAGTTAATCTCTGCCAAGATGCCTGGAATTAGTTTTTAAATGTTTTTAATATATTAATGCATGTGGAAAGGGAAGAAACACAAAATTATCTCTTAGTGAGCATGTACGTAACAGTGTGTTACATAAAAACCAATATTTTATTTTATTCTTTAAAATCCCTTTAAGGAACAATATCTATAGGCTCTCCTTTGATTTACATCTTTATAATCTTTCTAACAGTTAGCTCTATTATGCATTTGCGGAAATTCTTTTATACTTTCTCTCTCTGGTCGCCTTCTCCCACAAACCCCTGTTCTGCCCTCATGTCCCATACATTTTATTAATTCTCATGATTATCCCTCCTACTTCTCCTTAAGATCTCTTCAACCCTTGTAATGTTCCCCTTCTAGTTTCGTGACCTATATACACATACATGGAAACTAAATCTAGGCTCTTCATATGAGAGAAGATGTGGTATTTGTCATCCCGAGTCTTGTTTATGTTGATTGACATAATGATTTCCATTTCCATTAGGTTCCCTGAAAATTCCATTATGCCATTTTTTTATTTACAACTCCTTGAAATTCTATTATCTATGTGTACCACATTTTCTGTATGCATCATTTGTTGATGGATATCTAGACAGGTCCCCTTTCCTGGGTATCCTGCACAGTGCAGCAATAAAGATGAGTATGCAGGTGTTTCCATGGGATATAGACTCCTGCAGACATATACTTGAGATTGTAAAGCTGGGTTATGTGTTAATTTTATTTTTCATTTCAAAACATAATTGTCTATTTTTAATCATTTCTAAATTAGCATACAGTGCGTTGTGCTACGGTATTTGTGTGTATGTGTGTGTGTACACATGTATGTGCATCCTCGTGTGTGAGTATTCATGTGTGGATGTGTAGATGTGAGCTGTCAAATGCTTGTGAGCACCATATGTCTTCATCTTTCATCTTGTTTAAGGCAGGGTGTCTCAGGCACCACTGTTTCTGCCATAGTAGCCTTCAGCTTTATGTGTGCCTTGGAAGTCTGAATGCATTCCTGATGGGAGTAGAAGAAGAACATTTTCCACTGAGCCATGTCTTCAGGCCACGTTTTTGTTTTGAGGAACTTCTATACCTACTCTCACAATAGGCGCACCTGCTTATGTTCTTGCTGGTGGTGAATCAAGGTTCCTCTTTCCAAACATCCTTGCTAGTGTATCCTTACATTTGTTCAACTTTTTCTTGCTATTGACCTATAGTTTCAGTTTAATCCAATCTGATAAAAGATAGTAATTATTCTGATATTTTTATATTTATTAAGGCTTAATTTGTAACATATAAGGTTATATTTTTATAGGAAATTCTATAGGCTGCCAAGAAGAATGTGTATTTTGTGTCTTTTGGATAGAACATACCATTGATTTCTAGTAAATCCATTCAATCTATGCATTTTTAAATTCTGAGATTTTTTTTTTGTTGTTTTTGTTTTGGTTCAAATGGCCTATTTAGACATGAAATGAGGCAGTAAAATCAAGCACAATTAATGCATCAGAAACTACCTGACCTTTTATGTTCATTAATTTTTGTTTTGTGGAACTGCACATCTATTTTTATATCTGCTATGACTTCTTGATGAATAGTTGTATTTCTTCACATATAATGGTCTCTTTTATCTCTTCTAACTAACTTGACTATTTTATCAGCTATCAGAGTGGGCATGCCACTTTGTTTTTAGCTTCTCTCTGCTCACTTGGAGATTTGTTTTCCTTCCTGTGACTATGAGGGTCTTTCCTAATGTGAGGTGTTTCTTGGGGACAACAGATAGTAAGATCTAGTTTTCTTTAATCAAGTCAGCCAATATACATCTCCTTACTGGTGAATTGAGATCATTTACATATAATATTACTAAGAGATGTTCATAAATTCTTGTCATTGTGTTTGGAGTTTTTCTGATGTGTTTGATTTCCTAAAACTTCTCTGTTAGAAGTAGAGTTTTGCTGGCTTGATTGGGTCCTCCTTACCTCTCTGTTTCTCAGCTATTTTATCACCACTTACCATTGCTCTTTCTTATGTTCTTTTGATTAAGACTGTCTTTCTTCCTCTTTAGTGTATAGTATCCCTTTGAGTGTATCTTCTGCAGTGTTGGCTTGGTGGTCATTAACTGCTTTAATTTCAATGTCTTGACTTATCTTTTAACTTAAACAGATAGTTTTGCTGGATGTAACAATATTTGTAGCCTGTCACTTACTTTCTGAGCTTGAAATGTATAATTACATACTTTTCTGCCTCTTGTGGTTGCTGATGAGAGATCTGATGTTATCAAGATGTTTCTGCCTTTTTACGTGAGTTCAGGTTTTTTTCCTTACAGCCTTTAGTATTATTTCTTTGTACGTTTGATGTCTTGATTATAAAATCTAGTAGTGAGAATCTTCTCTGGTCAAGTCTATTTGGAGTTCTGAATACTCTTCGTGTTTGAATGTTTATTTCTTTAAATTTGGGGACTTTTTCTATGGATCTATTGAATAAATTCTCTGTTCTTTTATTGTTTGTCTCAGCTCCTTCTCCTACTCTTCAGCACGTCATTGCTTTGCTAATGCTCTTGTTTAACCCGAATTAGTTCCTTATTTCATTCACCTGTCATCCTATGGTACGGCCATCATGTTTTTGCAAGTGAGACTCTGTCTTTCTCTGGTGTGTTCAGCTGCCTTACTAGCTTTTGTTTCATATATTAAAGTACTGTGTAATGTTTTCACGTCTGTAAGTGATTTGTGTTTCTTGGTATTGTTTTGCACCTATTTGGACATGTCCTCCAGTTTTAACTTTTTCCCTTTTCCCCATTTCAAAGAAAATCATGTGAATCTCCTTGGTGAATCTTATCACTTGAGTTCACGTTCCCCACTACTACCTAAAGGCAGAGCCACTGCAGTAACAGATGCAGTGACATGACAGCTGCCCAGGTGTTTACTGGAGTATGACACTCATGCTCTTCTGAACTTTATATCTTTCTTTGGTATGCTTCAGAGACATCATAACAATGCAAATGATTAGGAAGTATATCTCATACATCTTCTAGAATTAAGCATATTAATAATTAAGTAATAAAACAAGGATGGAATAAAAAAGGAGAAAGAGAAAGTAAAGGATAAGTGAGAAGGCAATCATCAATTAGAGGAATGACAAAGAAGAGAAAACATAGAGTATAGAGGGAAAAGACAGTCAAGTAAGACACAACCTAAACCAAACACTAAACAATTCACGTACAAAAGTATAAGGGAAAAGAGTAAAAACAAGAAATAAAATGTCATGGAAGATACTGTAAATGCAGAAGACGATCTCTCTCCCTCTTAGGGTGTGTAGTAGTGCATTGCTGTAAGGAGCTCAGCAAACCAGACAAGGAGGCATTTTCACAGGTGGAAGTCCTGCCAGACCTCAGAAGAGGGAACCACTGTCATGGTCAGCTCCGTACTCAGGTGGAACCCCAAGCTCTGAGCTCAGGTGATTTTATTGATTCAGAAATCCTCAGGTGCAGATCATAAGCAATCAAACAATCCCCACAGAAATCCAACACCTGTTTTCGATCCAACAATACAAAACACCAAGGACCTAGGCAGCCCCTCACTCAACTGTGCGTAAAACAATTTCAAACATAACTAAAAATAAACTTCCCGAACAAGGATGGGTATAGATTTTCCCTCCCACTGAGTGTCTTTTGCAGCAGTCATTAGTGGGGAGAGCTGCTAACCTCAGTGCTGAAAACAAATGAAGTTACGATGGGTTTCCTGTAGGTGATTTCCATGTAGAAGCGTACTTTCTGCCAGGATTCCCCAGTGTGTGATGTCACTCATCTATTGCTTGAAGGTTACACCAGTTACAACTTTGCTTTTGAGTTCTTTCTTTCTGTGATGGTTCTGGTAAGAATGGAAAGCCCTGCTGCTGTATCCCTTGGGTGATTTCTTCCTGAGGCAAGATTCCAGCAAGTTTATCAATGCATTTCTGTTTTTTTTTCCCCTCCTCTGCTTATCTAGACAGGATGGCAGACAGGATGTGTCTCCAAGATGCCTGTGGAGAATCTCAGATTCCTGCCCAGATCTTTTGTCTGCTCCATCCTAACAGCTGATGCCACTTCCTGATCTCTCTGCTAAGAGCACATCCTGCTTCTGGTTATGTTTCTATGGTCACATCTCCCCAGTTTCAATGTTCCTGTAATGCCCTTGTCTGGGAATGATAGGTATCTTCCCTGCCAGCTCCTACCAACTGTTGACCTCAGTCACACAGGCAGTGATGAACATGAGAGATAAAACTGGTCAGGCAGTTTAAGGACAGGAACTTTGATGCTTGTCCCTGGTAGTGAATGTCTTTGTGTCCTGGCCAGAGGACAGAAATGCTAAAACCGAGGCTCTGGTTTATTCTGTTTTTATACAACCTAAATGGGCCCCACTGCTAGGAAACTATACCTAAGAATGTGACCAAAACAAAAAGGCACCTGGACGCATAACAGGAAGGCTGATTTGATATGCAGGTAGTCCACATGATCCAGCCCAGGTTCTGAATAAGTCCTATAAAAAAAGACCAGAGACTGTTATCTCAATGGTACCCCACCTTCAGGGACCTTCTCTTGCTCTGCAGGAGCATTGACTTCATTCTTTCTCTTAGGCTCCAAGCTATAATCCCCTAATAAAGCTAAGTTTTGTATTCAGCCTGTCAGTGCTGTGAAATCCACTCTTCTTCTTCGTGGGATGTAGGATGCAGAAGCCACTGGATTAGGATGACTCTGGAGGACTTTTCCTTTGCCCACCATCTTATCTCCCACAATTATGCACACCTGAGGGTCCCCACTCTCTCTCTTTTTCCAACAGCATGCGTGATTCATCTGAGTGCCCTTTGATGGCTGTTCCCAGTGCTTCTTGATTGAGATTTCACCTAGGTTTTATTTCCTTCCACTTCAGCTCTTGCTTCCATAGGAATACAGTCTATTTCCCACCCTTACTATTCCCTTTTGTCCAGTAGCACCCAGATGACTTCTAATTCAACATCTTGGGATTCTCTCAGTTTCGATAGGTTCATTGTGCAGATGAAGGAATGTTGGTTGGCTCGGTTACTGGTCCATACTACAGAGTGTTAAAATGTGCTTTTGAACAAGATGGTACCCAAGGTCTTCTTTTCCATTTCATAACTATGCTAAGCTAGGTTGGAAAATAAATAAAGCAAATATTCATTTTATTACCTTTGATTTTTAGCTACTAGAATACCTTTGAAGGTATTCAATATACTTTTCAATATAATTAGTTATTGTTAATACCTTCAAGATACAGTAGAAATAATCCCTACATTTTTTCTTTTTCCTCTTTCTTTCTTTCTTTCTTTCTTTCTTTCTTTCTTTCTTTCTTTCTTTCTTTCTTTCTTCTTTCTTTCATAAAATTCAAGCTGATAATCTAGAGTTGAAGATAGCCTGTCAGATAAAAAAACTTTCTCCCCATTTAACATTAAATTCATTAATAACAATACCACCAAATTACTTCTGCCTAAAACCTCATAAAACAGGAACTAATCAAAGCAAACACACTTAACAGCTAATGATGATTTTAATTTAGCTGTAAATGCCTCAAAGGCTAGTAATTAGAAAGCAGTTATATGCTTTTTGTTTTGCAAAATAAATTATTGCTGCACATTTTACCACAGTCTTCTCTATTTATTGTTCTAAAATACTATTCCCTGAGTAAAATAGTAAAGTAGATCTAATGACTAGATAACTTAAATAACCATATTACAATCAATTTGTTTAAAATAATGCCTCACGAAGATGTTTAAACAATAAAACTGGCCACAAATGTACCATAAAACAACACAAAGAGCAGAGGAAATAAACTCTTCACAGCCCTTGATTGCATGGAACTGCTCACTTCAGACTTAATGAAAGGTTATTTGTTTAGCGATGGAGATCTGAGTCATACATCCTGTCAGTATTACAGCTCCAAACAACAGAGGTCACCCTACAATGGCGTAGTTTCCCCAAACAGACATGATCATCAGGACTTTCACTTTATCACTTAGGTCTACAGCTTCAAAATGAGACATGAAACTAGAGAGCAGGGGCATTAAGTTGTCCTCTTGGGTTTATGCCTGAATGGTCCACAGGTTTCAACAGTCCGGTGCTCGGGAGTTTGTCTTCCTAGAGAATACTGAAAATAGAATTGCCCATCATGCTAGCAACCATGCACGGTGACAAAACTAGTTTTCAGGTGAGTGAGCATCCAAAGAATGGCAGACAGCTGTAATTTTGAAGTCCAGAATAAGAACAATAAAGGTAGCCTTAACAGGTCCGAGAGTACATTGCCAGCTGAGAAATGAGAGGGCTGAAATTGGGATATGAAGCTACAGTAGGTCATAATTCTTTCTAGTTCCCTTAAATGTGGCTGCACTGAGTTTGTCTTTGTTGGTGTTTTACTTGTGTTATGAAGAATAGACATATATAGAAGAATCAAATTATTGCTGTGGTGCAAGTGTGCAATAGCCATGCGAACTTCATGTGTTTGAACACTCACTTCCAGTGCTGTTTTGGAAGGTTGGGGAACCTTTTGGTAGAGGCTTGCTGAAGGAAGTGTTTCACTAGGGTTGGGGATGGGCCTTGATGTCTTACAGTCTGATAACACTTCCTTTCGGCTCTCTGCTTCCTCCCTCACTTGGGATGCGACCTGTCCAGCTGACTCACCTTCCTGATACCAAATCTTCTCTGGCATGGACAGCATCTCTTCTTAAACCATGAGCCAAAACAAACCCTTCTTTTTAAAGTTGTTTCTTGTCAAGTGTGTGTGTGTGTGTGTATTTTTTTTAAATTTATATTTATATATACATATGTGTGCATGTATATGCATATATATAAACATACACATATATATGCGTGAATATACTCCTTGGAGTTACATACTCCTTAGGGAAAAAATGAAAAATGACTAGTATTAATGTTTTAATGACGTTTTATTATACAAGTGACTGACGTGCATAGATATTTCCCAAGAAAAATGGCAAAATGGGGCTCGTCTATACTGAACACCCTGTTCTTGTTGCATTGGCTTTGGAAGCTGTTTTCTTCTTTCCTTTTTTCTCCACCAGATTTTTAATCTCCTAACATGTCCTTCTACTTTATTAATGAAAGTGCTTTTAAAATAATATCAAGGTTAGTTTCTAAGGAAAGATTGGATCATATAAGATGCCCTTTCTTATCTTTTCTTCTAAAGGGCTTTATCCATCTTCTGTATTATAGCAATGTCACAATTAATTTGCTCTTCTTTTCTGACAATTTCTATATATTTCTTGGACACTATAAGAAATCTGAAAAAAAAAACAAAACAACTTAGTATAGGCTTTTCCAAATTGGTGCTTGTCATTTTTTAAAATGTGGATTCTAAAGTGGTAAAATTCTGAGTTGAAGTCAAAACAACAAAATTGTCAGCGGGAGATCTGTAACATTACAGCTGTGTACAGTTGTGTACAGTCAGTGCTTTCCTAATATAAATACTTGTGACTAGCTGTATAGCACTCTGAGTACCGTGTTAGATGTTGGTTAGTACTTTGTGCATCATTGCTCTATTTTCTGCCTCTGTCTGCCAGTCTGTAAGGACATGACCACATATTTAAAGCTAACCCTCCTGCCTGGTGGTGGTGGCACACACATTTAATCCCAACACTCAGGAGAAAAAGGCAAGTGATGAGTTCAAGGCCAGCCTGATCTACAGAGCGAGTTCCAGGACAGCCAGCATTACAACAGAGAAACCTTGTCTTGAAAAACATAAATAAACAAACAAACAAACAAATAAGAAGTTAACCCTTTGATCTAAAGCAAATTAACAGTTTTGCCATGTATTCTTATACATTAATATTTTTGACATGGGAAAATTTTAATTTCCATGCACTTAGAATGCTAATATAGACAATTATTTTCTTCTTTGACTTGTGCATATGAAGTCTTCCTCAGGGAGGTTTCTGATCACTAATTGTCTCTGTAGGATGTTATGTATTCTATAAAGAAATTCCTTTCTATAAAATTATTTTGTATAGTTGAGTTTTTAATGCATTGGAAATTATTTTATATGCTATATAACCAATTTTCAATCCCTTCAAGAACAAAGTTTCAGATATTCAAATGTTTTTTATATCCACACCTTTTTCCTATGCATATTTCTTACCAGGAACTAATTATGAACTCTTTATTTGTCTGATGTATTTATATCTTTGAAATATATGATATTTTTGCATTGATTTGATTGGTGTACACTATACTCTGGTAAGTAAGATCCTTTTGTATTTTTATGCTCAAGGCATTATCTTCTCTGGGTGTTTATTATTGCTGTGAACTTTATTTTATGAAGTTCCAGATTAATCCCTTGAAATGCACACAGACCTGCACTGAACTTATGTATAATGGTGGAAATAAGACTGTTATAAAATAATTGATTTCTTTCCTATAGAGCATACATTCTTTTATTAAGCCTTGCTTATGTCCTTCAAATTATCAACATGGTTTTTCTATGTAGACTTTGTTATTTTTATGACACATAGTTCTTACTATATTAGAGTTTGTTGCTATTCACACTATAAAGAGAATAACTCTTCTATTCACTTCTAGTTCATAGCTACAGTATAGAATGTCTATTAACTTCAGATAGTATTAAATTTCATTATTAAATTCTCATACACATTCTTTTATATGGATTTTGAACTTTATAGATGCATTATTATCAAGAAAAGCAAATTAAACTATTCCTTTTAGCAAAGATTTATGTCAATTATTTTGATTTTGGGTATTTTTCTTTTATTAAAGAGCAAAGACAATAATAATGAGTAATACCATGAGAGTCATTATTCATAGTTCCAAATTTTAATCAAAATGGTTTTATTGTATGTCTTAGTTAGGGTTACTATTGATGTGATGAAACAACATATCCAAAAGCAACTTGGGGAGAAAAGAGTTTATTTCACTCACAGTTCCATATAATTATTCATCACCAAAAGCAATGAGAGCAGCAACTCAAGCAGGGTGGGGACCTGGAGGCAAGAGCTGATGCAGAGGCCATGGTTGGGTACTACTTTCTGACTTTCTCCTCATGTCCCATTCAGCCTACTTTCTTATAGAACCTAGGACCAGCAGCCCAGGGTTGGTACCACTCACAATGGACTGGGCCCTCCCCATCAATCACTAATTAAAAAAATATCCTACAGGTTTGACTGAAGCCGCATCTATAGGAGTCTTTTACTCAATTGAAGTTCACTCCTTTCTAATGACCCTAGCTTGTATCAGTTAACACAAAACTAGCCAGTACAGTGTGTTAATAACCTTAGTAACTGGCTTTTAATTTGGGATAAGCTTTGTTATCAATTTATATAGTTCTCTTTTCTTTTGATAAAATTTTTAGTCAAAATAACTGAGGACCTAATAAATGTATTTATAGCACATTTGATGTGATATGTTTTTCTCTTTTAATTTTCTGATGTAACTGATTATATATATTCATACTTCCTGACATCAAACTACCTTTTTCTTTAAGCTAAGTCTTGCTAGCTGTAGAGTATTATTCTAGCAATACACTCTAGTGTCCATTTGCAGCTATGTAGAACTTCTATTTTGTTTATTTATAGTTTCTGTATTTCATTTCCATGCTAGTAATACATAAGATTGATCTACAGTATCATATTGATTTTAATTTGCAAGTTTCTTTAATGATGACCTTATAAAAAGAGATGTTTAATTTTCCATCTGTAAAAATTCATACAATTTTAGATCATTTGTTAAAGTTAGACAAGAACATCATAAGAATCATTAGCTTAATGACCCAGTTTCATATTATTTTAAATAACCTTCTAACTTTTGCACTGATTATTACTTTATTCAGAGGTCTTTACCTGTGCTTGCATCATTTCTGATACTTGGCAACACACTGTTAGAAAAGTGGGCAGTTCCTTCTGGTTTCAGATTTTTGCCAAGTAGAGATCTATTGTGTTCACCTCTCATGGTTTATTGCTTTATCCTAATTTATAATATCTTCATTTTTTCTATATTTTTTCCTTATCAGGATTGCAAAGACCTAATCTACTTTCTTAATTTGTCTTATCTTTTTTCATAAATGTAGGCATTTTCAAATCATAGTGTTTCCTTATATACTACTTCCACAATAATCTGTAAGTTAATTCCAACAAATTATTTTATATACTGGCTAATAAATAATGAATAGTTTTGTAAAATCCGTGTTTTATCTAAGAATATGTCTTCATTTTCAAACTACTAAATACTAAATGTATAGTAGATGTCTTTCAATCACTTTTATTTTTCAACTTTATACTATGACAGAAAAGTGTATTTAAGCACTACTTCAGATCTTTTTGTAGTTTTTATTAAATTTGAGTACATTTCTTAAATCAGTTTATAAAATATGATTGACATAGAGAGTTGTACATACACTGAGGACTTGGGAGATAGTATAAGCTTTTAAACAAGCATCAAACAGGGAAACAACACAATACAACAAACAGGGAAACCAGCAAACTGCCAGTGAATCATTGTGTTGGAGGTTTTCTGAGAAAGAACAGGTTGATGATTAAGCTGTTACAATGAAAATTGTTCTTGCTTAGTATACCAAGTGTGGGAAGGCAGGAGAATGTAGCTATGTGATTTTTCTGTGAAGTTTTGAATGTGCTTGACCTTGATGAACTGTTGGAATTGCAATGTACTTTTCAGCAAAAAAAAAAAAAAAAAAAAGATGGGGCTGGTTCATGCTCAGCAGAGAAAGAGAAAGAAAGAAAGAAAGAGAGAGAGAGAGAAAGAGAGAGAGAAAGGAAGAAAGAAAGAAAGAAAGAAAGAAAGGAAGGAAGGAAAGAAGGAAAGAAAGAGAGAAAGAGAGAGAGAGAGAAAGGAAGAAAGAAAGAAGTAGAGAATCCTCAAGTTCTGATGCTCTCCTGAGGTGACTAGCTGTCAGCTTTAACAGCTTTTGACTCCTGAATCAATTTTTCACGCTGCTTCTAGGCATCCCTTTCTCAAGACCCTCCTCAGGCTGAGGCTGGAGCCCAGTAAATGATATCATGAAATGTACAGGCAAATTGATGTATTATTTACACAATAATAAGGGAGTATTACTCAGCCCTTTAAAAGTGGCATCATGAATTTTGAAGGCAAATGGAAGTAGGAAAATAGTCATCCTGAGTGTGGTAACAGACCCAGAAAGATAAAAATGGTATTTGCTTATATCTGGACACTAGCCATTAAATAAATGATAACCAAGCTACAACTTACAGACCTAGAGAGGTTGGCCTAAAATAATGGAATGGGGGTGGGGGCACGTGGATTTCTCTGTTTGGGGAAAATAGAAAATGTTTTATAGGTGGACTACAGCCAGAATGGGGCAAGGCATAAGAACTGTAGGATCAGGTAGGAAGAGGGAGTTGAGATGGAATTGAAGTGGACAATGATAGATGAGAAAACTAGAACTGAAGGGCATTTGCATGGTGCTATGGACACCTAGTGCAGTGAAAGCTTCCTAAAATATATGATCCTAACAAAATCTCCAAATAATGAGGGAGACGAAACTCGCACTGGCCATCTCTTGTCACCAAGCAAAGCTTCCAGTATTAGGACTGGGTTTCAACCAATTGAGTTGTTGGCAAAAAGGGCATAATTAGAACCTCCAAACAACCAGTGTGTTGCCAAGACTGTATAGGTTGTTCTCCACAAACTGACAGCAAGACTTCATTGCTGAAGACAATACCTACACAACTCATTGAACATGGAGAGGTTTAGCTAATACCTACATAGAACCTTACCCCCATGTTCTACTGTAAAGTAACTCTTCAGGCTACTAAAGGAGAAATGTAAACAGCAAACCAGCCACAAAGCATTTTACTTGCAATGGTGTCCTCCTTGAAAAATATGCTAGGGTAAACGTGCCACACACCTTGTGGGAGTAACAACCCAGTGTCTGATTTGACTTAAGGTCCACTCCATGAAATGCAACCCATACCTGATATTGCTTAGGTGATCAAGAACCAGAGACTAGATAACCCAGTGACCTAGTGTAAAACCAAATTCTACTAATATAAAAAGAAAAGTAACAATAAAACAACTCCTAATGATATTGTGCTATACTCATTGAACAATGTCTTATTAAACCATATCAGAGAAGCTTCCTCCTGCAGCAAATACAAATACAGAGGCCCACAGCCAGACATTATGCAAAAAGAAAGACCTTGAAAGACACAGCACAGCTCTAAATGAGATGTCTCCATCACACCCCTCCCCTCAAAGCTCAGGGAACCCTGTAGAAAGAGGAAGAGAGCACCATGAGAACAAGGATATCTATCGCAACAGAGCAAACCTCATATGAGTTCACAGTAACTGAAGCACCAAATCACAAGGTCTGCACAGGTCTGTACCAAGTCCTCTGCATATATACTATAGCTTTCAATTTAGTACTTTGACGGGTCTTCTGGATGTGTGAACCAGTGGGTCTTGAAAGGAGTGGATCTGGATGGGAGGGGTGGTGGAGAGGAGCTGGGAGGAGTGGGATGGGGTTATTCAGATTATATTGTATAAGAAAAAAATCTATGTTTAATAAAAGAGAAAAGAAATTTGGTGGGAAAGGAGTCACTAGGGCCTTTGGGATGGAAGGAAATGGATGAAGCTATGTTTTAGAGGCTATCTCTAGTGTCATGCATAGATGTCAAAGAACTGGAACAGGAATCTAAAAATACCAGAAATGTTTTAATGTCTGTGTGGCAAATGCTTAAAGCCTGACAGAGGTGATAGAATTATGGGTGAACAATGCAATGGTTACTGGAATCTAACCAAGTTCACCATACAAATAAACTGTGATGATTAATTTTGTTGGTGAACTTGATTAGATTCAGATGTACCTAGGAAATTAGTAAAAAAAATTTCTGATGTGTCTATGAAGGCATTTCCAGTAAATTATCTAACAGCAAAAACTTTCCTACAGAACGTGGTCCCAGAAAAAAATCAAAGGAAAGGAGACAAATGTCTACTAGTTTGTGTGCATTCTCATCCTTTTCTCTCTCTCTCTCTCCCTCTCTCTCTCTCTTTTTCTCTCTCTCTCACCCTCCCTCCCTCCTTCCCTCCTGTTTTCAATTTACCATGGTGTGAGTTACTCTACTAACACATCTTTGATATCATAGACTGAAATATGAATAAAAAAACATGTTTCTGCTTTTGTTTAAGCTCTGGTGTTTTGTGACAGAAATGAAGTATTGCACTGGCATAGGCGATTGGAGCCAGAAAGTAAATTTTCTTAAGACTAATTGACTTTATGGTTCTTAAACCCATGGAACTGATCTATAAAAAAAAGTGAGGAAATATTTGAAGTGGATGAGAAAATCTTAGAATGCTCCAAATGGGGCTTAAGGGGCAATGTTCGTGGGAATTCCGAGGACCAGCATACTGACAGGTACATAGGCAGTGAAGGTCAGATCTAGGAGGTTTCAGAAGTGAGTGAAGACTCTCCTTGGAATCATACTGGAGATAATTTATAGTACACTGTGGCAAATAATTTGTCCATATTACATCCATGTCCTCAAACCATATGTGAGACTCAGTTTTGAATGTGTGAGATGAATTAATCTGGTAAAGGAGATTTAAAGGCAGCATGGCACGTAGGTTGAGAAGTTATATTGCTGGAGGCTTTCATTCAAGCTTACATGAGATTTGAACACAAATTGTGAAACAAAAAGGTTTTTTTTTCTTTCAATTTCCCAGAAAATAAATATGTAAAAAGTTTACACAAGAAAATTTTAGTTGGTAAGGAGATTAAGGTGAATTTAAAAGGTCAAGCACTTAAGTGTTGATCAAGATGAAAGAAACCATGAAGAAGCATAAGCAGGTGGCTAGACCTTACCCATCATAGGCTCGAGAGAGCAAAAGTCCAACATGTAGGAATGATTTCTTTGTTTTGTTTTGTTTTGTGTTGGAAAACAGAGCCTTCAGAGCCTCATTGTAAGTTGGGGCTGGGACAGTCTTTCTCTAAGTTTAATCAGTCCTTCACTCAGAGACCAGTCCAGCTGAGTTCCAGTAAGTTCCCTGGCTACTTACTCCTCTGCTAAGGGTAGAAGTAAATGTTATCCTCATGAATGCATGAAGCAGTTACTATGAACCTGTATAGTACATCACAACACATTCCCTGAGAGTCTTATCTGAGGGGGATGGGTCTGCCTTGATTATGCACAGTGTCATCCCATACTGGCCCTGGAAGAGGAAGCCTCCTATTTACTATATTCTCTTTGTGCTTTCTAACCATCGTTATTTGCACTGCTTTTCTATTCCATATACTTACTTCCCATTGTGGTAGTCTGAAACATTGTAACAATGAAACAAAATAAATCTTTCTTCCAGCAATTTGTTTTCATCAAGATTTTTGTCACAGTGATGCAAATTCTGATTAATAACAACTTATTGAGTGATTGGGCTTGATGCTGGGTTCTGTGAAAATGTTTATTTACTATGCAGGTCAGTGATTAATTCTGCTGCTGATCTCATATTTGCTTGGTAGAAGCAAAGTACTTTGTCTAAGTCAGTGGTTCTCAACCTTCCTGATGCTGCTACACTTTAACACAGCTCCTCATATTGTGGTGGCCCCCAACCATAAAACTATTTTTGTTACTACTTCATAACTGTAATTTTGCTGCTGTTATGAATCATAATGTAAAGACCTGACATGCAGATGGTCTTAGGCAATCGCTATGAAAGGGTTGTTAGACTCCCAAAGAGGTTGCGACCCACAAGTTGAGAACACTGGTATAAATTCACAAGTAACCAAAGGCAATGCTGGATTCTCACCCAGGGTCCCAAGTCTCAGCCTTGGCTTGCAAATATTAAATGATGTAGCGTATCATAAGAGAATGTATGGCTGGATTTCAGTGGTAGAAGCAGGTGATTTGTGCTCCATAAGATTTTGGTATGAGGAAAGGTAGAAAAAGCCCTCTTAGACCTTAAGTCTCAGAATTATTCTCCTTCTGATTTTAGGTTGAGTTCCTATTTCGCATGTTGTAGACACTCTGCATTTTCTCTATAATAGTTCTGGGCAACATATGTCCTGTTTCTGTTACATTATTGTGATCTAATTCAGTCTAGTTGAGTACCTACACTAGCTTGGATTATGAGAGTTTCTGAATCATTATCTGAATCTCCATTCTGCCACTGTCTCTAATAGGACTGAGGAAAATGAGCCTCATTTCTAGTCCATGGTTGCTTCTCTGGCCGCTCACTGTCACTGCTGCCCCTAGACCAGCATCAACCAGGCACTGTCTTAATGCTGCCAGCAAACATTGACTGTCAGCAACACTCTACTCATCCATGAGAGGCCTTTTTTGTCTGTCTCTGTATTTGAGAAGGAATTAGCTTTTGGTACCTTGGAAACTCAAAATACCCCATGTTTTGAAACTACTCTCCTTCATCTTTCAAAATTCATGGTGTCAATACCATCACTTCTGCATCTTGCAGAACACATACCTTCATCCTCTCTCTCATTGGCCTTCCATTTAAGCACTGAGGTGAACAAGGCAGCTGAAGGCCACCGATGTTGTTTGTGACGTGCTAAGGCCTGTTTCAGCATTCTCCAACCTCAAATTTACATTCAATGCAAATAATATCTGAAGGCCATATTCACAACAGGAGAACCAGACTAAGATTTCAGAGGTTTCCATGCTAGCATGCGGATCCCATAGGCTTCACACTCTCTGTTACTGCCTGACACAGAAGTTTTGTGTCAGTTCCTGAAAAAGTCAGTGGATTTTGACACCTATGGTAAACCACAGTAAGGGTCAGAAATGAAGCTCTTTGCCAACTTCTTGAAAAACAATCTCTTTTTCATTGTAATTAGCGTACAAGTAATAAAATATAAGGGTGATTATTTGACATTCTGATTATTGACTTCTTACTAGGACATTCTGCTTTTGCAGAGATGACCTGCCTACTGAACTAGAACAAGGATTCAAGGGAAGAAAACAAGGTGAGAAACTGGCGAAGTTCTCTGGTCTGTTCTCGTTCATGTTACTTGCAAGGAACACTAGATTTTTGTAGCCTCCACTAGCTGTGAGTCACTGTGCGATACTGGTGTCTAAAGTCCTTACAGCTGATCATATTGTTTGCCATGATTTTGATTAAGGAGTATCTTTAAAGTGAAACTGCAATATGGTGTTTTAAAATATTTTAAGCATGCTAGCCCAAGTTTAAGGTTTCTTCAAGATATTAGATTTTCCTCTATATGTTATAGAAATGATTTGTAATTATTATTCTGGTCATGATTTACAAGGTCTGCACTGGTAGTTTTGAGCTTGTCACAGTAAATTCATTGAAAGGAAAAATATTTCTTTTACTTTCACAATGATAGAAGTATAACTTAAACAACATTTATGTTCACTGTTATAGAAATGAAATGACACTGTGATTCAGCAATGTCTAAAATATGTGGCTAATCATTTGTCCCATCTTTAGTCAAACACACTTGAAACAAGTCATCAGACCATGAACATGCACCTTTAGGACATCTGTAATAATTTTGTAGTATCCTCCCACTCACCACACTCACCAGGGGTCCAGATGTCATGTGCTGTATCCACTGATTCACACAAAGAATGCTGACTGCATTGGTGAGTTTCATACTACACTGAAATGTGTGCGTGTGTCTGAGAGTGGAGCCCTCCCACACTGTGTGCAGCTCTGAGAGCTATTCACAAAGGCCCACCATTACTTGTCGACTTGGAGCACATTTGGTCAACTGTTAGTAAGCCACCAAAGGCTCCCTTCTTGACATACCTCCGGTCGGTACGGATTGTGAGGAGAGCTGTTTCAATGCAGCCTGCCACAAAGCTCACTGCTATAAATCATAGCAATGCACAGTCTAAGCTCTCATGTGAGGAAAAATTACATACTTTGAAAAGGTGTGCTAGATAAAAATCTGTCTTATCATCTGCTTGACAGATCTACCATTATGATTCATAAGTACTAAGAGCAGGAAACAAACAAAAATAGAACGTCATTCTCCAATGGGATTGGGAGTCTGCCTGTAAAAGTCTGCTGTCACATCTCAGGGAAGCCAGGGCTATGCCCTTAAGTCATGCCTGCCATGCAAACTGACCGCAGAGTATGTCTAAAAGCAGAATTTGCTTACTCTCATTTCACCTGGGACAGTTTGCTTTCAGGATTTTTAAACTTAGTTTTGTCCTCCTTATTGCATATTCAGAGCTTCTCAACTTAGTTTCAAATTGTTTGATTTGGAAATTGAGTTCTGGGATAAAAATATATTTTAAAATATAGAAAGAACCAAAGTTTTGTTAAAAATATTAAGAATCCTCATTATGAACAACTCTGAATAACTACATTTCTCTCAACGTGTACACTACAGTAAGTACAGAAAGAGTAAAACTTATTTTCCTATGGCTAGTTCTGATTTTAAACACACACACAGTAGAGCAGCCACTGCCACAGACAGAACCAGCTCCATCACTGCAGGACATCTCACATGCCTTCATCCGACCCTGCCGCCACTCTCATCCCACCAAGATGTTTCTGCTTTCTGTCCCTAAGCTCTTACCATCCTCAGAATGTTACCTACTGGAGTGGTGCACTGTGTTCTTTCACCAGCTACTGCATTACCATCCACCTGTGCCCTCACCTATGCCGGGAGCTCATTTTTCCTCATTGCAATGTTGTAATCGGTCATTTTGAGCTACCACACTTTAAACATTCCCCTGCTGAAGTGAACTTGAGTTGGTGTGAGTCATGCTAGGAATATTCAGATGTAAGATGCAGAATGAATGCAAATTTTAATTTCTCTGATGTAAACACCTGAATGAAACTGCACTATGCTATTGTAACTGCACGTTTGATTTTGTAAGAAATTTCTAACTGATATTTTCAGACAATCACTATAGCATTTTTGGGCCGACAGTTAGCAATAACAGTCTCTACTGCAATGTATCCTTAGAGAGACCTCAGTTTCTCAAGGGTTGTTTCTCTCAGCCCTGGTAGTCATGATGCAGTGGTCTCTGTGCGGTCTTCATTTGCATCTTCCCAATGGTGCTGAACATCTTTTCATATGCGTATCTTCTTTTCTGCATAGTTTCTTTCATAAAATATCTGTGCAGAGTTTTCCTGGCTTTCTAAGTGGAGTCTTTGCTTTTTTATTGCTGAGATTTGAGTTTTTCATAAAATATATTCTGAATGAAAGCTCTTTGCTGAATGTTTGATTTATGCATAATTTTTCTACTCTGCGAGTGGACTGTATTTTGTTCTCTCCTCTCTCTCTCTCTCTCTCTCTCTCTCTCTCTCTCTGTATGTGTGTACGCCTGTGTGTCTGTGTGTGTGTGCATGGGCATATACTTGTGCATATACCTGTAGAACCCAGAGACCACTATTGGGTATATTTCTCTCCCATTCTCTACTTTATTCTTGAGATGAGTCTCACTGAACCTGTAGCTCACTCATCAGCTGGTCTGAATGGTTATATGTGTGTGTGTGTGTGTATGCATACATATATATGTATATATACATATATGTGTGTGTGTGTGTATGCACACGCATATGTGTATTATTTATATATATACTTATATATATTTATTTATTATACATATTTATTATTTATATATACATATATATAAGTATATATTTTATAAATATAAATATATATATTCCAGTGCTGTAGGACAGTCCCCCTCTGCCATGCCCAGCTTTGATGTGGTGCTGGGAATCCAAACTCAGTTCCTCAGACTTACATAGCAAGCACTTTTCTTAAGTACTTTATCACTTAGTATTTATTGACTTAGTGCATAGTGTGTCTTTTAACTTAGTATTTAGTACTGAATGTACTTTTTGACTTGGAATTTTAAGTGGGCACTATACCTGTTTTCTTAGAGTTTTGATTCCACTTTTTCTTTTTCTATTGCACTGAGTCTCCTAATGACCTTTAGATAGCTTATACATTTTATTTCTTTTAAAAATTTACCACACAATCATATTCTTTGTGCTGCTTGTGTTTCTTGAGATAATTGATTGAGTTATTTGTCTAGGAATATTGCATAACATAATTCTTAGGTATCCATTCTGCTTTTTAACTTTTTCTAGAATCTTTTCATTGCAGTCAGTATTCCCTCATGCACTGCTTCATACTCATAGCAGATCATCGTTTCTATAATTTTTATATTGAGGCAAGACTCTGAGGCTTAATTTACATAGTGGAAAACTTTATTTAAAACCATAAAGCCCGATGAGTCATCACCATTGCAGCCAGGATATAAAATATTTCTTTCAATCTGAAAATTACTTTGCATTTTTGTGGTGATTCCCCCTCATCTCCAGGACCTGGGCAACCACTTCTTTGGAGGCATGCCCTCTAAGGAGACTTAGGGACCCCTCAGGCTCTCCCTGTTCTTTGATGTGCTCTCAATCTCTCTCTTAGCAAAAACCCAACAAAATAGGACCAGATTCACAGCGACTGGATCCTCTAAACTGTAAGCCAGGAAGATCCTTTTGTCTGTTTCATTATGTTTATAGGAAACTAACTCAGTGGGATGGCCAGTTGTCATATAAACTAACACATAAAATATGCATCTTTTTGTTACTAGTTTCTTTCATTTTGTATAATGGTTTTGCTAATCCATGTGGTTGCATGTGTCAAAAATTCAGATATTTATTCCTGAGTAGTGACTTAACACATTTCCCTAATCCATTTACAGACTATAGAACGTTTAAACTTTTCCCCAGGTTTTGACTATTTTAAATAAAGATACTAGAAACAAGTCATTCGTCAGATATTGGAATAATTTACCTTGATTTTTATAAACTCTTTGTGAGTTGCAACATTTCTACTGGTACACATATTTATGAATGGTATTCCATTTACCCATCTTTCTCCTGCGGCAATTAAGTAATTAATTATCTTCATTTAAATTTTATCTATCCATGTTTTACAATTGTTGTGTTGTGTGTGTGTGTGTGTGTGTACGTGTGTCTGTGTGTGTGTGTGTGTGTGTGTGTGTGTCTGTGTGTGCGTGTGTGTGTATGTGTGTGTGAGTCAGAGGACAACTTGCAGAGATCAGTTCTTCCTTCCAGTATATGTGATCAAGGATCAAATTCAGGCCATGCTAGGTGTGATGATGACTCCTTTACGCTGTGAGCCATCTCACACACCTTATGCTTATTATCAATTATTCCTCTTCTATCAAGTCAAAGTTTAGCCTAGTAGTGTCATGTTTTTCACTATAATCTACTTTCCTTTTGTGTTAGTTTTTCCTCGTGTTTAACAAAGTTTTATTCTAGGGTTTCCAGGTATCTTCAATTTGGCTGACAGTTATCCTCTGGAGAGGCTCCAAAAGATTATCACAAAGTTACATTTGCCAGGTTTCTAAGTGTGTTCAAACTGTTGGGAGCTTTTATTCTTGAATCACAGTCTCGTTTGCTGTGAAGGTATAAAATGCTTTAGCCACACTTTCTGTGGCTTCTGTCGATTTCGCTCTAGTATATGTCTCTGAGATTGTATGTACACATGCATGTAATTTCCTTTTAAGAGTCTCATTCCCTTTGCCTAAGTACCCAAAGAATCCATTAAAGTGTTTAATACTAGAAAGCTTTCCTAGGCAAAGTCTCCACTTTCAGCTAGCAGCCATGTAACTCCATGGTGCATGTGTGCATCATGTGCATGACCATGGATTCAATCACATGAACAAATGAGTGAATGAGTGAATGGATGAATGAATGCTCTTCTTTTAAATTTATAGACCATATTCTTCACCTTTATATTTAAGGATCAGTCTGATCTTTTGATAGAGTCTATATGTATTCTGATTATTTTTATCATTCTGTCACCATTTATATAAAATTTTCATATTCCCATTTCTAGTCTCTATGATTTGATTATTGATTTTCATATGATTTGTATTTCTTTATCTTTATACTTTTTATATTTTACATTATATTACATATATATATATATATATATATATATATATATTTTTTTATCTAGATGACATTTTATCTCCAATTGAGCTCTCTTGCTATTTCCTCTTTGTACTGAGATAAATTGTAATTTTGCTGCCTAACTCTTTTGTTTTGTTTTTGTTTGTTTGTTTTTTTGTTTTTATTTTGTTATTGTTGCTTGTTTTTTGTTATTTTATAAAGAAGCTGAGACAGAAGAATTGCCACAATTTTGAGTCCTGTCTGGAATACAAAGTGGTTTCTAAGGCAGTCTGAGTATAAAACACTGTTTCAAATAAAATAAATCAACAAAACATAATTTTTGTCTTGATTTTTATTTAAGTCCACTTAAATCTGTTCATTTATAGTTGTCATCTCTTGGACAACTTTTTGCTCCTGTCTAAGTTTCCTGATCATTTGAATGAAACCCGCACAGTCTTCCTTTTGATTACTTATCCTAGAAGGCGGAGCATTATTTCTGGATCACCTATTCATGGGTTTCTCTGGGGACAGGTCAATGGCTGTATTCCAGGTTGGGTGCAATTTTCCTAAAGATGCAGGAGCTAATGTCTGAATTCTTTAGGATTTTCCTTCTCCAACGTAACAAAGATATAAAGCATAGAAGTGTTTGTACAACCCTGTCTTCTCCTTATAACCACACTCAGCACAGTGACCCTTAGGGAAGAACAATATGTGGGGTTCCCGTAGACCAGCTCTCCTGACCAGACTAAAGTTGGTTTAGAGGAGTTTTGTCTAATGGCAGAAATTTCACTACATTTTCCCCATGGTGTCTTAGTCAGTGTTCTGTTGCTGTGAGGAGACACATGACCACAGCAACTCCTATAAACGTAAACATTTAATCAGGGCTGGCTTACAGTTTCAGAGGTTTAGTCCATTGTCATCGTGGCAGGAAGCATAAAGGCACGCAGGCAGACATGGTGCTGGAGAAGTAGCTGACAGTTCTATACCTGGATCCACAGGCAGCGGGAGGAGAGGGACTCTGGGCTTATAATGGGCTTTTGAAACCTGAAAGCCCACCCCCAGGGATACATTTCCTCCCACAAGTTCACACCTCCTAAGCCTTTCAAATAGCCACTCCTTGATGACTAAGCATTTAAAAATATGAGCCTATAGGAGCCATTCTCATTCAACAGCACACATACCAAGCAAAAAATTACTGTTTAGTATTAGAGGATGGGCTCATCTTGAAGACCTGTGTTTTCAGGTCTTTCTCAGTCAGAAGCTAAAGACATCATCATCTCATTTGCTCTCATGTGTTGTCTTTTATGGTTTTGACAATCCTTTTGTCTATTTTATTGCTCAGGCTTCTGCTGTATTTTATTTCCTCCGGAGCTCTACATTTGTAATATTTTTTTCTCTAGTTGCTTTTCTTAATGATATAAAATAGAGTGAAATTCTTGAGGAAGGACTGTTACATTACATAGGTTCAGAGACCAGGGTCCTTTATTTTGTATGAGTAAGGTACTGGATCTAAGCCCATGATCCCCTCATTAAAAGTAAAGATGTGGAATATCTGTGTTATTTATTGAGAGAGGCATATTAATGACTGCCAACAAATGTACAAACAGTATGTTAACATTACCAGAAAATACTGTTAAGAAAATTAACTTTTTTCCATGTTCTTTAGCTTTTTTCTAAAAAGTTATTTTTTTTCTAAAGCTAAAGAACATATACAAACCCACATCTTCTATGAGATGTTTGCAAGACTGCAAGCCTACCTGGAACAAGAAGTTAAAAGATACTAGAGGAAGTAATAAAGATCTTAGAAAAATATGAATGTTCACTTAAACTCAAAGTAACATTGATTGTTTAAATAATACTATTTCATGATACTGTGAAGTGCTGTGCAAACTGTTGGAGGAGGGCAGTCATCAACAATATTACCAAGGTGTGACTCCTGTGAACTTAATAATGACCAGCAGTAGCAAGATATGTCCCTTTGTCCAATAATGGCATGAATGTAAAGGGGGCAACCAACTGCTTCATGCTGGGATTTAAGAACTGATCCATTAGGAGAAACATATGGCTGGTACTACAAATTTGGCAAAGAACCCACGGTTGGGGTACTTCTAGGCCCCCCATAATACTTCACATTATGGGGTAGACATAATACTATTATTTTGCTAAATGTACACAGTATCAAAGGACTCTGTGAATTCACATGACTCTGAAAACAATTGGAGTTCTCAGACCTCATCAGTGATGTTTCTTTGTGCAGTAGATGGTTAATGCAGAAACTTACAACTGGCCAAATGCAGGGAATAAGGGCTGATGGAGTTCTGAGCCCCAAATGGAACGTCTTTTATCACGACACATTCCCAAGCCTCTAGGACTATTGTGGAAGAGGGATTAGAAAGGTTGTAAGAGCCAGAAGTCTAGGAGGACCAGAAGAAAACTGTGTCTTCTGACCATAACAAGGACCTCTGCACTTATAAACTCACAGCAACTGTGGTTGTCTGTACAATAGCAAGACAGCCGACATTCCTGCATGGAGTAGGTAGGGGTTCATATTCTAACTAAGGAGCTAGGGACACTTGATATTCTTCTTGGGGAGGTAGAGATAGTTTTCTAGTAGATGGCCCCATATCCGTGAGTATATGGGCAGTACAAATTGGAGTTGATTAGTTATTAAAATACAATGAAAAGGAAAGGGCTAGAGAGATTGCTTGGCAGTTAAGAGCACTTGCTACTCATGCAGAGCAGAAGACCCTGGTCCAATTGCCAGCACTCACATGGCGGCTCACAACCATCTGTAACTCTACTTCTAGGAGATCTGAAACATTCTCTGGGCATCCACAGGGACCAGGTACACATATGGCACACAGACCTCTTCATTTTTTATTTATGTGCAGATATATACTCACACGGATAAAATAAAAATAAATTAATTTTTTAAAAATAAAAATCAAAAGGAGGACCCAAAGTTGAGTGTGGTTGGGTAAGGAGGTAGGGCTAGATCTGGAGATTTTTTTATATGGATATGGTTATTTTATGAATTTCTCAATTAATTGAAATAATTTCTAAAATAAAAATAATAATAGTAATGTCTTGCGAGATTCATGAATGAAGACGCAAAATATGGAAAAACTGTAAGTAGTACAGAAGGAAATGGGGAATTAATTGGATTATATCTATGAGAGTTAATATTTACTGTCATCTTGAATGGATTCAGAATTACATAGGAACTTTAAGTTTATGTGTGTATGTGTGTGCGCGCGTGTGTGCATGCATACATGCATGCATGTGTGCGTGCATATGTGTATCTACAGAGAGGAATAACTGACTGGGAAAGAGCTGCCCTGGGGTAAGTGGCACTATCCCATAGCTTTTAGGTCTGGGAAGACTAAAGAGAAAGCTTGAAGAAAAGAAGCAGCAAGCTATGGACTGGGTACATCTTCTCCCCCTCTGTGCCTTGTGTCTGATATGATGTGGGCAGTCTCTGGCACCAGCTCCCACTATCATGAGCTGAACTGCTCTACCATACCTTTGCTGCCATGATATACTGAAGCCCTGGGAAGCTATAACCAAAATAACATTTTCTCATTTAAGTCTCTTCTGTCAGATGTTGTCACAGAGACACACACACAAAATGTAATGATATACCACAATAAATATTTTAAGAGTTTTGCTAGGTATAATGGCTCATGCTCATATTCCCAGCACTTAGGAGTTTGAGGCAGAAGGATCTCTGTGAGTCTGAAGATCACTGTATTAATGCAGATGGCTCTTTATATCTACAATGTGTGTAACATATTATACACAGGATTCAAACATATAAAATGTACTATGGAAGTTTGAGATTCATTTCTGTAGAATACTTAATGATGGCTTCTAAAATTAATCCCAGTACAAAAGCTATTCTCATGTAGAGAAATTTAGATAAATTAAAAATGAAATGCCCCACAAGCTATACATCTAGACAGTGGGACTAGAGATTTTCCACAAGCTTCCGTCCAAACTGCACACCAAAAATAGAACAGTGAAGCAACATGGAACCAAGGAAGATCACATTCTAAAATTCTTGGAAATTAACTATTTGGATGTCATGAATAACATTTCAGTAAAATTATATTTAAAACTGTTCTATTCTTCCAAACCTAATAACAAACGTTAGAAATAGTACAGAATAAAAAGGCAGATTGTTTTAATTCCTTTTGGTGATTAAATGCATTTGAGAACAACTGTTTTTGAACTTAGTCCACTTTTCCGATGCATAAGGAGGCAAAGGAATCAACACGCTTGTGTGGAACTCTTTAAAAGCAATGGCATCTCTAGGTATGTTTTTCATTTCTTCCATCATGGCTTAAGGGATCTTCTGTAAGTATTATTTTCACAAAATAAAATTGGTTATAATAATAGAGTGAAACAGGGAATTTATAGTGACTAATTCTTCCACTCAGCAAAATGACAATGGTAATGATCACGCATAAAGTGGTGTGAAATTTCTAAGTTGTAAAGAGAGAACACTTGAATTAAGTGCTTTGGGCCTGGGAAATGGCTTAGTAAGGAAGACCTCTAGCTGCGTAAGCATAGAGACCTGAGATCCTATCTTTCACATATTTTGTACCACAAGTGCTATAAGGGGTGGAGACAGGAGAATCACTGAGGCTTGTTAGCTGCATTTTAGCTCTAGATCTAATGAGAGACCACATCTCAAGAAAATAAAGACGCACAATAACCTTACTTTCTCTTCTGGCCTTCATGCATGTGCACCTGCAGATGTAAATGTGTAGATCATGTGCTAAACATAGAGAGATGCACACACATTTTAAAGGGGTGACCAGTCCTATCTGTCAACAACATGCTTCTTTGTCTGTGGCGGACCCACACCAATACCTGTCCCTGACACTGCAGAAGCTGGGTCTGGCTCTGCCTACCACCATCCTCAGGAGTTCTTTGGTATAGTGATTTTTTAAATCAGCATGAAATTTAGTACCCACAGCACTCTTGAAAGAAAATCAAGATAGAAGGACTATGTCTTAAAGCTCTAGTCATTTAGTTATGGAATAGAAATAGGGATGGAAAAACAGTGCATCAGAAATTCAGAACCTTGATATATGAAGGAGGAGCATGGAAGGAAGAGAATATGGTCACTCCGATAATGGTGCAGCTTTGGGGAGAGGGGTAGATATTACAACACAAGTGTTCTGGTGTATTGTCCTCCAAACAAATGATCAGTTCAGCCACCATGATCAGATCAGCCCTGTGTGTTCGTTCGCAAGAGACCATCAGGAGAGGCCTGAGGACTGTTGACATTTCCTCAGAAGAGGGATTGGGAAGGTAATTAGATGCTCACCTGAGATTCTAGCCACTCCTTGAAGCCATTTGCATGAATTTCTGCCTTATTGCATTCCGTGTGTCCAAGTGGAATGGCCTTGGTGTTTTGGGAGGGGCTAGTTTCTGGACAATTGGCCAGCATGTAACACAACATAAAATTGGTGCCATATTTCACAACACACAAAATAATCAATGAAGAATTAATTAAAACGTAACTGTGGAAAGAAAATCATAAGTCTTATAGGAAAGCCATAGAATTATGACTCATAGAATTTTTGAGAACTTAAAGTGGGAAATGATATCCTCTACAAGGATATAGAAAAGATAATAAAAGAAAACATTGATTTATCTGTATATGATAAGATTATGTTTTAATCGGATAACAAGCAGTATAAACAAGCTAGATAAGGATGAAGACCTTTGAGATAAAGCATCCAAATCAATATACAAAATGTCTTCAAATAAAAAGAGGCAATCCACTAAAAAAAAAAAAAAGAAAACAACCCTTCATGAAAGTGGATACTTAAATGTCCAATAAAGATATGAGAAACTGGCTAAGGGAGACACAAATTAAAATCACACTCTGATGTGATGTTAATTATTGTGATGTTATCTACCTTAGGAAGCTCAGGTAGAAATATATGGCAATACTAAATACTGGCTAGAATGGAATAACCAAGACCTCTCACACATTTCTGTTGATGATGTACATTATTGCACTTATTAAAAATGCTGTGTTTTCCTTAAAATGAACAGATATACATACTTACAGACTGAAAATATTTCTCCTAGATACACAGCCCATGGAGATGGGTGCAGTGGGAAATTTAGCAGAGCCATTGTACTTGGCATAAACATTAGAGTGATAGGATTGTTTTTAGGAGCACCTGGGCCTTGAGGAACTCTTTCTAAAAAAAAAAAAAAAATCAATGTCTGTTAAAAGGGAGCGTTCTCTGAGATTTATTAAGTTGTTTTCCTGGAGGAAACCATGACTTAGTTTACCAGAAGATGGGAACATGTGTTCTGTAATAATGTGTAAAAATCTATGGAGTCTGTCCTAGTTAGGGTTACTATTGCTGTGATGAAACACCATGATCAAAGCAAGCTGGGCAAAAAAGTGTTTATTAGGCTTATGATTCCTCAACACTTTTCATCACTGAGGAAAGCCAGCACAGGCACTCAAACATGGAAGGATCTTAGAAGCTGGAGCCAATGCAAAGGCCATGGAGGGGTTCTCCTTACTGGCTTTTCCTTCGTTGCTTGCTCAGCCTGCTTTCTCATAGAAACCCCAGGTCAAAGGGTGGCATCACCCACAATGGGGTGGGCCCTCTCCGATCAATCGCTGATTAAGAAAGTGTCCATTGGCTTTCCTACAGACCCATCTTTAGAGATATTTTCACAATTGAGTTTTCCTCCTCTCGGATGGCTTTAGCTTGTGTTAAGTTGACACAAAACGAGCCAGCACAGAACCATTCACAAAAGTAATTAGTATCAGTCAAGGTTCTGCAAAGAAACACGTAAGTAGGGTTTAGTTCTCTACTTTTGTAACTGGAATGGATATGTCCCTTTATACATTTACATAGTCCTCTAAATGTAGATATTAGGTACAACTACAACACACCCTCAAAGTAACATCTATATTAGTATTTGATTGACTGATTAGCAACATTGATCACACTGGCTTGAGAGAAAAACAAGGCCATATGAGCAATGTGAAATCAGTCATAAGCTGTGATAGAATTACACATCATGGACAAAACCCAGAAGCATTATTTTGAGCAAAAAAAAAAAAAAAGCACCAAAATGCCCATAGTATTTAAATATACAATTCAGAAGCAGACAAATCTATATTATATTGCTTGATGTATCTTGTTACATGGTAAAACAATTAAAATTAAAATCATTATAGACATGATTACATGGTTTTTATAACCTCTCTGTATGAGTGAGTTGTTTTATTTTTACCATCTGTTTTTATTTTAATGGTTATAGCAATTGCATGTATTAGAGGTACAGATGATACTTCAAAACATGTATGCAATGTGTAATGATCAAATCTGTTTCTTCAACATCCAACCCCTAATTTATCCGTGTTGTGAACAATCAAAATTCTATTAGTTGTTTTGAAATATTTAGTGAGATATTACCTTATCTCATTGTGCTTAGGAATATTTTGACTTATTCCTCACACCTAACTTTATCTGCGTACCAGTTAATCACTCTCTCCTCTACCTTACCTTCTCCCTGACCTGGAGGGCATATTTTAGGTATGTATGCAAGTATGCTAGAAAGAGGGTGTACTGGTTACTTTTATGTTGCTGTGGAGAAATAGCATTGCCAAAATAACTTAAGGAAGACTTTGTTTTGGTTTATGGTGTCAGAAGGTGAGATGTCAGAAAAGCAGAGGAAGGTACGGCAGCAGAAGAGGAGGCTGAAGGTCCCTCTCAGTCTCCCTAATTCTCCCTTAAATCAGTCTCCCTCAGGAATCAGAGTGACCTAGATGTTGAGCAAGTCTATAATCTCTCACAGCCTGCTCCCAAAATGAACTTTGTCCAGCAAGCCTCCACATCCTAAACGTTCCATAACCTCCCCAAATCATGCCACCAACTAGAGAAAAAGCATTCAAATACATGAGCCTCTTGGGACCTATGTCACTCAAACTACCACAGCGGCATAAAACGTGTTTCTGAAGCTTTTGGTCTTATACTTTGTTTTTCACTGAATGCATACTTTAAGCCTCCATGAGTGTTTTATATGTATTTTACTGTGTATTTCATATTGTAGGGAAATATAGAAAAGACAATTAGTCAAATCTATACAAAACTGAAGAATAATGTTAAACATACAAAAGAACTCAATGTAGCAAAACAATATGCTATTAAAGAACGTTAAAGAAAAACAGACTGGAAAGACGGCTCAGTAGTTAAGAGAATTTGCTGCTCTTGCTGACAATCCAAGTTCAGTTTCTGGCACACAAGTTATATTTCTCACAGTTATCCATAACTCCAGCACCAAGGGATCAAATACCCTCTTCTGGTCTCTGTAGACACTGCATTCAACATGCACAATGCTCTCTTACAAATACCCTACACACACACACACACACAGATACACCACTCACAAACAATTAAGTTTTAAGTATTTTCAAGTAGAGAGAAAAATAGTCCAATCCAGTGAGTAACTATTTCATGTCAGTGTATAGCAATACTCAGTGTAAAAAGATTTACTGGTCCTAAACTTAATCTTCAAATTCAAAATAATTCTAATGTAAATCATAATAGAGGTTAAAATTACTCAACGTAATAAATCATATGTGTGTGTGCAAATATAATACAAAAGAATCTCACAAATGAAATTTGAACAAAGTAACTATTTATGAAACAACGTGTACCTCTAATAAATTAAAAAGTACACATCCTCAAAAAGTCTACTCTTGACTATGTGTTCATGGAACATGCACATGTGGTCCAGAACACAGATCCAAGAATGTCAGAGCAATGTTATTCATAAGACTGAGTAAAGCCAGTCAGCATCCTCCAGGGTAACAACTAATTAGCCTATCAATTATTCTTTCTGTCTCTCCATCCATCTGTCTACATAAGGAGAGGTTGTAAATTGAGATTTTTAAGTTTTATTTTGAAAAAAAATGTTTCATAAAGAGCCAAAATCATTCAGAAAGAAAATAATATTTAGATACTGAAAATGTTACATCATCAAGAGTGCACACTTCAGTGAGCATTTTAAAGACATCGAGATGTTAGACTGGTTTATAGGATATAAACATAATGAGACTTAGAAAGCCAGGAGAGATCAAAGTTCCCTTTGCATCCCATGTTAACTGCTACGGACTCACTTGGGAAGTTGTTTCTTGGGCTAAAGTAAGTCTCTGATCCTTTAATTGCTTCTATTTTGTCACCAGGCTGTTAAGTTTCACCTTGAATACAATCACTAAGTTCTCAGTTTCCTCCCACTGGCATAAATAAATAAACAAATAGATAAATAAGTAAATACATAAAAAAGTTCTGAAAGCTTTTTCTGCTATTCATTTCTCTGCTGTTCTCAATACTTCCTACAGCTGTAGAAAAGCTGAGGGATGATGGGAAGTAGAGAGAGGCTGGAGAGAACGTGGCTGGTAGAGCAGAAACTTTTATTTTAAGAGCTGGTTCTTTGGTCATGTTGACTGTGGATTAAATATCATTAAGGTTTCATAATAGTAACTGACTTATATACAAATAGTAACTGACAAACTCTTGTCAATAGCCTACTAATATAACAGGATGTTTAAATGGTACTAGGGCCTTTCCACTGTAGCCTCCCATTACCATGTTATCCATTCTCCCCTCAGTTTCAGCTTATCACAACGATGCCATAGCTAACCCAATGTCTCCATGCTAGAGCAATGCCTTTCTGGGGGTTACCTGGTATTCTTTCTTCCTCATACTTATGTATTCATTTGACATACCAGAATCATAATAACACACAAAATAATGTATAATCTTTATATTATGCCAGAAATTAATACTCTATGGTGCCAGGAGACTAGATTATTGCTTATGTTGAAATCCTTATTTTCTGCTGTCACCGTTGGTGCTTGGCAGAATATTCAACCCTCTCTCCATATACCTACATTCTAATTTCTTCCAAACTGCAGTTGTTACGTTACATGACACGGACATGTTAGGTCGCAGATGGAATTAGAGTCTTTTACAATTAACCTTGGCACTACGCCAGATCATAAAATGAGCCTAAATAAATCCCAAAGTTTCTTTAAACATGCATAAAAATATAAAAATCAATGTGAGAGTGAAGGAATGTGATCTAGACTCACAGCCATTGACATATCTACAGATCGACATGGCTATGGACCTAGGAAAGCAGGAGTCCTCTAGAGACTTGAAAATATGAGAAAAGTTATTCTTCAAAAGGGGTCTTCTCCATGGTCAGAGACGTGGCATCAGATTTAGCTTTAACTCTCCAACTCTCTGTGGCCAATGGGAATCCAGCTGTTCAAGTGAACTTGGACACCGACTCACAGATAACTGTGCCCCCATAGGTTAACAGCTCAGTCTCACAGGACTTCACCCAAAGACCAACTGAAACTAGAATGCCCAGGCTTTCCAGATTTTTAATGCCCAACTACAAATCTGGGGCTTTTCATGACATGAACCCTATATACTTGACAATTTATAAGAACAGCTCACAAAATACAGCTAAATGTTAAACATCATGAATGAATCCTTATTATAATGTGATTCAAGAACAGTCAGATGGAAGTGATGCATAGGGTAAGGGGGAGGGGCTGAGTACTCTGGATGACTTGTCCTTTCGGAGCTCTGCCCTGCTCTGCCCAGGCCAACAGGTTCCACATATTGTCTGAGAATCACCTCAGAGGCTTGCATGGCAGCTTCACTTCATAGTCACGCTTGGTTCCATGGATCCTTTAGACCCTCTATTTTAAAAAAATTAATGTAATATATTTTTATTCTTTTGCATAGTACATATCAATACCCTTCCTACTCACTCTCTATTCCTCCCAGCTCCCTGCATCCTCCCTCTCCTCCCAACCCCACCCACTCATCTCCCTCTCCCTGTCACTTCTCCCTATAGAAGAGAGCCGTCCTCCCAAGGTCACTGCTCAAACAGGGTACAACAAATGAAACAAGGCCAGGCACCAGTCCCCACATCGAGGGTGGACCAGGCAACCCAGAGGAAATAGGTCCCAAGGGTAGGCTCTGGGCAAAAATCCCAAGACAGACAACCACATAACATATCTAGCCTTTCTTCTTAATGGAGCACTTGACATTAGAGGTTCCCATACTCCTAAGTTTGCCTTGGTGGGGTGACTGTCCCATTTTCTGAAGCTATGTAGAGGACATCAGCCATGGATCATTCAACAAAAAATCAAAGATGCTATCAAAGATGTTCTTCACTGGGGAGATTCTAAGGATTTCAGGGACTTCGTGTCAAAAACCAGGAACAAATACACACACACACACACACACACACACACACATACACACACACATTATTTAGGACATATTTGCACATATCCATATTTTAAATATATCCATATAGGTATGTTTAGAATATATGAATACATACATATTCTGTTTGTTATATGCGTGTACACATTATATATATATGTATATCTATATGTGTGTGCATGTATCTTAAAACTTTCAAAAAAAGACAAAGAGCCCCTAGCCTGTTACAGTCACTATACATCCTAGGCTGCCTTAAATGTGTAGTTTCTTCAAGCTTAAGCCTCCTGAGCACTGGGATTACAAGTGCCAGCCACTACACACAACTTGAAAACTTGTAATTTAACCCAGGAAGATGGATTTTAGACTTTTTACTTCCAGTCTTGTAAGCATATGAGTGTGTACTGTTTTAAGCAATAATTCTGTGTCAGATGTGTAGAACAAGAATAAGACATGAATGCAACATTTACAAACATTATCATACTTCTAAGAGGGATGCAAGATTCTAGATATTAGAAACATAGAATAGCTCCAAATTTTTGCTTTATTTTGTTTTTAGTTACTGTATTTATAAAGGAAAGATTTTCTTTTTCACAGTAATTTTCCCCTTGTATGGCTGTTTATATCAGTGCAATGCAAAGTGACAGGAGTCCAACATTTGAAGGAAAATACACTATTTTCAGATCAGATATCAACTGTCAACTTGGATAGAGTGTATTTCCACTGACATTTCACAGCCCAGTTCACAAAAATTTTACATGCTTACAATTCACTTCTGGTGTGAAATATTTGTTGAAATACGTTGCATATGGAGTTCACAACACAGGCATATATAGACACAGCCTATGGAAGCTATAGGGGCTGGATGTCAATGGACAGATGTTAAGACCCAACAAAAATGAGAACGAGGATTTCTGAGAGATGTGATGAGGACTCTGGGAAGCGATGAAGGGGGTGGGGAGGGGTAGATATTATAAGATACATCATACACATGTATGGAATTTTCAAAGAATAAGTTAAAGAAAAAAATAAGAGAAAGAAAAAGACTCCCTCAAGTAATTTAAATGAATAAATAATTTTATCAATAAACATGCTCAAATAAAAATTCTTAGAATTTGTCATTACGTATTCAGAACTCACAGTGCCCTCTTTAGCACTGGTGTGGAATATTTAACAGTCCCAAATCAGAAAATTAAATGATAGTAAATTACGCCCTATTTTCCTTGTTGAGTTAGAAAACTATGACAAGATTAAACTATAGGGAACTACAAGCTGTAGCAAGATGTGTGTTGTGGGGGTTTGTCTCTTACCATTGTTACATGTATACACACTGGGCATGGTCTGTGTTAAAATCCATACCCGAAGCACATCTGTACCACTTCCAACAGAGAAAACACATCAGAACACAAGGACAGAAACTTTTGGTGAGAGCTATTTGGATTTTAGAGTTTCCTTTTCATTGTTAAGTAAGACTAAGACACAGAGAACTTAAATCTATGAAGCCAGTTATTGACTCCGTTTTTACAAAATGCCATTTAAAGATAAAGTAGTTGAAAATGAGCTCTTTAGAGCCATGGCTGCTGGATGTGAATGAAACAGCCCATGTAGCAGGTCCCTTCCCAAGGCATGGGCAACAGTGCATCACCTCCTACTCCATTGGGAGGTACAATTTATTGATTCTACTGATGGCATTACTATTGTATTTTGATCCAATATAAAATGGCATAAATCATTAAATCTACATGATTAAAAGAGAAAAAAAATACATCAGGTTGAAACAGCACAAGGTCTATAAGCTTTTCTTTCTTTTACCATACTTGTTCTTAACAATTGTTGTTCTAGATAAGGTTTAGTTTTCCTTAAAAATTGTACTAGGAAATAAATGTTGGTGTAACTCTTTTTGTTTTTAAGTTCAGGAGCTATTATAAGGTGGGGTACAGTGATCACCCACAAGAAGTGCTTTATAGGCCTCTCTTCCCTTAAAATTGCTATCTTTGTTTTTCTTTCCATAGTAAAATGAAATGGCATCACCTATTATGTAATTAGTAGATTCAAATTCTGTTGAAACTCAACCCAGCGCTATGTGGTATTAGTCACAAACAATTTCCCATGTCTTTGACAGATGATTAGCAGGGTTTCTATTTATGAGGGTGACATTGTTCTCTTTGCAGGATCCTGGGTTGGAGGTGAGGACAGTGGGCTGCTCAGCATTACCTGCCTCACCAAGAAACACAAGTCAGAAAAGAGAGCTCCTCGTGAGTGCTTTATGAGCAGCGCCCTCTCCAAACTCAATGAAGACATGAGGAAACATATATGCCTCATGTATTGCAACAAAAACCCATTGTTCTTAACCTTACTTCAGTCATAGTTACTAGATCTAACTATTGGTTTTCCTGGAAACATGAATACCACCTCACTTTTATCTATTTGACTACAATTATTATCCTTTGCGTATGAGGATACTTGTAATACCTTTATAATTTTGCACTGTTCCTAGCTTAAAAGGTTTCTTTTTAAACATTTGGCATAAAGATCACATTTTCATAATGACCCTATTATAGAAAAAGATTCCAGAAGGGACCCAGATGGACAGATAGACTTGTAAGCCCTCCCCAGTGCCCTACAGAATCTCATAAAATATAAAGACATTCATAAGATGATATTTGGAAGGGCAAATTGTTTTGAGGTTCATGTCACTGTGTCAGCTTCATAGATAGAAAGTCAAAGTTCAAAAAAGCATCCAAGTGAGGCATGTATAATGACACAAGGCAGCATACCCAACATGTGGAAGTTGAAGACTAGAGGATCAGGAATTCAAGGTAATCCTTGCTGCGTGGAGATCCCAATGTCAGCCTGAACCTCCTGAGACCTTTTCTGTAAGAAGAAGGATGAGGAATAAGAGGAAAAGAGGACAAAAGTAACAAAGATTTTCCCCCATCATTTACTCCCACCTTCTATTCTAATATCATTAGATATTATCATTCAGTCAGTCCTGTTTTACTATGCTTTAAACTATTCTATTGATTACTTGATTAAATTCATATTTATTTTTTTTATGAGGGGCTATTTAATGGTCTAGCCGCTTCATGATTATCAACTCACCTACTTCCATTAGAATGTGGCATGTTCCATTATTATTCTCATCTAGTTGAAGAAGGTGAGCAAAGGAAGTCAATGAAGCCTCAGCTAGTGAAAGATCAGAATGGGGACTCAAACTCATCACCCCTAGTTCACGTTCACTGCCATGAGCCACTACTTGTCCTGCTCCAAGTCTGACCAAACTACTGCTTTTAGGACTCACTTTGTATGGTACACCATGTTAATTCCTGTAAGGTCCATGGTGCAATACACTTACTAAATATACTCTTGCAAAATGCTCTCTTTCCTGCTTGCTCCTATGCCAGGCTAGAGTGGCTCCAAAAATACCATGCCAGTCAGCAGTCATTAAACAAAATATCTGAAACAAACACCTTAAAAGGGGGGAAAGATTTTTTTGAGCTCATGGTATCAAGCCATTGTTGACTCTTTCCATTGTTTTTGAGCCTGTGGCAAGGCAGACCATCATGACAGGAGCACGCTGAGAAGTATGATACTCACTTCATGGTAGATGAGAAGCAAAAACAGAGAGAGTAAGAGGTGGGGTATATCAATATCCCCCTCAAACGCATGCCCCAGTGACAGAACTACTTGGCAATTTAGGCTTTCTCTTTTAAAGATTCTACATTCTTCAAGCAGCCCCATAATCTGCCCACTAACCCTTTGGTGTAGAGCCTCTGGGAATATTTAAGATCCATATCGCGGCAGACATTCTTCTGATCTTCTCACACCTAAACTAGTTGTTGAGGGATACTAACATTTAGATAAACAGTAGCATACATGTTCTGATCAGATGCGGCTGGATCTTCCTCAGACTTTTGATCTACAGTATCTATAATAAATTAAAATGTGACAATTGCAATGAAAAAAGGATCCAATTTTATTATTATTGAAAAATATTGGTAATCTCCAAAGCTATAGGAATTTCTGCAAACTATTTTGCATTAAGCAACAAAGACATCTCAATACGGATTATTCTCCCTTCAGAGTAAAGTGTAACCTGCAGATGTTCAATTGGCTTCAGGTGACCACATCTACAAAAGGAAGGAATGAGGATGGGCATGCATCGTCTGAAGTGTTCTCTACTGAATTATACATCTTTCCATCCATGTCATATTGACCAAGCAGGTAAACCAGACCCTTTAGACAAGCTGCTGGAAAGAGATAGAGGTACTGGGCATGCCCCATTTTCCCTCTGAGTGTTGCAAACAGTCAAGTTTCCTCCTCTTGGGATGGGAAGAAAGAATGAAGAAACAAAGGGATGGCATGCACAGTTCAGTGAGCAAAGAATATAAAATCACTCTGCTCCAAATGAGTAGACTTAGAATATGAGACTTGACATAAATTCAATAGTTATGTTTTCCAAGGCCAATGAGGGGAAATACAATACAGGAAGAGCAGTACAAAACTACTGATGGGGTTCAGGAAGTGCTGCCCCAATTGGGGGCATCTTGGCACTTGAAACCATCAGCAGCAAGAAGACTACTCATCTCTTCCCTCCATCTACCCTGAAGTTGGTCATGAACCCACGGGAGGTTTTCTGATCTTCTGAAGCATTTCAGAAGACCCAACAGGAGGAGTATCTTCCCCGTGATTAGAGGAAACTAGCATCCTTTCCCCTGGAAAATCAGAATGCACAGTTCTTGATAAGCTCCAACTGGTTTATTACCATCACATAATTCCTCCTCTATTCAACCAAATCTTTTCATAATGGTTTGCTTCATAATTCTTGGCATAAAAGAAAAAAACCCAGAGCCCTCTGTTTCTTTGGGTCTTCATTTACCTGTGAAGACTCCTAAGGCACATAAAACTTAAGTTTGCATTTTACTTTGGCTAGTCTTATTTTTGTTAACATAATCACTTTTGTTCTAACAGCCTCAACTACGAAACTGAGCTGGGACAGGATGGTGTTTGTCTTTCCATGCAGTACACAAGTGGAAAAGAATGAAGAATGGATGATCCCAGAAAATGCCAAGTAAGTCTGGAATCTTTTACATCAGGGAAGAGGAGACCAACTCCATGGCAGGGATCAAAATAAAAATGGCTTCAAAAGTGGGTGAAGGGTCTGGACTTAATTCTGAAAGTGTATTTTAAAATATGGACCATATGGAGCTGGAGTATAGCTGCCTCGGTGACAGAGCGCTCTCCAAGCATGCACAAAGCTCTGGGTTCCATCCCCAGCATTAGAAAATAAAACACAATACATGCCATGAATTCCTTAGCTTCTATAGAGGACTTTGAAGTTTCTCAAATGCTTTATTCAGATAGCATATACATTTTAATTTAAACATTTTCAAAGTCAGTGACAAAACATAGTACAAGCATAATAATTTTAGCCTCCTAAAGACCACCAATGTAGTAAGAAGTTATCAAATTATGGGGTAAAAATTCGGCTTTCTGTGTGCAATCATTGAGATTTCTAATGAAAAAGTAAAGCATACAATGCTGTATGAATGACTTTTTAAAATAGTCTAACCTAGGCTCAGGAGATGACTTAGTCAATAAAATGTTCACTTTGCAAGCATAAGGACTTGAATTTAATCCCAGGACCCCAGGTTAAAAAGCTGGTGATGGCCCCTTGTAAGCTTGTAATCCCAGCACTGGGGAGGCAGAGAATGAGGAGCCTCGAGGCTTGATTGCCAGTCTAACCTCAGTGCTGAGCTCCAAGTCAGTGAGAGAGCCTATCTTAAGAAAGTAGGCAGTGTTTCTGAGGATGACACGCAAGTTTGTTCTCTGACCATCACATGCACATGCACATACGTGCACACATACCCCTCACACAATATGTATGTGTATATACTTGAACATACATAAATATTCATATACCACCTCATACTCACAAACATGAAAAGAAACAATAAAGTAGTCCATCCTAAGCATATCTATTCAATATCAGGAAATGTTGCTATGTAATCTGTGACAGTATTTCATAAAAAATTTTATATTTATAAGTGTCATATATTCTATGAAATAAAATAATTATTTTTCAATCAGGAATACATTTCTGATTGGGAAGATATGAATGAGCCTTCTTGAAGTTTGGAATAATGTCAGAAGAAAATGACAAATCAAAGTCTGATAATTCATTAAGCCAAAATTACAATACAAGATAAAAATCAGTTGGTTTTACTCTGTTCCCAAATCACTTACAGTGGAAAAAAAAATAAGAAAGAAAAATACAATGGTCCTTCTTACTCCACCCTGTTTTATACACAGGGTTTGCAAATGTTTTTTGTAAATGACAGTATCAGTTGTTCCATGAACAGTGTATGTGAAAATAACTACAAGAAGTGATTGACTTACTGCTATTTCAAACATGATAGTCAGATAACTTAGTGTCTTGTGTCTGTCATGAAAAGCTTATCATGAAGGAGCTTTTTAACTTTTGGATACTTAAATTGCAAAATCATTTTTGAGTCAGCTACTAGAAAATATAATCAGTTAATTCAGTCAGGACAGAAAACACCCAGTTTTTGTCTTATGTGATGTTTTCAGACAGCAATTGTTTTGTAGGATGTCTGATATGCATTCTACTAAAGAAAGGGTCATAAAATCACTCAATTCTGGCCTCTTACAGATGAGTGGCATTCTCATAGCTTAACAAATGACACATAGTGATATTTTCTTAAAATAAAAATTTTTTTCAGTCCAATAATATGATATTTCCCTCAACCTCTGTAGTTTCTATGGAACCATTCTAGCTAAATCTCATGAACTTCCAACAGGCCAAATTGTTCCATGGTCCTATCCAAATCAACCCACTGAGACATTATAAGGATATGATAGGGAAAGAAGAACGAAAGAAACATTATTTCAAAAATGTGTCCTTGCAGTTCTACTTCCAATAGATAATAGTAGTAATTAAAAATCCATCTTTCAAAGCATCATTGGGTAATGACACATAATTGCTCTATCTTGTTAAGGCAGCATCTTTAAATCTTAAGACTCTAAATTATATGTGATTAATGCAGAGACTTACAGAATTTCAATCAATCTGAATATTATTGGCTGTCTTGAATTAAATATGCTAATACTTCAAAGGAAATAAAAGCTAATCATTATAAATTTATAAATTCAATCATTATATAAAGATTATAGTTTATCTGTAAGCAGCACATCCAAACATAAAATTATTTGAAAACATTTTCTTAACGATAATCCCCTTTAAAAATCTCAAAATTTTTGAAAAAAAAAATTTATTGGAAAATGGTTAAAATTGTAAAATTGTATAATTATAATGGACCTGAAAAAATAAAAATGATGACTGGCCAAAGCCATATTCTTACTGTTGAAGATGGAGTTTAAGGGAGAAATAACAGAATGATCTCTGTGGTTCTTCATTTGAATCAAGGATATCAGTATGAACTCTCATTTTGCATATTACAGATATAAAGATATTTTTGTACTCTGGCCAGCAAATATTTCATTGCATGTAAGTTACAATGTAGGAGCTGTTGATTTCTCACAGCCGTAGCCAAGACCTTGGAGAGAGGGGGTGGGGGTGGGAGGGAGGCATATGAGCCGCCAGAGGACAGAGGGCAGCTTCATAGGGCTGGTTCTCTCCTTCCATCTCTCATGGATTTTAGAGGTTGAACTCAACTCATCAGACTTGTGCAGCATGGGCCTTTACCTGATAAGCAATCTCACCAGACCTTGAACTTTGTTTCAGATACCACTTTCCAATGAAGAAAGACAACACTCTTTGGAAAAACAGTTACTTCTAGGATTAGGGCTACAATGAAACCAAATTAACCCAAAGCATCCTGATATACAGACAGTGAGCAAGGAAACTTTGAGTAACTCAAAAAGAACAGAGTGTGTCCTGAGAACACAGGGGTCAGGCTGAAGGTACCATCTGTAGGGAAACTTCAAACAGAGGTTCACCAACTGTCAGTTAAAAGTTTCACCAAAGAGATGCTTAATTTGGCATCCTCCAGCAAAGAACTGAGCTGAAAACTTAAGGGAGAAAAGCTTACAAATTTCTTTAGAAGTGGAGAAAGAGGCCTAACAAAAGAAAGTAATTTCACTGCCCACAGATCTCTAAACTACAAAGCTACAGATTAGAAACAGAATTCCAGAAAACGGAAAGTGTTCTTAGAATTTTAATCCAAGTCAAAGATTTATAAACATGCATGGGAGAATCAAGTCCACAGCCCAATGTTTCAAGATCCAAAGGCTGGGACTGTGTTGAGGGGCAGAGTAAGTTGGATGGGCAGAGGGAAAGAAGAAAATAAATATCAAATAACAAACATTAAAAATTAATAATAATGTGTAGGAGAACAAGAATGTGGAAAAGGGTCTTGTACTGACTCAACACATTTCAACAATGTGTTTTCAAAACTATAAAGGGTTCATCTGCTAAAACCAAAGGGATTTAGTTGGCAGTTCCCACCAGAATACAGATGGAACCTGACCAACTGGAAAGTAAGCAAATTGACCATTGTTTCAAGTTTCCAGGTCAGGTAAGTAATTTAAACCAAGAAATTATAAACTGGGCAGTAAAAATCAACTGTGATAACTTGTCTTTACAAAGCAGTAATTTCTGTTTTCTGTTCACCCAAAGGTCCAAAGTCTCTGCCACGGTGAAGCTGATTCTCTGGCCCTCCTAGCTGTCAGCTGAACATTATTGAAAAACATGTAAAATAACTATGTTCTTAGAAGAGGCCAATGGCTCTTATTTTATCATTTTCTGGTAGTTGTTATGAAGTTGAATTTTATAACGTTAGTTCGTAGTCTCATGCTTTTGAAATATCTCATTCTAAATACAGATTGTCTTAAAATTATTTAGTAAATGTAAGATCATAGCTATTGACAATTGACTTTGATTTAAAAGGTCACATTAACAGAGTTTTGGTTTAGAAAGAATTCTAGAGTCAGTGTGATTAAGAGTAGAAAAAATAGAAGACATAGTACAAAGCACACCAGGTCCTGTTAGCATGCCTAGTTATTGGAACTGGAAGATGGTGAAATACCCCTCCCAAACCTGCTAATAAGAACAGAATAGTAAGATAACAACAAATAATAAGAACAAAATATGCCACCCTAAAATATGCTTATTTGGCATAAAGATTATGCCAAAAGTGATAATTTGGAGAAAGTGAAGACACAGAGAAGCTCTAAAAACAAGAATATTTTACTCTCTGAAAACAAGAGTATTTTACTTCTTTGTAAGAGAATTTTGTATCTAAAAAAAAAAAGGCATCATTTTTGAGTGTTGCCATCCCAAAATCCAGAACAGAAGGAAGAATCCAAAGTACTAGAGACCCTAGAGAGGCAGAAGGAGCCTACTCAAAGCTTTGCTCTCCACCTCCATATCTCTGGGCTTACACCTTTGTTCTGGAGAACAATGGCAGTTACACAACTGGACCTCAGGCTGTCTCTCTTTTCTGTGTACCTCTCCTAAAAATATTGAGTTATATTTCAATAAATTTCTGTCTATTTTTTCTCCTATTGCTCTGTCTTTTGTTATGTATGCTCCTTCCAACAAACTAGGAAGGGAAAAAAGAAAATTCCTCTCTTCTCTATGGAGCTCTAGTAAATCACTCACTGTGACTAACTAGCTGCCCTAGAGTGTGCCTGTGGGGCACCTTCTTTATACACGTTGTCCATCTCCTCCCATCCCACCCCCAACTGGTACAAAGGAAGATTGGGCCCCACTCCATCCTCAGGGGATTGTAGCTGCTTCAACTTCCACTCTCTTTCCATGTTACTACATGAGATTGTTTGCCAATAATTTTAAAATACTGTGTCTGACTTAAAGAAATAGATTCCATTCCTGTCAGAGAAAAAGATATGCTATTTGGAGCTTCCATCATGCCTAGTAAAAGGAAGTAATGAATAAATCCCATACATTTATGAAGAGAAGAGAAAGAAAGAGCAAATAAAGGTAACCACCAATCTCCAAATTGCATGGGGTTTGGTTGTTTAGAATAAAACTACCTGAGAAATACTGACTAATGTGCATCTTTCCCTAATGTATATGTGTGTTTTTCTTTTTGCTAATTGTTTCGAATCTGAACCCAATTCATTGCAAAGCCTAAAGCTGAGAAGAGTGTAGTAGAATTGTTCCTCCATGCTGCCCTCAGCAGTGTTTACTTCTTAGCAAACTGAAGTTTCAGAAGCCAGTGTCATTGAAATGTTATCGTTGGTTTTTTTTTTTTTTTTGAAGATAGTAAAAGTGAAAACAGATGCATACATTTGAATGCAGGAAGCCTTTATGGTCTTTCTCTCTTTTGTCGTCCCTGCCCCCACTCCTTTTTCCTGTGAAACATCAAAATAAAAGTTCCTGCTCCTTTGAACTAAGTCACCCACTGTGCATAACTGAAATCATAGGTCCGGAAATACATACCTCCTAACCGGAGCTCTCAGCCCCTTATCAGGACCTTGTCATCTAAAAGGATGGTGTAGGAACCCAGGCTGGTTTCACATGATGTTATCAATCAGTGGTAAAGAGAAAAGGTGGTTGGGGGAGGAAGGGGAATCTTCAGGGTTGTTTAGGCTCCACTTAGGTCTAATTTCATATACGTTTCACCTAATGGTGAGCAGAGCACCTGAGCGTTGTATGTCTTGGCAATGCTCACATTTCCTTTGCACCATTTAAAACCAAACCCGTTATTAGTCCAGGAAAAGCTGAGGCGGGAAACAATAGCAGTTCAGGGAGAGTAATTATTTCTGTTCTATTGTGTGGGATGTTGGAGCTTCTGATTAGTTGCAGTTTCCAGTACTTAACAGCTAACCAATCTTAGCACGATTAACAACACACGAGAAATATTTTATCCTAACAGCATGCCTCACACCCCTAAAATGTTGGCTTCATGTGCTTCTTGGTGACTTAAATCTTGTTTTAAAAATTACCTCTCATTTTCTGGGGTGCGTTTGGAAAGGATCTTGCTATCAACAGTGTGGCGTAGTGAGCAGCAGGCAAGGCGAGAGGGACCACTGAAATGGATACAAAAAGCTGTGGGCTGTACACCATTAAGTGTTCCCAGTGTGACTCTAATGAGCTGATGATGGCCTCAACAAATTGCTGTTTCTCCTCCAGCCCAGTAAATTATAGTCCACCCAAATTAAATCAGTGGGACTCAAAACAAACTGGTCTTCATCAAGATCTGCATTTGTAAGAATTTTAAAAAAACAAAACAAAAAAACCCATGCTCAATCATATTTAATCACATCTATTGACTCAAGATTCTTAGGCTTGCTTTGTTCATCAAATACCTGGGTGATAGATATGGAGTGTGTGTTCATGTGTGTTTGTGTGTGTATTTGTATGTGTGTATGTGTTTATCTATGTGTTTATGCATGTGTATGTGTGTGCATGTATGAATATATGTGTGACGAACATTTGTGTTTGTGTATATGTTTTTGTGTGTGTACATTTATATATGTATTTCTGTGTGTTATGTGTATACTTAAGTATGTGTAAGTGTGTATGTGTTTGTTTGCATGTGTGTGTGTATATATGTTTGTATGTGTTTGTGTGTGTATGTCTGTGTGATGTGTGTTTATGTGTATAAGTGTGTGTTTTGTATGTGTTTGTTATGTGTGTACATTTGTATGTATACGTTTTTGTTTGTGTGTATTACGTTTATTTGTATGTATCTCTGTGTATCTATATATATAAACACATGTTTTTTGTATGTGTGTATGTCTGTGAACATTTGTATGTATATATGTGTGTGTTCAAGTGGTGTGTGTGTGTGTGTGTGTGTGTGTATGTGTGTGTACTAGCTCTAGAATCAAGAATCAACTTTATTTCATTTCCTATTTGACCCAACTGCCATTCTTATCCGTTTTCATCATTCCAAGCCATTTGCAGCATGAATGTGGAAAATCAATTCTAGCTCAATAGTCATTATTAGGAAGTAAGATTATCATTATCATGTCTGTATACATACATTTGTTATTGAATATATGTAGCTTTCACTTTGATTTTAACGGGTCTCAAAAGCTGGAATTTGGTAAATTATATATTAGTAGCTATCAATAATTTATGTGAGTTTGGGTAAAAATGTTCTTTAAATGCCTTGAGGAGCAACTTCAAATTTTGTCATCTGCTGTCGGAAGGCTGCAGAGTACAGAGTGCAGAGAAAATAAGCTATGTTGCATAGATCGACTCTCGAGAAAAAGAAGAAATGAAACACTGCTAAGCTTTATACTGGGAAAGATTACATTTACAGAAGATGGGATAATGACTTCTTTCTATTACTTCACATAACTATTACGTCAGGCAGCTAATACTTGCAGCACTTGTTGCCTCTGAGTGAAAGAGACATTACAGTCATCAACAGCTTAGACTCCCAAGCTTTCCTTGAGTAATTCTTACTGTTACAAAAACAATTTGGGCTATACAGGAAAAAAAAATGTCCAGAAAAATATTTAAGTTGAATTTAGTCTTTCCATTTTCTGAAATTCCCAGCCATTAATGTATCAATTGATTTCATGTGGCTGGGGAGGGTCATATGAGGCTGTTCAATTTATAGCAGGAAATAAGCTTGTTGCCCACAGAAGCCGACCATCATTCTGCCCAGCTCTCTCCAGCTGGCTCGACTCTCTTGGCTTTCAGCGGGCAGTGCAACAACAGGACTTTATGCTGTTTTAAATAAATAACTCAAGTTCTCACTCCTCAAACAGAAGGCAGCACACAGCTGGCTGGAGGTTGGTATCAGTGGTACAGGGCATGTGAAACATCAAAGTTGATTATTAGGGACAGGAGATCTGAAAAGCACAAAGCTCTTAGGAAGCTTTGATAGGAAGGGACATATGTGTGTGTGTGTGTGTGTATATATATATATATATATATATATATATATATATATATATATATATATATTGATACTGACAATGCTGGTGTTTTTTGTTTTGAGGGTTTTCTTTTCCCTCTCCTATTTTTAACACATGAAGTTATTTTGGGCATGGAAAAATACTGAAACCAATTGAGTAATGAACAAACAAAAGCTCCATAGAACTGAACATCCCAGCTCCTGAAATGTGCAGTCAGGGAGGGTAGGAATGAAAATACCAGCCAGGAGGGAACGAGGAAAAGTGAGGGGCTGACTTCAAAATGTTTTCAGCAGAGACTTTGGAAAAAACACACCCAATCCAACTCTTAAATGTTTCAAAGTAGTTCCTGGTGCATGTATTTCTCTGGAAGGAAAGCCTGTGACATACAACAATGTTACCAGAAGCCTGGCATGTTTGGAGACACCAGGTGGCAAGGTCATACTCATCCTTATTAGCCAAAGATAGATAATGGAGTAAAATGAATGCTCTTCAAAACACAATTAAAGTAAAACGGAGCAAAAGAAACAATGGCCTGGCCACAGAACTGAAATCTTTCCAAATGCCAGAGTCTCTGGATATTTCTAATAAGAAATAAAGTCTTTACCAAGGTTTCCCAGATTTTTTTGTGGTTGGATAAAAGGAAAAAAAATGAGTTAATAGATGTCTAAATTTTGAGAAAATCCCTACTCTGTAATTCAACCTCACCATTATGGTCAGGAATTCTATTTACTGGTACAAGGGGCCTGGCTACAAATGACGCTCACCATGAGAACTAGGAAGGAAGGCCTCTTGTGGTTTACCCAGGGCTGAGCTCACCCATCCATTGTAGAGCTTGGGTCCTAGAAGGACAGCCACCTTTGGCTGTAAAGAAGCCATGCACCTTAGCAAATCTGAAAATGCCTGGCTGGCATCTACAAGTCAAACTAGTCTTTCTCTTTTTAGGATTGTCCTGTGACATTAAACAGCCCTAGAACAAGAAGAACTTTAACTACATCCTTCCACCACGGGGTTGTAGTCCCAAGTTAACCCTATCCCTGCCATCCAGTACACTTCACAGAGCCAAGCACAGGCATGATATACAGGTAGACCCATAATCTACAAGGTCCAAGGGCACCCAAGGGCTAAAGAAAGGATAGATAAATGATTCCACTGGAGGGAGGCTTTAGTATCAGCATGGTGGTCATGGTTGTCTGCTCAGCACTCTCCTTACAGACATGGAGGTAAAAATCCAGATATCAAAAGCAGAACAGACATAGATGTGAGGCAAAGAAGTGGTGAAGAATTTTGGCAGATGAGGAAGCGACTCCAGTGATAGAGCCAGCAGTGGACAGCATCAGGTGGGGACCACAGCAGCAGTCAGGACCCGGGAATACTTGGTGTGATGGTGAATGGGAGACAGGAAGATCCAGGACCACAGAATGACTTGTGATGCCTTTCTGATAGCCTGCTGTGGCAGCAAGGGAAGCAGAGCCACCAGCCTGACTGAGAACCTGTTCCTGTAGGCTATGGCTCCCCAATATGACATACTTTGTCAGTAGTTGTCACCTCATTTGCATGCAAACAGCAAAACAGGACCCATCCAGGTCTGTGTAAGACCGGGCAGGATGAGGGACGACAATGCCTGCCTTCAAGTCCCAGCAGCGTCCCACTCAACAACCCCCCTGTTGTTCCAAGCAGGGTACACATTCCTGCACTGGACTGGGAGACCCACTGGTTCTGTCCCACCTGCTCTACAGACTTGTTCCTCAGACGATGCCCCCAGCATATATCCAGATGCCTGCTAGATACTGTCACTGAGAGGTCTGTGACCTTCTTATTTCCTGTTTGGGTTGTCACTCCTGTCTGGTGACCTATTTTCTAGCTCAAAGTGTTCTCCTAGGTGGAAAAGTCCTCCTTGATTATTCAACCGTCACAGTCTACCCACTTTGTTCTTGAACCGGGCAATCGGAACCTGATAGGAGACAGATAAATCAACTGTTCTGTTCCTTTCCCATCCACAGTGAAAGGCCACAGCCTACACACTATAACTGAACAAAGGCTAACACAAGGAGAATATAAGAGATTTGTTGGACTGTAGATTTATGTGAGTATAGATTTTTTTGTTTTAGTTGCAGTGCATTTTACCAGCGTCCAGAGTGAAGACTCAAAGTTCTGGAGTGCATTACTTTTTTAAGCTTTAATCCTCAGCTGTGAGAAAATGGGATTGGGCAAGACCAGAAGGGTCTCATAGTAACAGAGTTCCACAAGGGCACAGCAGTCACACCTGCTCTCATTTTTCTTGTCTTCTCTATGTTGTATTCCTTCATTCTGGGTGTGGGGAGCCTATACTTTTTGGCGTGAGGGTGTCAAGATCTACAATCAAAAAACGTAGGGCAGAGAATTTCTTCATTGCCCAAGAGATATTAGCTTTTATTTTAGAAAGATTCGGTGGCTTTGGAGGAAAGGATTCAACTTTCCACGATTTGTCTTGAGGAAAAGGAATGCTAGTTCATTTTTCCTTGAGGGAAAAGGAAGGATCAAGGACAAGAGAGCAAAAGAAGATGAAATTTTGCTTTTTAAGATCTTCTTCATTTTGCAGTCTCTGCTATAGTTTGGATCTCAAATATCCTCAAAGGCCATGGATTAATGGCTTGATCCTCAGAATGTTGCAAGGGAGGTGGAACATCAAGAGGTAGGTGGTGGTAGCTCTTCAGGTCTTTTCTTTATATTTTTCACTCCTTGATCATGAAATGAAGTTTTCTCTGCCCAATGCTATATGGTGCCCATGGGCGATGCAACTAATTGGTCATGGACCAACACCTGAGCCAAAATAAAGTATTTTTCAAATAAACTGGTTATCTCAAGTATTTTGTTATAGTGTCAGAAAGCTAATAGAGCATCATTTCCTCAGTCTCAACAGAACATTTCCTACTTGCTCCCTGCACTCTATGCAATCCTATTCAGAACTGCTCACGGATATAGACCGAGTTCAACACACAATACTAGGTGACTGGCACATGCTATGAGCCTCCTTAGGAGAGAATGTGCTGCTTTGTAAATTTTCAGGTGATCAAAAATCTTCAGGATGGAAAAAACTGGAATGGTGAGGGAATATTCCTGTAGAAGTAAGAAATGTCTTTTAAGATAAAAACAATACATCTACAAGGGCATGCAGATTGCTACCAAAGAGACACATTAACAAGGGATGTGGCACATGGTGTTGAAAGCTAAGCTTGTTCAGTCATATTTTTCATTTCACTTAATACTGTGATTTCCTGTATTTTAAACCTACAGGAAACTAATTGAACTGAAGATGTAGCTAAGTATGTATGGAGACAGTATCTTAAACAATTAAGTTTATAGAATGTCTAGCAAATACTAAGAGAAGATGAGCAAACTGGAGGGCATTTGAACATGGTGCATGGTGTAGGTTACCCTCTTCATCCAGCTTCATCGTGACCAGATGGAAGGCTCATTTTCCAGGCCAGCATTCCAGTGTTCCAGGAGTCTAAGACCCACCCATGACTTCCTTCTTGGGAAATAAAGTATTTAGTTCACTTCAGATCTCTTTGGTCACAGACACTCTGGGGACTTAGGTTCAGTCAACACAGAGACAGACGCTGAGAAAACTCGATGCAAGATGGCTAGGACTAGCTTTCAAAATAACAAGATGCAGTGTCATGTCTACCTCACCCTCTGGCCTCCCACATTTCTAAAATATGTTGAGATCAAAAGTCTCAGGGAGCTCTCAAGAAAATTACTGTGTTCTCTGATCTATGAAACCTGTAAAAATATTCCACTTACATGGATAGTTAAATAATTTAACGAGATAATGGTGCACAAATATCCTATTGCCATGCAAAATCAGAGTAATAGCCAATAAATGTAATTTGCTTGTCTGCCAGTCTCAAGTGGAGCCCTTATTTCTAAAAAGAAAGAGAAAGCAGAAGAAAATCTTACTTTTGATTCAGAGCAAGGCTTTTTGGCACTTCTTCAGAAAATGCATTTGGAAAGTGCGAATCTTTTTTTTTTTTTTTAACATACTGGTTTAAAAGAAAGGAAAGATAAAGAAAGGCTCAGTGCTACCAGGGGCAATTTAATGCTCAATTTCAAAGACAACATGAGTTTGAAATTTTGAAGCAAAGAAACTGGCGATACATAATTTAATCCAGTTCTCAAATGCTTACCTTTTAATTTGGACTGTTAAAGCCACTCAGCAGACAACACGGACATTAAACCACATCACAAATCACAGAGTGAAACACTTTATTTTTCAGGCACATTTATTAAACCCAGATAGTTGATTGACAAGTAAGGAGAGTAATCATGGAAGCAACATTTTTTTCTTGATTAAGAAGGATGGCAGTGTTTCGCTTCAGCATTGCAACTGGAATGGAAGGTTATATTTTCTAAGAAGAATACCATTCATTTCTTAGATGTGATTCTTTAGATGAGGATTTGGTTTCTGGTTCTGATACAACATGTAAATTGGCTGGTTCAGTAGCTGCAAACAGAATTTTGAAGATATCATATGAAATGCCTCAGATAATTGCTAAGTAAATTCTGGGAAGGGTAGGTAGACAAATACATTGTTTTAGTCTATTTCCTATTCATATAACAGAACCGGCTGGTACTTTTAAGAGAGAAAACGTGCATTTTTCTCCAGTTCTGAAGGCTAGGCAGTCTAAACCCAAGGGGTTATATCCAGTGATGTCTCTCTGTAGACCAGGATCCTGAGTCCTGAGACAAACATCAGAAGGCTGGCAGTCATAGAGATGGACTTCTCCTGAGAAAACCAGCATGAGGTATGTGCATGGTACCACTGAGCTACACTTAACAGCTGGCTTCATAGATTTTGATTATCAAGAGCTGCATTTGCGAACAACTGTTGGCTCCAGACAAAGTTTGTTTTTCTAGTAAGAGAGGAAATGAGAACAACATGGAAACTGTGCTGTCAATATCATAAATGCCAAATGAGCATTATCAAGAAATATATCACATTAATTGTGCATGTGTGTGTGTATGTGTGTGTATACACACATACTTTGGAATCTGGAAAATCTTAAATATTAAAAAGCCAAAGAAACAGTTAAAGAAAAATTATCTAAGAACTACAAACCCTTTCCAACTCAGAATGCCCCATATTCAGAGATGTAGTCAAATCTATTAATTTCCATGCTACTTCCCTTGTGGATATAGCAAAATATATTTCTAATATGTATTTAAAACATTAAACAGTAAAAGTGAGTATCATATTTGCGGAATTTTCTTTATCTGTCTTGATACAGGGTCCATTGCAGCCCAGATAGCTTTCAACTGGGAGCCAACCTTGAGCTCCTCATATCCCTGTTGCTACCGATGCTGAATTATCACTGCCTCACAATGGTCAGCTAATGTATGTGTGTATTTTAAAGACAAGTACTCATGTCTCTTTAGAAATGGACATCAATTTTTTCATTTTCCTATATATTTTAGTGATTTATTTTAATACTTTGTGATTTCAAATTTTTCCCATTTTTTTTTTCATACAATACATTTTGGTCATATTCTTTCCTCTGCCTTGAATTCTCCAAGGTCCTCCCCCCACCCCTTTTACCCACCCAACATCATGTTTTTTCATTCTTTCTCAAAAAAAGCCACTACAAAACCAAGAAAATAAGTCATAAAAAATTAGGCACACGCACAAAAATGGCAATATTATATTGACCAACTACAACTGAGCACAGGACCTGCCCTGATGTGTAGTTGATATAGCCACTTGGAATTTCCACTGAAGAAAATTGGATTTTCTTTTTTTCAGGAGGTAAAAAGCTTTTTCCAGGGGTGGGACTTTTGGCCCATTTCCCTCCCCTGTGCTGGAATTTTGTTTGCCTTGAATTTATATCAGTCTTGTGCATGCTGTCACATTCTCTGTGAGTTCATGTGTATATCAGCCCTGTTGTGGCTCAAAAATACTATTTTAAGTTTTCCGTAATTTCTGGCTCTTACAATATTTCCACTTGCTCTTCCACATAGATACCTGAGAGGTAGCATTTAATGAAGACACCTCATTTAGGGCTGAGTGTTCCAAAGCTGCTCACTCTCTGCCTGTTGTCCAGTTATTGGTCTCTGTGCTAATTATCATCTACTGCAAGAAGCTTCTCTGGTGAAGGTTGAGTGATGTTGTATTCTATGGGTATAAACCATAAATCATTAGTAATTTTAATGCCATATATATTCATTTAGCCGAATATTAGACATTCCCCTAGGGCCCATGGCCCATCTACTCTCAGATTCTTTGCCTCTTTAATACTGTCAGGTATGGTTTCATATCATGGAGTCAGCTTTAACTCCAAGCAAAACATGGTTGGTCACTCCCATAACATTTGCACCACTATTACACCAATATATCTTGCCAGCAGGTCACTATTGTAGTTCATAGAATTTGTTGCTTGTTGAGTTTGATGATAATATTTATTTTCTAGTAGTGTGTGACTAGCACCTTCCAGAACTATGAACACTACTCAGTAGGGATGAAGTTTCTATTTGGACACCAGGTTGATTTCTCCATGTTCAATTACATAAGCAAGTGATGTCTTCAGCAATAGGGCCTTACTGTCAGGCTGTTGAGTGGTATCCCAGTTCCTAAGACCATTAGATATGTGTGTTTTCCAATGGTTGTGGTTCACAGGTTGAAAAATGCTGTTATAAACTATTTTTCCTTTCCTGGATGATCTCTTTCTTCCCCTCTGAAAACCATAAAGCTAACTAACTTTTGCATATATTCCAAAAATACATACATATTTAAAGTTTAAAAGCTAGCATGCACACAGAAGAGAAGACGTGCAATGTTTACCTTTCTCCATGTAGAATATTTCATTCAGGATGATTGTTTCTGGGTCCATTCATTTACCAGAAAAATTTGCAATTTAATTTTTTTCTTAACATATGAATAACATTCCATGTACAAATGTACCACAATTTCATTATCCGTTCGTTAGTCTATGGACATCAGGCTATTTGCAATTTCTGGCTGTTATGAGTAGAGAAGCAATGCAAATGGATGAGCAAATATTTCTGTTGTAGTATGTAGAGACCTTTGCATATGTCTAAGGATGGAATAGCAGGATCTTAAGGTAGATCTATTTCCAGATTTCTAAGGAGCCATCAGACTGATCTCTATAGTGGCTTTAACAGTTTGCACACCAACCAGCAAAAGAAAAAAAAATGGTGTTCCCCATTCATAGCACCCTCACTAATATCTGCTGTCATCTGTTTTATTAATTAGTTCTTTCTGACTATAGTAAGATAAATCTCAAAATAGTTTTATTTGTATTTCCGTAATGGCTAAGGATGTTGAACAATTCCGTAAGTGCCTCTCAACCCTTTACACTTCATCTTAGAACAACTTTTTATAAAGTTTTTACCTCATTTTTATTAGGTTATTGTTTTCTTAATGTTTATTTTTATTTTTTTTTTTTATACATTTTTAGATATTAAAGCTCTGTCAGATTTATAATTGGCAAAAATCTTTTCCCATTCTGCAGCCTGGTGACTATTCAAATGATTATATCCTTTTCTATAAAAGCTTTTTTACCTTTAAGGTGTCCTCTTCTTTAATTGTTGGTCCTAATGTCTGTGGTATAAGGGTCCTGTCCAGTAAGTCATATTGTCTCTTCTATCAAATTCAGACTATCAGGTCTTAAGTTGAAATCCTTGATCCATCTGAAGAAGGGTTGTATGTCAGGGACTAAATATGGATCTATTTTTCTTCTTCTATATGTAATTATCATGTTTGAACAACATAATTTTTTAAAGATCAGGCTAAAAACTTTAACTGGTTTGATTTTGAGTAGGTCTAGTGTGGGTAACCACAGACGTTGTGAGTTCATGTGGGAAATAATAAATTATGTCCACAGGAAAGCATTCACAGCACTGCTTACTATATTATTCTGACCCTTGACTCTTTCTGTCTTCTCCTGTGATGTTCCCTGGCCTTTGTGACATGGGTGAAGGGATGTTATCCAAATGCTATCAACTGATATACAGTCTCAGGCACTTACCCTCAGCTGAGCAGGAATGCATCTCTGCAGTAATCATTACCCTCAAATAAAAAAAGCTGCTTTGACCAAGGTTGGAAGTATCGCAAATCTATGAATATAAAGATAAATATATAAAAGACAGTTTGACAACACGACCATTGAGAACATCAGTAGGTTCTCCCCTATTGCCTATGACTTCCTTAGCCATGAGTGTTGACTATGTTTACAGTTTACCGTAGTAGGCATAAATCACCTCCTGTGGAACAATCATCAAATCTCATCAGGACTGAAGTTGGCTACACCCTGAACAGTCCTGCCACTTTTGCTCCAATGGGCCTAGTAAGTTGATATTGTAGCTCACAGCGTCCAGTATTAGATGATAATAGATGATAACTAAGTGCTGTAATTTATTTATTTAATTTGGCCAATGTCATTACCTGGTAAAATAGAAATTAGACAAATCTGTGTTATTATTATGTATATTATATGTTTTATATATTACCAGTTATTTTGATCTAGGAATCTGAGGACAGTGTTATAGTATACATAAAAATATCTTGCTTTGAAAGATCAATTTTTATACTTCTTTTTTTTAATCACATATTGCTTTCAATTGTACCACCTCTGTCATTACCATCATTTACTTTGGTCTATTTTTTGCTCTTTTTTATATTAACTTGAAATTAATAGTAGCTTTTTTATTTTATCATTTATTACATAGATTCACTTAAATATATAGATTTTTCATTTAAAATGCTTTTACCTACTTCCCATAGTCCATCGTATGTACTTTGTTGCCTTTCTTCTTAAGATATACTCTGAATTCTTCTGTGGGAGCTTTTATCTCTTACAATCTAGAAGAACATTACTTAGTTCTGAATATATGAGAATTACTTTGTGGTATAGTGTGTGATAAGTATGTTCTTTTCCTGATATGTGGATTCTCCACAGATGAGCTGGTGAGAACATCCACTCTCCCTTCACCTTTCATCTCTAACAATTTTACCTTTATATATTTTGGAACTATGCTATTAACTGCCTAAGGATTTATAAGTATTGCTCTGATGGACTGTTTTATCCTTACAAAGTGCTGCTATGCCTTCACAGCTTCTACTTTGTGTGCCTAATCTAACTATCCTAGCTTGCATAAAGTGGTGGTTAACCATGTATATCTTTTTCTGTTGTATCTGTGATAGGCAACATATATTTGTAGTTTTTAGCATTATGAGAGTATTTATCTTTTAATTAGAACATTGTTATATTTGTGCTTAATATAGTGAAATTTTGTTGGACTCCATATTCTAAAGGATTTTAATCTTTCCATTTTTGTCTTCTTTTGCCTGTCTCTTTTTAGAACAATCAAAAAATCTATGCTATTTCACCTCTAATTAACTGTTGGAAATGTATTTTTAAGAAATAAAAAGTACTTTAGAGATATGCTGGTCATTTTTTGTCAATTTGATTTTCAAACTAGAGACACAAGGGAAAAGAGAATCTCTTTTGAGGAATTGCCTCTATAGGACTGGCCTGTGGGCATATCTGTGTGGCATTTCCTTAATTTCTAGTTGATTCTGGAATAACCAGACCACTGTGGCCAATGCCATTTCTAGATAGTAAGACTTGAGCTATGTAAGAAAAATATCAGGGCTGGAGAGATGACTCAGCAGTTAAGAGCACTGGTTGTTCTTCCAGAAGACCTGGGTTCAATTCCCAGCAACCACATGGCAGCTTACAACTGTCTGTAACTCCTGTTTCAGGAAATCTGACACCTCATACAGATATACATGCAGGCAAAACACAGATGTACATAAAACTAAGTAAATAACTTAAAAAAGAAAAATATCAGATAAAGCCAGAGGAAGCAGTCAGTAAGGAAAGTTCCTCTTGGGTCACTCCATTAGTTCATGCTTCCAGATTCCTGCTTGAATTCATACCTTCACAGTCCTCAGTGATAAACTGCTACCTGGAAGTATAAGGTGAAATAAACCCTTTTCTTTCCAGGTTACTTTAGTTAATGGTATGTATCACAGTAACGGAAAACAAGCTAATATAAGTGGTTACTCTGAAAATTGAACCCTTCATTCTTGACTTCTATTAGATTATTAACAACTGGTGTTTTTATGCATTCCAGAAAATAAAGGTTTTGATGTTTTTATTCCATTTACTTTCTCACATATTCTTGTTTTTTTCATATTCTCTATTTTGTCTTTATGCCTTAGTTTGGCTATTTCCCCCAAAGCATATGCTGAGATAGCAATTTGAGGTCAGAGTTTATTTGGGAAGGGAACTCAGAGAGAAGGTAATAAAATGAAGGAGGTCATGAGTTAGGGACATCACTGGATTGATGTGCTCTTATTCTTACACCAACATCCTTTAAGGAGACCTGATGGAGAAAAATAAGCTTTGTGGATATGATGAGTTTAAGGATATTGAAAGGAGAGTTATTCTGGGTTAAGGTAGACTCTCAAACTAGTGGTGGATCAAATGGATATAGAAGAAAAGGTGGACACCAGGGAGGAGAAGACCACACTGAGTGGGAGCCAGAGGTTTGAGTGATGTAAACAAGGGCTCAGAAACACCAGGTACCAGAAAGTTGAAAGAGACAAGGGTAGAGGCCCTTGAGAGAGTTTTCCAAGAGTATGGCCATGCTGGCCCTTTGATTTCAATCCTCTGTTTTGAGAACAATTTCTTGTCTTGTCCTAAGACAAGAAACTGACAGCAATTTATTATCACAAACTGAGAAAAATAAGTTAGGGTAACCGTGCAAGTTGTCTGCTGATTTCCACATGAGGCATGGTAATGACTGGCTGGCATTAATACCCTCTCTGAACTTCTGAGTGTACAGTGACTAATGCCAGGGAAAGCAGAGGCCATGGCACCAGAGGAAGAAGAGAAGATAGCACAGGGTAGGAACTGTAGCCTCTGCATGGAGAGACAGTGGCAAAGCCTATGAAACACACTTAGTGTGAGTACCATTGTTCACATAGAATTCATTTACACTTGCTATAAATCTCTTCAATGTGTATTCTTTCTTATACGTCCCCAAGTCTATCTGAAATAATTTTCCTTCCATGTAAATAAAAGCTAACCATGTATTTTAATTTGGTCAACTGCCCAATAAATAGTCTTAGTTTGCATGAAATGTGTTTTATTTCACCTTTATTTGAAATGCTTTTATAGACATGTGGTGTTCTAGGTTGGTGGTTATTTTCTTTCCCCATTTCCCAGATATTTATTTTTCCTCTGGATTTCATCCTCTGTGTAAAATGGCAACTGCTGATCTTATTTTTGTGACTTTCAGGGGAATGGCTTTTACCCTGGATGCTTTTATGTTTGATTCCATATGTTTGGTTTCTGGCATTTTATAAATGTCTGAGTATATTACTGTAATCATTTGGATTTCTCAAATGCACACCTTTCTTCAATTTGGGGAAGTTTCCACCATTATTTTTTGGTCTTGGTCCACGCTCTGTTCTCTCTACTTCATTTGGAATTCTAAATGACCTCCGTGTTTGACTTTACACTTCATGTCATTTTCATTTTCTTCCCCACATTTTTCATCACTCTGCCTTTAATCTAGACATTTTCTACGTATCTATCTTCTAGTTGACACTTTCGTCAGTTCTGCCATTTAAATTTTTTTAAAGCGTTCTCAAGTTCAATTGATTGACTTTTCAGTGTGGAAATGTATTTGTGGGTTAACCACAGCTTTCTGATAACATTCAGATGACAAGATGCAGCATTTGACCAGGGAGCTGTTATCCAGGTGATGCCCAATTCTGTCTCTGCTGTTTGCAGTATCCGGGCCATGTGTGAGTACGTTTCTCTGGTTTGTCCCCCCTTTATTCCCAGATATTGGATACTGATGCTGTAGGAAGGTTAGATGATACCATCTTCCTTCAGAGTAGCTAGTCTTCTTCTGATAAGTAGTAAAACTAAACTCTAGAACTTGGTATGGTGTCTTACCGTCATAATCCCAGCACCTGAGAACAGATGATTAAGAGGCCAAGACTAGACTGTACTGTAGAGCAAGACTCTGTGTCAACAAAATAACAACAAAAAAGAACCGAAGAATAAAAGCTTACACTCTTGTTTCAGAAAAAGCTTTCTTTTGTGTCCGTGGCAGCTTCTATAGCCTCAGCTAACTTCTTAGGGGATGGAAGCCTTTGGGAAGATCATCAAGAGTCTTGGGGTTCACCTTCTCAGTGAGCCCTAATTTTCTGTTTTCTTTACTAAAAGCTGCTGACAGTTTATACCTATAGCCATTTGCTCTCAACCTCTCACCATCAGTATTTGGGGTCCTGGAAGCTGTCTCCAGAGGAAGGAAACAGAACTTGGACAGTCCTCCAAATTGTTTTGCTTCCTGGAGACCCTGGGCCCCACGATCCTTGTGCATAAAATTGCTTAACTCACAGAAGTGTGGCTTGTTTGTGTTTTTCCTATGTTTGCTTATTTGATCTAAGTCTTACCACCAAAAGCAAGATCATTGTGTTAAGGTAGAAATCTAAATTGCTTTGCAGTGAATGAAATGAGCAGGAAATGTGAGAATATTTATCTCTGAGTATCTCTAGAATTTTGTTTACTCATAATCATTAAATCTAGAACTACAGGTATCACACATTTTATGAATATGGAAGAGTAAGAAGAGCAAAGTTTCAGATACTTCAAGGAATTGTTACTATATTATCTAGGTGGCTCTGTTTAAATGTCCACAACTCTGCAGTAACTTGGGTACCTATCTATTTTAATTATTATTTAATTCAAATAAGGTAAAATTTTAAACAAATATTAATTTCTTATCACTATGTACCCATAACTATTCTAGTGTTAAGATTAGCTGGATGGAGAAGACGGCAATAAGAATATATAGACATATGATAGACAGATTGTGGATGATAGATAGATGAATAGACAGATAAATAGATAGGCAGATGGTGGATGATAGATAGATGAATAGATAAGTAGACAGATAGATAGATGATAGATTTCCTATTCTTCCCATTGAACCTATAATCAGGTTGGTTTAAAACAATAATAAGTATGTAAAATCAGAGAAGAAATAAATATGATTTATATCACAGTGATTATAAGTTTTAAGGATAGTATAATGACATAATAAAGATTCACAGGGTAAAAGACACTTTAAATAAGATGGTACAGCTGTTACTGTGATAAAGTTATTTGCCACCAAAATTTCTACTAAGATTAGTTAGTCTCATATGTTTTATGATCTCCTCGGGGGGAAAATGCTCATTTACTCAACATGTTCATTCCTCTAATGTATCATCATCACCATCCCAAGTCCCACTACATACTCTGTGCACATGTACACACAGAGAACATTCCAGTCAGTGAATAAGCTCTGAGAACAAATTCTCCTTTTATGAGGTCACCACTCTCAAGCAAATAACAGATTAGAAACACTTGGTATTACAAACATTTGTATTTTTTGTAATCATGAAACAGAATGGGCTATCTTCCCAATAATTTCCAAGGAGAAACTAGGCCATGTTCTGTTGTGATGTTCTAGTTCTGTTGTTTTAGCCAAAGGTATTAAAGGATTCAATTATCCTAAGTCATTTTAAGATTATGTGCTTTTGGTTGCACGTTTATTTATGATCTTTCTCTGAAGCGAGCTAGCAAGAATAATACATCACTGAAATGCTTTCTTTATAAACAATAGTCAGATCATATGGGGTTTAAACAATGGATGCTTTATGAAAAAGCATGTTTCAGTGATAAAGCCATTATTTTAAATGTGAAATATCAGTTTATTCTGAAACATAATTAGGTTAAAAAAAAGCATTATATATATCAATTTTATATATCTGTATTAAAACAACATTATGCTGTATTCTATAGCAAGAAAGTAAGATGAAATCTGTAAATATATATAAATACATACATATTATAGAAAATAGCATCATGCTTTAAGAACCCAATAAAATATACTAAATACCACTTAAAGTCTACTTGGTGGAAATAACAACCAGTTATAAAATATAATGGGAGAGGAGAAATATGATAATAGGAACAAAATAACAGTGGAGCTAAAGAAGGGAAACTTAAGAAGAGAAGGCATTGTGTGTAAAGAGAACATTCTGAAATGGTGAAAGACACAAATTCAGACTAAAAGACTCAGGGTTTTGTCATATTGTTTTCTGGTTCTGCTTGAGAGGAAGTAAAAGCCTCACACAGGCCAAGCCTGCACTCCACAGTGAGCCACGTGTCCTGTTCTACTATAAGCTTAGATGGCAAAACCCATTATGAAACTTTTTATCAAAATACTCATAATAATTCTAGACTAATATAAAGAACAGGATAACCTTTGTTAAAACATGCCATATTATGAAGCTAGGAATATAAAAAGAGAAAGGCAGATGCTCCTAACTAAAGGAAATACGAGAGTAACTCACATGGTGCCTCTAAATCTAAATCCACAAAGCGGCTTTTCCAGCTGACAATGAATTTCAATTAAAATAAGAAAATGAGAATTAATCAATAAATTAAACAAGGTCAATAAGTAAGCCATTTGGAAAAACTAACTTTATATTCCTATCTCTCAAGTAAGAAATTTCAGATGGGTCAAGGAATTATAGTTGATAAAACAACCATAAAATATTAGGCAAAAACAAAACTAAACAACAAATCATTCAGCATTATTTTATAACTTCAGAATGATGAAGGCATTTAAGGATAGTACAAAGTTCCAGAAGACTTACGATAATGTATTAATAAATTCAAGTCTGCTGAATCACAGTATCTCTTCTTGAAGAAAAGACATAAATCCAAAAGACAAGTAAGAAACCAGAAATACTTGTAACTCATATTCCAAAGTGTTAATTTCCTTAATGTGTAAACAATCCCACCAATCACTAAGGAAGCAGAGTTATAAAAAGTGTGAAGTAGCTGGGAAGACAATTTATAGAACATTAAATGCGAAGACTTGTGTCTTCTCCCTAAAGTGAATATATGATAATACGAATGTTATTTATAATAAAGGAAATGCAAAATTAATAGTTATATTGATACATAGTCTTCCCTCATGCATACTGGAATGCATGCTAACACAGACCTTTGAACTCAGTGCAGGAAAATGTAAGTTGATACAACTTCATGGGAAACAACTTGATACAACTTATAAAACTTTCATTTTAAAACACTGTTATGCCTTATTCCTACTCAACTGTCACTATTGATAATATGGACTACGTAAGTACACATGTATGTATAAAATTGCCATGCTTAATTTTCTTCACTTAGTTACCTTTTAACATTGCAAATATTTGGAAAGAAATCTGTTTACATTACTGAGGGGTGAATAATAATACTAAATCAGGGCGAGTTTTGGTGGCACACACCTTTAATCCCAGTATTCAGGAGGCAAAGACAGGGGTATCTTTTTTATTTAGAAGGCAGCATTATCTACATAGAGAGGTCCAAGCCATCTATGACTTCACAGTGAGACCATGTTTAAAAACACAAAGAAAACCAACAGAAAAAAATCACTGAATCACATTTATATAATAGCTAGGTATAATATAATATACATATATTAAAAGATGAATTATCTCTAAGATATCTTGTGGGAATATAGATGATAAATGAATTTTTAGTAAACTTTTCATAGTGGATTGAGTCATGACTGAAATTTATATGTTGATGCTCCTAACCCAAGTACTTTGAGAATGTAATTGTGTTTATAGAGAGGATCTTTATAGGGAATCTAAGAGAAAATGAAGTCATGTAAGTAGATCTCAGTCCAGCGTGATTGTTGTCCTTACATGAAGAGATAACATGGATGTAGAAAACATATTCTGAAGGCTGTCATTGTGATGGGTTGTTATGGAGACCTTTATCTGAAAGCAAATGAGAACTGCCTTAGAAGATACCAAGTAAGTACATTCATACCTTGAACTTGGATTTCTAACCTGTCAAACTGTGAGGACACAGATACTTGTAGCTGTTATGGTGAATGTATCAGACTAATAAATGATCATTTGTGCAAAATTTATATGCGTTGACACACGTTTCCTTGAATGTTTTTTAAAAAACTGTCTTACAGAGTATTTAAGCTGGTTGGATGCAGTGGCATCTCTGGCTAAAAAGAATGCTGATGACTCTTCTGGAATGAGAGATGTCCTGGGAACCAGAATGGTTTCAGAAGCATTCCGTGTCTTTTTATTAGCACATAGCCTGGAGATGTTACCAACTGTGCCCCCAGCCAGCCATCCAACACCTCAGCTAGAGCCTCAAGGTACAGGATGGCAACCAAATGATGGCCAAGCATGTCCAAAGGAACACAGAGTGACTATTACATTGTTTGAGGTTTTATTTGCACAGAAAGAAAAAAAGTGATAAAAAATTGGAAATATGAGAACACTGTTTATCTAGCCAAATGATTAGTACTGTGCCATAAATACACAAGTTCAGAAGATCCTGAGTCTAAGAACATGACTTTAGCTATATCCTGAGCAAAGAAACAGCTGAACCTTAATTCTATTGACTATGAGCAGATGGTATAAAGTTAGCAAACAAGGGAGAACAGGAATTTCCTATTTTATTTCTGCCTTCCCTGTCAAAGAGGATGATCATTAAGCTGGAAAGAGTGGAAAATGTATTGTGTATGGGGTATTGAAACTGAAAAATAACTGAAGAATTTGCAAGAGAGCATCTAGCTACTAAAAATTTTCTGGACCCAGATGAATTATGAGGTACCATGAGACATGGTACCTCAGAGTCCTTGGCTACTATCAGTAATCAGTAATGGATGTTAGGGAAGAACAAAGGTTGTCCTGGCTTCAAAAAGTTTTTGAAGGTTCCCTCTATAAAACATAAGTATATGTTCTTTTTCCTTCTATTCTTTCATTTCTGAGACTGGTTATGTGATTTGGGAATTTTAAGGCAGTACTCTATTTTAAAAAATGAACTGATTGGGATGGGTGAAATCTTAAGGCAAATAAATTAGCAATAAATATGAAGCAGGTTACGTTCATGGGGAATAGATGCTGAGAGGCCAACAGTAAAGTTGGTGTGTCATCTTTCTCTGTTCTAAGAGATTGTTCTGCCCCATGTATCTTCCTTTTCTTTATTCATTTTTATATTAGTATATATTTTGTTTGAAAATGCATAGATTATAGACATAACTAGAAAATTTACAAATCAGCTGATATTGACTGAGCACTGTGCCAGTGGATAAGGGAAGCTCCGTCCTCGCTACTGCAATATTTGCAGCTCAGCAGAGGCAACAGATAAATATATTTGAAGCAATCGGTGACTGCTGAACCTTTCCTATTGGAGGACTTTTGTATCAATGATCTCATGAAAGGGGTACCTGTGGGGCTTCTTGAGGTGTTTTCTTTTGTTTTGTTGTTTTTAACACGGGAAAATGACTGATTTCAGGAGCCTGTGTAATTATTTGTAAGACATGTAAGGGGTGCTCTGGAAGATTTGGCAATGTGAACTGATAAGAATATTCATGACAGAGATTGATGTGTCAGAAAGCATAGAGGATACAGTGGAGGCTCTAACCTACTTTATCAGGCACATAATTTAATTGACTAGAAGTGACATCACCCTGCTTAAGCTGTGAAGATAGAGGAACAGGCGGGAAAATAAATAACAAATCTTGTAGACAGAAGGAACAAGTAGCTGCGACATTCTAGAGGCAAGATTCGAGTTCTAGAAATGTACTCTGACTCGAGCACAGATTGAGTATGAAGGCATGTGACATGATGAGCCTGCAGGAGACGGTGAAAGGACCCATGCCGTTACCAAGGCACAGGCTGTACTTTATTCTTTGAATAGTGGAAGCAAGTAGAGATTCTTAGCACCATAGTATAACATAATCTGTTTGTTTTTTGTTGTTGTTTTGGTTTAGTTTTTTAGCAAGACTTCTTAGGCGGGAGAATAGTTGGGAAAGGCTCCATTTGGAGACAGGGAGCCAGATGGGAAAACTGTCACCATGGAAAGAAATATTGGTTGCCTTTTGAGTAGGAATTCAGGAGGGAGGATGTCTATGAACTGTGTTTGAAGCCATATTGATAAAAACCTGGGATCTATTACATGGGAAAAATGATAAAGGGACAGTCATGGAAAATGCCTACCCTTCCAAAATGCAGTCCTGTGTGGTATTTGCAGCACTTCCTGAGCTGAAGCAGCGGACCCTAGCAAGTCTAGATTTTTCAAGAGTAGCTGAAGAACTCACTGTTGTGTTCAGGAAAGATCAAGCAAAATTGTGCACATGAATCTTTTTTATGCTTTCCTTTATGGACTATATGAATATTGTAATCTAAAATAAACATATGCATCACAATTTTCATTGTTGTGATTTGAGTGGCAAATGCCCTTCATAGGCTCATGAGTTTGAACACATGGTCCCCAGTGGGTGGTGCTGTGTGGGAAGGTTATAGTATCCTTTGGAGGTGGAGCCTTGCTAGAGGAAGTACTTCACTCAGAGCAGGTTTGAGATTTTATAGGCTGGCCCAATCCCTGCTCTCTGGGCTTTCTGACTGCTGGGTCACATGATGAGATGGCCTCATGCCTCTGTGCCATGCTTTTCCCACTATGGTGGAACTACAAGCCAACACAAATAATTCCTCCTTTAAGTAGCTTTGGTCATAGTGTTTTATCACAACAGAAAAGAAGTCAAGATATTCATGAACCTTTTCTATCCACTCCACACCCAACACACACAAATTCTAAATTAATAAACCCTAAAGTGGAATAAATAGAATCACATAGAGAGTACATGTAGATTAGTGAGAGACCCTGGGGGAATAACAGAAGTTGACAGAGAATAGTAATTTTACAGAATGACTAAAGGAGTCAAAGCCAATTCAAAGGGAGAAAATATAGAATATGCTACAGAAGTAAACTGATAAAGTCTTTTAAGGGTGAGGAACTTGCTCATACTAAGAGATTTATGAGTGATGACAACATACCGAGTGCATACATGAGAATGTACAAATTTGTCAAGCAGCTGGAATAATACACCATTCCCAGAAAAAAATTAATATTATTACATATGAAATTCTATGCATAGGTTCAAACAGTCAACTGGAAAATGTAGTATGGGTTTTGGTGTGTGTGTGTGTGTGTGTGTGTGTGTGTGTGTGTGTGGTTTGTGATCCACCCAGAACTTTGTACAAGCTCAGCCTTGCAAATATCAGATGTGTACTTGGCCAGTGAGAAATATTGCTAGTCCCTATTGGCAATTTTTGTTTAATCAAAATACGTGAAAGACTTCAAAGCCACTGTGGCCCAGCAGCATAATGTTTGTCTGGAGTAATAGACATAGAATGGGGAGAATTAGCAATGGATTTGTTACTGGATCTGGGCAGCTAAAAAGTTTAAGAGATATCACTGTAAAATGAAAAAGTTAGAAGAAAATCTTTGTGTTAAAGAAAATGTAAGTTGAAGCAACTCTTATTCAGTGGTTAAAAATAATGGTACTAAAATTAATAAATTCCCTTGGTAGATCAGAAAAGAATTTCCAAGAATCTACTGCTGTACCAATGACTGCTCTTTGTATTGGTACTTTTATTAGAAATATCAAAAGATCTCCAGTAAAGGATAGATTGTAGATTGCTAACAACTAAATGACGGATCATTCAGCAAACAGGAATTAGAGCTGAGTGACCTTGAAGTTTCATGCTAATTTTACTGTTTAGGATTTGAATTTTTCTATTAAATTAAAACCATAAACATTAGTAAGTACTTAGAAGGTGATCTGATCTTCTAGTTGTTTTAGGATTCTGAAATTCTATAATATATAATTAATTTTTCCTATGTGGGGAGGAAACCAGCCTCTTCCACAAATGGGTTCATGAAAACTCTACACAGGAGGAGTATGAATGACAAAGGAACAGAGTAGTTCATTCCTTTATGGGACCCAAGGAAATGGTACACACCTGTGCTTTGAAATGACACATACATATAACACACTTTAGAAGTAAAACTCAGGAGTGTTTTTAATAGGGGAATTAACAGTACACATACTAAGAAAAGAGAGGAGCAAGAGAGAAACTGACAATGTCTCATCAGTGGAAAAACCACACCAAAAAGAGGAGGGAGAGACTGATAATGTACATTACCAGGGGAGAACCACACCAGAAAGAGAGAGAACTGCTCTGGCAAGAAGTTTAAAAAGCCAAATGCAGTTTCTTGGTATGCAAGTGTTACTCAGGCTTCCAGAGGAACTGGTTTGATATGCAGATGTGGTTGCTGGTAGAAGTCTATCACGTCCAGGGAGAATCCAGCTGTCCTTCCTCCTGCGACTTACACATTTCAAGGTTATCTTGTTTACTATGAAAGAACATTTGACTCAATAACCCATAATTGGTTGAATGCTACTGTTAGCTGAATAATATCTCCATCTGTCTCAAACAGATCAGGGCTCCATGTAGGCACCAAAGAAGATTTATTTTATGGTTTTAGCTCTTTGGTGCATATTTATTTTTTCTCTATCTAGGATCTTTTTGCTTCTATCTGTTAAAGGCTTGTCTCTTCCTGGGAGGGCCAGCACCCACCCCAGGAATAGCCTTTACAATGTACTATCAATATGAATAGGTAGCTCTACACATGCCAGGACTTAGATGCCTGCAAGGTATTTTACAATGACAATTACTTTTGAATAAAAATAGATGCATCCCCTTCTCAGCTAATACCAGTCAGCTAAGGTATTACTAGGCCATGCAGGCATTATTATTATTGATGAAAGGCTTTTTGTCACCATTATATCAAAGGGGAGAAAGGGCAAAATGGCTGATGAGCTGAAATTCCCTGGCCAGGGATTCTGGAAACTTGTCATACAGTCTTCATCCATGTTACCAGGGTATTGGGGCTTTCAGCTCCTATGTTCTAGTCATCTTATTTTTCCAATCCTAATAGCCTTTCAGACAGAACTTACATTGTAGTTATTCAAGTGTTGAAAGTAATGATAGTTATGTAGAAAGATGATAGAGATAGATAGATAGATAGATAGATAGATAGATAGATAGATAGATAGATAGGTAGATAGATGACAGATAAGTAGATAGATGATAGGTAGATAGATAAGTGATAGATAAATAGACAGATGGAAATAGATAAATATATAGATAACTAAAAGATGGATAGATATATACACATGGAGGAGAGAGAGAGGATGAAAATCAATAAATTACAGGTCAAAAGAAGTATATAGCTATATTGAGAAATACATTCAGACATATAGGTATGTTTGAAATATCAAATCTTAGCCACTTACATATTATAGAACAAAATATAAGGAAGCTCTAAAGACACTGGTGCTAGTACCAAAGATTATTAAATTACTGGTGTCATATTATCATCAAAATATATAGCAGATATATAGGTATGTAAATATATGTTATAGTAATATTTAAAAATGAAAGCTTTGGAATGTCCTTTGATGTCATTCACAACTTTACAAAGAACTGTAGATAACCGAGAAAAACAGGAGAGGTGCTCTTCCTTGGAGCAGAGCACAACAATTAGTTGACTGGTGACAGATAGACAGCCCTAAAAAATAAATATGAGTAACAGTATATGAACTAAACAATTTATATTTAGGAAAATATATGTATGCATGTATTCATATGTGAATGCAATAATAATTAATGAAAGAAAAGGCTATGAATTTGAAAGAGAGTGGGGAGGGTTATTTGGGAGATTTTAAAGAGTAGAAAGGCAAGGGATAAACGTAATTAAGTGTAATCTCAAAACTAAAAATAAATTAAAACTGAAAACTTTTCTTAGATTTAGAATTATGTCAACAATACTTTTATCCTGATTAAAGGCCCAATATTTATTTTATCTGATTACTGTTTTGAAAAGCTTAAGAAAAATGGAAATTTTTTTAAGAAAAAATTCCTTTAATTCAAAAAAGTTTGTGTTAAATCTAGAAAAACATCTACTATAAATTATTTTTTTAAAAAAACCTTTTTACAGTATTCCAGATAATTTTATAAAATCACTCAGAAATAAGAGTTTAAAGATTAAAAAAAATTTTAAATCATTTTAATCAATTGACACAGTCTGTACAAAGCAATCTGTGTCTTGTATGTGATGTCATTTACACTTGATGATAATGAGATCTTCTAGTCATGCCTCTCTTCCCGACTGCCACAGAAGGAAGGCTGTACCTATACTGGAACTTGCTTCAGAATATCTACCCACAACATTTTATTGCAGCCAAACTCCTAGTGGGTTTTGATTCTGCCAGGAAATAAAGGAGAGATGTCTAAGATGAGTGTTTGAGTTTAGCCTTGAGCTAAACAAGGCTGTGTGTTTTCTATGGCCCTCTGTCATTCAGGTCCAAAATAACTCACTCCTCTTAAGCAAGGATAAGCTTTAAAAATTAGCCCATTTTCCTCTAATTTGGGCTTTAGTGTCCCCACCAGCCAAACCAAGCAAAGAGCTTGGTTTGAATGAAACCCTACAGCAGACAGCAAAGCCCAGCCACAAAAGGTCCATTTGTGAAGGCGTTATCATCAAGGCAGCTTGTGGTTCCATACCTTATGATTGAAGACAAAATTCATAGGAGCCTGAGTCCAGTTCAACACAGTTGTGGAAAAAAGTATGTGCAGAACAACTTCCAGTAACTCTTTTATATTCAAAAAAATGGCTAATCATAAAATCCTAGCCATAATTCACAAGAAGACCACACACTCGTAACTGTGTGTTATATATACAAAAGCACTGCCTGTGCTTGGCCCACGGGTCGTGATTCTTAATATCATCCCCATTAAAAGGATCCACAGACCAGTAAGTTATGAGACATAGAGCATCATTTAGTGTCAGGAAATAAAAGGTATTTCAACACGATGTGGAAGGAGTGCCGCAAAATGCTGCCTTATTTATATAAACACACACACACACACACACACACACACATGCATAGAGAGAGAGACAGAGAGACAGGAAAGGAACAGAGACAGAGATGGAAGTGGGAGGGGACTGGTTGGCTGGAAGCAGGGGGAAATAGAAATGAGAGTGGATAACTGGGGAGACGATCTGACCACAATGCTATATATACATGTGTAAAACTGAAAACATGAAGATAATAAAATATTTAAGCATTACAAAAATTATACACAGGAGCCAACTTGAAAGGTTGACCTCTAACCAGGTCAAGAGGAATTTGAGCTCCTCACTCATTAAGAATAATGAAGAATTCAGAATCTTTTTGTCTCAACTTCCTCAACGTGGTATAGATGTATTAGGTGGGGTTGGGTGTATGTACATATGTAAAAGTTAAACAAACTCAGTATGTATGTATGTGTGTGTGTGTGTGTGTGTGTGTGTGTGTGTGTGAGAGAGAGAGAGAGAGAGAGAGAGAGAGAAGAGAGAGAGAAAGCATACATGTATATATTCATGTGACAATAATCGATGAAGAGATCGAAGAGACCATGATTTGACAGAGAGCACAGAAAGAGCTGGAAGGAATAGAGAGAAGGGAGAGAGTGATGTAGATGCAGTGTTCATTTAGACATCCTACCCCAAAAATTATTAAATAAAAAGAAAGAATTTTAAATCATGAGGAAAAATAATAATCTATTAGTTCTCACCAAAAATAGATAATCATGGATAAAAGATTAGATAGGTTATTGGTAGAAAGGAAGGAAGAAAAATGATAGATAGATAGATAGCTTGATTGATAGATTGATAGACAAGATGGCAATCCAAATATTAAACACATAGAGACTGGTGTAGTTGGAAAGGAAAGTTTTAATTATCATAGTAAAATTTGCATCAACCAGGTCTGGAGAGATGGCTCAGAATTTCAAAGCACTCTCTTTTTCCAGAGGATCTGGTTCTGTTACCAGCAGCCACAATGCAGCTCATAACTGTCTGAAACTCTAGTTCTAGGGGATATGAAATCCTCACACAGACATACATGCAGGCAAAAACACTAATGCAATAAACAAATCACTTAAAATATTTTTTAATTACATCAACCAAGAATTATCAATAAGCGATAAAGTATTTTCCTTTAAGCTTTATTTTGAGTTTTAAATATTTAAGAGGTACTTTACATGAGCAGGCAATAAAGTGGCATAAAGATTCTACCATCAGGTTTCTGGAGAGCAACTGAACAGTGCAGAAATTGGACAGCATACTGACTGTCGTCGCAATGAACATCAGCAATGAGGAGCAGAAGAGCATGTGTCTCCAAAAATCCAAGAAAAGCATAATGTCACTCTGAATCATCTTAGACACAGCCATGAGAAAACCACTGACCAAATCAAGATGGGGGGGAAATGGTCTACTTGCAAAGACAGAGACCTTATTCTCTAATAATGTTTGTCTAAGTCAGCCATGGTGGTTGTCACCTATAATCCAGAGTTGAGGAGGCTGAAGCAGGAGTGCAGATGCAAGTTTGAACAGTGAGTTCTAGGCCACCCTGAGCTACAGTGTTAGGTCCTGTCTCAAAACGACAAAGTTAATTAAAAAAAAAAAACAAAAAAAAAACCAACAGAAATCTTTAAAATTAAAGCAAACCAAGAGATGCAACAACTAAATGTAACAATTAATCCTACACTAGATTCTGTAATGGGCAAATATTCAATTCAAACAGGTGAAATAGGAATATAACACCACACCATTCAAAAGTAGTCCATAAATGATGATGACTTTAGGAGATTAAGAAACAATATTCCTTTTCTTAGAAAATATGCACTAAAGTCCTTAAGAGGAAAGAGTGCTTTTCACATTATTTAGAAGATGAAGCTCTCTCTCTCTCTCTCTCTCTCTCTGTCTCTCTCTCTCTCTCTCTCTCACACACACACACACCAAAGCAAATAAAGAAATCTGTTTATAATATATTGGGTAAAAGATACTTGAGCTTCTTTGTACTATTAATAACCTGTATTATTGTACTACAATTTTGGCATATTTTCTGTAAGCATAAAATCATTTATAATTGAAAATTCTTTCTCTGAAGCCCTAACCTAAATTATAAATGTAAGAAAATATAGAATGTCATTTTATACTCTTTGAAAATAAATTCTAATCAGGATTGGGGGTGTAATTGGACATGCAATTAACATTTTCAAGAATCATAAAGTAATTTCAATAAAACAGCTGCATCTCACCTCTTTGAATATAGAGTGATTTTTTTCCTAGAAAGTAGCTTAAACTGGTGTTTCTGTTAAATGGTTTTATAGTCAATCTGCTTGAGTCTTATATCAGAAGTACCTTACACAATAGAAATCAGAAATTTTCTCCCTTCCCTATAATGGTCTCAAGAGCTCAATATTTATCTGATGTTTAATAATTTACCTTAGAGCAAAAATATTGAGAATCTCTGAACTGTCAGAAAATACCAACCTAAAGGGTGAAGGGAGGAAGCAGCAGAAAGTAACTCACGTATTAAGTTGCAAGGATGAACTTCAACCTCACTCAGCAGCAAGACTTTATTCTGAAGAATTCGCGTTACTATGGAAACATGAAATGGTAATCCATGTGTGCAAGACAACAATAAGGGATTCAAGTCTTACAAGAGGAGAGTGATGAAAACACACACACACAAAGGCACACACACACACACACACACACACACACACACACACACACATACCTCTGTATCATCTGCTGTAGGGAAGAGGAACAAGAAGAAAACTATGAGAAGGCTACAAACTCAGACCTTAGGCCTGACATGCTCGCGGGTATAAAGAACCAATACAAGCAGGAAGTCGGTGGCGTTTTGTTCCCTTGTTTCTATGTGGTGAAAGGCCTCATTCAGCCATTCGTTTTAGTGCTGACACAGTCAGATGGCAGAGCTTGAGGTGGTGAAAGCTGTTGTTGATCTGTTCCTTGAGGTTGCCAGTCACTCATGCGGTGCCCTGATGCTGCCTGTCCCTTTTCACTCAGATATTTGGTACGTCTGGGCACACTGCGGTGCCAATGTCAATCACTCCAGCGAGGCTTATGACTTAGGTATTTATTTGACCTCAGGATACATCTCTTTTTCTCCCCAAATCATAATTTTCTTGCGCACAGTTACTTCACCATCACACTGTGCAGTCTGAGTGGAGTGACAAATCCATTAGAAAGAAAAGATTTCTAATTTCTTTCTGGAATTTTGTCCTTCGTGCTGTCCGCTGTATTCAGTAATAAAGGATACCCACATCTAGGCCAAACCACTGCATTTTCTAATTGAACCTTAAATATAAGCCAGGCTGTGAGAACGTAAAGAGATAAAGATGAAGCAAATTGAGTTAATTAACCAGCCAGAACTGGCTGCCTCAATTTTATGAGTAGAGTCCCATCACCTAAATCCCTTGCTCTAGGCTTTCCCATCATAGTCTCCCAGGAGGTACTGCCTTCTGGATTCAGGCCTTGTTTTACTGGTTGCAATGAAAGAAAACTATACTACAAAATTAGTCAACAACCTGTATGGATGTGAACATACATGTACATGATCCAGATTCACATGGATGCTAGTTTTGTTCTTCTTGAAGGGACATATATTACAGACAATGTGTAGAGAGTGAGTGGGTTTGGACCATTCAGCCTTAAATGGGATGTCTCCATCATGCTCCTACCCAAGATCAGGAATCTATGCAGAAGAGGAGGCAGAAAGATTGTAAGATAAAGGTGATGGATGACACCAAGGAAACAGTATCTTCCAGACACAACAGAACTGTGTGTTCAAACACATATGAACTCACAGAGAATGTGGAAGCATGAACAAAACCCGATCAGGCTCAAGACAGACAGGATCCCTTCATAGAGGAGGAAATGACACGGGTCCTACCCCTAACTAAGGAGCTATTTATAATTGATACCATTGGCAAAGGGAAATCAGTTTTCTCCAATGGAGTTTGACTGGATATCAACCACACTCCAGGACAGGCCCTGTGCCCAGGGGTAGCTGGACAACATGATTGAGGATTTGGGGGGTTCATTTTAATTTATTTGGTATTTATTTGTCTTACTGGTTTTTTTGTTTGTTTTGATGTTTGTGTGGGTTTTTATTTAAAGAGAGAGAAAGAGAGAACAAAGTTTAGTGAGTTGGGAGGTGGGAGAGAATCTGGGAGGAACCGGGGAGGAGAAAAGATGATCAAACTATATGAAAAAAGTTTCTAAATAAAAAAGAGCAAATATGTAGAACCTAATTGGTAGAATTATTGAGATACAGGTATGAGATTTTAATCTACATTTGATTTTCCCATTACTCTTTGTTATACTAGCTTCCTCTCACTGTTAAAAAATAGATAAATGCGTATACACAACCAACTATGCACATCCATGTCCAGATTCATACAAACATACTTATGTATGTATATGTGTGTATATATTTAGGAAGGACATATATTTATGTCCTTCCTAAAATTTTACAGGGATTAGCATTTAATAAGTCTGTGCTAACTTATAAGTGTACATTCTATTAACATAATATAGTTAATTATGTATAAGTACATACTAATATGCAATTATAGAATAGCCAACACAACTCACGGAGTATCATCTGCTATTGTCCTTATTTACACAAACTCTAGAGTATAGATGGATAAAGTAGTTTTCTAATATTTCAAAGGTTCAACTGCTAATTTTGGACTGCAAGGACTAGCTGATTCCAGAGTTTGGCTCTAAATTTATGAGCTCTCACTTATCTGGCATCTGCCTTCTTTTTAAATCTAAAATTTAACATGGGTGCTCAAATCTAGAAACTCTCACATACAAAGCAATAATCTTATCACTGATTTATGATCCCAGATCTGCCATCTAACTTTTCAATGATCACAAAGATGTTGACTAAGTAACTAGAACTAATGATAGTATCCCACAACAAGGATTAATGCAATGTGTGGTTATGGAAAACTATAGTTGTGAGAAGAAACCACAAGCTCCAAATAACTTTAATATGGAAGAAAATTAAGGAACTATAAAAGGGGCACTACAACAGGACAAGCCAGAAAGTAAACACTATTGTGAATTTACAGTATCCAGCGTTATGACCTGCTCTAGATTTTCTCTCCATCATTGCTAGAATTGTCATTTAAAATCGTTTTCACATCCCAATGAGTCACCTGATATTTTAGTCTTATGGCTCCTTGGTACCTTAATACATAGGAGTAGTTTATTCTCTTCATCCCTCTCAAAGTTTCTAGTTCATGCATCTCCTTCTCTGTTCCCTGGACACTGTGTTCTGCCCTACTCTGCTCATCAGGACCTGTAACCACTTTGTCACAAGATACCTCTCAAATACTCCTCACTTCATTGATCCTTCAATTCAAATAAGTATCTGGCTTCAATCTCAACCTAAATTACTTGTGCATTTGGGCATAGTGCCCACATTCTGCCCACAATGAGGACTACCCTTGGCTATTACTCATTCTTCCTCCTTGATCAATAAATACATCCACACAGCTGCTACCTAATCATCCTGATTCGCAAAGGCCCTCCTTCCCACTTCTCTGCAAATGTCTCTTGCTACTGAATCATTTTCAGCTGCACGAATGCCTCCAACTTTAGAAATCAAAAACAGACTAGAACACACTCCGCCATGCAATACAGGTCCCTTTCATCTGCTTCCATTCTGAGAACTCTCTGAAAGACCCGTTTTTTGTATGGTTAGCCTCTCAGCTGTCTTCACATCTTCTCCTCAGGTTTTCTTCTATGTTTTCTCTCCTTTGCTCTCCTGGAAGTGTTATTGAGGTCAGGAAAAAAAAAAAACACTCTGTTTCCAAATCATTTCTTATGTCTGTTTTGATTTATCACATTATGTACCACCGGTCGCCCTTCTGCTCTTATTGACTTATTCAACCAGCTTCCTACAGACCATATTCTCTGAGTTTTCCTTTTCTCCAGTGATCTCTCCTCCTTAATCACTTCTTTGGCTTGTTCCTCTTTTCACTGATGAATTTTCAAGGCCTCAATGCTCAGTTATGTACACTGTTTTTCATGATGTGTATGCCAATGCCATCAAAATTGTGCCTTCAGCAAAGACAGTTCCCTGAACCCCATATTCATTTTTAACACCCACTTCTGTAGTTCTCATAGATAATTCATGCAATCAAAAGTCAATATTTTTGTCTCAACTCTCTACAAATTGCTTTTCTTCTGTTTTCAATAAATGATGCCTTCATTGATACATTTCAAGTGGACAGAAACCTACTGGCCTCTTCCTCTCCCTACCCAAAATCAATCCAATTTTTTATCAGTTTAACATTTCTACAGTTAGTCTGAGCCTTGGCTACTGTAGTGACCCTCCTAACTTGTTAATCTACTCCTGTCTCCACCTGTCACTGGTACTCTGAGTAAAAGTCTGATAGATTATCCCAATTCAGAAGTTCAGCATTGTTCCATCCAAAATCCTCCAACAGGATGTCAGTCTCATCAGATGCAGAATAAAATAAAAAACCTTTATGAGGCCTGTGGAGATCTTCTCCCTGCCCTTGTCTCCTATCTCTCTTTGTCTCTTCAGTTCATTTCATACTGTCACCAGACTATTCACAGTATTCTTTTTGCTATCTTAGGCTTTTCCTTTCCTATGTTCTGTGTCTAGAAGAAAACTATTTCTGTGAATAAATTTTTCATAAGAGGATGTGCTGTTTTCATAAGAGTATGATGTGTTTGGAGTGGGATACATGAGAGATAGATTTTTTTTTATTATTGTCACTGTTTTATTACTTTTCTATTGCTGGGATAAAACACTATTACCAAGGGAACTTATAGAAGAAAGAATTTATTTTGGTCTTACAGTTTCAGAGGATTAGAGTCCATGAAATCATGGCAGGGAGCATGGCGGCAGGCAGGCAGGGTGCTTGAACTATAGCTGAGAACTCACATATTAAGAAAACAACACCACAAGGCAAAGAAAGTGATAAGTGGGAATGGCATGGGTTTTTGAAACTTCAAAGCCTACCTCCAGTGAGACACCTCTCCCAGCAAGGCCATACCTCCTAATCCTTCCCAAACCGTTTCACCGACTGGGGACCAAGTATTCAAACATAGCCTCTTATAAGGCACTCTTATTCACTCTTCTTCAAAAACTCTTATTAATGCACTCTTATTCAAACTGCATAGTTATAATCCCTAAAAACATTTTAATTACATATTACATGGGCCAGATTAATTACATTATGATAAAAATAGGGCACTAAATATTTTTTCACTTTGTGATAAGTAGTAGGTATATTAAAAATGATGGTCACTTCTTTATCCTAATTAGAGGATTTATAATACTATTATCTATCTGTGGCTTTTACTACTTGTCATATCTGATTAGCATAGAGCAACACAGTTTATCGATTATTAACGTTCTAAGAATTTCTTTTAAGGTGGAGACTTTTAACCTCAATGCAAAATTCAAAATGGAGGCCCATAAGGAACTTGCTAAGAGACCTCATATGCAGTATGAAACGGGACAAACATAACCTGTGGTAGTAGTTCATCACACCACACAACTCCTTCCATCTTATACTTTCCTCCCCCTTTAACACAAGGTGTTCTATAACAATAGAAGATGTTAACAAAAATATAGCACGCCATGAATAAACTGAGCGAATGGCCCAGAGTGGAACTTGGAACTTCTGGTTAGTAAGAAGACCTTGGAGAAGAAATTTTCAAGGTCAGCTTTTAAAGAGGTTCTTAACTGCAAGTCTGGATGACAAACAGGGTTGACAATGTGTGTTTGTGATACAGTGGAGGACCATTTGACCACGGTTGTGGTGGTAGCCAGAGTGAGGTTGAAAAGAGATGAGTAGATCTCCCTGACTTTCGAGGACAAGCCTGTAACTTTACACACTGTACGTGGTAACCTCAGAGTCTCAATCACATGTGAAAGTGAATGTTGGTTCTTGTATTCATAAGCTTGCTGGTAGGTTATTCCTGCCGACCTTGGATTAACAAGGCTGGACAATGCTGGAGCACAGAGTCCAGGCTGAACTCAGGCATGCTTCCCATGGGCTTAGCCTGCAGGTGCAGTATTGAGAGGTAAGTACTGTTCTCAGGCTGGATCTCATGGTAAAGGAACATGAGGGAACTTGTGGCACCCTTGAGCACTGGGCTGAGGACTGCCTGGCACAGCCTCACTTCTGCCATGCCTATTGCTACAGCAAGTCATCCAGACGAGGCCATAGTGCAGGGCATTGTAAAGATCCTCGGGAAACAGGGAAGGAGTGATGACTTGGGAATAGAAATCAGATCTACCACAAGGTAAAATATCTTAAGCTTTGTTACAACATGGACAAAGGAACCACAAAACTAGATGAGGCAGGACTAGGAGAGACCAGAATGCAAGAGCCTTATGGGAATTTTTTTGCAGTAGTGGTGAATAGCTTGGTAAGTTTATTGGCTACAGTGGCTACAGTGGCTACAGTGGATTAAGAGGAGCAAAACTTGTAGTACAGTATAGCAAAGCAGAACTCCAAGGCCAAGACACTGTCGGGATGGAAGAAAAGAAGGGATAACTCAATATGGCACCACAGAACTGTTGAGGGAAAGTTGAATAAGAAGTAAGCATGGAGGGAAGATGATGGATGTGGTTCCTTGCCCTGCAGTGAGGTTCGTTCCCATTTTAGGTATAAGAACCCACATTCTTTCTTGAGACAACTCATGCTGCCTGATATGCCTTGTATTTGACACATGGCAACAGCTTACTGTGTGCTCAACAGTACCTCAGACACTTTGAGCTCTGAGTGACACACACTGTGGAGCCTGATGCTTAAGCTTCCTCATGATCACACCACTGGTCTGCCATTGGGAGCCAGTTCACTAACGCGTCTCCCACACACACTAGTTCTTTACTGACTATGTGTCTCCAGGGCTCAGATCTGTTCCCCAACCTTTCCCCCCGGAGTCATGAGAGGAAGCCAGCTGCAGCTGGTCCTGAATGAACCAGTTCTAGCACTCGCTGCATTTAATAGTCACCAAATGCAAAAGTTTCTGCTTATTTTAATTAAATGCACCCTAAAAGATGAATCTTTTGTTTTAGTAATTTAAGAGAATGAGTAGGTGTGGGGAAAAAAGCTCAAAGATTGGAAAATCAAATATTTGGTATTTAAAATGAAAAAAAGTAAGCTCTGCAGATAATACTATGAGTAACGAAAACAATTTTAAGGACAGAGAAAGGAGACTTGCTGAGATCTCTTCCAATCATCGAGAAGAAGAGAGTCGGCAAAGGAAGTAGGAAACCGACAAGAAGCCAGATTTATTTTTAGTGTGTCTTTTCTACAGAAGGAAATGAGGACATTTTTTATAACAAAGGCCATTTTATAAGAGATTGGATTGTGTCCTTTCTAAAGTTATAGGATCACTTGAGAAAATAAAGTGTTGGAAGTCACTGAAAAAAAATATAATACTCAGTGAAGATTTCTAAAATAAAATGTGGAAAAAGTAAGGATACATATCCTAAAGTTTTTTTGACAAATGCTCTGAGGAAAACCAATTTAAGTCACCCTCACATAGAGCACTGGTGCTTATATATGCTGAACTTAGATTCCTGCCTTGAAAATTGAGCACACCAGTCTAAATACGTACACTTCCAAATATATTAGAATGTCTTAAAAAAATAAGCCTACTTCCCTAAAGTATTACCCAAACATCACTTTTGTGTGGGTAACTAACACAGCCAAAGGTAAAATTACACACTCTATTCAACATTTAGTTTTCTTAACTGAGTAATTTTTCCTGTCTCCCAAAGTGTCTTTAGTGCCAAGTATTTTACAGTGTTATGTTTTTCTTCCACTTTTCTCACTGATGGAGGAGATGCAATGATTTGGCATGTACATCAAAAAACAGAAGAGTGTTGGAGGCAATCACTGCACTCGGGACCCAGGCTGACACAGGATGATAGAGTTCCAGGCCAGCATGGGGTATGTTGAGAGATGCATACCAAAACTAACCAACCAAGCAAACAAACAAACAAGACTTCTTGCTTATCTCTAGTAATTTTTCTTTTTTTTTGCATCCTTAGGTTGTGGTTAAAGTTAGTGCTGTTGGAAGGTATCCAAGATGCCTTCCTAAGAACCCACTTGATCGCTGTTACACAGACAAATTCATTGGAGCTGAAAGAGTGACTAGTAGCATAGCTTAACTGCACGGTGAATGTGGGACTAAATAGACTGAACTCCCTGCTTACATAAATGTTGGGAGGATGCTCAGAAATCATACCTCACACTGATACCTGGAGACATGCATTTTTCTAATTGTGACCACACCCAACAGCACCACGCTGTTTGTTCTGTTCCCTGCAAACCTTTGCAACTACCAGAGAACATAGAATGGTCCCAAGATGTCTGATCCTCTAAGTTGCTACTGATGGTGACCAGGCACTTATACCAAATTTCAGTGTTTGAAGAAATATCTAAGAGAGACAAGAGTAATGAGGAAAACCCTGGGCTATTCTAACATCACCTCCCTTACCCATGTGGCAGAGAACATTTACTCCGCAATTAGTTAAATGTAACTATTTCATGTCATAGGTTTTGTTTATTTACTCATGAGTAGCTAAACATATTAAACATAAAGCAAACATACAAAACTAAGTGTTCTGTGCTTGTGCTTATATTTGATTTATTAAAAGGAAACAGAGGGGCTTCATTGATTTTGCTCAATTCTGAGATCTTTCTTGGTCAGAGTCGAAGGTTCATATTATTTGATTCAGAACACAACTTTGCCCTACATTTGGTAAAGTATTCATGATTGATCCAGAATTATAAAGTCACATTGAAAGAATAATTTAGTGGCAGAATGCATGCATAAAGGTCTGCGTTCAAACCCCAGCATCCATAATATAAAAATATCAAAATGTCATAATGTCCTGTAGCATCCACAGTGTGTGTGTGGGAGTGATAGTGTGTGTTAGTGTTAGAGTGTGTGTGAATGTGTGTGTGTGCGCGAGTGAGCGCGAATGAGAATACGTGTTAGTGTTAGAGTGTGTGAGTGTGTGAGTGATAGTGTGTGTTAGTATTAGAGGGTGTGTGCGTGCGAGTGTGTGTGTGCGTGTGTGTGTGTGTGTGTGTGTGTGTATGCGTTTGCTTGCAATCCATCACTTCCATTTAGACCAGCTTGGAGGAATCATTCTTTTAGAACAGAAGCTTAATATATGAAGGAAAACCTACTTGCAAAAACCTGTAGTGCAGGGAAATCAAAGATGAAATTTAAACACGGCCAAATTCAAATCCCAACTCTTTATCTGTGTGATCAAAAGTGAAATCCAGAGGTAGGATTTTCAGCTTATGTGCAAAGCTGACACCATACTGTCTCATGAAGTTCCTTGAATTAATGCAATCAAACTACCGGCCACACTGTGAGCTACATCTCTGGACCTCTTCTCCTCTCTTCATGAAGAAAAATAAATCTAATAACTAGACCACCTTCCCATCTATATCAAATATATGTGTCTCTTTGTCTAATAATCTCAGGAAGTATAATCTAATAGTAATTACAAAACTCTTAAAGACTTTTGTATGGAAAGTTTGTTTTGCAATAACTGATATACCACTTGTGTAAAACATATATAGGCAGACATCTTTATTCCTGTGATCCTAGAACTAAGAAAATTGATCTAAGAAGCTAAAATATTCAAAGCCAGTATGGGCTACTTGGCAGGACCCAGTCTCAAAAATCAAAACAAAACAAAGCAAAACAAAGCATGAATATTTGCATCATGGGCCTACAAAGGGCTTAGCACTATATCTGGCACAAATAAATACAAAAGAAATTCTAGTAATGTTATTCTAAGCTTTGGAGTCACAATGTTTTACAACTGCACTTAAACTTTTAATGAAATAGTGTATTCCAGAGAGTACTTTGACTTTGAAATTCTTTGTAGGTAAATATGTAATGCTCTCAAGTTTTTTTTTTTTTTGTTTTTTGTTTTTTTTTTTTTTTTGGTCCATTTGTTCTCTGAGTGTAACTTTTGGAGAGTGTTCCATTTCCTCTGTCCTTTAAGGATCCTTTTCAAGTTGCCCTTTGTCTTCTTATAGTGAATCACCAATCCCATGAACCCATAACTGACTCCGGCATGCTTCCACCCTTCCTCAACCCCACACTCCCCCAACCCTAGGAGAGCATTACTCCTGACAGATATCCCAAAATTTGTTGCTTCAGTTGTAAAGGATTTGTGTTTCTTTCATTAAATTTTGCTGTTGTTGTTTCTTGGATTGTCAGTTTCATATTTCTTCATGAGTGGGCTTAATATATATATTTCAATGAATTTGTTCTTTCCAATTTTCCAGAATTACATAATTTATTGGAATGGCTTTCCTATTTTTCCTTGTTAACGTTTTTCTATTTATTTTTTTAAAAGTAATACTGTCATCTCTTCTTGTAATTGATGGTTATATTTTCTATCTCCTTTCATTTTTATATATTGTGCATGTGTGTTCATGTGTCTGCATATCTGTTTGTATGCAAGTGTTCATTCATACATGTAGGGGCCAGAGGATAACCAATGGATGTCATTCTTCAGGTGCCATCATAATTGTTTGAGAATTTTTTGGTTAGGCTAAACTGTCTGGCCAGGGAGCAGTCAGGATCCACCTGTCTTTGCCTCTCCCAGGTTGGGAAAGAATTACATACCACCACACAAATATTTTTATGTATGTACTCTAGAGATGACACTCATTAGTTTCTTTTTTTTTAATGAAAACCTTTTAGTGTTTAGAAGATGCCTGCCCACATCGATGAGGGCAAACTGCTATTTCCAGTGTAGTGACTTAAATGTCAATGTAATCTAAAATAATAATTATAATGCCACAGAAGAAACTAGAATAATATTGATCTAAGAGCTAGGTCCTACTAGGTTGTCATATAAAATTAACTACCACAAATGTGCTTTTAATTCCTTTATTGGCTTATTATCAATAACTCATTGTCTCATTTTAATGCCTACTCTGGGACTCATAATTAGCATCGTTACCTTTTTTTGACGGTCGGTCTTCATTAATATTGTGTCATGTCTCTGATCCTGTCAGTCATCCACAGAGGTTACTTCTATGAGTTACCATCTCAACTTAGTGCTAGTATTGTCAGATATTTATTTTACATTTCTTAAAGCATGTATATATTATGTAATTTCTCTAAAAATATTCAATATCCTGGAAAGAGATTTAAACCAAAAAATAATCTCATTCAGTACCATAATCAGGACTCTTGACTCCTTTTGAGACATTCAAATTTCTGTCAAGTATGTTCTCTCTTTCATATAACTCCCTTCAACACATGCTAATACAGGTCTGCTACTGACGAATTCCTTTATCCTTGTGAGTCTGGAAGTGATTCTATTTCATGTTGATTTGTAGATTACTTTTTACATCTATGCATTTGTGAGTATATGCTTATGTGTATTTGTATGTGTTTAACAATTTCTTATGAAATTCAAGTAACCAGCTCAAAGAGTAATTTTTAAAACCAAATATGGTGTACTACAATTCAAACATATACCAATTTGATAAATGCTGAAAAATGAAGTAGGAAAATTAAATTGTTTTCTATAATTGAACTGTATGCTTCTATCCAAACAGAAAATTGGGGTTGGCATAATGGCTTAGGAGGCAAATCCTTTACCACCAGGGACTGGTGACCTGAGTTGGATCCTTGGAACCCAAACCGTTGAAGGAGGGAACTGACTCCTGCAAGATGTCTTCCCTGCACAACAGCATGTCCACATACACATACTAAATAACTAAGTGTAGTAAAATTTTAAGAAAAGGAGAAATTATTGTATATTCAATAAAAGGATTGTAGTCTACAACACACAAGAGCCTTAAATCTGAACTGAGGTGTTTCAGGGACTGCGGTTCTTAACGTTATGCGGCATGATGGTGTGCGCAGTGCAGGGCGTGCGTGCTGCCTCTTCGGAACCAATGCGTCAGTGACGTCACTCATGCTCTACAAGTGAGAACACCTCAGATTCATAACACGTTGGATTCCTAGTTAGTCTTTTATCATTGTACATTTAGAAACCCTTTACAGCCGCTGACTGTTTTTTGAGTCTTACATTCAGATAGAGTGTGGGTTCATGTGGTGATATGTGGTGTCATGACTCACAGTTTAAGAACTGACTCCATTCAAGGTCCTGTGAATCGAGAGACTTCCAGTTTGTGTGTCCCTCTGCTCAGTTTTATTAAGAAATAAACTAAAATCTCCTAGAAGTTAAAGATATCAAAATAATTGACTTGAGATCCCCTGTAAATGATCAGTTGGAAGTTTCTAGATAGTAAATTATGGGCCTAGACCCTAAAATCCCGTTCTCAAGAAGTTAAGTAAGATTAAAAATATTTTATATAGTAAAATATAAATGTTTCCCATTGTTTAAGTTTTAATTGAAATGTAGTAATTATACATATTCATTTTGCTCACTCAATATATTAGTTTGATTAATATATGCACTATGTAATGATAAAACTCAAGGTAAATTATTTTTGATTGTCTAAAGCCAGTCCATTATTTGGCTCCTTAGAAAGACTAGGACTGTAGCTAGGTGGTAGAACAGAGTCTGAGCCCTTGACTATGGAAAATCAAATTTCCAGACTCTTACATGCTTGCTGGTCTCAGAAGCAGCCTGTCCTGGCTAAGTTATATGACCCCTGAAAGACTGTGGGTCTTGCTGCATATTGGCTGAAGGAGATACCAATTTCCTGAAGAATGCAGTAATGTAGTACTGTCATAAGGTGGAAGAGAGGGAGATGATGGAAGTCACATTGCTGTGGTGTCCTGAACTTGGAAGCAGTATTCTATCCACTTGGAAAGACGCAATAAACCCAGCATCATAGTCAGGAGGAGGAAAAATCACAGTGTGAAAACCAGGAGGTTGAGTGGATAGAGCCAGGAAGAGGCTGCCTACTATAGCCACAGGGTTGTTAATTTCTAGAACTATTATAGGCTTATCTATAAGTAATTTGAAGTGCTATACCATTTGAAATTTTTCTTAAATTACAATTTTTTTAATTAAAATTTTTATTCTTTAATTGCTTGATTTGAAACTTTTTGTTTGAGTCCTATGCTGAAAAAAATGAGGGAAACAGAGTAAAAAATATCACGGACAGAGATTGGAAAATACTGGCCACTATTAAATAAGAAAGAATTGTGTCTATCTTCAATCTTTCTTTTAACTTCAAAATTAGAAACCTAGATATAAGATAGGCAGGTGGGGTTGACTTTTTAACTGCCTTATCAAAATGTGTGAGGCCAGGGGCCTTATGAGAGGAACAGAGAGGACATATAAAAATAATTTTTACTTTTATTGAAAAAAATTGCAGCTGTATGACTCTTCTACAAAATTACCTTTTAAAACGGCAGTGAACACTCTTCTTCTCTTCAGATTGTATGACTCTTTTGCATTTTTAAAATAGCAATGAAGCAATCTAAGTTAAATGCAGTCATAAAAAAATTCTTTAGTAAAACAGTGATACTGGGTAATAAAGAATGAGGTATCTGTGAAATAATAAATGGCCAAAATGAAGTTAAACATCTATTTCCCCATAATTTTCAAAGCTTATATCAAGCTGATGAGCTACGTGAATGGCTTCCTTCAATCTAAGAAAAAAATTTATGGAGAATATTTTAGACATTTAAATAAAATAGCTTAAAATGATGTGAATAGTTTTCTTCCTATTTATCTTATCACTAGATACTTCAGTGCTAGGAGGCGAAAATTCATTTTCTATTTTCTCTATGAAATGTAGATTCATATCTAAAGGCTAATGTATGATACTAAAGAAATGTAATAAAGTTTGATATAAAACTGATTACCTTACATCTAAAAAATAAAGCTGCGAGTACTCCCAACTTTGTACTAGAAGTAGAAATTAGTGAAACTCAAGATGGTCCTAACATCTTCTACCTAAGAAGCATTAAATCCCAAAGACGCAGATGACCAATTCTTTTTCTAAAGGGTATAATAGCTTTCTTGGTAAGGAAAGAAGCCATGTTTAAGAACAAAAACAATGTCACCATTCTAAATTACATGTACTTTACTTTTACACACTATATTATTATACCAGCAAACATAGCTTTCCCTATCCTTGTTTTGGCTAATTACTTTCTACCTATTGACTTCAAAGACAGAGTAAGAAAGCTGAGGTTTGTTCATTTTTCTTCAATTAAGTCATTTTAGAAAATAAGTTGTCCAGACAGTTGTGCACTATGTGAAATTGACACTGATTTCTGAGGCTGCATGCATCTCACTCTGCAAGATTTTTACATGCACATACACATGTACACAAGCACATATGCATGCATGAACACACTTGTACGTACACACACACACACACACATACACACACACCACTATAGTTTATACAAAGTACTTCTTCCAACTATCAAGACTAAAAGTGTTAGAAAAGTAAAATCATAACTTTCATATTTCTCCTCCCTTCAGTGTTACCCCTGCCCTTCTTTCTACCCTTTCTGAACCAAACAAAATGAGAGAGTGGGATACAGAAACATAAAAAAATCTCAGCGCATTTGCTTGGGTTCCTATGCTTCTGTTTCTAGATTTTCTCATTGCAGACTTGTGCCTTAGCTAACTCACAGGACAGAAAACAATGGGAATCAGTTCATACTGTAGACGATTCTCCAATTTAAAAGAAGTCTTTGTCTGGGGTGTGTGTGAACAGGACAGAATTCAGTAGAAAGCAGACAGGTACATATCTCTGGAATTCTGATCCGGTCCTTGGCTGATCATGTGGCGTATAAGACTCTTGATATGTGTGGCAATGCCAGTAGCTGCAGCTCCTGGTTGGCCACAAGGGGAGCAAGGGGCATCATAGTGCACTCTGGTAAAAAGTGAGATTCCTAGGATTAAGTCTCTTAAGTATAATTTTGATTTATAATAAGTTCAACAGGACATAAACCTACTGTTATTGGGGACATTAGGAATCTGGGTATGATGTCAAGTATTATATTTAGCCTTATAGTTCTGGTGAGTATAGGGATTGTGACAACTTTGTTGTTGGATGTTCTGAATCCTTGCAATAACAATTTAAAAAACATTATTCGTTTTATTTGGGATTAAGTAGCTCCATATATCTACAGATAATTTAAACTCAGGCTGTCTTTTCAGCATAGAGTTTAATTACTCTTTGATACTAAATTGTATCTTGCTTGTGGCTTAGTATTCATGATTTTATATACTGTTGCTAACTTTTAAATTGTAACTTGTCTGCATATTACATTTTTTTTTTTTTTACAGATTCACAAATTTCTTCCTGGAGCTACTTCTAAATTTCAATAAAAACACATTTTTAATTTTGAGGAAGTGATTGCAGGTTATTTTGTCTTTTCTATTGTCCAAAATAATAATGCTGATTTCTTGAGTTGATGAAGGACCCAATATTAATCACTTCTGAGAACATACACCCTATAATAGGCATAAACATAGTGAATATGCAGATAGATAGATAGATAGATAGATAGATAAACAGACAGATACATAGATGGTCGATAGATGATAGATTCTTCTATAAGATCATCATAAGCCTAAATATGTACCAAGCATATAAATCCTTCTTGATGGTTAACATTTGGTTCTTGATAATTAGAATGAAAATCTTGACAGCTTTCCCAAATTTAGTTTGCTACCAGTCTGTTACAGTTTATAGATAATACAAGAATGCAGAATTTATATATGCTTCATATATAAAGAATTTTTATGTTCTAAATATGGTGATTCGTGATGAATTCATCTTTAATGATTCTACCAAACTCTTTGCTTCATGCTTGGCTAGTTACTCGATACATCTTTTTCCAGTGCCTTATGAACTGAGGTAATTACTAAAATTATATTAAAGTAATTCTAGCTTTGGGTCAAATACTAAAAGGAAATTGATCTCTTTAATTACCATTAAATGATTTAACTAAAATATATCAAAAATCTGTCATTGTTATAACGTAGCTTAAACAATTTTGTATGGAATCTGGGAAGGTCAAAAGTCAAAGAAACTACTCCAGAAAGTGTCATAGACCTAAGGAGACTGTTAGAACCACACAGTAAGAGCTTGGGGCAGGGCAGACACAGTGGTACACACCTCTGAGATTAGAACTCAGGAGGCAGAACTATGGAAATTCAAAGCCAGCTTGGTCTACATAGTTTTAGACCTGTCAAAGTTACATAATGAAACACTGCCTAAAATAAATAGTAAGTAAATATTAGAGTAATAGAAAAATTGAGTATTTAGAAAATACTAAAACTATAATAGGTTAAAAGAACTAGAAAATATGTGTTTTGTTTTAAAATAAAAGGTAGTAATAGGGTTTTGTTTTCAAGGTCAGTGCAGAAACCAGGGGCAACCCCAATACCCTATATTACTTTGGGAAACTCTTGGATTATCTTGACCAACAACTCAAAGGGAGATCCCTCATGCCTGGCACTGGGGTTTTGTTTTTGTTGGACAGTCTATGGCTCTATGGAGTAGAATTATCACCCAGATTAGTATAATTAATGTGTGTGTGTATGTGTGTGTGTGTGTGTGTGTGTGTGTGTTTAAGTGAACATAAACTAATATGTTTCCCTATGGCTTTTTCTCTTTTCCTTCCCTTTCCTCCTATAATACCCTCCCCATTTTCCCTGCACCTTTCAAGGCACCTGAGTCCTATTACCCCATTCTCTAGTATTCCTTTCCCTACCTTCCCACACTGGCCATGGTCCCTTTGTATTTTCTTGGCTTTTTGCCCTTGTGCTAGGATCCACAAATAGAGAAAAAGTCATATTTGTCTTTCTGGGCCTGGGTTATGTCTCCCAGGGTAATCATTTCTAGGTCCATCCATGTGCCAAATTTCATCAGTTCATTTTGTTTGCAGCTGAATCCTCTCTATAATGTATATGTAACACATTTTCATTACTTATTCATTAGTTGAAGGACATTTAGGTTGCTTCCACTTCTAAACATTGTGAATGGAGAAACAGTGAACATGGCTAAGTAAGCATCTGTGAAGGTTTGATCATATGGTAGACCTATTTTTAGCCTTTGAGACCCTGTTGGCTGAAAACAACACATAGCTTGGACACAGGACTTTGAGGAATCACACTGGGAATGATCTTGAAATTTCCTCCCTGAGGATTATCTCTCATCATGTCTGAAGGAGCCATGCAAGTGGACAAGGGAAAAACCAATCAATGGTCTTACCTATCTGTAAAGCCTATGAACTTCAACAATAACTAGCCTTGTAAGATATCCCCAGTGGTGAAGTAGTGCAGGTAACCAACCGTTGTCTAATTTGATGCCCAGCTCACTCTATAAGAGGGAATTCATACCTGGTATTATAAATCTGGCCAGCTCCCCTTGGATGGTAAGATCATGGATCCTACAGGAGAACCTACTAATGTCACTTTCCTAAACCAGCATAATCTCTAACTGTATTATACCTACAGATAAATGTAGCTCTCATCCCTCATCAAAGAAGCTTCTTTTTGCAGCAGGTGAAGACCCTCACAGAAATCTGCACAGATTAAAATGCATACAACAGACTGTGAGGTACTCAACTCTGACTTATACATCTATAGTACAATCCCCACACTTAAGGCTCAGAGAACATTGTACAAGAAAGGGCAGAGAGATTATAAGAGCCAGAGGACCAGTGCATTTGCTGAGAGATAATGTCTTTCATAATATAACAGGAAATATGCACCTGTGAAGTTTTAACAATACGGTCACTTAAACAAGACCTTCATAAGGAAAACACCAATTGACATGCCAATTCCTCTTCCCTAGATGGAGACCTACATAAAATCAGTGCTTCTGAGAAACTGAGAATCAGTTTTTCCAAGGACAAGCCTTCTGGTACATTAACCAGTCTCAAGTGGTAAGCCCTAAACACATGTACATAAGAGCATCACTAAATAGATTCAGCAGATTGCAGATTATATATATGTATATATATATATATATATATATACATACACACACATACATATATTTATATATATTATTATATTATATATTATATAATATTATATTATATAATAATTTATATAATGCATAATTATATATGCTTAAATATATAAAATTATATGTAATTATATATAGTATATAATTATATAGAGAGATGTGTATATATATAAAATTAAAGACGAGGTCATTAATTTGAAAGGTACGGAGGAAGGAGCAGGTAAAGAGGATAAATATAAATAATCATATATGAAATTCTTTAAAAAGATAATAATAAAACAAAAAAGTTCCTGCAATTCCTGAAGAAGACAACGGGAAGATCCCTAGTTCAGAAACTGGCTAAAGCCAAATCTTGCCCACTTCTTCTCAAGTCCAAGGACTGCCATGTCCCTGCTACCCTACCTGTGCCCTTCTTATTCCCTCCTCCCATCCATCTGAGGGCAGAAAGAGGTCCAGTGCAAGGCCATTTCTTCATTTTTCTCCATTTTCACAACATATAAAATTAGAGCTACTACTTGCATGCTATTACATAGGTAGACAAAACAAGGTATTCCAGTCTCCCATACCCACATATCTCAGATTTCAATCAATATGGCATCCAAAGGATGTTTTAAATTGCCTCTGTGCTGAGGATATATATATATATATATATATATATATATATATATATATATATATATATTCTTTTTTCATCATTATTCTCTGAAGAACCAAGAGAAACTATTTATACAGCATTAAGTCCCAGTGAAATGAGCACTATTGGTAATCCACAGATGCTTTCAAGTATATGAGGATCATGAAGGCTATTCACATGTACTGTACAATTCTATATGATGGACTTGAGCATTGGGAAGCCTTGGGAGCTTTGGGGATTCTTGGATTGAACCTCCTATAAATACCAATGAACGATTATAATTTTAAAATTTTTGGTTCAACATTTGGACTACTATGTATTACCTGTGTAATCAAGAACAAATTATTTAACTTCTCTGAGCTTTAGATTGTTTTTCTCTAAATCTGGAATGCTAATACTTTCATAAAAATTACTGAGATTAAATTTAAGTATTAATTCATGCAATATAAATTTGTTCCTGGTAAAATTAATAATTTTTCTAATTATTATGCATCATGATATAAAACTTTCCTTCTTACTCTTACATGTTATATCAATTACTTCTTCAATAACAGCCTTTTATGGAAGCCCAATTTGAGATCCACCCTGAAGTCTCTATTCTCCAGAAGAAGAGATTTGATTCTTAACACGCATATAGTACTTAAACGCCAGCCATGCCAGTAAGTAGCGTGGCTTGCCCTTCATTAATGTATTTCTGACCATAGAATCCGTAAGGAAGCATTTATTTTTCTTTCTGTCTTTATGTTTTCTGAATGTCTCTCATCTTTTTGTATCTCCTTGGAGTCCAGTGAGTTGTTTTGTTTTGTTTTTTTACTTCAATCATTCCTTGTGTTACTCTAGATTTTTTGTGTTTACAGAATCTATATCCACGTGTTTATATTTAGACTTTCAGTCAAGTGTAACTTATGATTAAAAGAACAGGATTAATCGATACCAGTATCAAAGAGGCCAAACAGTAGCAGAAGAAACTTCACACCCTGAGGTGTGCTATGCTCATCTCTTTAAATAGGAAACACAAGGAAATCTAGAAACTCCAATGGCTCTGAGGGGGAAAAAAAAACAGGAAAGTTAAAGGGAAATCTTTTTCATCTGAATGCAAGGATGTTGACAATGTGAATCTTTCAGATCTCCAGAACACAGCCGAACTGGAAGTTAATTCACTGCTGGCTGCTGTCAGAAGCAATCTCACTCGTCCACAGAGAAGCTGCACAAAGAGCTCTGTTCAAAACTAAACTACCTTGATAAGAAGCCGTCCTCCCGGTGTAATTAGGAAATACAATGGCTAGAACCAGAGCCAAGGTTTTAATAATAAAAGGCAGTCAATCCTCTTTATAACTTTCATGACATAAAAGCAAACTATAAAAGAGAAAGCCTGACATTTCCAGCTGATGTTACCTCACAGCACTTACCATGAGCAAATTATTTTTGTAAACTGAAAGAAATAACAATATCTTCTGAATGTCAAAAATCCTTTATGAAGTGACATTTGTGATTAATTAATTCAGAAGTAATTTTTAAACAGGATATTCCCAACAATTTTTACAGACTATTGGTAGACATTTTATTTATTTATTTATTTACTTACTTACTTATTCATTTACTTTTTACTCTGGCCACTATTTGTGAATTAAGAGAAAATTCACTGTGTCCTGAATTTTGCAGTGGCTGCCACAGGTTACAGAAGTCTATGTGGTTCAAGCATTGCTTCCTGAACACAGGACTCTTTCTGCCTAATGTTCAGTTCAAAAGAACCTTTCTTTTGGCAGGTTCTAAATGTTTTATTAGACTCAGGCCTGTTTTTATCTGCCTGTTTTTCACAGGAACTCAAGGAAAAAGGAATTTTTAGCCTTAGACCATTGTACAGCAGCTGTGGTCATTGTTTCAAACAAAGACCCTGATCCCTCTCTCTCTCTCTCTCTCTCTCTCTCTCTCTCTCTCTCTCTCTCCCCTCTCTCTGTGATGTCTGAACACACCTGTACACATAGGGATCAGAGAGGACATCAGGTGTTCTACTTTATCATTCTCCACCATAGGCTTTTGGAACAGAGACACGGTCTCTCACTGAGCCTGGCACTGGGCTAACTGAGTAACAACCCTAGCAATCACCATTCCTCTATTCCCACAGCACTGGGTTTACAGGCCCATGTGTCTACAACTGGTATGTTTGTTTGTTTGTTTGTTTGTTTGTTTTTTTAATGTAGGCTCTCATATCTAAAACTTAGATCTTCCTGGTTATTGAGCAATATCCTTGTTCATTGAGCCATTTCTCAGGCCCCCCACAATAGACCCTGATTTTCTTATTGATCTTCCAAGTTATATTTTTATCAAAGACTGAACTTTATCACAGCCTTTGAAGATAGTCAGAAATTGCTTGATTTTTGTATAGTTTATGTGCTACAGTTACGTCTTTGGTGATTGTCACATCTTTGCATCAGCTATTTTCTTTTTTAAGAAAACTATATATTAATTATATTATATCATATTATATTGTATTGTATTGTATTGTATTGTATTATATTATAAAAAGAATAGAACCTGATAAAGAATAGTAAAGTTGATCTTGCAACGAGCTACTGGCTTTTATATGCCAGTCTCTTCACGTTCTTGCACGTAATCTTGAGCAATGATGGGGGAAGAGATGATTTGTTCAAAGAACTATCATGCTTAGTTTTTGTCAGCTTGACACAAAGAGAAAAGGGAATCTCACTTTAGAAATTCCCACCATCAGATTGGTTTGTGGGTATATCTGGCTGCTGTGGGAGAATGCAGCCTACTGTGGATGGTGCTACCCTGGGCATGTGGTACTGGGTTGTATAAGAAAGCAGGCTGAATAAGTTAAGGAGAGCAAGCCCAGAAGCAGCCTGACTCTTGGGTTTTTGCTTCAGTTTTTGCCTTATTGCCCTCAATAGTGGACTGTAATCTGTAACCCAAATATTACCTTTTTTCCTTGTATTCATTTTGTTCACAGCAACAAAGAAGCAACCTACTACAAGCACGTTGTAACACATGTAGAATCCCTAACCCTATCCAGGATAACCCATTGCTTTTCACCAGAGTACTCCACTGCTTAGATGGATGGTCTTTTCCTCCCGTTCATTCCTAGACCCAGCTCTGTTCACGATACTCTACCTTCATACCCTACTTCTCTGGGCAGTAGTTAGTTCTTCGAGGAATATCTGTTCTCTCACTGGCCTTTGTTTGTGAGATCCTCTGAGCCAAAGTCTTTATGGATTAGTTTCCACCAGGGCATGATTTAAAAGGATGGAAAACTTAAGAGGTAAGGTCCCTGACTCTTTTCATTCCTCCTTTGTTCATTGGCTTTTAATGTCAGACTATAATTCTCATCACAGGCCCAAAGCAACAAGGCCAATCAACCAATGATCACAATCTCCAGAACTGTGAGCCAAAATAAACCCTTTCTCTTTATAACTTGATTATCTCAGGTATTTTGCTACAGTGTCAGAAATACGGTTATCTTCATTTTCAACATTGGAGAGACAATCGCCATAGAGATGTGATTCTGAACAGGAATGACAAGTGGGCAACTCTATCTTCTGTATATTGAGCACTACGAAACCACAGGAGTCAACTAAGTGCTCTCTAATTCTAGTTAACCTATCTGGACCTTGATTCATCCATTATCTGAGGATTCATTCAGAAGAGGAACTGGGCGTGTAGACAGGAAATCATATATCCTCTGAAGATTGTCTGAACAAGCATAGTAGCTGGAGTTATTATTTGTATAAGAGTTCTTGATGTTCATCTGTTCTTTTTTCTTTCAAGAAGAAACATACTACGTAGCTATTTTCATTCAACTCCATAGAGCACAGAAAAACCAATCTTTAAAAGGTAAATTCAACGATGTAATAGAAACTATTTTAAAAATTTGTTTATTCTTTGATAATTTCATATATATGCACGCGTGCGCACACATACACGCATACATATATATGCAGGAAATGTTCTTTGATCAAAGCCCTCCCTGATTTTCTCTCTCACCCTCTTTCACCTTCCACTAAATCTCTTCTTCCTTATTTCCGTTTTTACTTTCATGTCTTTTTTTTTTCTAGAGACGTCCTGCATCTAATTAGCATTCTTGCATGTGTACTGGCAGGGTTATTTGCTTGAGAGGGGCAAGGTATAGGTGGTTGTCTCTGAAGAATATGACTCCACCTCTCCCTGAAAGCTCTGTTGGTAGTTCCTTTGGGAGATGTAGGCTTATGAGTGCCTCCTCTATCCATAATGGAATGGTGATGGACCAAGTCTTGTCCAGGTAGCCACGATGCTGTGAGTTCATGGAGGCAATAGCCATGTTAAATCCAGAAAGCAGCATTTTACAGCACTGCTTCCTATCTTCCAGCCATTATTTTCTTTGTTCCCCTTCTTTGGGGGTGTTTCTTGAGGCTTGCAGGGGTTGGGGGTAGTAATGTAGATATCCCCTTTAGGGCTGAACACCCAATAGTCATTTGTTCTCAATACACTGGCTCATTATGTAACTCTACATTGCTTTTGTTCTCTGCAGACTGAAGCTTCTCTGACCAAGGGTGAGAACAGCCCTAAGCTGTAGGTATAAATGCAAATACTTAGTGGGTGGTTTGACAAACAACAGCAGTGGGTTCCTGTCTAGGGCATATGTCCTCTCCCGTCACCCTGGCTTTGACAAACGTCAGGACTAGGTATGCAGTCCCTGTGGCACGTGCCTCAACTCAAATCAGAAAGAAATTTGTTACACTCCCCGCCCCAATCATGTCTCTATTGTACCACTGGGCACATCTTGCCTGGAATGATGGTACTCAAGTTCACAGGATTCATACGTGGTTAAGAAAATTGATGAGTTATACCCCCAACAGTCTACATAGCACCTTCCTGCACTATGAAACTAGACACCAACCGTGGTCAAAGCTTCCAGCTCAGTTCCAGCTTCCTTTCACTGTATCTTCAGCAATTACTTTGTAGTTCTGGTGGGCAATAAAAATCTACACCTGGTGGGCGATCAAATGTCCACACCTGGTACTGGCATTTTTGTTTAAAAATCTATGGCTTCTAGGAGCAGCAGCATCAAACCATATCTCCCTTCAGATTATTTTTAAACTAGTTTACAAAATACTAACTTTCCACATGACGTTTTCACAAACCGCTCATTTTAGCTACCCCTCCCCACGATCCTCTATCCTCCTCCAGGTCCTCACTCCTATCCACACATAAACCTTTCTACCCCCAGTATCCCCCTACCTCATAACACTGTGTTCAACTACTCCCCTTCATCTAAGACATCCATCATTCTCCTTGTCTAGTGTCCAGGCATTTCCAATACTTTAAGTCAAACAGATCTGAAAATTCTAAGCTAGGAGCCATATATGAGATAAAACATATGGCATTCTTCTTCCTGGGCCTGGGTTATCCTACTCAGTATAATATTTTCCAGATCTATCCATTTACCTTCAAATCTCACAATTTCATTTTTCTTTACAGCTGAATAAAATTCCATTGTGTGTATTTATATACCACATTTATTAGTTCAAGAAATGAAATGTCAAACTAGACATAACTTATCTCTTTTATAATAACTGAAAGAATTACTTGTGTTAACATGCTCTGCTGTAGATGAGCCCACTGGTCTGGGAACTGCCTACTAGGAAAAGCCTTGCATGCTCATATCTTTGAGCTAGCTAGACAGGTATTCATTAACCAAAGATAATCCTATAAATGGATCAACTCAGCTTTTGCTCAAAAATACTGGGTTCTTCTCCAATATTAAGAAAGTAAAACTAACAAAAGACTTGTCCCAGTTATTTAAAACATAACTTATTACTCCAAAAGTTAGTGACTCACAATTTCTGTTTGCTCTTGGCCATCATAGGCCAGGATGACTCGTCTCTGCAGGATTCATCAGCCTGATCTTGACGTCCCAATGTCCAGGGACAACTTAATGCCAGGATTTGGGAAGATGATGTGGAATCTTCATACACTTATACAGTTGATAGTAACTTCAGGCTGGACCTCTGCTGGGGCTGACAAATGAGACCCACATGTCACATTTGACCTGTGCCTCTTGACAGCAGACCAGTTCTGAACATGAGAGTAAGAGAGAAAATGGGGAAAATGTATCACCTTTTCTCATCCAAGGTCAAGCCACTCATCTTCATCTACACGGAATTTGAATGTCACAGAACCAAAGATTCAAGAAGAAACAGTACAAATCCCATCAGTGTTACAAGAAGTGTCAAGCATGTGTGACCTTGTATGTAGACCACCACATATCCAATTATGACCCTAGAACAAGACACTCTCAGGGATTTCAGACAGATTATAGCCTCCGGGAGTAAGAAAGAAGCTGAACAAATACTCTGCCTGAAATCACAGTATAAAACAATCCAAAACCCTTATTTAGTCAGACCTTGAAAAATCAACCAACTCCTCTATTTCTCCACCCTTATCAATATTTCAGTTTCATTTAAGCAACAATTGTTGCATACTCTATGAATGCAAAGCTCTGTGTTTGTGATGCAGGGTGCAACAGAAGCGGAGCGTTTCTTTGCTGTGAACTGTGGGGAACACAGGGAGAGAACAGAGAGTGGGTGGGGGACTTAATGGAGTTCAAAGCTGTTGTTTTAGAGTTTCTTAGTCACAGGACCCATTAGAACTGCTAATTTACTTACAAAAAATGACAAATAAAATACCTTTTATTTTGATGCTTTCAGCTACATCAGCTAAGAGTCAAAGGTCCTCTACCTGGGGACTGTCAAACATGAACTTTGAAAAAAAAAGCAAGGTTACATTTATATATACGAGGGCAAGTAAACAAATAGATAACATCTGTTCCCAAGATAAAAAAATCTTCAGTCAAATTTCTGTGCAAAAAGCAACAAAACAATTGATGAAAGAATCTATTTTTATCCAAAATAAAGGGAATACTTTCAGTATTCACTCTCCTTCGAAGGACTACTGTCTCTATTGTCATCATCTCCATTTTATGATCTGACTGAAAACAAATGGTAGAGAAACACTAAAGACATAAAATCAGAGTGCCTACCTAGTTTCCATAGGAACCAGGAAAAGTCAGTAAATGGCAGAGACACACTAGCCAATATGGTACACAATGATTATGACCCTTCTCTGCTAACAGTAAAAAAATCTCTATTAGTTTTCTTGCACCATCCATGTCCTTTCTCATAGGATTCTTCTAAATTTTATCTATCTATCTATCTATCTATCTATCTATCTATCTATCTATCATCTATCTATCTATCTATCTATCCATCTATGTATCTATCTTTGAGATGTGTGCTCACATACATGCATGCATGTGAATGTCAAGTGTATATGTGGAGATCATAGTTTTCTCCTTCCTCCTTATGGGTTCTGGAACTTGAATTCAGATCATCAGGTTTGGCAACAAGTACCTTTACTGGATGAGTCATCTCACCAGGCCTTAAATGATTTTTTTCTTTACTAATTTTCATCAAAGACTTCTCAATCGGGAATTAATAGGCAATCCTGTCTAATCTGATATAGCTTCAACTTAGTTTAGTTTGGGATACCATTAACAAAGAAAACTGAGCTCACAGTTGGCTATGGAAGCTATAAATTCTCCTAACATACAGTGAATCATTTATCATTGCTATAGAATTGTTAGAAATGTACTATAAACAGTTTGAATGGAGTTATGCCACATGAGCTGATGATGTTCCCTTAAGATCCACAGCCTACCTGATAAGGACCCCAGTGCAAAGCATGGGAAACTTCCCTCTGGATTGGTCACAGTATTCCAGATTTGTGAAACAGAATAAGCTATTGTCATTGTTTTTGGTTCTTCCCACAACTTCAAGGTAGCACCCTATCAATAAAGACATTGCACATTTCACAGGAGTTGGCTGGCTCTAGCTGATACTGACTTGGAAGTCTCTTCCCTAAGGACTAACTCTCAGAGTGACCAAAAGTGTACCCACATTTCCAAGGGAGAAAAACAATTAACATTCCTATCTAGCTGTGTAGTCTATAAACCACAATGATCAGTCAGCCTTGATCCCTTGGTGGTCCCATGGTAGCAGTCTTATCTTAGGGATAGCTGATAGCTGTCTAATTAGACTTAGAACCGATTCAATGGGAGTGGATTCATTCATGGCGCTGTAAACTTAGTCTACCACCCATGGCTGGAGAAGTCATAGATAGTAGAAGAGAATCTATTACTGCTGCTTTCCTAAACCAATATAATTTTAACTATATTATAATACTTAATCTGAAGCCCATGGATAAGTATAGCTTCACCCCTTATCAAAGAAAATTCTCTTTGAAACAAAAATGGTTAAAGAAATAAATAATTGATCAAAATGCAGAGAGCAACAGAGCATGAGGTGCCCATCCCCAGTAGGGACACCTACAGCACAACCCCTACATCAAAAGCTCAGAAACCATCATGGAAGATGGGACAGAAACACTGCAGGAGCCAGAGAACCAGGATGTACATTATGAGGATCTGCTAGACATGACATGAAAACTGTATCCATGAAGTCTCAACAATGACTTTGCCTAAATAAGACTTGACTAATCATAACACCAATCAACATTCCAACTTGGATGGGGCAAGCATCACAAGCTTCCACCCCCAGATGGAGACCAACAGCCAGTCAATGGCTGCCAGGAGAAGTAGAATGAGCCTTCTTCAGGGCCAAGTTCCCTGGGCTGTTATTCATTCCCAAGCAGTCAGCACTAAACACATGTACCTGTGAGCAAAATGAAATGGACTCAGTAGTTTTTATATATGTCATTATGTAATATATATGTGTATATATTTGTATGTATAAACAATAATAATTAAAGAAGAACATATCATGAAATTTAGCAAGCATGGGGGACACGGGAGGAGTCGGAGTAGAGGGTTTTGTGAAATGATGTAAATGCAGTATTTCTGTATGAAATTCTTAAAAGCATATTAAAAAATAAAAACACAAAATAATGTATGGTGACCAAAGAGGCAAAGGAAATGGAAGGAAAGTGTAAACATCAGTATTAAAAGTATGGTATAAATGTATGGAAAAATGGAAAATACCAATTTACACATCTAATTCAAATATTGATTACATATTAAATCAAATATTGGTAAAAACAAAAATCCACCCTTCTAACTGATAAAGATAAGGAACAAAATGAACTATATTTCTGCATTTGGGAAATTTTGTAATGGGTAAGAAAGTAAATATATATGAAGGATGATTATAAAAAGGGATTACTGGGCAAGACTTCATCTTTGTATCTTCCAAGAAATAGTTGGTATGAACAGGGGGAGTAGTGAGTTTCCTTGGATGAGTTATCCAAAGTCTCTTGAAGGGACAAGACCTTCCTGACAATAAGCCAGTCAGGGAAAGGTAGAAGAGGAACTGTGTATTCATGTGGAACAAGAGGTGCTACCAGGCAGGAAATGAAGTTTGAAAGAACTCAGAGAAAGCCACTGACAGCTAATAGTTCCTGGAGAATTATGTACAGCAGATGCATAATGTGTACTAACTCGCACAACTTTGGTATTGTATTAAGGCATAATTAGCCTCATTCTAAAATGTTACAATTCTACAGAATATATGGTAAAAATCTACTCTTAGTGTGTCAGTTATTTATTTGGCTCCCAGAGTAATTTTAAGAATATTTAAGAACTGTGTCTAGCAAGAATATCAAAAAACTCAAATGGCATGCTTTTGATCAAAGATTACCAAGTTACATCCCATAAGCTTGCAAACAAAAAAAAATGCAATATAAAATACAGAAAAAAATATCCAGTAATCAAAGCTATTTCAGAACTGATCAAGATGTTTGAATAAGAAGGCAGGAAAAGGATTTTCTATATGTCATCAATGAACAATTGGAAATATAAACACAATCAATAACAACATAGGAACAATATAATATGAATTTCCAAGGGAGCAGTTTAAATAATTAGCAAGATTCATACATTTAACCATAAATATTTTCAAGAGAAATCATCAAATACCTGAATAAAAGAGAAAAGTCTCAATATTCCCTAAACTGGACAATATCCCCTAAATTGAGGATTACAAGTATCCTCAATGAAAGTACCAGGAGATGTCTTTGTGGACATTGTAAGCCAATTGTAACGTTAATATAAAAACCCATTGAAGCTGACACAAGTTTGTAAAATATCAAGGATGGAAACCTTATGCTACCTTACATCAAGACTTCTTATAGAAATATCATCAAATACATGACATTAGCATAAAAAGCAAAACATATAAATGTATCAAAAAATAGAAATGGAAAATCTAGAAATTATAAATCAAACCATATATGCACAGTTTATTTTAAGAAAATTATAAATGCAAATCAGTGGAGCGAGGAGACTTTTCCAGTGAGTGCAGGTAAACAACAGTCTACCTATGTGGGAACAGAGGAATAGTTCGTACCTTAGACTGTGTCATTAGGGTCTCTACTGCTGTGATGAAACACCATACCCAAAAGCAGCTTGTGGAGGAAAGGGTTGACTTCAGTTCACACTTCCTTATCACTGCCTATCATTGAAGGAAATCAAGATAAGAACTCAGTGCAGGAAACTGGAGGCAGGAACTGATGCAGAGGCCATAGAGGAGTGCTGCTTACTGACCTGCTCCTCAGGGCTTCCAGCTTGCTTTCATAGACTACCTAGGACCATCTGCACAGGTTGGTACCACCCAGCTTAGGCTGAGCCTTCATATATCATCACTAATTAAGAAAATACCCCCGCAACCATACCTATCAGCAATCTGATGGAGGTGTTTCCTCAGTTGAGGTTCTTTCTTCACATATAACTCTAACATGCCAATTTGATAATAAACTCGCCAGAAAAACCCATAACACACAATCAACGTGAATCATAGACGTAAATGTCACTCTAAAAATATATTGTTTTTGGAAAACAAATAGGAGAAAGTTCTTAAGGCTGAAAGCTATTATGTATAATATAAAATAGCCATAAAGAGAAAAAACTCAAGTTATTTTTTTTTCAAAATTAAGAACATCTGTCATTTAATAGCTAATGTTAGGAAATTGAGAAAGCAAAGCACAAGTTAAAGAATTTTTTTTCGAAGAATATATCAAGTAAGTGACTTATATTCTGGCTACTTGATTAAAAAGAACTCTTAAAACATAAGATTAAGAAGGCAGACAACAAGAATCTATTTTCAATAAAAGTAAAAAAATAAAAATAAATTTAAAAAGCAGACAATTTAATTTTTTTTACAAATACTCTAAATATATAAACAGATACATCATGGCAAAAGATATAAGGATAGCAAATGAGATAGAAAAGATATTCGTATCTCCACTAATTAGGTAAATGCAATTTAAAACCAAATGAGACGCACATGGATTAGAATAGCTAAATACAAACACTGAGGAACCGCGAGGAATGGTGGGGAGCAGATGCCTCAAATAAATTATAGGTGAACAGAAAATGGAAACCGGCGAATAAGGCAGAACGGCAGATCTGTAAAAAGTGAAAGAGAAAATCAGCTTCAGTCGGGTCTTTTTTGTTTACTCTGCTGGAAGTGACCAGTAGCCAGGCATGGTGGAGGAGAATGGCTACAAGGTCTTTTGACATTCGCCTGGGCTTGTCCTGCCCAGATGCAGCCATCCCTGGCTGGTTCAAATGAGGAATTCAAGAATATAGAAATTGATACTTAGCCTTTGGTCTATTTACCAAGGAGAGCTGTGGGAACAAAGTAAAGCCCACCAAGACAGCCCACAATTACTGTAAACAATTGCACTGGAGAAAATGGTCTACCCAAGCCTTTGGGAGCCCAGATGATGTCATCACAAATTGGACATCCTTTCTTTCTGCTTCCTGAATGCTGATAGGGCAGAAAGAGCTGCTGCATACTCCCACTCTCATAGAGATGCTCATCCAGAATGTTTTTCCTGTCATCATGATCCAAAATAAATTTTTATTTTCTGAAAGTTACTCTATTAGTTATTTGGTCACATCAATAGAAAGAGCATGTGATATACTGAACAGTAAAAGAAATATTATTGACCAAAAGTGAATCTCAAGCTAGAAAATGATAATCATTTGCTATGTAGCTCTGTTTATAAACCTCTTATAAATGAAACTATTGCCTGGGAGCAATAAGTAGATGTGCAAATGAAAGACCTGGAAAGTTATTAGCTCTGATAAATGTATTTACCCCCTTTACAAGCAAGGACTGGAGATAATCTGTGCATTGTTAGAGTTTGTAGTATGTAGTATGTACCTTCATTTCTGGAGGTCATAACATGAAACTAGTATCAGAAAGTTATTCTACTTCTGGGACCCCAGGTTTGAAAATCACTGGGCAGCTCAGTAAGGGAGCTTACGGACCACCAGCCACACCTCTTGCCTGTCCATTATAACGAAGATACAAAAGGTTGTACCTTTCATACAAGGGGTAAAAAACGTTGAAAGAAATAATGTCCTTTGATTTTGAGATCTAAAGAAACTGCATAACACTTCAAGACAGACATTGGGTAGGGTGTACGTTGTTAAATCTTTCTGCTACAGGGGAAGGATCACCAATCTGGGAACACATACTGGTTACCGACATAAGCAACACTAGGTCAGTTTATTCCAGAAAGAAAGGTTCTGGACTAAAATACCGCACTCCCTATTTGTCACTGAACTTGCTTTTCAAATGAACTCTCTTGTTTCAATACCTTGTCTCTCAATTTAATTAGTCTGCCTACTGTTTTAGCAGCTGGACCTTAATTCTGGTAATGCCTTGAATTTTATTGGATGATTCAAATGTGCAAACATATGTCAAAACTTGTGTGCAATTCAATACATGTCAAAAATAACTCTATATAAATGGCAACTAAAAGTGTCCTCAGACTGTCAAAAAATATTATAATCAAAGAGAAGTTTGAAGACTAAGTCTTAAGACACCTGATATTTAAATATGGGGTAAAGAGTTATGACCTTATAAAAAGTTCACACAGGAAGCAATGGAAGGACTCGGTGGTGGTGGGGGGTGGGGGATGCGAAGGGAAGAGCTTGTGAAGAGGAAAGGAATCACCCATAGTGTTGAATTCTGCTGAAGTTCAGGTGTGGGACATTGTGCTATATTCATTGTGTTTTGATTATTGGAGGCCAGAATGGCTTTAATAAGATCCACTAGCTGGGATCCTGTACATGGAAGTCAAATTGGAATGGAATAGGGAATAAATTTAAGATGAAGACCTGGTGATATCGTATGTCTTTTTTTTTTTTTTTTTTTGCGGGGGGAAGACAGCTGAATGGACCCAAAGAGTTTCTAGGGAAGATATGTTAGAGTCACAAAGGATGTGTGTGGTGTGGGAGGGATGTGTGTGTGTGTGCACACGCACGCACATTCGTGTGATATGGAAATACTTTGGGCATGCTGTAGTGTTTAGTAAAGATATAATTCAAGAGAGACAGAAAGATTAAGGAAGGAAGAAAATGATTATGGGGTATCAGTTCCTCCAAAAGTGAGAGGAAGCAGTTGAAGCATAGCTTGGTGAATGATCTACATAAGAGATCTCTGTGTACAAGATGAGAGTTGTTTCTCAGAATAGTTCCTGTTACGTTGTCCAGATTTCAATATGTACATTTGTAGACAAATAGATGAAAATGTAGAAAATTTTATTAAATCACTCAAACTAATTTATCACCACAAACTTACAAAAGAAAGTTTTATTCTGCCTGACTTCTCATTAAACTTTGATCTGTATTCCAGGCTCTAACTATATGGTAAAATAGGGTTTTATTTTATTTTATTTTATTTTATTTTATTTTATTTTATTTTATTTTAGTCTAATACATTTTTCATTAATAAATTGGTATTTAAAAGTTTAAGTAAAAGTTTAAGAAGTCAGATGTTAGATTTCTTGTTTATAATACATTAGTTCTCTTGAATACTTTCTAGCTAAAATGATTGAACATATAACTTAGATTCAGAAGACCATACTGTTTGTAGAAGCCAGTAGACATACAATTACAGTACTCAGTTTATCATGCATGGAACTTCCCATTAATTTCGGTTTTTTACCTGTTCCAGTATTGATGAAAAAGCTGAGACAGGAATGACAAATTAGCATGCTCTGTATGAATTTTGTGAAATTGTTTTGTGACCTTTGTAAAATGAAAAAAGTATATTCAACATACATTGCATACAAATCTGAAATTTCAAAGAAAAAAATATAAGGATTATATAATTTAAAAAAATCACATTGGAACTTAAAGAAAGCCTTTGCATGGTGATATTTGCTTGTCATTTCAACAGCCCTGTATGGAGCACTAAGAAAATGACTAAGCCTAGGTTCACCTTAAAGATAAATAATAAGACACTACAAGTAGATGTAAAAATAACATGTGACTTGCTTTATCCAGAGTTGCAGAGTACTGGGAAAGGAAAGAAACCAGGTAGTTTGGTTGTGTGAAAGAAACTGCTTCCAAATTGTGCCTTAAAAATAGGGCTTGTATTTTTCCTTACTTGTCTAGTACTTTGTTGTATTGGGAAATTTAGTGTAACCATCATACCTGGCATAAACACTGGCATGATGAGATTGTTTTTAGGCAGAGCTGGGCCTTGAGGAAATCTTTGTAAAAAAGTCAGAAGTTGTTTTAGTGTGTCTTTTCTGAGATTTATTGAGTTGTTTTCCTGGAGGAGCTCGATAGCCTTAACATGACTTCAGTCCCAGAAATGCTTGGCAAACCAGGAAGTCTTGCATTACTATGCACTGCAAATGGTTCCTTACAATGTCTGAAACATTCATGGGTGGAGAGTTCCTTCAGGCAGTACACTTGATTAGGGGTTCCCCTGGAGCTTTGGTGTGATAATCAATAAATGTGTTTCTGAAAAGCTACGTGAGGTTTAGTCCTTTGAGTCTGTTCCCCCAGCTCTTTCTAAGCTTCATTGCATCCCTGAGTGTCTGTCTTTGTTCTTCCATGCTACTCAGTTTATCAGCAACTTATAAGACACATTATATCCTTCTATATGAAATTTTTTTACACACAATAAAATACTTATCTTTTAGAAAAGAAAGGTTACATTTCATTTTTAGTTTTTGGAGTGGCATTTGGGGGCAATTCTTAGAGAATATTTAGTGATGAGTATGACAATGCAGCACTGATCAACTTGTGTTTTAGATAGAGTATATAAAATGACTTTAGTATGCTGGGCGGTGGTGGCACACATCTTTAATCCCAGCACACAGGAGGCAGAGGCAGATAGATCTCTGTGTGTTTGAAGTCAGCCTGATTTACAGAATGAGTTCCAGAACAGCCAGAGAAACCACAGAGAGACCCTGTGTCAAAAAAAATAAAAAAAGCTTTAGTATATTCTGCATATAGTCCTTGCTCAGAAAACAGTCTCTGTGGAGAGCTTCATATTTTTACAGCTACTTACGTACAACAAGGAAGCAAACTATGAAGTCCAAAGGAATAGCAAGTACTAAAGTTAGAGGGCAAGTCACAAAGGGGATTGATGGAACACACTAGCTGTAGCTTTTGCTTACCATTTGTAGTTCACAGGAGTCAGGTACTTTCCTCCACGGTTCAAGCACAAGGACTTAGAACGTTAAAGAAAGTACAGCTTAAATATCTAAAAGAGTGGCTCCTACTTTGTAAATTTAAAGGTTTGAGTAACTTGGATTCATTCCGCACAAGGATTTTAAAGTTGCTACTTGGTTGTTCTATCAATTTTCTATTAAAGTGGGTGCTAATAACTTTTGGACATGGATTGAGAGATGTGAACATTCTAAATGTGATATGCTCCATTAAGTGTGTGACTTTATCATTTTCAAGTCCCTGACAATTTTTATCCATCCTCAAATCCTATTCAGATAGAAGCAATTGATGCTGGCCAAATGTGTAGGTGATCCTGTTTCCAGATGCAGCATGCCCTTGGCAAATACTGTGTGATCACTTCCTCAAATCAAATTTTGATATCATTATCTGGAACATGCAGGTACAATGATCTTTACATTTTCATTTTTGTCACAGTATCTTCTAAACCAGGCTAATATAACCAGGTTTTTCAAGAGGTGTCTAACTAACACAAGATCAGTATGTTATTAAAAACTTGCATTTTTCTTTCAGATCTGTATTATTACTACTAAATAGACTTAGGAAAGGTGTGTTTTTCAGTGACTCTCTTTGACTTTCAAATGAATACATTTTATGGTTCTTAGAAAAATAGAAAGTTTGAAGCTCTTTAAAGTATTAAGAATATAAAATGTTAACTAACTCACCTGAAGGGAAAACTTTTAAATGAAAAATTCCGAATTTGTTAGAAAAATATTGAATTTAATAATAAAAATACTATATTGGATCAGCTTGACTGCAGATTTCAAACACTCTGGTAAAGCTGGAGAAACATATGCCAACTGTGTTTGAGATGAGAAATATGTACAAAACTGAACAGTTTAAACATTCTAATTACTTCAGGTTAATATAGATGTATTTATAAAAATGAATTTCCCCCTTGTGTGACTTACTCCTCCTATGTATTACATAAAACTTCAAATGTATAACTTTAAAAATGCATTATTGATATTTCCTACCCAAAGTGACAATTGTTGTTTCCTATATCATTGCAGTCCTACCTGGATATATTTTCTTCCCAAGATAACAAAAAAATGAATAAGAAAAGAATAGGCTCCATATCTCTATTTTATAAATATTGTCCATGCCTGTGAAATAACTTATATAAAGAAAATATAGTTATTTTTAGACATCAGTATAATGGGTGGATCCTGAAATTCAACTTTCTTCCTTTCCAAATGAGGCACCAAAGATGCCAAACTTGCTTGTTGCTGCCATGGTTACCACAGTAGTTAACAGAAATCAGAATTGGAGCATTTAATTTTCTGTTCAGTCCCTCCCTTCTATGCATGTTATAATTTTATTTTTTCTCCAGCCTAAATGATTTATAGCTCAGAACAGCCTCTAATGAGTGAGACTTCCTTATTGCTATCCTATATCCTATATCCTATATCCTATATCATAACTCTTTACTAAGTAAAGTTCCAAAAGAGGGTAGAGTCTATAAACTAGAAAATCAGGTTTTCACAAGACATAATGATAGAAACCAGAGATTTACAGTATATGTGAATGTTGACTAAGAGAAGCTTTCTGCTCTTATTTATGTCACGTCTAAGGTACTTAGTGAGAACTATTCTGCTGGCATTGCGCTGTAGGTAGCATCTCAATAGATACACAAAAACAACATCATGGTAGTCTAAATTCCTGACAATAATATTTTGAACTAAAAAACTAGCAAGTAAATTTGTATATATTCCCATAACACTTCTTTCCCAGTTGTAAACTCTTTAGAGTTTATCACATGGAAAATTATGCAGCAAACCCTTTTTATTTTCAAGTATAGAACAGAAAAACAAGTATTTCTTCACTTACTTTTCTTCTCTCTTTCCGTATCTTATCATCTTGCTTTCTGGCTTCTATGAAGAAACTGCTAATAACTTGAAACAATTGAACAGGAAGTTAAGATAACAAGTTCCCTCTGGGCACTGTATCTGTTCCCTGGGGAAGTCAGAGTGGTTGCACAACAGACCAGGAAATAGAGGATGCTTGGGACGAGTGTTGAGAGTGTTATGGCAGGGTTGGTTAATCTTCACTGTCATCAGCAGGATTTCAAGGCACCATTAAAACACAGAAATGTTTCCAGAAATGGTTTGCCTGAGGAAGACCCTGCCTGAGTGTGTGACACATCACCAGATAGGGGCTTGGATTCCAGATTAAATAGAAAGGGAAAAGTGAGCTGAGCACCAACACTCATCCGATCTGCTTTCACCTGAGAATGTGATGACAGTGGTTGCTTCACCTTCCTGCCTTTGTGTTTTCCTGCCATGGTGGATTGTGTCTCCTCTTAAACCCCTGCCCAATTTGAGGTTTGTCTTCTCTTAAGCTGCTTCTGTCAGGAAAACGAAAACAGTAACAGATACAACAACTCTTATTATGATTAATAAAGAACTTATTTATTTTTATGTGTGTGAGTATTTTGCCTGCATGAAAGTTATCTGTGTACCATGTGCATGTCTAGTGCTCATGGAAACCAGAAGAGGTCTGATCCCCTGAAGCTGGAGTTACAGACAGTTGTGAACTGCCGGATGTGGGTGCTGAGAGTCAAACTGAGGTCCTCTGCAAGAGCAGCAAGTGCTTTTAACTGCTGAGCCATTCCTCAAGCCCCTAATTCAATAGCTTTTAATGGTCCAAATGTTCTGGACTTAAAAGAAACTTCTACTTATTAGAAATGAAATGCTATGTAAAGTCTAAGGCAAAACTGGGAATTAGGCTATGAACTGTGGATGTCAACTTGAAATCTAAATGTAAATCTACTATCAATAAATGCATAAAGGGTGGGTCAACTCAGTTTGAAACCTCAGTTGTTTTCTGATTTTGTTTTAAGTCTTTCAGTCTTTAAAAGGTTCACCTTTGAGAATGAGGAGCCGAAGACTTGGAAGGCGATGTTGGTCATTATAAACACAGTAGTACATTGTTGCAATACTAGTCCACACAGTCTAAAGAGGAAGACAGAACAGAGTGAAAACAAGAAATTGAAACAACGAAGCAAAAGAAACCAATGGCATAGAAATTAGCTAATACTGGAAAATGAAGCCACATATTTTGGTAGTGAAGAAATGTAAATCTATGTTTTGAAAGTAAATTTTAACTCTGTTAGACTATAAAAAATATCCATATTTGGAAACTGAGTTATTATGCTATAAATAATATCTCAATAAACACACAAAGTTAAATGATGGTAGTCAATATTCCTGACACTACAATTAAAATTAATGTCAACTTTTAATCGTAAAACATAACTAATAAGAAGAAAACTAAATCAACCACCTGAGAAAATCAAAACATGATTATATAACTCTTGATTTTTGAGTAAAACATTAAAATTATAATCATAGGATACTTAAAAATAAATTATAATGACAATTACATGTCAAACTTTGGGAATGTAAACATGACTATTTTTATAGAAAAAAATAATAATAACCTTACATGAATTTTACCAACAAATAAGCAAAGAACAGCTAAACTAAAATAAAGCTAAGTTTGAAGAAATAAAACCAGGAAACAATATACTGAAATTCCAAAATTTCCTTTATATCGATATAAAAGTTTCTAAAAATGTAGCTGGTAATATAATGTTGAAAATGACAATTTCCCTGGAATGATCATTGTACTCTTAAAAGTTTCCTTGCCTCTCAAACGAGAAGTGATCACCTATTATGATTTATTTGGGACAATAATTTGTCTCAAGCAAGGGTCATATCTATTACTAGAAATTCTTGCCACCTGAGTCATGCATGAAGTCTGTAATCGGCAGAGTGTGTGTAATCAGAAGGAACTAAGTCTTAAGACGTATCTCTTTATACCTTGAGTAATTAGCTCTTATTACAAATATCTACATCTCATTTGCTAAAAAGCTACATCCGTAAACAGCTTATCTTGTTATAGATCAGGAGAAAGTCTAAGACATAAGAAGTTTCAAAGCTTTTTCTAGAGCTTAAACCTTTCTTGACATTAGTAGTAAATGATATTTATCCAAATCTTAACCGAACTTCAGCCATGATGGTTTCTAAAAGAAATGAAGGAAATAGAGGGAGGAAGAGAAGAAGGAAGGAAGCAAAGAGAAGAAAGGCTAATTGAAAACTTGAGTTTTCAAATTATACAGTTATGAAATATTATATGCTAATTAAAAGGAATCTCCAAGTTGACATAATTAATTACATTTGTAATTAAAAAAACTTTTACAAGTAAGTATCTTAGTAAAGTTAGTGGGAAAATATACACATTTTTCTTATAAAGGAAGTGGTGATATGTCATAATATACCTGGCTTTTATCTGTAAGCTTTGAAAATATGTCCTATACAATACAAAATGGAAACATGGTTGAAATTTAATGAGTTCATATAACAAATTGTCATTTCTTCCTTCTGAGATGCAAAATACTTTGTAATGTAAGTAACTCTTAAAGAAACCTATTTGTTTTTTTGTTGATGAAAATAATGCTTTTATATAACTCTTTCAGTTACATTTCTATCAGTATAACAGAACTGAGATAGAAAAGATCTATTTTGGCTCACAGTTTAAGGTTCCAGTCTGTGATCAATTGGTCACATTGCTTGGGTCTGTAGAGAGATGGCACGGCACAGCAAGAGTACTAACTGTTCACCTTCTGATTAGGAAATTAAACAGCAGGTAGGGGATGATTGGCCATCTCACAATCATCTTCCAGGACATTCTTCCAAAGACCCAAAGATTTCCTAATAAGCCTTGCCTCTTGGAACTTCTGCTACCTCCCAATGGCACCAAGTTGGGGGCCTCACTTTTTAGGGGACATTCACCATCCAAATTTTAACAATCTGTTATCTTTTATTCACTAAGACAGAACATGTCAATGAATAATAACTTGTAAACAGTTTGACTAAGGGAACACAGTTTGTAAGTGGTGTCCTCACATTTAGTAAAAGAGATGTTAAGTAGTCCACCAGCCAAGAAAAGGTTTGCCCTTGAAAATGCCTTTTAACTGCCTTTGTAACAACACTTGCTTGAAATAAAAACATTTTGCATTTAAAATGCACTTATCTAAAATGTGTAGATGCTCTTGCTCTCCAGCATCCACGAAGGCTTGTTTCTGTCCCAACCTCTCAGCTACCATAATCTGTAGATGCTCAAGTCTCTTACATAAAATGCCACAGTATTTGCATAAGAACCATGTCCATCTTTCTTTACACTCTAAATAACTTCTAAATTTATGACAGAAAGTAATGTTCTGTAACTATCTATTAGAGAATGCCAAGAAAAAACTCTTGACATGTTTGATATTGACACATTTTTCCCTTAAATATTTTGGTTGATTAAATCAATGGATGTAGAACTCTCAAATGGAGAAAAGACTATGAAAAACAAAGGAGAGACTGTGTGGGTTTATCAGCAAGGAAGTGGTGAATCATTTGTATGACCATCTGTCCAGAATCATTACTACTGATTTAATGACTGACTCTGCTGCATAGCTGCATTGTTCATGAGATAGAACAATCTTCAGGAAGCACCACCCTGGCCACCCTTGCTTCTTGAAGTGTTGGCAGACCCCAAGGAGACCACCTTAGTATTCCATCTTTGTAGTGTTGATTGGGCCACAAGTATGTACAAGACTTAGACTACAGTTTCATTTTACTCTGTGTGTGTGTGTGTGTGTGTGTGTGTGTGTGTGTGTGTGTGTATGTTAACATATCTTCATAAGAAGATAATCTCTTAGGCTCCCACTCCAGTGTGGCTTCACCTCTACCAAGAGATCAGGGTAGAGAAATGCCTGAGAACTTTCCAACCCAGCTTCAGAGTTCAGAAGCCACTCCAGCTAAGCCAGTCATAAGCAACTTATTATACCCACAAGAACTTGTATTGAATAAAAACAAATATTAATTCTGGATGAAAAAGTCATTTAGTAGTTTGAGAATTCCTGCCAAATAACTAGTCAATCGTGGAGTGATACGTGGGAGGCAGCAAACTTTCCAAAATTTTTAGTTGCAGTAACTTGCTAGCTCCTTCAGACATGATTTGGTAAGAAGCATATAATGGTTCAAAACTAAGTTTAAGAAACAGTAGTAGCATGTGAATTACCTAGTATGGTGGAGTCATTCATCATCATGAGTCCGTCAAAAACCTGTTCTTGAGTCAGTATCTTCAAGGGTGTCCTAGTTTTACATAGTTCTAATGAGAAGTATGTGGCATCACAGAAAACTTACCAGCTACTTTCAAGAACTCTAGCACCGAATATGAGTCTTTCGTCATTCATAACATCAAATAAAAACAAATGACTAATCGTAAAGCAACTAACCCAACCACAGAGCTCCTGTTGGTACAAGTGGGAAAGCATCAGCTGCTGGCTTTTTTCACCTTTGCTTAAGGTCACAGTCAGACATAGTCTATCTAGAGATAGAAGGAGCTAGAGAAAATCATAGCTCTATGGACTGCCTAACTCCAAGGCATGTGTCCATAGGCAATTACATAATTGGGCAAGAATCATACAGAGGTAACTTACACAAATCTAGACTGTATAGCCTACTACTTCATCCAGGTCGTAGAGTGTGTGTCTACTGCTTCTAAGGCCACGGTGAAGCACAGCCTGGATGTACATTCAGCATGAGTGAAAATATGGAGTTAAGAGACGGTGAACGTGAGTGCCTTGGGCTTTGATGGTGGGATTGTAACAGACACCCAGCTGACAGTATCAGTCTGACTGGTAGAAAGTATGGTGCAGTAAGCACACGAGCCAGAACAGTTTATCAAGCACTATTTACTATATATTATTGGTACTGCCCCTGCGTTGGACTGTCAGCCAAGTATCATGGTTAATTCCAGCAACCCCTGTTACTGTGTACAGCATCACAACTGCTTTAATATCAGTGAGAGATGAGAATATCTCTGCTCCATTGAAATCTGAGAGCACCACCATTAAATATGTGATCTGTGTATTATACAATGAATTACCATATCAAAGAATATTTTAAAAGGGACAGGCTGTGTTCAGAAGGTTGTCTAAGAAATCTTCTTGGTGAATTGCCTGAGGAGATCTCAGAAGAAAGCATTGAGTCTTCAATCTCTAATAACTCACAGTGATTTATTTGCTCATTTAAATAAAAAAACACATTTATACTTTTCTATTCCAAAGTTTGTATTTATCATGGGCTGAAATATACTCAACTGCAAAAATCCTGTCTGCAAGCCTACCTTTCAATGTGGCTTCTGAGGACAGATCTGTGAAGAAGTAGTTGACATGAAATAAGACGGTCCTATTGCTGTCCTGAACCATTAGGATTGATTTCCAGGGAGCTCATTGTTTCTCTCTCTCTGCTCAGAGGACAAGCCAGGCTGGGAGCAAAAGTCTCCAATCCCACACTCCTGACTCTAAAGTTTTGTGTTTCCCTCTCCCTCCCTCTTCTGTCAGCTACAATTAGAGACTGGGCCATCCTTAATGGGCTTGGGGTTTCAGGGTTCTCCACAATGGTGCTGAGCTAATGACCCAACTTCCATCCACTAACACCACTGTTCTAAGGCTCCCAACAGGTCCCGATACCACCACCTGGGAGTCAAGTGATTAGTCCACTGGCTCTGAGGAGATATTCCATACAAGAGACATACAAGAGATTCCAAAATGTCAGAAATCTGAGATGCTACATGACTAGAATCTGGTCTTGAGGGCAAAATTGAACATTGAGAGTAGACAAGGAGGAGACAGAGGAAGTTAATTTCATGGTTACCCTCTGACATCTCCACTGAATTTGACACAGAGTATGGTAGTTTGTATAACAATGGCCCCCAGAAGCTCACAGATGGGAATGTTTAGAATTAGGAAGTGCAACCTTGTTGGAATAGGTGTGGCATTTTTAGAGGAAGTGTGTTTTTGGGGGGTGAGTTTTGAGGTTTTTAAAGCCTATTCTCTCTCTCTCTCTCTCTCTCTCTCTCTCTCTCTCTCTCTCTCTCTCTCTCTCTCTCTCTCTCTCTCTCTGTCTCTCTTCACACCTGCATGAGGATCAGACTGTAAAGCTCTAAGCTACTTGCTCCCTGCCATAATGATAACGGACTAACCAGAAACTGTAAGCAAGCCCTCAGTTAAATGTTGTCTTTTATTAGAGCTCCCTTCATCTAGTGTCTCTTCACAGTTGCAGAACACTGACGAAGACACAGAGATTATTTTATCTCAATACATGGTCAAATAGACTTTAACTTCAGAGGCCCTAGGGAATGAGGAGATTAAAATATTTGCTGAAGTCTTGTCATTTCTGCACAATACCAGATTTTAACGCTCATTGGAAAGCAGGTATCAATAAATAATAAATAATAATCAAAACCATTATATTAATAGAGCTGCATCAGCTCATTGTTTATGATCATAATTCTTATTTTCTCTTGATCATAAACAGAGACTGGATAGATGGTTCAATATGATTAAATATCCCGCTGGTGGACATGAATTTATTATGAAGTATTAATATGATCCATTAATAAGTTATTTCACTTGGCACAGATTTGATATTGGACAATAGAGAAAACTTTCATTTTCTATTTTTTAACTTCAAACAAATTTCCGACAGATTTTGAGGTCAGAAGTTTTAGAGTAACTTGTTTCACAGACAGACAACCCAAGACAACCAGCTGCCATGCCAGGCTTCTGAACAAACACCCACCTTTTGGGACAGCTAATTGTGACAGTCCAGGTACCAAATCTCCTGGCTACTGTCATCTAAGATGCTGTTCAGAAGTTCAGAATCCTCTTGTGATCTTCATTAGTTGCCACATATGAGCCTATGAACAGCTTCCTCCTGTGGCCCAAGGGAAGCGAGCCACAGAAGATGGAGGGTTCCAGAATTTTAAAGCCTGAACAAAAACCCACTTCTTACACATTGCAAACAACTGCAATCTTAATAATTCCCCAGATCTCTGTTGCTTATGGCCCAATAAAGAGCCTTTAAAAAAATCTTGAGGATCTTGCAATTAATGAAGAGATACCGTGTGTTCATCATGTCATATTCATCATGACATAGCTCCAGGCACTCTAAAAACAACATGGAAACCTGTTTTCTCTATATCCATTCAAGTAAGCCATAAAACTCCTAGAAACAGACCTACAAAACAAAGATGAACCAAGTATCTCTTATACTTTGTTTTACGTGGACCTGAGAACTCAAGTAAAGATATACCACTATGTGCACTTATAGTCACATGTACATACATGTGCACATATACACACACAAACACACACTGGACAACTTCTCTACCACTGAGCTCTACTCCCCAGCCCCGGGATACTCTTCTCTTCCATTCTTGTGTGTGTGTGTGTGTGTGTGTGTGTGTGTCTATGTGTGTTTTTTTTTTTGCCCATGTCTATGTGTGTGTTTCTATCTGGGTGTTTTTCTGTGTGTGTCTGGATGTATGTCTCTTTGTGTGTCTGTGTATGTTTTTCTGTGTATGTCTGTGTGTTTCTCTGTATGTGTGTGTGTCTCTGTATGTGTCTCTATGTGTGTGTCAGTGTGTGCCTCTTTGAGTGTGTCTGTGTTTCTGTGTATAGTATATAGGATGAATGTTCTGATGTGGAGCATACATGGAGGGTCTGCATTCATATAGATGTATATGCATTTTATACCTAAAGTTGATGTCAGGTGTCCTCCCTGATTGTTCTCTACTTATTTATTGAGATAGGGTTATGCAGAGCCAGAGTTTCAGAGTTCAACTCACCGTCTCCAGCTAGGCTCCTTTGCTGCTTGCCCTGGGAATCTCCACCACCCAAGTACTAGCTTTTACATAGGTTCTGGAATCTGAACCCCAGTTTTCAGGCTTCACCCACTGAGCCATCTCCCTAAATCCTGATTTCTCTTTTAAACTTTTATTTTGAAAAAGGACTCATCAAGTTTCCATATTAGCCTAGAACTCTCTGTGGCCAGGCAAGCAGTGAGCACTCATCCATCCTGGCTCAGCCTCCTGAGTGGCCCGAATGACAGATGTGTGAAGCTGTACTAATCCAGACCTCTGGCTATATTTAGATGGTCACTCGCTCAGTGAGTGCCTTCCAATCTTGATGAGATAGGAAATGACTATACTTCAATACATCTGAACATTTGCAATGTTTGGTGAAGACACACAGAACTATAATGAATTGGATTTTACTTAATAGAAGCTATTCTACAATACAAGGCAATATTAGCAAGAAGACCATTTTCCCCTAGTTTGCTTTGAAATCCTCATTCTCTACCCAAACAATCTTATTCCAAATCAGAATGACCAATATGTGATTTTTCTCTGAAGTTGATAAACCAGGGCAAGATCATGAAGCTCGGTTTTCTGAACTAATGTAATTTTGTTTCCAATAACAATGCAGTTATTTCTCTTTGAAGAGCAAAGTTTCCATGCTAGATGTGGTGATGTAGAGATTAAGGTGATATTACACATGTCACAACAGAACCCGGTGAGAATACATTTTGGGAGAGAAAAAAGAAGTAATGGTGACAGGCAGGCGAGGTATTCCAAATTGCCAGGAGCTCCCAAAACCACAGCAAAAATAAGGTAAAGGTGACAGGCAGCCTAGGTATTCCAAATCGCCATGGGCTCTAAAACCACAGCAAAAATAAGTCTCTAGCAAAAATAAGTCTCCTGTCCTGGGTTTCTTTTGTAACATGGAGTTGACTGTGAATAGTGAATATTGTTGGCAGTCAGAGAATTATTTCAATACTCATTTTATACAACAGCTTGCCATACAGAATGGTGATTCACACTGCAGCTCTCCCTGAGAGTTATGCAGAAAATCTGCTCTCATATCAAAACAGGTAAAAACAGGGTGTCCTAAATAAATGATTGTACAATTCATACATTGTATGTGATTTGGTAATTTTATTTAGTAAGATTTTTTTTAAATCAAGGGAGGTTTTGTTTTCTTTTTCAGTACTTTTCTCACAAAACTTTTTTCCCCACCAGATGATATTCACAAATCATAGAACTAAAGTTAGTTTGTTTGATACTTTGTACAGCTTAACAAGCACGATTGGGTGGCGGAACACAAATCTGCCTACATAAAAAGTACCTGAGAAGTGGCTTCTAAATAGAAGTAATGGAAATGGAGTTGGCAGCCAGTTTCTGCCACCAGCGAGGTCCACTTTCTCTTTACGACCTTCACTGTGATGGGACCTTCGCCAGCAGAGGCCACACTGTCCTGTCCCCATGCTCTCAAGGATATACTGTGGGTATCAAATGGTCAAGATGGCCAACAGTGGTGTGTGGGTGGAGTGTATATATGGGGGAGGTGTCATGTGTGTGTGGAGGGTTTGTGTAGAGGGTGTCCTGTCGGGGAGTGGAGGGGTGTAGCATGGTTGTAGTATGTTGTGTGTGTTTCTGTGTGTGTGACTATGTTTGTATGTGTGTGAGTATGTGTTTGTGTGTGTGTGTGTGTGTGTGTGTGTGTGTGTGTTCTAGAGCTTCAGGGTAAGAAAGGCAGGGGGTTTCTGACAGGTGTGAACTGAAGCACCGCCACAAAGGTAGGAAATCTGTAGACAATAAGTGGTGGCAGGCAGGAAGAGGACTTGGAAATCGGGTATTCCCTCAGATGCATCAGAAAAGAGGCATTTTACTACATTTTACTACAGCAATCCATTGACCAGAAATATCTCAGTCATTAGCCATGCAAGATGAGCCAAGACACAGGTTTTCTAGTTTTCTGTTATGTGTGATCGAAAAGGACCAAGCCACTCAATTTGCTGGGAGGGCCTTTTGGAGTAATAAAAATGCAGATACTGATGAAACAACATGATCAAAGCAAGTTGGGGAGGAAAGTGTTTAATTCGACTCATGCTTCCACATCATTGCTCATCTATGAACAATGTCAGGACAGGAACTCAACAGGGCATGGACCAGGAGCTGATGCAGAGGCCATGGAGGGTTACTACTTGCTTACTTAACATGGCTTGCTCAGCCTGCTTTCTTATAGAACCCATGACCACCCCCCCAGGGTGGCATCACCCAAAATGGGCTGGACCCTCCCCCATCAATCACTAATCAAGAAAATGCCCCACAAGCTTGCCTACATTCCCATTTTATGGAGGTATTTTCTCAATTGAGGTTCCCTCCCCTCTAATGACTTAGCTTGTGTCAAGCAATATAAAACTAGCCATTATACTAATCAGGTATAGGATAACCTGAAAATGTGTAGGCTATTAATAGGGTTAAACTTCTTTCCAACATTAGTCTATTCCTACATATAGTTATATCTATTTATTTAACGTCTTCCATAGGTACATTGAGGATACATATATAGCTAGGTAAGCAAATAGAACTCATATATGATTCCATATCATTTTGTATTCAATGGAGGCTTTTAGGAAATCTAGCTGATCTTAGTATCTATATAAATCCATCGATGCAAGTGCTGTTCTACTTTGGGAACTGTTTTGCTTATTTTTATACAGCTTCTGTCTTCTGTTTTTCTTTTCCATTTTGTTCCCAGAGTTCTACCATTTAGATTCTGTCTAAACTTATTGCCCATAATGTTTTCAGTTTACCATTAATGAGTCACATGGGTCAAATTCCATATGTTTTAGAATCCTGCTTTATCTGTAAATATACAGTAAGAGAATCTTGACAACTGTTCCCACCATCAATTCAGGAACCAAATAGTAAGCCCTATCCTTTCTGTATGGGATCATGCTCAAAATAACTTTCTGAGTTCTCCCTATTACATTTTATGTAGCATTCATTGTGAATATGCATTATATTAGGTATAGCATAGTCTCAGCTAGGATGATTAATTTTTTTTCAATGCTACCACAAGTGGGAAAGATGGCTTAATAAAAAAAATTGGTTGCTGTAATACCTGTTCAGGGAGTAGATGGGGGAAGGGAGTCAGGAGGTAGGGAACATGTAGAAGAACTGGGATAGGGGAACTCTGGGAGCTAGATGACCAACCAGTCTAACAAAAACAGCCAGTTCTAGTCTCAAAAAAAAAAGTTATAGACGGAATTGCAGAAGACATCCAATGTTCTCTGATCTCCACACATGCCTAAATAGGGAAGCAGCACACACACACACACACACACACACACACACACACACACACACCTATAACTAACACAAGCCTACAGTGGGTCTTTGGTAGTAGGCAAACAGCCTTACATCAGATATCAGATTATCTATTCTTTAAACACCACCTTGTCATAACTCACATCTGTCTCATTAAGCATTCCAAAAACACTGTTACTTTACTGTGCAAAATGTCACCATCCTTTCACCCACTAAGGAGGACAGAAATCACTACCATCTTCAGTTCCAAACTCACTCAGACAGGTAAATGGTCTTAAGGTTCAAAATGCCTGCAGCTGGCCTCTTCTGTCATGGCTTGGCATTCTCTCAGTTGCATCTCTCTGGGCATCTAAATTCTTATAACTCACTTCAAGTAAGTTGTTGGGAGTTGGCAAACATTATCTCATTACACATGTTAAGACGAGGAGAGAGCAGTTACACAAGGATGGCACACTTCCTCCATTGCACAGCGTCTTCCAGTCTTGGTGGCAGGCACCCCCTCACGTTTTCTGTGTACTTTGTATGCTGTGAGAGTGATGAGAAGATTGCATTTGGAATTCTTTGAACTTTAGACAATAAAAAGTCACCGTATTTGTTTTCCAGTTGTTTTTCAGTTTCTTTCAATTTATCATGAAAAAAAAAGAAAAGAATTTCAATCTCTTCAGTCTTATGAAAAGGTTTCTCTGCCAGATATGTTTGTTTGATAGATAAATAGCAATCTGAAAGGAAAAAAAAGCGTTAGAATATGGAACTGTTTGCAAAGAGTGAGCTTGAAAAGTAACAATTCCCTGTGAATCCTTTTTAAAGTTATTAACAATAAAAGGTAGCTTTGACCAATAAACATGAAGAGCTTCTGTATTATGTGATATGCATGATCTCCACATTTGTCTAACTACCCACCAGTCTTGCCAGCCTTTGTCAGCAATGTCTTCTCAACTCTTTTTTCTAAGAAAACAGTAAAGTGAGTAGCTATTCCTCCTTTCAGGTTATATGTAGACATACACAGATACACTAAACCAGGCGTTCTCATCCTTCCTAATGCTGCAACCCTTTGATACAATTCCTCATGCTGTGGTGAGGAATAATAAATAATAATGAAATTAATATTAAATAATATAATCAAATATATAACATATATAAATATATTTTCTAATATAATATACATTATAGTAATATAATATAATCACATTTAATTATAATTATATAATATAATATAACTTATTCACAATTCATAATTATATAATATAATGTAATAATACATAATATATAATATAATTAATATTGTACAATATTAATATAATTAAATAAAACAATATAATTAAATAATATTAATAATAAAAATAATAAAAGTATCTTTGTTGATACTTCTTATCTGTAAATTTTGCTACTCTTATGAATTGTAATGTAGATATCTGATATGCAGATGGTCTTAGGTGACTGCTATGAAAGGGTCATTCAACCCCTAAATTGGTCATGACTCAAAGGTTAGAACTGTTGCACCAAACCAAGGGCTTTAAGCATTAAGTCCAAAATAAAAATAAATAAATACATAAATAATATGAAAACTAGATTTTTTAAATATTATTTTATTTCAAAATTTTAATGCTCTTTTTAATTTTCAAAGTGCTTTCTCTTTTTTTGGAATTTCATACATTATATTTTAGTCATATTATTTCCCCTCCCCAACTCCTTCCAGGTCCTAACCCATGCCTCCTTTCTCACTCAACTTCATGTGCTACTTTCTCTTAAATGAAAACAGAAACAAAATGAAACAAAAATAAAAATAAAACTTGAAATCTATTTTCTGTTAGTCAACTATTCCAATATGGGGCCTGCCTGCAGTGTGATTGATATACTCAGTGTCTCTCCATCGAAGAAAAGAGATTTTCATTCTTCCTAGCAGCTCTCAATAGTGCCTTGGCTAAGGACGGGACTATGTGCCTACTTCCCTTGCTCCATGCTGGGATTTTGTCTATTCTAAATGCATGCAGATTTTGTGCATGCTGTCATAGTCTCTGCGAATTAATATGGACATCAGGCCTTTACTGTCTAGAATAGGATGATCCCTTGAAGTCATCCACTATTCTGGCTTTTATAGCATTCTGCCTTCTTTCCACATAGATCCCTAAACCTTGAGGAGAGGGCTTCAATGAAAATATCCCAATCAGGGCTGAGTTTTCCAAAATCTCTCACTCTCTGTAAAATATGCTACAGGAAGAAACTTCTCTGGTGTAGTTTGAGTGATGCAATGATTAGTAGGTATAAAATATGTCACTGGGAGTCATTTTATTGCTACATTCATTTAGTGGAATAGTATCAGTAGATTTTTCCCTAGGGGCTATGACCTATCTAGTCTCGGGTCCTTGGGCTCATTAATAGTGCCAGATATATGATTCAATTCGTGGGGCAGGTTTTAAATTCAATTTTAAAACTCCAATAACATTTGTGCCACTGTTGCACAGTGGGTATAGGTCATTCACTACTGTAGCTCACATGGTTTATAGATAGTTGAGGTTGATGATTATGTTTTTACTCCAGTAACATGTATTGTACCTTCCGTCACTATGAACACTCATATGGATGTCTTCAGCAATAGGAAATTACCACCAAATTGTGGAAGGTTGCTATTATCATTGACAACAACTTGTAATGGAGGTATATAGAAACACTTTGGTACAAATCTCAATTTTAAATCCTTTTTTATCAACTGGAGCAAACTTTCTGTGACTGAGAAAAATGTGTATGCCAGGGTCTATCAGTTCAAGTTTAAATTATCCTTCTAACCCATCATTTAACTCTGAGAATTTGAGCATGATTACTTAGTTTCCATGATGCTTTTCTGTCACTTGTAAAACTGGAATGATGAAGGCACCTATATTGTAGAAATGCTATAATGAATAAATTGCTTATATAGGCCAAGTCCTATGTCAGTATTTGCCATGCAACAAGTATTCATATATTACCAAGCAATAGTTACTGTACTTATTCCATGACATGGAGACTTAAAATATTCACAAGCTACCCGAATATTGAATTTTGTATACCAGAAGCAGAGCCAGCAATCGCCATGATCTCAATATTTTGCTTGTGTTGTGATGGCCATTTCTACACCCACTGCTCCATGTGGAATGATTTCTGATCAGTCGCTCCTATCTACCTATTGCTTTGCCTCAGGAAGGAAAAGTTTAAGTCGGCTGAGAACCTAATAGGGCAAAGTTATTCTCAGTTGCTTGGATGGAGATGTTAGGTCTTGGTCATGTTGTCACAGTTGGGTTTTGCATATATGAAACTATAAGTAATTAAAATTAAAGTTGTAGAGCCTAGAATATGCCAAAAATATTTAGGGACAATCAAAAGTATATGGTTTGCCCATCTAAAATTGGAACTTAAAATGAGCAAAGATGCACTAGGCAACCAAAAACAAAACATATCAAAGAGAGTTGAGATGAGGATTCAAGAAAATTTAATGTAGTAATGATTTTGCTTTATTGTTAGCATTTTTAGTAGTTCTTTTTTTTTTTTTTAGAGAAGTTACAAAGTTACAAAAAGCCTAAGTTGAATATAGAATTCTCACACAGTGCTTTCTTAAAGTACAAAGTTTCCACAAATAATAACAGCTTGTATTAGAGTGAAGCATTGTTAAAACTCGGGAAGGGATCTTACGTGTTGCTAACGTGAGTCTACAGTATGCACTATGGGTCGGTTTTTGTTTTGTGCAGTTCTGTGTATTTTAATAACTAGAAGATGTTATATAACAGCTGTTGCAGATTAGATTGAATCGCTTAAGGGCGGTAGCAAATGTCCTAAGTATCATCTCATCTTCCTTTACTTCTCCCAAACTTCTGGCAACTACTGAAAGTTCCATTGTCCACATAGTTTTGTCTTTTCTTGAGTATTTTGTTTCAATCATGTGTCACAGAGTCTTTTCATATCGGTTTCTTTCACTTAGTAATATCCATTTAAATTTCTGTCATTTCTTTTTATAGTTTGATAAATCACTTCTTTTTTGCACAGAATAATATCCCTTTTGTGAATATACCAGTTTGTTTATCTGATCACCTATTGAAGGACATCTTGATTGCTTCCTCATTCTGGCAACTATGAATGAAGCTCCTATAAATATTCCAGTATAGGTCTTTGTGTAGACATAAATTTTCAACACATTTGGATAAATACCTAGGAATGCAATTGCTGAATCTTATGCTAGATTATGTTTAGCTTCAGTAGAGCCTGCCAAACTGCCTTCCAGAGTGGCCCTGCAATTTGCATTCCCACCAGCAATGAATGAGATTTCCTGGTTACTGCACAGCATTGCCAGAAACTGCTGATGCTTTGAGTTTCGCCACCCTTCTAGGTGTGCAGTACTACCTCGTTGTCTTAATATGTGATTCCCTAATGAACCTGATGTTTAGCGTATTTTCACTTTTTTGCTGTGCTTGTATCTTCTTTGGTGAGATGTCTATTCAGCACTGATGCTTTAAAAAAATAGTATTTTTTGTTTAGGTTGTTATTGCTGAGTTTTAAGAATACTTTGAATATTTGTCATGGACAAATCTATCAGATATTTGTTGTGTAAATATTTTCTTCTAGTCTACAATTTGTTTTTTCATTCTTTTAACAGTATTTTACAACACATAATATTTTGGAGTTTAATTATTTATATAGTATAGTTGAGAACTAATAATAGCATCAAGAGAATGATGTATTGATTATATTTAATAACAAATGGACCCAGAGTCACTTTTTAATTTTGTTTGGATAAGAGCCTAAAGACAAACTTGTTCAGGAAATTTACTTAGAAATGTAAAGATTAATTATACAAATATTTTAGGAGAACTCATAAGAGGTGCAAACAGTTTAACCAAAAAAAATAGATATTTTGTATAAGGCGGGTGTTGACCTTAGCAAAAATTCCAAGTAGCGTACATAATGTATATCCCAATAGATTTCATATGTCGTATATCATTAGATCATATGCACACAGAGAGATGTGTGTACATAATTATGTGTATACATACAAAGCCACTTGTCTCTTAACAGGGGGGACATAATCTGAAAAATGCTGTGTTACATGATTTCATTCTTCAAGGTTCAGATTGAAGGAGCATAGACTCAGAGAGACACCCATTGGTGATCCAATCTTACAAGCTCCTCCTTGCATTTATTCTCTTGATAAAAATGTTGCATGGCACATGATTATACTGACCCATGGTTTCCCAAGGAATTAAAGAATGCTCTGTCTTGGGAATGCATTCAATCCTCTAAGACAGATGCCACATTGGAGCCATTTTACACTGCATTTCTAACACGTGGAGGGAAGTTGCAGGGAAAGAAATGTTGAGAGACTTAGTGGAAGGCCTCCATTTTATAACAGCATGTTGTAAAATGCTCATAGCATTTGACCTCAGCACCATCTGTACCCTAGAAGGGAACAACTCCTAACTAAGTAATACATAATGTTAACACTGACTAAGCCACAAATTTCATGAGGGAAGGACGACAAGGCATCATGAGTAGAACAGAAAAGAGTTCTGTCTTCTTGCCCTGTAGGCTGTATGATGTGGCATAAAAGGATGGTTGGTATGGACCATTTGCTTTGTCTAGGGGAAGGGGAATCCTTGCCAAGCTCAAGATTCCTGAGCTATAAAACATTTCCTTTACAGTGATCTAGGAGCAAAATGAGGATTTTTTTTAAATACCCACAAGCTCAAAGTTATTTCTCTCCTGTACTGCTCCTCCTGCAACCAGATAAGAGCCTTACAAACACATTAAGATGAAAAAAAATCAAGAGGAAAAACAAATGCTGGATAACTATATTTGGTATAACACAAAACATTGTTATAAGTAAGGAATGTTAGTAAGGAATGGGATCTGACAAAAGCAGAGCATTCTATGGCAAATACACAAATTTAGGAGAAGGAAAGTAGCTCCTTGCATGGAAATTCCTTATGCAGAACCAGAATATGAGTCAGATAGACTGGAGAAGGCTGGCTAGTTTATTCAAGAGCAAGGTTGTGCTTTCCAAGGTTAGCAATATCATGAGTTTGACAGTGGCTTCTCTCAATGCTCAATTAGAAGATACAAACCTGCCTACATTGTAGAGGCAAATTTATCACTAGTTATAGCATCATATGAATATTGATCTAAAACCAAAGCTGCCATCATACCATTTAGGAATGCCAACAGCTGCCATGGACATCAACAACAAAATACAGATCTGGTTAACCATATTCCTTTCTTCATTTCATCATGAAGACACATCTAAATTAGTGAATAAGCCAAATACTGGGACTTCCAACATTGTCAAAATGTGATAGCAATTAAAGTCGCACCTCATCTTTGAAGGAATGTATTTTTCAAGTCCTTGACAGTCACAAACTATTTCGATTATTTATGTCATTTCCAATGAGTTAGTAACGTTTTTATTGCATTACATTTTGCATAATATAATTTGTCAGTATTTCTTTATTAAGCTTGTTTTATATTCATGGTGGTCTCACAACACTATATTTTCCTCTTTGTCAGCCCAGAACTTCATTATGAAGGATGAGGTTTTATCGTTTCCCAGCGATGCAAATGTCTACAGTGAATAAGTGTCATTATGCAAGAACAGGAATTTAGTTTTCCTCCATTAACCAGGCAGGCTAATGACTCAACAAGTTTATAGCTTGCCACAAAATTTGATGGCTCAATGTGAGTTAGAACAAATGAGGATGTTGTAGATGTAAAGATTAGAAATTTTTTTTTCTTTTGGTGCATTTTCTAACTTTCCTAATTTGAAGTATAGTTTTTTTTGTTGTTGTTGTTTATTTTTATTGTCTTAATGAGTGGGGAGTTCCCCTTTCATCTTCTCTCCCAGAGGAAAATACAACTTTAATTCTCTGCTTTCAGTAGCTCAACACATCATATCTTTATATCCTTAGATCTAACTCAGCTGGGGAGCAGAGTCACGTAGTAGGGAGTCACATAGGAGGCAGTCACACTTTTAACCAAACCTTTTCCACAATGTGACTTCTAGGAAAAAGACAAATGCACTCATTTTCAGAATATAAAAAATGGTCCCTATGCTGGACTAAGTCATATTTCTAAATACAGGAAACCTAACAAAAGATATATAAAGGAAGTGTTTGGCCTATACTTCTCTATATTCCTGAGTGCATAGGGTAAGGCAACATCTAGTGGTTGACCAAGATCTATGGGTATTCAGGCTTTTCCCAATACTAAATTGGTCTATTGCTTCAGACTAAAAATGGGGTTTGAGCATAAGAGAATCAGAAATCACATACTCAACCCCTGCTTGGGTCTTTACAATAGAATGGATTGAATGGATTGGGTGTATTATAGAACCTTATTGATAGGCACCACAGGTATTAGAAAAATTTCTTTGAAAGAAACATAGAATGATTCTATATGTCTAATGGTGTGAAAGGTGCCCACATAGTACATTGACCTCGATGGACTACCCAAAAGGAGCATTAGAAAAGAGCTGACCAGGGTAACAAAATATTATCCTGAAATTCCAAGGCCAGGAAGATATGCACAACAGTATATAACATATTTATATGAACACATACTTTTGCTTTGAGCTGTTTCTTGTCAGATATTCTGTCAGTGAGAAAGGCACCTCTATTAAAGGGATAGATATGTATTTATTTATATCATCTTTCATAACTCTACAATATTTTGTAGACTAAAACTCACTGTCATTTTCTCTACAAAATTGCTCACATCCTTGATGCTGTTATGAACAGTAGCTTCTATTTTCAATTCCCAAATGTTTATTACTACTATATAAGAATAGAGCTTACACTAAAATATATTATTCTTATATCTTGGGATTTCCCCATACATACTAATTCCAGTATTTTATTTTTCTTTTTGCCATACTATTGGAAAATATTTGTAGTTCACAATGTGAGTTTTACTTTATTCGTTGAAATATCCATGACTTTTATCATCTAGAATTGCTATGCATCCCAAGAGATCCACTAAAATGCTATAGTTAAGTGGGCACCCTTGTTTGGTTCCTGAACTTGAGGTAAAGCACTGAGTGCTTTCAACGGGCTTCTTGTTACCAGCTTTCAGAACTTACTTCTCTTATTAGATCTACAAGAACTTTTACTATGACTCACTGTTGAATTTGGAAAGCTATATTTTTCTGTGTAGAGTGTGTTGGTCATGTGCCTTTCAAATGGCAAGTTACAATTGTGCATATGGACCCAAATAGAGTCTTTGGATGAGTTCCACTTTGCCATGGCATACTCTACATTTGCATATATTTCTGGACCTGATGTGCAAAATTCATTAAATGTCTCTCTATGTCAGTGAGAAATGCTAAGGTATAAGCACTTGTTCATATGCTTTCCTCTTAGAACTTTTCTAACTATAAGTAATTGAATAGGTAGTACAGAGATTTTGTAGAGTTCTTCTTCAGCCTCAGTTTTCCCAGTCACTAACATTTAACATCTGTATGTAGTGTTTTTCTTACAATTAACACATCAATATTTCACCTTACTCTTAAGTCCATAGTTCATAAGGATATTCTTATTTTTTCCAGGGTTGCTTCCTGACTTGAGCACCCCATTTAGGATACTGCCTTGCATTTGGATGCCATGTTTCCTTGGGCTCCTCTTGACTCTGGCAGCTTCAGATCATCCTTACCTTTTACAGTCTTGACATTTGGAAGAGCATTAGTCAAGAACATCTTGGGGCCCCACTGTTGGAATCTGCCCTGTGTTCTTTCACTGTGCTTAGTTTAGGATCATGAGTTGGAGTAGGAAGACTCTTCATTATGTGACATCCCCTTCATATGGTTTATGACTGGAGGATGAACAGAGGATTACAGGACTTTGATTGGGATTGCCTTGAATATAAAGATAAATTGAGAAGATACTGACATCTTGGTAATATTCAGCCTTTCAGTTGATGCCAAGGCACACATCTCAACATTAGCATGAAGACAGCTTCTGCTGCCCATATCTGGGCATGTGCATTGTTCTGTCATTGACAATGACTGTGTTTTGCAGTTTTCTTTCTTGTAAAATTCTTTTCAGAATATAATCTGAAGATTGTATTGTCCTAGGGATTGCCTACAAAATTTACATGTAATTCTTCCCCATTGATTAACCAATTCAATTGTGTGATTGTATCAGTATAGAATAATTTGTATTTATTTTATACTTACTCTCATAATGTCTTGCCGTTTGAATCATTTTAGTTATGGCCATAAGGATCCCTCAGACTGCTTTTATGCCCCTTTGACATACTCCTGTGTGAGTGTGTATATGTGTATGTGTGTGTTCATCACGAGTAATGTTTTGAGTATTAAGGTCTATTTTGTCTAATATTGAGGTAGATACAATAGTTCTCTGTAGAAGAATAGGCCTGTGTGAAAGACAGGAAGAGTCTATATTTCAGAGGTCTACATTCAGTGGCCTGTGTGGTCTGGATGGAATGTAGACACACCTTTAAAAGTAGTCATAACAAACATCTTTAATCCCAGTATTCAGAAAGCAGTGGTGATGCATGTCTTTAATCCCTGAGACAGAAACAGTGCGGAAGCAGAAGCAAGAGGTGAAGCTCAGAAGTCAGTGTCATTCAAGAAGTGAAGTTTCAGATGACTTAGAGTCATCTGAGTCAGGCAAAGTGACAAATCAGAGGAAGATTTATCAGAGTAAGTCAGAGTAAGTAACTCTGTAAGGCAGGCTCTCAGCTCAGAGCAGGAGTAAGTTACCAGAGTTAGTTACAGCAGAATGAATTACACCAGGCAGTATGAGGTGAACAGTCTGAAGCAGCAAAGGGGTACAAGACACAGAGACAATGAAGCAGTCTGATTGAGAAAAGAGGCTGACTAAGGCAGTATGAAGCAATGAGAGCTCAGGGAGAAACACAGAGGCAGTTCTGCAGAAGTCAGTATCAGATAGGAAGAGTGAGTTAGTTTAAAGCCAAGCAGAGGAATTCAGTCTGAGGCAGTCAGAGAATCTGTCAAAATCAGAAGAGTTAGTTGAGTTCAGTATAGCCCTGAGTTCAGAGGGTGCTAGGCAGAGTGGCTCAGTCAACAGTAGCTCATAGAAGTTTACTAGATTGAATGGAGGTTTAAATGTTTTTAGATTGTACAGAGACTGAAGTCTTGCAGGTCTAGGTTTAAGAATAGATTGTATGGAGGCAGAAACACTCTAGGTCTCCAGGAAAATAATAAACTGTCCTCTGCCCTGAATCAATACATCTGGTAGATCTCTATGCCAAAAGTTCTCTATGGCTGTAGTTTACATGCTATTTATGCCACTTTCACTGATACCTATTTGCTATTTAAATATAAAATATAATTTTAATACAGAACGTATAGTTGAATTTTGCATTTTACCAAATCTATCTCCTGCTCACATTACTCTTAGCATCTGTACTGTTTCATTTACATCTCTTGCTTACTTTTTCATTTACATGCCACGTTCTATTTTCCTTCTCTGATCATCTTTACAGTATATCTTGCTGTAAATAAATATTGTTCAATGAAGCACTTTAACCCTTTAATGCTCATTTACTACATTTTAAGTTATTTCTATATCCTGTCTTCTTAGGTTTATCAAATATATCTAACCAGAATCTAGTTCAGTTTTATGCTAATTTTATTTCATTGAGATATGTTGCTCCTGTATATCTCTACACATTCCCTGTGTGTGTATGATACATCATCTTATAAGCCTGATAATGGATTGTTATGGCTATTATTTATATTGCTTATTGTCTATTAAAGTGGTTTGTAAGCAACATATATTTTCAAATCAAACTCATTTGTCCCCAATATTTTCCTCCTTCATTCCAGGTCTTTGGTAGAAAGACAGATTTAGGCAGAGTCTTGCTTTATAGTGTAGCTGTATACCCACTATGTCACTCAGCAAGGAAGACACAGAGGAATATTCATAAGTGAAAACCCTGCCAGATCTCAGCAGAGGGAACCAGAGCCATGGTAAACACCATCCTGGACAGTGGAACCCTGAGCATCTCATGTCAGGGTTTTTTATTAATTCCCAAGCACCTCAGATGTTCTATTGATAGCATGTGCAGATCATGAGCAATCAAACATCCCCCACATAAATTCATCACCTGCAGACAATACAAAATGCCAAGGCCTAGGCAGTCTTTTTCCTAGCAATTCACAAAACAACCAATTTTTTTCTCCTTTTTAGTTTTATTTATCTATTTTTCTTCCCTTGTATAATACATTTCAATAACCCTTTTACCCTCCCTCCACTCCTCCCAGCTCCCCACATCTTCCCTTTCCTCCTAATCTACCCTCCCATCCTCCACCCACTCATCCCCACCCCTGCTTCTTCCCATGAAAGAGAGCCATCCTCCCAAGTTTACTGTTCAAACAGGGCACAACAACATGGAATAAGGCCAGGCACTGCTCAATGTTGGACTAGACAGCCCAACAGGAGCAAATGGGTCCCAAAGACAGGCAAAAGCATCAGAGAACCCCATATACAGTCTAGCCTATAGGATCTCTACAAGAACACCAAGCCAGGCAACCACACGACATATTTCCTGGAACTCTGCATGATGTTTAGCTCTGGTCCCCTGCATCTGCTCCCATCAGCTGTCTGTGGAAGCCTTACTGATGGAGACTGGGCTAGGTACACTTCTCCGAGTAGAACAGGATATCAATAGAAATCATCTCCTGGCCTGGTCTCTGGTTCCTGGCCTACCCTGCAGAAACAGGCATGGGTTCTATCCCTTTTAAACGTAACTAAAAATAAACTCCTGCAACATTGTAGGCCAGACAGGCTTGAATTCACAGAATCTTCCTGTCTCGGCCTTGCCATGCTGGAGTTACAGGCCCGCAGCCCCAGGCCTGGCTCCATCCCTGTCTGTTTGATGGCAGCTGGATCACTGTGGCAGGATTCCCAGTGCCTACCTGGAACTTCTGTTCTCTTACTAAGTCAGAAACCCCTGATGCTGTTAAGAACTACATTATCACAGTCCTGGGCTCCATTGAAAGAGTCTTAACCATTACATCAGCCTTGCACTGTCTATTGTTCTTCCTCTATGTGAGTGACGGTTGCCTCAACCTTAAACCCATCACCAGTTGTCATTCCATCACATTTCCCATCAGCGATTTTTGACAAACACAAGTCTGGTTCAATCATTATGTACTTGAAAATACCAATAATTTGCCTGGTACACAGGGCATCATGTGAAACATTTCTGCTTTATGTGTCTCTAGACACTGGCACCGAGCCCTCCTGGTCCTCTCCAGGGACGCCATTCCCCATCACTAAAACATGACACACTTCTAGGAAGCAGCCGTCAGACACTGTGATGATCCCTCTGCGAATCTAAGAGGTGACTTGGGTGTGTCTTCTCTGCTTGGGGTACACTTAATGATTTTTTTTCAAGAATTAGCTCAGTATTCTATATTTTCATAGTGATCTTAAACATAGGTAAGTACATTCATTACCTTTGCCTGTAATTGTTTATTTGTACATTTCTTTTCCCCCTTGCCATCAAGCCTTGTGCTTTAAGTTCTCAAGTCTATCTATAAAACGAGTTTACAAGCAGCAGACATAATTTTTTCCTTATTAATCTTTGAATGCCAAGAAATTACATAGAATAAATATTTGTTTAAAATGGACAAATCAACGAATTGACTTAAAACTAATGGTGACAAATGTCTTTGTCCCAGTGTTGCCCTGCAGGTGGCATGCAGAGGATCCAGCACTTTCTGAAGTGCATTGTGTCTTCCTACATATTCATCAAAATGCCTGCTGGATTTTATTATTTTATCTCTCTTTCCATCTCTGTTATAATTTCTACTTTATCTAAACTTGCAAAGCCTCATTCTTCACCCTGAAATGAAGTGACATTTTATAAGAGTAGCACACATGTACGAGACTCTGGTCTCAATCCTTAACACTGCAGAAAGAAAGAAGGAAGGAAAGACAGAAGGAAGAAGGGAGGAAGGGAAAGAGGGAGGAAAGGAGAGGTAAGGAGGGGACAAAAGAGGTTTTCATTTTTCTACAATACTATGCAACTATTTCCTAATTGGCCTGTGTTAATCGGTCCTATATTGATTGAGATTGGTTGCGAGTGCTATTTGTAACAAAAGAAATGAAGTTCTCAACAGGAACATACAATGCTGAATTTCACAGAACTAGGGAAAAAGCATATACTAGCCATGGATTGCAGTGCAGGAAGTTCTACATATTAACATAAGAGAAATGAGGTTTCTGGCCTTAGGCATCAAATTCAATCATTCCATCTCTCCAAGTAGCTCTTTCTCTATTTTAATATCCCCACAGGCATACACTCACAAGGATAGAAGTGATGGGAGTGATTTTGAATTTTAAATCCAAATCAAAGCCTAAGTGGAATACAGAATACAATATTTAGCACACCAGGCTTGGCATCCTAGCTGTTGAATCTCAGAAAAAATGAAACCATCTATTTAAAAATTGTGATAGAATCATGTTTGCTTATTGAGGTTCCTAATATAATTTGGCCTTTTAATTTTAGACACCAAATTCAAATGAGGAAATTAACTACCATACATTGAAACATCATTAGGATCACAAACTGCATTAATCAATGCCGTTGGATTGGCACTCTGTACAAAGCACGCAAATAAATACTGCATTCATGTAGCAAGTGTAGCTTTATCTTAGAAATTAAAACATAACATAATATGCGAATTAAGACAAAATAAAAATCATGCAACAATACCAACAAAACGAAATATTTAGCTAAATATTTATAGAATCCTGTAATCGGATAAAGTCATTAGTCTTTGTACTCTGGACAGTCACATCATAAAATGAAACCAAAATTACGAGGCTGGATTTAAAATTAGGTACAATCTGGATGAAGCAATATCATGAAACCAGTTCCATCACCGCCAGCAGATTCCCTAATTAAAGACATCCTTAACAAGTCTCTCCTGAAAAACACTTGGAATTTTTCCATTATTTATGCATAATTTCAAAATCCTTATTCTGATACTTAAACACTCTGTTATTCCTGCAGCTAAAATCTCACACTTCGATATTTTTTGTGACCTTATATGCCTGGATGCAGTATATGAGAGCAAAATCTAGACAAAGTAAAATGGGATAGTAAAAAGGGAAAGATGAAAGAATTAAAAGAAAAGAGAGATGCACAACGGAATTTTGGTCAGCCATTAAGAAGATTGAATTACATTAATAATTCGCAGAAACATGGATGATCATGACCGTAGGTAGTAAGTTAAGACACTAAAATACAAGCATCTCCTGTTTTCTCTCGTGTGCCAAGTTGAGATATTTTTTCCCAAAGACACAAAAGTTAAACGGGACCATTTGGGATGATGAAAGGGAACAGCAGGGTATGGGGACAAGAGAGCACAGTAGGGAGGGGAATGCAATAAAAATGTATTATATACACATGTAAATATACAAAATTTGGTAACATTGCAAGGAAGAAAATTTTTCTCTTTTGTAACTGGAGATAGGACACAAACTATACTCCAAAGTTGAGATGATAGCATTCCTGTAGTTATCTGTTATCTGCTTATCTGGCTCAGCAGTAAAGGGACACACTCCTGAGATGCCCAGCTTTAAGTGTCTAGAGAGATCAGTAAGACCTGCATGGGCCAGTGTCAAGAGAACAAAGGTAGGTAAAAAATAATGATGAATAAGGAAAGGGAGACAAAATCTCTGCAGAAATTAGTTGCTGCTTCACCAGTGAATGAAAACAGAAGTTTTAGTTATCCAGCCTGTGGTGTTAGGTTTGGAAATTTGTACGTGGGAATAGTGAAAGGTCAACAGCAACCATCTATACCTAGGTAAAGAGACTCTTCAATAGCTTCTAAGAGAACCCCAGCATCTAATAGCCCTTTCTCTGTCAAGAGTTCTGAGAGTAAATTACAAGTACTAAGAAAGTATGTTATATGAATAAAAATTTATCTTGTCATTCATGCTTAAGGCTACCCTACTCTGATAGGATCCAAATTAATATGTGTAACAGAAAGCCCAGTAACACATGGAAAAGATAGCATGCAATTAGAACACAAATCAAGAGCATCACTTTTCTATTGTTTACACACTGAGGAAAGGCTGTCTTATTTAGGAAACTGAAAATATCATTGGCTAAGGATTGTGTAGTATGGTGTGTTCGTGTGTAACAATACATCTCAGAAATGGTATCTGCATCTCAAGAAACCTCTTTTTTTGTGTTAGTGCTATAATGTATAGTGATAACAGCATGAACAAAATATTCTGGACAAAACATATTGTTGGTCTCTTCAAGACATTTCTGATGGAGAAGATGTTAGTAAAGCACATGAAATAGTTAGATGCCAGAACCTTTTGCAATTGCCCACACGTACCTGTCAGGATTCACATACTCTGTCATTCACTAACTCATTAACCAGTGTTCATGTTTGCAAAGTAGATATTTTGATCTCCTGGATTGTTAATTAATAAAGGAGCAAATGCTACATAAATAACTTCATGAACATAATCCACAATTGCTTACGACAAATAACACATGAAGCAGACTGTGCTCCTGTATTGTGCTGGGTATATATAAAGCCTTCTAAGGAAGTGACATACAGCCATATTAAGGGGTAGAATACCCATTTCATTTTGGGCAATTACATCTCTTTGCTGCTGGGAGCAGTGCAGGGGAACAGCAGTCAGCATTGGAATTTCGGGGATTCTGCCTACTGTTTAGTTCGGCAACCGTAGGTTTTTACCTTAGCCTTCTAAGGGATTGTCTCCTGAATTCCCTTTGCCACTGCTGGGCCTTTTCGTGCTTGTTGCTACCATGGTCTCCCTGTATTTCTTGTGGTATGAAAGTTCTAGGCGGGTCTCACTGGGCAGTGTTACTGGCACACATAACAATGGTGATGATTTTCCCTCCAGCAATGCCACCTGGGCAAGGCAGTGCCACCAAGTTAAACTAGTGATTCAATTGAAACTCCAGAAAGAATAACTAAAAAAAAAATGTATAGTTAAGAAGGATAGGTGTTTTTTCACATATACTTTCAGGATTAGATTAGGATGTTTTGCCAGCTCCCTTGGAATCAGTAACTTAGGAAGAAAACATTTTTTTCTAGGGACTTGTTTGGTCAGGGTTAGGAAAGCTAGAACAAAGAAAGCTTAATTGCTGGAGCCCATGAGTTTCATCTATAAAAAATAGGCCCATGATCAAAATAACAACTGAGTTTCAGTGCCCATTGTTAGGCATGAACTTCGTCTACCACAAATAAAATTTATTTCCTAGTTTCTAAAATCAAAAGCTTACTGATGAGTTTTTTTTCGTCCTTTGAGGATATAGAGCTGTGCAGCAGATTCTCCTTTTACCTAAGAAAAGCAAAAAGACACCTGACTTAGTTTTCTAGTTAAAATAAACATCTCACTGTGTTAACTAAATAAGAATTGTATTAAGTTAGGATACTATGGCATGTACTCCTTCCCTAATAACTGCAAGACTGCTACCTACCAGTTACAACAGAAGCTGGCTGTGACTTACTTGGCTTGATTAAACTCTGTTAATCTATAATGGAAAAACTATTGCTTCTAGGATATAGCCGTACCTATATCCTAGAAAGTATATGGGAGACTAGGTGTTCAGGTGTGGGTTTTAAGATAACTTGTTTTTAAAAATTATGGAACTTGTAACCACTGAAAGGTAAAATTTGTCATCATTATGTGAAGTTCAAGTTTATGATTAAGATGTGATTGTAATGTGATCTCTCCCCATTAGGGGCTTTGACAAAACATAATTATATAAGATATATGGGAAAACAGACAGACAGGAGGAGGCGAAGACAGAGAAGGAGTAGGAGAAGTAGGAGAAGTATGAGGAGTAGGAGAAAAAGAGTGACAAGAGAAGAGAGAAGGGAAGAAGGAAGCTTGCAAGATGTGTGGGAAAGATCTGTGTGTCGGAGCTTTGCTTCTTCCATAAGGAAGAGGAAGCTTATAAAAGGAAGCTTGTAAGATGTATGAATGAGATGTGTGTATGTTGGAGCTTTGCTTCTTCCCCAAGAGGAAGCTTACAAGACAGGTATGGATAAAGTGTGTATGTGTTAAAACTTACAAGACATATGTGTGCATGAAGTATGTGTTGAAGCTTTGCTTCATCTACAATATGTGAGTGTGTGTGTGTGTGTGTGTGAAAGAGAGAGGGGATTTTTATGGAAAAAATACAGTAGAGAATATGTTTAAATAAAAGGGAAAAAAAGCAAGAGAGGAAAAGCTTGAATTGTATAGAGAGGAAAAAGCTTGAACAGAGAGAGGGGGAAAAAGAGAAAAGCCAATATAGAGAGCTTGCTTTGAACCATCCAGAAGACCGCTCCTGTATTCCCCCACTGACATCACACTACTTCCCATCCCCTGGCCTCATTGCTGAAGCAGGTATCCAACACTTCACCATTGTTTTTACTGAAAAACAATCCAATAATTTATTTTTCATTGTGTTGAACTTCCATTAGTGTAGGGAGCATATACCCCTGCTCTATCTGGGAACTTCTGTTTCTTTTACTAGGATTTTCTTCTTTATTGATTGAATTGATGCTCTATTTTTGCCCATTTCTCTATTTTATATTATGATTTGTCTTCATGGTATATTTTTAAAAAATCTTTATTCTCTCTGTATTTAACTAAGTAGAACATATTTTCTCACTGTTCCCTGTCATCTTCTTTTCAAGATTTTTTTATGGTAGATGTTTATCAACAGAAAATTTAGATTTGTGTACCTTCAGCCAGATCAACAACAGGTCGACCATAAAAGCATGCTATTTGTGATCTTGCTTTTGTATCTCTTAATCAAACATCTTAATTTTACGTGTAGTTTTCACATTATTCTCCCATGTTTTTCTAATGTGTTCATAGTTTGAATATTTATGGTTATTTGTTTTTATTTTAAATAAAATGTAATATATATATCTCGGAAAGTAAATGTCTCAGGGGAGAACTTTTTGGATTTGGTCTGTCTTTCCATCTTTATGGGCTCTGGGGATTGAATTCAAGTATCAAGGCTCAGGGAGCATATTAAACCATCTCATCAACCTTCTTTATTATTATTTTTTTTCTATTTCGATTATATCTTCTGGATGATAAAAGACAATAAGTCTTCATTTTTCTTTTTGTACAGGTAATTTATTTCCCCATCACCATTTGTGAAACTGTTCATTCTTCCCCCAGAAAATAAGACCTCAATACATGACTGATGTTCAAATATACTGGCCTAGGTATTTATTCCTCTATTAATTTGTATTTTAATTCTGTCACTTTTCAATGTGTTTCTAGGTGATGCAACAATTAGTCTTCTGTTTGTTTTCCAACCTCATAGTCTGTTGGTCTTTTACTCACATTTTATTTTCATGACAAATATTAGAACTTTCTTGTGAAGATCCGTGACTTCATTAGATTAAATAATGCTTCAAGATTAAATTATGGAAATTGAACATAATTTCAACACAAAACATTACCATCCAAGAAAAGATTGTGCTGTATTTCTTTTTATAATTTTGTGCATTCTGGAATCTTCTGCATTTCAGCTTTCTCAGACACGTGATATTTACTTGCTGCTAGAGTCTCATGCACCTCCCTCTCTCTGCTGGAGAACAGTAAGATGTTATGCTCAAACCACAAACTGTAAAGTTCACAGTGGTTAGTAAGGACTCTGCTACTCAAGAAGGAAGTTTCCAAAGCAAAGACAACTCTGGTGGAGAACAGATGCTTGTCCAATAGAGGCTCAACACGGGCACAGCCATAGAAAGGATGACATCTACAAACTCGAATCCTGCCACCCCACACCCACGCGTCCTGCCCCATGCACATAACTGGCAGGGCCCAGTGTTTGAAACCTCAGGTAGAAAGTGCTTTAAATGCAGTTTCCCTCTCTCTTCTTTCACCTTTTGTTTTTGCTTCTTCTTGTTTTACTACTTCTATGTTTTACTGGTACTTTTACCTTATTACATTTGAAAATATTATATTTTATGCTGTGTTCACCTTCATATATTGATCTAATTTTATTTATTCATGTTTTCCATTGTTGAACAATCTTTTTGTCTTCCATTCTTATTATTTTAAAAATTGCCCTCTGTATTTCCCTTTCATTGTGTTTTAGTAGTATTTTATTTATTTTTTAAAAAAACTATTTTTTAAATTTTCTGCTTTCTTAGATTTATATAACTTATTCTTCAGCTGAACTTTTCATTCTTGTAAATACTTTCCTTTTTCTTTCTTTCTTTTGTTTTTCTTCTTTGTTTGTTTGTTTGTTTGTTTGTTTCTTTCTTTCTTTCTTTCTTTCTTTCTTTCTTTTCTTTCTTTCTTTCTTTCTTTCTTTCAAGACATGGTCTCACTCTGTCTTTCTGGTTGGCCTAGAACTCACTATATAGTCCATAGTAGCCTTGAACTCACAGAGATCTATCTAGTCCAGTGGTTCTCAATCTTCCTAATACTATGACCCTTTAATATAGTTCCTCATGTTGTAGTGACCCCAAAACATCAATTTATTTTTGTTGCTACTTCATAACTGTAATTTTGCTACTGTTACAATCTTAATGTAAATATCTGATATGCAGATGGTCTTAGACGAGCCTTGTGATAGAGTCATTCAACCCCCCCCCCAAAAGGGGTTGTGACACTCAGGTTGAGAACTGCTGGCCTAGTTATATCTGAACTTTTAATTTGAAATAAAAGACTCTATAATGAAACCATAAAGTAACTGAAGAAGGAAACATGGAAGATGGGAAGACCTTCTATGTTCATGTTCAAAGAGAATTATATTGTGAAAATTGCTGCCCTTTCAAATGCAATCCACATACTTTGTGCAAACCCCATCATTATTCCAAGGATATTCTTCATGAGACTAGACAGAAACAACCCTAAAATTCATATTAGTACAAAACCACCAAATGGCCAAAGCAATCCTAAGCAGAAAAGGTAATGCTGGAAAATCATAGTACCTGAGCCATACCATCATGGTTTTGGCACAAAAACTGGTAAGCAGACCAGCAGAGTAGAATATATGTCCCAGAAGTAAACCTACAAAGATATAGCCCCCTTATTTTTGACAAAGTTTTCATAAGACGTCTTTTGGCAAGAAGCTGCCTCTTTAACAGATGGTGCTATCAGAAAAGTGGATATCTACATATCCAGTGAAAGAGTGAAACTAGATATGCTATCTTCATCCTGCATAATAATGATTCAAAATGGTCCAAAGATCTTAATAAGTTAATACCTAAAATTCCAAAACAATAGAAGAAAAGTCAAGAAATCTCTTCAAGACATATACAATTTTTCTGAAAAGGGCTCTAATGGCTCAGGAGATAATTCCACCTTGATAAATGGTGTCTACAAAATTAGAAAGCTTTATCATAGGAAGTACAGTAAGATCTTCACCAAAAGTACACCCAATTTCTCCAAAAGAGGAATGTAAATGGCTAGAAAATATTTGAAAAGTATTCTCAACATTCTCAACCATAAGAAAAACACAAGTTAACATTTCATCTTAGCTCTGTCTCCATGAGTATCATCAAGAGAACAAATACTGTTAAGGATGTGAAGAAAGAGGAAAACTTTTGCCTGAATGTTAGGAATGAAATCTTGTGCAGCCACTGTAAAAATCAGTATGTAAGTTTCTCAGAAAACCAAAACCAGCAATTTCATAGCACAGATTCTTAGCACTTCTGGGCATGTACCTGAAGGATTAGAACTAGCAAACCACTAGGATACTTGCAGATCCAGGCTTATTATCAGAATATTCTAAGTAACTAACATAGGTTTGGCAGTATCTATGTCCATCCATAGATAAAGAAAAGGTGGTGTTTATATATAATTGCATGAAGAAGAATGAAATTTCAGTGCTTACAGGAAAAATGAATTGAATGGGCATTGCTATCATCATCATGTTAAGCAAAACACATCATATTTAGACAAATACCATGTTTTCTCTCATATGTGGACTCAAGATTTAAACTTAAATATGATTATATATGACATGATGTTATGAAAGGAATTATGAGGGGAAAGAGGATATCTAAATGGAAGGGCAGAGTAATGGAATACATGTGACATAAAAGCCAAAAGAGGGGTGGCTTTGAGAAGAAAGGGAGCTAGGAAGAGTGGAAGAGAAGGAACAGGGAGGTGGGCAGGGGTAATATGAACAGTCATACGACATGTGTGTATGGAAATGAACATTCCACAATGATATTCATAATTTTTATGCTAAATATGCTACTAAAATGATCCAAACAAAAAAGGTCAAATATAAGATACAGCCTTTTTATTCCTAGATTTTGGCCCAAATAAAACAACAACAAATGATCAAAGCAGTCTTATATATAAATGTTTATAGCAGACTTATGTGTAAGAGCCACAAACTAGGAAGGGGCTACATATCCTTCAGGGAATGAATGGATAAATAAATTCTTGAGTGGAATACCACTCACCAATAAGCAGGAATGAACTATTGATATGTGCTAGAATAGGGGTTTCTAATAATAATAATTTTGCTATGTAAACGAGGCCATCTTAGGAAGATGAGCCAGAGTAAGATTCGATTAACACACAATTCCTGAAAATAAAAGTGTGTCCTTACTGGCAGGAGATAGAAGATATACTGGAGGTATGCTGGCACCTTTGGGGAAGTGGAAGATGCTAAGAAGCAATAGCAAGTAACTTACAAAAGCAAGAAAAACTTTACTGAATTGTATTCTTTACATATTTGCTGATTGTTCTTTTCCAATGATGCTCTCAATGATATCTTATCTTAAAATAAGGAAAAAATACTAAGATGAAAATGGTATACTATAAAATATTAACTTCGAAAGTAAGTTGTAAAAGATCAGAGAAGCAAAAGGATATGCTATGTAGAAAATTTAAATAGCAGCCATAAATCTACCCATGTTAAGAATGCGTATGGACTAAACAACCCAGTCAGCCTTAGTAAATAAACAATATGTAAACTACTCTTTGTAAGGATACAGTTCAGACTTAGTGATACATGTAGGTTGAAACAAAACAAAAAAAATCATGTAAATAACAAGTATTATAAACCTTAACTGATTACACTAATATCAGGCAGAAAAACTTCAGGAAAAAAAAGTGCCAGTAGAAACATTTTAGAATAAGTCAATCAAAATGCTTGGATCCATAACAAATAGAATGATATGGAAGGAAAGATAAATAATAATAGTTAAAAAATCTGATATCCACTTTCAAAAAGTTGCAGAGATAACAAGCAGGCAGGAGTCTGAAAAGAAATAAAGGAAGTGGAAATCTTCATCAATTCTCGAATCCAAGCAGACTCCAAAATTAGGTTAGAACACTTGTTAAATACTACCAGGTGCCCATCTTCTCAAGTACGTGTGAGACATTCCCCAAGGCATTTTGGTGGGTCGTAAAGAAACTCCAATAAGTAGAAAGTATTTCCATCATACAAATAATGCCCCACACCCATAATGCCATTATGATAAATATCAAAAGACGGAAAAGTACTTGGAAAAGTTAGCAATATACAGAAATGAACACAGTTTTAAATGGATATGGCATAAAAGAAAAATTATACAACACTTTGATAAGAGTAAAAATGAAAACTCGAGATCACAAATTGAATGGGGATTGCAGAAATACCTGCAGCTGTAAACACAAGAGAAGAAGAAATCTTGTAACTTCATAATCCAACTTTTCATCCTAACATGTACAGTCAACTGATATTTAATAAAGTACCCAAAGCAATTCCATGAGGAAAGAAGTCCAGCTCCTTGTGTTGTGACAACTTCTGTCCCAAGAACAAAGCAAACCACCAACCCTGGCTTTCCACCTCACACTAAACAGAAAAATTCAGCCAAAAGTGATATGTAAAACTAAAAAGGGGGTGAAAGTAGACAGCGTTTGACTCAATGTAGAGGGTTAAATCCCTGAGACTCTTTGCAAAAGTAGAAGAAAGCCATCCAGACAAAACACTGTTCTAGACATGGTCAGAATTAGAATATTCTTTGCATTAAAGAATAGGTCGTGAAAATGCAAAATAGGTCAACTCAGTGGGAAAACTATCTAAAGACAAAATATACGGTGAAGTATTTGTGTCAGAATAGTTAAAAGACCCTAACATAGATCAACAATTAAAGGATGAAAAATCATATGAGCGATGGACGCAAACAGGCATCTTCTAGAGGATTTATATGAATGATCTGCTAATAAGAACATGAAAAGGTATTCAGAGAACCTCAATGGGCAATGACTTTCCCGCTTCTAAGTGGGATGTAATAGAAACTGATAGGTGAATATGACTGTTAAAAGGATGTAGAGACTTGGAGTCCTTGTACACAGGGAATGGGAACCGTGTAGCTGCTTTGTTACACATTCTGCAACTCTTCAATGTGTTAGACACAGAGTAAGAATGGAACTCAGCAAATTGAGGGAAAAAGAAAGCATAAGCCCATGTAAAATCTCATACAAGAATGGTCTTAGCAGCCTTTTGCTTAACCAAAACAAACACAGCAATGTCTAAAACTTCCACCCATCAATATGGATAAATGAATTTTGGCATACCCAAACAGTGAAATACTATTGGTCAATAAGATGAATGAGGTAGTATAAAGATTAGAAAATAGTAAAAATGTTGTGATTGATGACTAGGTCATAAAAGATTGTGTGATGTATCCATGTGAAGTGTCCAAAAAAGATAAATCTATAGAGACCTGAGGTTGGTGCATATTTGTCACAAAGTAGGGATTGGGCAGAAGGAAAAGGCTGATGATTGCACATCTCTACAAATGTGTTTCAGACACTCTATGTATTTAAATGTGTAAACTATTTTATTTAAATGCATTAAAAAAAACTAGAGCACTTCTCTTACAGAGGTCCCAGTTCCCAGCCCTCACAATGACCTGTAACTCCACCTCCTGAGGAACCAGTGCCCAATGCACTGTGACCTCTACAGACACTGACATACACATAACATACACACACACACACACACACACACACACACACACACACAGAGAGAGAGAGAAAGATTTATATTAAAAAAACCAAATGACTTTAAAAACTAAAGTTTGGCTGTAAAAAGCACCTTTAATCACTGGGCTCTGCTTATTTTGGGATGGAGTTATCCATGTACTTGACATTTATCAATATCAATAAAATTCAAGTAATTTTAAAATCACCATTTTAATTATTTAAAGTGTCCAATTCAACAATGTCTAGTGCATTTGTACTGCGCAACCACCAACTTGCCCAACAGCAGGACAGTTTCATCAATATAAAAAGAACCCCAATATCCATGAAGCTATTCTCCCTCCCTTGACTCCTGCCACCTACAGATTTCCATCCTTTCTCTTAGCATTTACTTATTCTGAGTTTTTGCACAAATGAAATTGTGTTGTAGAAGTTTACTTTTAGTGTATGTAAAATAATTGCTTTTTGCACTTTTTGGAAAAGGGCAGCCTAGGCCTTGGCATTTTGTATTGACTGCAGGTGCTGGATTTCTGTGTGTGGTGCGGGGAGATGTTTGATTGCTAGTTATCTGCACTTGGGGAGTTCTGAATCAGTAAAAAGGCCTATGCTGAGGGCGCAAGTTTCCACTGTCGAGTATGGCGCTGGCCAAGATGTTCCTTTGTTGAGGTCTGGCAGGGCTTGAGTCTATGAAAAGGCCTCCCCATCTTCTTGCTGAGCCCCCACAGCAGCAAACTACTACACATTTGCATTGAGTTTTGTCCTTTTATATTTGACTTCTTTCACTTTGCACCATATTTCCAAGGTTTTTTCATGAACACAAATACATTGTCCCATTTCATTACGCCTTGTGACCAAATAATATTCCATCACACAGAAGCACCACTTATTATCACCCCATCAATTGGTAATGTCTGGGTTGTCTTCATGCATTGACTATTACAAATAATACCACAATGAGCACTTATGGTCAAGTTTAGTCTTTTTCTCAGTTTCTTTGTATTGTGATCAAAGTTTGCATATTATAAAAAATATATTTTTATATTATATATAATTTATATATAAACTTATATATAAATATCTAATTTGTAATTATATAATTATAATTAGATTTATAAAATAATATATAAAGATAAAAACTAACCATTTTATGCATATAATTCAATGATTTTAATATTTTAATGCTGTGTAAACATCACCAATATTCATTTCTCAAACTCTTTTCATCTTTCTAAACTACATTCCTATTAATGAAAATGCCCAAAAAAAGTTCCCATATGCTCTAGAACAGCACAAGGCTATTTTCTGTGTCTAGAAACCTACACAACTGTCTAGAAACACGCAGCTCCTTGTGATAGAAAACATGGGACACTTGTCTTCTATTGACACTCCCTTTGGTTAGGGTCCCAGCTGTTGTAGCATATACTGAATGTCTTTTCATTCTGTAGCTGAATAACAAACACCCCTGTGTCCCTGTGTGCATGTATCACATGTTTTGTTTGTCTCCCCATCCATCAATGGATATTTGGGTTGATTCTGTATTTCAGCTACTGTGAATCATGACACTGTGAATATAGTTGTAAAATCTCTAAATAACAGCTTTCCATTTTCTTGGCAAGTGCTAAAGAAGAATCACTAGCTTCATATAAACATCCCATTCTCAGTTGCTAAAGGAACTTTAAATACAAAGTAGCACTGTAGCTATTACTGTTTTATATTCCACTAATGTAGATAGAGAAGTGGTTCCTTTTAATTTTTTTGTTTGAAATATTGTTTATTCAAGTTCTTTGCATATTTTAAGTGGATTGTTGGATACTTTTGTTGCTGAGTTTTTGGAGTTCTCTGTATATTTGGGGTATTAATTCTTTATCAGGTAGATGATTACCTTAGTTGGCGTTGGTGTTGAAAGGATCCCAATGAGAGGAGAGAGAAATGGACATTGGCACTCGTGCAGAGAGGTGTGTACCCAGGCCTGCGGAAAACTCCATTGCCCTATAAAACGGTGGTTCCTGGCACACAGGTAGAGGGCCCCAACGGTGGAAATCCTTGCTGAAGCCATGTTTCCACTTCCTCTGTCTTTGTGGAAACCTTATGTGCTATACAGATCTGCTATACAAATAGGCTAAGAGCCTTTAAATGATTGGGCCTTTAGTGACCTTCCTCTCTGATTTACAAGGTTTTGATAGGCTGATTGAAGTGTCTAGTAGCATAAGCCAATGCTATTGGGACTCTCCTCGTGCACAGCCCTACTTTCTCCATAAAAACCCATTTTCCTCCACAATAAATTCGATTTGTACCACGAGGCATTAATCTCCAGAGTCTGTTCCCTGAGCTAGTGACTTTGTCTGCCACTCATTCCCTTGGGAAATCTGCACCCATGAAAAACCCACAAGTTGAAATTTCAGTTGCTGTGATGAAATACCATGACCAAACCAACATGGAGAGGAAAAAGTTTATTTCACCTGAAAGCTTGTCAGGGATGTCGGGGAAGGAACACAAGACAGGAAATTGGACACAGGAACTGAAGCAGAGAAAACAGACGAATGCTACTTAATGGCTTAGTGTCTATGGCTTGCTCAGTCTTCTTTCTTCTACCACATAGCACTTCCTACCCCTGGTAGACTGGGCCTTCCACATAAATCATAAATCAAGACAGTACTTCACAGACTTGTCTACAGGCCAATCTTATGGAGGCATTTTTTCAATTAAGAGTCAAAGTTCCCATATAGTTCCAGGCTTGTGTCAAGTTGACAAAACATCAATCAGCACAATGATTTACTAATATTCCTCCAGTGTTTTGCTCTGTCTCCCTTTTGATACTGTCTTTTACTGCAGATAATTTTCAATTTTTAATCCAACCTATAATTTGTCTAATTTTTCTTTTGTTCTCTGTGGCCTTTGTATCATGTACAAAGAATTCTTGTGAAATCCAACGTACTGAGGGTTTTTTTTTCTTATGTTTTCCCGTTTTAAACTGGCTTCATGCCTAGTCTTTTGATACATTTTTGAGTGAGTTTTTTAATTACATAATGATACGTAAAGTTAATATAATTATTTTTCATGTGCATATCCAGTTCTCTCGGCACTGTTTTCTGAAAAGGCTCTTTTCCCTAAGCAACAATTTCATACACTTGATAGAAAGCATTTGACCACATATTGTTTCCATTCAGTTCTAGGCTTTCTATTCTATTAACCTATACTGCACTCTTTATACCAAAATCTCATCATTTTGAAGCTAGCTGCTTGATGAAATAAGTTTTTAATTTTATTTTAGAATTATTCATTTTATTATTTTATGTGTATGAGTGTTTTGCCTGCAAGTCTGTGTGTGCACCACAGGCATGCCTGGTGCCTGTGGAGATCAGAAGAGGGCCCTGGATCTCTTGGCATTGGAGTTATAGACAGTTATGAGTCACTATTTGGGTACTGGGAATTGATCCCATGGCTCTCAGACACCAACAAGGGCTCTCAACCAAGTAAGTTTTGAAACCAGAAAAATGTAAAGTATTTTACATTTACATTTAGTCAGATTTCCATCAATAAAATGAAATACTTGAGATTATTACCTTTTAAAGAAAAAGGGTCTGTTTTGGCTCCCATATTTGGTAATTGCAATTCATGGTGAATTGGTTGCATCACTTTGGGCTTGTAATGAGGCAGCACAGCCTGACAGCAGCATCAAGCCAAGGTTACATCCTGAGTCGGGAAACTGAGAAAGAGAAGAGAAAGGTAGTAGAGTCTCACAACCCCCTTCAAGTGTACGTCTTAGTTGCTTGGGATACCACTAGGCCTTGCTTCCTGAAAGTTCCCAGACCTCCTAATTGTGCCACCTTGGGGGTCTAAGACTTTAACCCATGGCCCTTGAGAAGGCTTTCGAATTCTGAACTTCCATGCTCTTTCAAGGTTGTTTTGGCTACTCAAAGCCCATAGTGATTTTATATGACTTTTAGGGTGATTTTTTTTCTAAAAAAATAAAAGAGAAAGAATGAAAAGAGAGAGAGAAGAAAATCATGAGATCGATGTCGTAGCATCGGTCTCTGTTAAAATAATTGAATGCCACAGCATGGATGATTAATAAAGAAGAGCGATTAGCTCACAGTGCAACACTGAGAATCCAAGAATACGGTGCTGGTGTCTGCTAAGGCTTTTTCCTACATCATAACATGCTAGAAGGCACCACATATCAAGACAGCTTGTTCTGACAAGCAAGTACAGCTGTATGATCAAGGATTTCTCCCAATAACACATTAGTCTTCTTATCCAATGCTGTGAGTTAGTTCATTCATAAAGGCAGAGCCTTCATGAACCAGTCTTATCCTGATACCCATCTGTCTGCACTGCTACATTGAAGACCAAGTTTTCAATACACTGTTTTTGGGGTACATAGTAAAACTACAGCTACAAAGTTTGCGCCAAGGGTAAAGATAACTTTAGCTTCCTAACTATATGGAGGTTTTCAGTCCGTGAACATGAGATGTGCTGTCATTTATATAGATCACTTTATTTTTCTGTAGGATTTTGTACTTTCCAATGTACAAATCTTTCAACCATTTGTCTGAGCTGATTCCTAAATATGTGATTCCTTTTGATGGTAGGGAATTACATCCCTAATTTTCTCATCAAATTGTTCATCATTATTGTAGCAAAGTGCAGCTAGAGCTTGTATGTTGACTTTACATTTTTCATCTTTGCCAAATTTATTTGAAGCTTTCTGATGAATCTTCAGAATTTTCTATACTGGAAATTATATTATCTTCAAATAGAATTTTTAAGAATTTTTTTTTTTAGTTGAGATGCCTTTTGCTTCTTTTTCTGGCCTCAATGTTCAGGCTAGATCCACCTATCCTTTGTTGACCCGGGGCTGTGTGAGTGAATAGCATTGTCTTTTTCTGAGGAAGCTTTCAACACTGAATGTGATATTCACAGTTAGTACTACATTTTATTCTCCTCTGTAGTTTTCTTCAATGACTTTCATTTCTTACATTTTTTTAATCATGAAAATGTGCTTATTTTGCCGAATAGCTTTTTCTTTGTATCAACTGCAAGAACAACGTGAACACTTTCCGACACTTTTAGTGTGATGGTGCACTGATTTTCATTTGCTGTTACATCTTTACACTCCAGCAATCAACTTCACGTGGCATAGTGTCAGATTCTTTTAAATATTCAGTAAAATTCGGTTTATATGTTTCCAGGATTTTGCACCAACATTCATGAAAGATATTTACTTATAGGTTTTTTTTTCTTTGAATGCCTTTCTTTTTTTTGTTTTTGGCACCATTAGATAATGCAGTCCACTGTAATGAGGACAGCCTTACCTTCTATATTTTGACTGGCATACAATTTATTGTTCATAGTAGACTCTGTTGTTTGCATTTCTGTAGAAGTAGTGATATCCCTGCTTTTGTATCCAATATTAGTAATTTAAGTCTTTTCTATTTTTCTTAGTCCGATTAGATAAAGATTTGTCAATTTTTTTCACTTTCAGAAACTAACTTTTGCACTGGATGGTATAGTGTTCACCTACCTATATTCCCAGGACTTGGGAGGTAGAACAGAGGATCAGGGGTTCAAAGTCATTACCATTGTAGAGGGAGCTCAAGGCCAGTCTGAGATGCATGAGATCTTGAAGAAAGAAAGAAGGGGAAAGAAAAAGACAAGAACAGACAAAAGGGAAACATCTCTATCGTTTGCTCTTCCTTCCTGCAGATGACTTGGGATCACTACCTAAGATGCTTATTTCCATGAGGTCCCTCAGCAGTGGCAGAGACCCAGTGGCAGAAATCCTCCCCTTCTGTTTATCTGGGGGCATTTCAGTTCCTTGGTTTTGAAAGGCAGTTTCACTGACATATGTTTTTCCTTTACAATTTTGAATATTTAGGATAAAAATCTGATAAATCATTAAAGATTCTTCTGTGATAAATGTTTTTTCTTCCTTGCTACTTGTAAAATGTGTTCTTTGTGTCTGTCTCAAAATTGAGATAACAGTCCCTTCCTATGCGGCTTTGAATCTCTTTGACTGACTGGTACTTAGTGAATATACAAAATGCTCATGATCAAACCTTTGATCTGATTTTTGAAGTTTCCACCAATTATTTCTTCAAATTTATTCTCCACTCCTTCCTCTTATCCATCCATACCCCCACAACACAACACTCCATTCAACGTTGTCCCAGAGGCATCTTAGACTCTGTTCACTTTTCTTCATGATTTTCCTCCTTTCTCGTCTTTATCATTCCCATCATCCTATTCTGCATGTTCACTGACCCTTTCTATTGTTTGCTCAACTCTGTTCTCCGATCTCAAACAAGTTTTCAGCAATTGTACTTCTCCATCTAAAAGTATGTTTTTGTGCCTTTTGTGTCTTGATTTGTCATCTATATTTCTCTTTCACTCATACATTGGTTCTGTGACTTACTCCGCAGCTTCCTTTAGCTCTGCGAGCAAGTGTAATTGTTTTCACATGTTTGTCCTGCAGATCTGCCATAAGGTCGTCTTTCCAGGGACAGTTCCCATTAATTATTTTTTCTTTAAATGGGGTAAATTTCTTTGTCTTTTGTATACATTGCGATCTAAGTTTTGTTATTGCTGAACAGTGAACAGGAGACTCTAGTAAAGTGCTATGCCCTCCTCCAAGAGTTTGCTGTTTTCTATTATTATCTTATGTCTGCTTCTCTTTGCTATTCTTTACACATTACTCTGTTTCAGTGATCACCTTGAGTTATAATTCAGTTTCTTGGGTTTTTTGTAACCCTGCTCCTTTCTCTAGGCATGCACAGTCACTTTCCCATGTTCCCCCTGTATAAAGTTGCTTCTGAATATCTAGATTAAATTCTAGATTTCAAATTGGGGATGAAAGAAGAGGAATGAAAATTGGAATGGTGCTGGCCATTTAAGTCACCTGATACCATGTCAGCACAATAGATGGGCTTGCTTCCATGAGGAAAGATATCACAAAAATGGCGGTACTCCTCTTTGAACCTCCATGGTCTGAAGCAACAACCAAAGATCTGAGCCCTGGATATATGATATTTGAAGAACAGGCTCCTTCCCCTACTCTGGCTCCCAAAGACTGCAGATTAGCCCAACAAAAAGCTGTCAAGCATGCAGTGAAGAGGGAAATGGGTAATTGCTCCTGTGCTAATTGCCAAAATGAAATGTAATACACCAGCCTTGCCTCCCACGGGCTTTTGCTAGACTTTAATAGACTCCAGATTCCCAAAACTGTCACATTAGATGGACTCTTCCAGTGTAGTTGTTGTCTAGGCACTGACAGATTCCTGGTGCTTCCTGCTCTGCCATCTTCCCAGAAATGCCTTTCTAGAAATAACTATTTTGTTTTATTTATTCCTCTATTAGAGACATGTTTTAAATTATCTTGAGACTGCACATAGAGGAAGAATTGCGGAGTAATGCACTAACTGCACATTTAATTTTTCAGGAAACTACCAACCTGTTTACAGTGTCTGATTACTTCTGTAATTCTTTTAAGTTGTGAATTAGAGTACCTTTTAATTGTAACATCAAATATGTGTAGTATTGCTTATAGTCTCTGGTTTTATATCTGCCTTGCCATGAAAAATATTTCATTCATCAATTAACACTCAATGCAAAATGAGGTCTCTAATGTCAGAATATGCTAAGATCTATATGCATTCTCTACCATCGTTCAAGAGAATCTTAACTCATGTATTTGACTTTTGTTTATGCCCACATCTAATTACACTAGTTCATTGAACAAAAAGCAAGTGACTTCAGAATTATTAATATTATACACTTAAATAGATTGAGCTAACTGGTTCCGTTGAGTATTGGCTTCTCAACCTCTGTGTTACAAACTTCAAAAAAAAGTTTGATAAATACACTTAACTAATCACAGTAGGTATTCAGTCCTGTTTAAAGTGTCTGTTGTGGTGTGACAAGATCTTTAACTGTCAGGATTTCACCAACATTTACAAGTGGCTGAAGAGATTATTTGGACTATATATATAGCCTATCAATAAAATAAAAGCACACATGTGATTCCTTTACAATAACAAAAGAAATATAACTGAAAAAAATTAAACCTTAATAAGTGACTGAGATTTGTCCATGCCTTAACTTGCAGGACAAGCATGTATTCTAATTTGAAATACTAATTCCTTCTCAGGGAAACACATTGAGCCTACCTTGTGTATTTTCTCCTTTTGTTTGATTTTTATATTTTCTTAATGTCTGTTGTTTTTTTTGTTTTTTTTTTTTTTTGGTGATGGTGCAGGGGCATGTTTTTGAGACAGAGTTTCTCTGTTACTCTGGTTGTCTTGGAGCTCACTCTGTAGTGAGGCTAGCCTCGAACTTACAAAGATCTGTCTGCTTCTGCTTCCCAAGTGCTGGGATTAAAGGTGTTCACCACAACTACTCAGCCTTTTGTTTGATTTTATGAAGCACTTCCCTATTTATACAAGCTAAGATATATTTATTGTGTTTGCCAAAGATGTAATGATGATTTAACATTAAAATAAAGGGCATACTAACTGTTAAGGAAAGAAGTCAAGGCATGAAGACTTCCCTCATGATTTTAACAAGTGAGGTAGTCCACAGGAAATAATTTCAAAAACATAGCTTGTAGCATTCTATAAAGAAGTCAGTCCAATCCAGTTGTGACAGAGATAGACTTTATCTAAACATGGAGCAGCCAGTGTAACTACTTAATAATTACACTTTGCAGTGTGGACATCATCATCCCACAGACAGAATCTTTAAATAACTGTATTGAAATAGATATTGATGACACATCCTGCTATAGCTCTACACTGTGCAGACATCTGTAGGTGGGATCTACAAGGGGCATTGGCTGAAATACACCCATTTGAGACACATACTTTGGATGATGGAGTGTTAAATTCTTAGACAGCGAGGCTTCTAGACTTTCTAAGCAGAACAATAGCTAGAAGTTGAAGAACAGTTTCATTCTTCACACATACACACACACACACACACACACACACACACACAATTAACTCCAGGTTCAAGAATTAAAAAGAAGTCTCTAATAGAGGTAAACAAAAAACAAACAAACAAACAAAAAATGATATACCTGGAAAGAGGTTTCTGAGAAGATAGCAGAGTGTGTATATTTATGTATGTGTATACCTATATATATGATATATATATATATCAAAAAATAATAAAAATAAGAACAAAATTTAGTTAAATAGAAAAAATAACACAAATAATCAAAAATATAGGTTCTGTTTCTTTTAGAAGATAAACAAGATAGACAGACCCTTGGCCCAACTAACCAAAGGCAAGAAAATAGAGGGCCCAAATTATTAGAATCAGGAATAAACATCACAACAGACACCTAACAAATTCAGACTACTGTAAGGGGTAATTTAAAAACCTGTACTCCATTAAGTTTGAAGACGTAAAAAAAATGGATGAATTTCTAGAGACATCCAAATTTAAATTGAGATAAACAGCCTAAACAGACCAATAACAAATAAAGAGACTGAAATAAAATAATAATAAAAAACTTCTGACTAAAAAAAACCCAATCCCAAATGGATTTGAAGCAGAATTTTACTTTCAAAAAATATCTACAGTTGATCTTTCACAAATTATTACAAGAAATAGAAACAGTAGGAACACTCACAAACTTCTAGAAATGATAAACAAGTTCAGTAACATGGCAGAATACAGAATCAACTTATATAAATCAATAGCTTTTCTATACATAAGCAAGAAACATACAGAGGGTGATTGTGGGCACACTCTCATTCACAATAACCCCAAATAAAATCAAATATCTAAGAATAAACATGACCAAGGAGATAAAGAACCTCTACAATGAAAACTTAAAGTCTCTAAAGAAATAGATTGAGAAAGACACTAGAAAATGAAACGATAGCCCACTTATGGATTAGTAGAATTAATGTTGGGAAATGACCGTTCTACCATGATGCTTTCTAATCAAAATTCTCAGCTCATTTGTTTACAGAAATATATAAAAAAATTACTCTAAAATTCATTTGTAACCATAAAAGACCCCTGATAACCAAAGCAATTCTGAAAGAAATAACCAATTCTAGAAGTACCATTCCAGATATTAAGATACATTGCAGAGTTACGAAAATAATAAGCAACCTAGCACCAGCCCAAAAATAGAGACCAGTGTAATAAAATAGAGTACCAAGACGTGAGTAGATATGGCTACAGCTTTCTACTGTTTGACAAAAATGCTTAAAAACAAACAGCCCTGGAGAAAAATACAGCAACATCTAGAATTGAGAACACTGGTTGTCCACATTCAGAAGAACAAAATTATATTCATGTCTATTACATTGTACAAAAATTAACTACAAAGGGATCAAGAGCTTAACATAACAGGAAGCACTATAACTTCTAGAAGAAAACATAGACAGCGACCTACATGATATAGATGTAGGAAAGGACTTTCTGAATAGGACTCCATTTGCCCAAGATTTATAGCAATTGATAAGTGAGACTCCATAAAACTAAAGAAACAACCAATTGAGTGAAACTCTCTTTCGATTTGTTAGTCAGGAGAGTCAAGTCACTATAGGCTGTTTTTATTTCCCTCGATTGCCTCCTATTACTCAAGACACTATGAACTTAGGATATAAGACCTGGAGGAACCAAGCTGACTGCATCTTGAGTGCCTCCTCCCTGAGACTAGCCTTCATTGTACCAGAGGGTGTTCTATAAGACTCCAAGGAAGTTATGCAGCCAGCTACAACACCTATGCATCACAGCAAAAAACAGCTTGGTAACCCTAAGGACACAATAGTGGCACTCATATCTTGGTGGCAACCAACAGCTATTTAGGGCCACTCAGTAGGCAAGAAATCAATCCTTATGTCCATGAACAAGTTTAGCCCTCAAGCCTCATCACAGAAAAGTTTCTTTGCAACAGATAGAGATAATTACAAAAAACTCCAGCCAGTCAAAAATGCAGAGAACAAGTTTTCCTGGGGTGCCTAGCCCCAATCAGTACATCTTCATCACAGCTCCTGCACATAAGTCTAAGGGAACATCACTGAAGAACGACCTGAAAGACTGTAGAGCCAGAGGACCAGGAAATCAGCTCTGAGAATGAGTTTCCTAGAATTGACAGGGAAGTTACACCCATGATACCTCAAAATTATGGCTGCCTAAGCAAGACACAAACAAAGACAACACCAATAGATATGCTAGTGTGGACGGAGGAGGTCTCACAGGGCCCGACAGACAGAGGACCACAGGCAATTTAGGAATGCTGAGCATGAGAGAAATAGTCTTCCTGAGGGATGAGCCCCATAATTGGTTATCCAGTAACCAAGAGGTCAGCCCTGAAATCACACAAGCAACACTAAAGACTGAATAAGTTGTATTTGTATATATATATATGAAAAGAGGGCATTAGTTTGAGATGGATCAGGGACATGGGGTGCCTGGGAAAGGTTAGAAGGAGGAAAGAAAGGAGGGAAAATGATGCCATAATATGATATTGTGTGTGTGTGCACGCGCGCATGTGTGTGTGTGTGTATGCGCATGTGTGTGTATTATATAGGGTTATTTTTGAAGATTTAATTATTTGTATTTTATATGTTTCACCTGTGTGTATGTCTGTATATCAAGTATATGATGCCTGGTTGCCATGGAGGCCAGAAGAGGGTACCAGATCCCCTGGCACTGGAGTTACATATGGGTTGTGAAGTTCCATGTGGGTGTTGAAATAAACCCAGGCCCTCTGCAAGAGCAACAAGTGCTCATAACCACTCAGCCATCTCCCTAGTCCCATTTCTATGTTGTTGTTTTTAAAGAAATAGCTTGTTTGGGTTTTGGTCAAATTATAAAATCATAAATAGCATTAAACTGCTGTTTATTTGGTAATATTTGCTAGAACTTAGGCCTTCAGGTGAAGTGTCTTTCTGCTCACAGCTGCTGCTGAGAACAGTCAGGCCACACCCAGCTGCAGTATTCTCTGCGCTCTCACAAAGAGCCATCTTTCTCCATAGCTAGCCCAGGAAGGAGCCCTTCGAGATATCAAATCCCTAAAAGGAGAAAGGCTATAGTCACATCTTTTACCAATGAGGCCCATTGTTGCCAGAAATGTCCTTGGAACTTTTCAAACACCATCATTATCAAGAACACAAAGGAAATACAATGTTTTGTTGTCTAGCTAGGTGATGTCAGCTGACCTTGGACCAACTTTCTCATGGCACTTCTTCCTCCTCTTTATTCACTCACAAGGAACCTTAAAGGAACAAACTGTACTCTGCCTAGGTGGGCTAAAGCCTTTACTTCAGAACCCAGAAGAGCTGCCTCATCTACATTAGACCAGCCCAGGCCATCAGCTCTGCCTAATGGGTAATCATTTCTATATATTTCTCTCAAACCCTGTTCATCTCTAAAAACCCAACAATATTCTCCTTGTAAAACCATTTGAAAATCTGTATTTCTCCATTAATCAAGTCATACATAATTCAGTATTAATGGAAAGTGCAGTATTTTTTTCTAAGATCCTTCCCTATGTGTGTCTTTGGCATCAGCAAATCTAGTTGGAGGGCACGGTAATTTATAACTAGCATTTCTTTGAGAGTGTGTATCCACTAATATTTTCCATTTGCTTCCCACTTTAATAAAAGGGAGATAATCAGATGAGCATACATGTGGGATGAAAAACTCAAATCTTCTAGAAGAGCCTAGTCTGCTAATATGGATTCAATGGTGTCAATGAAGAAGCATCACTGGGTTGGAAAATAAGCAAGGAGATGGTCCTGCTCAGACCATCGCGTACATTAGCCATTTGATTTCAGAATAGCCTTTAAAGACAATGTGCCTCAGTCTCCTCATTTGCATGGTGTGGGGCTTGGAAATCTCTGGACACAAATATGGCTCATGCCTGAACTTTGAATTTTTTGAGAACTCTCTGAAAAACAGAGTTCCGGAAGCAGCCAGAGGGAGAGGCTCTGATCTAAGAGCAGTCTCTAGAAATCTGTCATAATTCAAATTGATTCTCAAGAAGCCAACTTATCAGAGCTATGTTTTGCAAATGCCAAATTCTACTGAGCCTGGGGCTGCTTTACCAAGAACTGGCACTTCATTAGAAAGTGAAAATGGTAAAAATGTATATGGGGGTTTATTTTTACTCACTTTTCTGCCCTCAGTTCTGTATTGTGTGCTATATACTGGAAATTATGCCATGCTCTTTCAGACTCCCAAAGATCAGAACAAAGCCACAAGACAGTGGAAGTAGAGGAACTTCTAGACTACAAGTGGCTGCACGGCCTGTGCAGCCTGAACTGGATCTCTATCTTGGATTCCTGCTCTTGGGTATTGAGTGACTTTACTGCCTGGCTAGCCTGTGCTTCTGCCCTGGACGTTTTTTTAGCTCTCACCTAGACCTCGCCATCCTGGGCTCCAACAGAAATGTCAGACAGAGGAAACCTGATTGGTGCCACTCAGTATTTATCTGAGGCTACACCACTAGATACGAATGCCCTGCCCTTGAAGTGAATACACACAGCTAGCAATAAATTGTTGCATTTGTGTCAATGAAGCTTTGTGCTGTCCTTTGACCAGGGATCGGGCCGTGAATGAGGCATGGTCTGCTGGGAAATTCATGTGTGTGGCTAATAATCCACTCCCATATTTAATAGGTTATTATCATGGAAACAAACTTTCATCTTCACTGTTATTTGTAATATTGATCAGTGAATCATCTCACATTATGGTATGGATGAGTGTCCAACAGTAGTCTATGTGCTCAAGCTTGGTTCCCAGAGTGGTGCACTGTGAGCTCCTCGTATCATTGGAAATATGTTCTCAAAAGAAATTGTTGATCCTCCCTGGACCCTCTCTTCATCCTGGCACACAAAATAGTAACAGTTTGTTTTGACGTGTGCTTTCTGCCATTGTTATTCTGTACCTTTTACAGAAGCCTAATGCAATGGGAATTTGCAGTAGTGGATTGGAACCTCCAAATTATTAACTAAATAAATATTTTATTTATAAGTTAATGGCCTCTGCTACTCCATTTCTTTATAATAATGTGAAGATGAATGATAGTATATGAATCTCATATACTATGGAAAAATGTGTATAATGTCTAGACTTTACAGGGAGCTCAGGAGATAAATATTAACTTGTGTTTTTCTGGGTCTAAATTACATTTTATGATTCTTTGTGTAATTCAGTCAAGACCTGCCATTAAGGAGGTGTGGTCTCATCACCTTCAAATAAAAGTGAAGCCTAAGTTACTTCCCTTTGCTCTATACAACTAAGGGGAAAGGATCAATTTGTAAATTTACATCTAGATACCTGATAAAGATTAGCATACCGAACTCATATCTGCCAGCTGCTCACTACTCAATCAGAACAGCCTGTTTGAGTTTCCAGTTTAAGCACATTAAAAGATCATAACCGCCATCCTTTGCTTTTATCCTTGAGAGAACTTCTCAATACATTCTTCAACCCATAATTAAAGTGAAACTGGCTATTTTATTTCTTCCTATGCTGACACATTGCTGGGTGTTGTTTGCTATGAAAGCATTGCATAAGCTGTTTCCATTTCAATGACTATGTATATCAGGTCATAAATTTCAAGGTCAGTTCAAAGTCACTCAAGAATGTGCCAGCAGATATGAAATCTGAGTGAACAAGCTTGGCAGTTTCTAGTACATCATGTTCCACATTCTTCTTACTGAGCTCCATGTGATAGCTAAAAGGTCATCATCAAGAGCACGACTTAAAAAAGATCATGTGACTTGTACTAGTTTCCAATTGTTCCTTTAATTTAGGTGAGAATCATATTAACTCAAGTTGGGTGCTATTTCAAATTTTCAGATAAGATCTATCACCTGAGATGCACTAAGGCCTAACTGTGGCAATAAGAGCCTCACTTTAGGTACATCTACACATGTAAAATGACTGGAAGTTGGTTCTGTTCTGTGGTTATCATGGTCCTCTTTGGGATCAATACAGTTTAATGCATGATCAATTTTGTTGCACCATCAGTATCAATTACAAGACACACTAAGTTAGTATGTCCACAATTTAGTTGCTAATCATGTGATTAAACAACTTATCAAAGGTTGCCAGGGCAGATATTGGGTATGTGAGGTGCAGTCACTTTTGTAGAAGCTTATTTTTAGTTATGTATAAAAAATAATTGTTTTTTTGTACTGTTGGGTGAGGGGCTGAGGTCTGGCAGAGTTTACACCTGTGAATATGCCTCTGTGTCTTCCCTGTTGAGCTCACATAGTAGTGTACCGCTACAGTCACCTTTCAGGCCACTCGGACGTCTTTCCACTGGATACAACATCTGTGTAACAATACAGAAGAAACAGTGACCTGAGATCATCTAACTGCAACATTGCATTGGGAATAAGGTCAGAAAATTCATTGCTAGGTGGGTGGATACATATTCAGGAAAATGAAAATAAAGAAGATGTCTCAAATTAAATATCAAGGTCATTTGGTCAGTAATTAAAGTATCCAGTGCCTTGGACAAGTCAAAACTTTAAAATTAGTTTAAACTTGAAGACTACACACCACATATATACATATCAACACTGGTGCCTGCATATGGATATACAGATTCATACACAGCCATATATATGTAGACATACACATAGACACACACACACAAACACACACACAAAGACACACACACACATACACACACACACATACTCATGCATAGATTATATAACACATTCACATATACACCACATGCTGCAGTTACGTGTACATAGCATGCACATGCACATATACACACACTGAGATATGGACATTTATATACACACACACAGATACAAACACACCACATACACAATAGCACATATCCAATGTACATATATACACTGGAGTGTGCACAGGTATATACACATACAACTTCATGTGATACACACACATACACACAGTGGTGTATGCACATGTAGACACATACTACAAACACCATTCGTACGTATCCATACTGGTTCATGCACATGTTTACACACATAGACATTTTCCTTCCCTCTGAGTTTGGGCTTCGGCTAATGAGGCCTATGTCCAGCCATCCAATCCTCTCTCCTTTCTGAAAGATCTGGTAGGTATGGTTTGAGTGTAGGAAGGAAGATCAAGCAGTACTACAGGTGAGTGCTGAAGTAAAGCCTGCAGGGCGCTTTTGCCTGCTGACAATTGCAATCATTCATTGGGTTCTTTGCCATCTTCCCAGGCCTGTGACATCCAACTTTAACAACATTTTCTGCATGGAGATTACTCATCTTCCTGCACCCACTCCAATTTCTCAACCTGTGCCCCTTACTTCATGTTTTTTTTTTTAAAGATTTCTCCTGTTAATAAAATGAAGTCTGTTCTCTTCACACCCCAAAAGTAGTCTCTTGCCCACAAGAAGGAAACTCTAGGAATTCAAACTGCCCAGTATGGCTGCAATCAAGAGCCTTTCCAGGAAAAATCATGGGGATTGTGCCATGTTTAGCCTAATGGAGAGGCCAATTATCTGATTAGATATATGGATGAGAAAGATAGATGGAAGAGGATAAATAGAAGATAGATAGTTGATAGATAGATAGAGATATATAGAGAAATGTATATATACATGCATACATATGGAGACCTACATCCTGAAACAAAGTATAGATATTTACTACCTAGATATACGTTACCTCAAGACATTAGATGCACACTATGCTTGAAATACACATTTATATTGTCTCCTTTCTCACCTGAGAGTCCCACAGCAGCTACTCTGTCTCTAATATCACTTGGTGAGTGAATCCCTAAGTAAATGACATGTCATTTAGCCAGATGAGCATAAATGTGAATTGGGTTTTTATTTTTCAGGTAACCTCTCCAGATTCCCACTAGAACGCAGTCTCCAGAAGATGAGATTTGTGTGGGTTTCGTCCACCTAATAGTCCCTGTGACAGAGAAGACATGATAGAAGTATTTGTTGCCTACCTTAAATGAATGCAGAAGAAAAGTCTAGAATACCACCTTAGTTACTTTTTTATTGCTGTGATAGGGCATTATGACCAAGGGAAATTAAAAAAAAAAAAGAGTATCAAGGGCTTATTGTTTCAGAGAGTGAATCTATCACCATCAGGTTGGTAAACATGCCAACAGGCAGTGGGAATCCCATTGGAGCTGTAGCTGAGAGACACAAGGCACAGTGAGCTAACGGGGAAGAGTCTCAGCTTTTGAAACCTCAAAGCCCACTCCTAATGACCCACCTACTCCAACAAGGCCACACCTCCTAATTCTTCCCAAACAGTTCCACCAACTGAGGACAAGCATTCAAATGTCATTCTAATTCAAGCCATTCCAGATACCCATACATTTTCTAGTGATGATGGCTTGGAAGTTCTAACCTTTACTGAGAGACATTGGACATTTTGTGCAAGAAGGGTGCCATGAACTCACATATCTACAGCTTAGTGTTTTTTATAAGAATGCCAAAGTTGAGTATCTTCCATATAAGAGCCTCCAGGGAATAAATGTTTTATAAAATATTGTTTTATTTTTGTTTGCAGAAAAAAAACCCATAACAGAATTAATATTTGTACTTATCTTGGATTACAAATACATGTAAATATAAAAATGGTATTTTAGATTTTACAATTTTCAAATGCCTACCTGAAACATTTCCACATGCATGTTAACAAGTTTTAATAGCCACTTTATAAAACCCTTTTCATTCTGATTTGTGTGTGTGTGTGTGTGTGTGTGTGTGTTTTAAGTAACTGATTCTTTGATGATTTCATGCATGTATATAATACATTCTGGTCACAGTCATCCCTCCAAACTCTTTTATCTTCCTGTCATTCCCACCCCACCCCACCCCACCTAGACTATCCTGCTACCTTGTCCCTATCATCTCTCTGTCTCTGTCTCTCTCTGTGTCTCTGTCTCTGTCTCTGTCTCTGTCTCTCTCTCTCTGTCTCTCTCCTTGTGTGTGCCTAGGCATGTGTGTGAGTGTGTGCCTGTGTGTATTTTCTTTGTCAGTAGATTTCTGGAAAGAGTTTGACAATTTTGCCTGCCAAGTTTTTCTATGTTAAAGTATAATCCCAGCAATTCCTGTGAATGAGACTGTTGGTATTGGCCAGTGTTGCCATATTTTCCACATAATGTTGTTAAAATTCTACTACTTGCTATTTTACTTGTTAGTTTATACCAGGAAAGGCAGATTTTATTTCTATTTAGTTTAAAAAATGTCTTCACAACTTTTTGAAGAACTTCAAAGTGCTGTGTTATATATTTTTGGTTATGTTGTAAATCAAAAGTCTCACGTTTGGATTTAATTTTAAGAATATATGACAGTTACAGTGTAAACATAGTGATTTATTTTTGCTTCAGAGTTTTTAGTTCAGCAGCTCCTAAATAGGAACACACATTCTAATTAGTTTGCAAATTTCAATTAGAATGCTCTAATAACTCTTAGCTTCCTGACATTTCACTTGGCAAGAGGAGTAATTGTAGTAAAATTTCAATGTTATCATGGAAGGCTAGTAAGAGGGAAGTGTCAAAAGCATAGACTTAACTAAAACAACTAAACATAAAGTAATACACTGGAGGATCTAATTCTTTGTGAATTGGGTGCCAATTGAGTGCTAAAGCATATTCACTGAGGGGAGTCAATAAAGATAGAGTCTTTCCCCATAAGTGTTTGCTAAGGGCCATTGATTAGATATGGATAACTTTTTTCCAGAAATAAGGATTCCATATGCATTCTATTTGCCTCCAGTCTAAGTGATAACATGAGTATCTTTCCTGTAGTGTGTAGATACCTGTTGGCCATGAGAGTGATGATGACCTCAAAGGGGTGGAGGGAGAAATATACAAGGACCTCTTCTACTGGCAGATATTTGTGATTCTTTCATATTTCCAAAAGGAAAATTTAAAGTAATTTTCCTTTACAGAAAAATGAGTATGCTATACTATCTGTGATGTTGCAATTTACACACTAAAATGTCAATTTCTTTTAAACATTGGACTGTAGATATGTAAAGAATATTTAAATTATATCATACATATAGAAGTTTTGAAAAACTTATAATCCGAAAACTTCTTTTTAAAAAACTTTCAGATTTTAATGTGAGGGAAGAAAGAAGACTTAGCTGTTAAAAACACATCCTCCCTACTCTTTAGACAGCATCGTGCATGTACAATGAAGGCTATGTTGACAAATCTGACCCAGCATGAAGAAACAGTCAGAAAGGTGCCTGCTAAAGGAATGCAAGATTTCTGATGTAAAACATTCTCCAAGTTGCTGAAAGAAGTGTCACCATCATAGTCTGCAAGGCTGAGTCGGGAAAGAGCCAGTGATGACACAAATGACTTTTTGTATGAGGATGGGATCACAGAAACACATGTCACCCTGGTGACACTCTCAAAAATGAACTTGTCTACATGTCTTGAAAATAAATATTATATGTATTTTAGAATGCAAAATATAATGTCAAATTTTTAAATGAGATCCTTGTCTTAGTTGGTGTTTCTATTGCTGCAACGAAACACCATGACCAAAAAGCAAGTTGGGAAGAAAAGAGTATCTTCAGCTTACAACTCCACATTGCTATTATCACCAAAAAAAGTCAGGATTAGAACTCAAGCAGGGCAGGAACCTGGAGGCAGAAGCTCATGTAGAGATCGTGGAGTAGTGCTGCTTAATGAATGCTTCATAAGACTTGCTCAACCTGCTTTCTTATATAACTCAGGACCACCAGCCCTGTGGTGGCACCACTCTCAATGGGCTGGATCTTCCCCCACCAATCACTAATTAAGAAAATGCCTTGCAGCTGAATCTTATGGACATATTTTCTTGATTGAGCCTCCTTCCTTTCTGATGACTCTAGCTTGTGTCAAGCTAACATAAAACCAGCCAGCACAATCTTACTTTCCAATTATTTTTTCCTTCGGAAAATTAAATTTAATATATTTTATTCAGCCTCAGTATAAAGAAACACATTCCTTTTCTTCATCTCAACCATTCTTTTCTTACCTTCAGGCATAGACACATAAGAGACCCTCAGTCAGTAATGACACAAAAAATAAATCATACACTCATACACACATACCCATACCAGGATCACATGGCTTTGATGTACTTTTTAAAGATGCCCATTTAAACAATGATGTTGTAATGCCTATAGCATAGGTTTCATTCCAGTCAATACTTATACCTACACATTAAATTATATTAAAGTATCCAGTCCTTTCTTTTCAGGAAAAAATATTTAAAATCATGCCAACTTGGAATTATTCAATGAATTTTAAAAGTAAAATCCAATAAATATCTTTGGCAAGCATATGCTTAACAAAAAGGGGAGTTAAAACACTTGAACAGAATGGACTGAGACAATTTGGGAATATCCAAAAAATATCTTAATGGATTGAATTCTAAAGATGATAAAAATTACAAGGTTGTGCTGTATTTGAAAAATATTATAAAACAAATAATCCTTCCTAGAAATTCAGGATATGAATTAAATATGTACTGTATTCATTGTATTATCTTACAATATATTGACCCTAAGTTAAAAACTTACAACACATATTATTATGACTCTGTTTCTGAGGATGAGGACTCTGATCATATGTTAGATTTTGTATCAAAGTCTGTCACAATGTACTCATGATATTAGGTAAGACCTAGTCTCATCTGAATAATCAAGAGAGATCCCCTTCCAGAAAGACTCCTTAGCAGGCTTTGTTCCTTGGGGACTGTCCCACTGAAGGTCCCTGTTCTCTAGCTGTTGTTCATGAACCACCCTCAGCCTCTTTGCCACATGGTTCTTTGTAGAGGAATATTTAGTCCTTTATTCCAGCAGCAACATGGCTGCTCTAGCAAAGGATCACATTGAAAGGCCAAGATAGGTAGGGAAGGATCTATCTAATCCAGGGATCTATATGAAGGTATCACATTCAGAGGTCTGTGTGGTCCAGATGGAATGTAAAAAGAATGTTAGTATATACCTTTAATCCCAATATTCAGAAGGCAGTGGTAGCACACACCTTTAATCTTCAAGAAGCAGAGACAAGAAGCAGAGCTTATAAGGAGTCAGTGCAAGACACAGGAAAAATACTTGATTATAACAAACATTGAGCAACACCCTTGGACCCTTAGTACCTGTAGCTACTGTGAACATGCAGGCAAATTTCTTGGTTTGAATACAACTTCTCCTTAAGATGTTGAAAGTATAGAAGCCCTCTTTGTTTTGACTCTTTTGGAAAATTCCCCTCTATGGTACATTAGTCCCATACCAGTAATGTACACACCGGATCAAAATGTGAGTACTGGGTTACATTTGTCTTTGGGCTTTGATAGAGAAAGGCACTGCTTAGAGAAGAAGACAGACAATTTGCATTATTCTTAACAACTAAGTGATGGTTCAAAACTTATTTTAAAATTATCTGTATCTATATAGCTTTCTATATTCTGCCTTTTTTTTCTTACTAGATACAAAATCTACAGCAAAAAAAAAATGTATTTCATCCATTAAGAGAGATTTCATACCTACAAAAATGAATATTTCTTCATATATTATGATATAAATTATTTGTGTTTCATAAGACCTCCCCTGTTTATAAAGCATTCCTATCTCAGAAAAAAAAGTTGATCAGAGTAAGGCTATAAGGGAAGATATAGCATCTTTAACCTTCCTTGGTGAAATATATATTCTAGAAATAAGGTTTCAGGAATTATTAAAGTATGCTTTGATTCCATGCAATAAGGCAGAGCTTGAAAGGTTACAATCTGAAAGTCAATTAGAAGCAGTTGTGATATAACAGCAATTATCAATGAACATACACTTGAGAACTCCATGGAATAAGTCAGCAGAGAGAATCTTCCCCACAACATGTCTAATTTGTACTTGAAGACAATCTTTATGATATAGTGTACAGAAGGACCTTTTAGTTGTACTTGGCATGAGAAGGGTGAGAGGCTTCCCCACATGGATTCATTAGTTTTAGTTGCCTTATAAAGCCAGGTCTGACAATTTTCATAGCATACCCCCACAGCTCTTCCCTCTTTAATGAAGTGATTATTTTGAGTCAAAGTTTTTGACAAGCAGCAGATACAAAGACATTATAACCTTCCTCCACCCTCCGGAAACAGAAAGTAACATTTTCATATTACAAGATCCATACTGTATCAAGAAGAAGAGAGAGACACTATTCTCATCAGAAAGGAAGTCTAAACCAAGAAAAATTTGTGCAGACTAATCTTACTAAACTCTCATTTTTTATCCCAGGCATTTTCTCACAACTAACTACTCTAGCTCAAACTCTTCTATATTACCATATTTTCACAATTTACTATTCTGTGTACAAATTAATATACAAACCTTTGACCCAACCTGCTTCTTTGGGTATTCATTTTACATGTGAACTGTCCCAATGACATCGAAAAGGCATGAAATAAAATGTGTGCTTTTATCCTGTTACTTATCTTATGTATCATTCAGTGCTTAGACACAACTAGAAGCCCCAATGGATAGAGAAGAAACTTTATTTCCCTATAATTGTATCATGGTGATTAGAAACAAGAGAAGCTAACACAAACCATATATGAACTTAGTTGCACTCAGTAAGCTCTTATTAAGAACAAGTCAGCCCAGCAATAGTGTCTTGTAGCTCAGTGTGGACTAAGATTTGTGTAGTGGATTTTGTGTGCTTGGGTAAATCCTCCCATTCAAATGCTGGGTTGAGATGTTTGCAAAGAATGGTAGAGAGTGTAGAACAAGTCATTAACGTTTCTTTATATGAACCTTTAAACATTTTCACTACCTAAATGTGCATTTTACTAGATTGGTATAGATGTTTGGCAAAGTCATTATTATTCATCTTTAATAAATTACACCATGCATACACTTTCATAAAACTAATCTATTTAAATAAATGAGCTCAATCGTAATTTCAATATGCTTTCCTAATCAATGTACATACAAACCCAACATAGATTTCCCACGAAAGGTCACCATCTTAAAAGATATATTAACATAAACACATTGTGGCTTTAGTGCTTTGGTTTTTTGTTTCTGTTTCTGTTTTATAGTTTCTAAATCAAAGATGTCAATCTTATGTAAGGGTTTTCTTGTTTCTCATCCAACCCTATGGGTTGTATTCCCTGCCTTCCTTTCTCTACCCCAGCTTTCCTTAGTCACTTGAATTCACCTACATTGATTGCATTATTATTCGTTGGGTTCCTTCCTCTTCATTGAATCATTGTACCTAACACCATTGAAAACTGTGTCATTTTCAAAGCATTTTAAAAATTCTCTTCATTTTGGTTATGATATTGAAGAACTTATAAATGCCGGTCACCTCCCTCCCTGGCAGTTTCCAATTCTCTGGTATAACATTTTACCACATAACATCTAGTCTGCAGCCTTTGTGGCAGACAGCCTCTGTTCACTCATCTTTTGGGAGACACTATTTGCTGAATTGTATAGATTTTTTTTGGTTCTTTCTATTTTGATGAATCACATGCTTTAGTCCTTCAGAAAAGGCATGTGGAAGATAAGCTTTGAGAATCATGACAATATGGAAAGTGTCCCTCTATACTACTATTGGCCATTTGGTTTCAAGGAGCATAATTGTGTGCTGTGCTTTGAAACCCCAAACAAATCCAGGCTTATGCCTCACACCACAATTAACCAGGAACATAGTTATCATTTCTGAGATCCCAAACTATTCATTGGTTGGTTAAACCATCCAAATACGTTCAGAAATATTCTCTGCTTCCAAGTCTCATTTCAACAATTGTCCAGAAATGTATTGGGATATTACCCATTGGTCTATATTTTGCTGTGTATTTATGTGTTTCCTAATGCTAGGGATAGAGGTCATGGTATATGGTTGAAAGATATCTTAAAATACATTTTAATACCAAGCCTTGCCCCAATATTGAACTTTGGCCTTACTATTTAAATAATGAAAGTTTAAGCTAGGCGGTAGTGGTACACACTTTTAATCCCAGAATGAGGGAGGCAGAGGGAGGTAGATCGTTATCTGTGAGAAAGCCAGCCTGGTCTACAGAGTGAGTTTCAGGACAGCCAAAGTAACAACAGAGAAACCCTGTCTCCAAAAGCAAAACAAAGCAACAACAACAAAAACAAACAAACAAACAAACAAAAAAGAATGAAAGTTTAAACGTGTGCTAGGATTTCTTTTTATACATATTAAATAAAATATAAGCTAAGACAAAAACTAACATGTTGGAATTAGACAAAACAAGCATAAGAAAAAGAACCCAAGAGAAGGCACAAGAAGTGGAGACCCAATTGTTTACACACACTCATGAATCCTATAAAAACACTAATATATACACAGAGGACACGGCGCAGACCCGTGCAGGCGCTGTGCATGCTGCCTCAGTCTTTGTGAGTTCATATGTATTTTGCTCATGTTGATTTAGAGGGCTTTGATTTCTTAGTCTCCTCATGCCCTCTGTCTCTTACATTCTTTCGTCCTCCTCCTCTTCAGAGTTCTCTTTTGGTAATGTGCAGAGTACCTTCCTGTATCAATGATGCTAGCATGTAGGAGTGAAGACTATGTAGACACCAGCTCAACTTCTCCATGTTCATTGAGTTATGTAGGTGCTGTCTTCAGCATTGAGGCCTTGCCCCCAGTTTGTGGAGAGTAACCGATAATCTTGAAAACAGCCTAAGTTGTTTGGAGATTCCCATGGGACCTCTTTGGCTAACAAGTGAATTAGATGTAAACCAATCCCAGGACTGGAAGCTTCACTGGCTGACAAAAGACAGCAAACTGGCGCTTTATCTCCCCACATAATTTGGTGATTTCCATCAGATCACTTTCATAGTTGCATATATTTTAGGAATGTTCTACTGAATTAGGGTTCCATACTACCCCTTATATGACTCTTAATTTTATTTGTCTCTCCCTATATTCCCTCCCTCTACCCCCTCTCACGTCTCACTAAATTTTCCCATTCCAGCTCCCCCATCCATTATAATTATTTATTCAATTTCCATTTCTTAACAAGATTATCTGTCCACCCTAGTTCCTCTGTGGCTCTATAGATGGTAACTTGGTTATCACTGACTTAACAGCTAATATGCACATATAGACAAATACATACCATATTTGTCTTTCTGGCTCTAGGATACACCACTCATAATGGTTTTTCTAGTTCCATCCATTTACCTCCAATTTTACGATGTCTTGTTTTTAAGAGCTAAGTAATACCCTATTGCGTAAATGTACCACATTTTCATTATCCATTCTTCTGTTGAAGGACATCTAGGTTGTTTCCAGTTTCTGGCTATTATGAAGAGAGCAACAATGAACATTGTTGAGTAAGTCTCCGTGGTAGGCTGAAGCATCCTTTAGATATATGCCTAAGAGTTGTATAGCTGGATCTTACAGTATTCCCATCTTCCTTAGCAACTGTCACACTGATTTCCAAAGTGGCTGTACAAGCTTGCACTGCCGCCAGCAATTGGTAAATTGTCCTCTTACTCCCCATCTTCACTAACTAGCATGAGTTGTCACTTGTTTTATTGATCTTGGCATGTAATATGAAATTTCAAAGTAATTTGATTTGCATTTCCTTGATAGATAAGGATGTTAAACATTTCTTTAAGTCTTTCTCAGCCATTTGATTTTCCTCTTTTGTGAATTCTCTATTTAGAACTCTAGTCCATTTTTCAATTGGATTATTTGTTTTCCCTATATCTAGCTTTTTTTTAGTTCTTTATATATTTTGGATATTAATCTTCTAACAGATGTGTAATTAGTAAAAGTCTTTTCCCATTATGTAGGCTGTCACTTTTTCTGGTTGACAGAGTTCTTTGCCATAAAGAAGCTTTTCAGTTTCATGAAGTCCCTTTTTGTTTTTAATTTTTATAGTAATGCCTATACTAACAGTGCTATGTTCAGAAAGTCTTTTCCTGTGTTAATGAGTTCAAGTCTATTCCCCACTTTCTCTTCTATCAGGTTCAGTGTATCTGAACTGAAGCGGCCTGCAGGTTCCTGGGAAGGTCTGCTGAGGTTGGGGGCTGGGATTGAGTAATGAATGAGGGGGAGGAGTTTGGAGAAGATCCATGTGGTAGACTGGAGATAGGGGCAAGAGAGGAAGGGGAGCTTACAGCAGGTGGTTGGCTACAGAGCTGGGGAGAAGATTGGGGGAATGGTTTTAGAGGAGCTGGGGGAGAGGTGAAGATCTGCAGTGAGCCTACTTGCTTCCCTGTATGGGCTAGCCTGAGGATTCCCAGGAAATGCCTGTTAATTTTCGCTAGGATCTCAACATCTCATCTCTTATAAAAGAAACTCTCAATGTGCACACTGTGCCACTCCTACATGAGGCTAGTAATTAAGAACTTGTCACCAACAATCTAGTGGGGATGACAAAAAGAGTCTAGGCTCTACTTCTAACAGTAAGCTGTAAAAAATTTGAAGCTAATTACTTATCTACCTGAGAATATATTCTAAGACATGTAGACCACTTTTTGAAGATGAAAAATGATAGAAAGAAATCAAGATACCATTGATATTAAAGTGCAGTGTGTAGATTCTAAATAAAGAAAGGCAGGTCCCATTTTCCTTCTGCTAAACTTCTGCTCATCTCTTCTTTAGGCAGGAATGCAAATAAGCAATCCTTTTCAGTCAATCTTGTTGCCTCTCATTCTGTAGCAGCAACTTAAAGAAGAACTTATTTCTATATAAATAATGTGATACTCAGGCTACCATATACATCTCTCAATGTTGAACACATCCATTCAAACCTGTGATGCTATAGCCCAGTTAGGTCCCTTGTGTGTTTCTCTCCCTGGATACGATCAGTGGCATCCTCTTCTCTATTATATTTAGTGGGAATCTTCTGACCAACTCCACCATGTCAACCTATAATTCAATCCAACCTATTCTGGATTCCTCTTACCTAAGCTTTGTAAATTTACTCTAATAAAATAAGATATGTTTTCATTATACTCTAAGCATGTGATATATGCTTTTATCATTACTTTTAACATTACTTTTATTCCTGACTGATAAATATGTTCTAATTCCAACCTTTCGATATCGTATTGTATAAGCTCAACTTGCAACAAAATCCTTACAACATTCAAAAATTCTTCAAGACAGAAGCATACTGCCATTCTTAGGAACATCACAGTGAGTTAATTGAATTTCTGTAAACACCCAGACATAGTAAACACTATTGTTATTTCTAAATATGTCTGTACATTGTCAGCTGTTCAGACTTGAGAGTCATAGTCCATTTTTTCCATGTTTTCCCATTCATGATAGCATCAGGTACTTAGCAGGAAGCACATTTTCTTTTTTTGATTGATGAAAAATATGAACATAGATAGAGTAATTGCTCAATAGACACCTCAATTATTTGTTTTAGCATCCAGGTAGTGCCACTACTTTAAGTAAATCAGTATGTGGTTTCTTTGGAGAAGAAAATTAATGTCTGTTTGGTGGTTTGTATATGTCAAGGTGTGCGGTATTATTTTAAAGCATACAATATCCTTTGGGATATCATCATAAATTATGTTGTAATATTATTGGGGCTACTATCATTATATTTGTGGAAAATACACTTTGGTTATGAACTAGATCATACTTTAGATGTTGTAGAAGAAAAATTGAGGTTCAGTCATTCTGAGTCAAAATTTTGCCTTCTTTGTCCCACAGTGTCTTTGTGCTTTCCAGGCATATTCCTATCTACCAAGATTGCTGAGGTGGAGGACAAAGTTTGTGCAATTTGCCTTCCATTGGTTCTACTATTTTATTTGCATATAAATGCTCAGTAAATATTTATGAGTGACTAAATAAGCTTGAGCCAATCAAAAAAATTTAACTTCATAGCAAATAAAATATAGACATTATAAACCAAAGCATTCATTTTAGCATGTAAGATTCATACATTTAGTCAGCAAATGTATTTTGAGATAACTACTTTATACTTAGAATAAATAATTTATTGTCCTAGTCTCTAGAAGCACAGCATAGACTTATGAAATATGAAATATTATGAAATAATAACTATATATATAACCCTGACTTATGAAGCATATAGTCTTATGTGTTTCATACATAGCATCCACTCTTTCCCATTGTAACAATTAATATCCCACACAGGAGATGAGAAACTGAGCCTCAAAATGTTTTTTTTTAATTGCCCAAACACAATCTACTAATATCTGCCAAGGTCTCTACTTGACCCCAAGCAACCTAGCTTGAATTCATTCTGTACAATAGAAATACTGCAAAACCATATGATACTTTTAGATTATTTCAAATTTAGAGAGAAATACATTGGCTTCTACAATTTGAGGGGATGTTGTTGTTGGGATCCAAAGGAAAAGATCATTGTTTCTTACTGAGAGATTAAGAAGAACTTCATGAGAAAAATGGCTTCTGGTATTGACCTGTTGAAGCAAATAAGATCTCCAGAGAAGGCCAGAAGCATTTAAAAAGTTACATCACCAAAGCAAGAAATGGAAAGATGTTTTATTGGGTTTTGCTTAGAAAACAAACAATTCTGGCTAAAATAGAAAATGAATAATAAGTTGAGGCAAACGAAGTTTGAGGTTCCCTTTTTTTTTGTATTTTTGAAGACGTAGTTTCATACACCTTACATTAAAATTCATATCCATACCCAAATTCATACACATACATGAAACAGGCACCATAGAGCTGTGAAAGATGTCACACCAGAAAGTCTCATTAGTAAAGTGTTAATTTAAATATGTTAATATCACAGAAATAAGAGGATGCTGGCATAGGGCAAGCTCAGACACAGCTTTATAGAAATAGAAGTATTTTTTATTCTCAAAAGATTAATTATATAAGTTCCACTATTTCTCTTCTTGAGACCAGCTGACGATCATTAGATTAGACTAATTAGACATTAGTCCAGAGATGGACACAGAAAGGTACTTTGCAAACAATGACAGAGGGCCAGTGTGCCCTGCTTAGATTTCTAAATGAATTAAGGGTGAGAGGGGAGCTCAGTACCCTCAATTCAGCAGCAGTCAGAAGGCTTTATAAAGCACTTGTCCCTTCTGAGATATATAGGCCTTACCATATTCCATATTCAACCGCATTCCTTATTCAGCCATCTGCCCAGGATCTACCTCTGCTCTATGAATGCTATAGAGGCGTCAAATTGGGATTTACTTTTACAGTTGGAACAAACAAGCATATTTTTCAAAGAAGTCAGGGCTGAAGAAATAAAGCATCACATATAATTCTACAGATTTTTTAAAACAAATATGGTCATGAAATTAGAGCAACTATACCCACTGAATTAGTTCGGACCCTTGAGATGATGCTTTCCTGTTATCATAATCTTCTTGGAAAACATGTTGAACTACAGTGATAAAGCACATTTTTATCTTATGAGTTAAGTATCATAGATTATCAAACTTGTTGCATTGGGTGTAGTATTTTTTAAGCTCACAGTACAGGCCCATGGGTCATTAACACTGGCATTTACTCTGCTTGGTTAGCATTCCGTTCAGTTTAGGGCATGTACAAGGTGGGTTTGTTTCATTGTCACATTTACTCAATATAACTTAATAATAAACAAGAAAACATTTGTTCTACAGAGAAAGATACTCATTTCTCCCACTCCCTCAAACTTATATCTCAGCATCTTCCTTGTCTCCGCTTCAGACTCTCCAGGGATAATCCAATGGAGACTTCTTTAAAAAAAAAAAAAAAAAAGGTTCTATTATATGAAAAAAAAAACCTCCTGAAAACTGTTGCAAAGGAAACACACTCTATTATTCATTTTCTTCTTGACACTTCATTAACATCAGTATTAAATCAGTCTCCTATTGGAGACCAGCATTGTGCATGAATTATTCTGCATGAGTGGCCTATTGTAATTCAAAAGTATTTTTTTCAGTTTCATTAAAGCTATACAGCTATATTGACATGTAATAAGACTGTTTTGAATTCATTTCCAAGTATGGATATAACATTTAAACTATTTCAAATATGCCCTAAGTGATTAGGCTTAAGGTATTATTTCTATGGCATGGTCCTTTCAAAAAAAAATAACCATTTGGCTACCAGCTACTCACAAGTAAATGTCTCTACTTTGACCTACATGTATATTTCTGTCATAATTGATGACACAGGTGAGTTCTCTTTCTGGAATACATTGAGATATGAAAAATAAATTGAGTAAAACAAAATTTGATTAGATGAATCCAAGTACATTAGTAATTAAATATTGACATAATTCAGATTTATTAATTACGATGTAAGCTGCTTAATGAAAAAAATATATATGTTCCTCTGATGATGTCAGTTTTGTCACTCCAAGTATGTTTGGGTAAGCTGGAACATGTCTAGTAGTTAATTATCTGTAGAAGTGGCCTGAAATCAGGTACATAATTTTCAGTTTTCTGTAATATTTGCTCTTCTCTGCAGTCTGGAAGTTACGTAAGCCAGTTGCATCAGGATAGATCAATTGAGCAATGATTGGGAGCATTTGCTACAAGACTGGCATCTGGAATCTCAATGTGACACCCACAGCAACAGCTGTGATTCATAACCTGGCTGAACAGAATTTTTCATGAAGCAATACCATAGCTAGATGTACAAGGAACCAGTGCGGCCTCCTGGAAACACTGGGGAAAATAATGTAATCGAAGCCAGCTTCATGAGAAGCCCTGATTAACTAGATGGCTTTACTTTTGCATCCAGAAGTTACTATGGAGAAACAAAGGCTGAAGTAGACGGAGAGATATCTAAACACAGTCCCCACTAGTAAGGTACAAGCCAATACTATTCTAGTAACTTTTAACTTTCCTGATACTTACAAAAGTTCTGTTCTTTCTTTTACTTCTTACTATGTCATGCTGAACTTTGTTTTCATAGGTGTTCTTCCTTCAGAGCACTTATTGTATGTTCTCAATGTCAAACAACAAATCATTCTAGTCACTTTAGTTCATCTTCTACGGAAGTCAAAAAGAATTACAATTTAGGAAAATGTATTTGAACTACCTCCTCTTTAAGAAGGCCTAAATCCTATTATTTGAGAAAATCAGATGAACAGGAGGGGAACATTAGGTTAAATTAGGTTAAAGCAAAACAAACAGTACATGTTTGCAGAGTGCTCTGGAATAGAAGCAGTGGTGCTTACTTACTAACCCAACAAGAGAGTCTGTTGATGGAGGGAGAATCCTAAGAAACAAAACATGAATGGCTTAGAAATGTAGCAGCTAAGAGGAAAAAGGGTAAAGTAAGTAGAAGGGGAAGCAAACGCTGGTCAACTGGTTCAGATCCAGTTCTCCTCTGAAGGAGGAGACTTTCACCTCTCCTAAGCAGTTCAATAGTTCTGAAAACTTGACTCCACTGCAACACAGAATCAGTCTGGGGAAAGCTGAAGAAAGATGCATAGAGGGAACCTACTATTAAAAAGAATGCAAGAAAAACAAAGAAATACGTCCATGGGATGAATGTATATATAGCTAAAGAGAGCTTAAAACACAGATGAAAGCAATCAGGAAGGAAGGTAAATGAGACAAACTCTAAGCTGTAATTGGAGAGTTTTACAAACTTCTTCAAAAATAAAACAAGAATTATAGACAAATATCAAAAAATTAAATCCCTAATGCCAAATTTAACAAAAATAACCTCATTAATATGCATATGTTAATTTACCTAATGGTAACAATAAAAAATTATTTTTAGCTCTACATTAAAGCAGTTAGACAGACCGTCTTGTGGACTGTAAAATAATAATAAATTAGATAATGACTAAAAGAACATGAAATATATGTTTCGACTTCAATGTGATTATAATACAAATTAGATATCACCCAAATTTCCCAAACACATAAATAAATCACCAGAATGGAAAACTATAGAACAATACCGCTGACAAGCATAGATACAATAATTGTTAACAAAGAGCTGACAAACTTGTTCTAGTATTATATATATAGTACCAAATATATCAAGAAGAGGCAAATCCCAGAAGTGAAGATTGGCTTATATATTGGAAAAAAAGTAATTTTTGTATGAATAGAACAAAGTGGAAAATCATATGGCTATCTCGAGAGTTGTTAAAAAGCCTTTTAAAAGAATAAAATTTAACTTGTTTCTGATGTATGAGAATAGGAGTAAAATCTTTGCCCAGTGAAAGAAAACTATTCCTGAGTGGCCATTGATGTCAGATTACTTCAACTGCATAGACAACAATGATGTACTAAATATCTTCCTCTAAATACTGAGAACAGTGCAAGGAGAGCCATTATTACTGTTCTCTTTCAACACTGAACTTAAGGTACTGTAGCAGTAAAATAAAGGGTGATGGGAGAAAGGGAAGGAGGGAGAGAGAAATAGGGAAGACAGAAAAAAAGAGATTTAAAGATTGGAACAGAAGAAATATTGTCTTTACTTGACAAACTACATGACAATTAGATCAAATCAAAATGTACAATTAGAATGTACTAAATACTTCCCCTAGTCTCCAGAAAATCCCAGGGATGCTCAGGCAACATTCGGACACTGGGCCAACCCACAGACATCCTGGCATCTCAAAGGCACCCAGGAATCCCACAGGCACCTGACATCATATAAGCACCCAGTCATCCAGCAATCATCAGGACCTTTTGAAGGCATCAGGGCCTCCCAGGGAAACCTGGAGTACCCACAGACACCCAGACATCCTGCAGGCACCAGTACCTCCTGTATGCACCAGGACCTCCCATGAGCACTAGCGTCTCCCACAGGAACCTGGACATCCCACAGGCACCAGGATTTCTGCAGGCACCAGGACATCCTCCAAACTTCAAGGGATATCACAGACACCCAGGCATCATGCAGGCTCTGGGCTGACCCACAGACACATGGACAGCTCACACAGCAGAATCCCATATGCACTCAGCCATCTCTCAGTACCTGGATATTGTATAGGCACCTGGTCATCCAGCACTCACTTGGGCCTCCTGCAAGAACCAGGGCCTCCCATGGGCATCTGGATTATTCCACAGGCACCAGGACTTCCCCCAGGCTCCAGGGATTCCTGTAGACTCCTGGTCACCATGCAGGTACAAGGCTAACCCAGTCTTCTCACAGGCTCCTGGATATCCTGAGGGCACCCCAACATCCTTGTAGGCACACAGGCATATGTACTATTCAGACACTGAATAGAGTAAATGGGTACTTGGGCAAGGAATTCAGTGCTATGATTTTTGTCATGAAAAATAAAAAGTAAACTATACCCAGTTACATTTCTTTTCACACAGTAGGGAAAAGGCAGGTTTTCTTTACATCAAACGCCTGTGGATGCCCATGGGAACTTTCCATGTGTGCAGTGGCTTCCAAGGCAGCCCTACAACTACAGATGTTTCAAAGAGCTATGACCCTTACCCCTGAAATGTCACCTAGTAAGGAAGACTTCAGAGTCCAGCAAAAGTAGCTTTGAGGAACAGGGAGGGGTTTCACAAATAGATCCTCAGACTCAGAGGTGAAAGGCATTGCCAGAAGATACAAACAGATGCATACACTCCTGGAGCGTGCAATTCAGACACTCTACCACCAGAAAACCACCACAAATATAGCACTTCCTCTATCTGCTTCCCCCTGCCCCTGTGTTTCTCCTAGAAGACTGGCTACACTGTACCGTGGTTTACACAAATCTCAAGCTCTGTTAACCCTTAAATTTAAGGAGAAGAATTAACTGAAATCCCAGAGGAGAAAAGGCAAATCCAACTACCTGTATTAGGCTTGGTCTGTCTAGTTAGTACCATGGCTATAAAATGGCTCCACAGAACATATGCATAATTCAACAATTGACAAGGATTGATTGGCCGTATGAGAGAACGGAGTTTGTGCAGCACAGATGCTGGATGTGACTGCCGGAAAAGAGACAGCAATAATGCTTTTCTTTTATCACTTTTCAACAGTTTTCTTTCTTTCTTTTTTTTTTTTTTTTTTTTTTTTTTACAAAACTTTCCACCTGATTGTTCATTCAATTGCAAAACTATGTATTTTCTAAGTTAAATAATGGTTCCTTTTATAACAGTATGTACAATTATTCAGAAGATATTCAGTGGTATAAATTCACTTCCTTTACATTTCTCTGATCCCCTGACTTCCAGTGCTCCACACTCTGAATCATTAGTGTTCTTCAAGACCTGATTGTTAACAGTTCTGAGATTTAGGCCTCTGCAGTGCTTACCCTCAGGTACACACAATTACATTTCATCTTCTCTTATCACTGTAGTTCACTTTTTTTTTTTTACCTCCACTGTGACCTTATATCCTTCTTCAATACAGAATCTTTTGTGCTTTTTTCTTCCTAGCATGTTTTATGATTCAACACAATGCTGGTTTATTCTGTCCTGTCTTTTTGCTCCAAGCTCTGTGTGCCTGCATTTTTGTAATAGATGGCAAATGTAGAGTTCTTTTCATTAAAAGTAATCTTTTTTTTTTTCAAAGCATGGCTTTTGAAAGCTGCTGACTTGTTATGCATGTTCAAGAAGTAGCAAACTTCTGAGAGTCCCTGCATGCTGCTCTGGCAGTGGCCCTGCATTTGTTCAGGCCGAGGTATATAAAACTGAAGGGCAGATTTCTTAGCTGTTGGAGAAGACAAAATGGTGGCAAGTGTGACAAGTGACATCCATTGAAAGGGTAGACTGTCTCACAAGCCTATAAATAGCAAAGCCAGTCTGCAATGCTCCAGTATTGCACAATTCAGCATTGTGCCATCTCTTCACAAGAGCCATCGGAGACAGAGATTCAGAGAAGCAAAGGCTACAAAAAAAGTATTCTGTGTGTAACCACAGTCCTGCCATGAGAACCACTGCCTGGGGGTACACCTGTCAAGTAGGATCATGGCAATATTGAAGCTGCATTCAATTCATCCCAGGATCGAAAGATGTTGTCTTCAATGAGTGGCCCTTTGAGAAATACAGATGTTTCCACAGAAGTTGTTCTTTGTAACAATATTTCTTTTACCCCTTGGCTATGAATTTATCATAACTGAAAGATGGAAGACTTTCCTACTGATGGCATACTAGCCTGGTTAAGCTCTTCCTGGACCACTTAGGATTTTCATGATGTCCTCTGTCAGCTTCACCATTTCCCACGCCTTCCACCCCAATCATCATCAGTCATGTCAGTTATCATTCCTTCCAATTCCCACTAAACCTCTGGTTTCACCACTTACAAGAAACGTGGAAGTCCCTTCTCTGAGCCTGTTCATTTCACTTAAAACATTCCATACTGCAGCCAGAGCTTTCTCATTGATTTGAATACCACCTTACCCCTTCACTTTCTAACCAGTATATGGTATTTGCTAAGAACGGCCTGTGAGGGTGGGTGAGTCCCTTTAAGGGATTCTTGTCTAAGGTTTCTGTCACGGTGATGCTGTCTAGTTCTGATGTGACAACTTACTTATAGAACTTCTTTGGGCACATCACTTGGTCTCTCTGGGTCTCATCTCCACTGCAAGTTACATTGAAGAGAAGTGCTAAGTTATTTCTAAATTCCCTTCCAAGCCCAGCATTTAATTATTTCATTCAGATGGTGTTGAATGTTCCCTAGAGTCTTCCATTCATTGGAATTTTCAGAATGAATGACTTGTTGATGAAATTTTGTTGGGAATTTTGGCTTTCTGTGTCTTCAGCATAACATTAGTCTACTTTTCTCAAAAGTCTCATAAATCCTTGAAAAAGAGTTAACTCTTACACAGGCCCTGAACAGTTGGCTAGAAAGAGAAGAGGCAAATGCTCTAGATGAAGGTCCTCTCAGTATAGGAGAAAACCTGGCAACACTCTAACCATCACATTCCAGTATGTCAGAAGCCTTTGACACACTGAAGCCCCCAACAAAGGACAAATGGATCCTGTAGCAAGAGTCATCAAGCGCAAATGGTTGTATGATCCAAGAATTGATTAATCTCAAGCCTGAGCTTTAACACTTGGGGAAATGTCATCAGCACCATGAGAAAGTGAATCATCTATGTGCCTAGGCAAAGGTTCAAAACAGAAGCTGTAGTGAGGAGCAGATGGTAGAATGACAAGCCAAAGATAGCTGACATTTCTCCAGCATCCCCTAGACAGTGGCTTTGTGATGTCGTTGAGTGACAAGAGAAAGTATTAAGCATTTATTGAGAGTCTTTTACATTTTACCATGCTGGTAAATACTGAATGAGTGGGTGCGGGGAGACAAAGGTAGGGACATAGTGAAGCCCTGTAAAAGGAAGAAAGGAGGAGGGTAGGATGGATAAGTAAAGAATGTTTGAGAATGAAATAAAATCGATCTGGTAAAGAGACTATATAATAAATTAACTATTCAGTTTAAGTGAAAATTAATTTAGAAAATAACCATACCCAAAATGGCCTGCAGATATTCACCAGACATTATAAAAAACAGCAAGATTTTAAAAATATATGGAGAATTAGGGCACTAACAATGAAGCATTTCTGGAAAAAAAAAGTTATAAAGGTAGAAAACTGTCACCCGGAGTTTCATCATTAAAATTTAAAATACCTCAAATATTAGAACAAATTATTAATCATTTGATTTGTGACCGCATAGAACAAAGAGTTACGGACTGAAGGCAGGCCTGGGACTATTTATTTGAGAGGTTTGGGAGTTGGGGGTGAGCTCAAAGTGATGTTATTTTTAGTTTGAAGCCTACAACTACTTGGTTTCAAGACTTCACTCACAGGAGTCTGGTCCCTTCGAACTGCAGCTTTCTCAGACTGATCTCTGTAACTCAGGCCTTTTTACATATAATGCCCTAGACAGGCTCTGGCTACTGGTCCCATCAGAGAGGGAATACCCATCAGGGTAAGTCACTTTATCTCCATATCTAATCTGAATTCAGAATCTGAGCCCTTGGTGTCTTCGGCATTACTGTACATACTATCTCCAGTCTGGATGCTATGGTGACCAAGGAGGTTCTCCTGAAATCCATGTTGGCAGAATGGATCATGTCATGCTTGTAATTGGGGCTGCAAAGTGTTTCCTTGCCGCATAATAAATGTTCCTCCATGTCACTCTCCTAGATACTGCCCAGAGGATGTGACTTACCAAGTTTGCAAAATGTGTGAAGTGAGTAGGGGCAGCCATGTTGTGAGAAGATGGATGCAGGGTTCAAAGTTAGCTCTAATGGGAATTCGAGACAGTTCAAAGGATAGATTTCAAAGAAATGAATGAAAGCGTTTTACATTCAAGTTTAAGCTCCTTCTGTGAGTAGTATTTGGATTACCTAGCTTGACAAAAGCTTCGGTGATAAAGATGTAGGGCCTTCTCAGCTTTAAAGCAGAACTTGGGAGAACAACTGACCAACAAATGTAGATGGAGACATAGGTCCCACTAACGTAACTGTTCCTCTGAGAAGCAAAGGTGTCTCTATCACTCTCAACTATTTTGACCTCATCTTGTCCATTACATTTCAATTTGTGCACTTCGTTATATGAAGAGGACACAGCCTAGATCTAAATGATTGCATTACTTATTCATGTCCACAGTTCAGACTCTCTGAAGCTAGGGGGCAACAACATATGTCAGTTACCCACTCTCACTTCATATTAGCTCTTGGGGATCCTTTGAAATTCAGTGTCTTTTACACCAGTTGGTGCTTCTCCTGGGTGTGAGTGTATCATTTTCCCTGAAACTCTCTCTGTGTCTCTCTATGAGCCACTCTTATTTTTCCAGTGTTATCAAAAGAAACTAAGCTTCCACCAAACTTACTGCAGAAGCAGCATTTGGACTTGTTATTCTATGCATTGAAAAGTCTTTCAACTCATGAACACAAACCCCATAGAGCTTTGTCATTCATAAATGTGTTGGCCTAATGCCAACAGATAGAGTTTGTAAATTAATGTTCAGATGGACCCTGTGGGGATTAATTTATTTTTCAAAATACAAGTGGATGAAAATTGCCAATTAAACCCTGAGAAGAGCTACTGTACCACCAAATAGAGATCAGTCGCCTGTGTATTTAGAGCAAGGGAACACGATTATGAAGGTCAGCAATCATCAGCTTGGGATAACAGAAAGAACTGTTGCTGTGTGGTCTGAGTGAGAGCAAAGAACTATAGAGTTACATTCATGTGCAGGGGGAACTGTCAGAATGGGACAAAGCAGTCAAGAGGACCCCCGATGGTCAATGGAGAGAAGATCTTGCATGTGGAATTTAAATGGAAAATCTGAGTTCTGCTCAAATATGGAATGAACAGTCCACTGAGGTTGCCCAACATTTCCCTGTCCTTCTATGTGTTTCCTTAAACTTACTGAGATTTGCTTTTCTGTTCACCTTTAAATGGCTAATTTTAAATGGCTAATTAAAAAGGTGAGTTTTCAATCCATCATCTTTTTTATGTGAAATTACTACTATGCATTTTCCCTCAAAGACTGCTTCAACTGCATACCATATTGTGACATTCCATAACATCCACAATCAAAGCTTTCAAACTTTATTGAAAAATGCTTTTTTGTTTAGAATATAGTCATTTTTATAAACATCTACATGTGCACATGAAAATATATATCCTGTATTATTGCATGCAAATTTGTAAATGTTGTTTGCTTAAATGTTAATAATACTGTTCAAGTCTTTTGTGTCCTTACTGATTTTTTTCCTCCTGTTCTCTCACTTACTGAAAGTATCATTATGTCCTGCCTTTATCATTGTAGAGTTATTTATTTTTTACTAAGTTGCTAATCAAGAACCTTTGGTAACTTGTTACTGTTCTCACTAAAATGTGATGGAGAGGGAGGGACTTCTTAATTTTTAAAGAGTAATGTAGTCTGTGGTGAATTTGTGAGCTTAATGTGAATTGTAAAGATTTAACATGGCAAATAAAATTTAACACATTAGTGTCAGAGAAATGGGTTACAGTTGGTAGACAAATAATCTAAATTTTATTTTTGGGTATAAGTTCTCACTGTGTTTCCCAGCTGATCTCAAGCTCCCATGCTGAAGTGATCAACCTCTTTGACATTCTGGGTTGCTGGTTTCATCGACAAATATTCATCACCCTATTGATCTAGGTTTTGTTAAAGCTTCTTATATAGTATTCCACACAACAAGCAATAAGTCTTGTTTGTTATATGAGCCTAATGATTACTTTTCTTTAGCACACGAGTTGACAGGTTGCCATGAGAGCCAGCTTCTGGTGACAGAATAACTTTTCTGTACATTCAAGGACAAAATCAGCTATCACCTGAATTCTTCAGGGTGTAAGGAGGGGGCTTCCAGGTCCCATTCTTCTCTGTCCTCTCTGCAGTCAGTATGTCTTGAGACTCCCATGTATATGGTATCTATTTAAAACCCTTTTCATTGATTGTTATTGCTCAGAGTTGTTTTTCTTTCACAATTTTGTCATTGTCCAACCATAACCTTCAGATCGATCTCATTGAAAATATTTTTTAAAACAGGAATATATGCACATAATTTAAAAATAGAGTTCTAATGTTTGAACAGACTATATCTGCTGTGTTTAATGTAAAATGCAGTTATCAAATTAATTATATTTAAATCATATTTATTCCCCCCAGAAAACATTTTAGCCACTCATTAAAGTAGCCTCTCTAAACAATCACTTTGCTCATTACTGGGACTCTTTTCACTACACCAAACTAATTTTCTGAGGAATACTTTAGCAAGAAAAAAATATTTTGTGGAAATATTAAAGAATATTTTTTATTAGATGCTTTGCTTTTATTTCAATAAAAACAAAGAAATGGTTTATCTGATGTTCAATCAACATTTTTAGTAGCAACCCCCTTCTCTTTTCTAATGACTAGCAATAACCTCCAGCACCCCCGGGCAAGGTTCAGAGGAGTTCAGATCCAAAGCAATGGAATGGATGCTCCAGCAGTGTGTGCAAGTCTGGCTTCCCTGCTCCTACCAACTCAACTTATCTTCTGGAAGATTGACTTCCACAGCATACCAGAGGCAGCTGGTCACAGAATTCTCAATCCCTGATGGTAGCTGAGGGACGCAGTGGTGTGCCCCAGCTCATGTTAGTAAGGGGAGTGGGTAGGTATGGATGTCCAGTGTGAGAACAGCCTTTGTTAAGTGGCATACTAGCTGGAAGTGACAAGAACCAGGCCTGAAGCGCGTGTGTGGAGGCAACTCAGAACAACTGCAAAGCCCAGCAGAGACGCTCATGACGCTCACGTGTGTTGTATATCCTCACCCCCATTTGCTGCAATACCCTGACTCATGAACTCTTTACACATAATTTTAGTTTTCTGTAATGAAACAGATCAGGACCAAGCCAGTCTATTCTAAACCACACAAATATAGGTTGTTAGCCTGTGCTTTGTATGGATTGTCACAGGATGAGGGCAAGGAAATCTTATGATAGTGATTTAGTAGACTTAAACACATCTGAAGTCTATGGCAATAATAACTTCATTATTATCATAATTCAGAAGATGAACTATGAGAGAGGGCATAAGGCATAGACATCACTTTAGTGCAGGCTTCCAGTGGCACTGCTCAGAGATCCTCAGGCAACTTCACGGAGTAGGGTTCTGGTATTGCTTCCTATTGTAAGCAATGATCATTCGTCAAAACCTAGCAGCTAAATGCAAGTGCAGAATAAAATACTGAAAAAAATAATTTAAGGTTTGTAGCTTGATTATGAGTATTATAATGGTGACATGAGCCAACTTGCATAGCAAAGATCTTTTTATCTGAATAAAGTCCATCAACTTTCAAATAAGATTAAATGTGAAATCATATTCCAATTTTTTTCATTCAATTTATATAATATAAAATAATAAGTGCGTATAATTTACTTCCAGTGGTTATTTCTAAACTAATATAATGAAGAATAAGGAAAAACACTATTGAGGACTTTCCATACTAGAAGGAAATTCACCTCTCCAGTGAGTCTCAGAACAGTGGTAAGGATGGTATCTTACAAACAATATACAATTCCTTGTCCATTAGCTCAGTTGAGTGGTGCTGAAAACTGTAGGCTGGTAGGAGACAGTTGTTCATTGTTATCTTGGCTTCCCATTGCATTTAACCCGCTACACTATCTAATATACTGTAGGAAGAAAGGAAAGTTCCGTTGTAGGAAGCAGAAATCCACACGCACACCCTGGTTTTTTTCCTCAACTGACTTCCTACTACTAACTTGAAAATCAAAAAGTGCTAACATGTGATAGTACTGTTTACTGGGGTTCCTCCCGGGTGAGCATTCAGTTGATTTTCTTTTTTTGATAATGAATAATGAAAATATTCCTTGTGCTTTTAATGAAAGAAGAAATGGTTGAGATTAAAAATGTTATTTTGCAATTAGTGTTATTATGGGAAGTACTTAATATGGTTGGTTTTAATGCCAACTTGCCATAAGAGTAGAGTCTCAGCTAAAGAACTGTCCTGAATGCCTTGATTGACATGGGCAAGTCTGCCCTTGAGTGTGGATGGACCCTTGTGGCATCAGCCCAGAGGGCCAAGGAAGAAGGGAGAGTCTTTTCCCTTTTGTGCTCTTGTGTCATCCAGCGTTACTGTGATTTTAACATAAACTGAGTTAATAAATATGTATATCCCATTAGTTCTATCTTTATAGAGAGCTCTGACCATACTAAAAAAAAGTCTATCTTTTAAAATAAAATAAAGTTAAGCAAATTTCCTAGGTCCATTAGGCACTTCTAAGTAATTTAAAAATACTGATTTTTCTTTTTTATTTTTGTCATAATCTATGAATAATTTCTTAATCCAAATCATCAGCCTTTGTCCTGTCACCTAAAACAAATATGTTTAAGTGGGTTGCTTCTTTAGGACCTCTTTCAGTCAGGAAATCAAATCCCAAAGTTTAATAGACAAGAATCAGTTTTGCCATGGGTAGGAGATTCTCTGTCTCTGTCTCTCTCTGTCTCTCTGTGTCTCTGTGTCTCTGTCTCTCTCTCTCTCTGTCTCTCTCTCTGTGTCTCTCTCTCTCTGTCCCTCTCTCTCTCTCCCTTCCTCCTTACCTCCCTCCCTCTCATGCCCTCTATGTGTATACTCATGTAAGGTGTGTTTGTATATATTCATGGGTATTGAGGCCAGAGTTCAATTTCACTTTTCCTTTAGGAGAGACCCACATTATTTGAGACAGGAACTCCAATGGCCTAGAGGAGCTCACCTATTAGGTGAGATTTCCAGGCCAGTAACACTAAGAAGGCACCTGACTCTGCCCCTCAACTCTAGAATTACAAGCACATGCCAGAATACTCAGGTTTTCCATGTGAAATCTGGGGATCAAACTCAAGTCCTCATGCTGAGGCCAGCACTGGACTCAGAGGGCCAACTCCCCAATTTGAGGCTGCTTATTTTATGAGTTTTCCATATGTAATCCAAGTGGTTCAAAATCTCTGATTACGCTGTGTTAATGGTGGTATTTTTGTCATTTAATTCAAGATTCACCCATTTCCTTCCTATCTTCCCACATTACTTTCCTCTACCATTTACCCATGTTCCCCATTGACTATGGAGCATGAGAATCATATGCTTTTTCCATTCTTCTAATTATTGTTCTATGAATTTGTATAAGGGAAGTCAAGTTTCAGAGACTCAAATACAAATGCCTAAGACAGGCAGAATCGCAGGTATCATTGCTGAGTCTCTAGGACAGTCCCCTGTATCCCAACTTACTGTAAATAGAGACTGTTGCATGCCCTCCCCAACTGATAAGTTTGACCAAGATGACAATATTCATGTCCTATTTTCATTTGGTACATAAAAAGAATAAAACGCCATAGGATTGCATAAACTGATGAAGTACTTCCACGGGAATATGAAGGTCATCTCTTTATGAATACAGAAACTTCCCACCCTTGACTATGGGCTTGCAAATGTGTTATGTAACAGGATAGTGCACGTTTATACTTTTTGCATTTTAATGAAATATTAACAAGCTTATTTTGAGTTTATAATATAAATTGCAATGAGGACATAGCCGTCGTTGCAAGATAAATTGCAACTCTTTCCCTAGACCAATTCGTTTCTAGTCACTTGCTTCTTCTGTAATCAAGGAGCAAACTGAGCAATTGCCCAAAACAACAAAACTACTAAACCTCCTATCCACATGTCTTGCTTTCCCATTTTTCCCCTTCCTTATTTTACTATCAGGAAGTATCAGGCTCAACGTATTTGTGTGTTCACTGCCCAGTCTGCCTCTTCACCCATAAGGTCAGAGGCAAATTGGCTACAAAAGATTTTGCTAAAGTCCTATGAAAGAAATAATCTTCGTCTCTGTCTCCCCCTCTTTGTTTCATATTAAACAATTCCACTGCACAGTAGGCATAAAATTAATAGGCAGTTTACACAACATTTGCAGTAAGTTTCCAGATCTAAAAGCTTTCTCAATTGTGTGAGTCTGAGATTGAAGAAACAAAACTATAAACTTTATTCTCAGCTTGCCCTGCTGCCAGCATGTTGTCTAAAACATCTGCTCCAGTAATATGTCATATGCAATAGCCTGTGCAGGTTAGGGCAGTACATAATAGAAGTAAATGTATTTCTAAATGCCAGGTTTTAAAAGAAGACAGGCCTACTTGGTATCTTATTATAAGTGAAATGACTTTGCTTGTCTGCCCATCAGAAGTCACACAGCTTCGGGGAGAGTTTCAAAGGTCAGCATCCAGATCTCTTTCTGCTTTACTCATTCACTATTTTCTCAGAGAAAAAATCAGGAAGCCTGTTTTCTAAGAGGACTTGTGTTTCATCTAACAAAGCTCACTGCCTGTGTAGATGCAAAAGTCCATTCGGCTTGGTATCTACTATTACCAGAAGAACAAATCTTCAAAATGTCCAATTAAAGAAAATGCACCTAAAACTGATTGGGACAGACTTTCCTTCAGGTAAATGAGAATGATATTCGAGGTCTTCACAACTGGTAGGTGTTGGCTTGGAGAGCATTTCTTACTCTTTCAGCCATCGCATCCTTTTCAAAGAACTCCATCGAAGACAGGTAAGGAGACTAAAGGTCCACAGAAATAACGACCACAAAGCTTCCCATCTGTTCCGCAGTTCCCTGGTGACTCACTCATTTGTTCACCTAACACCACTATTGCTTCCTCTCCTCCATTTCTAGATGGCTGATTCAACAGAAACTAAGACCAGGGAAGTCCTGTGTCTACCCAAGAGAAGGGGACAAGTCAGTAAGTTTAAAGGCAGCAACTTTGATTCATACAGTATGTAAGAGAAAGGCTTACAATTGTATAAACACACATAATTATAACTTATTTTTAATATGCTTAAAAACTTTGATAATTGAAAGTGTCTAAATATGTTAAACTTCATCATTAATTTTCAAAAACAATATTCTTTATTTTCCCACTGTCCTACATCCTTCAATAATTTTAGTGCAATGAGCTTCAGTTTATCTAGAAGCCTATAGGGCAGTGGTCCTCAACCTGTGGGTCATGACCCCTTTGGCCATCGAACAATCCTTTCATGGGGTCACCTAAGACCATCTATGTATCAGATACTTACATTACAACTCATAAAAGTAATAAAATAACAGTTATGAGGTTGGAATGAGAATAATTTTATAGTTAGGGGTCACCACAACATGAGAAAGCATATTTAAGTGTCTCAACATTAAGAAGGTTGAGAACCAATGCTCTCTTTAGCCAACTACATCTCCTTAGTAACCAAATTAACCTCTTAGTTACCACAATTACAAAATGTTGGTCATCTGAAATTACTATGAAATTATATGACAAATAGAATTTACAGGATATAATGAAAACCTTTCTGAATTTGGTCACTCAAAAACAATAATGTGACATTAATGACAGAGCCTATTAACATAGGCTGATGTAGAAATATACTCCAGAATTAATTTTTGAGGTGTCTAAAAAAGCTGTTTTTTTCTGTTCCAGCATAGGTTTTGTAGTGGGTAGACCTTGTCCCCAGGAATGAGGTTCCAGCTACAAGGGGAAGGAACTAGAAAGGCACTGTCCAATCTTTCTATGTATCATAATCACATCATGAGGTAAGCATCCTTCTTAGTCTTCAAGGGTCAGTTCAAGTCTCCAGTCCTCGGGGCTTCTAGGGTTGCTGACAGAGACAACAACATTTAGGAAATTAAAAAAAAAAAAAGAAAAGGAAAGAAAAGAAAAGAAAAAAACAAAAACAGCCAGTCCTTCAGTCAAGACGAGGGATGCTTAGCTCCCTGGCTAGGAGATATGTGGAGACACAACAGACACTACGGACTCTCAGACATTTTGAATATATGTTACTGCAAAGAAAATGGTACCTCCTAGAGAATGAGGAGGGAAAACTTAGGTTTTTAAAAATACTCTTATTTTTATTAAAATATAATTACATCATTTTATCCCCTCCCTTCCTTTCTTCCCTCCAACCCTTCCCTGCACCTCCCCTTGCTCTCTCTCAAATTCACGGCCTCTATTTCTTTAACTGTATGTGTATGTGCGTGCTTGTGTGCCTGTGTGTGTATGTATATCCCTAATATATAAATACAACCTTGCCAGTTCCTATAAGTTAATTGTACATACTTGGTTTCAGGGTTAACCACTTGGTATTGGATAGCCGATTTGGATACTCTTTTCTCCAGAGAATATTTCCTCCTCTCGGCATCCCTTAGGTGCCTGTGGTTCTTTGAACAAGTGACCATGTGGTACCTGTCACGACGGCACATCTACAACACAACTGCTGCACCTAAGGCTCAGGGATCATAGCAGAAGAGGGAGGGCAAGATCGTAAGAGCCAGAGAAACAGGACATTTCCAGTGAGACTTCATTCTTAGAAATGTCAGAGAAGCCATACCTATGGAGTCTTATCAACATGGCTGCCTAAGCATGATCTGAACATGGGTGACACTAATAGTCACACTAACATGGAAAGGGAGAAACTTCATGAAGCCTCCACTCTAGGCAGGAATTTAGATTTACAGAACCAGTTTTAGGAAAACAGCAGCTGGGCAGTGGGTATTTGTTTGTTACGATCGTGAGATATTAGCGTATCAAGGGCAGATACACTTCCTTCTCAGTAAACTCGTGGAAACTGAAATAAAAGAATCAGAAACAACCTAAGACAGTATGGCTTCCCATTCTTGTGGCACCATATACCAGCTGACTTTGCCCGATTTAAGCATTTGGCTATTTTCGTTTTGTTTTTGGTTTGGTTTGTTTCCATTTGCTTTCGCTTTCTGACATGGTCTTGTTCTGTATGCAGGCCTATCCTGAAAGTCACCGTGTCACCCATGATTCCCTCACATCTACAGCAATACCCTTGCCTCACACTTCCGAGTACTGAGGCTGCAGACAGAAGCCACCACACAGCAAGCAAAGCAAGTTAAAGTTAAGTTTTATAAACTTGAGTTTCCTAAAATTGACCCCATAATATCATTAGGAACTTTAAATGAGCCAATACACATAAAGAGCTTAGAGTTAAGCCTGGTACTCTAAGTACTTAACAAATATAATTCATTTTTAAATTGTTACGCATTATGTATGTATCTTTAGTGGTCAACAAATACATCATTTATAGCTACCTATTTTTTTAATTAGAAACCATTGATAAAAATGGGGCAATAGTATATAGAATAATATCATGGAAGTACTATTTCTCTAGCAAAGGACAGTTAAACAGGCTATCCAAGTAAGTAAAAATGGCTAAAGAACAGCCAAGTGCAAGTCCTGCTCAGTCTGCCATTGCTGTGCTGTACTCTCTGTCACTATCCTGGGTGGGTATCACAGGTTCCAGGGAGTCATATGAAGAAGAGCGTGAATAGTTATATACACAGGCTTCAGTTGGCTGGAAGGATGCTGGAAGCATCTAGAAATAGGAAACCCTTCCCAGACATGAAAGTTATTCGCTAGTATATCCACTTTCTAGAATACTTACAGACAACATTTGCTACCCCAGCTAGAGACCTCCAACATTCTGTTGTTTTAACAGTTCACTTTTTAAAGTATAAAGATGGACAGAAATTGTAGATGGCAAGGTAAATGGTGGGAGGAAGATTTGGGGACCTATACTGGCAAGTGCTGGGAACAGAACCTCCTCCTTCTCAGAGCTCCAGAGAGGGGTGCTCTTGCCGAGTGTTCTTTTCTTAAGATTATTCCAATTCTTTATCTTAAGATTTTTTGACACTCTTTACCTAATCATTCACTTTTCCACGCTTAAGCTTTCTATCAGACTTCTGAAATAGAGAGAGAATGAGGATAATAGAGCAAAGAGCAGCCTGGATACCCGAGACCTGAAGGGTAGGGTAAAGAGAGGGAGGGAGGGCATGGGGAGGAAAGGGGAGGAAGATATTGGTAAATGGGGGCTCGCAGCCAGGCAAGAGGAAAAAATTGTCTTACACAGAAAGGTGAAAGTTAGCAATTTTGTATTATTTAATTCAAACTGTCTAGAAGAAAGGATTTAAAATGTCGTCACAAAGAAATGATGTTTGAGATCTATAGTAGCATAGTTTGAATATGAAATATCACCTGCTGCTGTCTATCTGGGGAGGGTGTGGGACATGAGGCCTAGCTGGCAGCTGGAGGCTACCAGAGGTGGGTCTTGAGAAGTGCAGACAAACCCTCTTTCTGGTCCAGCTCTCTGTCCTGACTTGTGGAGATGCTAGCTAGCGGCTTTCACTTCCTGTTCCCTGGGGTTCCTACCACCAGTGGAGCCACCCCAACCACCATGCCTTCCGGCTTGTTTTCTCATCCTCACCCCTGAATATGAGTTAAAACAAACCTCTTCTCTCATTAGTTGCTCTGTCAAGTAACCTAAATGTCCTAATGATCACCACGTATAAATGCCTTGTGCCATTAATGTACAAGATTGGTGTGGTGGCACACACTTGTAATCTCAGCCTTTGGGAGAGGCAGGAAAATTGAGAGTTTGTTTTAAGTTATATAAAGAAACCCTGTCTCAAAGAAAGTAAAATAAAACAATGCATAGGCATACACAAACATACATACATACATACACTAAAGAATATTCATGCCCTACTTCATAAAGATATATAAATATTACCTGTCAATTGAAAATGAATGATTGTTTTAAAAATAAAAGACTGCATGAGGAATCCTAGGGATCCCACCAGCTCTAGCTTATTTTTCCTGTCTGTCATTTAATTTTTCATCCACTCTTGATTGTTTGGGGAAAATGAACTGAATTTGAGATCTCTGAGGAAAAAAAGAGTAAATATTTTTTTTTCTAAAGAGAGTCTTGACCAATAGATGAGACATAACTGACTATATGTTAATCAACTACAAGAAATAATGTAATATAATCTGTAGTGCCCTTCAAAACATTAATATGAGTGTCGTGAAATAATGACAATCTTACGGAGCACTTCGTTCCATCAACAAAAAGACCCACACAGCCAGCAACGCTAACAAATGGGCACACTCAATTCAAATCTCACCAACCTGCCATGTTTTTCATTATTATAATGTCAACCTCTCAGGAGCAGAATGGATGAAATGAAAAGTTACCTCCAATTCATGAGTGTCTGAGGGTGGCCATCTCTCTCTCCCCTCTGCCTGTGTGAAAGGCATTAATAACCTGAGCAGTCTCGATTGCTTTTGCTTTTGTTCTGACGTGTGTTCCCAACAGATCCAGAGAACAGCTGGGTCTCTTCCTCACATTGTCTGTTTGCCTTGCGGAGAGTTTCCATTAGCTTTCCGATACAAAGCCTGGGGGTGCACGCAACCACTCAAAACACACCAAAAGCTTCAAATACCTATTCCAACCCAATTCTTTTCATGATTTTTCCTTTTTAATGTTCCAAGTACCTCATCAAACACCTTCAGTGTACCCAGAGTTGCACTTTATATTAACAATCTTGTCCACATTCACAATAAAGACCCTTAGTCCTGAAAACAGGGAGGCAGACAAGTTCTCTAAGTTGTACATGTGCACTGCAGTGAGGACAGAGAGGTCTTTGCTGCCCATTTCAGAAGGGCCACTATAGCATTCTGTACGACCCGGGACTTACTTCTGGGAAATATCCTGCATCACAATCTGCATGCCTGTCCATTTTTCATCCTGGATGGGATTACATAAGTCACTGCACTCATACACAGCCCTTGCCCTCTTCCTTATTCTTAGGTCCTGACAGGACCTCTTATCTCTATCTTCCCATGCCTATGTTTATTGCTGCTGGGAGAAAGTAATGAAAGCTACTAACTCTGCTCCTCTGAGATCAGGCGAAGGTGTAGAAGCTATAAGGAAACACATGGGCAAGGACATGATGGTTTCAATTGGGTGATAAGAGTGGTTTCTATTAATATACTAATATTAGTATATTAATAAATATGTGATACATCATATTATATAAAGCATATAAATGTCAGATAGACTACAAACAAATCTTTCATATTCATGTATGTATTCTACTCTCAAGGCTGCTACAGTATAATTGTGTCCATGACTTAATTTGTATTAACTGAAACCCTAATTATGTTACTCGATGCTGTAATCTGAATACAAAATATCCCCTGTAGGCTTGTGATTTCCAAACTCGGTTCCCAGCTTGGGCATGCTGTTTTGGAAGGTTGTAGAATCTTCGGGAGGTGTAGTCTGGTTAGAGGGAGCAGGTTGCTTCAGGCTTTGACGACCGGGCTTTTCCACTCTGCTCCCTTCTCTTTCATTGTGGAGGCCACGTGACCAGTTGCTAGCCCTGCTGCTGCCACGCTCTCCCTGACATAGGAGACTATATCCTCTAATGTATATTTTAAAATAAGCCCTTCTTTCCTTAAGTTGTATCTTCTCAGATATTTGGTCACGTCAATAAAAAGGTAATTGATATGCCTGCTGGATTTGAGGATCTATTTATTCACTATATAGGAACATGTACTTTTAAATATGTGAAATCTCATAGTGCAAGTGGACACAGATTTGGCAATTAAGTGAGTTGCGTGACAAATCTAAGAATTACCCTAAACTAAGGAAGTGGTTAGGACAGTAAGAAGAGAGCAGAAACTCCAGCTAAAGGAGGTTGAATGCAGTGCGCCAATGAATGGGATAGTTGTCTGTCTACAAAGGAAGCGTGGGTAGAAGTCTTTAGACTTAGGAGGGTGCACACCTACGAATAAAATTTATTTAGGAATATATTTTATCCCTGAAGAGTTAGGCAGGAGGACCTGGATTCAGTGGTATTCAATATCCAGGCACTAGAAAAGGCAAAGCCAGTGCCTGTAGAGTTGGGTGATTAGCCACACGCAAGATTCCCAATCTCATTGACACTAGGCAGCAAGAGGGAGGCAGCCTGTAAACTACCAGACACAATTTGGCAGGTCTCTAGGCTGCGGTAGGGAATTAGACCTTAGTCTGCAATAGCCAAGAAGCTAGAGGGCCAACCTCTGCACTAGAAATGCCTGAAGGCATCAAAGAAATGTTCATAAAGTCACAAATAGCCAGGAGATGTACTGATGATTAAGAAGCAGCACACCCAAACAGAATCAGATGAATCATATATACTCACTCCCCACCTGGATGATAATGGACTTAGCCTCTGAAACTATAGGCAAGTTCCCAGTTAAACATATCCTTTTATAAGAGTTGCCCTGGTCATGATGTTTCTTCACAGCAATAGAACAGTGATTAAGACCGTGTTGAAAGAAATCTGTGAAAATTTTCCAGTTATTACTGACTGCATGTTCCAAAGTGAGTTCATCACATTTTTTCCCCAATATAAGTAAAGTACCAAGACAAACCAAAGGTTCTGCACTAAGACAAAAAGTTAGGAACAGTGGAGCTGAGAATCTTAACTCTGCCTTGTTACTGTAAGAATCATCTGTAAGGAGGACACTGATATAAACATGTGACTATTCATCAGAATAAGGATATAATCATTGCCTAAACTGAATACCAACTAACTGGAAGATATGCTTCCAGTTACTATCATTCTAGGTGATCCAGGAACATAGTCAAATGACTGTAACTAAATGAAATTGTTATCAAAACAAATTAAGCCTCAACACGGTTTTGATTGAATTTTTAAATTATTCTGCTATCTTTTTGCAATACCATATTTTTCGTGTTTTGATTTTTTTTTGTCTTGATATTTGTCTGATTTTCCAAAAGATTGTATCACCAGTCTCTGTATAAACATGTGTGTGCAGAGTCATGCCTGCCTGGATATTAAACAGTTGCTCACCCTGAAATACTCACAGTGCCTGATAACATTCATCCAACAGGCAAGAGCTTCACCTACCACAAATAATAAACCAAGGGAGTAGATCGGGAGTTTGGTGGTGGGAACGAGAGCTGCTTGTCAGTAAATCCCAGGGCACTCTGCTCCCTGGGATGGCTCTGAAGAGCTACACAACATCTGTAATTGCCACCTGCAGCTCCAGTGCTTATGTTTCACTGAGTTCGGGGTCAGCAAACTGGATTCATTATGTTCAATGTAAAGCTCTAAGCCATTGTTAAAAGGCACTCCATTGTAACACACAGGAGGACAATTGTCTGGGAGCCGTTGGAAACCCTGTTTTCAGGTTTTTGGCCTACCCTAAACAAAAGTTTGGAAATCAAACTTCAGGAAAGAAATTGGAAGCCCTTCTTTACCATACGACATTCAATCATGAAATTTGCAAGTTAATGAGTAAAAGACAGTTGTGTGCATTTTGTGAAAGCAGGAATGGTTCCAAATAGAAGACTCTACACTAATTTATTTCGTCTTTATCATATTTTTGTAAACTGCTAGCATGGTGCTTTATTTATTACTGTTCATCCATATATAATTCTCCGTAGTTTAGAAAATCGCACCTAACATTTTCACCCCAACTTTATAAATTGCATTGATTTATTTCTGTCTCTTAAGCCTAAAACCATTTGTTACAACAACAAAACACCCTCCTCTTGTAGGAACAAAGTCTACCCTCTTACTGTGTTGGGAGCATTGACAGATGGCCAAATGGGGTGATAGCTTTGATTTTAATGTGTCTTAAGAGAGTAAATGAAGCAAAGGCAATCTTCATCTCATGTGAAAAGTTGGATTTTTGTGTGGCTTTTCAGCAGCGCTGAGGTATGGTTCTCATAGCAGCTCACTGCATTTTCCATTCAACCATGACACTGGCGGGGTGGAGAAGCTGCCTCAAAGAAGGTTTTAGTGTTTTGTTTTTACTTGGTTTTGTTTTGTTTTGTTTTGTTTTACTTGCTTGTCTGTAAGAGCAGAAACAAAAATAACACGGCAGTTAGTGATTGCAACTGTGGTCTTTATAGGGTTTATAGGTTATGAATTTCAATTTTATATTAAATGAAGTGGTTTTGTCCAAAGAATCTTTAACACCATAAAGATGGTGAGAGTACAATTTCCAACCTCCTCCCCACCTGACACTTTAACATCTACCAACAAAGACAAGTGCAGGTCATTTGTACTTAACTCTAGAGGGGAGAGACATCCAAAGTGGGGCGTGAAAACATACTGAGACCGAGCAATAAAATCTCATTGCTGCTGGGTGACATGGCATTGCAGACAGCCTTGTGCTTCAACCTACCAGTGAATACAAAATACCAAAAGTAGGAAAACACTGGAAATGAGATAGAAGAGCTGAATTCTATGGAGATTTTAGCCACCATGAAGCGCTTAAACAGTAGGAGCCTGACATGACCAACCCTGCATATTACAAATGTAAGTAGAATTGTCTCATTAATAGTACAGATATTATAGATATAGTATAATCTATAATAGTACAGATATTATAGAAAAAGCAATATAAGCCATGGGATATTTTATTATAATGTAGTCTTTAAATACCTACACATATAACTTTCTCAGGTTGACCAATTTAGTTGGTGTCTTAGAGCCTGTAGGAGTCACCATTTAGTGACAAAATAAGAAAGAAAGAAAGAAAGAAAGAAAGAAAGAAAGAAAGAAAGAAAGAAAGAAAGAAAGAAAGAAAGAAAAGAAAGAAAAGAGAAAAAAACAGGTTTGTAGTAGTATGCCACTATGTGGGTTCAGCAAGGAAGAGATGGAAACATAGTCATAGGTGTGATCCATGATCCCTGCCAAATCTCAGCAGAGGGAACCACTATCCTGGCCAATGACATACTCAACAGTGGATCCCCGAGCATCTGACCTCAGGTGTTTTTATTGATTCAGAACTCCTCAGGTGTTTTACTGACAGCACATGTGGATCATTAATAATTAAACAACCTCCACATAAATCCAACACCTGTAGACAATACAAAACAAGATGACCTAGGGAGCCCCTTACCCAACAGTGCATAAAAACATTTTAAACATAACTAAAAATAAACTTCTACAACACAGGCTCTGAGTCTAAAGCCTTGCTTCTGCCTGGCTTCTGCATTCTGACATTGGAAATCTAACTGATGTTTCAGCTGTTTGCTGTTTCCATGCAATGGGAGCAATGCTAGTTTATAAGCTACAGTAGGTTCCCTCTGTGAAGTCACCAGCTGGATTTGCCATTCTGTACACTGAATTCACATAGCACATGTACCATTGACACAAGAAGTCTGTACAGAGTCCACTTGTTAGGAAGATGGCATGTGTCCTAGTGGGGTCCAGAGAATGTTCACCCCGTGCAGCACAGTGATCCCAGCACCATACCACACCAGTCCATCCTAGAGGCCAAGTGACTGTCAAGTTCCATAACCAGGACATATTGTTCGGGGATAAAAACAACTTCATTCTGATGGCCCCAATAATCCACAGCATCACAGCATCACATCTCTCTGTCAGGGTAATGACGTGGAGACACCCTCCCCCTCCAAGTGGGTGTTTTGTCTGCAGGTATCATCAGCATTGCTGAACATTCCTGCATTCAGTCCGGTGTGCTGCCCTGTGGCAGGAAGCAGAAAATGAAAACCCCATCATGCCCTACATGAAGGTGCAGGCAGCTGCTCATCTACAAGTGAACATTAATGTCCATGAATGAAGATATACACACTGACAAGATAATTACAACTATTTAGACATGGGGAGGGGGATTAGTCAGTGTAAGGGATAGAAAGTCAAGTCTTCCACCCACAGACTGGTTGTGACCAGCCTCTGTAAACATCTTCCCTTTCCTCCCTCCCTTCTTTCTCATTCCTTTACTTCCTTTACTAAGCACTCCATTGTCTGGACTCCATCCTTGTCCCAGACATTCCTTACTCTTTTGGAGGTGAGAGCCAGATAGCTAACTCTAAACAGCCACAAAAGACATTCTTTCCCTTTCCCTTGTACAAATCCTAAGACTGAGTAGTGCAAGGCAGAAATAAGCCTATCTACAGTGATGGCATTTTTAGGGTTAGGGTTAATTTTCAGGGTACAGTAGTATGAGAATGATACGCACTAGGTAGACACTGTTCTTCAAGAGCTGGAGAGATTGCAAAATCATTAAAATTCCTGAGCTCTATCCCCAGAACCCACCCCTACACGTGCATGTGTGAACAAGCGCACAGCAGACACACGAGCACACACACACACACACACACACACACACACACACACACTGTGCACAAAGAAATAGACACACATATACACACAATCCAAAAAAAGTGTTTTTAAATGAAGTCATTCTTCAAAATTTCAATTTACTTTTCCTGCTGGGGATAAAGAGTTCAATTTCCTCTCCTGACATTGGACAGCAGCAGCAGGCTGAAGCTCCCATCAGCCACCAGGGTCAGGAGGGAAACAGGATTTTGCATGAAAGGACACTCTAACTTGCATCTCAGATACAGCTAGGAGTTCCACACAGAATTGATTGGAAGAGCTGAGCCTGGTGACAAGAACACATTCTGGAATGGGATGTTCCATCTGTGCCCTTCTAGATGTGTGTGGCTAAAGGTTAGTGTTTCAGTTTGCTTTCTTTTGCTGTGATAAACCCCACAACCAAATGCGACTTCGTGAAGAAAGGGGCTTATTTGTCACTGAGGGAAATGAGGGCGGGAAATCAAGCAGATACCACGGCTGCAGAATGTTGCTTGCTGGCTAACCCTGACTTGTTTTCGGCTAACTTTCTTATACAGCCCAGGTGCACCTGCTGGTGGGTTGTGATGTTTGCAGTGCGCTGGACCCTTTCACAGCAATTCCCAGTCATGACAACTCCTCTTAGATATGGCCACAGGTCAAGGTAATTAAAGCAAATCTTCAACTGAGGCTCCCTCTTCCCAGATGACTCTAGGCTGGGCTAAGTAAATGAAGAAAAGACACCGGGACATACGGCTATGGATATGGCCCAACACAAATGATCAAGTTGTTTGAATATTATATCCTCTGGTTATGCACCACACAGACCCCATCTGAACTGCATCTCATGCCACCAGTGAGCTTTTTACTATTTATTCCTCATGTTGATCATCTTATGTATTGTCTCTTCTGTCTAGGAAACTTATTAAAGTAAATTCACGACATTTTCAAAAAAATAAAATAAAATAAAACCTTCCCTTAAGCTACTATGTCACCATGAGTGTGTGTCTTGAGTTAATTTTAGACCCAAGGTAGATGGTCTTGGGCCAAGGTTTTGCCACTGTCATGTTGAAACCTGACTTTAGAACAGAAGATCCTGAATTATTACTTTCTACTGGGCCCTGCAGTTCTTACTGGAGCTCAGCCAGTCCTGCCACTCATCCTGGCAAATTTCTCATTCAGTGAGTCAATAGAAGGGTGATCTTTCTCTGGAAGATTCTTCACGTGTCTTCTGTGAACACTAAGAAGGAAACACTGGTTCAATGTGAGATCGGTTGTTCTGGTTAGAGAACTTGTACTTCAGTGCAGTGTAAATCCCACCACCACTGAGGTTCTCATGGGGAACCGGTGAGACACAATGCTGGCACCCGATATGCAGGTGGTGATCAATCAATTACTGGTCCTAGAGAAGAGGCCCCGATAAGATGAGAACACAAAAAAAGTTAACTTACAGATTTAAAGTGTTAACCACGTAGCACAGAAGTAGATTGTACATATTAACAATAACAAACCCAGGTATTGAGATCAATATTGTATATGAGATACAAACGGGTCCTTTGACACATGATTGTTCCACAGCTGATTATAATCATACTCTTGATCAATTTCTCTAGGAATGTGTTAAGAAGAATATAACATAATTTGCAGCATGAATTGGTCATTGCTTGCACTTTAAAGCTGAGAAAAGGAAAAATCAATGAGCTAAAAGAATGGCTTCGAAGGTAGTCACCTTCTCCACTTTAATATCTCTCTCTCTCTCTTGACTTTAGAGCAAGAGAGAGAGAGAAAGAGAGAGGGTAGGTCAAAGAACAAACTCTAGAGTCGGTTCTTGCCTTTTACCTTGTTTGAGGCAAGGTCTTTGGTTGCTCGCTGATGTATATGACAAGCCATCTATCCTACAAACTTCCTGAGATTCTCCTCTCCTCTCCCACTTTGCTGCGGGAGCCTAGAGACTCCATGCCATAGGGACTACACAGTGCACTAACACAGCTGGTTTTGCACCAGTCCTAGGGTCTGAACGCAGGTCCTCATACAGCGTTGTGAGCGCTGTATCAATTGAGTCATCTCTCCAGTCTGGCCTTTTTTTTTTATTATTAGTTTTTTAAATTAGCATACAGAATAATGGTTATTGCGATATTTTCTGATTTAACTTTTTATTGATTCTCTTCCCTGACTCCTTTCCCCATATCCTGTACCCCTCTATCCCCCCTTAATCATCTTCTGCTCCCCAGTTGCCTCAGTGCTTTTATCGCAGGGCCTGCTCAATTATGATAAGTGACAAAATTGTCTCGGAGTGTAAGGCTCTGGTCTCTTTGGTTTCCATGGTGTTTTAAGGTGCCCTGATAGTGGTCAAACCTGACAGCCCTAAAGAGAGATTCTTAAAGAATTTATTCATTGATGTAGTTGCTGTGACTCTAGCGTCAGAGTATTGGCTCTTATCCAAGTTTTATAATTACATTGATGCACAGAGTTTCAGTCCAACAGTGATTCCTTACCTATAGCATAATCTCTTCTAACTTAGATGGATAAACCATTGGCTTTTCTACTCAGAAAATCGTTTCATTCTTACAAAGAGAAATTGTCCCCAAGGTAAACAGGTACAATTTATTAAGAGAGAAAGAAAGGACATAAAGAAGGAAGAAAATAAGAAAGGGAGGAAGGAAGGGAGGAAAGAAGAAAGGAAGGAAGGAAGAAAGGAAGGGAGAGAAGGAGAAAGAGTAGTTTGAAACACAGCTTTAAAGTCCTAATTTTTATTTCTGGGGTCAGTATATCTCTTGTTGACTCATAAAAGAAGTTTCTGAAAATTAAATGTTTCACAAATGTCCTAATAGTTCAACAGTTCTATGGCCTCTTCATTAAAATATTACCAAGAGAAAAAGATGCTCAAAGTCTACTTCAGTGTTTCTTACTTGGTAGAAGGAAGGCTTGGGAAGTCAAACCTGAGTATCTCAACTCTGGACACTGATTGTGATTTTGATTGAACAAGTCCTGACCTGTATCTGCATATGCAGACACATTGTCTGCCTCTATTTCAACAGAGGAAGGACCATCTGCTCACATCAGAGGCTTGATGGGAAATGTCATTTTCATGAGCATGCCAACTTCACATTTGTTCTGGTGTTTTCAGATGAATTTCCTCTTTGTTAAGGGCCCTGGAGTTCCTGAATGCTAGGTCTTTATCAGTGAACATTTCCTTCTGTGGCCCTGCTTTTTTACAAAAATCCAAGCTCTGTGGAGTTTTACATAGAATTTCACAAAGCCAATGAACCTCCATCTGTCTGCACATTCCAAATTTCACTTTTTTATTTTAAGGGAATTAAAATTCACATACTATAAAATAACCATTTTAAAGTAGATAAAACAATGTTGCATAATCATCATCTCCACCTACTTCCTAGACATTTCCCTCATCCCACAAAGAAACCCCCTTCCATCAATCTACCATCCCCTCCTGCTCCCTAGTACCTACTAACAGCAAAGCATTAACCTTCTCTGTGCTTTACATTTTTCTGTCGGTGGGTATTTCATGTAAATGGAGTGGCACGTGTGGCCTTGTGTACCGGCGTTTACTTGGCATGGTTTCTCAAACTTCCCCACATAGGAGCATCTGTCAGAACATCATTCCATTTACAGCTGAGCAATATTCTTTTCAGTAGCTGTTCCACATCGTATTCATGCCGTCATCTATGTGTGAACTTTTGCCTTGTTCCTATCGTTTGTTTGTTGGGAATAGAACTCTTAAGAAGTACCATGTTCAAGTTTGTGTTTGCTTAGCAAAATTTTAGTCATTTGAACTGTTGGTTCATAGAACGAGTGTATGTTTAATTTTTTTTTTTGAGAAGTCACCAAACCATTCATAGCAGCTGTGCAACTGGACCATCAGCATTTTAGAGTTCCAGTTTCTCAACATCCTGGCCAACACCTGATATTTTCCAACTTGGGGTTATAGCTGACCTACTGTGTGGTAAGCAGCATTTCACTGGAGTTTGATTAACATATCCCTAATGCCAATACTGACCATTTTCTTACATGCTTGGTAGCCATGCGTGTATTCGCTTTGAAGAACTATCAATTTAAGTCCTTTGCCCAGCTTTAAATTAGGTCATTTGACCGTGTGCCATGAATGTATACATTCTGAATAATAGTCTTCTATGAGACTATACTATTACCTTAATTCAACATTCACCATATAAGATTTCATGGAAAAACCTTAAGAGACTACATTTTAAAGCTTGTTTCTTCTTTCATTATAAATGAAAGAATCCTATCAATCTTCTATGTGTTCCCTACCAGGGACTGATTTAGTAACCATGTACCTGTTTTGAGTTCCCCTTCCTGTGTTTTCTACCATTAGACCTTTTCTTATTATTCTGTCTTTATTTTATATCATCTCATTTTTTAAATTTATATTTTTTCACAAATTTCAATTAACTTTTATAAAATAGTGAATAATTAAGTCATGAGATCCTTGCCTGGCATGCTGGTGAAAAGACAAACACCACGACGTAGGGGGTAGGTAAGTGGAACTCGGCCCTGACAACATTGGCTTTCCTTTGCTTGAACTCCTGTGCTTCTCTTTTCAGAAATAGCTACTTACTCCTCTCACTGCCTCACACCCAGTGCTCTCAAGCCTCAGTTCTGTGGGGTACTCCCAGTTCCTGGTCAGTACCTCCTACATCCAATGGCCAGCTCTTTGATTTCTGTTGAGCTCTTCCCTCCCTGCAGAGGGAATTCACGTGCTTTCCTAAATCACGTGCTTCCCATGCTATACAACTTCTGTAAAGATCCGCAGCTAGGAATGGCAGTGGCTGTCATTCCACATGGAAATATTCAATATTGTGTGGTGGTTTGAATGAGTATGGCTCATGAAGAGGCTCATGGATTTGCATACTTGATCATCAAGGAGTAGCAGTATTTGAAAGGATTAGAAAGTGTGGTGTTTTTGGAAGAAGCGTGTCACTAGGGGTGGGCTTTGAGATTTTCAAAAGCCCAAGCCAGGCCCAGGGGCTTTCTCTCTTCCTGCTGCCTATGGATTCAGAGGTAGAATTCTCTCAACTACTTCTCTAGCATGTAAGCCTGTGTGATGCTGTGCTTTCTGCCATGATGAAATGAAACTGTTAGCAAGCCCCAATTAAATGGTTTCCTTTATAAGAAGTGCTGTGATCATGGTGTCTCTTCACAGCGGTAGAACACTGATTAAGACAAACAGGTATTTTTAAGGTTTTGTTAGGAGCAGATAGTGGAGAAAAAGGAGACAGATGACAAAAAGGGGGGAGGATCAGAGAATAGAAACGAGAGGAGATAATCAAGAAATATCACATATCACATTGAAGATCCTGAGCATGTACTTTGAAAAAAGGGTGACCATGCCTAGATCTCATCACAAAAAAACAAAACACACCAATTTTAGGAATTGTATTTCATGTAGTAAATAAAGATTCTTCTGAGAATCACAGTTTATGTAAATCTCTAATATGAAGGGCTTTACAACTGTAAGGCATTTTAAGTAGCCATTTTATTCCTGAGACATTAGTAAAAATTATATTTTTATTGACCTCAGAAACAATTTAACTCATGAAAATACAGCCAATTACTGAGAAAACCTAATACCACCATGCACAAGCTTCAGTTGTATCAAAAAGTGACCTTAGGTTTCTGATCTATATTTTTCCCCTCTTCTTCCTCCTACTCTATCAGTGTAGAACATGTGAGCCCACATCCTTCCTTTTTATACATGAGGATGCCCATTTCTGGGGAGAAGAGATCTCCAGCTATTCTGAGCTTAGAGCCTAGCATGCAGGCTCCCCAGAGCTAAAAAGAAACATTCTATCTGCCTGCTGACCTTTATCATATGCCAAGGTTGAAGCATCCTGGGCGTCTGCAGCAGACACAGCTACAGAACACAGCAGTTTGCCCAAGTGAGGGGTGCTGCGCTTTTCAGTGGACTTATTGTATAAAACAGGAAGCCTTAAACTCAATAGCAATACCCATGTTCCACTGGCTTTAAGCATTCTGTCCTTTCTACCCAACTGGGAATAATATGTTGTCTTGAAAACTCTTTATGTACTTACCATGCATGTAACACTAGCATTCTTTCTGGTTTATTTCCCCCTAATAATTCATGAGCACTCTGTATCCTAGCTTCAATTTACTTTCGTCTGGCCATAGTACTTAGTATAGTCTTACTAAATACATAGTGGGCAAGGATGGGTAGATTACACAACTGTGTCACCAGAACTACAAATGCCTATGACACAGTAGATGCTGGAGACATAAGGATGTGCTGTCACATGATAATAACATGTCAGCATCTAAAAGTCACTTTGGTCCATAATCTAATTTGGAATTCAAATTTTGATTGATCGTAATTTTCAGAAGCCCCTATCAATGGTTTGTTGTGATAATTTTCAATGTCTCATAGACTTCAAGTGTACAACACAGAGCTTATATTTTCAGACAACTAGAAAACCAGGCCTAAATGGAAATTGTGAATAACCAACTGGGTATGTCAGTATCGAAGCTGTTTCAACACTGTTTCAGCAGCATTTAAATTGTCTTCCCAGGGCAGAAATCTGGCCCTTTAGGAATCAGAATCAGATACAGGTATAAAACCATACTTTGGTCAAGCTTAGCCAAAGATCCTCACTATACGTGAACATTTCATTTCAAAAAGCTAAGATCACATTAGCATAAGCCATACAATAAAACATTGTCCAGTTAGAGAAAAAACAGTATTCTCCATGGATGGGCCCATGCTGTGCTCTCCACAGCCTCTGAATCATCTCATCTTAGATATGAGAATTCTGACTGCATCATCCAAGCGCCCTTGGTGCAGGCAAATTGGCCCTTAACACAACTGCCCAGCCCTGCAGCCTGGACCCTGAGCCACGACCTCAGAGTAGAGCCGGGGCCCCAACTTATGCAAAAGTCCTCTCCTGCTTTGTACTGTCGTATTCTTTTTCCATCTTCAGCCCCACCAAACGTCACTCTGGATTCCAGTTGGCTTGCTCTCATGCTGACACCCATCAGGTGTGACATGCCTGACAACAGCCACTGATTTAAAGCTGTATGTGGACACTCAGCTGGCCCTCAGCTGCAATCTGCTAAAATATAGCCTTCTCTCTAGTTTCAGACCTGCTGGGTCCTTTATAGCAGCCACCTACCACATGTGGCTAGTGAGCTCTGGAAAATTATCTGGGAAAAATGGAGACACGCCCTGAACACAGATTAGTTTAACAGCTTGTATGAAAACAAAAGCAAAACAAAAACAAAAACATAGTGGGACTCAATAATCCATACATTGAGACCAGTTTTAAACAATATATGTATGAGTATATATGTATGTGTGTGAATATATATATGTATGTATATATATACATACATATACATATATATGTACATACACACAAATATATATACACACACATATATATGGTAACATATGATACAAGAAGTCATTTTGTCTTTAAAATTTTTATTATACCTATGCATTTATATGTGTGTAAATGCATTCGTATGTGTACACTGGCACTTGGATTGAGGTCAGAGGACAACTTGCAGAAATCGATTCTCTCTTTATTCTTATACTAGGAGGGTTCTAGGGAATCGAACCGCCCCTACCAACCACCACCAATAAATAAATAAAGACATACAAAAAGTATTTAAAGTTAAAAAAACAAACAAGTACTATCACTTTATCAATTTTCATGGCAAAGCATGAGACAGTGTTTAAGTTTTCAAAATGTTGCTCTAAACAGTATATCATCTGTTTAAAGTCAGTAGTTAGTAGCAGTGTGTTTTGTGCCTTACTGCTTGAATGAAATGTCTTAATTGAAAGCATCACTGACTGGTTCTTGTACTGTTTCACTCAGCCACATTGATGTGAATCTCACAATTCAACTCACTCTTCGTCTGAAATCAATTATCAGAATTTTAGGCAAGTCCCTGGATAAAACTGCCTCTGAAAATGTAACCTTGCAAATTAAAAACAGCAACAAACATCATAGGACATTTGAAGGAACACAAATCTGCTTGTACATTTCAAAAAAAATGAAATAGTATCCAAAATCTAAATCAAGTCTCAATTCTCCTGGATCTCAATGGAAATATAATATCCATATGTCACACATCCTTCCTCTTCAATCCAGATCAGGGGCAGAATGGTGGTATTGCACTGAGAAAAATGGCAAGACTCAGGACAATGTGAAACATAGATACAAGGCCAAGAGACAAATAGGATTTCATTGATGGAGAAAACACACAGTCTGGGCCAGAAACACATGGTCATGAGGCAGGCCATGTTGGGATCAGGTGCAGGGTCACATGGAGAGGGGAAGATGGAAAAGGGGTGGAGTCTAGTTTCTGTCTGTCTTTGACAAATACTGTGCCTGTTTGATCAGTTGTTCAACAACCGATTAATTGCATATGCCTTCCAGCTCTCTCCCACCTTTCAGACACTCTGAGATTTTCCAGAACCCTGCTGCTGCAGCAATCCTGTCTGATTCCAGATTCCATTATGCACACTCTGCTTATATTCTTTCAGTGGCGTGAACCAATTCCCTCTGCCAAGCAGGCTATTTCTGGCTTTATTGTTTCTTGTGTCATCCTTCCTCAGTGTCACACATAGTTCACTTCACCCTGTGTACCTTCATGCCACATGCAGCTACTTGTCCCCTCTGTGAATCTGACTATGCATCCATGCTGCTGGCCTCAATGCATCACCTCCGCATTAATCCATCGTCTCTTTTCTACAGCATGAACCCCTCTAGATTCTATCCAAATGCCACCTTTCTGAGCCCGACTTTGTTTTACAGTCAGATCTCTTCTTCTCTAAGCCCTTATACATACTGTAAGTATTCAGATGTCTATCTACAAGCATCATTTCAAGTTGTCATCCCCAGCAGTTGTCACAATGACTGGAAAAGATTAGAAATAGACAAAAATAAATTTATTCAATGAAAGAATGAGGGATTAAAGGAGTACTGTCTGGGCAAAAGATTGTTTAGAGGTCATCAAATAACTCAAGGTGTAGAAGACCCTTAAAGTTTTGGCAGGAGATAAGGAAGATGGTAAAATAGAGAGCTAGTAAATGGTTGTAACAGAAAGAAGATCACTACTGTCACCTCTTTCCATCACTCCTCTTCCCAAAAAGATACCCAGCCATGGGTGGTTTGTTGAGTGAATTGATCTTCTTATATGTAGGATACACTGTAAACACAGAAACAAAGGCACAATCTAGTGACTGAGGGAATTTCCATGTTTGTTGAAAAATACTCACAATAGCCAAGGAATGGAAACAAACTAAGTGTTCAATCAACACTTAATTTTGCAGAGAAAGAATAGACAGTGGTTATTCAGACAGAGGATGTGGTTTAGTGGAAAGACATAGTTCAAAGAATGTAAAATAGCAGGCATGTGACCCGAATCAGTCTAGGGTGCTAATGTGCCACAAGGGGACTATGGTTATCGATAGCATGTTGTGTGCAGGACTTCTGCCTAGTGGATTGTAAATTCTCTGACATCAAGAAATTAAAGGCTATTACTGTAAAATGAACATGTCAATTTGTTTCCATATAGTCATCTTTCTACCATCTAAGTAGATCTGGATAAATGATATACACATACACAATAAAAATGCTCTAAAACAATAGAGCCATCTCCTAACAGTTAGGAGCCCTGGAGTGGCCTACACTGCTGGCCACAGGATGGAAGTTAGAAGAGAAGGATGATTCTTTATCACTTAAAAGTGTAGATACTATATTTAAATCCATATATTGCAAAAAACAACATAAAAGGAAGCATTAGAAAATCAAATTACTCCTTAGAGTAGTTATGATTGACTGAATCTCAAAGAACATAATACCTAAGTTTACTAGACATGTGAAGATATTTAACACTTTCTTGAAGTCAGACAAATAGATAAAATCTTAGTATATTAACTTGAAACCTATAAATCCCAGGGATTGTACTCTAAGAGATTTAAAAATATTGACTCTTCATAAATCACATTTTCAACTTTGGAGTTGGTTAGCTTGCTTGCCTGCTTGAGGCAAGGTCTTACCATGTAATCCAGGCTGGCCTAAAGCTCAGAATCTCTGTGCCTTAGCCCACTGAGTAAGACTATAGGTGTATAGGCTGTGCTACCACACCATGCCTCACTTATAAATCACATTTTAATCATACTTTTATTATCATAGCTTCTGTTAATAAACTGGGATGTGGACCAACTTGTTTTTATTGTCAACTTGCCCTGGACTATGGCCATAACAAGCTAGCACATGAGGTGGATGAAGATGAATGGGCACTCACTTCCCCTGTTTGAAATAAGGCAAAGAGGAGGCAGGAGGGTCCAGGAGGTAGGGGACAGGAGGTAGGAGGATGAAGGATGTAAAGAATGCAGAGCACCCTGAACCATGGATATTTCCAAGAAGAGAGGAGTAGGGGCTCACAAAAGGCTGGAGAAAACTAGAGAAATTGAGGATTGAGAGCAACTGGTTCAGCACAGTGTGGTAACTGGGACATCTGCCAGTCACTAAGAGTCAGCTGCCAGATGAGAGAGTCTGGAGATAAGTCTGGGGAGGACTTGCACAGGAGGGCACTGTGCAAGATGTCAAAGTTGGATTCTAGACTTAAGCTTGAGCACACCTGAGAAGAGTGAACAAGTTGCTGTCTCAGTAGATAATTGTAGAAGAGAAGGAAGTGAATCACGGCCATTGTGTTTTCTTTCCAAAAGGTTGGGGAAGAGCAGGGTTCTTCTAATTTACTTATTTATTTATTTTTCCTTCCCTAGTCTTCCAAAACAGCATTTGTTTCAGCTCAATGCCGTTGAGTGACAAAAAAAGTAAGAAAGTAATAACACTGAGTTTTGCTTTTCTACCTTTAACCAGGGAGGTTTTGAAAGAATTCATGAAATGCAACCCAGTGTGTATTTGTTACAACTCTTGGGTGATACATTCTAGAAGAGTAAATATTTTCTCAAAATCACAGATGACAAGGCATATTTCACAGGGAAAAATATTTACAAGTCACTAACAAACAGCCTTTAGAGTAGTTTTAACGAATCTGCTTCTGCCAGAATATACAATAATTATGTCCTCTCCAGCACATAAAGATATTTATATGTCTACATACATGTTTCTATTTCTTGCTAAACTGCTTCATTTTAATACTACTGTGCAGCGGCGGGGAGGGGGCAGTACAAGAAGAATCAGAAAGACACATGAAGCATTGTCTGAGATACAATCAGAAGCCTGCAATCCCAGGCCAGCCCTCCTCTCACCTACTGTAAGCGCCTTCAAACCTCCCATAGAATTGTACATGACAAGCAGTCTCTCTCCTAATAGTCACTTTTTGCAGAGGACATGTTTGCTCATATACATTTAAAATAAACCAGGAGTGATGGTGCACAGCTTTAATCCCAGCACTGGGGAGGCAGAGGCCAGCAGAATCTGTGAGGAGACCAACCTGGACCATGTAGCAAGTTCAGACAGGTCTACAGAATGAGACCCTTTCTCAAAAATATTTTTGTAAAAATAAAAGTTTAAAATCTATGTGTTCCCCTTAATGAGCTGTGACATAATCAGATGGGAAGGAAGAATGCTTCCAAATATTTCTCTATGCAGGGTGGCATGACACTTTTCCTGGAAGGTACTCTTATATCTGAGAGCTCCAAAATACAAAAAGCTTCCCCCGAAATAGGGTAAAGTGCATTTCCTGTGTAGTCCTCACACAGAGGAATATTTGTGAATACGAGTAGCTGTAGCTTCCAAAGGCCTCCCTGACTATCACTTGACCACGGGAGTCATAACAGTCGTAAATGGACTCTCATAGGCTCCTGAAGGCTCAAGAGGTGCATTAGTGTGTTGTTTTTAGGAAAGATCTTATGTTGTATTGTTCTAATTAGAATTTGCAAAGAAGCTAATTTCACAGAGCCTAAAATCGCAGTAAAAATATTCCTAGGGTCTTTCTTTTCTTGGCAGCCTGAAATTACTACAAAATTCTTGGTATGGCACAACATATTGTCCCAAATAACAGTAAACATGGACATATTTTATTAACTAATAACAGACTCTAATATTTTGTAGCAGCCAACTATAGTCTTCTATTTTCTTCACATTCAGAGGAAGAGATGGGATTTGGGCTTTTTCATGGCAACAATATACAACAACATTAGTATTGGTTGAAAGCTTCTGGCCAGGCCCAGGTAGAAAGATCATATGCAGCAGCTAGTCCAAAAGGAACAGTGAGACGAGAGGCTGTGCACCAAGCAAATGTGTGCACATCCATGTGTGTGAGAGCACAAGTTCTTTTGTAGCAGAAAGCTTCGAAGAAGATTTTAGTCCTGTGCAGTCTTCCTTATGATTGGATGTCACTTGGACTTCTAGGAAGTTTACTTAGAAGATAAAGGAGAGCAGGGGCAGTTGACAATTGGCAGGTGGGTTTGTGTGATGCAAATCCAGTGCTCTCAGATAGATGCTAGTTCTTTCTTCAGCTCCTGTTATCCAAGCTAAGGACAGCCAAAAAAGGACAATGAACAGTCATTTTCCTTTTCTTTCTTTCTTTCTTTCTTTCTTTCTTTCTTTCTTTCTTTCTTTCTTTCTTTCTTTCTTTCTTTCTTTCCTTCTTTCTCTCTTTCAAGGTCACCAGCAAGAGCAGTGAAGATTCCTTTCTATCTTTCCTTTTTTCTTTCCTGAGCTAGAGAGTAAAATAGGCACAGTGTGAATCTGTTATAAGTTAGGAGTCTGTTAGAGTAGCATTCTACTACAGGGCCTGGTGAAAGAAGGAGACATAGGAACTGAGACTGAGAGAGTACAAATATCAGGCAAGGAAGAGAAAGTTGAGAGTCGAGAAAGATAGAAAGATGTTGGGAGATAGAAATTGAAAAATCAAAGAAGAGATGAGGAAAGAGAGAAGAGATAGTAAAAGATTAAGTTGACATTTATGAGAAAGATAAATAGGTTCTTAGAGTGGGAAAGGGAGAGAGAGACTAACAGGCAAAGAGAGAGGCCAGCCAGTAGAGAGAGGCTGAAAGAAGAGAATGAGAGAGGCTGTGAGATTTGGGCTCTGCCTTCTGTAGAAGATACTTTTGTTAATTTCCTTCAAATCTGAGTGGGGAATACAAACTGCAATATGAAAGTATGCCTTTCAGGAAACATTGTTGATGATGAACCCATCATGCATTAGAGATATGTCGAAGTGGTGCCTGATCACAATATCGGAACTGAACTCATATAGTCCTTAAGCCAATTTGGTCTTTGACTTTTCTTTGTTTCAATGATGATGCCTAGATATGTGTGTGTGTGTGTGTGTGTGTGTGTGTGTGTGTGTGTGTGTGTGTGTGTGTTCTTTTTGGCTTTCCTTAGCTTGGATAACAGGAGCTGCAGAGAGAACTAGCATCTATCTGAGAGCACAGGACTAGCATCTCACAAAACAACTCACCAATGGCCAATTAATCCCCTCCTTTATCTTCTAAGTAAACTTCCCAGAACTCCAAGCAGCATCCAAAAATCATAAGGAAGTACTGCACAGCACAAAAAAATTTCTTCAAAGTGTCCTGCTACATTCCGCCTCTTTCTAAGTCATAAGTTGTACGATACTGATTATGTTTTCTTTGAGGCCTTTTCTGAGACCATCTCTTCTCCTCTCTGGTCTTCAGGAGTGTATCCTTAGCATTCATATGTGATGCATTACTAACAGAAAGTGAGAAACCAGCTGTACTTTTCTGAGTGTCTTCCCTGAGAGATACCTTTGTTGGTTTCTCAAGAGATGTGAGGTTGTTTGAATCAGTCCTCTCTTTCTCTGACATTTTTCTACTTTCAGGAAGATAGCAAATGTCTCTGTCAGATTCTGTCTTGTGACTCTTTGCACTTAGACTTAAGGACATTTTACCTTTTAACGGCAACAGACACAAGAAAGGATTTTTATTTCCCTTGTCAAAGCTAGTAGAAGACATTACTTTATAGTTCTGCCTCTCAAAATATACTGTTTCTTTGGAGGCTGAATGTGGTTTGGGCTGTTCACCTTCTTTGCAGGTTGGGATGAAGTCAGTTTACTTGATGAGTCATTAGTACACATAGATCCATTTTCTGTAAAAATTCTATATTGATCCCATTGTTTCAAGGAACACTTGTTTTGCATAGGGATATACTATTCCCTTGCCTGGAACTTTGGCTTTAAGATGTTTTCCTCTGGCTTCTGTTTGCTATAAGTGTTTTCTTCCTCTAAAAGAGGCTACAGTCTCTTCAAGACTAATACACTGTCAGCCATTCAAGAGTCTTAGGACTCTTGGAGACTGTGTCATATTTGCAGTGATTGGCATTCAGTGGGCCATCACTCTCATTACCTTTCCCTGGAACCTTCTGATGACTGCCAGTCAACTGTTCCAAATCAGCCAAAGTAAGATTCACACAGGGTAGTTTTTCATCAAGGCTTCATATTCTTCACCTTCCTTGGATTCTACAGTGTCACTGGTGTTAGAGTAAGGTGGACATTTAGGATTCAGGAACTATACTCCATGAACCAGGGCTGATTCGTTGTTGCTTTTAGTTTTTGTGTACTTTAATGCAATCATTAGAAGCCTCTATCTTTTTAAAAATTTTTCTTTCCATAGCCATGCTTTTTGGATCAGCGGTCAGGATATTCAGGAGATCTTCCCAGTTCAAATCTAATCTTTATTAGTTTCAATGGTACTTACAACTTCTAACGTCCACAGGAAATATAGGCATAACCCTGATGCCAGTATAATACATGCATGTATTTCCATTCAGATGTTAATATATCTTTATAATATATAGGTTGATTTAACTCTGCAATTCTTTCTATTGTCCAATGTCTCTCAGCAGCTGTTTTTCCTGTCTCATTTAACATTCAGAAAATTTAAAGTTAGTAGGGCACTATGTAGTCTATCTCTGGGGGTCTTTGTTATTCCATTTAATCTTTCAAGCATTTCCTTTAATGTCAGATTAGATCTTTCTATAACTGCTTGTCTTCTAGGATTGTGTGGTATACCGGTAATATGTTTTATAGCATAGCATGCAATTTTTTTTTCATTTTACTGGGGACATATGCAGGGACATGGTCAGTTTTGATTGGTAAAAGTATTCCCATAATAACTCTTACCTCCAATAAATGTGTAATTACAGAGTCAGCTCTTTCAGAGCTCAAGGCAGAAGCCCATTGAAATCCTGAATAAATATCGATAGTATGATGTACAAACATTAGTTTCACAAATTCTGCAACATGGAAAATATCCATCTGCCAGATTTCTTCTAAGTACCCTTAGAGTCACTTCCAGTAGGCAATGGGGCTTGATTGTACACTGAGATTGGATTTTTGGTTTTTGTGTTACTCAAGTGCTGACAGGACTCAGACAGTTCATTTTTTCTCCTAGGGCCTGAGCTCAGCCCCCTGTGGAATTTCCTGATGGTAAGGAATTCCCCTGGATATCTCTCTTGGATTTACATTCATTCACCACAACGTTATGCGCACCCCAGGAAATCTGTTCTGACAGATATTTAAAGAAAAGAAAAATCTGACTGATATTTTAAAGATATCACTGTCTTTAGAAGCACCTTGGTCTCAATCTCTTTGCAAGTGGTTATGTCTTCAACAGTTAAAGCACTGGACATTTTGGTATTTCAACCCTCTAACTATAGCTTGTCCTATTACAGCTGCCATGGAGGTATTTGAACCAATGTCTGCAGTAGCTCTAATCTATTGATCCAATGGTGCAGAATTTGCTTTTAATGGCCATAAAATGTTCTTACACTCTGTGCTGGCAATTTCAAATGCTATGGTCTCAATCAGCACCTGTCTCTCACTGTTTCTGGATAGAAGAGATATTAATCTGAGTTCCCCATTGTTGCAATAAATCATTCCCCGTCAATTTATAGCTATATCAGCCACATAAGGCCTTAACTTTCCTTTTTGTCCTTCTGGTCCCAAACATATAAACCATTTCACACTTTGCTTTATAAGGATAATTTCACTGTCCCTATAAAGTGTGTGAATACTTCCTGAAGGTGCCAATTTGAATTTCATGACTCTTGGGAAATTTTTGATACATCCACACCTGTGTCCACCAACCTTTCTATTTCAATGTCATTTAATTACATTTTTAATTTTGGTCTTTTATCATTAATGACAGCCTGCTAGAACTCCTATTTCCCAGTGCTCCCAAACCTGTCTGCTCTTTCTATAGGAGTGGCTTTTCTTTTGATATAGGGAAACAGTAACAGCTGCATAATCCTACCCCCTAAGTTAAACTGCAGGTCTCTTATTACATAGGCCATTAATTTCTTCTTTGAAATCTCCATCTATAATTCTAGGATGCGCAATGATTCCCTTTAATGTCAAACTCCTCCTATCTAGGATCATTCCTACTGTCCCTGAGGAAAGAGGACTATAAACTCCAGTAGCAATTTTATAGCACTGAATGTTTGGGGATAGGGCAAGCTTTCTCCAATGAACTAACTAAATCATTACCTTGTGCCTCAAGTAGACAACTGGCAAGTAGGAACCTTGAATCTGTGAACTTTGAAAAAGCTAATAGAAGATTCTAATTCATTTGGTAAACACAAACAAGGATCATGCTGTGTAATTTGGCTGTTCTTGAACTCACTATGTACTCCATACTTCCAATATACTCCTCATCCTCCTGCCTTTGCCTCCTGGATTCCAGGCCCTCTTTATGGTGGCTTAAATAAGATAGCCCCCATGGGCTCATATATTTGAATGATTACTCATCAGGGAATGGAACTCTTTGAGAAGACTAGAAAGATTAGGAAGTATCACCTTGTTGGAAGAAGTATGTGGCTGGGGGCAGGCTTTTGCCATGCTGGGCCCAGTTTTATTCTCTGTCTAAGGATCAAAGTGTAGTTCTTAGCTACAATTTCTACTCTAGCAATTGCCTGCATGCTGCCTTGCTTCTGTCTAGGATAACAATGGATTATGTCTCTGAAACTGTAAGCAAACCCTCAATTAAATACCTCCTTTTATAAGGGTTGCCTTGGTCACGGTGTCTCTTCACAACAAAAGAACAATGACTAAAACATTCTAAGAATAAGCCTTCCACTTTCCTCCTAAAATTTGGGGGTCACTATCATTGAGATATAATCAGTAGTAGCATTGTGTGTTATCAGAATCGTGAAGACTGAGGTTCATGAGATGGCTTGGTGGATAAGATCATTTACTGTACAAGCATGAGGACCTGGGTTCAAATCACAGAATGCACAGAAAGTAAGCACACTTGCTACCCTAATATGGGTTGGGGGTGTTACTGAGTGTTACTGCCAGCCTAGCTACAGGTTCAGTGAAAGACCAAAAAGTAACGCAGAGAATGACAGAACAGGACATCCAAAGTCCTTCTGTGACCTCAGCTCATACACACAAATATTAAAAATGAATTTACTGTACTGATTCTGAACCAGAAAGGAAGTCTTTTTGAAAAATCTTCTAAAGTAGGTGTAAATATTTCACTGATTTGTTCCCAGAAACAGGTGTGTCAGCTTCATTTTTATACCTGCCTTAACATCTGATCCCCAAATATCTTCCCATTAAATTGACATTAGAAGTCAACACAACGATTAAGTCTGCATTTGTTTATTGAAACAAATTTCAAAATTTAATCTCCTGTTCCATACTAAGTCTCAAGTGGGCTGCATGTTGTAAACATTGGTTAAATGCATGCACTAGAAGGAAGAAATAAATTGGCCTGTGTAAACACAGTTGAAAGTAACAATGTAGGAAAATCTTCCCAAAGCAAGTAATTCTTTCAGGTGTTATTGTTCCCCATTCAATGTCTGCGAGGTGAGCAACTGTCATTTTTCATATTCCTTTAGATGTACACCTGACTTTTGTAACTGAATTATACAACATGGCCCAGTTGAACAACAAGTTAGAAAACACTGATGCAGAGAGCATTTTGGAGTTCATACACTTCGGACTTTAGCTCTTGTAACCCAATCAGTCCTCCAGAACTAAAGGCATCACAGATCTCTACCTCACTTCAGCTCTGTTCCAACTGCACTCTAGATTCCAGATCCTGGATGTCTGATTAGAACCTCCTCTTCAAAATGGTCTACACAGCTTAGCGATCTGCATGGGGTGTATCCCTCTCCCGGCTTCATGACCTGTGTTGTGGTTTTCCCATCCCTCCATTCTTCCAGACCGCAAAATCCAAGTCCACAGAAAATGGTTCTCCACTGATTTCCTTTCTCTGCAGTCCTTTTTGTCTGCATGGGGTACATCCCTCTCCTGGCTTCATGACCTGTGTTGTGGTTTTCCCATCCCTCCATTCTTCCAGACAGCAAGATCCAAGTCCACAGAAAATGGTTCTCCATTGATTTCCTTTCTCTGCAATCCTTTTTGTTGGTGGTGGTTTTTGTTTGTTGTTTGTTGTTTGTTGTTTGTTGTTTGTTTTTTTTTCTGAGACAGGGTTTCTCTGTTGTAATACTGGCTGTCTTAGAACTCATTCTCTAGACCAGGCTGGCCTCAAACTAACAGAGATCCATCCACCTGCCTCTGCCTACTGAGGGCTGGCATTAAAGATGTATGTCGCCACATCCAGGCTGCAATTCTTAAAGAGGTGAAATGTGCAAGATGCTATCTTTGTTGTGTGAGACAAATATCGTCAAAGGTATATGTTTAAAAATATTCACTTGTATTGCTGTGCATTGGATTTTATCCTCCATACTTACATTTTGAAATATAGATCTTATAATTATATATAATTATATTCATATTATGAACTTAATTGATAGGCTTGACTATTAGAATCTATTAAGTAGAGGAGAATACTAAACATCCCAAGTCAGTCATGTCCTTTTCAGAATGTTATAAGACTCTATTTAAAAGCTATCCTCATAATTTTAGACACAATATACAACAATATTTCTTAACTGTGTATTTTTGTGGAGATCCAGCTGACAAGCTCAGATTAGATAGTATATGTATTTAATATTATGTTATACACATAATATCTCTTTTCAAATCTGTCTTTTAACAAGGTTTTCAAGGGCCAGACTACAATAAGCCATGTGGCACAAATACAATTTTGTGTCATTTACCTAATTAGATTCTAAAGTACAATGCATGAGAGAAAAATTAGTATGTTTTTCTTTCACCTAAAAAATAAAATCCCTAAGATATACCTAAGAAATAGGTGGGAAACCAGGAAGAGCCAGTTGGCTGGGCTGGGCTGGGCCAGGCTGGGCTTGGCATGCCTTTTATTTTGTTTTCTCTCACCACAGAACTGACTTAGGATTTTACACCTATAGGGCTGGCACCCTGGTTGACAATCCAGGGAGGCAGCTGGAACAGCTTCCAAGTAACTCAGATATGTACTGTCATTTTTACCATGACCATCATCCAGCAGCGATTGGAGTTTTTGTTTACTTCTATCAGGTAAGCCATCATTGTGCACTGTGCATTACCAGTGCACAAAGCAGGAGAGGAAACCAGATCACAGTGAGGGCTGGAGCACGGCAGGATGATCAAGGAGCCTTGGAGCACCTTCAACAAATGCCATGCTTGATTTCGGGAGGAAATTACACAGAGAAGCTTGGTTTTGAATTCTTCTTCTGAAGAAATTATTTATCAATGATGTACCAAGAAATAATTCACTCACACAGCAAATTTTGATGGAGCACTTATAACGTGATGCCGTTTTATCTCTGTGATACAGGAGGGAACCGACTGAGAGAAAGCCCTTATTTGCTTGTGGCTTATGTTCTGGTGGAGGTACATGGGTACTAGAAAATTAAACATACACTAAGCACAGAAAAGGAAGAAAACAAACAAGCACAAGGCCCTAAGGCAGGAAAAGGCTCAGTGTGATTGGGGGACAACCAAGTGGTCCAGCATGACTCTAGAAGGGAAAAATGAAGAAGTCCAGAGAATTTATGAATGATTCTCAGTTCTACTAATGGTGCTTCTGCATCTGCACATGTGCATCGCTGTATCTCTATCTACGTCAGAACATGAACATTTTAGTTGTGTGAAGTCTTCCATTTCTATTTTTAGTTATCCCTGAGTCAATACTTCTATACCATTGAAGTATAGCTTTATGCTATATACAGTGTTAATTCTGTTCCATATTTAAGCAATTAATGCATATGATTTACTGTAAACTTTATATCATTAAACTTTAGTTTTCTTCTAACATATTACAATCTGCAAATTAAAACTTATGCATATAAATTTTAAGTGCATATTACATTATAATATGATACATAGTATATGGTTTATGAGATGTTGAATTTTCATATTGTATATTAATATATAATTATATAATATAGAATGAAGGTTTAAAATCTATCATTCTAATATAGATATCTTAATAATGCAAGATATTGATAATAAATATTAATTTTAATTAATATTAAATATTTTAAACAGTATATTGCATACAGATATTTGAAAAAGCAGAAACTAAAATGAGTAACACCAAGTTAACAGCACCGAGTAACAAGTACTAAAACCTTAAACTCTGGCTACCCTTAGAGCGATTATCTCTGTGGTCTGTAGGAAAGGCAGCCTATCATGACAAGGAGTTCCCTGTATAGTTACGACTTACTGTAAAGTCCTAAACTTCAAAACATATAGGAAAGGTTCTCAGTCCTCAACGACAGCTGAGTTTTCACTCAGCAGATTCACGTCGGGAAGTGACATCAGTCTGTTCCTGAACTTTCCAGCATACCATGGGAGTAAACAACCATGTTATTCACCTCTCCCCAACCAGGTCTGCCCAGTTGTTTACTTGCCAGACAGTTGTGGGTACAAATCCATTCAAAAGGCATTGAGATCAAAGAATAAACCTAATTATGTCATTCCTGTTCATGTAAACTGCATTTTCAATTTTTGTCATGAGATCGTATGTAATTCCACCAGTTATACATTCATCACTAAAGGCATATTTTAAAGATTATATATACAGTTAATTCTTCATGTCCTTAAATTTAAAAATCACTAAAAATAAAACTAATTTAATTTTGGGTTTCATTTTTTTTTTTCAATATTTTTGGATTTCCAATGAAGATTTAAAAATTTTTTGCTTAGAATCAAATTTCTGTTATTTTGTTTCAGTCTGTTAATTTTAAAAGTCACATTCTGTTTTTTATATAGTGATATAATTTATATATTAATAACACTATCGTAGAATGATCTGATATAGTTATAAACAGAATAAAAGAGGGCAAATAGTTCAGGTTACAGAATTCCTTCCCCCAGAACATTTTTAAAATAATTACTTTTCTTAGTGGGCTAGTGCAACAATGGATTCAGTGACTAGGCCTATTCATGTCCAGTTCTCATTGTGCTGATAGTCAGGGGAATTAAAAAGAAAACCCAGTTTCACAAGCCACAGTCTCAAAGGGATAACACATGCTGGGCTCTTCTGGAATGCCAAACTAGCTCTTGTCACAACAAATATTCTGTGCTCTTTGTCCGTTTGTTTCTGGGATGTAGTGAAGCTTTTTGATTTTTGAATCTTAATATCTTAATCTTCATTTTGATAAATGAGTGAACAAGTAAAGAAGATAGATGGGAACTGTAAATTCTAGAACTTTTGTTCATTGCAATAGGACCATTGGTATAGTCTATTCACTCTAAGCACACCTAAAGGGAAAGAGAATCAGAGGCAGGGACAAGAGGCTTAAGTCCTCAAAGACAGCCTAAGCTACATGGTAAGTTCCAGGGCAGCAGCAACCACTAGAGTGAGTCTCTGCCTCAAAAAAAAAGAAAAGAAAAAATGGAGAGGGGGAGAAGGCACTACAAACTGCCTGGGGATGGGATTTTTGCCAAGCTGTGCTAGCTACACTAACCTGGATCAACCAAGTCAACGGCACCAAAATGGTCAGCGTTTAGTATAAAACACAAGTCAGTTATTTGGGTTTCTTGCATGTTCCTCAAAGAAGGGATTTCACAAACAAAGTTTCTTGTTCTTGTTAACAATAAACTAGACTATGCGGTCATTTGCTACAATAATTTGCTTTTTGGTTGTCTGTGAGAGTTTTCCCTGAAACACGATAAATCCGCTCTCATAACACTTTATAAAGCGGGGAAGAAAGTCAATCAAAAATTAAGTAAGTACAAGAGCCTAAAAATGAGGCAAACTAAGGTCTCATGCAATATCCAACTTCATTCAAAGCATCAGACAATTTTTATTCTGAGAGTTAAAGCTGTATAGAGTTCACTGTACAGAGTCCAAGCTGTATAGAATTGTAAGGACAAGCCACACAGAGCAAAAACAAGTTTTTCATGGTGACATATAAACACATAACAATAGCCAGGTTGCAATGAGTAATTTGAAGTAAACTCACTCCTATCTGCTACATCTGGGAGGGGCACAAAAGCACATTCCAAGAACAATTCCCGTAATTTTGAGGAAACTGGGGTCACGACACTCTTGTCTTGTTTTCTTGGAGTTTTCTCACCAGCACTGATAATTCCCCTCACACAACTTCATTCTTGGACTGTGTTCTGACACGTATTAAGAACACGTATGAGCTAAGGCTGATACTAAGTGGTAGAGTTCTTGCCTTTCATGAATGAATGATACCCTAGGTTTAATACTAAATGATGGTTTTTTGCGGGGGGGAGGGGGATGTTAAAGCAAAGAAGAAAGAACACTTACCCATCAGACACATTACATTCGCAAGCTGGTCACCAGGTTTATTAACAACATAAACTTGAATATGCATAACCCACTGTATCAGAAGCAGTAGAGCCAAGCTAAAATTAGATTCATACACACTTTCGTGGTCTTTCTGATAGTGACATCGGTTGGACAGCACCGTTAGAAAGCATGCTCAAAAAACCCTAAGTCGTAGAAGAGTAAAGGAAAAGATATAGAGGAACTGAAAACCCAAAAACAGCGAGGGGATCACCAAACAGTGAGAGCATGCTCAGAGGTGGAAATGACATACTTAATAGCCAGAGGGTCGCTGCCTGTCTCTGTTTTATAGACAAAGAGCTTGAAAAGATGGGAAGAGTGATTTATGAGAATTTAGAAGCACATATTTCGGAGTGAAAACTATGCTTGGAAACAGTGGAGTGAAGCTTAGTAAGCGATCGAACAAGAAAGTCCTAATTGTTATTGTGACTCATGGTTCCGAGAGCAATATGAGGAACAGAAAGCCCTGGGGAGGAGACTCTCCCGCTGGTATTAGGGAAAAGTCAAGAGAAACAAAATATTAATTCCTGAAAGCATGTGAATGATAAACGATAGACAGAAAGATAAACTGACAGAGAGACAGATTATAAATAGACAGACATACCAGTCTACTTGTTATCTGTAATGCACAGCGGCCCTGTGTCAAACATGGTTTCTATCTACTGGCAAACCCAGGAGCAAACAGCAGTTGAAGGGCAGTAAGGTAAGTTTAGGCTACTTTCTCCTCATCAACAACAGTGAAACAAACCCTTCAACAAAGGACAGGGCTACAGTTACAACAGTGCCTAACAGGGAAGGAAGTCCTGTCCTGAGGGAGACTGATGCCGCCTCGCCTCTCTCCTCCAAGCTGGAGGCAAAGGCTTCACCGGGAAGGGCCTCGCCTCACCGCGGAGGGACAGGAATGTAAACAGCAAGGGTAGGCCTCACAGGAAGTGAAGAGTCTGTGGTAGGAATGCTGCAGAATGTAGTGCGAAAGACACCAGATCTAGACTTCGACACCGGATTAGACAGTAAAACATTTACTCTAGAGTTAAAGGAAACACAGATAGCAGGATGAAGTTTCCACTTAGACCCACATTGCTCTGAGAGCTGTGTGTTTGTGTTCTACTAGATAAGTAACGGTGAATGGCAGGTGAGAAGATGCCTTAACCTTATTTAAATAAATAACTAGATAAATAAATAAATAAATAACAACTTGAGAGATTACATGAAAGGAAAGGGAGGGATGTGATAAGATGAGGAGAGTGAAAATGGAAGGATCAATGAAATAAGAAATGACCATGTTTAGTGTGCAGGTAAATCCCTGAGGTGTGACTGAAGGTGAACTGTTGCTAAGTCTTTATAGTCACTAGCTCTAACTAATCAGGAAACAGACTCTTATAAATTAAGTCAATCTACATAGCAAAGAAACAGGATCCTTTGGCCCACAACCACATTAATAAATTCTTTCCAAAAAATTATGTATTTATCTTCAACCCTGCTTTCTTGTCCATTTGAAAACTGCCCCTGTTCTCATACCTTTCCTGCCAGAGTAGCCAACATTTTGACATTCTGACATGGTGTCATTAAAGATGTATCGTTGAGCCCCATTCATAGGTATACTGAAAAGTATGTCACTGGGAGCCCACAGGACATGTCTGGGAGGGAAGGGGCATCAAGTATGTTTTCTGAAACCGGGGAGTATCTGCAGCTGCTGGGGCAAAACAATGTAGCTATGGACCAAGAATGTCTCCACTGTTTCTCAAATCTGTGTCCCTCATTGCTAAAGGGGCTCACCTTTCAGCCTGCAAAAACACACACATGCAGGAACCTTGACACCTAGAAGATTTTGACATTTGATGAGTGTGCTTTGTGTGTTTCTCTACCTATAAGTAGATGGTGACACTTACTCCAGAATAGTCTATCCTAGGAAATACTTTATTTTGGATTTACTGCGTACACAGTCAAGATGTACACATTTATGCATTGAAATAAGAAGTGACTAAATCTTACTCTGCACCTTTTTCCTATCATGTGAAAAAAATGTTAAACAGAAGCATTTGGAACAGAAATGTGCTGGCAACAATACTGTGTGTGCATTCGTGAAGACATCCAGCAGAGTTTCAATGGTGGCCAGATAGAGAACACAGTGGAGAAACATTTCTCTTTCTACACCATGTTTCCTCTCTCTAGCCTCCATAGCATTGTTCTCAGAAGAGAATAGAAGAAAATAAATTCACTGCCTGGCGATGCACTGCTTCTTGCCTTTGCTCTCCACTGCACCAGGCTCATGTTCTTTGTTTTCCCAGTCATTGATAGCAACTGTGGTTCTGAGCAGCTTTGAAAGGAGCCCAGACAAGGGTCCCAAAAGAACTATCACAATAAGGAGAAGATGTCTATCATGATGCTTGGCCTGGACCCACCCCAGCAAACCTCAGAACAATTCTCCATATGCAAACAGTCAATTCACAGAGAGGCCTCTGCTTCCTCAGAGAGATGGAGGGAAGAAGAAAAGGAAGAGGGAGAGAGAGATTATCTTTTGTTTAGCCTGCATCCTAATATAAACTCTACCTTCTGGGCTACTGGAATGGTTAGTAGTAAGGTTTTAAGGGAGACTAACTCACGCTTGCTACAGCTGTGAAAGTATGTCCAATTATCCCTGCTATCATAGCTAACTGAGCACTTCCCTGGTACTTCAATTAATGTTTATGTACAATATGGTAGAAGAGGAGAGGGAGGCATTAAACAAACACAAAAGCAGATAACTCGAACCATGGCAGATCAAATGCTCAACAAAATATATATTGCATATAAGATTTCACAGAAGGTAAATTAATTTTCATGCTCTCAATATTCCATTTTGCAAGGAGGCATTAATTTTTGACCCCAAAAGAAAGGTTTGCCCAGAAAATGAAATTAAAAACAGGATTCACTATATCTCCTTCCCCCCATGACTGCTACTTTTCTCTTCTTTTCACTTTGCATTCCTCAACAAAACAAGAACAACAATCACTATCCAGCTTCTAGAAGCACAGCCAGAGAAATGTGAGATTGGCCCTTAGGGGAATTTTCATTCTCAAGTGGATGTAAATGTATTCATCAATTCAAAGAAATGCATAGTGTGTTATATACACAATACATTAATAAATAGCCATGCATTAAAAAATAATGAGGTTTTCCACCAAACAACATCCTGTGGTGTGTAGGGTCATAAAAAAGATACTAAAAGAGGGAGAAAAGATTATGTGTAAAATCTGATTAAAATACAGAAACGCCATCATATATGTAAGATGTAATAAATATTTTATTAGTTAACTATAAACAAAAGAACAAATGCAGTAAAATGTAATTAAAAATGTAAAAGTGAAGGATGTGATTTATTTCATGCCGATAATATTAATATTACAAATGGTATGTAAATGGTATCGAGACTGTATTGTAGAGAGAGTGGAAAGCAGCCATTCATTTCTTATAATGAGATTTCATCTCTTTTTTTGATTTCCATTTGTTTAAATATTTCAAATAGTGAATGAATAACGTTGCTCGTAAGCCTTCCACAGCTTAGCACGTTCTCAGATTTCCATCAGCACCGGGAGGAGATTTGCATGCTGGCAGGCATTTCCAGGCAGAGCCACTAATTGTGAAAATAGAAGAAAATTGACTGGCTGAAACCAAGGGTATTTTTAGTGCTGTTGGCTTTGGCTTTGAGTAGTCACTACTACTAGTGAATGTGCTAGAACCCAAAATAGCCCCAAATAGCTCCCCAATTAACAAAGTTGAAAAGACTGACATGGATATTAACCACCGGCTTGTAGATTTGGAGGCTGAAAGTGCTAAGATTATGTGAGCTGACCTTTCAGTCACAGGCTCCAGGATATAAGAAGCCATGGGAACAATGTTCAGAACCCTAAGCACACAGGAGGCCTTGTTCCACATTAGATGCCCATTTGCTCCCCTTGAATTCACTTCCAGCTTGGCCTAGTGAGGCAGAATCACAAACCCAGCTACTCCAGAGGCCAAAGCAGGAAGATCTGCAGCTCTGACTAACCTGGGCTGTTCAGTGTATCCAAGAACAGACCAGAAAACCTGGTGTGACATTGTCCAATTCAACAGGGACAGGAGCCTGGTTTACAGGATTGGTACAGTACTTGTTTTAGCATCACCCAAGATTGTGAACAAATTCATAAGGAAGGAAGTACAATTCTCTTCTACATTTCTGTAGACTGTGTAGTATGACAGTTGTCTTCAGGTCAAACTACAATGTGGTGTTAGCAAATGTTAGTTACTTACTATCTCCCACTTGAATGCTCATTCCTATTTCTTTGGAGGTATATGCTGCACAAAAGACAATAGTCACGTATGGAGAAACCATCTACAAGGAGAACGCAGAACTTTGGAATGGACACGGACTAACCAGGCTGCTCAGCTAGGACCCAATAGAAGTGAGTTCTGAGGCCCGTCTCAGCCACCTCCTGTTTGCTGTTCTGTCCTGCATTTCACCTAAGCCCACGTTTCCTTGTCCTGAGATGAACTGGGTTTCTGGCTTCCAGCTCTCAAAAATCTAATGCCCATGTGTGTCTGTCCCTTCTGCTACTTGTCCACCACCTTCTCTACCACTACAGCTTAGAAAGGAGCATCCTTGGTTTTGCTCATCCCCTAGCTAGCAGCAGAACACATCTGGAACAGCACTATGCCAGGGAGCTCTGATCTCTTTTCTTTGAGTAACCCAGGTCATTTCTCCTCTGGTGAGAACAACCTCATCTCCTTCTGACTAAAGCTCTTCAGAAGTGATCAAAGAGCAAGTTCCTCTTCTGCGATCTACTGAGACATATCCAGGAATATTTTTTATTAATCGAGTAGAAGGAAATTTAGTCACGATGGCTTATACACATGTGGGGTTCTTAAATAGCAACATGTTCCAACACAGATGGTTCCTCATTTCGTTTCTTCACTTGCAAGATGTGAGGGCCAATATTGCTGCTTTTTATCTTATTTTGTCCTTTATAAGAATGGGGTTGCCACCCAGCCACCACCACTCCATCCAAGACAAAGAATTGGGAAAAAAGCAAATAACAGCACCTTGAAAAAAACAAAAGCTTTTCCAGAAGCACATACGTGGTTTGCCCCTCTCCTACGTCATATGTCTAACACTAAATAGAAGCTGGTTAGAAAGAAGTTGGAAATGGCAGCTGGGTGAACCTCCCAAGAGTGTCTGCCATAGTCACTGTATGCAAACTGACTGTCTCTCTCACCATGCAAACATCATCCATACGGTTATCCCCACAGGCAATACACAGAGGCTTATTTGAGAGGCTTTTGTGTTCACAGCAGTATGCAGAAATAAACCAAGGACTGACTTCCCTCTCAGAAGAGTTAGCCTTGAGCGCGTACGATGCACAAGGTACCTGTCCTTAGATAACTTCTAATCCAGACAGGAATACACGGCACTGGAGTTAAGTCCTTGGAAAACTAACAAGCAGAAGAGTAGGCTGTAGCATTAGTATAGACCTGATACAGCATAAGACAGACATAAAATGCAATAGTAGAGAGTCAGCTACCACACAAGGTTTCTGGAAGAAGTAACGAGATCATGCTTGAAGGAGATCATGAACTAACTAGTCAGAACAGTTTTGTTTTGTTTTTTCCCGAAATACCTATGGCCAGGTGAACATACCAATAAATGGCCTTTGCCTCCAATATGTATGTCAACCAATTATTTAGATTATTTACATACCCTAGTGTGGGAGTATAGAAAACACATGATAAAGCACTTATCACACAAGGAGCCAAAAGTCTCCTCAAAAGATACATATTAGTTAGAAACTACAGAGGAAGTTGCCAATGGAGAAGGCTGGCAGCCACCACCTTCAACAAATAATCCAAGTTGACATAAGCATTGGAGTGGCCCCTGTGCCATGTGACTTCTGATAAGATACTTACAGAAGGGGTCAATGTCCCTTCTGCTATTTTCCTGCTAAAAATACACACCTTGCCTGCATGATGATGAAACATTACTTAAACTCCTATAAAGATCATTCTGAAAAACAGCAGGCCCAATACTATTGGCAGGCATTGAGGGGGAACTGGTATCTAGATCAGTAGTCACAAATGTGTTTAACACATTCTGTTCCATAGTTTTGACTCAGTACAATAAATAAATAAACAAATGAGCTCACACAATAGCTTCATGAAAGACATAGACTGAGCATCAGTCCTTTCCAGATTAGAGACAAATATGTAGCTAAATGCAATGTGGGGTTGGATTACAACCCTGGATTGGATTCTTGGATGGGAAAAGAAACCAGTGGGAAATTTGAAACATTTGTGCACAGTCTTGAACAGAGTTCCTAGTATTGTATTCTGGTTGTGCCTTGGCCTAGGTATCTGTCCTAATGACCACTTACCATGTTAGATCTTGTTTACCCTGCATGGGTAAACAGCATATAAGACACTGGGTATTTACAATTGTTTTTCTAATGGAAGAAAATAACCACCCAAAAGAATGAACCACACAAGATGTGAAAATAGAAACTATTGTTTTATAACCTCCTGGTCTTCTCTGTTGACTAGATTCACATTCAGAAGCCTGAATGTGAGCACGGGAGCAGCTAGCTGTCAGCAACTCTTGGGTGATGGGGCTGTTAGCAATAGAAATATGCAGTGGGAATAGAGAACATGCTATTTGACTAAGAAATTCCACTTCTATGTTCTTATCTAAAATTCAGTATTAGATATGGGGCCAAAGGTCAACAAAGGTTTCCTTGGTTTAGTCTCATAAGACTAAATAACTGGAATGAATCTTAATATCATATAGTAACAGAAGAAGCTAGTTTTACAGTAAATCCTCATAATGGAACATTCTTCAACCTCTCTGGTAATGTCACAAGCCGCTTCATAGTTTATCAGAGTACTGGGAAATCAGTTGCTCTGTCACAGAAATCAGAAATGTAACTAATAGCACAGGTATAGTTTCCCCAATTCCAATAATAGTTATTGTCCTTATAATGCAATAAAAGCTACTATAGCCCATTCAGAAAAGTAGAAACAGTATAACCATTTATACTCGTAGAGTATCTGGGACTAGGTCCATCCTGTTGAAATGTGCTCAGTGGGTGAGTCAGCCAACTCAAGACGAGTGTAGGAATATATTAGTTTAATGTCTTTGAGCTTAGTGTAAAGGGGTAGGAACAAACACTCCAAAGAAAGGCATCCGGTGCTCCTCCTCAGAAATAAAATGAGGCAAGAAGTGGTCAGCACCTGGATGCCAGCCAGCATCTATAGAAGTGCATCTAACACCGTAGGCCTTGATGAACTTGCTATGTTCCTCATGTCTTTGCACCCTAACTTCCCCACAGTGGTCAACATTCCAAACCTAAAGACACAAATGGTCTCTGTGCTTTTCTTTGGCATCCGGAAAGGAACTGGGAGTTGGGTAGAATTGGTTTGGAGATGCGGTCACTTCTAGTTTGGGAGTCTAGGAACTAAGATATTCTGAACTTCCTCTTTCAAGCTTCTTTATGGTCATAGGTTTTTATTTCTCTTGGGCAAAATACCAAGGGCTAGAATGGCTAGAATACGCTCAAATACATTTTCTGGTTAGCCTTTTAAGAAATATCAAAACGCATTAGTTATCTTTCTTATTGTTATGATGAAATACTCTAAAAACAGTAACTTAAGTAAGGAGGAGTTTACTTTGGCTCACACTTTGAGGACCATCCATCATGGTGGGAAAGTATAGTGGCAGGAATATGAGGTAATTGGCTATACTGCATACAGTTTGGAAGTAGACAGTGATGTATACTCAGTTCCCATTCTCCTTTTAATTCAGTCCCAACCCCACTCCATATAATAGAGCCTCCCATATTTATGGTGTTCTTCCTACATCAATTAACCCAATCTAGAGACTCTCTCACAAACAAATACAAGGAAAGAAAAAGTAGAAGTCAAGTTGGATATAGACTATCATGCAGGCAGCAATACTGCAAGAAATCAGAGGCCTGGCTTTAATTTCTGTACTTGTCCTCCGTCCTTCTGGAGAGCATTCTAGTATGAATGTCTCAGTGGTTTGTGTCAATGGTAAACTCAGAACCCTTACAAACAAGGGTTTGATTTAGGTGTTTGATTGAGAAGCCTGGGAAGAAAAATAAGAGCTATGTGTCCTTCCCCAAGTGGTACAACTCAATAGGTGCTATATACACCAACCTTGAGTAGCAGTGAGGAAAACCCATGAGCACTCAAAGAAAAGAATGGAACCAAGGAGCCTCTAATTTCCTGCAGCTACAAAAGCACACTTGTTCTTACAGAGGATCTGACAAACAAAAATACAGCAAAGTCTACCATAAGATAGACTCTGATGCTGCTGTATGGCAGTTTCCGCTGAGATCAAAACCTTCCAACTTGGTCAGAAGATCCTTAAGACAAAGAACAGAAGGGAGAGGAAACAACAGGATATTCTAAGGGGAAGTGAAACATTCCACCTTTCCAGGAAGCTCCTTAAACTCAGGAAATAAACAACTGAGAGGTTTCAGGAAGTCACTGAAACTGACCAGATTCACTAAACATCTCTATTCCCACACATATATAAACAGAAAGGACAGCTGAGAGAAACACTCGGATGAGCTGCCTAGAAGAGGTAAAAGACAATTAGGAAATGATTGGGAAGAATGGAGTAGGTGTAGAGTTTACAAGGAGACTGTGTTCCTTCTTCATTAATGTCTATACATTGTAGGAATTTCCTGATTAGAGGAGAAAGGCAATCTCACTGTGACCCACTGGGGACCAATTACTCCCTTACATAGCACACTGCATGCTGTCACCAGGAATGTTCTCTAGAGAAAGTAAGTGTGAACAGTTCACAGGCATCCTGCGCATTCAGCATGCAAGAATGTGCTAGGAAAATAGAGAGGGAAGTAGATGCTAATCTACCATCTCTCCCTTTCTTCCTTCCTTTGAATTATAATATTGTTATTAAATATTATTATTATAACATATGTATGAGTGCACATGTCATATGCATGTGTGGAGGTCAGAAGGCAATTTTGTGAGCTTTTATCTCCTTTTAACTTTATGTGGGGTCCAGGAATTGAACTCAGGTTCACAGGGCAAGCAAGGGCCTTTATCTGGTGAACCAGCTTGGTGATCTCTTTCTTTCATTTTAGACAGACTCTCAGTATGTACCCTGCCTGGGCTGGCTTGGTACTTAAGAACCTCTTGCCTTTGTACCCTAAGAATACTAGGATTCTAGGCATTCACTGCCACTCCTAACCTTTATCTTAGCATTGAATTAGATTTTTAAATGTCTGTTACATCCATGTAAAATATCAAATGAATCAAAACATTAACACATTAGATGACAAAGGCGTGGGGAGTAGAAGACAAAGTTAGGTAAGAAAGACAGACTAGAGATTCTTGACTAATTTTTCACTTCAAGAATAATAAGAAACCTAACCAAAATGTTAGAAATAATACATGAATTACAAGATGTATATAATCTTAAATCCAAATCTTTGTAGTCCACTGTGAAAGTAAATAACAATCTCATTTCACAGAAGATTTTTCAAACTTCCATGGGGCAGAGCTCCCGATTCTTCTAAATTATAACTCATATGAAGATTCTGACAGATGATGGCTCACTGAAGCTTTAGGAAACACACCTAACCCCCAAAAGAGAGTGCTTCTAAGGCAGAGCTCCCATGAGGGCCTGGGCATCGCACTGTTCCATGTCACTTTGCTACATCCTCATGAATATCTCTCTTCAGACAATTCCTACAAGATATAGACAGTAAGAAGAAACATCTTAGTCTCCTTGTGACTCTACACCTACCCCAATCTTCCCAGTCATTTCCTACTACAAGTATAGAGCATGGTCTGTAATTTTTTCTAAGAGAAGATGAGGTCATTCATATGCTAAAAAGTTTTTCCAAAGTCTCAAAACTGGTGAAATTCTAACCTAAGCTTTTCCAAACACAAAGAGGCAGCATAAACTATATAATATGCTATGATATACTATACATATATGGCACGCTGTAACACCTCTAGTCAGATGTGTTTGTTAGTAGATGGCCAAATATTAAGCCAAACTTTATATCCTTTATACCCTTCAGTGTCTTAGAATTCTATTAATTCTTTGAAATTTCAATCTTCCTATAAACTAAAATTGAAGTATTCTGCCACTAGGTAAGTAGAAATCTCCTATCAATACTTTAAAAAATTTTATATGCATAATATATATTATATAATATATAATTATATTATATTACATATATTATATAAAATATAATTCTATTATAATATATATTATACAATAATATAAAATTATATATATATGCACTTTGAGAATTTCATATATATACACACACGCACACACACAATGAAATATATTATTCTTTGAGGATTTAATAGGTATACATACTGAAATATGATCATACTCAACCTCTGCTCCCGACTCCACTTTCCCTCATATCCTCCCCAATATATGCAAGCTTTTCAAGCTATAATTTCCTCATGAAGTGGAATTACAGTAATTGGCTTTATAAACTTGTTTTGAAGGTAGGTGAAATAATTATTGGCACATGACAGAGATTCAATGTATAGTAATCTCTTGAAGTGTGAACTCTTTCCCCTTGGTCCAAGGTCAGGTGTAGTGTCCTGGTCTGTTCTTTGGCAATAGAAGAGCACTTCGGCCTTTTCTCTGTCTCTGACACATGGAATTCTGCTGAACATCCCACAGCCTCCACTCCCAGCAACTTGTTCTTACATTGTGCTGTCCATACTGTAGTTTTTTATTCTTATATATATATTCTTATGACACGTACTAATCACAATATCTGAACAGGGCTGTAATTACGAAGATATATAGCACTATTAGAAAGCTTCCAAAGAAACAATCAGGACCGCTAACATGCATGTCCAGTTTCATTTATTCCTTACAATAACCTGATGAGTTGGTTCTTCATAACAATATTAGGGTATCTGAGGGTGCAAAACAATGATAGAGCATACACTTAGCCACTGTGAGAGTCTGGATCTGATCCACAGTATCAAAAATAATAATAATGGCAATTACTTCAACATTATTCCAGTTCTATATAAGGACACACACACCCACATGTAAATATAAAATCCCAATGTCCATCTGGTTTTGTGTTAAAGGACATAGTGATTAAGGGATATGCTAGCTTTCTTTCTGTCATGAAATGCTTAAGAAGAAAGATGTGTGTGGCTCAGGGTTGCACATGTTTTAGGCCATGTTCAACCAGCTGCATTGCTGTGGGCCTGTGGAGAAGTAAAACATCATGGCAGGACACACAGGCAGAGGAGCCCCATGCTGGCCCAGCAACAAAAGGAAAGAGATAGGAAGATGTTGGAAATCCAATATTCTCTTGGAAGAAACCCCAAAGACCTCCCTGCTTACACTGGGCCCCACCGCTACCTATAGCCCCATTAGCTCCAGACCTAGCTGACCCTTGGGAGTCATTCCAGATTCAAAGCTGTAGCAAAAGGACAACTGATTCAGGGTGCCTAGCTGTTAAGAAACCATCTCGGAATTAAAAGAGCAGACCAAGAGTATGCATAGACAAAGCCCACAAGCATCATGTGATAGTTATTAGACTTAGCTGGGCACCATGGTACCTTGGGACAATCGACACAAGAAGCACTGGGACCTTCCAGGTCAATAGATCAGAATCTCATTATCCTCAGCCCCTCAGATTTGTGCAGACTTGCATGCAAGGGTGCTGCTTTTCTCTGCCTCCCACTGGTAACAGCTACCTTGGAGTTCAAGTCCACACCTCTTCAAATCTTCTTTCTTCAGGATGGATTCCAAATGCACAGGACATTGTGGCCACCTTCAACCCTCCATCATCTCAGCACCTCTCTCAGTTATCTGACAGGAAGGCCCCCTGCCCCTCACTCCCTGTCAGAAGAGGAAGAATCACCAGGGAGCAAGATAAAGAAACAGTTCACCCTGTGGTTTCCTGTACTCCTAGGGTGACCACATCTTTTTCTGCTACCCAGTCCTTCTGCCTGTAACAGACGGCAGAATAATTCTACACTTTTACCTTAAAGAAACATCACAACACCTTTTGCCATTTAAATCTGCAGCTAGATATAGCTTACCCCAATGAAATTGAAAGTAGCTGCTTCTAAAAGGAGCCTGTTGTTTCCCTCCATTTGCTTCATCAGCCTTAGCTCTACCTTTGTGCCTTCTGAGGGAGCTTCTAAACTTTTCTGTTCTCAGTTGTCTACAGTCAGAGGGTCTGGGCCTGCCTCAGCACACACCACATACCAGAGCATATCTTTTCTCTGGACTCTCAAACTTCTCTTCTGTCCAATCAGAAATCATACTTGGTGGCATCCATAGTCAAGTCCAGATTTCCAATAGTTCCTTTAGCCATCATACTAAAATGCTGACAATGTTATCGATCTAGTCATTCCTCTTCTTTGCTTGTGACAGCACAAATAGGAGCACTGTTGTTTCATCAGTTGTGAGTGCAAAACACTTGGGGCTTTAAAGCATGAGGAGACCATGAGCAAACTGAGTAAGACATCCCAAACCCTATCAGAAGAAGCACATGCTTGTTGCAGATGAAAGATCTTCATTATGCTCTTTGCTATATGGATCATATTTATATATGTACTCTAAGTCTGAACCAAGCACAGATTAGGAAAGAACATGGCTTTTCAAAGGGCATCCAGAGAGTGATGCAACCATCTCTCTGCTTTCACAGGGGAGAAACAGCAGGCGAAACATTCAATGTTGCTTTGTAAAGCCATCATTCACAAATATAAAGTACACCTATAAAATTCAGTTTATTCAACAGTTTGCAGACACCAGAACACATGAAAGGACTGGACATGACAAGAGAAGTTTTGAGTGTGATAGAAAGAAACTTCTAACAGTAAGAACTATCAAAGGCTAAGATGTTAAGATGTATAAAGGAATAGGGAGTTCTCCATTAGCTACCATGTATATACAACCATAGTCTGTGGCCAATGACTACCAGTCATGCACCATCAGTTTGATTATTGATTGTCTTTCTTACCACACAAATCAAGATTTAAATATGGAGAGGGTCACCTCCCACCAACTTGTTCAGAAAATAAGCCAATTCTTTAAGTTAAAGAAAATTGGCAGCAGTTGAAATGTATGTATTTTCTTTGGAATGAAGAATTGACCATTTTTTTCTGTCTGAAGGGAAATAGCAGGCCCATTAATTTCTAACTATTTTTAAATTTCTCAAGCCCTCATCCACAGATGGAAATCACGGGGCCTTTCCCCCGTGAAGCATGACTTCTTGCCCATGACTGTGCTGATTGTGGTCTTCGCTCTTAAGTGTTTACAAGGTTGTTTTTTCATCAATATTCACTGATAAAGGGTTTAGAGAATAAAAATTGGTTTTACATTGTTTCTCTCCTTTTTAAACTGAAAATAGATTCTTCTCTCATATAATACATCCTGATCAGTTTCCCCTTCTTTCACTCCTCCCAGGTCCCCCCCACCTCCTCTCTCCCTCGGATCCACTACTCCTCCATTCCCTTAAAAAAAGAGCAGTCCTCCAAAAGCTACGAACCAAACATGACACAATAAGACAAGGCACCAACCCTCGTATTCGGGCTAGGTTTTACATTTTTAAAAGAAAATGATGATCCTTCAAAAACAAAAGCCGATCCCACATGGTGATAAACTACAGTGGTTCCAGAACTTCAGAGGCTGAGGCAGGAGGACCATCAGTTTGAGGCCAGCCTGAGCTACATAGGAGTACCCTCCATCTATAAAATACTAATTTAAACTGTGCTATAAAAAAAAAACTATCCCATAAACCACATTCTTTAACATTGCATTTTGAAAATAATCTGTGAGATTGTGGAAAAACAAAGGTTAACTTGAATATTTATAGTGTTAGGCAAGAGGTTAAACACCATCTTGTAGGAAAAAAAAATTGGATATTCTCTAATCATTCATACCAGAGGCCAGGGACATGGCAAGATGGCTTGCCACGCAAGCATGAGGACATGAGTTAGATCCTGCGGAACACATGTATGAAGGAAGCCTGGTACAGCGGTGTGCGCCTATAATCCCATTGCTGGGGGTGGAATCTGAGAATCCCTGAGACTGGCTAGCCAGCTAGTCCACCTGAATCAGTAAGATCTAGTTTCAGGAGAGATCATGTCTCAAAAACATAAAGTAGAGAGTGTTTGAGAAAGACAGTAGACATCAAATTCTGTCTGCTCTCTGCTGGGCAGTGGTAGCGCCCACCTTTAATCCCAGCACTCAGGAGGCTCTGTGTTGAAGGCCAACCTGATCTACAGAGTGAGTTTCAGGATAGCCAGGGTTACAACCAAGAAACCCTATCTCAAAAAATCAAAACAGAACAAGAATAAAGAAAGTCTGGCCTCCGAATGCAAACACACATACACACACATGAACACGAGTGCACACAAACATTAAAACAACTACTCATGCTGGCTTTTAAGGAACCTGATCCCTTTTGACCTTCAATTAGCAAGAAATTCTAATTAGAATTCATATGGAAGCATCTTTCAAGTAGTTTCATTTCCTCATTGAGGATATTATAGACACACCCACTTCTGCATAGGCCAAGGGCCACCCAGAGAGTGTGCCCCACTCACACAACCAGTGTGCCCAATGTTTGCTTTTTGAATGGCAAAGTTGAAATGGGTACACTTTCTGAACACAACTTCAGAATGCAATTGTTCTCTTCAAAAGTTAATAAGACTCAGGGAGGTATTAATTCTGAGGGATGTTTCAGACACTTCCAGTGCAAGTTCAACACTACCATAAGCAAGAAAAAACAAGTCTCCTTTAAAAATTGTATTAGCACAGAATCCCAAATTAAGGTTCCCAAAAGAAAGTCATCTGAATGAATTAAAACAACCCTCATAAGACACCCAGACTGTATCTGCTGCCCTACATAGCAAATATGGTGGTTTGGCATCTGCAGCTTCTCTCTCCACACTTGCTCATACCCCAGCGTCTTCAAGCAGAGTGACTCTGCTCTTCTTTGAAACCCATTTGAAGCTCAGACCCTAGTGAGTGAATGACAGCCAGACCACACTGTTCCAAATGGAAAACAGACTCTCTTTCTGGTAGCTGAAGAGCTTGTCAGTGCTCTGAGGAGGTTCCTGGCGGTTGGGGTGTTAGGTGTTGTGTGGAGGCACTTGCGTTTTTAACAGGCTGGCCATCTGAGTTCTCTGTTCTTCTGCAAAGTGCTGGGGTGATCCTAATGGCAACAGAAAGCCATTGTGAGAAAAGCCATTCCAAAAATCCTAAATCCCAACTGAGTGCCAAAATTCACCATGAATGCTTTCTCTGAGAGTAGTAGCTACTGCCCATCATCATTTCCCAACTGAGTTTCTCTGTGCCTGCTCTAAAATGACTGACTAAAAGCACTTTGTTGGCTTTTTAGCTTGCTGGCAGTTCTCCCTGAAAAACTTCTCATTTGAATGTGTGATTTGTGCGAGCCCTGGGAGACTGCTAACATAGGTGTAACACATCCAGATATCAACGTGTCCACTATCCTAAGTTTGCAGTCAGTGCTGGGAAAGAATAAGATGTGTTCCCTTCTCTAGAGAGGCCAAGGTCTAACACCCACCCAGAGAACTTTCTTCTAAGCTGTAACCCAACATGTAGAGGTGGAGACAAGACCAGTGGTTCAAAGCCAGCCATAGGAGAACAGCAAGTTCCAGGCTAATACACTACAGCAGACTGTGGAGAGAAAGAGACAGGGTGTGGGTGGTGAAGCTTCTCTTTGTGCAGCCTGGAGATTGAAGAATTTTTCCCCAAATGAGGCAGGAACCCCAAGTTTTCTGGACAAAAAAAAATGGAATGATTGAAAGTGGTGAATAAAAATATGCTGTTCCCTAGCAGAAATGCAACTTTAGAATGCTTTTTCTTTCATCTTAAATCTTTGTCTTCAGAAGTTTAAAGGTCACAGACACTCTTGATTACCCTTTGGAGTAGGGGCATGCTGTTCTGACAAAGTTATATTAAGAATGTAAAATGTCAGACCAAGAAACCATTATTTATATATTAGAATATATAGAATTTATAAACAAAAATACAAGTATATTTTATATAAGTATATATAAAAATCATATATATCATTCTTTTCTTTATGTTTTCTGTAAACTTTATGTTTTTTGTAAAGTTTGCAAAAGAATTCCAGAGCAGGACTAGCAAAGGGGGACCCCAGAGGCTCCCCTGTGGTTGGTTTTTACTGGCTGTACTTTTTTCAGTAGACAGAGAGCTGTCTTGAAATAGTTCTTAATTTTCCAATTACATCATTATTTTACTAATGACCGTTTAAGTGTCATGCATTGAATTCTTTCAAATTCACTTTAAAGTTGAGAGGCTTAATTTAACTTCTTGCAATTAGTTTTTTTTAATATACTCAAATAAGCTTCATTTGACAATATTTAAGCATATTAAACATCTCAAATTAGAATCTCAGGCCAGGAGGAAATATTTTTAGATAATTTTTTTCATTTGTGGTCACAGGCGAAGAATCAAATCTCTGCATGCTGTAGCTTTTAATGACCTGCTTCCTACTTAACAGGTATTCAGAAATGCATTTTGTGATCTACATAATAAAGAGAGGTTCACAGTTTGATATTTTAATGCAATGTAGGTACAAAAATACCAAGTCCTGTTTAACTCCACGTGGTGGTTAATCTGCAGATCGATTTCACCAGACCTTTAGTGAAAGCCACCCACCTTTTTGTAATTGAGACAGGCAGATACCTTGGGTGGTCACTTAAATGTTGATTCTTCTAACATTATTTCTCACCGTGCCTTTTGATTTTTTTCTCCTGGTTTCAGTTCAGCTCTCCAGCAACACCCCATGAGGCGACTTCAGCATGATTATGAAAAGAAAGGCTAAAGTGGGCACTATTTTCATTGCCATTGCAATCATCAGCCCATGAATAGATTCTTGATCTGACACTTTCTATTCTTATTGCCATCTTTGTCACAAGAATAAGTTTTTTTTCTTTAAAAAAAAAAATGTTTCATCCATGCTGTGAATGCTGGCAGCAAGGGCTATGCCTTTGACCTTTCTAATGTTCCCCTGTCTGATTGGGCAGCCATTTCTCTCTCTTCTTTTAACTGCATTGGGAACTTAGGAGAAAGCTAGAATAGCCAGTCAATCAAAATGAGTCTATAAAAGGTTAAAGTAGAATAGTTTACCATCTTTCATAGATAACACTAGCCATTGAGATTCCTGTATCTTGTTCTTGGGACAAAAATGTGGCAAAGAAACAGAAAAAGGCACAACATGAATCCATTCTCGTGACAACAATTGTACAAGAATGGAAGCTAGTACAAATAGCTGATTCCTCTTCTGATCTGAAACATAGAAACTTGCAGCACCATGGCTATAGCGGCTATAGCTCCAGTTACCTTCAGGGAACTGCAACAATTCTTTTTCAATTAATTAATTAACTCAAATCTATCCTATGGTGGGAACACACCAGCCACAGGTGAAACACAATCTACAATCAATTGATTTCCACTCAGTGCCTACAAAGTGTTCTGCATTTCTCACAATAGGAACTACTCACATCTACTGCACTAAATCTACCAATAATAAACGACTTCTGATTTATTGAGTAGCTCAATTTTATTATCTCAAAAACAATAGATTAGAGTAAATCATAGGACAATATGAAATATCAACTGAGGTTGAATCAATTAAAATCATTTATTAATTGGTCTAAATTTTTGGTATCCACATAACAGGGTAGAATGAGTTAGTGTTTTGTTGACTGGTTTAATTGGTACCATGCTGGTCAGTAGTGTTGATACAGATTCTGATAGACTCTGAGGTCTGTGTGTTCCACTTTCATACTATAACAGATCAAAGAGTCATCAACTCTAAATTGAATACAGTAGACTATCCTAGCACTCAGAATGTGGGAGGTAAAAGCCACCTCTGAGGTCACCCTGGGCTATAGAACAAACCCTGTTTGTTTATTTATAGATAAATAGATAGATAGATGGATAGATAGATAGATAGATAATATCAGTTCTTATCTTGCTTTAACATGCTTGTATTTGAAAAGCCATAATTTTAAAAATCAAACTAAACCAATGTTGTAACAAAACTTACTTTATTTTCTGTATGCATGGTTTCTGCATTTGTTCTGTTCTTTTAGTGTGTGTTCAGTATTTTGGGATGAATTAGTTAGTAGACACCTGTGTAGTCACTCTTGGGTTCAATCTCTGTGGGTTTTCTCAGACGTTTAGGGTTCCTTTTTCTCTTATATGTTTGTTTTCTCAATGAAACTCATAGACATTAGTAGGCAGATGATTTATAGGGAGAATTCCTTCCAGTCCTCTGGGGTAGATTTGTTTGGAAGAGATTAAGATGATTAACTCACCCTGAATGTTTAGTTAAAGCAAGTGATGACTGAATCTAGCATGCAAAACCCTCTTAAACACATTAACAATATTTGGTTAGATATATTTATAGCAGAGCCAATAATTGGCCCTGATGGTTTTTTAAATAAAATACCAAACTTTCTTTTCCCTCATGGTGGCCACTCTTAACTAGGAAAAATGTGAACTGACTAGAAGCACATAAATATGCTTTTCTGTGGTCCTTGTTTTAGGGGCCACATAAGACAATCTCTATTAGGAATATTTTGTTCATGACTTTGCCCCCAAAATATCATGCTATAGACACTCCAGGGCAGAATTAAGAATACTTTGTGGAAGAGTACCAGAAATAAGGTCAAAGCTATAGCTATCACCAGACACAAGGGAAACAAGAGAACTCCTCTGTAGTCCACAGAGGTCAGGTCAAAGCTCCATAGCTATTTTGTAATCACTAGGGATAGAAGGGTTATTTTCAAAGGCTGTATTAAAATTAGTCATTTATTGTAATTTACTGGTGTCACAGTTAATATCCTTTAGACATTATAAAATCTATGTCCCAAGAGCTGTTTCAATCTGTCATTTTCTTGTTCCTCCTTGAAAGACATATTCCCGTTTGAAGTACTCTTTCCTGTTACAGTTTGAATGTTCCATGTTGACTAACTTAGTATTCTTAATGTAAGGAGTCTTAGTGCTTATAACTTTTCTTCATTAAATAAAAAAGTAGACTGGTTCAGGGTACTTAACTTTTTTTTTTTAGTTTGAATTTTTATTTTTTAAAACAATTACAAAAATATAAAACTTCACTGTAATAAAACAGATATGTATGGTTTGTAGAAACACTAATTTAAGTTTAGAGGTTTCCTTTAAATTAAAAGGAGAAAATCCAGGGAAATAGTCACATGACTGTGCCAAGAACAGAAGAATTCTAGAATCGGAAGCCCTACTGTGTGTTGTATGAGCCTCACTAAGTATAGAATTAAGAGATAGGTCAGATTCTACTGACACAGCTTGGTACAATGGTGTTCTGACTCTGCAGGTGAAGGCTGTATGTCATTTTAGGTATAGCTGCCACCAGTAGAGATGGGATGTCCCAAAGCCAAAGTCACATTAAGTGTCATGTCCCCCAAATAATAGCACAGAGCATATATAGACATGAACACGCATGCACACATGCGAACACACACACACACACACACACACACACACACACACACATCGACTCTCTACTTGCTGTCAGTATCAGCTATGACTGGCTTCACAGAGAGAACTAGAACACAGGAAGTCAGTTTGGCCATGATGAGATATTCCCGGTCTGATTTGGGTTGAACAATCACATTCTCAGATACTTTTGTGGTGAGACTTACATATTTGGGACCAGAATCGGCTGCTAGAATGGTGGTGGGAAAATACTAAGACTTGAGAGAGATTTTATGATTTTTAGCAATACAGTTCCCAATGTGGTCTGCCATATGTTCTTTAGGTTAGGCCAATTTTTTTTTCACATTTGAGTTTAAAAATAATTCTGTTTTTGTCTCTACCTCAAAACTTAAGTAATTATCCTCTATAAAATTATATAACTTCCAAATTTTACATGACACTGTCAGAAGCCAAATCTGCCTTTCCCACATGAAACACCCATGTAGACAAAGTGCACAGGGACCTGCAACACTCCTGAGAGGTCAATGGTGGATGTATCCAATGGTGGTCATTAAAAGCTTCAGACAGTTCTGTCAAGGTGAGGCCCTTTGAGAGACAGCCCGCTTGGGAACACCTGTATGCTGCTTTCCTCCCTGTTGCTTCTGTGTCCAGTTCCCACATGACACTAGAAGTAATGTTCAATGCTCTTGAAAGCGTGGGAAACACTAATATTGTATAACCTTCTCTTCCCTTTAAGGTGTTCAGAGTGATCCTTGCTCTTTGACATGATCGGTCTGGAGAGACACAGTGTCCTCACATCTGAAGATATGAAATGATAAATTAATGTAATCAGTTTCCAGGCCTAGCACACTCAGCGTGAGCAATGAGGAGACTCTGGCATTTAATGTCAGGCTATGATGGCTAAGTCTGACAGTAAAACTCCTGCAATGTGCTTACATATCCAGCTGTTTCTACCTCAGCATAGCCTAATCTAAGGCTCAATCTAAAGAATTATCCTTTGGCCTTTGTTGTAACTGAATTAGGTTCCCTCACATTCCTATTTTGGGGCCTTGCCCACTGTAACTATATTTAGAGACAGGACTCTTGTAGAGTTAATTAACATCAAATGAGGTTTACATGGCTCCTTCTGCATTTTGGCTGATAGAGAAAGAGTGTATGTGACATCAGGATGGGCTTACACTGGCAACCCACAGGAAGATGACTATTTGCAATCCAAGCAAGAGGTTGGTAGAAACAAACCCTGTCACCACCTTTAGCTCTGAGATCTGTGAGCAGTTGTGTTTCTATAGTTTAAGATGTCTAAGTCTCGGTCCTTCCCTGCAGCCATCCTCACAAGCTAATACAGAATTCACAGCACACGGAGAAACTAACATAACAAGTCTGACAGAATTCACTCTCATGAGCATTAGTGATGTGCTCCAAGTATACTTGCCCCTTCAGTCAACACACTCTAAGAACTTATGCATCGTTAGAAGAGACAAAATAATGTTGCATGGGTCTTTTCTTAACTTTGTGGACCTTTGAAGGCTATACAAAGTCAATAGTAGAATATATGAAACAACCCTTCAAATTTTAAAATGGTCATGGGCACACACACAAAGCAGTTAGTCTTTATGATACAAATTAACAATGTTCAGAGAAAGAAGAACACAGTCAGACAAGCTTATGACACAGGAGAAGGGACAATGTTTCCTGTAGAGAGCAATGAAAAATACTTCAGTCTCCTCATTGCCATAAAGACTATTTTGTACTTAACTCCACAATCATAATCAACCACAGTCTGCTAAACAATTACTGTTTTGCTTACAGTGAAAAAGAAAATCACCATCTATTCTGATGATGTTTTCTTTACAGAGTCTCAAATTCAAATTCTGAATAATTTTCATTTTATAAAATAGTTTCTTCCTTAGATTTAGTTTAATCATTTTTACATGCTAAAACCAGTCTTATTCCCCAGGCTATACACAAACAGGTAGAGGATCAGACCTTAGTTTGTCAACTCCTGCTACCTCACACACTGGATTTGGATACTGTGTCAACCACCCAGTTCTTTGTTCAAATGGACCCCGACAAAGCAAAATGCAAATAATGAATACAGTGGTGCCAAGAGGAGTCAGGTCTAGCAGGGTGGTGGTGCCCTACACCCTTAATCCCAGCACTCAGGAGGCAGAGATAAGCTGTGAGTTCAAGGTCAGCCTGGTCTACAGAGTGAGTTTCAGGATAGCTAGAGTTACAACAGAGAGACCCTGTCTCGAACAACAAAACAAAACAAAGAGGAGTCATGTCTGATTATGGGAGCCTGTGATGACAGCAATTTGGGAAATGGAAGCAGGATGCTCACAAGTTCAGTGCCTGTCTGGTTACATAGTGAGTGTCAGACTAGTTTGGGCAAGTTGCTGAGCCTATCTAAACAATAAAATTAAAAAAACGCAGGGACCAGTGCTTAGCCGTAGACTGAGTGCCTCGCATGCATGAGAAACCCTAAGATCAATGTCAGGCACTACACACCGAGAGGAAGGATGAAAGCTAAGTTTGTACTAGAGAAACATGGACAGAGTGTCAAAGGGGTGAGGAAAGCAGACTTCTGCTCTAAGTCTTTTAAACTCTGGGAAGACACGTCTCCTCAATTTCCAGAAATGGCCTTTGACCAACTTTGTTACGAAGTTCTACATTTTAGAATTAGTATGAATGGTTGCTCACATGGCAGATTACAGTGGAGTTTGACTCCCATGATGCTGACCAGCAACGCGGTGTGCATCTCCACGTCTTGTTCATAGTATCTGTCTGGCTTTGAATGACTTCCACTATACAGATGGATCTCCATCCAAAACCCACAGGCTCCTCCCAGGCCTCCTAGAACACGTGATTGCTTACTCTTATCAAGTGGAGGTTGTGCTGGAGACACCAGAATAAGAAAGCTTCATTCTTGAAGAAGGCAAGCACATTTGTAGCTTAGGAACGTGAGCTGAGAACAGAGAAAGGGAAATAAGCAGAGCACCACACGGAGCTAAGACTCCAGTGACAAACAGAATTGGAGTACCTGCCTTACCAGGAAGGGCTGGATCCTCCAGACTAAGAAGGGGAAACTCTGCTTGCAGCCTTCACATGTTGGACAATGTGGGTGGCAGCAGGATCTCTTCACCAAGAAGCAACAAAAGAACCAATGAAGCCACAGTTTGAAATTGAACTTCCTTATTTGAGTTCTAGCCCTTTGAGTGGCTGGATTTGAAATCACCAGGTAGGTACCTAGGTACTCATGAGAGTTAAATGAGTGAACACTTATGTAATAGATGAGCAATTTCTCATATGTGATACATTCAGTAAATATTAGGTTACTGTTATTAGAACAGATAAACTGTGTACACACACATACCAATCACAGTGAGATCAGCAACCAAGTTCCACAGTGATAACTTACTGTGTAAACATCTGGATGACATAGGAAATTATGCAACCTACAGAAGTTTTAACAGTGTGCCCACAAAAAACTCGATGTACTAAAGAAAAACATTCAATAAAAATGGTCAAAATGTTTGCATGGATTAGAGATGCAGCTAAGTGACAAAGCACTTGCCTAACACAGAAAAGGATGTGTGCTCCATCCCTAATACTGAAAAAATAAAATCTTTATGCCAAAAAAAAAAAACCAAAAAAACAAAACAGGGAAAATAGAGTGCTCTTGACAAATGGAGGGATGATAAGACCTGTTTGTAAAGGAAGTAAAGGAAGAGCACTATAAGTTCAAGCACAAGTGTTGAGAAATTATGAGTAGTTCAGAGATGTGAGAGTCAAGATTGAGCTGGAGCCTGGGCACTAGAATATGCAGTTGAACTATAGCATGAGTTACAGTCATTCAGTAGTGAAATTCATTCAGTAGTGGAATGTAGGCAGAAATGAAGCTCTTAGAACATAGCCACACAGCACTACAAGTGGGAAGAGAAGCCATCACACATAAAGAAAAGAGTCTCCCAGATGTGGTGGTCTATGCCTTTAATCCCAGAACCCAGAAGGCAGAAGCAAGCAGATCTAGCCTTCCAGGCCAGCTAGGACAGCACGGTAAACCCCTTGTTTAAAATGAAAAAATTTTGTCCAATGGAGCAGTGAAACATCAGAAGCTGTGTGCATCAGAAGCCAAGCTAAAAGAGGATCTAAAGAGGGGGGATCTGATTGGCATGGAGTCTGCTGTGGGCGAGTTTGAGATGAAAGATGGTGGGATGAAAGCCTCATTGCAGAAAGTTTGAACAAGGTAGGAACCAAAAGTAATGGGTGATGGCAGACTGTTCCAGTCTACTCTAAATAAATAGGAAAACTAAGTGCTTATGTACATCACTGCTCTCCCCACAGTCAAGAGGAAAGAGGCTGGCAGTTTTACAAGGGTGATAGACCATTGAGGACATTACTGGGGAGATTGTTCATCATCTCTCCATTTTCCCTCCATCTCATATAGAGTATCATATAGCTTAGGCTAGTCCCCAGTTGGATGTATTGGCAAGGATGACCTTAAACTTCTAATCATCCTGCCTCCACCCCTGAGTGTTGGAATCTGAGGGATGTCCCAACATGGGTAGCTTATGTGGTTCTGTGTTCAAACCCAGGGCTCATGTGTGTATGCAACCATTCTGCCAACTGAGCTGTATCCTCAGCCCAGCCCTTCCTTCTTTGATGCTAAAGCGATGGTTTTTAATTGAGCATACAGAATCTTCAAACCAAGTTTCCTTTGCTTCTAAATGTCAAGGGACTAGCTTATGGGAAAGGGGACATGCCAAAGCAAAGTACATCCACCATGAGACACACCTATTGCCTATAAAAATCAGCAGTCACCTTGGACTCCCTAGATGGCATAGTAAAATAAGTGGTTCTCTGCTGATTTCAGGAAACGCTGCGACTTCCCTGGTCTCCACATTTTAGCTTCTTTACTGAAATAAAGAAACAGATTTATATCTTGTTTAGTAAAAAAAGAGATTAGACTTGATACAATCTAGACTCTCTGTTATATCCAAAACCTAAGCCTAACATTTGATTCACGATACTCAAGGCGCACTAGGGATAATATGATAAAAATAGACAAAACAAACAGATTCACATGGTCACCTGTGCTAGGTCTTGCCAGATCTATTTATAGAAGTTAAAAACAATACGCATTTTGAAAACAGAAGAGATAGAGGGCTCTGCGGAAGGGAGCTCCATACCTAATTGACACTTTCCAGAAGGGTGGTGTGGGAAGTGTAACAAAAGTACTATTTACCTAGTCTCGCAGGGATGAGCGAGCCTACATGAGTGTCTGCAGTGGAAAGCCATGGATACTTCTAGGCCTGATGCCAATGAGATGACACCAACAGTATAGTATTCTACAGATGCTTTGGCCTGACTCGGGGAAAACAAAGCCACTTGGACTTGTTAATTCACTTTGAAACATTCAGCATAGTGTGTTACAGCTCAGGAAGGTGAAGTAGAAATGGGGTGGGGGCGGTGGATGGAAAATATCTACTTAAAAGATTATCCAAAGCATGATATGATATTTAAACAAATGATATGAGGGTAGCTAAGAAAAAGAACACATTGTACAATGAGACACAATGAGCAAATTCACAGAACCAGAACCCCTGGCGGGATCAGGCGACAACAAGGACCAGGAATATTCAGCAGAGTGAGAAAGAAAATTTCTATCACTCAGAATCCAGAATAGAATCACAGAGCTGACTTTACTCAGTATTTATAGATCACTCTGCCTCCACTTACTGGATTCACAATGATGCTCAGAATATAAAAGATTCACAGTGATGCTCAAACTATAGAAGATCCTTTTTCTCTGCAATGTGGTATTTTGAGTGTCAAAGCTTTGATGTATCTTAAGTCAAACCAACCATCTTCAAATTTTATATATATATATATATATATATATATATATATATATATATATATATGGAGAGAGAGAGAGGGAGAGGGAGGGAGGGAGAGAGAGAGAGAGGGAGAGAGAGAGATTTGCATTTAGGGGGAGGGAGCCCCCTTCTTACCACCACTGGTATTCTGGAAAAAAATGGAAGCTAAAATTAAGCCACTCAACCTACTTCTGTTTATCTGAATACATATAGCACACCACTTCTTCACTTCCAAAAATGATTATTAAGTACCCAATATATGTTTGGCATTGCTCCTTATTAAGTTACTTAATGCAGTAGAGAGAGTAGAAAGTGATAGAATAATAAACATTATACTTTTAAAGGAAAGTACCCTATAATAGACCCACTTAACTTGGGGTATGGTGGTACTAACCAAAACTAAGTGTGATAATCTTGTCTATCAATTTCAATTTTGTCAACCAAATAAAAGGCCAACAGAACCACCCAATTGGTTATCCTTTTCCCAGTGCCCATCCCAGACTACAGGTACATGTACCTAAAGCAAGGCTACCCTCCAGTGAATAGGACCTTGTGTCTTATCTATTTGTGGAGATTCTGTCTCTATTGAAACTCCAATGTATATGTAAAGATACATATTCTAACACTTATGGATTCATATAAGGCACACTTTTATACTTGAAGGATTTCTAATCTCACACTGCAGTAAAAAGCATCACAATGACATGGATCTGGAACTTAACTGTGGTAAACACTATTAATTTTGATACCTTTGCAGTTTCCTAGCACCATTTATTCAGTGTTGCACTGATGCTCACAAACGTCATTGTCCGTCCTGTCCTTGGTGCCTTAGGTTCCAGTGACACTCTTGGAGCTTCTGAGCTGACCACAGATTCAAGCCCTACATAACATGAACGTTCATCCATTTCTTGCTCATGTGAATTACTCGATTTTTGAATCTGATAACTAAGAACAGCATGACTTCTAGTCGTATCTTACGTTGATCACTTTGTGTAATACTTGCTGAGTTCTTATAATGTGATGTCACTTGGTGTTTGCTGCACTGAAAACCTGATGGGGAGAGAGATGAAAGCATTGAGCGTCCTATGCAGTTGGCTATCCCCATGGGCCCACTTAACATCGCTCCACCCATTGAAGACAAAGCAGCAGGCGAACTGAGCTGAAGGGGTCTTGAAAATGGGTCCACAAGGTCTTGATAAGGGGCAAGCAGACAGCTACAGAGGAGGGACTGCCACTGACTATTTGTGTCTGTTCTGCCCAGTGCTGCCATCTTTGGATTCTGCATTAATCTATAAGCCAAGGATAGCTTAAGAACATTTTGGAGTAAAGATCCTTCCTATGTTCCATCTCTGCGAAAGTGACTTTAATAAGCCAATCAGCTTCATGCTCATTACCTAATCATCTGTGATCCTAAAGTACTGCTGATGAATGGCATAACCCACCAGATTGGATGGGGACAAATGCAGCAGGCCCTGTGGGTCTGCTCCAGGGTAGGCAGGGATGGCTCTGTGAGATATGCCCTGTACCTCACCTTGGAACCTTGGATATAGAGTAAAATGATCCAAACTTAGGTTTGAGTGGTATCTTGCTCTCCTGAGTCTAAAGGCCTCAGATTCTGCAGTAGATAAGAGATATTACAGAAGTAAACTCCCAGTAGAGTCTTCTAGAAGTAGAAGCAAGAGTTCCAGAATGTTTTTTTGATACTCTGTTCTCTCATTCAACCTAAGAAGCTGTTGAGATACTGAAATCCCATGTCTTTGCTGCCCAGAGAAAACATCTTATGTCTTCAAGTGAAAGTTTCAGCATATTAAGAACAGCAATGGTTCAGCAGTGAAGAGCACTGGCCTCTCTCCTAGAAGACATTGGTTCAACCCCAAACACCCACACGCCAGCTCACACCTGTCTGTAACTCCAGCCCCAGGGTATATGACTTCCTCTCTGGCTTCCTCAGACACTGCATGTACATGACATGCAGACACAAAACTACACATACACATAAATAAAGACACAAAAAATAATGTGGGAACATTCAACCAGGCTTGACATTTAGAACTTTCTTTGTAGTCTAGTGACCACTTTTACTAGAATAATGGCATGCTTTGACCATGTCTGCACACAGGTGCCTAAACAACACTTGTTAAAGGAACAAAGCAAAAGTGTCCAGGTATAAGAACCTTCATGTTAAGAGCCCGGGGACCACTGCGAACCCTGACCTGACAATTTAAGTGAATTTCCTATGTTCAACATTTGGTAAGCCAACAAACAAACAACATGAAAAAAAAAAAAAGTCAGAGCCAATTTTCATATATAAAGCATGACTGTTGTACAAAAAAGTATAGGATGGGATAATATGTATGTAAACAGACAGGAAATACAACCTTGAGAGGGACAACAGGCTGAGAGGCTCAGCTTCTTGGGAAGCTTCATACCTTCAACATGTCTTCAACATGCTGTAGAAATGAGGCCTTGGTGACTTATGGGTAGGTGCCGAGTAGACGGCTTTACCAAGCTAGCCTCTGCCAAAATCCTCCTGGGCAGACATGATACAACTGACTCTATTTGGGACAGAAGGAGCTGTGAGCCAAGAAGAAATGGGGAGCGGCCACTCTTGTCCCTGTCAGAGCTCAGCCCTGGTGATGGAGAAGAGAGGCCAGTCACCAGTGACTCCAGATTGAGTCTACAGCCGCGGACCGCATGTGTTCTCGCCCTTTAATCAAGATCTCTTTACATTCCCTGCTTCTCATAGAAGGTCTTATGGGAAAATAGCAGAATGCAAGCCCAGAATATTTCATCAGCTGCTTTGTGCCAGACTGAATTTCTTCAGTTTATATTTAGAATACTTAGGTTGGCAAGAAACACCAAAAAACAGACACAGAAGTAGCTCTGGTATAAATTACAGTCCATCAGTGTCTCACAAATCACCCAAACTCAGAAATCCTAAGGATTGTATTTATAAGCTTTGTATTTTTTTTTTCAAATCAAAAATGAAAACACTGAGAAACACAGAATTTTCATGGTTGTCGTCTCCCCTCTCTAAGTTGACAGGCAATTTCAGAAAGGAATGTTTCCTTTATCTTCACTAATTAAAAAATTAAAATGTGCTCATCTGTTTGCATGTATGGTTTGATGACATCTCTTTTCAAGATTTCCTTTCTAGAAATAAAAATAAAAAGCACCTTTATTTTCTAACCGGAAGGATCACCTTCTAAAACATTATCTTTCATCATGCTCCACGAAAGGGGGATATCGTAGTCACCTTTATTTATTGGCAAATAGTCTTATATTTCATTTATGCTTTCAAGTGTTTCATCGGCAATCTGTTTCAAACTGTAAAATTTGCTGCCTCTCCTCAGAACAGCTTATGAAATCTGTCAGCTCTCTGTGTAATTTCCATGAGCCTTAATTATGAATCAGTGTTACGTTATGAATAGGGGTGTTCGGCACTAATGCCTTCAATGCTCAGTAAGCAATATGGCTCTCGTGAAAAACATTATTTCTCAGCAGCTTACTTCTGGGTGACCGCTCCTGTGGATAGGCACACACAGACATTTCCCTTGATCTGATGGTCAAATTCTAAGGAAATGATGCATGAGCTATGGATGTTTTACATTGCAAATCGGCAAGGACATTTCTTACTGGAAAAATGAAAACCTCCTGAGACCATTGCTGACTGACACTATATTTTATCTGCACACTGAAACAACACACTTATCAAATGAAAGAGAAGAAGAAAAATTACAAGAGATTTGATCTCCTTTATAGCTTCTAATAGCAAAATACACTGTATGATTAATGAACCTGTCAGTTGTAATGGGAAGAATATGTAACAAGTAACTGTGTATTACTCGTTTGTGATTTTATCTTTTATGAATTCAGCCATGTGTAGTGAGATAAGATAAACTCTTTACAGTGCTAAGGTAATGTTATAAAGTAAGCTGAGAACCAAGTCTGTTCTATCTTTGCCTCTATGTCCATTGATAATGTGACTTTTAAGAACACATTTCCTTCAATCGATAATTACTCAATTAGCACTTATTAAGTTTAAATGTCAATAAATTTCATTACCAGGTGTTTGCAGGAGGGGAAATAATACCCTGGCACTCCTGGTGTTCATGATATGTCTATTAGGAAATTTATTTTTTAAATGTGCTCTTCGCTGGATTTATTAGCCCATATAATATTCATAGAATTCAAGCCTAGGCATGAAGCCACCATTATTCAGAAATGTATGCAAGGCTTAAGTTAGGGAGCATAGGATACTGAAAACATCATTTTAATATTAGATATATTATACAGAAAGAAAGGGGTAGGGTGGGGGGAGGAAGGAAGGAGGCCAAGCAGAGAGCAAGCAGCAAAGGAGGGTGGAGACAGAGGGGAAAGAAGGACAGAATAGGGGTGATAGGAAAGACTGACAATGGAGCTCTGAGGGAGAGCTGAGAGAGAAGCATATGGAGGAATTGCCAAGTCTCCTTGCCTGCATTTGTCTCTAAATTGCCCCTGATACAGGGCAGATAGGTCTCCATTGTGCTCTTCATGGGAAAAACTATGTGTCTGTGAGGGTTCCAACCTTGAAGTGATTCTATCCATGATGCTGGTGCTCAGGACCTATGCAGCCAGATGGTTTCCCAAAACAGAAGTCAATTAGTCTTCCTGGGCATTCGCCTTGACTTCTAAGATTGGCTTGAAATATCAGTTTAGTTATGTTAAGAGACATGTAATTCAGCTGCAAAGAGCGTAGAGCCAAATTTAAAATGTACCCCATGCAAACTAAGAAAATAACAAAGAAAATGACGAGGAAGACAGGACATGCATCAAGTTATGTTGCCTGTTAATAATTTCTCATGCATTGTCTCATTCACTTCTCAATGATACTATTTCCTTCTATATCATGTGCTTTAGTGCAAACAGGAGAAAAGAGGGAAAAAGAAAACATGGTGAAGAGCAGGGGAGGAAATATTTATTGAGTTACGCTCCCTGTTTCACAGTAATAACTTCACATGAATTGTCTCGTTTACTATTTCCATGAAAAATCTATATCATGTTTACTCTCATTTCACACATGAAAAACCGAGGCTCAGAGCAGACCAATCACGTTCTCATGATCTGAGAGTCAACATTTTATAGTGGTGCACTCTAGACTCGAGCAGACTATGCTAGCATTCAGGCATAATTTGCAAAGGAGATCCCTAAAGAGGTGTGGTTTCCACAAGGAAAGGAAGCGTACATATTCCACTTGCCAAACAATAGGGCAGGGGCCATTGGGAAGGTGAATATGGACAAGAGAGGACACTGAGATGTTGTAAACAGACTTCACTTACCTTCCATTGGATACATTGGCCATCTATACAAAGTTGCAATTCATGCTCTACCTTTTTTCAAATTTAGGACTCTGTTCTGCAATTTTTCTAGAGGGTGACAGAAAGACATGAGAACACAGGGAAAATATCTGAGTTATGCCTGAAGGAGATTGTATGGCTCCATGCTGAAGCCTGAAGGTTAGGCCATTGCCAGATCTTTACATAGCTGGGCTCTGCTGCTTGGAGAATTTGTGTATCTCAACGGGGAGCAAAATGTCTGTCTCAGGGGATCTGTAAGGAAATTATTACATCTGTCATAGAAAATTCAGCATTGTCTTTCTGAGTGTTGAAACAAGCATCTTCAACTCAGCTGTAAATTTAAAAATCTATAAAATGGAGAGTTATAGATGTATATCTATATGTTTAAATGTATGATTTATCCCTACACTGTTTAATAAATTCTAAGCCATAATTTGATATGTATATGCAATACACTGATGAACAGATTATTCCACAATCTTGGGAGAATTGCTTGAGATTTTTTATATTTTTGCCAAGTTCTTTAGGAAGGAGTCAATGTGTGTTGTAATGAGGGGAAACTGCTGGCATGTGAGATTTAACTGTGAGAGTGTGGACAGGTATGGGTGGGGTGAGGAGTGAAAGGCTGAAAAAGGCATGATGCCTTTGTTTGTTTTGAGGTTTTGTTTTATTCTGGTTTGGTTGCGACTGACAGGGTCTCCTGCATTCCATATTACCATCTTGACCTTCCTACTCAGGAGACAGAGGCAGGTGGATCTTTGTGAGGCCAGCCTGGTCTACAGAGTGAGTTTCAGGGTAGTCAGAGTTAAAACACAGAAACCTCTCAAAACACACACACACACACACACACATACACACATATGCATACACACACGAATAAAAAGTATGATTTATCAGATTGTCTATATTTTTAACTATGTGTGCTTATATCTACTATTGATCTTATGATCTTATACATCTACCCACCATAGCCAAAAAGTAAAGAATTTTGACTACTGAAATAAGCTTGTGAAGTCAGATGAACACACAATGGTAACAACACTGTACCCTGTTGGTGTGTAATCTAACAATGAGAAGATTACAAGGAAATTACAAGGAACAGGTGACCAGCAAACCAAAGAATATGCATGGCAAATATTTACAAAACTTTATGTATAGAGATAATTGTTTTGAACAGAGATTCATTATTTCTTCCTACACAGCATCCCCAGATCCCTATAAGTTTGCATTTACAGATGCTGAGACCATAACTTAAGTTTGCCTGAACCCTTCCTCACAAAGTAACTGTGCTTGGAGTCTTAGTTGCTACCTAATGAGTAACACATGGGATGCAAATGATATCTCCTTACTCTCAATTACCAAAGCAAAAATCAAGCCACAGTTACATATAGACTCTCCTTTTATTAAACCCCAAATGTTTTCAATTTGAGGTTGAACCTCCCTTTAGGACAATAATGGAGTCAAGTTTCTTTGGGGATATTTCCTAACACCCCCACCCCCATTCTCATACCCTATGGCTAAAGAGTTCATTTTATGGTTTCATTTGCCCTCCTTTACTTTGTTTATAAACGAAGGGCATAAGTGCCTTAAATATCCATTAGTGAAAATAGTTTTCACTTAATTATCAAGTATATAACTAGGATAAAACAGTTACATTCAGTAAAAGTATCAGTAAATTTTATGATTTTTTAAAATTTTACCATCTCATGATTTTTAACCAGTTACTTTTTGTTTTAGCAATTAGCTATCTTTTAAGCATTTCTTACCACTGGCTTTTCTCCAATTTTAGGATTAAGGACAGTAATAATAGATTTACAATTAGTTAAATCAATTTCTCAGTTCATCAAGAGGTAGAGCATGTGCATGTGTGTGCGTGCGTGTGTGTGTTTGTGTGTGCCTATTCATTGAAACTGTCTTCTCCATAATGTTGATTAACCATTGTATATCAACTATAAACTTGATTTTTTTTGCCTGTTTATAATTAGTGTCTTTGGGGGTTATTCAGACTTGGATCAAAAAATAATTACAGAAAACCAGAATCCTAGAATTCTACTACTAGTCACTGGTAAGTTCTTTTTGCATCTGAGAAAGTTGTACAAATGACACAAACAATTGGCTGTACATTTCTCTAAATAGATTGAGTTGTCAAAATAAAATAGCACTAGTAAGTTGGAGTTTCTTCTCACACACTTCCAAGGCCTTTACACAAAGCAGTGGCTAGCGAGTTTTTCACGTACTGTTTGGCGTGGCACACTCAGGCAAAAGAATGAGCACACTTTTTAAATTTTTTAAGCAAGACAGAAAATCCTTTGTTCCTTACAAAATTCCAATAGACAGACATGTCCACATGATAGCTTGTCCTTTTCTATCCTTCTAGCTTAGTACATAAAGTCCCTATTGAAGAAGAAACATGATTGGGTCCCTTCTTAGTTTTGTGCGACTATGCTAGAATACCAAAAACTGAGTAATTTCTAATAAGCAGACCTGTATGTGGCTCAATGATCTGGATCCCAGAGCATGGCATGCCATCTTTGAGGGCCTCATGCTATTGTAACCTGTGGTGAGCAGAAAGGGCAGAGAGGGCAGAGCAAAGATGGACCAAATTACCTGTGCGGTAAGCTTTCAGATCTGACACAGCCCCAAAATGATAACCCGATCCATTCATGAAGACAAAGGACTCCTCACAAAATTGTCCCTTGTAGACCCCACCTTCCAATGTAGGGCATTTATTTTCCACATGTGAACTTTGAGGAAAACATTCAAACCACAGTAAAACTAAGTCTCCTCTTACACTGTTGATGCTGCAAAGTGTCGCCAGAATTTGCCAATATTGACTCACTCAGAACTGCATCAGAGAATCTCAGAATTATGGGAGAGTTTTTTTTTCTTTTCTTCCTATCTTTGAACGTGCTATCTTTTCTGAAGCATGCATTTCAAGTTTCGATTTATATTTTAAAGAAGTTAAGAGTTCTATAATTGCTTACAGGTATATTCAGGAGGATTACTCTCTCCGTGACATCTTTCATCATGTGTATTCTGCCAAGCCATTTCCTTCCTGGCAGGATACAATTAGCCTGGTGTGTTTTTATTTAATTTTGTTACTGTTTCATCTCTTTATTTATTTATTATAATGCTGGGGGTGACACCTAGGACCTCTCACAGGCTGTGCAAGCGCTGCACAACTGAGCTGCTTCTCCAGCCCTCTGCTTTCTTTGTTTTTGTTTGCTTGCTTGTTTTGATTGTTTTTTTTATTTGTTTGTTTTGTTTTCATTTTGTTGTTTAGTTTTTTGTTTTTGTTTTGTTTTATTTTTTGGTTGGTTGGTTTTGGTTTTTGGTTTTCAGTTTTTCAAGACAGGGTTTCTCTGTGTGCTAACCCTGGCTATCCTGAAACTCACTCTATAGACCAGGCTGGCCTTCAGCTCACAGAGATCTGCCTGCCTGTGCCTCTCCAGTGCTGGGATTAAAGTCATGCACTGCCAGCACCCAGTCAGCCCTTTGTTTTAAATTATTACGTTTTAGATATTACCTGGTGGTAGGCATTTAATACATATTGAATACATGAGTGTGATATAATGTGGTAATGTTTTAAGTTCTATAGCAGAACACCCAATATGAATGTGGAGCGGATAATCAATACCACCATCGCATCAGACATGGGCAACTGTCTGCTCTGCTTTACAGATGGACATTTTCATGAATCACTTCATTCAAGGTAAACAGATCATTAAGTTCACTCAAGTCAGGAGCTCTGCTACAAGCCCTGTATATTAGTTCTTCTTCTATAGGCACAGAATAAGCATAAGGCAGCTGGAAACAGTAGACCTCAATAAAAGCTGCTGGTTAAGAAATGGGTCTGGAGAGATAGCTTCATGGTTAAGAGCACTGGCTGTTCTACCAGAAATTCCCAGCACCTACATATTGGCTCACAACTCTCTGTAATTTCAGTTCCAGCGGATTCAATATCCTCTTCTAGCCTCTAAGAGCGCCAGACATGGAGATGGTACACAGATATACACGAAGGCAAAACACCAATACACATAAAATGAAAATTTTAATTTAAAAAAAAAAGGAAATGAGAAAAATAGACCTAAGGCTTCCATAGTTGGGAATTAGGTCACCAAAAGGTAGAACAAGAAACAATTGCTTACACAAAGTTCTCTGCCATCCACTTTAAGCCTTCCTACAGCAGTCATAATGCTTGGTTTTTCTCTAGCAATATTTCATCACTCCTTTATCCTTTATGGGTTGCCATTAATGATGTGTTTCTCTCTCACTCTGTGTGTGTGTGTGTGTGTATGTGTGTGTGTATCTGTGTGTATCTGTGTGTGTGTGTGTGTGTGTGTGTGTGTGTGTGTGTGTGTGTGTTTTGTATGTAAGAGAGCAGGAAGAGTATGATATACCCTAGTATGAAATCCAACTCCCCCATCTCTACCTAAGGCTGAGTTTATCAAAAGTATTTCAAAATGCCTATTAAGTACCAGAGATAGTCATCCATCTGCCAAAAAGGAAATTGGTAGGGAAAATAAAGAGTAAACACACTATAACTACAATTGGGCATGGAACTCTCAGCCAGAAGAGTGGAAATTTGGCAAGATTTCACAGCATCTCTCTTTGACTAAGGAAGCCCTGGACGAACTGTGTTCCCCAAAGAAAGTCTAGCTGTGAGGCTAGTGAGCATCATTTGGAAACAAGTGTTAGCAACCCCAGAAACATTTTACCACTTCCCAAGGTTGTCTCTGTGTTTTGCAAGTAGTAATTTCCCACTTCAATTTTAATTTTGGATGTTTATTTTCACTAGCTTTGGTGACAGTTTACCCTGGCTCAGGCTCACTACAATCTATTTCTGAAGGACATTTATTTTCAAGTCTTTACGTGTAGGGATATTTGCCACTTAAAGCTTATCAACAGTCATTTTCTCATATGTTCCACCTATGATTTCTCCACTTTTATTAACTTAATTTTCATGCTATTCATTTCCCCCAATTTTTTGAAGCAGGAAGTGGTCTACATCGTTCACAAGCGGAATTTTTATTGGACGTATTTCACAGTGTAGGATTTGAATAGAAAATGTCCATTAAGAGTTTTTTACATCGATTATTTTTAATAAACACAAAGGTGACAGGATAATCGAGAAAGACTGGCACTGTAATTTCTGCATGCTGTAACTCAGAGCATCGTAGTACTTGTGAGTGTTGGCAATTGTTTTGTGCAAATACTCCTGTTGTGTGAATGTGCCCCAGAACATCCCTCTAACTAAGATTTTGACAATTCATTGCTTCGTTTGTTGAAGTGCTATTGAACAACATCAAGTGGTTGGATTTTTAGACTAAGGTCTAACATGAATACAAATGCCCAAAAGACACATGCGTTTAAGCTGAGAGTCTCTTTCCCAAAATGACTATAGCTCCTATTTACAAGGAAGGGAATAATAGGCATTTAACATAGAGAGTGATGTTATTATTTAGACTGATACATAAATGGAATGTTAGGTCAGCAAAATTTAAGGACCAATAGACATGACTGTGTCCTCAGAAACAGCTGTCCTGGGAACTTTGACATTTGATATTTCAGAGTGCTTTTGAGTCTTTAGCACTTTATATTAAATCTTAGTTATTGGAAAAGATGATCCCTAATGGCCTCAGAAACTATACCATATGGAAATCAGCTGACAGATGGCAGAGCAGGGCCTTTAGAAATGGGATGCACAGAGGTATCTGGATGGGGGATCACCAGGAGGAGGGTCAGAATCCCAAACCCCAGTGTGAACACTGCCTGCTGCTGAACATGGCTCTTCTTGGCCAGATAATAGGCAAACAAACATGCTTCTGAAAGTGAGCCTATGAAGCTGCAAAGAGTGGAAATGTGAATCTGATACCTGATCATTGAATACTCACAGGACTTGGGTTCAGAATTTTTATGTGTGCCAGAAAACAATAGTAATGCAAATTTGTGTTTATGTAGATGAATTCAAATGAATAAATGCCAATCAACTTACCAGTCTTGTTTGTTCTTTCTCTATGGAGAGATCATATAAAGAAAATAACTGCAGAGAACAAATTGGAGATATGCATGCTGGATTAGAAATTGGACATGTTGAACTAAATGAGGTAAACGGACAGCAGCTGGCATCTCACTGCTGGAGTGAGAGTCTCCAGATAGAGCAAGAGAAGCTAGAATTATCCAGATGGTGATAGATTAAAATTGAAGATGTCAGTACACACTTCTGTTAGCCTAATATGGAAACAAATGGTCACATATGGATATATTTATAGGTATGTGTATCTACACAGATTCACAGATTCACATGTATTCCCTTGCCTGTCAGCAGAGAGAACTAAGGAGCAATGGTAATCCAGGGTCAAGGAGCACAGCAAAAGCCTGGGTCTTGATTTCTAATACCATTCCTGAATAAGCAGGCTCCTTAAAGAAGTTGCTGTCTCTGGAGCTGAGATAGAAAAAAGACAAGATGAACCTGGAGTATCTTGTAGTCCCAGAGTACATGAGGCAGTTGGAAGCATACAAATAAGCAAACAAGACTCATCAATGATGGAGATGTGACAAAGGGTCTGACAAAGGAGGAAAAAGCTCCCATTGACTATATCAGGAGCCATCTGACTAGCAAAACAAATATAGTAATATGGAACATTGTACTACCATAAAATATTCATGCAACTAATGTTAATATTATTAATTGAATACATAGACAAAAGTTATAATTTCCAAATAATTTGTGTAGACTCTCTGACATCACCACTCCTTCAGTCTGGCCTAAGCACAGCTTCCTTTTAAATAAAGAGTACAGTCTAAAGGGGGAGGGGAGAGAGAAACATTATAACAGAAAAACCTGCCAAACTCTACTTAAGGCTGTGGCCAAGATCAGCATCAACAGTGATCAGCCATATTGATAGCCTGTATGCTTTTTGAAAGTGTGATTATATATTTGTTTTATTTTATGTGTGCAGGATAATGCTCTCAGAGTACAGGGGACATCAGATCCCCAAGAACTTAAGTTACAGACAGTTGTGAGCCTCCCGATATTGGTGCTGGAACCTAATAGATCTTTTGCAAGAACAGTCTCTGCAGCCCATAAATTGCACGCTTGATATAACAAGGAGATGGTGGCAACTAAAAGGAGGAGGTTAAAATACGGAAGTTGAAGTTTTGTAAGATAAACAAGTCTACAGATTACGTTGAACAGCAGGAGGACTGTAGTTAATAATATCACACATGGAGACTTTACGAAAAGACTCTTAAACAGTAGGAGCTCTAACCACACATACAAATAGCTACTGATTGTGATAAACAGGAAAATGTGTTTAATGAGAGTAGTACTCATTCTGTTACATATTTATATAAACATATTTATGCAAGTATGTGAGCATCTTTAATATTTTATACAATCCAAACCAAATAAAAAGCTGGGCATGGTCCCAGAACTCAGGAGGGAAACGCAGGCAAATCTCTGTGAGTTCAAGGCCAGCCTAGTCTACACAGCCAGCTCCAGGCCAGCCACATAGTCAAACTCTGTCTCAACAAACAAACAAACGACAACAACAACAACAAAACTAAACTGAAAAGGTTTCTTCTCTTCTGTAACATCCATGAAAGCATATAAACCCAGAGTAACAATAGGGGAACCATGAGATAAATGCCAATCATGAGACATCCTTCCAAACCCTTGGCCAATACCAATCAAAACGATTAAGTTCATTGAAAATAAGAAAAATCTGATAAAATGTCATAACCAAGAGAAATCTAAGGCGATATAACTATATGTAAATTGATGTTCTGGGTAAGATCTCTAGGGTTTACACCTGACCTGCCAATCCATCATGCCAGCCCTGTATTTCACTTTTATATTTCCCAGAGAGGGCAGGAAAATGCCTGCTTTTGGAGTGGATGACATGAGCATCACACAGAGGAGTTCTTTGCTGTCACTGGGCTCTTTAAGAAGTTTTGTAGAACACTGGTTTTAAGTGTTTCTCTCTGCAGTGTGGATGGAGCTCAGTAGTAGAGTCCTTCCTTATCGTATGCTGGGCCATGAGTACAATCACAATTTCAGGGGTATTTTTTTTTCAAATTTTCCTCCCCAAGAAAGGTTGTCTAGGGTACATTTCCTAGACATGGGACATCAGAAGATTCTAACTTTAATAATGCTTACATATAATAAAAGGAAAAGGTTGGTACCTATGATCTTAGCGGAGAAGCTAAATGCTAAAAAGTATCTTACCCCCCCCTTGGAGTTGGCTTTCTCAGATTGTATTGGTACTGGGTGTGGCTGGATTTAATTAGGCATACACTCTGCAGCAAGCATGTCACAGATCCAGTCTCAAATGTCTACTGATATAGCAGTGGACTTAGAATGAAGTCAGTAGAAAGGACCTTCCTATCACGATATGTGTTCATTCTTTAATCACTTCTTTTGTGTTTATTATTCTAGGCACCTTATTTAACTCTTGGAATACATCATAATTTTTATCAGATTTATTTTCTCAATATTAATGGTATATAGACAGTATTACAATTGTGCTGTGAATTGATTATTTACTTTTTGATATAGGTTCTAGTAGTGTTACCAAGGTTGAACATAGTCCAAACAACCTTCCTGCCTCAAAATCCCAAAGTTGTGCCTAGCTATTTATTTATTTTTTGGTTGGTTTGGTTTGATTTGGTTTGGTTTTTCCAGACAGAATTTCTCTGTTGTAACTCTGGCTGTCCTTGAACTCATTCTGTAGACCAAGCTGGCCTCTAACTTACAGAGATCTGCCTGCCTCTGCCTCCCGAGTGCTGGGATTAAAGGCATTCGCTACCACTGCCTAAATAACTATTTACCTTTTAATTAACAACATTTCCCTCATTTTTCCCCAAAGACCTAGCTTTAAACTTTAGCCACCAAACTCATGACTTCCCTTAGCACCAGGGTCTGGAGGGCCATCAGGCAAGACTGTCTGACCAGATTGTAATAACAAGATGTAGCAAGGTAGTGTCTAGAGAGCACCTGCTGGGATCTCTCATTGTTCAGAGGTGCATAGAAGTGCAAGGAAAATCTCTTTAAATTGAGTCCTAACTGTGTATGATGGTGGAGCCCTCAGCTTCCCTGACCCAGGAAACACAAGTGTTCAGAAGTTTCTGCTCAGTGGCAATAAGCAGATGTATATTGGAAAAGTTAGAGAATGTAGCACGTGATGTGATCACACTGATGAATCTTCTCCGACCAGATTCTCATTTTACTAGTGTGATATACTATTTTTGTAGTTCTATCATATTATCATGCAGAGCAAAGAGGTTCCAGAGCATTCTGCCTGAATTGTAATCCTGGCTCTGCCTTAGTTTGCCCACCATTCATATAAGGTAAACAGTGTATTCATAGAGCTGAATGAAGATTAATCCAAGTTAAAACTGTGGGACAAGAAGAAAAATATTTTAAAATTGCCCTTGTTATAAAAGAATCATTGAACTTTGTTACATGGTATCTGCATTACTGGGAAGTACTAATGACTAGTTACAGAAATGGAAGCTTAGGCTCAGTTGAATGAAAGTGAGACAGAACGGGTGCACATATCTTTACTCAGGATGCTGGGCAGGTGCTAAGCACCGTTGGAAGCATGTTAAATAATGGTGAGAATAATGATATTAATAACATTTTGTATTATGAATATTTTATTGATATTTATTTTCTTATAAACAAGCAAAATGTTTGGGTATGGGGCAATATGACTCGCTAGTCCACAACTGCTGGACTTTTCCGTGGTGTCTTCTTAGTCAGACATTTAGCCACACCACCCTATGCCAGCACCAGATGTTTTGAACATTTCATAAATGCCTTGATGAAGCAACATGACTATTGCAGCTGCTTACTACAGCACCAGATATAACTGCTTTTAACAAATTGTACTAAATTTTCCCTCAACTATTTTTTATCCAAGCCCAAAGGGTACATTTCTCCTAGTGCTCTAATAAAGCAATTTTACAGCCAGCACCATGATTGGTATAAAACACAAAGTATACTTTGTATGAGGTCTACTGTGATTGGTGTAAATATCCATTTGCTGGATAAACAGGCACTTGGTTTACTTTGTGACCCTGCAAGGAGGTGTCTTCCTCTGCTGTCTCCTCTGGTATGGCAATATTAGATTCAATTAAAGGCTTTCTTCAAGTGGCCATAGCTTTGCAGTTTCGATGTCTGTTATCAGTAGTGCAGGCCGAGCTGATACCAAGAAAGAAGAGGTGATAGTCGTGACAGTGGAACAGTAATAGACACTAAAGCAGCTGGCAGTTTGGCTACAGTAGAGGTGGAGCCGGATAAGGTGCAGCTTGATAGCTTCAGAAAGGCTGATGCTGGAGCCTAAAGCTGCTTTATCTTGCAGGAAGGTGCTAGCAACACAAGAAAGGCAGCAGAGACAGTGGAGGGAGCCAACAAGTAGTAGTAGCAGAAACAGTGGCTATAACAAGAGTCAAAGGACAAAGGACCTGATGTCAAGGGCTGCAGAACCCTACTTTCCAAGGTCTGGACAAAAGCTGGAACAGCCATCATTGTAGGATTAAAAAACATTCCCATCCTCACCCCTATTCCATTTCTAAGGCCTGAGTCTCTTAATTATACTCCCCGCTATCTGCTGCATGCAGCTCACTACTATCAAGCTAAAAGACATGGAAGAGCTTCTCCTTGCATACCCACCATCTCTGTCCAGGCAGAGCAGCTGGACCTGCTGGTTGCTAATAGCATGGCTTGGGAAAGCCCACAATTAGCAGTCAAACTTGATGCTGATGGGTCTCCTCCAACTATTGTGACAGGAAACAAAGCAAGTAGCAGTAGTTTACACAGCACCTTCTTTGCTTAGTAATTTCCTAACAGTGTGTACTCTGATGGCCAAAACCATCTTGAGTAAAAAGGACAAAATTAAAGGTATTACCTCCCCAGATTTTGAAACATATTTAGATATTTAGATATTATAATCAAAATAGCTGACATAAGCATAGAATGTCACATTGACTAATAGAACAGAAAGGAAAGCCCAAAAATAATGTAAATTTTTAAAAAAATATATAATAGAGCATCAAAATGGTAAAATAGAACTATACCAAGAAAATGACAATGATGATTAATTATTTAAAATGTCAAAGCATTATGTTCTTTTCCCATTTCTTTAAAGTATGTTTAATTTTTAGCTATACGTAAGAGGATCAGATGCATCCTGATAATATTTCTTGTTGGCTTCTTAAATGATTTTTTTTCATGAAGCATAGGTCAAAGTTTGTAGACAGAACAAGTCTGCCATGACTATAACCTGAGAAAACATATCAATATTTTCTTTAAAATTTTGAATCTTCACGTTAACTTTTAAAATATTTACTCAGCACCATTTTTCTACTGGTTGAAGAAGCTTTCCTAGTGTAAGATGAAAAATAGCTGCTTATGAATTCCTTATCTTCCACCTGGTATGGAATGGAGCCTTTGAATCTAGGCCACCCAAAAACTTAATAGAGAAATCATTCCATGCTTTTTAGGGAAAATGCCTTCTAAGACCTATTCAGATATATGTTGAGAAACTACTAGAAAAATAAAAATAGTTCTCATAGTGTAATCTGTGCTACATACTGGAAAACATACAAAAGGTTTTCATTCATAAATAAAAAATCCCAGTGCCACTTAGATTAATCAATTTACAGCAAAGGAGAGGTAAAAATGAAGCAAGTCTTTACTGGGCAAGCATAGAAGCTCCGTGCTAAGAAATAAAAAAAAAAAAAAACACTAAGAAAAAAAATCAAATTCAAGGAGTAAGAGAAATCAGAAAAGAAAACAAATTTTCAATGTTTTTCTCTTAATAGTTACATATAGGAAGTTGTCAGGTTTCCTCTGTTAGAGGGGAAAAATAAACTCAAAACCAAAAATCTTTACCAGAAAAAAAAGGTTGTCTAAACAGATAGATCTAATGGAAAACATTTGTCTAAGCCAATAAAGGTAAGCTAAGTTTGTTAATGAATAGTCCTTGTGTGAAGACAAATATGCATCATCACTTTAACTGAAAAGCTCTCACCCTGAGGAATATGAGGATTTTGCTCTGCCTGGGTTCCAATTTGGGTTTTTCTTATTCTGAAGACAATAAATTTTTATTGCCATTTTAGCAAAAACTATTTTGCTATTTTATGAAGACACTATTTTATAGACAATCCAAAACAATTGAAATGAGTATTGACTTCTTAATTGACTAATTATCCATGCCTAAATAAGTGAGTCTGTTAGCACCCTGAGTATTTATCTCACCAACACCATCCTCACTGTGACAGTTTGCCACAGTGTAAGCTCAGGAGGAAATTGCACACCGGATTGTTGGCCATGCAAAATTGAACTGATGAAAAAAATGTCTGATATTAAAAATTGTATAGTTTACTTGCTTTAATGGGCCTTATTGGTGTCCCAGCTTTACAAGAAAAACAGTATATTCATGTACATCTTCAGAAACAGTCAAACCAGCAGAAGGATGGAGCATCCGGGCCTCTTCTACAAGATGAGTGAAAAACCATGTCTGTCAGACAGTAGTTTTGTAACCACGGGAGTGGAATTTCATGTTATCTTAGACATATGTCAAATGACACCAAGTTGTCAATGCAGATACCATTATGTTTCTTTATTTGACATGAAATAAAATGATTTTCATTGGACAATATCTCTTCACACACATAGAATTCCCATTGAAATGAAGAACCCTTCTGTTTACCATTGAAGTTTATCATCATTCTGCTTATCATAATGAAGTCAATGGGAGCTCTGTGCATCCAGGAAGGAGGCAGCCAGCAAAATCAAGCCCGAGATATTAGAAATCTGGAGAGAAGCCAAAGATGAACTGGCATGAAAATGGAATTACCATCTTGCCTTTACAGCTGGTCTCTTCAAAGAGAATAGGAGACTTCGGAAGATGCATTGCATAAATGGTACCACTGGGCAGGCAGAGGATGGGAAATCTACAGCTGCCAGTTTGCTGCTGGGGCCAAGGGACCAATTTTATCCATCTTTTATGAAATTAGTTAATGTATGGGAAAAATAAAGGGAACTGAAGTTATCATGGAACCAAAAATGTACATCTTGTGAAGTAAAGGGTGAGTTCAGTAATTCAAAAGGAAATGGGCTGGAGAGATGATCTTAGCCACATTGCATCACAAGGTCCCTCCAACCCACCCACACCCACCACAAACACTCATTTTCTGAAGGGCAAGATTGTCTCAAGGTCTTATCGGCACTAACTGCATTATCAAGGCATTGAGAATACAATGAGATCTCTCCCCTTCATAATGTAGATGTTGTCTTTTTAAAGCAAGCTTGATTATATTCTGAATAGGTCAGCCTGTGTGCCTGACATTTCTCCTCAGTTTCCTGTGACCTTTTAATAAGAATGACTTGGTTTTGCACTGCAGAAAATGGAACTGTCCCTTTCCAATCAGTGACTATGAGGAGCACGGTTTGAACATATCTCATTTTCTATAGCAACTTTTTATACACACAACAACAAAGTCAATGGTAATATTCCTTGAAAAACATGGGTCCTGTCTGGCTTTAGTTTTATCTTCTTCTACTGCTCACTCACTTACATTTTGTAAATATTTAACCAAATGTACAGTCACATTTGCTCAGGGAAAGTAACAAATTAATATAGTATCTGTGAAGCAAATCTGACTTTTATAATGTATGCTTAAACAGATGTCACCGTTGACTAGGATTGTAGAGAATTATTAACATGGACCTCCTGTGGTTCTAGAAAGACAATTATCAACAGCAACCCAGTTTCTGAAACTCAGAAATGTGCCCTTCTATTAGGTTTCAGAGACAGGGCATTCAACTACGCAGATCACCAATGTTCAGATCACCAAAGCTCAGATAAACATGAGGGTAGCCTTGTTCCCACCCCCACCCCCACCCCCAGTGAAATGCTGCACTTCAGTGTAATGCTTTAGTGACCAGCCTAGAGGTCTAGAAGGCTTAGATAGGTACCTATCAAGAACCACCCTGGAGATACAAGGCCACTTCCTTAGTTGGATATCCTTGTGCTAGGAGGGCAGAACTACAGGTTTTATACCTAAATGATACCTGTGACTAAATAAGCACAGGAATGACACTCCGATATGGTGACCTTAGCAGAGAACAGCAGTCATAAAGCCATCTCTGGAACACTGGGACATAAGATCAAACATATAAATGTATTTAGAACTTAGGGTAGTAAGACTATATGGCAGGCTATGAATTGTAGATCCAAACACCCGACATGAATGGCCATGTCCCTGCGGATCTGAGAAGAGAGGATAGCCAGCAAGAAGAAGTTTTACTGGGAATGTAATGGTAAGCCAGAGTACATAAATAAGACACAGCATAATTGGAATGCTCTGGTAGAGAACACTATCTAGATGAGGAATCAGCAAGCTTTTCTCATAAATCTCCAGAAACTAAACCCATGGGGTTTGTGGACTGAAGTTGACTACTGTTGCAGTGTGAGTGTGTGTGTGTGTGTGTGTGTGTGTGTGTGTGTGTGTGTGTGTGTATTCAGGCAAATATATGCTCTCTGTGCACCTGTAGAGGTCAAAGGACAACCTTGGGGATTGGTCTTTGCCTTTCATCCCATTTGTGAGAGGATCTCTGTTGTTTTCCTGCTGTGTATGCCATGCCAGCTGCCCCCAAGCTCCTGCACTCCTACCCCCTTTCAGTCTCTGACAGAAGAGCTAGGCATGTGACATGCTGGGCTTTTACATGGATGTTGGGCATTCAAACTCAGGCCTTTCCTACTTGTACAGCAAATACCTTTATCTACGGAGTCATCTCCTTAGCCCTGAATTTTAAAAACTCTTAAGAGAATAAGACAAAGGTCAAAACCAGCCTTGAGAGTCATGGTTTCTCAATACTTTGATGGGCAAGGAGGAAGGTAAAATCAGAAAACAATTACTCCCCAAGACTCAAGATGGAAAGTCAAAGCCAGAGGAGGTGGAAGTGTCCTATGAGAAGAGAGAGTGGGGAACATTCTGAAGGCAGAAAAAAAGCTACCAGAGACCATTGAACATGGAAGAATAAATGATCCACTTTTTCTTAAAAGAGCATTTTCCTCCTAGGTAGAAAAATTAGCAGGAGTTGTACCCAGAGCTTGCTGGGAAGGCATAAAGGGAGAATGACCAACAGCATGGGGTAATCTGTATGGGATTAAAGACAGAAGAGAGCTGTCCCATTGCTAAGTGCTGTCAGCGTACTGAGCTAAACTGCATAGTCTGTCTTGTGGCTCTACTGTTCTTCTGTTGACCTTACTAATGTTGAGAATTCATGATTCATCTTTTCTAACATGCCCATTCAAGTAGCCATATTTGCACAGGTACAAGTGTCTACACAGAAGTACTTGCCTGGCTATTCATGTCAAAAAGTATAGGATAGGCTGTTATCCTTCTGTCCCCCATGCCTCCCCCTCTTCTTCTGGACAGGGAAATCAACTTGATTAGACATGCCAGGATAGAGGAGAAGCAGAAGTCAAAGTTTCACCGTCCCTAGTATGTGACTCACCCTCTCTGTCTTTACACATTCCCTTCTGTGCCCAGAGAACTCAGTGAGCTTTAGCCAAAGTTGCCCCTCCTACAAAAGTGAGCTCCAATCTCACCTTTTCCATGAAGACTTTCCAGGAGAAAAGGAGCCCTAACTTGCTCTGATGGATACAATGGTTGGTCATAGATACATACCTGGCTTTCAGTCTCTGATGAGGTCAATTCTCATTCTTGCATCCCAGATCTCAGTCATGGACATCCACATATCCTGGGCTGATGTCTGTTCTGCTTTAAAAAGTTCTGACCAATGTCATGTTCGGGAACCATCCTTATGAACAAACATCCTCAATATGATATGTTGCAATAAATTCAAATAGGGGAACTGCAAAGTACATCCCCTGCTTTCCTATTAAAGGCTTAGGAAATCCCCACTGCTTCTTTAGGTTAAGCCAGCAAGATTTGCAGTGCTGTGTAGAGAACACCAGTCCCCTTAAAGGCTTTATTATGTGAACAAAAGCGGCTAGGTGTAACCAAATGTCACTGTGGGCACCCTAAGCTCTAACTTTCTCCTTTGGAAAGGAATAAAGCAGATTAGCACATTAAAGACTCCAACCTTGTTAAAGGGCATTTGGTTTGTTTTTCTAACACAAACTAGTTCCTCAGGGCACTGTGAGAAGGGCAGTAGGAGAGCCAGGTGTTGCCCACAGTGAGGCTAGTGTGCGCAGGCAATGGAGTCTAAAGGAGGACAATGGGTCACTAACCAGAAAGAGAATGACCACATCTACATGAGGACGTCTCTTGTTCCTGGGTGTTGTTGGACCACCAGAGGGCTGCACATCACAATGACAAGGTGAGCTCATGCTGTGTCTTAGAATAGAATGCACTGGAACTTTACCCCATGTAGGTTGACTCAACATCCTGGCTTCTTTTCTAGACATATAATATGTCTTGTGCACTCTTTTTTCTCCAGCTATGAAATAGGAATATGACATATGGAAGTGTTAAAAGTATAAAATAAGGGCTGTAAGGAGGACTTAGTGATTGAGTGCGTGTGCTGCTCTTCCAGAAGACTAATTTAGTTCCTAATTCACTCTTTCCTTCATTTTCGACTCTAAGTTGCCTTTTTCAAGCAAGGAGCTAATTTGATGTAGAGTTGAGTGCCCATAGGCCACAAGTTAGGCAGGTCACAGTTGTCTGTTACTCCAGCTCTAGGGACCTGATGCTCATTTCTTGCCTTGACATGGACCTACACACACACACACACACACACACATACACACACACACACACACACACACACACACACACACACACACACAGTAGCAGTATACTGTGTGACAACTCACCAAAAAAGACCTAGGAGCATTTTTCATAAGTGTAAACCCTTCCGGACCTTAGCAGAGGGAACCACCATCACGGCAAGCACTGTACTGGACAGTGGAACCCTGAGCCCCTCAGCTCAGGTGTTTTTATTGATACAGAACTCCTCAGGTGTTCTACCAATAGCACATGCATATTAAGAGGAATTTATATAAAGCCAAGAGCTGCAAACCATACAAAATGCCAAGACCTAGGCATCTCTTTTCCCAATAGTGCACAAAAGAATTATTTTATACATACCTAAAAATAAACTTCTACAACAACACACAAATACACACACACTAAACTAAAAGTGAAAATAATCTGATTTTCTTTAAGTAATTCATAACTGTAGAAAATAAGCCTATGTAAATGGATCATATAAAGAACTTAGAAATTAGTTTTCAGGACCATCCTCAAATTTATGCTAAATCATGGCTTTTCATCTAAGAATTGCAACTTCATTCATGCAAATATTATCACTACTGTTGTTGTTGCTGTTATGGTTTGCGGTGCTTGGACATAGGATCCAGGGTCCTGTGCACACTACCCAAGCATTTTGACACTAGCCTCATGCAAATTTAAATCATTATCAGTCTCCCTCAGTTATATCTTAATCAAGACTTATGTTTTTCTGTTAAATCTTATTTTCCTGACAACAGAGCAATATCTGCCACACAATTCTTTAGAGTTAATGATAATTTCCACTGCAATTAAAGAACGTAAACTCTGACCAAACAGCAGATAGATGAGTACTGATTTAAGTTAACTTTGGAATGCTTTATGTTCTTTCTAAACATGAGTAAACCAGTTTGAATATGAAATCTCCCCCTTGGGTTCATGTTTCAATGCTTAGTCCCAAGATTGCTACCTTACTTTGAGAGCTTCTGGAAATCTTCTGGAAATGAGCCTTGCTGCAGGAATGTGTATGAAGTTATACCTGGTAGCTGAATCCCTCCTGGCTCTGTCCACCACATGATCCTGCGACCATGATTTTCTGCTCCAGTACTGCTGGCTGGTGAAGGGGTCCCAATGATGGGAGAGATAGGCAGACAACAGCACTCACGCAGAGGCGAGTACCCCAGCCTGTGACAAATCACATGGCCCTTTACAATGGCAGTTCCTGATATACCAGTCAAGTCCCAGTGGTCAGAGAGCCCTGCTGAGGTGGTCCCCCTTCCTCCTTCTTTGTGGAAAACTTGTTCACCAACACTGACAATATGGATGGGCTAAGAGCCTTTACATGCAAGCCTACAGATTATTTGGCCTTTCCCAACCTTATCCATCCCTCTCTGATTTGCAAGCTTTAGGTAGGCTGATTAAAGTGTCTAGTAAGCATAGACCAATGCTATTGGCTCTCTCCTTATGCAACACCCTGTTTCCACTGCTCCTTTCACAATGAGCTGGATTTACACCACAAGGTATTAATCTCTGGAGTCTGTTTCTTGGGTTAGTTAATGAGCCACTCATCACCTCAAGTATCCCCTGTACTCACAGAAGACCGCAAAGTACAAGGAGCCAGGAATGCAACCCTCTGGAACTGTCAGCAAAGAGAAAGCCTTCCTTCCCTAATGGAGTTTATGCCAAGAACTTGGTTACAACAACACAAGGATAAGGGGCCCACAAAGCTTTTCCCTTACAGATATCTCCTGTTCACTTTTGTTTTTTTCTTGTATACTTACTGCAACAGGAAGAAAGGGACTTTTAGATTGGGGAGGGGTTGGTATTTTGTTTGTTTGCTTTGGTTTTTATCAAGTTAGATATAAGAAAAAAAATTCAGCCAATTTGTGCAATGAAGGGAGGTAGTGCCTGATGGACAGTCATCAGAATTGTACTGCTTCCCAAAAACACTCTGAAGAATCAGCTGTGCTTACAGTCTCTAATTCTGACGGTGAAATGTTTTTGGCCCAGATAACACAGTATTTGCTACACAAAAGCAAATCAAAACATATCTACCCGTGTGAATGCCACTAAAAGAAGCAAATCGTGTGGAGGTGTTTTGTTCATATGTCTAACTCCAGGCAGCCTAAACTGAAAAGAATCTCATTATCTCAGACGACCATATGTGTATGTGCATATAAGAAGAAGGCAAAGGAAAACAAACTCAAAATATGGCCTTGGCTAGTAGGACTGTAAGAGCCAGTCTCCGCTGCTTAATTGAAATATTACAGGCCAGCTAAATGCTTACAGCGTGCCTACATAAGACTTGCATGTCACTAGAAGAGCACACCGCTTACATTCTGTGTCCATGGTTTATGTTTATTGAAAGGTAAACAGAGAGCAGTGGAGCACGCCTGTACTTTCTGCACGTGGGAAGCTAGACTGCAGTGGTGTGAACATGTCTAGGGCTCTTAAAATTTCTCGAAAGAATTTTCAAAATGGAGTTGTCCAAGTTATTGTTCCGATTAAACATTTCCTGTTCTCCTATCGGGCAACTATAAACACATGAGGTGACTACAGGTAACAATACTGTACAGTGAGGCTTCAGAGTTTGTAAGGATTCGTGTGTTTCTGTTTAGAAAAAAAGTACAAAGTTGCAAATGGTTGAAAAGACAGCTGCTTTCCCTTTGTTTAACATTTCCAGATATGCAGACATTTTTTACTATTACATGGTATTAAGCAAATATACGATTTTTACTTATCAGTTTTAAAAATTCAAAAGGAGATAGAAACCAGTGTTACCATTGCTTTAAGAAGTTAACATTTGAACATAAAAAAAAAATGCAATATACACGTGCTTCCCCAAGGATAATTGTAAATAGATTTCTGCCAAGATGTGTGCCTAGCAACAAGACACAAGCATGCAATTCTGCGATTCACATTCTCTTTCACTTGAGGCAGATTTTTTTCTTCCTTCTTGCTACAGTTTCATTCACAGACAACATCAAACGAGCAAGCGTAAATGCCTGGTGACTGTGAGCGAGGCAAATGCTCCCAGGTCATCAGGCAGCAGTGTGAGCCAGGCTTCCTGCTGAACCTCTCTGTGTATTGCTCACATTTTTAAAAAAGACATTTAAGCACACACAACTCACTTCATACTTGGAATTCATTTTAAAACACAAACCCAAGATCTAGACCTACTTGATATCATGAAAACAATTGAGGAAAAACTCAGTTGTGATTAGCAAAATTGCTGCAGAATTTAGTAGGTTATTAATATTAAACAGAGAAAATGTCCGGTATAAGTCTCTGTAATATATCATCTATAAAGAACTATCAATGTTCTACCAATCGAAGAAATTAGAGAGAAAATTTAAAGCAACTGGAAAAAGAGACATGCAGTTTGTAGTGAATACCGAAGAGTTATATGTAAATAAAATAACAATATTTATCTTTGGAAGAGAATTAAAACAATGGAAATGTACTTTTTTGTCCCCATTTCATTGGATTCTGTCACTAGATGTTTCTGAACACAAGGTTTTCTGGCTCTCACCTCATGGAAAGGGCAGCAAGCTCTTTGTTCTCACGAACAGACCTACCACCCTGCAAATCAGTGACAGACTTCCTTGTAAATAATCACAGACAATTTTCACAGAAATTAAACAGAAACTTGCCATACATGGTAAGAAGGAAATCTTGGGTCTTATCTAAAGCTTAATTCATTAGGATTTTCTCACTCTAATAAAATAAAACAGATAAAAGATCTATTTAACAAGTAAACTTCTATTCTCCACTGTTCTCTGCTCTCTATTGTTGTGATAAAACACTGACCAAAGCCAGTCTGGGGAGTAAAGGCTTTATTTCACCTCACAGCTTACAACCATCAGGACAGGAAGTCAGGATAGGAACTCAAGGCAGGAATCTGGAGATCAGAACTGAAGCAGGGGACATGGAGGGGTGCTGCTTACTGGTTTGCTCCCCCTAGCTTGCTCAACCTGCTTTCTTATACCACTCAGGATCACCTGCCCAGGGGTGGCACCACCCACAGTGGGATGGGCCCTGCCACGTCAATCATCAGTCTATAAAATCCCCTGACAGATGAGCTCACAGGCCATTCTGATTGAGCAAGTTCCTTTAGTTGAGACTCCCTCTTCTCAAGGGATTCTATTATGTCAAGTTGAAAAATCCAATCAACAACCCCCGCAAAATGGAATAACAGGTAGAAAAAAAATGGATTCTCATCAGAAGCAAGAAAAAAAATGGAGTGAAACCTGTGCTGCAGCATATTGAAGACAGAAGTCCAGGCAGCAAATGCAGTGAGCTGAGAGCGAGGGGAAGATGAGGAGAGCCAAATGGTGGCCTTCAGTGGGTGTTTTCAGTGGACAGCACAGGGATGCAGGATGCAGATGGCATCTACAAATGAAGGACACAGGGCTGATGCCAGGGAGCACAGTGTCATATGAGAGATCCCAAGAGAAAACTCCAGAAGGTCTCCTGAACTCATGGTCAGTCATTTCCTCTTGAGTCCTGATCAGACCATACATGTGGTAAGATAGCTGAAGCTGGAGAAAGACCTGTCTAAACGGAGGAGAGGAGAACTGCCCCCAGCAACACTCAGCTAACACAGAGAATACCGCCTGTTTTTACCAACCATACCACACCACTCATAGGCCGTGGATTACTCGGCAAAGTAAACAGGAAGTAGTAAAAACTAATACTGTAATAGAAAATAATCTTGCTTAGTTTAAGTCCTGTACTGTACCTGAAGCAAGGCCTTGAATAGTCCATGTACCACAATATGTCATTCAATGATCTTTTAGCAATGAAGAAATATATATACATATATATATATATATATATATATATGTATTTATATGTGCGTGTGTGTATGTGTGTAAGAGGTATAACATTGGCTGAGAACTAAGCACAGAATGCTTATAAAAAATCCAAAATTCTCAATGTCCCAAAATTTAAAATTCACAACGTCCAATACCCTCAATGCAAGTTGTCATATGTACAAACAAGCAGGAAAAAGTGGCATAAGGGTGAGTATTAGGAAATGAGTACACTAAATAATATAACTGGATTCTATACATGTAGAACAAGAGGCAGAAGTGACAAAGATCTAAAACAGAATGAATTGAACAAGTGTAAATTAAATGTATAACCAGAGCATTGACATTAATAAATGGAAAACTCATTATTTTACTTGATTAAAGTGTCTCTGAACATGTGGGCATGGTGGTGCATACCAGTAACTCTAGAACCTGGGAATTAGGAAGAGAATCTCAAATTCAAGTCTAGCCGAGCTATGTCATGAGTTCCTGTCTCAAAAAACCAAGAGCTCGGATATAGCTCAATGGTAGAGCCTAATATACACAACGTCTCGGATTCAGTTTCCAGTACCACAAAAGAAGGTGAAACAAAAAAGTACTACTCTGAGCACAGATAAAAGGAAATGAGAGAAAAAAAAAAAACTGAAAAGTTCTGACTTCCCTGCAAGATGAACGATGGCAGAACAAATACCAGAGGGAAGAAACATACTTTGTGTTTAAAGAAGCTGGGCATTTCCGATGGAGTACAGAAAGCAAAGGAGGAAATGATGGCGATGAGATTAGAGATTCAGCCAAGAGCCCAGTCAGGCAACACTGAGGACAGAGTGCTTGGCGCCTACTGAGTTGTAAAGAAGTGTTGCAGTCAGCCAGGCAAAGATGGAAACATGAGACTGTTCCGAAAGCCATTGCAACAACACAGAGAAAGGAGGCAGTGCAAATCAACTGACAGAAGAGGAAGTCGTGAGGAATGTCGGGATTCGAACACATGATGAGCAAGGCCGATGTGATTCGCTGATGGACTGGTTATACTGAGAGGTGTGAGAAAAACAGGAACAATGGAGCTACAGTTTCTCTTCTAGGTCCCTGGAAGAACGGATCGCTAAAATCAGAAACATTATGAGACAATTAGGATGGAGAGAAAATTAAGCTTAGTGTTGCTGAAATTAATATGCCCAGTAAGATATCCAACTGGAAATCAGATATTGGCATCCAGAAAAGCAGCCCTGGCTGGATCTCTCGATGTGACATTTGTAGCCATGAAGAAGATGAGTTGAGAAAGGGAATGAGTAAGCCCTGGGCTGTCTTGAGGACCAGATATGGGAGAGACAACTATCAAAAGATACCGAGGAGGCAGCCATGTGGGTGGGAGAAGTAGAGGGTGGTGGTGTCCTGGGAGCCAGAAAATGCAGGAAGTTCTGCCTGAGAATTGTCACCAGATTTGGAGTCAGTGTTTATCTCTGACTTGAAGCCCAAAAGATCCTGATATGGCTGGCCCTTTGAGGCCGTGGGACAGAGGACTTGCACATGGAAGGGACAAGTCTTCTGCAGATTTTTTTTTGGGGGAGGAGGAGTAGGGAAGAGCAAAGAAATGCATCAATAACTGAAGAAGACTTTCAGTTAAGAAAGAATTATGAATCAAAGTTTGCTTTTGCACATTGGAATTACAAGAGAGTAGGAGCTATCTATCGTCTTCTTTGGTTTTCCCTGTTTGTATTTGTCTGTGTTCTCCAAATTCCTAAAATGGTTGTATCTTTAACTTCAAGAACAACATAGTAGAAGAAAAATGTATAAACAAATTCCCTCTTTTAACTATCTCTTTCCCCAATATATGTGGATAGTATGTTAGGGAGATCATTATTAGAAAACATATGCATTCTTGTGTATCTGTGTTCATCAATTGCTTTATGCTGCAGCAATGGGGAATCTAAGTTACAACAAGAGACTGATGCTAAAGCCTCTACAATGTGCATGGAAATCCAGGTGCCTGGCTCAGCTTCCCCATGCCATAGGCAGAGGAGGTGCGGCTGCCACCCACGAAGCAACTACAAAGGCTGGAAGCCTTTCAGTTCGGTGGCCATCTGTTCTGATGACTCAGGTCACCTACAATTATGTTTGAATGGAAAATGACTTTACTACCTAGTAATTTTAATTTCTTTCTATGTGCGAGAAGCCATGGCCTTGAGTTCTTTACTTTTCTGATTAACTCTGAAGTTTTTACTACTCATACAAATTCAAGGAATCAGGGCTCCAGGCAGGTATTAATAGACTCACAACAAAGTCTGTGTGATGGGCTCTGAAGGGAGCGAAATCCTTCAGCGATGAGTAGCATTTCCTGCATAGGGGCCATTGTGCTCACTGTGTCATGGTATTTTGTAATGAAACGAATATTTTTATTATTTTAAAAGTCGCTTTGTGCTCTTCAAACTCCTAAGATTTGGCCAAATGAAATATGAGTGTATTTCTACCCCTGTTTCTCGAGTATTCTAAACTGTAAAGTATATATTTGATGTTTGTCTCCTATTCTAGAACACAAATCCTAAAATCTTTGGAGTCTCCAGTAGTGTCTTTGGGTATACTGATCCAACAGAAGTCCTTAGAAAGCTTCATATGTAGGCTGGTCAACAGAAAGTGCCACCATGCAGGATTTGAGAGTTGCGACTTTTAGCTCATCTCCCAACTTCTACAGAAGGTCGAGGAACCTTCTGAAGTTTAAGATTATCACGGAGTGGTCCATGAATTTAACCAGTGTGGTTAGAATGCCACCACAAAACCTCAGAAGGATGGGGTTTGGAGGGGTTTTGGATAGGCCAGCAAATAGGGTTTTTCGGAAAGTGGTATAGCCCTCCTCAACCTCACCCTGCATGTCTCTCCATCTTTGTGCCTTAATCAGTGAGTAGCATCTTCAGTCACTTTCTACCTTACTCTTTGAGACAAGGATTCTCGCTGGATTAGGGCTTATCATTAATTCAGCTAGACCATCTGCTCAGTGAACTGCAGGGTTCTGTCTGTCTTCCTCCACCACTGCCCACTAGAGCTGGGATGATGGGTGCAGGCTTTACAAGGGTGCTATGGCATCTGCCCTTGGGTCCTCATGCTTGCACAACCCATGCTTTACCAACTGACCCATCCTGTCTTCCCTATGCACATTATGGTAATGTGACAGCAATTTCTCTTGCCGGATTTACATATGCATAAATATGCACCTCTAAGAGATACTGGCATTAATCTAGGTATCTTGAATGCAATCAGTGACATGGAGAAAGAAAAGTAAACCAAAAGGAAATGAGTTTGTTAGTGACATGACAGAGCTGACACCTAATACATGACCAGTCTGCAAGGGTGCAGAACTCATTCCACAGTGTAAGCTACCTTGAGTTTCATTTTGTTTCTTGAACTGAAATAATCTAATTTGAGGCCAGACACAAGTCCCAGTGTCAGGCAATGCAACTGGCACTGCACCAAGTTTGAGAGGAGAGACCAAAATGATGGTGATCAGCTTGCTACTTAGATGAAATTGACCAAAATATTTCAGTGTGTTCATGATCCATAAAATTCAGCACAATTTGGAGTTGGTTCCTGTGACTTCAACAGAAATAAACTACTTGATTTAAAAACAATAAAACTTAATTAATGAAGTAAATTGTAAAAATGTGGCTCCAAATGCCTTCCAGGCCAGCGTGATCACATGTTCCATGAGACTTTTGTTTCTCTCTCGAGGTGATGTTCCACCCCATCTCCTTTCTTTGAATTCAGACTAATATTGTAAATTGCTTTGACCAATAGAATGCAAAGAACAGGGTGCTATGCCACTCTGAGATCAGATCTTCAGACTAATTACCTGTTATTATTTTTTTTGGTATAGTTATTTAAGAAAAGCCCTTGAAACTGGGTGTGGTGGTACACATTTAGACAGTCAGGATGAGTTCCAGGTTGGCCTGAGCAACAAGTGAGACTTTGGTTTAAGAAAACAATGAGGAAGACAGTAGGGGGAGAGGAGGAGGAAAAAAGAGAGGAAGGAAAGGGAAGAGAAGCATTCTAACCAACTGGAGGATGAGAGGCTATGTGAAGGACAAACAGGAAGCCTAGCCAAGGTCAGCACCCAGTGTCCCAGGAGTACATGAAGCCCTTTAACCCTTTCCTGTCCACCCAAATTTACAGCTCAATGCTGCCAGGTGCAGGGCTCAAGGGAAGCCGGAAAAGGATCCTGATGAGTAAGGAGGCACTGTCGGCTCAGTCTGCAGAAGGCTGGTCTGACTTGATCAGTAGCGAAATGTGACCAATGCAAAGTTTAAAGAAAATGTATTGGGAACCACTTAAAGAATTTTCTAGGATGTCCTAATTCCTTAAATTTGCCATAAACTGAGAAGGGTTTCATATTTAGGGAGGAGATGAGGCATCTGGCTTGACACATGAGTGAGCCTCTGAGAAAGCCAATCAGGAGCAAGTAGAACATGAAAATGGGCAGATTCTTACATTATCCAATCAAGGGCCAGCACATACATATTTCAAAAATAGACTATGTGAAATTCTGAGTTGAATGACAGTTACATCTGTTTCAAGGATTCCATTTCCTTCTATTGCATGTGTTTGAGGTACAAAGTACAGGCTCACATGTGTTTACACATGAGAAAATCAGGACACTAGTTGAAGACACTAACTGATCTGCCATCACATGGTTACCTGTGCTATTTGGTAGTGAGAACACCGGAGATACTCTCTTTCAGTAAAACAGTAGCAAAACTCCAAAATAAAATATTGTCAACACCAGCCAACATTGTACATTAACTCTTTGACTCACTGTGCTGTGTATTTTCAGCTCTGTACCGTTTACATGGACCCACATGTCCACATATGATACCACCCCTGGTTACCATGGTTTAATGCCCTATTTATCTGTAGTTAGCTCTTTTTGTTTTCACCCTATTTCCTATGCTAGGCTGATAGAATTTTTATGTATTTATTTTTGCCTTGGTAACCCAAGATACCTATTGTGGTAGCCAAAAGAACCTTCCCTAAGCCAATGCCAAGAGCTTTCTTTGCTCTTGAAGAATGTTGTGATTTGTGTCTTACCATCAGATCTTTTATCTAGCATGAGCTGATTTTTGTGAATGACATCAGAACAAGGAGCAACTTCTTTCTTTTGCATATGCATATTGTATATATTCCTAGGAACCATTTGTCAAAGAAAATATCCTCAAGGGCCGAAAAGATGACTCAGCAGTTAAGAATACTTGTTGCTCTTGCAGAAGACCCAGGTTTGGTTTCTAGAAGCCACTTGATGATTCCCAGCCATTGGTAACTCTACTTTCAGCTCCTTCTTCTAATCTTCATGAGTACTATATGCATACATTGTTTACATACATACATGTAGGCAAATACTCACACACATAAAATAAAATAAATAATTTTTAAGTTAATAAAAAATAAAATATCCTTTCCTTATTATGTCTTCAAAGAGCCTCTGTTGAGAATAAGTTTGGAGTTATTGCTGTGATCTTTATTCTTTCTTATTGGTCTAGATTCCTGGTTTTATTTTCCTTTTATTGAAAATATTTTTTTCTCACATAATATATCCTGATTACAGTTTTCCTCCCTCCATTCCCCCCAGTTCCTCCCTACTTCTCCTCCCATCATTACCCACTCTCTTTGGTCTCTCATTGGAAAACAATGGGCTTCTAAGAAATAATAATGAAGTATAATAAAATAAGATGAAACAAACTAACACAACAGAATAGGACATAACAAACAAACAAAAGGAAAAGATCCCAAGAGAAGGCACAAGAAATGGAGATCCACTAATTTGCAACTCAAGAATCCCATAAAAACACTAAACTGGAAGCCATAATATAAATAGACCTGCTGCAGATCATTGGTTGCAGGCCCTGCGTGTGCTGCCTAAGTCTCTGTGAGTTTATATGTGCATCGATCCTGTTGATTTAGAAATCCTGTTTCCTTGGTGTCCTCCATCCCCTCTTGCTCTTATACTCTTTCTTCCATAGGGTTCCCTTAACTCTGAGGGGAGGATAGATCCTTGTTTTTAATTTAGTGACATTGTTTTGAACATTATGGCTTTGTAATATAATTTAAAATCAAGACGTATAATGGTAGATTTTTTTTAAAATAAAATAAAATGATTTTACTTCGTTGGAGATCTGTCCCAAGGATTAGTACATAACTTATGTACCCCAAATTCTGATCTTTCTTTTCCAACCGGTTTTCATTCAATTTTTATATTTCTTGGGGTAATACAAGCATTTTAAAATCTAGGGACTATGTTCATGAAAGCAAAACAACATATTTATGCTAAATATTTACAACATGTGAGAGATTCATTAGATCAATAGGAAAACATTTCTGATGTGAGTCAGTTGGCAGACTTAGACCAACCCCTTTTCCTCAGCGTATTCTGATACTTCTGTGGTGCTGCACATAAAATAATGGCTAACCAGGTAAAAGACATTTCCCTAAATAAACATTAGTGCTTGAGTTTGCAAAGTGCTAGAAAAAAACAGGCAAGTGGACCGAGGTTTTGAACACTGCTGTGAAACATGTTCTGTTGGCATGCTGAGGGTTAGCAGCAAGCAAGAGCATCAGCAGCTCTGTTATGAGGCATTTGAACCACGATATGAAAAAATCCATAAAGCTGGAAAAAAGCAAATCCTGTGAGGTTTTTTTTTCCTTTGTCTTAAAGTCACAGCAAAAAAATGCATGAGATTTTATTCTATGTGAAATGAGAAGCCACCATCTAATTTTAAGCAAGGAAATTAAAGGATCTTGTTTTCATTTTTAGAGAACGATTCTCACTTCTGTGGGGAGAATGAAATGTTGGCCATCATGAGTAGCAACAGTGACTTGGTAGAGGACTATGGAAGTCAGCTGGCTGTCACTAAGTCAAAATGCCTGAGACAATCACCTTATAAGAAGGAAAGTTTTCTTCTCACTCAAGGTTTCAGAGCTTTAAGCAAATGTTTGTGTGGTGCCATTGTTTTAGTAACCCTCAATGACCTAATTTTCTTCCACCAAGCCCCATCCATCTCTTAAAGGTTCTACCACCTCCCAACAGGGTGCATTCCTGGTGATAGGCCTTTACCCATGATACTTTGAGAAATACTTCAGATTTAAATCATAATGGAGACTATGCTGAAGCTCTGTGGTGTGAGAAATGTGAGAAACTCAGGAGACTCTGGCAATCATAGGCAAGGTGTATGGCCTGCAGCAAATCTCTTGATCAACCTGTGTCCTTCTTTCTTTGCTTGTGAGGAAGCAACAATGATAGTGCTCATTTTGTAGAGTTGCAGGGAGAATGCTGACATGTTGTAGTGCTCCAGACATGTTTGGTTTTGCAGTGTTGCAGGCCACAACAAGGAGAGTACTTTTAACTGCTGGGAGACAGTCATTAGGCATGCTAATGTTCTGATTAACCTACTGTATTTGCCTAATGGCACCCTTACAGCTTGTTACAGCTCCTTTAGATAAGAGATGAGTCATGGAACAGTATCCATCAAAGCCATTTGATCAGAATTTAAAGCTGCGAAGGTAACTCACAATGAACCCAGTGCAGGACTCTCTGAGAGAGCTTCACAGGCTTTGTTTGGGGGTGTTTTCAACTGGAGGGTGCTTTCTCATTACAAATCCATTTGATAACGTTTTCCTCCAATTAGCTGTCTTGCTAAATATGGTATCCTTTGAAATATGACAAAAATATTTAAGAAAGGAAATAAATGACACTGTGCTTGCACATCTTCTGACTAAGTCTCTCAGTGTGAACTACTCTTTTATGTCCAATACTTTAACATCAGAGTAACCAACTTGAACTGATATGTTAGGCATCTCTGTTCTTCAAATCTGCTGTCCACTCCTTGCTCCCACGGCAGTTGTTGAATTGCTTTTTGTTAAATTTCACTCCTCAGCCATGGTTCACAACTATTTTCTCTTTAACTTCCTCCAAAAATCTGTAAAACCTATTTCTTATGAAAAATACTGCAACTCTTTACTTTCCGTTGGCCTTTCCTCTGGGCTCTGATCTCTCCGTTCTATATTGAAAATTACACATCAAAAATGTCTAGAAATAGACATTCATTTTTAAAGAGAAAATGAAATTGCCAACTACACACACACACACACACACAGAGAGAGAGAGAGAGAGAGAGAGAGAGAGAGAGATCGATCAATCTTTCTTTTGTGTCTCTGGTCTATTAGGGAGTGGATGAGAACAAGTCTAACCAGAATCTAGGGTTAGCTCCAAAACATTGATTGTGCATAATGAGACCACACTATCCATCAAGCTGGGATGACATGAGGTACTGCCTAAGTAGACACTAAATCTGAATCTTCTCTGTAAGATCATACAAGCATTCGACTACCATTGTCAGCCAACAGAGATGCTTCGTCTATTGGGTGACCAGCAAGACAGCCAGAATTGAACTGCATGCTGCTCTTGCTCAAGGAATTAGAGAATCAACCAGGTATCAGCACAGAGGAGGGACCAGCCTCTCTGTCCTACAAGATTGATGGAGGGAGGACTCCAGTACATCCTAGATGGACCATCCTCTGTGCCCTACAGGAGTGATGGAGTGGGTACTAGATTCTAGCTCAAAGGGAGCAGCCTCTGTATCCTACAGGAGTGGTGGAGGAACCGGGTGGAGGGCAGACTCCAGGAGCCAGAGGCCTTTGTACTCTATAGATCACCAGACTTTGAGCAGCAATTCCTATCTCCAGTCCATGAAAAAAGAAGATATTCTGAGATATAGTCTTCTTTGTCAAGAACAATTCCTCTGTAAATATGACTAGAATTGGACCTGGATGTTGAAGTTGTCAATTATAAGCAGGATTGCTGAGCGATTTTTGCAAAGTTCCATCTGACTGGTTTAAAGAACAGTCTGTTACATACAAAAGGTGAGGGGTAGCTGCTTTCTGGCAGCTTTGGAATTAGTGAAAACACAGGCAATGATTGTACAGAATGGCAGAGTTCTTTGTACCCACAAGATATCTGCTATTCTTTAAAATGATCTACTAGCATGTTCTAGTATTTCAGACTCTAAATTCTGATGGGTAAATTGTTCAAACCTGCAGAATCTTACCTCTGTCTTCCCCATCTCTGTCATGAGTGTACAGTGGGTTGTAGAGATGGCTTAACAAGTGGACAATGATAGCAGAGGCTCTGTCTCATCTTCTGTCTGCCATGCTTGTTACTCACATCTAAGAACCTACGAGTTTTTCAAGTGTTTCTGTTGGTACGCATATTAATCTACAGAAGTAAGAAAACATGTGAACTGAACGTCTTCCTTCAGAATGTCATAAGAAAGGTGGAAGGGGCAGGCACAATGGTGTCAGGCTGCAGCTTCCATAATCCAAGGCTGTGTTCTCCTTCCCTGTGATCAAGTCTAGCCCTTGTCACTCCAGGGGTGAACACAAAGCTAAAGAATGGCAAACAATAGCCCAGCATCATGGTGTGACTAAAACCTCAGCACTTGGGAGGTAGAAGCAAGAGGATGTCAAAGAAAACAAAAGAAAAAAAGAAGAAAAGAAAGGAAGGAATGGAACAGAAGGGCAGAGAACATGGAACATAAAGAAAATGGGACATAAAGAGAAGGTCGGAAAAGAAACGTGAACCATCAAGAGAAGATATGTGTAGAGGCCCTGAGAGTATCTTCACCAGGATGCACTACCACAAGAGCATACAGTTTTCAGGTGCAGCTCAACCAAATGGATAGTATTCATTTGAAATACAGCCAAATTAGAATGACTTGAGAAAACAGAAATACCATACATTGTTATTTCTAGACCCTACAGCAACCAGAATGAGGAGACCACAGATGTCTCATTCTTAGCATATTGTTGAATAGTCACAGTTTTATTTCTCTATATTGTCAAAATTCATTTGCTCATTCAGTTTACTGAACATTGGAAGCTGCCCTATTGTTTGACCAACAATGGTAAGACCACCTAACACAATTATATTTTCTCTTTTTCCATTTGGTCTCAGAAATTTATAATTTGGCTTACAAACATGACTTAGAGGGTAGTGGCATTTGTCTCCAAGCCTGATGATTTCAGGTACATGTGTACATGTGTACACATACAACTAATTAAAAATATATGGCTCTGTCTGTTTAGGTCAAGCTACCTACTACTACTCAAGCTAATTCATTGCCATCTTTATCACAGGCATGAATTTTAAAGAATCTGTAAATCTGCATCTAATGCATTACAAGGTGGTCTCCTTCTATTGCGTTGTTCCTCCTAGAAACTGCTCTCAGCCCAGTCTCTGTCTTCATGGAAGGAGCTTCCTACTCCTTCTGTGGTGAAATGTATAACCAATTAATATAAATATTCATTATTAATGAAAACGTTTTCACCACAGACTTGCATATTGTTCAAAAGACCCCTCTTTGATGTCATTTTTTATAATGACTATCATGTGATATATGGTGATTTTATCTTTACATTTTCTAAGAAAGAAAACTTGTACAAACACATTATCTCATTAAAAATTGGCATGTCCTAAGAATTCAAAACAAGAGTGGATGAGTTTTGCTGAACATCTAAAAGGAAGACCAGAGAAGTCCAAGATTCTCTGTGTGCAGCTCATGGTCAGCGCACATCTGACCTCTATGGACCTTTTAGGCTATTGGGAGAGAGTGATGGAACTGGGGATAGAAGAAAATAATTGGGATGGCACTAATAGATGTTGGGAGGGAAAGAATATCAACTCCTTTTTCCTTCTAAGACATTTTATGAAAAACTCTTTTGAGTAATCCCAGATCCTGGGCTCTTTCTAATCTGTTAAGTACTGGACTGAAACTTCCATCTAAATCAATTGTCTAATAATGATGCAAGCTTCCTCATAGGCACAACAAATATCCTCCCCACTAAAGTCCTATATTCATTACTGTACAGCTTGTATTGATAAAATAATATACACTAATGTACCATGTAGAAAGAACAAAACTCGATGCTATCTATCTCGGGAAGAAAGATACCATTCCATTGATTGTGCCTGGAAAGAATCAAGTGCTCTATGGTCTAAATGGCTTTGAGCTTATATAGTAATTTACAGGAAGCTAATGCTGTGTCCTCAGGTTGGAGAAGAGAGCTAATCCTGTAACACTAGAGTGTTTTTTAAGATATCAGTGGGGTTGACTCATTTTAAGATAAACCACAAGTCAAAGTAGCCCATGTAGCAAATGTTTCTTAAAAGGAATCATATTCCCAGCATCACATTAGAGCTGCTGCCGATGAGACCAATTTAGAAAAAAAAAAAAAAAAGTGAAAAGGCAGGTAGTGCCTTCCAGTGCTTCTGCTCACTTTCCTGAGTTTGAAATCCTGACCAAGTACTCAAAGATAAGGAACCCACGGCTGGAGGTCGTGGAGTCAGGGGCTGGAGTGCTTCTGCGAACTACTCTCCTCTTTTTCTCTTTCCCCTTCTCATCATCTTCTTTGTGATGGCTGATCAAAAACTACAGCTGGTCGAGATCACAGAGGACCACCTGCCACCATATGTGAGGAGCCTTGTTCCTAGTCTGCTCGCTTCTTTATCTAAAGTCATTCTGGTAATAAACGCAGGAGAGAATGGGGCAAGAAGCGGGAAAGAAAGGACGCTTTGTAGCAAACAAAGGCATCAAAAACAACCAAGCCCTAATGAAATGGGAAAAGGCAAAGACGAAGTTCCTGTATTTTTTTTCAGTCATGGGGCAAGAAAATGGAGAGATGGCTATTAAAAGTGTGTGTGTCAAATTATGTGACAAGATCAAGTCAGTCAAGTCTGTAAGCCTAGCTTTATACCACAAAACACTTTGTAACTGGTTTCCTTTTAACAATTAAATAACTTCTTACTATGGAGAGATAGTGCCAGCCAGGTCCTCTGTTACTATAGGACTCTGGTTCACATTTTGAAGACCCAGGTTCTGTTACACCTTCTTGGCCAGCTCTTTCTCGGTTATCTGGCACCTGGATCTGCTACTGCTTTGTCTCCATAAGTACCTGATTCTAAATTCTGGCACTTTCTCTGTGTGTACCTATTTGTGTCTCCAGCAATACCAATATGTCTTTTAAGACAAGTACTTAACTTCTTCCAGATCACCCGTGATCCTTACCACAGTTACTGGCATGATAGCCATTACCATAATGAAATAAACGCAATGGTTGTCATGGACAATACCAACTCATGTCTACTTCTTGGAAATGGACAGGGCAGTGAAGCCACTCACTCATGCTTAAGTACTGATATATAATTTTCATCCTAGCCACTTATTCAACTGGAAAGCAGAGGTTCCTAATCTTCCTCACATCACAACATGCATAGAAATATTTGGTGTGGTACTCTGGGAAGCATGGGCTTCTGGTGGCTGGAGATAACTGCCTTGGACTGATAGAAATCTGCTTCTCAGCATACCTCTGACATTCATGGAATGGAAACAAATCTTGGTGAGTTTTAGGCATGCCACACGATGATAACATCATCACTCAGTACACTGAAGTAGTAATATTGTAGTACTATTGTGAGTTTGAAGCCAGCTTGGTTATACAGGATACCCTAACCCATGAAAACATGAACAGTAGCAACAACAAACACACACACACACACACACACACACACACACACACACACACACACACACACACACACACAACACACAAAGCTATGATGACTTTTTGGCTATTTCTCATGTAAGAATCTATATGCTGTTGTATTGTGATTTGCATAAAGAAGTGAGTATACAATCAAAGAGTTTGATCCTTACTATTGAAAAGTAAGGATTGAGCCATGCAGTGGTGGCTTTCAGTCGAGAACTCAGGAAGCAGAGGCAGGCAGATCTCTGTGAGTTCAAGGCCAGCATGGTCTGCAGAATGAGTTCCAGGACAGCCAGAGTTATGACAGAGAAACCCTGTCTCAAAAAATAAAATACAAAATAAAATAATAAGTTTCTACTAAAAAAGGATTTAAAAGCAGAATGTAAATGCATAAGTAGTTATACTCTAGGGCCAGGAAGGTGCAATGGCCCAATGAGGGACAAAAGAAGGTGTATTGAGAAGCTGGTTTACAATCTTAGAGTCATTGAGAAGTCCTCAGCAGTGTGGGCACCAGGTTATGGGCAAGTCACTGGGAATGGGGTACCAGCTCTGAAAGAATTAACTTACAGGTCAATTAGCTTACAGAGAAATCTTTCGATAAGGACACTGTATTAGACAGGAAGTGGCCACAAGACAAGATGGGAATGTGTACACGACTGGTGGGGCACAGTTCAGTTAAACATTAAAGGAAAAGTTGAATTTTAACTGGTAGAAACCCAAGGTATGAGCAAACACTTTGATCTGCAGAACGGCAGTGGTCAAAAAAGGGATGTGTTGTCATAATTGGATAAAGCTGGGAGAGATTGGAGAATACTGACAGGAAGTAGAGAGGCAAGCCAGGCTCCTCCCTGGCATGAGGAGAGCAGAGTCTAAGGCATGTCAATGGGCAGAGGGCGGGAGATGAAAAATGAAGACAAGCCATAGGTGAAGTGAGAGGCAGGCTTTCAGGTTTAGCAAGCAGAACTACAGGCTGACCACTGTATTTGAACCTCAGATAAGTAGTACTTGTTAGTGTGAATCTACCACTTAGATCAGTGCATTTTGATACTCAAGAGAAAGAAAAAATCACACTTTATCTGAAATTCCAGTCCACACTGTACCTTGTTTTGCATCATCAACTCAGAGGGAGACGTGAGACTCGGAGGCTGTGGGAAAGGGAGCCTTCACCCTTCGGAAGCTTCTAAGTGAGCCCATGGCAGCAGAATGAGGAGCACTGCTCACAGGAGTGTGGACCCCTGGTCCCAAACCTGGGTAATCATTGTCCTCAAGATCACAAGCTCCTTCCACCTTGAAGATCTTTCTATTATTTTGTGACTTCCTAAAATCTTAGGAGCTCCTGAAATAAGCCCTTTTTTTTTTCAAATATAGGAAATAAAGAAGCAGATGTGAGCAGTCCTGGAACAAAAGAGAAGGATAGCAACAACACGCACAGCAGAATGCCGAGGAGCCTGAGTAATTCAGCAGACCACGGAAGCAGAGGGGAGCTAGTCGCTGGAAAAGAAAAGGAGAGAGAATCACCGCATTTGCTCTGAATCCTGAGGACAGCAGTCCTCAACAAAGGAAGACAAAAGCTCTTAGCAATACTAAGAGCCTCGAGGAGATGCCTAATGAGCAAAGGCAAGTAAGAGATTTGCTCATCAGAATAACCTTATCAACGCTTAATGGAATAACAAGAGTAGCAGTGGAGATCAGAATGTGGAAATTATTTGAAAATAAATTAGTTAATAGGGAGCAGAAATAAGAGGTAGTCAAAGAGATAAAACACTCAATTAATGCGGGGTAGAAAAGTAGGCCAGGCATCTTAGTCAGCCTCCTTGTTGCCTTGACAAAGTACCTGACAGAACAACTTCAAAAAGAAGAAAGGTTCATTTAATTCATGGTTTCAGAGGTTTCGTTCCACAGCAATTAGCTATGTGGAACCCAGGCCTGTGATGGGTGTGTTACAGCCACTGATGCATGTGACAGGGGCTGCTCAGCTCATGGCAGAAAAGACTCAAAGAACAGAAACAGTGATGGACCTCAACAGGACAAAGACCCCTCTCAGGAACTGCCCTCAGTGACCCACTTCCTCCAGTGAAGCTCAATTTCCTAAAGTTTCCAGAACCTTCCAAAAGACCACCATTAGCTGGATACGAAGCCATTAGTGCATGAGCCATTTTAGAAGGCACCGCACATCAACAAATGGCCCAGGGAAATGACAGTGAACGTAAAGTTCAGAGTTCAGGTTAGATGGCACAGTGGACATAGAGAATAGTTTCTTGTTATCATGTCAGGCACTGTGTGCCCACTGATGCAACATGTGACACGGCTGGGGTAGCCATTCTCTTTCTGATCAGATGAGTTGCACTCCATAGGAGGAAATATATGCTTGGTCCTTGAAATTTGATTTTTTTAAAAATTGGCAAATTTGGCCGGAGAGGGTAAAGGCTCTAAGGAAGAATTTACTCCTGATGTTTTGCTAAATGGTCCTGTGTTCCAAGTGCCTTCTAAATATGGATGTTTATATTTGTAGACTAGTGCTGTTTTCATTCTTGATCTGAGCAGCTTCTTTTTGCAGAGGGTGACAAATAATTCAGAGACCGATAACTGTACAAAGTGCTGAGAATAAGTGACTGACCTGACATCTATAACACAGCCCTCTGAGGGCCAGGAAGCACTGGGTCAGAAGGTAGGGAGCAACTGTAAGAGGCTGAGATTTAAAAGGAGGGAGGAGAAATGTCTTCTGGGTATGGCAAGACCATTGCAGTCATGAACGCACAGTTACCATGACTATCTGAATATGACCTGCCTAACATGGAGGACCCTGACATGGGAGAGAGACTGGTTGGGAGAAAGAAGGAATTCAACAGGAGAGAGAGGAGATAAACAGGGTAGTGGGTATGATTATAATAAAGTAACTTGTGTAAATGTATTAAACTTGTGTAAATGTATGACAAAAACAGTATTTTTAAATAAAAAGAATGATTTCTCTAGAAGAAAATAAAGTACAATTGTTAGTAAAGAAAACTAAAAATTCTTATTTAGAGAGTCACACTATGTCAGAGATAAATGCAACAAAGGAACGGCCAGTATGAACTGAGGCTATGCAGATAAGGAGTTCCAGAAACACTGAGAGATGAGCTAGGGTTGTGGAAGAGTCATCAGGACACATGATGAATTTGCCTAGAAGACCTGAAGGCATTGGAAGTTGGATATTTTTTAAAGTGGGAAGTTAATCATAGATTCTAATAAATAAATAATTAGATTCACCACTTTTAGGTGAAAATATTTCCCAAATGTCTCTGAAAGGTTATGACTGTTAGCTCAGTTTGCATAATAGCAACCCAAAGTTAACCTTCCGTTTACAGCTTCCTTGTTCTCTTATGATGCAAATATGTTTGTTTCCTATTGAAGAAAAGCAGTATTTTCTTCCCAATGATAAAGAGTCCTAGGTTATGGCAATCTGTGAAATACATTAAGTGAAATGAGATTTTTTTTTAGCTTTTTCTCGCCTTTTATGAAAAATTTCAATAGCTTCACATTATATGTGAACATTTTCTCACAACTTTCCTATTTAAAAGCTATTATAAAATAGTCAAATGGGAAGTAAATGTTCACTGTATTTCACAAACCACTTACAGAATAGCACAAATATTCAGATAACAAAAAAAGAAAGTATAATATGAAATTCCAGGCATGGGGAGGACCAAAGTGTCACGAGCAGTCTCATGGAGATTTATACCACAGCATTTAATCCCTTCTCAAATGTGCTTTGCAAGTCCACCTGGCTTTAGAGATCATTATCTAGAGAGAACTAGTTGGTTCTCATATCTCTTGTCATCAGAACAGTGGAGGCCTTACACCGCCTGATAGTCTAATTAAAGAATGTAAGTTCTGGAGGGTAGAAGGTTTAGAATATTTCTGAGGAAATAGTTCCTGATAAAAATCCAACCTAAAATGGAATATACCTTTCACAGAAATATTGACCATAATAGCCCCCAAGTTCTAATGCACATTGTACAATTGTTAGCTGCTGTTTGATGCATAATTGAATTTTACCAAGAAGTAAATTCATCTGTTACACCATAATTTCAGTTTAAAATATATACCAGCATCTGTTATTTGACTTATATAAACATTATAAGTAATTAAAGTTTTCAGTTACCAACAGTATGGATTAAAGTACTATAATACATAAACAACAATGCAATACCATGAGGCTAATGAAAGAAATAAAGCACCTTCCTGAATTATATTTGATAACATAGACATGTTTATATATTGTATTGGTAGGAAAAAGAGATTCAAGCCAGAAAAATGAAACTGACGAAGTATGTGTATAACCATATATGAAGGCTAAGGAATTAGATAGCACCAAATGTAAAACCATTGTTGCTTCTCCTAACCTACAACATTATAGATAATTGTATTACATAGATCGTCATTTTTTAAGCACTCTGCAGTAAATACCTACTAATTACCCTTAACAATCAAGGCAATGTGGAAAAATATTACATCTGACTTTTAAAAGATGTACTTGTGGGTCTTAGAAAGAATAAGGCCATAGATCAATCTCCAGTGCCCCCCAAAAAAACAAGCTACAGCCTTAAAGTCTCACCAACACGACTGTTTAAACATGGGCTGAACAAAGATAACAATAGACATGCTAATGTGGACAGGAGGAAAGCCCAGGAGGCCTCAGCCCTATACACACACACACACACACACACACACACACACACACACACACACACAAAGCCTATAGGCAACTAAGGAATGCTTAGAGCAGGGTATACACTCTTCCCCAGGGAAGAGCACTCCATGTAGTTATTCAGTACTAAATGGTCAGCCCTGAACATATAAAAGTGACATTATACATACTGAGCAGGTTGTACATATGCTTTAGGAGTGTGTGTGTGTGTGTGTGTGTGTGTGTGTGTGCAACAATTAATGAAAAAGACCATAAATTAATTCAAAAGAAGCAAAGAGTATATGGGAAGATTTGATGGAAAGAAAGGGAAGGGGAAATGGTACACTTATATTAATCTCAAAAAATAAAATAAGTATATGTATGTTTTAATGTTCAGCAGATCATAGGCAGGAGGAGTGCGTAGCAGAAGCAACTAACTGCAAGATCAGACTGGTTGCCCAGGGGATACACATTTCTAAAAACCCACTATTATATTACAGCATCCACTTATCCAAGCTAAACCCACATTAAAATTGAATGCAGACAGCTAAGAAATGAATAATACAGTAAACATAAGACAATTAGATATACATCACACCCATGACAGGAATAACATTCCTGGAAAGATACCATAGCTTAGTCAAAGAGCACTTGGCTTTGGCGTCACACACAACCAATTTTGAGTTCTAACACCCCCCCCCCCCACACACACATACACTAAAGTTATGATCTGGGGTGTCATTTACTTTAAGTACATTTGGATAGGTTGAAGCTATTGTGCTGGGTTTTATGGGAATAGCATGAGTGTAAATACTGAAAACCTTTTCTACGGTAGGTGTTTAAAAATCACTATCCCCTCCCATACCATTCCAGCTTCCAAGCATTACTGAAAGTACACAGATGCCCCAGAAGGCCCAAAATGAAAATAGACTTGATATACCCAAACTGTAATGATCATTCCTTCAAGATCACACAATAAGACAAAGTTTTTAGCACCTCATAAAATCTGAAATCATGAGCAAGTCCTCACTTGAAACAATTATGTCAGACCATGTTGGGGGGAATACTTAGAAATTTATACAGGTGGAAAACTTCACATATGCTCGAGTGAGATAAACGTGGACTCTATGTTTTCAAAATGTATTTCTATGGTTGTTAACCCCAGTGCTCAAACAAAGCAACCATAATTCAACTCAGTGGGACCCAAAGCAAACAGGAAAAGGGAAGGGAGATTGAGTATCTCTATTTTCTTGCATTTAGATTTTTCTCTTATGCTTTGTTTTACAAAACTATCACCAATGTCTTCATGATCCTTGATCTTATTTCTAGAGTCTACTCTGTTATAAATCACATATACTAAATTTCTCATTTCTGGTCTTAATTTTTTAAATCTTCTCTGGCGTTGTGGGAAATGCTATAATCCCAGCACTCCAGAGGATATGGCTCTATAAGCATAAGTTCAGGAGCAACCTGGCAACACATCAATGTCCTATCTTAAATGAAAATCTACCATTGGTCAAGTCTTCACATACATCTCTTTAATTTTGTGTCCATTAGTTAGATTTTAGTACGTTCTCTTTAAGACATCTGCTGCCAATCCCATCATCTTTTCTTTTCCAGAGTCTGTTTCTCTTGACTAATCTCTTTCTCATTTATTAGATTACATTTATAGTTCCTTTTTCTTACAGTGGCTAGTAAGTTTCAAATTAGATGCTAGCTCTATGTTGTTACATCCTTGAATTCTGAATTTTTATGTGTATGTGTTCTGGTATATATTATTATTTGTAAAAAGCTTGATCTATATAAGATTACTTCATCTTTGTTAAGTGGACCCTGAATACTGCTTAACTGAGTACCATTTGGGGAGTCTCTACTGAATTCTCTAGTTGGTCAGAAAAAGAATGTTCAACGCCAGCTGATGTGAAGGGTGTCTCTATGCTTTCTGCATTTCTGTCATTCTGGTATGCCTTTGCCTTGCTTCATGTGTGTTCAGTTAGGGTTTAAAGTTTAAGTAAGTACTCCCATGGACTCCTATATCATTTTCTTAAGTTTATTTTTCTATGGAGTATCACCTCCTTAGAATTTTGTTCCACAATGCTCACCCTCCTCAGTCTTACCTGACTCTAATTTCTCTCTTCCACTTGCCATTCTGCCATTGCAACATGAATGGAAATGTTCCTTTGAGAAAAGTTAGAGAAAATCTAGAGCACGTTTACTGGTTTTCTCAGATATGAGAGTTCTGTCCTGTTCTTTAACACAGATGGTTGTTGTATGTCTTCTTGACGGTCACTCACATTGACAGGGAAAGTCTGTCTCGTGTAATTCTTTCTACTCTTAGAATATGGGAATCTTTTGGAAACCCAAAGAAATGATTCATCAGAACTAAAGTAAAAAAAGTTACAAAATTCTAATTTTGTAAATAGACCAGTGTTAAATATAATCTGTAGATGTTGGTGCCAGATGTAGCTATTGGTTTGGTACAAACAACTTTTTATTCTTTGTCTAATTCAGTTCTTAGCCCTGGATCCCTGGAGCTTTTAGGCCTCCATACAATCTACTCTTAAGCCTAGAACTAGAAGGCTTCAGCCTCTGTACAATTTAGAACATTTAAGCCTTCTGTACACTCTAATCAGTCTATGAGACTTACCACTGACTGAACCATTCTGACTAGCTCCTTCTGAACTCTGATTCTTCTGCTTCAACTCAATTCACTCACTGTTCTGGTCCAAACTCTTCTCCAAGTTGCTTAGTTCAAACTGATCTTCTGAGCCTGCTTACTATTTCTTACTAAACTTTTCTGACTCTTGCTGATTATCTGACTGTCTCAGACTGAACTACTTTGCTAGGCTTCTGACTCACTCTTTGTTCTGATATTGACTTCTTCTGCTGAGCTTCCTCTGTGTCTCTGCATCAGAGCTATCACTGCCTGATACTGCCTCAGAAACTGGCCCTACGGTAAGCTGGGAGCATGCCTTTTCTATTGTGAGAGTTTGGCATGTCTTTACTCTGACTCACTCTGCTAATTCTTCCTCTGATTAGTCACTTTGCCTGTCCTTCACTGATTCATCTCAGAAGTCACTTCCTGTGTGACATGGACTCTTGAGCTCTGCTTCCTGTGTCTGTTTCTATCTTAGGAATAAAGGCATGGACCCCTACTGCCTTCTGAATACTGGGATTAAAGATGTTTGCTACCACTGCTTTACTGTGATTAAAGATGTACCAACATTCTTAACATTCTTTCTACATTTCATCTGGACTACACAGGTCTCTGAATGTGATTCCTTCATATAGACCCCTGGAATATAGACCCTTCCTAGCTTTTGCATAGACCTATTCCTCTACAATAATCAATATATAAATGTATTTTAAATTACTTAATAGCATTATACTTCAATAATTCTAAACTTAAATATTATTTATGAATTGTAAATATTTAGTGGGAAATGTTCAAAGTATATGTATTTTCATTTTGTAGAAACTGGCATATAAGTTAATATTGTGTATAATCAGTGATTTTCATATTTATAGCATAAGTAATTTGGATCTACAGTTTACTTTCTTAGCATATTTTGTGAATGTTTGTGAAATTGACTGAAGGTTTACACACTAAAATTTAATGTTGGCCATAGATTCCAATTTGAAACATGCAAAACAATGTGTGTAATTAACATTCTCTTATAGAATTTCTCATATATTTTCTTTAAATTTCTTTCACAAATTTTCCTTAATTGCCAATTCATGTATTCTAAGAAAAACCTAAAATAATCAATGTAATAACATCAAAGAGAAAATACTAATAAATTTTGTGAATTATTAAGGAAAAAAAATTTAAGGACCAACATAAACAGCATGTATACAGTGGCCCTCTATTAATGTGAGTGCTAAAAGCTCACTGCACTGTAATTTTCATAGGAATTGTCACCATGTTTAATGTCATGGATGAGTATGGTGTCAATTCCTTTCATCATAGAAATAGAACTTCTGGTTTGAGTTGTATTCTAGTAAAAACATGCCATTTAAATAAAAACGTATTTCACGATAAGGGTTGACCATCTGTGACAGTTGAAAGTTAAGAACTGTGATTATATTTTAATGACCTGCCTTCCTTTTTGAATTGACAGAAGGTAAAAACTCATTAAATGGTAAAAAACCAATTTGATACTTTAGAACTTCTACCTAATTCAAATAAAAACATCCATTGTAATAATTTCAACTATAAAAACTCAAACATATGGATACGAAAGTGACATCATCGAAAGAGAAAAGGCATTATTTGCTTCTGCTGAACGCTGAAGTGGAAGATGAAGTGTGGATAGCAGGTAGAAAGGAGAGAAACAGGCCCATTCTTCCGTCTACCAAAGCCTTAACAACATATGATGAGAAGATTATACATGTAGATAGCCATGACCACTCTGCAGAAAGGGTCACCCGAAGAGAGAAACTAATCCTGAAATAGAATATCTTCTCAGAACAGCTTTGTCAGAAGACATGGAGAGCTTGCAAGAAGCTCTAGAATGGGTCAACAGAGAAGGCACACAGCTATTGCTAATTATCTGGGGCATGCTATCCATTTGGTAAATTCCATTTTTAAGTTACTGAGAACAGCAGCCTATCACTCCAGGGTACAAGTGCACTCCTTATAGGAAAGTGTCTATGCCCTCTTCTATTTTCTACCCAGAGCTGGACATGCAGGAGAGCTTCAAACACTTGTTCAACTCATTTTCTCCGCCTGCTGTTCTTTTCATTAAAGTTATTTGCTCCTGCATTTTGATCTCCTAGAGAGCCTTGTCTTTCTCATCCGTTCCTTATGGGAGAAAATGATCAAGAGAACTTAAATGGCTTTATGACTCACCCCTTAAGAGAAAAGCTTAGTGAGAAGTTGGAAACTTTGTGCTCTGGCAGAAATATGTTTGTTTCTGTTCACCTTTCATCACCTGCATATGGGAGAAGTAATGGGAGCCATTTGATTGCTTGCCCTGACCACAGGGAAGGGGGATTCACCCTACTGTTGTGGTTGTTCAGAACAGGAGCTGGCCCTTTATAATCCAGCCTCTGAATGACCCTTAAGGCAAGGACAGAGCTGACTACATTTTCTGAGAAGATTAAAAATGAAATCTATTATCGGTAAGAGCAGCCTATACTACGTAGATTTGATGTTTCATCAAATGGTTAATGGTTGGGATTTACTGCTGATAGAATTAAGACCAGCTGCTTCTCTACCTAGTGCTTTTTCATGCAATAATAATAGCATGGAATATGAACGTGGGGATTATTTTAAAGCTCCCCTTTGTTTAAAATAAATAGCTTTGACACCTCAAATCTAAAACTCTAGTATTTTCTTAAAAAATGCTTCATCTTAAATCCTTCATTAGATGACCCTGGAAACACCTTTTTAATGTGTGTTTCTTCTGTACTCCTGTTGCTACAATTGACACACTAAATAAATAATGAGAATGTATTTAAGTTTCATCCACCTAAGTATGCAGAGCTTCCATTCATTTATGTGTTTGATAAATGTTTACTGATCATCTCTGTGTGGCAACCACTCTTCAAGGTATTGGGGTAGGACGCTGACTGACACAAGATGGGTCACTCATGCCAACTGAATGAGTAAGGAAGTAAAATAGATTGTGGATACAGTACAATGTGGTGTTAGTAAAAGATAATGATGATAATAGACGATAATACTATTACTGATCATGGGACCCACTGTTGATTAAAGGGCACAAAAAGTTCATGATTGAGACCTGAATCAGACCCAGGTCAGCCATGAGGAGTTTTGTAGGGGAAAAGACCTGGTGGTAGACTCAGTTGAATCCAGGAATAGAAGGAAATATTGTTCATCAAGGATGCTGGAGGGTGTGAAGCTAGGTTCTAAAGTCCCTGGCATCTTTAACGCGTTGCATGTTGAGCGTGCCAGTGAGTGACCTAAGTCTGCCAGCCCCTAGCTTGCTTCAGAATGACCGCTGGCCACAGGAAAGACCAGAGAGGGATGGGAGGATTAAAACAGTCAGCCCTACCCTCATATTTAAGTGTAGAGAGAGGAACTGGAAATTAAAATGATCACCAAGAGCCAACGAGTTGACCAATTATGCTTCTAAAATGAAGCTTTCATAAAGATACAAAATGACAGAGTTTAGTGAGATATCATTTTGTCAACAATAGAACAGACTTCATTTTGCCTAACTTTAACTTGTTGCCTGTGGACCAATGTCTCCTTTCTCCCTCTGCGGTATCTCCAGCCTCCGGTTATGCTATATTCTACTCTTAACTTCTTCTATGACATCAGTCTTTCAAGACTCAGAATAATGAATAAATCTGTGTGCTATCTGTCTCTCCATGGCTTATTTCACTTGACATAACGACCCCTCGTTTCATTTACATTGTTGCAATAAAAGAATTCCTTCCTTTGTATGGCTGAAGTGTTTTTTACCCATCGGTTCATTGAAAGTCACGTTTTTGCTGTTTTGAAACAAGTTCTTGTTAAGCAGCTAGGGATGATGCAGAATTCACAGTGACTTCTGCCTTTAGTGCTGTGCCCTGGATTACAGGTGTATGCCACCAAACTGAAGTTCTATTTATTGACTATTGTATAACCCTAAAGTCAAAGTGGAAATTGTCATTAGGTATACACCCAGTACTAGGGTTACTGACTATGTGTTACTCTTATATTTATTTTGTTTGAGTAATCTCTATTGTCGTCTACAGTGGCTGTAAGAATTTACACTCCTAAAAGTTTAAAAAGATAAGTCTCTTTTCTTTCCATATTCTTTTTAGTCATTTTTATCTTCCACCTTTTTAATAACAGCCATCCAACCAGAAGAGAGATATCCCATGAGGTTTTTATTTTCACCTCCCTAATGTTCAGTAATAGAGAGAACTTTCACATATACCCAAGAACCATTCTTATTTCTTCCTTCTGAGATGTGTCACACTCATTTTTCAATACATTTGCCTGGCATATTTTTCTAAGCTGTTGAAATGTTTGAACTCTTTGTTGTAGTCTAGAACCTAACCTTCTTACTAGATATATAGTGTTCAAATATTTTCACTGACTTTAATTCATCTCTTCATCCTGTTGATTGTTTCTCAGACTGTGCAGAAGGTTTTTAGCCTGAGGCATTTGCCTTTTTTTTTCTCTTTAGTTTTCTGTATTTCTAGGGTTTTATACAATGTGTTCATCCCTGTTCCAATATCCTGAAGACTTTATCATGCTTTCTTCTAGTAGTTTCATAGTTTTGTGTCTTACATTGAAATTCTGAACTTAGTGTGTGCACAGGAGTGTTCACATGTATACAGATGCACAAGTGTTATGAGAATGTGTGCATATGTGTGGAAGCCAGAGGTTGGCCTCAGATGACCTTCCTCGGGAACAGCCCACGTTGTTTCATGAGACAGAGCCTCTCACTAGTACTTCAGAATTAGAATAGGCTGACTGACTGGCAAACTCCAGAGTGCTTTCTGTCTCCACATCCCTAGGATTACAAAAGCTACCAAAAGCTTCCTGTTTTTACATAGAGTCTGGGGATCAACTGCAGATCCTCATACATTTATGTCAAGTATGTTAATACCTGAACTGTTTTCTCTGACCTCCTCAAACTTTCATTTACTTTGTGTCTGTGTGTAATGCATGCATGTGGAAGTCAGAAAAAAGTCTTATGGCAGTCAGTTCTCTCCTTCTATGATGTAAGTCACAGAAATTGAACTCATTTCATCTGGCTGGGGGTTAAGTACCCTTACCTGATCAGCCATCTGCCCAGCTATTCAATATTTTTTTTTGTGATGCCTTTTTTTATATGCTGTGAGAGAGAGGTTTCTCCTTAAAGCAGATATTCAATGTTCCAGCAACATGTGTTGAGGAGATTGTCCTTATGTACATGCAAATCATTAGTAGCTTGGCTGCAGATTGGTTAGCTGTTGAGGCTACTCTTTAGTTTGGGGATGTCCATTGTTTTCCATTGGTTTATGTATCTATTCTAATATGGATACCATGTTGCCTTGATTACTACCGCTTTGTGGTACCATCTTAGGTATTGTAGAACTTCGTATTTTGCTTTTTCTATTAAAGATTATAGGGTGCGTGTGTGTTTGTGTATGCACGCGCAACGCACACATGCACATGCATGTTTTCATATGAATATTAGGATTGTTTAAAGATCTTAAGTGAGAAGTCTAAACACCTACAATGGGAGACATAAAACACATACCAGGAAAATTCTCCCTGCCAACATCCTCCAGTCCCAATAAGCTGAATTTGACAAAGACTTAAAGAGCAACAAGTTCTCAGGTAACTGCTGTGTTGGTTAGGCTTGTTTCAGACAGATCTCTGGAGCATGAGGAGCAAGGGCAAAAAAGCTGTTAATTGACCTAGAGGGGAAATATCATAAGATTTTGTCATATTGTTTTTCTAATTTTAATCTTGGCTGAAATGATCGGTAGATATTTTGGACGAGATACAAGAAATAAAATACTCTAGATTAGAATTCAGCATTTGAATCCCAGCTCTGAGTAGAAACTGCTGAAATTTTCCACAGATGAGCACCAGACTGCCCTTGCTTTATTACAGCAATTGTAGCTATTGTTACAAGGTAAATAAGTAATTACAGAAGTTACTTAGTCGCTTCTTTCTGTAATCCTGTTCAAGGTTTGTTTAGAAATAGCAAAAAAAAAAAAGTATGTCATGCACATGTAAGCAGCTGTTGAATTGATGGGTCTAGAGGAATTCTTAAAAGCAGCAAATGTGATGGAAGTTAAACATCGGATGGATTTCACACTGTACAGGAAGGACTATACAGTAGGGAGACAGGGCTGAAGTGAGGATGGGAAGCTGGTACTATGTTCTACCCAGGAGGTTCCCAGGGAGTTCCTGCTCCAGTTACAGGAAGGGCTGTTGGCAGAAACAAACAAGTAAGCATTATGTAAAATGTCTGAGATATTTCGTAAATAAAGAGTTCTTGATTATCTCTCAGACAGCATGCTTTTTGTTTACCTATCAGCTTAGGGAGAGGCAGCTAGGTGAAAACAAGGATGGACCTTTCTTGGCTGAGACAGCTATAACAGACATAGTGAGGCCAGAGGCACTGAGCTCCTCAACAGGAAACAGCACAAAGGAGAAAACTGGGTAAGCCAATGACATGCACACCCATAAAACATCACTGTATGTACTGGTACATAAATATGGCACCTGGGGCCTGGTGTGGTGGCACACCTTGAATAGCAGCACTAGAAATGCAGAGGCAGGTGGGGACCTCTGCTAGTTTAGAAGCAGAGATGCTAGTTCCCAGGACAGCCTGATCTACAGAGTGAGTGCCCAGCTAGCTAGGGCTATATAACGAGACCCTTTCATAAATAAATAACTGAATAAGTAAATAAGAAAGAAGAAAGAAAAAGATGCCTAATGAGATTAGCCAGGTGCTACACCTGTAAGTCCAAGCTGCTTGGGAGATCTGTAAAACAAAACATGTAGTATCTGAAATGAATGTGAAGTACATTGGAGAGATGATGGCAGAGATGTTTCTGAACAAAAGAGAGGTATCAACTATTCCTCTGAAGGCTTTTGGAAGCTTTGGCAGGACATATGCCAAGAATACCATGTTGTTATCATCCCCAAAGTTCTGAGAGATGAAGTTGAGTGTGAGAAAACACAGAGACCAGCAGGCAGCGAAGCAGAGGGAAAATGATGACTGCTTTCAGAGAAGGAATAAGACAGGAGGCTGAGTTCCGCATAGGAATATAGAAGGTGGGACGCAATAAAGCATGAGTAGCAGGTCTAATGTGCTAAGGACAATTCAGAGTTGATAACTCAGCAGGTTGGACAGATGCCTCCGTGGTTAGGACCAGAGTTCAGTTCCCAGCACTCACCGCAGGCAGGCTGGCTTGGAACTCCAGCTCCAAGAGATCGAATGCCTTCCTCCATGGGCAATCCCATCCACACAGACATGTCACCCCATAAGTAAATAAATAATTTAAGAGAAAATATATTTTAAAGAACTGGCTACCTAGAAATTTTTAAGCAACAGAAATAGAGGTGAAATAAAAATATTTTCAGAAAAATAATTCATAAAATATTTTTTAGTTAAGAAAACTTATAAAATACATTTTCTACTAATATTTAAGCACAATTTAAGGTAGAAAGAACTTCTATAAATAAAATGAGAGCCCCATAATGGCATAACCATCAATGCATGTGAAGATTATTACTCTCTCTCTATATATATATGCTCAATAAAGAATAAAAAACCTGATATATGTAAAAGGAATGGATGAATTCATAGTCCTAGCGATGGACTTTGCTACACAGCACTCTCAGTAGCTGACAAAGCAGAAGAGTAGAATATAGAAATGGACAGAACTTAATTAACAAATGTAACTCAACTGATATACACAGAACATACCTTTTACCACCACTAAAATACTTATTTTTCATGTACCTGTGGAACGTTTACCAAAATTAACCTTTTGCTTCTTCCTATAGAAGGTTACAATTTCTGAAGGACAATTTTCTGAAGGAAAGCTCCCTCAGAACAGGCTCTGCTAGCTGTCGAATTAAAGCAAGAAATTAATGAAGGAAAATAGCTAGAAAACTCACTAACTGTTCACAATTTAGCAGCTAATTCCTAAATAACACACTACTCAAAAAGTACAAGGAAGTATTTTTAACTAATAATAATGAAGAGATTACATATGAACATTTGTAGACCATAGTTGGAGGTCCTCAGTTAAGACACAGTCTTATTTCAGTCACATTTCATTAGGAAAAAGTCAGAAAAACATGCCATCTGAAACGGGCAGTGGTGGTGCGTGTTCTTAAGCCCAGCACTCAGGAGGCAGAGGCAGGCAGATCTCTGTGAGTTCCAGGCCAGCCTGGTCTACAGAGTGACATCCAGGACAGCCAGAGCTACAACAGAGAGACCCTGTCTTGAAAAAGAAAAAGAAAATGAAACAGACATAGTAACATATCTATATGAAAGCCACAAATTGGTTCTTTGAAAAGAGTATTTGTAATGTTAATAAATTGTCGGGGCATAGCCCCAAAACGGAGTTATGTGAGAATTCCGAGTGCTTGTGAAGAAACTCCAAGAAAATAAGACAAGAATTTTGTGACCTCAGTTTCTTCAAAGCACAGAATTGTTTTTGGAATGTGTTTTGTGCTCTTCCCAAGTAGAGCAGATAGGAATGAGTTTACTTCAGTTGTTATTCATGTGCCTCTATGGAAAAACATGTTTTTTCCACATGTGGCTTGTTCTTGTGATTGATCATCTTACTCGTGTGGTTCTTTTTAACCTTTGGAGTATAAATTGTCCAGTGCACTGAATAAAGTTGGCTATTGCCAGAGAATTTAGTCCACCCAATTTTAGGCCCTGCTCCCCCAGGTTCACGCTGGCAACTAGAGCGGTACACAATAAATATCAATCTCTTTTTCTTTAAATCCACACATTGTCAAGACACTAAGTTAAAAGTGTAAATTCTAAAGTCTTGCTTATTATACAAGTTATGTGTATGTATTTATGATATTGCAAAATAACATGTTAGATTTGGGTTTAGAACACAGGGCATTTGATGCTGTACCCCTGGGTAACTTTATGAAAACTTCTCTTCTTAGTACTTACGTCCCAACAGGTGAGTATTCAAAGAAATTTACCCATGACACTATTAGATTTATTTGAAATACAGCTACTAAATTTCATCTGCATCATGTTTCACTTGGTAAACATGCTTGTCATACAGAATAAGTTACATTCCGGCTATCTGAAACCACCCAAGAGTGTATGTCCACATCTATCCCCTTCCATCCGTAAAACCAACTTTCATCCCAAGATCACAATGATCTAGTACTCATGTGTGGAACTCTCAAACTCTACAAGTAAGATGCGAGGAAAAAACAATAAAATAATAAAAAGTGTATTTTCAAAAACAAAATTCAGGTTTTAAAAAAAACAGGCCAAAACATAGCTGAAAAGGAGGCAGAGAGAATGTCTGTAAATCATGGCCCCTCAACAGAAAGACAGAAGAAAGGTAAGAACAAGTGAATTTCATGGAGGACTTCTTTACAGAAACAGAATTTTCAAAGCACAAGACACTTATAATTCAAAATAAACCCAAAACAAATACTCCCCATAACACAACATGGTGGAATAGAGCTAATAGAGAAGGGTGGAGAAAAAAGCCATGATGGTGCAGGCAGACATACAGCCAGGGTTCGGGTTACCAGGGTGATCCAGGCCAACGACAACCACTACCTGCTCAGGGTCCCAGCATAATCAAAGAAATAAACAATGGCCTTTTGAATGAAGACCCTTCACTCTAGTCTCCAACAAACCCTTACCACAAAGATGTTTCAACTATGACAACAAACAGTGAGCTGCCATCAAAACAAATGTTCAGAGAAACAAGTCCCCAAGAACAAGGCTGGTACTATGATGAAAGCAATGGATGCACACCAACGTAGCTATTAAAGATGAATAATTATACTGGCTGGTCTTGAATGAAAATGATAAACTTAATGTCCGCAAGACACTGACAATGGCAAAAGTGGCACATTCTTTTTTTTTTTTTTAAAGGAAAAACAAAATTCTAGTAGTAAAAGATTTTAAGTCCAAAATTTGGGAGGAAATGGTATTTTACACTAAACTGAAGAATTAAATGGTGAATTAAAGAGTTAAAGAATTAAACTGGTGAATTAAAAAGTATTTGCTTAAAAATAGCAACAATACAATGGGGGCATGAAAAAAAAGATAGTTTTCATTCAGTTGTCATATCTTTTAAGATTTCTATTGGCCATGGAAATTACTGTGACTTTTCTTTCTTTTTTTTTGGGGGGGGGGTAGGGTGGGGCGTGAAAGACAGGATTTCTCTGTGTAGACCTGGCTGTCCTAGAATTAGCTTTGTAGACCAAGCTGGCTGCAAATCCAGAGATCCATCTACTTATGCCTACCAAATGCTGAGATTAAAGATATGGGTCACCACACTCGGTCAAAAAAACTTGTTTTTTCTTAGTTTCATTAAATGTTCATTTTAAGGAGTCCAGTTAGTGTATTTTTGTGGATTATCTTTTGAGTGACTTTTTGTGGGTTAGACGTAAATGGGTGTCTATTCGCTCCAGACACATCATTGATGACACACAAAATACACTATTCCACACACACCTCAATGGACCAGTGAGTTTATGGGGGCTACTACAGAAGCATAGGTCTCTCAAAGATGGCTACGTCACTGAAAAGCCTATTCCAGCCTCAACAGCGACTCAAGAAACTGCGTTGTGGAGCTCCCTGCATGCCTTGTAGGCAACTCACAAGGCGAGATAGTCTCTTCTCCCCAGCAATGCCTGCTGTTTTTATGACCTCAGGGAAGGACTGTGTGAATCTTTTAAGTTTCAGGAGAACCCTGAGACTTCTGAGTACTTTACTTCTTGAGCTTTAAGTTTTGTTTGATTTCTGTGTCTGCCTTCAGTAACTCCCTCCAGGATGGAATGTTTCAGTTCAGAGCAACGTGATGCACATCTTTCCGTTAGGATAGCTGCCGTTTTGCTCATTATGATTTTGGAGAGGAATATCACAGAGACGAAAGACTACTCATTGCATTTGTCATCTGTGTCAGGTGTATTCGCTTAACACGAAACATCCTTGTTGATGCCATAAATCTTCAGGAAGTGCTTGCCAGGCTTTCCCACTATAAAGCTCTTTTTTCCACCCATTGTTCTAGTTTCTGAAAAGGAAGTGACTGTGTACAACCCATAGCTTTCTGCCTGAGGGTGGAAAACTTACATAAATTACACAGACTATCTCTGCATGGGAGATTGAGCTTTTCTTCTCTATTTATTTGTTTACTCTCTAAATTATTCTCTTTAAATATATTTTATTTGTTGACAATTTCATATATTTACAATATATTTTGATTGTATCTATCCTAATCCCACTCTAAAATACTATACATGCTTTGAAATATAACCGAGTAGTACTTTATTCCTCAAATTATTTCAGATTTAGTACAAGGGCTCTTCCCATGCTTGTTGTTGTCACTTTGACTTTTTCTTATTAACAGACATATACAGGTGTGTGCATGCATGTGTGCCTTGATTAATCTGAGTAACTCCTTTTTTTTTACACATGATACTCTGAGCTTATGATATATTTTTTCCTGCAATAGCCCTAGAGCTCTTTATTTCTACAAGGAGTCGTTTGATTAGAATGAGGTATAAGACTCCAAGATCTGGGTACTAGATGTGCCTGGTGTTAGTATGGTATCATTGTTTCCAAGGTTTCAATTAACAGAAATGTAATACACACGTATACTAACATGGGAACATGGCATCCACAAACACATATTACTCTAAAAATGACTTCATATGTCTACAAATCTAATCCACTGACATTTGAATATATCTTGCCCATTCCCTTTGCTTTTCTAGAATTCTCTCTCCAATACTGAGAAACTTGCTCCAACCTATTTTCTTAATTGTGTGTTTCAAGTGCACAGAGAGTCTTGGCACCAAACTCTGTAATGATTCCTAGAGAGCAATAAAGCCAATACATGTAATGCAAGTATATGTATTGATTGTACTTATAAGTGGAGTTTTATCGATTTGGCTTACATCACAGGGGCTAGGTATCTGCACAATGGAAAAAGAGAACCCAATATGTGCTCAGTCCAAGAAGCTAGAAGCCTCATAATGAGGTGGTGGAGGGCAATGGTACAGAATCAGTAGAAAGCTGAAGGCCTAAAACTCCCTGGAAACACAAAATGTGAGTAGACTTTAAAAGGCTGAAGGATCCAGAGTCCCCAGTGATGACAACAGCAATGGACACACTTCATCAAAATCAGAGCTTGAAGTCTGTGGCTGGCATCTAAATCCTCCAGTCCAGACTGACAGGAAGGTGCTGCCCACTTTCTGGGAGTGTTACACCCTCAGTTTCTCTTCTTAACTTGAATTTTTAAATGACAAATGTAGCAGAGTTTTATTGGCTATGTATAGTGTGGAGGCATATCTTTCATTTTTGGTGATATGTCTATGAATATTTTGTCCAATTTAATTGTATTGTTAATTTTCTTGATTTTAAGAGTTCTTTGAATATGTTACATATAAATCCTTCATCATATATTTGTTTTATAAGTATTCTCCTGCCTATGAGTTATCTCAGAACTATTATAATCTCATCCTCACTTATACACATTTTTAATTTAATAGAACAAGTGAGCCAATTTCACATTTAGAATTCATACTTTCCATATCTATCTATCACTCATCATCAAAAATCGAGTAATTTAAGGGGTTTCATTTTCCCTAAAAGTATTAAGGATTTATATTTCACATTTTAGTTCTATTATCCACTTGGAGATGCGTTTTGTGACAGGGCTAAGATCTGTGTATTGATTCATTGTTTTGGTGGGCTCATATATAATTGTTCCAATGCTTTGGGGGAAGAAATGAAACATTTAACACTGCTGAATCTTTCAAAAACATAATTAAATTTCTAGAAAGAGACAACAGAGCACTGCAGGAGGAATATAAGAAAACATTAAAGCAGTCATTTCAGAGATGTAGGAAGAGAAGTTCAAAACATTGACAGAAAGCATCAATTCAGAGATTATTGCAATAAACTAACCCTGACAGAAATGATGACTAAATTATTAAGCATTTGTTTTGCTGCTGTTGGTAGTGGAGTGTGTGTCTGCCTGTATGTGTATGTGTGCATCTGTGTGTGTGGTGCTGAGAATTATGTCTCTGTGTGTAGTGTGTATAAACATTTGCGTATATATAGATGCATATGTGAACAGCTGTACGTGTGTGTGTGTGTGTGTGTGTGTGTTTATTTCTGTATGTGTGTGTGTTTATCTCTCTCTCTCTACCTGTGTGTGTGTGTGTGTGCATCTGTGTGTGTGGTGCTGAGAATTATGTCTCTGTGTGTAGTATGTGTAAACATTTGTGTATATATAGATGTATGTGTGGATAGCTGTGCATCTGTGTGTGTATATTTGTGTGTGTGTGTGTGTGTGTTTGTGTGTAGGTGTGTGTGTGTATATGTATGGAAGCGAGTGGTCAATCTTGAGTGTCTTCTACTTCTCCACCTTATTTTTGAGACGGGATATCTTACTGGGTATGGAACTCACTCACTGGGCTAGAATGGCTGGCCACAGAATTCCAGAGATCTTGTGTCTCAACCTTCCCAACACTGAGATTCTGCTACACACACACACACACACACACACACACCTGGTTTGTTATGCAAGTACAAGAGTTACAAACTCAGGTCCTCACCAATTAAGCCATTTCTCAGCTGCTCATGCTAAATATTTTATCCAGAGCTTGTACATGTTAACTGCACATTCTATTTTTAACTCTGTCCCCAACACATGATATCGGTAAGGGCACCAAAAAAAATCCATAAATGAATAATTACATTTTCTATGAGAAGGAAACAAAAAATTGCTAGACTCAGTAAATCTATTTTCAGGAATAAATGTGAGATAAATCTGTTCCCTCATGAAGGAGATAAAGAACTGTAGCAGGAAACAAACATTTTTCCGTGGTAACGATCAAGCCCACAGAGTTAGGATCGTTGGTTCTCTGGAGATGATGGCTTACAGATCAGAGGAAGCCAAGAGGAGGCTGCAATTCCCTTTGTGCTCCATCTGGAGTACACAGCACAATTTTCATACAGTGTTCAAATACTAACATCCAATAATTCTTACTGAAATTTGCCTATGGTCACAAGGATTAAAAACATACTTCATTATATATTCACATTATATATACCACCAATTGCTATTTAGCAAACATTTATTAAATACACATTTGTTCCAGACTTTTAAGTTCTTCTTTTATTTACCTAAGGGAGGAAGGGTTTGTTTTAGCTCTCCATTACAAATTGCAGCCAATCATGGTGGAGAAGTCACAGTGACTGGAGTTTGAGACAGCCAGTCATATAATATCTATACTGAGGAGCGGAGAGAAATGTATTAATATATGTTTGGCTACTCTTCCACTCCACTACTACACAGTTCAAAACCAAACCTAAGCAATGGTTCTGCCCATTTCCGGCTGGGTCTTACCCCATAAACCTGTACACAAACCAACCTGATCTAGATACTCCTTCCCTGAGGCTCTGTTTTTAGGGGATTTAGATCCCCTAACTTGTGCCAAGTTAGCAATAGAGACTAAGCATTACTACACCACCCCTCATCAGTCTGATGCCCAAGCATGCAACTCTAAGTCACAACCTTACAGCCCGTATCCTCAGTCTCATGTTTATGTCATAATGTAAAGCGTAATCTAACTTTAAAGATTCCCCAACTTTAAAAAGTCCCAACACTTCACATTCTCTTAACTGTGAGTTCTTATAAAATTAAACCAAGTTATATACTTTCAACATAAAATGGCACAGAATAAACATTTATTTGCAGTACTGTGGATTAAATCCAGGGCCTCATGCTAGCTATTTAAGTGTTCAAGGAACTCTCAGCTACATTCCCTTTTCATATTGTTAACCTCTTAAAGGACTGTATTTCACACTGAAATTTTAGGAAGTGTTGCTTCCTGGAAAAGCAGAAAACAACATCAGTCAGAAAAGGACTTGCTGCATATAGAGTGAGGATGCAGATTCTGACGCGTACTGGAAGTTCTTCTAACCATGTGATGACAAAAATTCAAATAGTGCTCATTGGTGTTTTCTATATGTAATTTTGTGTAGGTATGTGATTTATATAACTGTAAACTCTTCTTTGCGTCTTTGGTTTTATCTGTGTATGAATATATGTAGACTATCACAGAGCTATACCCACACCCTTCACTGTGTCTTAAGCTTTGAGGAGTCATTAAACCTATAATAAAAGCAAAAGTCTATGGTTCAGACCGGTGCCCAGGGTAGACAAGATGTTGGCCATCCCTACTCTTACAAGCTAGTTATACACAGCACTGCTCACTTCTAAAAGAGAAAAACCATAATTTTGTATACATGGACGACCTAGAGCAGAAGCCTGCAAATGATGAGAGTTTTAAGACTCTTAGTTAACCTGCCTCAAAGAGCAGCCTGAAATATAAAACGGAAAATTCCAGAAATAAACAACTCAACAGTTTGAAATAAATAACTTTCAGTAAAGCATATTGTTGAGTTGTTCTAATTTATTATTGCTGTTGTGGCTAATCTCATAGAGTGCCCAAATTTATATATTAAAGTCTGTCATGGGTATGTTAGTATAAAATACAGTCATATATAATTTGGTACGTTTCAGGCATGTGAAGAAAACTGTGGGCCAATCTTCTGGGAATGGTCAGGGGTAATAAACAGCAAAGATGGGAGCAGCAAGGTTTAGCTGTTTTGTTTTGTTTTGTTTTGTTTCTTTTTTTTCTGTTTAGGACAATATATGCATTATTATGCTGTTCCATTTATAGGAAAATCAGAGGTATTTAAAACAAACTGCCTTCCCATCCAGTCAATTTCTTTCTAAATTTCAGGAATTACTATTTTAAATGGACTTAGTCTTTTATCATCCATTTGAGATATTGCCATTCATTTGAGATGGCAGGAGTTATCACATATCTCTGAAGTGACATTTTTATCTTCTAATTTGGTTCATATATTAACTGGAGAAATACAATTTTAAAGTGGTTAATCAAAATGCTTTATGGATTCCTCATTCCATACCATTAGTGGCATGATACTATAACAAAAATAATAATTAACGGGTTCTACTGACATAAGGAGGCTGGTCTCTTTAGTCCCTTTAAGTCCCTTAAATCTGTGAAAAGGACCAACCTTTCTTGGCAATTCATGATCCCCAAAGGCACCATAATTTTTCAATGCTTTAATTATTTTTCTAATTTCTTTCATATTTAAGAATTTCTCTATAGGGATTATTTGACAGTTTCACTTCAAATAGCCCAGAAATTAACAAGTCTTATAACTGATAAATATGCTTTTCTTGTCAATCCCAAGAAAATATTTTTTTCTAACCCAATATTCAGCCAATTTTAAATTGACTGATAAACTTCTGAGTGATTGCAGCAGATCTGCTCTATAAACACGTAAACTCCATGAAGGCAAGAGCACACCATTCATTCTACAACCATAACGCCATCCACACAATGTATTGTATTCAAAACAAGTATCATGTTTTATATATTCAAATAACTTTTCCATGTAAAATTGATGCATAAGACTTATTTCCAATTTTCAGTGTATTGGGGAGTTAAATTCTTGCAGCTAATGTTCCATAATCCAAGATTTATAAAGTTCTGAAGAGCATTGCCTGTGAAGTTAATGAACTTTCATTACTGTGTATTATTTTTTAATCTAATCTTCTGCCTAATTTTTCAATATCTTTAACTGAGTGGCCATACAACCATTAAGAGGGGGTTGTCTAATAATGCTCTTCAGATCAAATTTTAAAGATTTATTAAAACAAATAACTTTATTTACCAACGTATGTCTACATTATTCTTAAAATTCTTTATACACATGGTTCCTCTACATTGCCTGAAAAGCTGTCTTATTGTTTCTACTTTCTTTTGACAACATACTTTACTCAATGAGTGGGACCCCTCTTTAACTCTCATTCTCCTGACAAAGCAAAAGTTAGTACCAGTCATTCTCCTCCCATCAACAAACTGAATCCTTCAAGTAATTGCTCAGCCATCTGCTGTTAATCAGAATAAATCATTACAGGAACTTGGTAAAGAAAATTAATTTCTCTCAAGATATAGTTTTGAGCATAAACAAAAGAATGAGTTTTTATGTTACTAGAGGAATGTACTGGTAGTTTTCCAAAAATCAGGTAATGATGTTTCTTCCTCAAAATCAGGAATATTATACTTCCATTTTTAACTCTGACTATCTTTTGACTATTAATATCATTTAGGATTACAAATTAAACTTGAAAAGGAATAAGTCTTAAATAATTTAATCATACCTTAAGGCAGTTCTTTCTAGTATTTTCAAAAAGGATTTCAGGTTACAGTGATGAAATATTTACATTTAAAACATATTTTGAATGTCCCTGTCTAGAATCATAAGCTTGATTTTGACAAATAACCATTTTTAAGTGAAGCAATTTCAGTGTTCCTGTCTAGCACTTTTCTTCAATTTATTAATACTCTTAGGACATCTGGGCCCAATCATCCTTTAAACTTTAAAAACAGGTTTTAGCTACTCTCTGCTGCATTAATCACTTATTTGAGGTATTTTTAATAAGTAAGGAAATAAGTCAGCATAGAGTAAGATAAGCTAAAATCTGTACAGAGTTAAGGGAACCTTGAATGCAATTTGAGGAAACCTACAGTTACTCAAATTTGTTAAATATAGGAAAAAATTGCAATATAACAGGTCAGGCACATTGGTTAGGGAAAGAAAGGAATATGGAAAGCAAAACAATGTTTTCATTGTTTTTCATCTTTGTTTTATAACAGTTCATAGAGCCTCAGTTAGACTAAAATGTGAGATTCTAACACAAGCAATGCTATATCTCAACTGCTTCACTACAACTATTAATTCTAAATAGCGTCTGACATTTACCAATATTTACCAATATATGTGGTTATAATGGAAACCATCTACCTATTCCTTCTGAGTTGAACCACAGTCTCCATGGCAACTACTCTTCCACTGATTCTTGCATCATGCTGTGATTTTGGCAGGAACTAGTAAGAAACTTGAGTTCATAGAACCCTTTTTGTTCTTAAAATACATTTCATTTACATTTTTTAAAAGAATAAACAAATGACATCTCCCCCAGTTCATGACAATACAATCATAAGTGCTACTCTCACTGTATAAGCTAAGAAGGGTAAAAGATAAAATTTACATTTTTATATTATGGGAAATCATGGTAAAATGTTAACTGGGTTAACCCTAAATCTGCATCTGATTTGCAGTGATGGTTTGCAAGCTAAACAAATTTTTTCAGACTCAACTATTTCTGTGCACAGTGAAATTAGAATTCTAGCCAATGACAAAATTTGAAATTAGAGAATGAGAAAAAGCAAGAAATGCTGTGTTTGATTACTCGCCTACTTGGGGATTCCTGAGAGAATGCGTTTACGGAGTTACTGTAATGAGGGTGCCTGCCTCCTCTTCCAGATTCATCAGCTTTCCTAATTAGGTTTTTGGACAATTTGCAATGAATAAGTGACAGGGAAAGTTTCTGGTTTTTATGAGCAATATATTTTCCTAATCATTCCCATTTCATTAAATTTGGCTTTTTCTCAAATCCTTCATTTACTCTGGAACATTCATAACTGGTGGTTACTCCTTCATTGGTGGTGGAATCATCCTTATTTCTATAAATCGCCCATTGACTGCCACCTTCAGAGGAACGAACGCCTTCGAATGGTTCTAGCTTCACATGGATTGTCCTTTGTGGCTTCCTAGTGCCCAGTAAAATTTAATTATGTTGGTCATTTTAAGGACTCAAACCTGAAGAACCTGTGTTTTCATTAATGGCTAAAAAATTAATTAAAACCGTACCAGAAAATGAGTGAATGTTGTGTAATCTAACCTTACACCTTATTTAACTCAGCTTACAAGATTCTTACAGCTTAATTTTACACTCTATAGCTTCAATATGCTTCCCAAATGGCCAAGAAGTTGCAAGCATATGGTGAGCTATAAACCCAAATTTGTCACTTTATTTTGACATTAAAGGTGTAAAATATAAGTTTTGATGGAAATGAGCACTCATGTATTCATGCTGAGCAGCCTTGGTGGAGACTTGGCTTTCAAAGGTCTGCTACTAGGTCATTTCCTCTGTATCTTCCTGAGAAAACAAAACCTTTTGCTGTGTGCCCATTGAAAGGTGGTCTAGGTTCTGTTTTGATATACTTATTTTATGTTATATATCATGTTCTTACAGTGTCTCCTAGTTCTATTTCTAAATAATAGTTAAAACTTTTGCAGAGCAGTTTAATTCTCCCTCCTGATAGGATAGAAATGCATCTCTGTAAGACTTTGTGAGTGACAATTTCAACATGCCTAACCCTTTCTTAGCTGTCATGGCACACAGCAGACTGGCTGCAGGAAAGGGATCTTGGATTCCATACCCCAAAGAGTCCATGAAGAGTACAATCCCAAAGACTCAGGGGGCCTGGCTCCCCATCAGCCAGCTTGGAAGGAAATTGAGAAACATGAATTTGTATTTTTAATGCACTGTTTTAGGAAACATTTCAATGTATGGGCTATGCAGATTATAACCAGTGAAATGTGCTTCCAACTTGACCCCTGGCCATAGCAGAGACATAGCTTTTATTGCAGAGGGCCAGCCTGTGACCATGCTATTATATTCCAGTTTGTTCTTTTTCTATACTATAGAAGATAGAGGTAACATGAGCAAATTTGAATAACTCTCTCATCCTGTTCCCCTCCCTGACTGCCACCTCTTTTCCTCTCCTTCCTGCTTTCAACAAGCTAGGTTTCTTACAATAAATGTAAGTAGACAATGTAGTTGCTCATGGAGAAAACTGCAAATTGGGATTGCTTAGCTGAAACCTAAAACCCTGCGTTCTCTGAGTCTCTCCTGAAGGCCCTCTTCATGTGTGCCTCCATTGTCTTCTCCAGGCTGTTAAATAACACAAGTCAATGGTGTGGCTCAGTCCACCCCTCCGTGGATAGGCCTTTGCTTCGTTCTGGTGTCACATTAATACTTGCCCTGAAATCCTATCACTTTGCTGGAGGATTGATGTAAGTCTCCAGCAATTAACATAATTACAGGCCTGATTATCTTCTAATTACATTATGAGTATTTGGTTATTCACTACACAAATTAGAGAAAATTAAAGAGGAGTAAGATCCTGGGGTGTGGGCGTTGAGCTTCCTTACACAGTTATGAGAATTTGCATGCAAAATCTTAACCAAAGTGAGGGCTGCTTTTGATTTCTATGGCTAACAGTTGATGCATTTGGGAGGAAGCTCTCCTTTTCCTTTCATTTTCCTTTTTAATGACACAAAATTCCCTCTGAATTATTTATAAATTCTCTGCAAAATGCCAATGAGCATAAGATAAGCAGCAGCATGTCCATGTTGGTCTATGTTGGTTTTTGTAATAAACTTATGATCAGAAAACATGAATAGATAAATAAATAATGGGAAATAACTAAACAAATAATAAACAGATACTACTCCAAGTCACACAGGGAATTTGTAAATGAAAACATCAGTAATATATAAAAATAATCCTAACAAGAACTCAGGATGGAATTCACTGTAGTAAAGAAAACGACCTGTTCAGGTCTCAAATGTGCAATTTTTTGACTGTGCTGCAATATCAGACTCAGATCAAATTTCTAAGTAGAGGGCAGAGCCATCCACACTGGACAGTTTGTGGGATAAACATCTGGCTTTCCTTTACTATTTTATAATGCTTTGTTCTCTCATTTGAATCTTATGTTGTATCTATTCAGACTCTCAAAAACTCAGAAAATGGAAGCATAAGTGGTTTTGGATCACGTGGAAATCTCAATTGTCTAATCAAGATAAAGACTGACAGGCTTAGACAACCTGAAGTAAAGGATCTGACAACACACACCGAAGCAAAACGAGACTACCAATGACATAACCTGTTAGCATATAACAAGCAAGACAACATGAGACACATACACGCAAACATTTTTCTCAGTTCCTCTTCTGGCATTTGAAGTCAGTTGGCATTTAAAAGAGTAACTTTATTAAGTGATCAGGGAAAACAAAATGAAAAATTTTGACATAAGACAAACAACATAAAAATAGTCAAAAGATACACTCCCAAGTTGACAGGAATTCCCGGAGCGCTATGCAGGACTTCCTGCAGCTTGGCCTGCTGCCAGCATCTCTACACGGTTTGGGCTGTACTTTGGGCCCTAGGAATGTGTGACTTTAAGCATTTCAGACTTTTCCATGTTAAGAATCACATTCAGGTTTCCAAACCCAGAACTCTACCACTGAGAGAGACAAGCTATTTCCATAACTATTCAGAGTCAAGACTCAAGACCCTACCAGTGCATCTAGGAGACAACTTTTTCTTGCCTTTTCTGATCCAAAGGCTATGAATTCATGTAGCTAACACCAGAACCAAACAAAATAGTGTCACCAAGTAGCTTTTACTCAAGAATTTCTAAAATTGTTGACACAAAACTCTGCTTTCTATATGTGTGTTCAAGAAATACAGATTTAGTGGGACTGAGCTGAGGTGAAGTTGGGGACTAAAGAGGAGACAGAAGGAAGCAAATTACAGCCACAAGGGGAACCTGAATGCTATACTACATGTATCAGAAGGTTATCTGAAGGATTTAAACAATAAAAGAGCATGGTGCCGTCTGATTTTTGGAAATGCAAGTTTTATTCATTTAATAAAATGGAGGTTGAGTTCCAGACAACAAAACAGTGTCAGCTTTTACACAACCTAGAATCTACTGGGGGTATAAATGTACCTGATAGAACATCAAGAACAGGTCGTCTCAGAGTAAAAAAGCCTGAGTTAGATTTCTGTATCAAGGACTTTTTTTCCTAGCCCAGTTCTGAGGACACAAGAGAAACAGGGACAAAAGACTGCTTAAGCTCAGGATTTCTGGGCTTGCCTGGGCAACCTAGAGCTCCACCAATTATGAAACATACAAGTTTTTTGTTTTTGTTTTTTTTTTTTTCCTGGTGAAGAGGCAACTGGATTGTAAAATCCCAGAGGGAATTCATGGACCAAGGATCTGGAGGAGGTATGTAGCAAATATTCCAGAATAAAGAGGAAATTTGGATGAAGGAACAGCAAGCACATTAGGGAGCAAGAGGACACCAGCGTGCTGATAGTGTGACAAGGAGCAGATAATCACAGTTGAATGGGGAAAACTGTACATTCCATGGCCTTGAAAAGTTACCTGCTTTGTTAGCATAGAGCAAGATGAAGGTGAAATCAAAACTTTTAAAATCACTGTGAGCTAGAGTGTGTATAACAAGCTGGAGTGGAGGACAGGAGTCGATGGGGAGAGGCTTTCTCTTAAGGGGTGCTTAGAGTTCCCAAGCAAATGGTCATCTGAAGCTAGTTTGGTTGGTTACAATGAAGACAGAGAGATGTAGATAGAGGCACAAAATCTGGAGCAAGTGGCATGCATGGGAGTGGACAGGCGGTGAGATTCTAAGACGGGAAGTAGTAGAATGTGGCAGGGCTTCGGGGTCTAATCTGAAGAAAAGCAAGCTGGAGACTCAGGGTAAAGCTTCCTGTTTGTTAACCTCATGAGGTGTCCAGACAAAGAAACCCAAGCAGAAAAGGTCAGGAAGTGCAAGAATAGATGGGTTTGGGTCACACAGAAATATTAATTAGTGATTAATTAATTAGTGATTAAGAACGACAGAGCAGCAGAGCCTAAAGTAAAGAGAGGTCTGAGAGGACACACTGCACAGGGGAGAGAGAAGAAGACAAGGACAGGATTAAAGATATCCGGTATCAGACGCCTCGGTGGGACAAGGTGAGAATGAAAAAGAGAAAAGAGACCCGTGAGTTATGAAGGGGCTTCTAAGGAAGGACTGGGAGAGGAGGAGCAGCAAGGAGCAAGTGTGCGCTCAGTTCAGCAGAGCAGGTGAACGAGACCCAAGGGTGAGGTGAACTCAGACTGTCCATGGAGACAGAAAGACAAGTGAAGAACTGCAGAGATACTTACCGTACAGAACTGTCAAGCCAGGGGAATAGAGTGGTAGAGGAGAGACCAGAGTGAGAGACCTGAAATCTGTTGTTTACTAAGTTCATTGAAACAGAAAGAACAGACAAAGCTATAGGAATGCCACTCTAAAGTGTAGTGAAAAAGAGTCTAAAAAAATTTAAAAAAAAAAATGGTTCAGTGGGTAAAGATGGTTGCTGCCAAGTCTGCTGATCTGTAAGTCCCCAGGACGCACAAGAGAGGAGACCCAACTAACGCCAGCTGACCTGACCTCCATGCACATGCATGACATGCATACATGTACACACACACACACACACACACACATAAATGTAATGAAATTTAATGTAAAGAACTTGCTTAAAAACCTGTCAAGAATAGCTTCAGTGAAGTGGCAGGCGCATTCCTCTGATTGAGGAGAGTTGACATTTTGACTTGTGTCACAATGACTAGAATCCATTCCCTTATTGTTTCTGACAGAGCTTAAGTCCTACAAGCAGGAAACATATGGAGCAAGATAACAGAATAGAAAGAGGAAGGAAGGAACATGAGATAGTAATTCACACCCAAGGGAAAATAATTAATAATAATTAAAATGAAGTCTAACAACACAGATGTAAGGGAAGCCAATAATTACTTATTACTAGCAGAAATTTTTAAGAAAGCAAAGATATGCTTGTTCACTCTATCCCGCATTAAATATTAATTTAAATTATTTAAATTTAATTTAATTTAAATTTAATTAATTTAAATTAATTAAATTTAATTTATTTATTAATTTATTAATTAATTTAATTAATTAATTAATTAATTTAAATTTAATTAATTTAAATTAATTAAAATATGTATTTCACGTGCCCTTTTAATGCAATAGTATAGAATATAGATGTTCAAAATGGAGAAACAAATTGTAAGTATGAAAAGTGAATGGTAAAATATAAACTAGAGCTCTGCTAAAACACCCAGAAATGTTAGTGCATAGCATCTTCTGTTTCATCATTTGAATATTAAAATATACAATCATTCACAACTTTAAGTCTAGGTAGTATCTGAAGTGGAGCAAAAGGATAAACAAATAAAACCTTGGGAGCTGGAGAGCAACTCAGTAGTTAAGAATGAGTACTGTGCTGCTCTTGGAGATAGCTTGAGTCTGGTCTCAGTACCCACAGCAGGTGGCTCACAGCTACAGTAACTCCAGCTCCACGGGATCTGAAACCCCCTTCTAGACTCCTTGGGTACCTGCATTCCCATGTGCACATACCCAACCACCTCTGTCCATACACACACCCGTATATAATTCTGAAAAGAAAATAAACCTGAAGAAAAAGAAATGACTTTTATTCAGCAGATTAAAGATTGCGATTCACATGGTTGAGTGTCTCAACTATGAGTTTCTGCTTCAGTCATTTTGAGCCTAACTTTCCTAGCTGTCTTTTAAGGCAAAAAGACTCATTCAATAGATGTGTTTCTCCCCTGGGCTTGATGAATTTTACTACTCCGTCCTTGCACTGTACCCTGGCAGAACTGAGAAGGAGTGTAGATGTACAGTCAAGGAGAGTCAACACTGATGCCTGCCCAGGTCCAAAAGAGAGAGATGGGAACCTTCAGACTTATAGAGACAAGTCCTTCAGACATCAACCCATTGTAACGTCAGCCCAGCTTACAGCCCTTTCCTGACCTTTTCTGAAATGTAACTAGCACGTGGTATCAGCAAGCTTTCCAGAAGCTCACAGAGACTTGAGACAATCTACTTAAAAAGAAAAAAAAATGTTATTTTGCTCTATTTGGGATATCTCAGTCCATGATGGGTGGGCCCCACTGCTTTGGATCTGTGACAAGGCGGCACAGCCACCCCTTGGGGCTAAGCTGGTGGCCAGAACACACAGTCCCATCAAAGCATTCCCTCAATGGCCTACTCAGTCCCATTTCTTATGGATCCCATAGCCTCCCAGTGGTGCCTAGCCAGGGACTGAGATCTTAGCACTAGGGCTTTTGAGGAAAATTCCAGATCTAAATGAAAGCAGAAGTTACTCTTCCCCTTAATCCTAGCTACATTTTCTAGAAGGCAGGGGTTTGTAAAGGAAAGCATTAATGAGGGGTGGGGACCTCTCTCTGAGGTCACTAAAACTAAGCATTCAGATTTAAAGTTTTCAAAGGACTTTAACTCTACATGGGTGTTTTAGCAAGCATGTCTACAACTTCCCTCTTTCTGCTCCTAAAATAAAATAAAATATATCACCCAGGGCTCCAAGGTCCACTCATGTGTTCTCAGTGTTACTTGGTAAGAGCTTAATTACCACTACTTTCTCCTAAATGTATTAGGATCATCTTTTACTTTGACTACTAACTTTAATAACCTGTTCTAATTCTATAAATAATTTCTCTGGATCTCCCTTCTGTCCTGGTAATGAATACTCTTTAGTTGTGAATAATCTAAAAGATGTGTCTTAATTTTAGAATCCCAGGAGTGTGGAGGAAGCTCAATGGGTGACAGCGTGAACTGTACAGGCACAAGACAGCCTGAGTTCCGGTCAGCCACAACCACGCAGGTAGTCACATGTTCCTGGAAGCTCAGTGCTGTTGGGGGTGAATACAGAAGATTCACTAGGGCTTGCTGCCCGTCAGCTTAGCTCCAGCTTCACTGAGAATCTGTCACAAAGGAACAAGGCAGATAGAGATGGTGCCTGATGCTCTCCTCTGCCTTCTCATAAACAGACATACACACACACACACACACACACACACACACACGCTCACACACACACACTCACACAGCATACACACTACGCCACACTCGTATATATATACACACATTAAAAAATGAATCAAACTTATTTTAGGAAGATATTAGGGTTTTACAAAGACTTTACTTCTTATTTTTGTCTTAACCGTATTGTTGTACAAAATATAAAGTTAAAATTACTAAACATGTCTTAAGTGGAAGTCTTAATACTATTCTTGCTAGCTCTCAGAGTCATGAGGAATAAATCAGATATAGATATAGATACAGATGTGGATATAGATATGGATATGAAATACACACAAATGCACAGAAAATGGCAAGCTGCCTCATAAACGAAGCAAATAACAAATTAGAATTTTTAAAGCTCTGTGTGCATTAGAATTCTCAGCAGAGGACCTGGATAATCTGGAGAGTAGGTCACTGTTTATGGAACAGACCAACTGTTTAATTAATAGCTCCAAAAGCCCCTTGCTTACATATACCTTTTAACCCACTTATTATAAAATGAAACATAATTTCTGGGAAAATAAAAGTCACATATTTTTCCATTGTATGTAAAATGAGTAACTTCCGATACTAAGGATGTCAAGCAAAAAATAGGTTGTTCATTAATTTTCCAGGGGAAGTGGTTTGACTTTATAGTGCTCACAGGAAGACATATCATAAGGTTACCTACCAGATAGCCTAACTTTCTGCGTGTGATATTTGGAATTGAACCCAAATTCTTGGGCATTGTGACACAAGTCATCTGTCAATGGGTGACATCTCAGCCCAGCCCAACATTTTTGATAGACTATGTTTCAGAAGAATTAAAGTCATAAACACTGGGTGGAAGGTGAAAGAATCTCCCATAGTCACATGTTTGCTACCTTTTCCATTACTATGATAAATTCTTAAGAAAACAACTTAAGCAAAGAAAAGTTTCTATTAACTTGTGTTTCTAAAGGTTCAGTCTATGTCCCTGTGTCCACTGCTTTCTGGCCTCTGGTGAAGATGTTCATCAATGTAGCAGATTAAAACTGTCCACTGCCGGTGGTTAAGAGGAGAAGGAGAGAGATATATAGAGAAGTCAAAGAGAAGTTGTCCTGACAGAAGATATACCCTCAACCCTAGTGATGCATGTCCACCAATAAGCTCCAGCTTCCTCACTCGTCCGTTCAACTGTGACTCCATTAATGGGCTGGCCCACTGATCAGATCAGAGCCTCACTTTCCAACTCCCCAAAGGCCCACACCTGGCCATTTCACCGGTGACTGAAGTTTCAGCATGGAACTCCCATCCAAACTACAACAGGGCTCTACAACACAGCCACAGGCTCTCCAGCATCTCCACACTAACTCACAGTAGTGGGCTTGCTACAGCTGTTGAACTAATGCTGCTAAATTAGTACCAGCTGAAGTCCTTGGTGTACATTATCATTTGTTGTGGGTATTATGCCGTGCATGATTTGCATAAATGTGTGATGGGATGCAACAACTTCTGTGTTCCCCCACAGAGTAGAGAGAAAGAAAGAAGAAAAAGAGAGAGAGGAGAGAAGAAGGAAGGGGAGAGAGAGAAAGAAAGGAAGGAAGGAAGGAAGGAAGGAAGGAAGGAAGGAAGGAAGGAAGAAGAAAGGAAGGAAGGAAGGGAGGGAGGATGGAAGGAAGGAAGGGAGGGAGGGAGGGAAGGGAGGGAGGGAGGGAGGAAGGAAGGAAGGAAGGAAAGAAGAAGGAAAGGAGAGAGAGAGAGAGAAAGAGAAAATTCATTAGTCATGGATCACACTCATGGGTACAGCCTACCGTGGTGGGGAAATCAAGGCAGCAGAGGCATGCAGCTGCTGTCACACTGTGTCTAACTTGAAGAAAAGAGTGAGAAATGCATAGGAGCAATGGCTCAGCTTGCTTTCTCCATTTTGTACAATGCAGGAGCCCCTGCCCAGAGAGAGCTTCTGCCCACAATCAAGATGGGTCTTTCCGAATCAACTAGCCTGCGACAATCCCTCACAGGCATCCTCAGAAGCGAACCTTATTCTACATAACCACTTGCAGGCATGACCAGAGCTTACCTAGATGACTCTAGATTCTGTCACAGTGGCGATCAGTATCAACCACCACACCTGTGCTCCAGCAACAGGGCTCGGCTCATGAGCCTCATTTTGTGAACATCTATTAAGAAAGCAGCAAGGTACAGTAATAAACAGAAGGCCTCAGAACCTCACCTCAAAAGAAGTGTCCCCAAGAGATTAGGGTTTGTGTTGTATGATTTTTTTGTCTTTAGTATATTATTTATTTATAGGTCCCAAATAGAAATATTAAAGTTAAGAGTTAAGTGAATAGAAAAGCAGAGGCAGACATGATTTTTTTTCACAAATAATAAGAAAAAATACATATGGTGCACATGCTAAAAATTATATGTATACATATATATATTCATAATATATATAATCTTATAAAAATATGTATTATTACACACATCTCACTCCACCCCATAGGGGCCAATATTGGCCAGAAATGTGATAAAATTCTTAAGTGATATCGAAATTACTACTGTTTTCATATCTAAAAATGTGGAATATAATTGAGTGTGGTACGCTTGTCTTTAGTCTCAGCATTAGGGAGAAAGAAGCAGATGGAGCTCTGTGAGTTTGAGGCCAGCCTGCTCTATACAGCCAGTTCTAACCAGCCGGGGCTACACAGACACATCCTGTTGAACACAGCAGCAGGGGATAAACACAACTGGAAGAAAATGTGTTTCTCCTTCGTTCACCCCATTTATTTCTTCCAGCAAAGAATATCAAATGTCGACCATGTGTCAAGCCCACCACTAACTTAAACATATTCCATGTTTAATAAGACAAAACCCCTGCCTTCCAAGGGTGCATTTAGTGCTTACAGGCAGCAAACAGACCGGTGATTAATGTAACCTTTACTAATTGCTAATTTACCAATTGTTTGTACAGGGAGCCAAGAAGAGAGAGCTGCATATCAAATAAGCATTTTCTGTATAATCCCATCTAGTATCACACCAAGTCTGAATTCCACCATATTTCTTCAAGCTCACTGTTAGAAATCTTTATGGTAATCTGATAGGAACTGTAATTCTTCTGTTACACCAGTGGACTCTAAAGCAAGTACATCCTACCAAAGTTATCAATTCATTAACTTGTAAGTCTCAACATAGAGGGGGCCTCGAAGAACATGGGACAGGAGCTCTGGGAGGAGAGTGAACTTGAACACATGCTACACGTAGGTCACATCCTCAAGAACTCTGTGACTTCAGTGAGTATTTCCAGGAAAAATCTCTACCAAATACCCAAGTTTGAAAAAGTGGTTTCCCTGAAAGCTGTGTCAAGGAAACTCCAATGTGTGGAAAGCTGCTGAGCTCTGCCTGCAACTAAAAGGACCAAGAAGTGCCTGCGCCTGAGAGGAAGCACTTGGTGGACACACCATTGCACCACGAAGAAGATTCACTGAGGTATTTTTCACTGCTTACTAAGGGCATTTGTAAGTAAAACTGGTTTCTCCCCCCCATAGACAAAAGAACACTATGAATTCTAGACTGATTTGGTACGGCTGCCTTGGTTCATATTCTGTGAACTTATTAAACCACAAAGATATACGTATACATGTATATGTATATGCATATATTCAAATTAGGGAGGGAGAAAGGAAAGATAGAAATCTTCACCACTTTTGCTAGCAGCCTTAATACAGAGAGAAAGGTAGAAATCTTCACAGCCTCTTTTTAGGCTGTCCTAATCTCGAATCTTTCCAACCTTTGTTCTTTTAGGAATTATCACACTAACTAATGACAGCAACCCAACCAAGGAACTACCAACCAACACCCATCCCCACTCTGGACTCTCAGGGCTTCAGACCTTTTATGTCCTAATCCAAAAGTTCCCATAAACCCATGAAGCACACAATCCCAAAGATAAGATACAGGTGCCAGAATGACTGCACCTAGCCAAATTATAGCCACCTGCATCAAGCATTCCAGGTCCAAATCATAAACATCTACCACACCTGGAGTGGGAACGCAAACTTAATTCACACGGCATTTTGCGTTTTTAAAGGAACTAAAATAACAAAAACTTCTTCCAAGTGTTCCCCTACATGTGGCTTTCGAATTGATTCTTTTTAGAGTCTTACAATAGGGCATGAAGTCTAGTACTTTGTTCCTGAAGAATATTAGGACACAGAATACTTATGTAGGAACTTAAGGAAGAGCGTATCTGAGTGAAGCCCAAGCCTCATGGTGCTTCCTGCAGTTGGTAGTTGAAGCAGCCTTCCCTTGAGACCTAATTCTTCCATACTACAGGTGAAAAGCAGATATAGCATACTGCTTGCTTCATTACCTTATTAAGGGAGGTTGACTCTGTGCTTAGCCACCAAGAAAAAATAATTTATTTCCCTGTCACTTTATTTATTCACCTGAAGCAAGGTAAATATAAAGTGTTACTTATTATTTATTTAGCTTTTATAAGACACCTCAGGAAAGATATCCTGTTAGGAAAGCACTTCTATTCCTTAGGTAAAGTTGTATGATAATTATTTTTAATAAAAATTTTGATGCATAAAATGTGCATATAAAATTTCTATGAAAACATATTTTCAAAACTTTAAAGAAAGCCACTTAATTTGCAACATGCCATCATCCTCATCCAATGAGTACAATAAACTCAAAATCAAACATCTTAGAATTTATCCTAATGTCTGAACATATATCCTAATTTCCCATGCTGTGTGTGTGTGTGTGTGTGTGTGTGTGTGTGTGTGTGTGTGTGTTGACTTAGTTGTATTTGTAAACAAAAGAGAATAACATTTAGCACAGGTAAAACCTGCAGAGTCTTTTAAACTCATGCTCTGTGTAAACCAAGGAACCCTGGGTCCTCATGTACATAACCTTAAATAACCTCATAAAAAGATTTCAAGACTAATTGTCTTCCTTGATCTATGGGAAGAGATTGGTAGGGCGAGTGACCTTCATAAGTATATATTAGTCATATTTTATCAGAAAAGAAAACAATTCCATACAACTTTCTTCAGGCCTCTTCAGGCTTTGAACATCTTTCTAAGAAATCCCAAGTATGTGAATGTTTCTAAAATACATTGAAAACATGATCATACATGGACCCTCTTTGGGTGAGTCATCTCTCACCATGTTCTTTGTCCTTCAATCTGTTCTCTGAGTTGGGTTGTGATCAGTTTTAGATATAGAGGCCAGATACAAATTGTTCAATTCTTCATCCAATTTTAGAAATGTCTGTAAACTGGACTTCTTATGGCCTTAGAGAGTGGGAGGAGTATTCCTCTCTGTGCTGATTGTGAATTAAATAACATGTGGTCTAAAGAATCTTTACAAGATTTATCTTTAAAAGAAAAAAGTTAATATTTGTCTGAAAACTATGTCAGACCACAGAACATTCTGGAGAAAAGAGAAAGTAAGAAATAAACTAAGTAAAGGAGATCAAATCTTGAACTCAGATATTCATTTGGTTAAATAAATTAACCATCATTGAAATCTGAATGGCCAAAGGAGCTCGGCTGTACTCAGGCACCCACAGATTATATGCTGCTGAAATCCACACACAGACGTTCAAACAACTGAGGGTCAGAAATCTAGTGTCTATACAGAACACGTGCAAACTTTCTTTGACATCATTCATTAAATAATGCAACATAACAACTATTTATGAGGTATTTACAGTATATTAATAAGTAATTGAGATAACATAAGTGTGTAAGATGTCATATATACACACTGTGTCATTTTATGTAAAGCACCCAAACATGTGTGGACTTTGGAGATCTTGTACCTCACCTTCCCCAGAGGTGACTACATCCATTTACAAACGGTCAGACTCAGAGCGATGAATGCCAGCTGTTAATGTAATGCTGCCAGTTTAAAGAACATTGATACAACCTGACAACTTAGACTGAATGGGACACGATGGGCGTCATATCTCAAGGGCAAGTTTATAAACAAAACATGTGATGGGACCATAGCCAAGCAGTCTGGGATCCAATACCAGAGACAATGGCAGTCAGTAATCAGCAGAAACACCGGAATGGAGTGAAAGTCAAGTCAGGGAGACTGAGCACAGCACAGTGTACACGCAATACTGCTACATATTGCCCCTCTACTCTGCACAGCCTTCTAATCCTGCCATAAGATGTGGATGCAGTGAATTATGCTTGCTTCACAGAAACAATCCCTAACACATTGCATAGATATAAGCCGGAGCCAAAGGAACAGGAGTGGGACTTAGCCTTGAAGAAAGAAAATACAATTTCCCTCAGTTAAGAAATCAATTATCTTTTCATTAGGGTTCTTATGTCTGATCTTTATTATGCCTCTTGCACGAGTAGAGTTAATACTTAAATAAAAGAGCTGTTTTTTAAAAATCAGGGACTATAACTGAGGAAAATCACGATTATATTGTTAGTTGCATAAAAACATGATTAAGTTCAACACATGTTCATTTAATAAAATACTTTTGCAAACCAGAAAGAGTTCATAATACTTCTCAATATGTTGTAGTTCAGTCTACCAGGTTTATTTGTCTTTAAAATTACTTTGGGTAGTTTTACCCTCTGTGTTTCTATGCAAATTTCGATCATTTTGCCACAGTTCCTTAGGATGCATATTTTAATGAGATTTCATTGAATCTACAGAGTATTTAGGGTTGAAATGTCATATTTGTAATACTGAATTTTCTAATCTATGAAAATTATGTAAAGTTTCTGAAAAGATTCTTAATATCTTTCAGCAATATTTTATACACGTTAGTGTGGGCACCACACACACCTTTTTTAAGTTTGTCCCTTAATTGAGATATTGGTATTATGAATGACATTGTGCTAGAATATCATTTCCTCTTTATAAATTGATCTAAATATGAAAATTTTGTTAAATTTACTTACTAATTATAGTAATATTTGTAGATTTTTGTACATACACAATCATGTTTTTTAAATACTGACCATGTTTTCAAGTATTTCTTAACTTATTACACTAATATCGTCTCTGGTCAGCTGTTGACTAGAAGTGGCTGTGATGGCCACTGTGTTAATTTAGACAATTACAGCATTGGTTCAGCACTAGACAGGTGCACAGGAGTACTGGAGGAGGGCAGTGGCTTGAAGAGCTGCCTAGCTCACAGCAGGGTAGTTGCAGAGCAGGGCCATGGTTTGGGTGGCTTACATATAAGGACACATCAAAGATAAGTGGTGAATGACAAGTAAGTAGATAGACACATGAGTAGTCAGGTAACATGTGGACCTCTATAGAATTTTACAAGTAGCATATAGGTACAGTCAAGTCAGACATAGCCTGCTGCCTGAGTCACACCACAACCCAGTGTCCATTCCAAACAGACCGAAGACAAAAATAAAAAAAAATTATAATAAAATAAAATCAACACTATATAAGCTTCTGAAAAAAATTAAAAATAGTATAACTGTAAGACACTTCAAGCCTACTACTTCTGGGTGGATATTCAAAGGAATCGAGGCAGAATCTTAAAGAAATATTTTCAGGACTGGAGATGTAGCTCTGTGATACGGCTCAGTGATATTGCCTAGCATGCACAAAGAACTGGAATTTTTTTGTGGGCATTGGGTGGGGTGTGATATTTACATATCCATGTTCATTACAACACTATTCAATTCACAATATCCAAGAAGTAGAAAGAATTCCAATATACATGGGTGAATGGGTACACAAAGTATGGTCCATAATACAATGGGATGTTGTCCTTTAAACATGGCAGTACAAGTGGAGTTTGTGGATACTGTGTCAAGTGAAAACGTACCACTGATTGCTGTGAAGCCTGAGTGCACCTGGCTCACTCCTGCATCTAGAAGACTCCTAGTCCTTCTGGCATCACAGAATCTGTTTCTCTAGTTTTCTAGTTTTGCTCCATTCTATTTCTGTGTATCGCCAGCAAACTTTAGAGAAGATCAATTAAATTCCACTCCAAAGTAGAGTAAAGAGCACATGCAGCCTCAAACTTTCATGATAAATCAGTGTTTTTTTGTTTGGTCAGACATCTTGGGGAAACTTATAATTCTTACCCAGCAGCACTTAAAGATCTTCCTTGCTCCTATTCTTCAAATATCACCCTGACAAACCATATCATTTTCCTCAAATCTTATCTACCCAAATAATTTAGTGTTTCACTTTAAAAGCCCAAGAGCTCATTTGGGAAGCAGACCCTTCCTCAGAGAAGAAAGTCAACTGTAGTATGCAGAGAGAGGGAAACATGATGGCTAGTCATGCACTGGTCATTCTACCATGATAGCTGCTGTAGTGTTGGAAACAAAATGAGTTTTCACCAGGACCTAAGTCCCTTTAGGACAAGGATTTATGTTAACTTCATTTATTAGAATGCCTGTTCACTTAGCAATATTGTAAATGATAGGTAAACTGCATTGTTAAGACATATTCTGAGTCTAAGTTTACACCTTTAAAATACTGTATCAGCATCATGATACTTTTATTGAGACGTCTGAGACTGAACAACACATACTTTGTTGAAAACATACTTTTCCAAGCCAGACATCATGGTACAGACCTGGTATCTGAGTTGTTCTGGAGACTGACACAGGAGGGTCTCAACTTCAAATGTAGGCTACAGGGTAAGTTCCAAGTGAGTTCAAGACTAGCGTAGGTCGCTCAAAGAGACCCTGTTGCAAAATACAATGTAAGACCAGGGCTGGGATACAGTTCGGTGGTAGTATGTCTGCCTAGAATGTGGAAGTTCAACTCTAGATACCATAAAATGATTAAAAAAAAACCTATTTCATTCAAAGTTTATCTGTGCAAAAATGTTCATCAAGGGTCTTCTTTATTTATGGAATGTGAAATGTGGTTGCATGTATTTTATCAGTCAAGAGTGTTATTAATTTCATTCCATCTGGACACATAAAATATGGCTCAACAAGGCAGAAAGTTTATGTGTGAAGCAGGATTTTGCTCTTACCTTAGTACCCATTGTGGTGCAATTTGACCTTAATTCTATATTCCAAATAGGAAATCCCAGGTAAGAGTGAGTCTATGTGCCATGAGTTCAACAAGGACTGGAAAGATTTTTCCAGGGTTAACTATTATTGAGCATCTTGAAAGGCTGTGGTGTGCAAAAGATCTTCTGGATGAGCCTAAAGGTAGGGGCATGAACTGAAAACATGTAAGGATCAACATGTGTTTCCATCTCTGTAGTCATCTTTGGTGAGATACTTGTGAAGATGACATTTCTGACAATGCATAACTTTAAGGATGTGTTCTCTCTGTTTCCCTTGGTCTTATACACTTGCCTTAACAACTATCTCATTATGTAAACTATGTCTGCCCTTATCTTTTTGGTTTGGTTTCTGGCACAAATTCAATGATCACACAGCAATGTGGCTGAACCATCCCACACTCTTGACTGACTTTCTGCAGCAAAGCAAGTGTTGGGGAACTTGTTTATTCTCATAGTAAATCATCATGGGCTTGAAGCAAGAAATATCATTTTGCATAATTTTGCTCATAGTGCTTCCAGTTACTAGTCTCTTCTTTTTTTATAATAAAAATATTTAGGGAAAATACTATTCTGCTCCATAATTATTGCATTCCTATTTTAAGCTAATCTAAAGTGTAGTTCTACAGGATAGATAATGGTAGTTTTTGAGTTCACACTGTGTGTCTATAACCATGAGAAAAGAGTTGGAGCATGTCTACTCCCAATTGCAGGTGACTTTTGTCAAGGAACTGAGCTTCTCTTCACCCCAGTCACTAGACTAACCAAAAATTAGAAGTTTAAACAAGGATACTTCCTCTTGTAATTTTAAAACTGCCTATAAAATGAGTAAAGAACTCAAGATGACTATGAATTACAGAAGGCACTAGAATACCAAAATGTTATAGAAATATTTGAATTATAGAAATCCAAAAGATTTATTATTCCACAAATGCTCTCTAAAACACAGATTTAGAAAATCTGGAATCTGGCAAATCATGCACACATGTAGAAAATTATTTGCAGTTGCATCTGAAATAAAGGAAAGAAATGCAAGAGTTAAATAGAGACGAGAAAGTCACTAATCCATGAGAAGTACTGTGGTCCTTGTGTTTTCTGTAATGCTTTGCTATACACATTTCCACATCCCTCTTGGTATCACCTCCAAGAATACAACCTTCTGCAGACTGACCCCATTGGAAGGGATTATGCATTTGTCTGTTCACTGGATTTCCACATTCTCTAAACATGACATATTGAGTCTAAAGACATAAACCCAACATACTAAATGAATGCTTTTCATTTTGTGCTTTGCATTGTCAAAATCATAAACCCAGTAATAAATATCTTGTATATGAATCCAGCCACCTTTACAAAATGTGCATTGCCGATAGATTCAAGAACTCTGTGTACACACAGCAGAGGGGCGGGGTATCTTGCTTTCTTAAATAATAAAATTTTAGACAAACTGAAAAGATTCACTTTATTATTTAATTTTCAGAATTCATTAACCTTAATGAGATTTGGAACTGCCGAATGACCACAGGATTGGACCATTAATTCTTCTGAAACATGAATCGTCAAAATTAACATTTGAGGAAGACATACTCAATATGACACTGAAACCCTTGTTTTCAGCTCTTAGTTTGCTGACGTAAAACCTGACTTATTTTCACAATATTATGAAGAAGGATGGGAAGGTTATCCCTAAGATTCATGCTTAATTTAAAATTTAAAATTTTAGAATCTGAAAATTACAACAAAACCACCCACTCAACCTTGAGCACGGCATTCTGTGTGCTCAGCTGTAACGAGCTGTTCTGTGCAGGACACAATCCTTGACGATTGTCGTGGCCCTCAGACCACCCAAATATAGCAATCTGCTATTTGGAAAAGACACCCTACAAACCTCTTCCTTTCTCTTCTTGAGGACATATTTTTAAAGAGCCATCAGTCATTTGCTGAACTCCCTCATCATGCTAATGGCTTCTATAAATACTCTGACACATCATCCTTCTCCACCTTGCCCAGCAAGAGGAGAGAGAAATGTGTCTTCAAAGGCTGTGACTAGAACCACGAGCTGCTCCAACTCAGGTGAGCATAACAAAGAAAGCAGGGCACCCCCCCCAACACACACACTACTAACTGATCTGTACAGCACTGGACAAGTCTTGAATGGGAGAAGCATTGTAAGGTATGAGACCATAGCAGTTCTCCTGAATACCTTTAGCGCTTCACTCCTATATTTAACGATTTACCTTGACTTATCTTTAGTTCCTTAAGAAGTCTGTTTGGGGAAAAGAAAACTATTTCTATTCTAAACTCCTATCTTAGCTATTTCACTCCTATCTTACTACTGAGGAACTGGTTTACAGATGCTTAGTTCTCAGCCTTTACACTCCAAACACTAGAGACACATGACTGAAGAGCCAGCATGGCTGGCCCTGGACTCACAACTGTTGTTTTATAACTGTGTTCTCACACTTCCTTCCTCTTCTTGTAAAGTCACAAAGTTCATGAGGAAAACAACAACCTCGTAAAGTTATTCAAAGCTAATTCCTTCCTGGTGCTCCGTCTCCAAACGCCATTCCACTGGACACTAGTGCTCAATACATGAATGTGGGAGAGGCACAAACATTCACCCTGATGTGTCATCTTGGATGAAATCAACTTAGAATGGTCTCTTCACTGGACAGACTTCGGCATGTGGCCTTTCTATAGTCACCATAAAATGAGGAACTGCAGTTACCAGTTAAAATCCATATTCATCACACAGAAGTGGCGTGACTCCTCAACTCTACATAATGATAATCTTTCCAACCATCAGCTAGAAGTGGGAGGGTATGAACCAGCATTTGGTGATGAGTATTAAAGGCAACATATAATTTGTCATCCAAATTTCTGACACTGAAAGAAACTACAATTAATAATTACTATAGTCATTAATATAGGTCTAAGTACTAATTAATCTAATTATGGATAATTATTTTGGGCATAAATGAGATTGTGTGCCTGATGTCCATACATGCACTATGCAGAAACCATGGCAGGTTTCTTATTATTGAAATATTTTACACTCACGACAGAGCAGGCATCATTGTCCCTGTTTGACAGATGAGCAAACTAAGGCTCTGAAAAAGTAAATAATTAAGTAAATCAAGAACCTGACTTGAACACAGTTTGTTATGTGGCCAAAAGTCTGTGATTTCCTGCCTTGGCCTACTATAAATAAGAGAACTTATGATAATATTTTTCTTAAAAATCTAACCAAGTAAAGAGTATACTTATATATACCCACCCCCCTCTCTCTGAAATACATAGTTATAAAGTACAAACTATCTGGTCAGAGGTCAAACAAAAGTAAATAAATCTGGAACTTCACAAATGCTTGGAAACTGTGACAGACAGTGTTGATTTCCAGCTCAGCGTAACTACACTGCATCCCTGTGGTGGCCTTCATCCTTCTAGAGTAACACCCTTGGCAAGACGTGCCTTAATAAAGGGGAACAGAGAGCCAAACTTCTACAACAGATACTGACTGAAGTCACTTCTTTTTCTTGATTCTCCTGAATCCTATGTATGGAACATGTGGATGTTGGTTCACAGTATTTACAATATGCATACAACCTGAGAAACACACTAAAACCCCTCAGAGCACGGCCACTTTACTAACTGGGATGTGTTCTGATATCACTGGGATATCAAAATTTAATATGTGAATATGTATGTGTGAGTGTGTATGTGTGACATGTGTGTGTGTGTATGTGTGTGTGTGTGTATGTGACTATGTGTGTATGTGTGCGTAATATACAAACCAAAACAATGACTGGCCTGGTAAGATATCCCTAAAGTAATAAGGTGTAGTAGTGGCACTTAAATCTTTGGGGTAACCAACAAATGTCTAAATTAGACATAAGGTCTGGTCAATAGGGATGAGCTCCCTCATAGGATATCAATTTCTTTGTGGTCAGCCCCAAATACATGTACATATGAGCAAAAACTAAATGGAGCCATAAATTTGAATGTGTATATACTCCTATATATAAAATTAAAGAAGAGGTCTTGAATTTGAGAGACAGGGGTACACAAGAGGAGTTTTGGAGTGCTGCAAATGCAGTAATCACACATGAGATTTTCAAAAAATATTTTGAATACAATTTAAAAATTACTCCACCATACGATCAAGACATTGCTTCAGTATTGTGAGGACCCTTATCAGACCAGTGAATAATGAAATATTAGATATTTTTATTGAAATTTTAAAATTATTGTATTTATTAAATATAAGTATAAATAAAATATTAAATATTTTTAATTTAAAATTAAATTAAAATAAAAACACACAAATACAATAATATAACTATTATTATATTTCATTTTCTGGAAATAAGTTGCTCATGGAAAATGCAATGAGTGAAATGCCCTAACAGTGGGTATTCTACTCATTATGCATGCTTTTTAATATTTGTTACATGTTATTTACTTATGAGAAACATGCATGCCACAGATCAGATATATAGGTCAGAGGAAAAATGGGAATTGGTTCTTTCCTTTCACCATGTGAGTCTTGGGGATAGAACTCGAGTCATAGCTTGGAGGCAAGTACCTTTATATGATGAGCCATGCTGCTGGCCAAAATGCAAGGTTTTTGCTGAATCATTGCAGCCACAGAAGGCAAGTCCACATCCAGTAAGAATTTATTCTAACAAGAACAAAGAACTTCCATTACATATTAGAAGGGATCCAATAGGCTCCTTCTGCCACTAGGTTGTTCACTGATTACCCCTCAGAATGATGCTATAATGAGGACTTAGTGCTGGCTTCTGCTGCTATCCAGATCAGCTTTAATGAGTGGAAGATCTTGTTGCTGAGCCTATGCATAACCTCCTTCTCTGGACCAAGGCCACTTTGTTCACAAGGCCACTTTGTTCATGAGCCCAAGGGGTAATGAAAGGTAACCACAGAAAGAGGCTGATTGATAAAGTCATGTTACCTACCTCACTAGTAAACTCTTCTTATGGTAGGCCACTGCTCAGGGATCGTTCCTACAGAGTACACACATCTTCACATATATTGACAATTGGCAGCATGGGCCCATACACCTCTTGCCCAGTCCTTCTTGTCACCAATTTTCCAATCACATTCCTTATAAATCCTTAGTTCTGAGTTAGTACAAGGGGACCAGGCCCTGTACACCACAGATGATCATTACTGATGCAACTGTAAGTGTGGAAGACTACTCGAAAGAGCAAATACTGGAGAGTCACCTTCTAGCATCACTCCAAGAAGCCCAGGGAAGGAACTCTTTATAGATAGACAGGCTCCAACTGGTGCCTACATGGCCATCCCAGCATCACTCACGTTGGCATCTTCTCTCTATTCTCTGACTACTAATTGAGTACTGCAATACTAAAATCTGCCATACTGTAAAGAAAAAGATTTTAGCAGAAACTTTAATATTATGTCATTTGTGACAGAAATATTGACATTAGCAACCTGTATTATAATAACTGTTTAAAAATTCGAAGTACTGCTTTGCTACTGAGTCCTTACTTTTCTCTATTCTTTCCGTTTCAAAGAGGTAGTTTTCCAGGGTGGTGCATCTTTGGCATACTGGTCAGGGGTTCCCATACTTCTACCCACTTCTGGTTCATTTTTTGGCTTAATTTTCCATTATCTGAGTTCTATCAGATGCCACCAATGAGATTTCTTTATGTAAAACATTCCTTTGTGCCTTTACATAGTCTACTTATATTTTTAAATATTTCATATGACAAATTGTTTTGCCATTTTTATGCAGTACACATGTGGTAATATGGCTTATAATGGCATTCTCCTCTTGAAGTTACATAACATTCAGAAGATGCCATTATGGTTTAGATCTTAGTATAAAGTCAATCACTTCTGGGTTTCTCTAACAGCTTGGTCATGGTACCCAGAGCCCTGGTCCAACCACTTCATTTACTGTTCTCAGCTCATCATTACAAAGGAGTAGAACTGCACAGAATAGAATACATTTGAATGTCCATCTGCTGTGCCTATTTGTTTTAAATGTATATGGATGTTTTGCCGTTCATATATGTCTGTGTATTATGTACACGTCTGGTGCCCATGGAGGCCAGAAGAGTAAGACCCCTTGGAACTGGAGTTACAGACAATTGTGAACTGCTATCTAGGTGCTAGGAATCTAACCTGGGTCCTCTGAAAGAGCAACCAGTGCTGTTATGCTGAAGAGCCATCTCTCAGCCATATACCTATTTATGTCCACTTCTATCCATTGAACCCAATAGAGCTAAATTAAATATATATTAAGAAGCAATTTTGATAATTAATTAGGCTTAAAATGCTTATTTTACAAACGTATGCCCAAGAGATTGCTCAAAACTGAGTCATTATTTCCTTACGTTGTTACTATTTTTAGAATTAACCTTACAGAAACCAACTGAAATATGTCATTGTGACTGCATTTCCCTTTGTTCTAAGGCTTAGTTGTTGATGCTGCACAAATCAGTAAACAATGAATGTCCTCAGCACTTGTGGAATTGCACATGTAATTTATTTGGGTATGCCTTCTAGCTTGCTTTATGTTGCTGTAATAAAACACTGGCTAAAATCAACTTGAGAAAGAAAGGGGTTTTATACCTTACAACTCACATCTTACAACTTCCAGGTCACACTCCATCACTGAGGAAGTCAAGGCAGGAACTCAGTCAGGAACCTGAAAGCAAGAACTGAAGCAGAGACCATGGAGAAATGTCGTTCACTGTCTTGCTTTCCTTGGTTTGCTCAACTTTCTTCCTTAAAGACTCAGGAAACCTGCCCCCCAACTCGGGAGCCATGGCTTAGCCACAGTGGGTTGAGACTTCCCACACCAATCATTAAGTCAAGAAAATACCCCACAAGCATTCCACGAAGCCAACCTTATGCAGTCAATTCCTCAGTTGAGGTTCCCTCTTCCCAGGTGACTCTAATTTGTGTCAAATTGACAATAAATTTTCTTTGCTTTTTATTTTCTATGCCAGGAAAAAAAATGTGAGTATGTTAAGACAAGAATGCATCTGTTAGGTGGAAGCAAAAACCTAGGTCTCTGTCTTAGTTCCAGCATCTTCACAGGTAGAAGTAGATTTTCTACAGGGTCAATAAGTCTTTACAAGCAGCGTGCTTTCTGCTAGGCACCGCATGATGTGCAGTGAACAGCATCATTTATTTTCATTGCTTCACACTTAATTGCTTGCTTCTTGCTTCTAACATTAAGCCAGAAGGTAGGAAGCAAAGATAATGAACTAAGTTGTGACTGTCATATTATAGACCATGCTCTAGCCCTGAAATTCAAGCTTTTAAAATACCAGCAGAAGAAACTAAGTTAGAAAATACTCCATCACTTTGTGACTATTGAGGCTGCAGAAACCTCTATGAAGACTAGAGGTCAAGGATGAAAAGAAACCAACTGACTATACCCATCAGCAACACAGTAAAAATTGACTCAGTAACACGTGTGTAACTAAATAAGCATCTGGACATACTATAAATTAACTGCTGGGTGACATAATACAAAACTCCATAGTTCTCATTCAAGATGTATTCTCTACTCCTAAACACTCTTTCTGTATAAATTTTAATCAAGCCTGTTTAAGTTATCACCTGAAAAGAACAGATCAAATAGCAACTGTATGTTGATAAATAAAAATGTATATATGTATATACATAGGCATATATATGTATATATATACAAATATGAATGCGTACTATGTATATATAATTATCATATATATATAATTATTTGCAGGCTGTTAAATGACACAATCAAAGCAAATGAGCATTTTCTGTGCCCAGAGGTATCTCAGTATGGCCCAGTTTTATAACTCCAAAATAAAGTTGTTTAATATTGAGACAAAACCAAATTAATAAATATCTATCTTTCGTCTCCAAATAAATAGAGTAGATATTTATTGAAAATTTGCAGCCAGACAGCAGTCTCTTTTTCCCACTACTACCTTTTAACAACACTTATGACACACACTTTATGTGCTCTCAATGGTGTCAAATCCATTATTAATCAGTTGTCCTTTGGAACCTGAAGCACTGCCTAGCAATGATAGAGTAACAAACACCACGGACTCTGATTTCCAGAGGTAATCTGATCTTTTGTTAGGAAAAAATCATATTGCATGAATATTGCTTACACTTGAGAAGTTTAGTACAGATTTAGTTTGAAGAAATGGCAGAGAGGAGAGGAACAAGAGCCCCTAGTCTTGCTCACCTCCAGAGTCACGAGTTCCCAGGCATCTCTCTTTTTTGAATCTAGATTTCCACGTTAGAAACACTCATTGCAACTTTTTCTAGCTCTCTCTCCATCCTTCGTGTTAAAGCTTCTATTCCTTCTCTGCTTAGTATCTATCTTTCACATTCCATCTGGTGTTTTGTCTGGACCCCTCTACCTGGTTTTATGTATCCCATCCATGCACCTGCAGATTTACAGTTCTCAGGGCCACAAAATGCTATTACCATGTAATTACTTTTAAAGATGTGACCTGCATAAGCACAAGTGTAACCAAGAATATGATACTGGAGTATATTTTTAATTGTGCCATCATTTCCTAAAACTTGAGACAGTCTTTGATAATAAGCTTCAAGGACCAAATTCACTTGGGAAATGCTGTCCACAAAATACTTTTCATAATAAATGCAAAACCACATGTAGTCGCTTAGTAAAGAACAGAGTTCAGTTGTTTCCTTAACTTCCCTGAGCTTGGAACCCACTTCTTATGAAATGCTTCTTAACATGTCTTTGAATACATCTGAAGGAATATTGGCTAAGAAGCTATAAGGATAAGCAATTTTTAGATAGTAATTTAAAAAGCAATCAATAGCCACATTAATGAAGCCATGTGGCTAATAAAGCAAATCAAAAACACATTCCAACTGTGATTTATGAGATTAATATGAATGGTGTATTTTAATAAATGTTGGAAACAGTCTCAAGGACTTGATTTGTTTGTATTCTGCATTGTAGAATCTAATTAAACAGTAGTGCTGGCTTCTGTTTAAGCCTCAGCACCAAGGGCCTTCTGTTGTTGGGAAAGTCCCTCCAATCAGATTGGGAAAATGATGCTGGCTGTTTGTGTGTTTACTGTTGGGCCACATATTTAGTTGTTTTTATGATTCTTTTCATCATCTGTTGAATTATTTATATTTAATTTTTTTAAAAGCTGATTCCTAACAATTAAATATGATCCTTTATGCTGAGAGGAGATGTAACTATTGGAAGAAAAGCAGATAGAAAGGCAGAGAAAGGGAGAGAAGGATTGAGGGAAGCAGAATCAACAAAAATAAAATATGTTTGAAAATACTCCAGGGAGGGGCTACAGAGATAGCTCAGCAGTTACGAGTACATCCTGCTCTTGCAAGAGCATCCAAATGCAGTTCCCAACACATGATAAGCAGCTTATGATATCCTATAACTCCAGTTTCAGAGAGATGGGATGCCTCTGTCTTCCTTGGGCTCCTGCACCTATACACACACACACAATTTTTGAATGTCCTAATAAAATGTAATACCTGATTAAAGAATAAATGAATAATTTCTAAAAAGAAAATGTATACTTCCTGGTACTTCAATGGACTTTCTTATTTATTAACTAATTCATTTAAGAAATATATGTTTATTGCGTGTGGTATGCCAGACATTTTCCTTGAATATCTCGAATGCATCAGTGAACACACAGACTAGGATTTCCTCCATTGTGGAATTTCTATTCTAGAGGGAAGAGAAGTGGTAGATGTTGGTCAATAATAATCATACTAAATGGGTTCTTTACATAATGTACCAAGTACATGTACAAGGCAGCCGGAGATAAACATAGGGAGTCAGATAAGGGACAGGAGAGAAATCTTAGCTGAGACATGGCTAGTGCAGAGTTAAGTGGAGTAACCCAGCATACGTCTCTTGACAAGCTGATATTTGACTTAGAACTTGAGATGAAGAAGTTTGAAAATGAAAGACATATTATTAAAGGAGCCCTTAGGTAGGAGAAAACCTGTCATGCCCCAGGAGAAGCAAAGAAGAATTGGCTGAGCAGAGGAAGCAAGAAGGAAAGCAAGAAACAAGAGCAGATGTTACAGGAATCTGAAAATGTAAATGCTGTTGGCCATTCAGTGTTAAGGATTTTGATCTCAACTTTAATACAATAGGCAACAACTTAAAAGATTTTCAGAAGGATAATATAATCACATCATAGCTAGCGAGAAGAATAGACTACAGGACACAGACTGAGTGACAAAGGACAGTTAAATAACACAGCAGGAAAACTTAATACTCTACAAAAATTAGTTCAAACTGGATCATGGATCCAGATGTAAAATTAAAAAAAAAACTGCAACGACTCTAGAAAGTAACTGAAGAAAAACCATGAATCAGTGCTGACAGCAAAGGTGTGGTCCCTGGAAGGAAGAACTGATATGTTGGATATCAGTAAAATGAAAGTTTTCAACTCTGCTAAGGACCTTGTCAAAAGAGAATTAAAACCGCAAATCCCCACAAGCTACAGAAGGGGACATCATGTTTGTGAAAGAATGTCTGAAAAAAGATTTTGTTCTTCCTCCAGATTACACAACGAACAAGCAAACAACAAGAAAAAGCTCAGTAAATAGGAAGCAAACAACCTGTGCTAACAACAGAGCAGACCTGATGGAAACTCACCAAAGAAGATGTACAGAGGACTAATCAGCATAATAACATGTTCTTTGTGTCCTGTCATTACAGTGAGATTTTACCACACATGTACTAGAATAGCACAAACCTAGAGTACAGGCAACATAACCTTCTAGTGAGGATGTGGAAGGAAGAAATTCTTACCCTTGCTGATAGTCATGCAAAAGGCTACAACCATTTTGGACAATGGTGTTCTAGTCTCTTTCCTGTTGCTTTCATAAAACACCATGACCTCAAGCAACCAGGGGAGGAAAGAATTTATTTCATCTTATACTTTCAAATCCTAGTCCATCATTGAGTCAGGAAATCAGGGCAGGAGTGTAAGGCAGGACTGCTTGCTATTCCAAGGAGCCTAACCACAGGCTAAGGAATTCATTAAGTCAAGAAGTACACCAGAAACCATGAACAAATGGTTCTTGACAGACTTTGACAGAATAATTCTTGACAGAATTAGCTGGCAGGCTCTTGCTTAGATAGCTTTCTTACACAGTCCAAGTCAAAAGCTTAGGGATAGTGCCACCCACAATGGGCCCTTCTGTATCAATTAATAGTCAAGACAATTTCCCCATAGACATCCCCTCTGATCCAGGCAATTTCTTGATTAAGGCTTTCCATCTAGATGACTCTAGGCTGTGTCTAGTTGACAGTTAAAGCTAATTGGACTGCTTCCTACAAAATTAAGCATTTAAAAATAAAATGCAATAATTGTACATCTTGGTACTATTTATTCAAAGGAGTTGAAAACGTATGTTCACACCAAAATTTATATTAGAGTTTAACAGCAACTTCATTCATAATTGCCTAAACAAGAAAGCAACCAAGGCTTCTTTCAATGGATGAATGGATAGACTGTGCTACATATAAACCAGCAGTTCTTAACCTATAGGCCGTGACCCCTTTAGGTGTTGAATAACCCTTTCACAGGGGTCCCCTAAAACCATCTGCAAATCAAATATTTATATTATGATTCTCATAACAGTAGCAAAATTATTAGTTATGAAGTAGAAATGAAGATAATTTTATGGTTGGGGTCACCACAATATGAGGAACTGTTTTATAGGGTCACAGCATTAGGAAGGCTGAGAATCACTGATCTAGACAATGGAGTGCTGCCCAGCACTGAGCAGGAGTAAGCCAGTAAGCCACACAGACATGTAGGAAATATATATGGACATCACTAAGCAAAAGAAGCCAATATAAGAAACCAATGTAATTCCCACTCTATGATATTCTGGAAAAGAAAAAGACTATGTTTCCAGAGTTTCTGGGGTTGGGAATGAACAGGCAGAGCACCAAAAGTGTTTGGTACAATAAAAAAAAATGTTCCATGTAATGCTATAATGGCAGTTATATAACACTATGTACTGTCTAAATCCATAGAAAGCACAGCATGAAGACAAACTCTGGTTTACACTGTGGACTTTAGATAATGATAAATCCTCTTAGACTCTTCAGTCGTACCAACTGGATGGGAATATTGCTAATGGAGAAGTAATTCATCCATGGATCATGCCAGAGGAGATAAGGGAAACTTTTCTACCTTTTACTCAATTTTGCTATGAATCTAAAGGTACTCAAGAATGGCATCTTAATTAAGAAACAAAAATATGTCTTGGGCATATGTACAATTATTCTCTAAAAGATATAAGATGACTTGCAAATTTTGGTTTCTAGGAAGGCATCTTTTAGCATGTACATAGAAGTCAAGATAAATTAATGAGTACAAATAGATATTTGTATATTTTTTTTAGCTATTTTAGAAGGCAAGAACTCCTGAATCATTCCCTTTGCCTGGTTTTGGTGTATCCATCCTCCATGGCATTAAAAATAAATAAATAAATATTAACAAGCTTATTTTATGAAGAGTTTACAAAAAACATGAAAGGCCAGAAAACCACCGAACACTCTTCAGAATCATAGATGATATGTACAGAATGATAATGCCCATGAGAATAACCAGATAAATAATAAAACATGTGTCAGTCACAGCTGCTTAGTGGCTGATAAGAATAGTATTTTTCAATATGGTTCCATAAAGATCAGAGGACAAGCAGTACAATATGCACTAATTTGTGTCATTTGTTTCTCTGCCATCTTTACCATAAAGGCAAAACATCATAGGCATCTGGAAGTGTGCTGGTGAGAACAGGATGAGAGTGCACGTGGGATGAAATGACAGTCGCTTTCTCTGCCTCCGTCTAGACACAGGACTTGCTCAAACCCCATTGGCTAAAAATATTCATGCACCCCATCTGAATGCTAGGGTGCTAAGAAGTATAGTTAGACAGCTTGATTATCTTCCTTGAAAAATTGATTTAATGAGTACTTGTCATTTCCCACAAGCCATAGATAATACCGTGCCTTCATATAAATTATTAGAGCAAAATTTCTCATTTGGTTCATACAGTAGAATACAGAGAATTCATCAATATTGACTATTATTCCAATATTTAACAGTCTCCTGTAGCCACTGTGTGATGATGACTCCACAGCCCATTATGAAACCCTGCTGTTAATAAAATTAGAGATTCAGATTTGGAAAGTCTGATGTTCCTATATGAGAGGAAAGCTTCAGCAAAGCTACTCCAGAGTGTTCCAGTCACATACAGGTTACTAGGGAAATTAAACAAAACAGAAGTTGAGATGATCTTTTAAAGACTAAATAAATGTGTGCAGATGGATATTTAGATATGAGAAATAGGATATAAGAAAAAATTTTGCCAGATAAGAGTAAAAGGAGGTACAGTGGAGCTGAAACAGTCTGAGATAGGGGCTTGAGCTGTATCACAAAAGGGTTTGTCTAAGATTCTAAGAACTAGATGCTTCCTCTTGCATCAGAACATCATTTCCAAACAAAGCACAAGACCAATGTAGTATACAAGGTCTACTTTGAAGCAGTGCTAATCTGCAGATACCATAAGGACCATGTGCTTATATGCAGAACATCTCATCTCTTCCTTCTCATACAAAGAATAATTAGCAGCATCATAAGATTCAGCATTTCAAATAAAGAAAGCATAGCCTGGCAGGATTTCAGCTAATGTATTCTGTGCCTGGCCTTCTTTCTTGGAATCAACAGACTGACTGGGGAAGCTGGAGATCCCAGCAACGGTAGCAAGGCTATCTGAGAAGAACCACAACAGTTGGCACACCGTAACCCTCACTCTCAATACCCCTCACTCTTTTCTTTCCCTCTGTCCCAACAAAGCAATGATTGATGACACTGCCCTTTGTATAAGAAAGGTAGCTGGAGAAGAAGAGAGAGATGAGCAGCACCCTGACAGCTCCACACAGCCCCCTTCCTGACCTGAGATAGAGTACTTTCAACAGAAGGGAAATGGGATGGGATGAATCCCAGTGGGTGATACCAAGAAAGCAGAGAGACACACTGGAACTGGTGCAGATGAAATCCTTGCTAGGGAGGGCCTCCAGTCTGGAAAAGATGGCATTGAACAGTCTGTTGCTGTTCCTCCTGCTATAGACTCTTAACATGGTTATAGGAGACAACAAAAGGAGTCCAAGTAGAACTGAGCCCAGGGTCACATGACTGGCCTTGCTTTCTTCCCAGTGTTTTCTAGCATCAGGTCTTTGACATAATTTGTTAAAATGTTCGATACAACATCAGGTATCAAGTCCAAGCTCATGTTTTCACGTGTGGATATCTGTTTGCCTCAACACAAAAAGTGCAAACAATAAAGAAGGAATGGATCATTTGGACTTCTTCCAAATAAAACAAAAGTAATGGTAACAATAGACTAGTTAACCTTCTGAAGCCTGCTATCAAGAAAGTGAGGCTAATTCGCCAATGGAAACAAGTACCTGCAAACCACGTAGCTGTAGAGGTACTTATTTACAGGTTACATATACAATACTTAAAATCTGATAGTAAACAGAAAGACGGCTGAATGCCAAAATGGAAAAACAACTGGAATAAAAATTTCTCCAAAGACATGGAAATGACCAATAAACCCATGGAAATACTCCCCAAAACATTCATCATTAGGGGAATGCAAGTCAAACCCACAATGAAACAGTATTATGTACTCACAAGTTTGACCAGAATAGAACAGGTGTTGCTGAAGATGTAGACTGTCAGAGGTGTGTGTGTGACTGTAAATTTTGCAGCCACAGTTACACAAAGTTCAGCATAGCATTACCTTTCAGCACAGCCATTTACCTGTAAAACGATACCAAAGAGAAACAGAAACATACATACATCCAAAAATTGTGTATGAGTGAATATATAGCAAAGTGACAGAAACAATTCAAAACTCTACTAGATGAGGAATAGATAAACAAAAATGATATGTCCCTGGGATAAATATCATTTGGCTATAAGAAAGATGAAGTACTGATAACATTCTACGGCATAGAACAGCTTTTAAAACATTTCACCCAGTGAAGGAAACCAGTCACAGAAGACTACATTTCACATGAGTCTACTTATATTAAATTTCTACAAGGCAAACATATAGAGATGGTTTGTTTAGGTCTACCTGAACCAGGGAGAGGAATGAAGGACATGGAGTTTCTCTTGTGAGTAATAATAATGTTTTAAAATATATTGCAATGATGGCTGCCCAACATTGAGAATCCATAAAACCTACCTGGCTGTATACTTTAAGTGAGTGAACTAGATGGCACATGACTTAAATTTCATGAAGTGTCACCAAAATAAACAGGAGTAAGTATATCAACCGCTACTAAAATGACTTTAGAACAAAGAAAATTACCAGACAGGAATGTTGCACATTGAAGCAAGATCAACATGAAAATCAGAATAGTTCTGAATATGCAAAAACAAAACCTCATGCTGTGAAACAGGTGGAAAGGAAAAATTCAGGAACCTGCATTTCCACCTGGAAACTCCTCATTGCTCATAGATCTGTTAATAAAGAGCTACCGAGATAGCCCTGCAGGGCCAGAGGACCTAATTCCACTGACATTCCTGAACAGAACTATATGAACACTCCAACAACAGCAGAGCACACAACTTTTTCCACAAGAGCCCACAGAGCATTCACCAAAATAGGCTACATCTAATGCTGTAAAGTGAACCTTAAGAAACACAAATAATTTTGAAGTCATATAAAGTATATGCTCCAGCCATATAGAATGAAATCAGAAATCAGTAGCCAGATAGACAACAGGAAAATGCATACATTTGGGGATTAAAGACACTTCCAGATACCTCCTACTCAACAAAGAAAAATGCAAAAGAAATTGAAAAATAGAACAGTGGGAAAGTCAAAACAGCATTTACCAAAGCACGGATGATGCAACATGTACATTACTGAGAGGTAACTTCAGAAAAGTAATGTTTGCATTAGGAGAAAAAAAAAGAAACGTATCAGATCAATAATCCATCTTCCTACTAAGGAACTAGAAAAAGAAGAGAAAAGTAAACCCAAAGCACATAGTTGGGAAGGGGGAAATAATACAGATTAGAGTATATATCAGTGGGATTGAAATGGGCACCCAATAGAGAAAATTAATGAAATAATGCTGTTCTTCGAAAACTATCAATGTCAAAATCTATAGCAAAATTGAAGAGGCTAAAAATGGAGAAGATACAAATTCTAGCATCAGGAATGAAATTCAGGTTGCCTCTGCACACTGAGATATAATATTACTTTTGTCCATCATGGCAGCCCATGCATGCTGTGTGCGTCTCACACTAAACAAGTCCACAGGTAATAACTGTGAGAAGGCAGGAGTGTGGCCATGATTGATGTGCCCCAGGGAAATGTGGCCATGGCCTCATAGCCATGTGATCACTTGATGTGCAGACATTAAGTGAAATTCCAGTGGTGTTCTCATTCCCAGGAGCTAAATAATGGGAAAGATCTGAGTAGAGATCTGTTTAGGCAATGCTAACGGCTAGAGCAAAGGCCTTGCGGCACAGAAAATACTGGTGTACTTAAGGATAGAAGACCAGCCAGTGTGGCTGAGACGTAGTTGCAAGAGCAACAATGGTAGAGGGGAAAGTGGAAAAGGCATACAGCGGGCGAGGACACCTAGCCTGGGGCAGGTGCATCTCTTGCAAAGGGAGAGCACTTGGGGAATTTTAAAGCAGGAAAATGGCTTTGTTCTAAGCAGTGTTTTGAAAGATCCCTGAAAATGCTATTCAAGAATGAATGATGAAGGACTGGAGAGATGGCTCGTGTTTCAGAGCACTGGCTGCTCTTCTAGAGGACCCAATCTCTGTTCCCAGCACCCACGGAGTAGCTCACAACAGCCAGTAACTCAAGTTCCAGGGCATCCAACTCCCTCTCCTGGCCTCTACAGGCACCTCCATACACGTGGTGCCCAGACATACATACAAGTCACTCAAACACACACATAAGCAAACAATAATTCTAGAAGTAGAGGGAGAGAGAAAAGGATGAAGAACTGGCCCAGGAGGCTGTTCTGGTTAGATTGTATGTCATCTCAACACAGACTAGAGTCATTTGGGAAGACAGAACTTCAACTGAGAAAATGCCTCCACCACACTGACCTGTAGGCAAGCCTATGAGGCAATTTCTTGATGAATAATTGATATAAATGGGCCCATCCCACAGGAGGCAGTGCCACGCCTGTGTGGGTGGTCCTGAATGGTATAATAAAAGAAGCCATATGGGGCAAGCCAACAAGTAGCCACCCTCTCCAGTCTCAGTTTCAGCTCCTGCCTTCATACTTTTGTCTTGAGTTCCTGCCCTGACTTACCTAGGTGCCAGATGGTGGCATGGAATAAAACCTTGATTCTCCAAAATGATTTTTGTCATGATGTCTATCTGTGGCAGGAACCAGGCCTGCCGCTAAACAGCATGTATGCGTGCGTGGTTTGCCAAAACAGCGTGCACAAACAGCTCGCATGCGCGGCTGGGCTCCCACTTAGGATTGGCCCAGAACATGCTCTGGCATGCCCTGAGATAGCTCGCCATTGATGCATGCGCAGTTAAGACTTCCTGTTGGAGCCAACCTGAAAGCCCTCCCATGGACCCTGAGACAGATGACGGAGCGAGATGCAAGCCCCGTGAAAGAGCCACAACAGCAGCCTGCAGTCCAGGAGCCAATGGGACGCTGGGCAAGGCTTTAAAAGTGGTCCTTCTTTCTGGAATAAAGGAGTCTGCTTTTCCACTTACCTGACTCCCAGAGCCTGAATTGTTGGTTCGGTGTCAGCTCACCCCTGCCCACAAGGGTCCTGTGAATGGGCACGAGCAACATCTATGATAGCAGCAGAAAGCAAACTAAGAAAGAGAGTCGCTTGATAAGGCTTTAGAAACAAAAAAGGAACACATCCTGACATGTGAAAATCTCTAGGCTCAACACTCACAGTTTGCATGAGCAATCCCGCATGGAGACTGACTCCTAGCATGGACTCACCCACAGTGAATAGCTGCTTGCCTTTTGCTCCCAGATGCACTTACTATGTGTTTTCCTGACTTGGTTGTAATTACCTTGGCATAGCACCAGAAAAGATGCAAGTGTAGTAGGTGCCACATCTGCTATTAGAAAAGAGCCCATACCATGTGCCTGACCATTTATCTTCCATGCTAATTTCACCAGTAACGTAAGTTGGTGGACTTTTTTTTTTAATTTTTAATGAGTTTATATGGTTTTCAGAAGACTTTTCACAATTGGTTTGGTTCTTGCTTAATTCTTAGTAGCATTTCAAATAATAAGAATGACACTACACTCGTTAAAAAAATCTTTCCATAATTCAAAGTTTATTTCACTATTATTGTTTTTAAGAAAGGTTTATATGATGTTTGCTTGTATGACAGCTATCTGAATATCAATATATAATAAAATAACCTAAAGTATATCAAAATAGCTGGTTTTCTAAGCAGATTCATGGCTAATGTTAGTTTTTATGGTTTTTTTTTTTTTTGTTTTTAAAGGCAGAGTTCTTTAAAAATGTGCAAGTGCAATCTTACTAACCAATAATATGATTTCTCTGCAGCTCAGAAACATGACTTCTCTGTCATTACCAGGAATGGAAATCCTACTTCCTATCTCTGCCTCATTCTCTGTCACATGTAGCATCCTCTAAGTCAATGGAGCTGAGCATTTGTAGCTAGTGTTTAAAAAGATCAGCATCTGTTGGGCAATGGTGGCACATGCCTTTAATCCCAGCACTCAGGAGGCAGAGGCAGACGGATCTCTGTGAGTTCGAGGCCAGCCTGATCTCCAGAGTGAGTTCCAGGACAGCCAGAGTTACAACAGAGAAACTCTGTCTCAAAAAACAAAACAAAACAAGAGAAGAGGAGGAGGAGAAGAAGGAGAAAGAGGAAGAAGAGGAGGAGGAGGAAAAGGAGGAGTAAAAGAAGGAAGAAAGAAAGAAAGGAAGGAAGGAAGGAAGGAAGGAAGGAAGGAAGGAAGGAAGGAAGGAAAGAAGGAAGGAAAGAAGATAGAAAGGAAAGGAAAAGATCAGCTTTTACCTTCTAAAAGTCCCCAAAATTGGACAAAGTCACTGACCTTCACAAAAATATGACAGAGACTTTTTTTTTTTGACACATCTGGAATTCTGTCAGTTTCTGTCCCTCCATCCATGAAGATAGAGGGTGACTTCTGTAACTGGGTATCAGAGCCCAAAACACAGTAAACCACCAAATGACATTACTAGTGTGTTTAAGCACCTTAAATTCCCTTATCCAATCAGGCTAAAACCAGAGAAAAGATACTTTTGTGTTGGAAGCTTGAATTAATAAGTATACTAAAGCAAAACGTGTATTTTGAGTCATTTTATTAACATATACAGAACAGTCTTAAGGCTGATTTTTCTTTTTCACAGATATTCACTGTGTCTGAAAGAAGATTCTGTTGAAAAATTTGCAACAAGGAGGCTTTGTCTTCAACTGACACTGATAAGATATGACTGGGAAGGGAGGAACATTTGGCTGTGTTTTATACACATATTGGCAATCTGGAATAATCTATTTAAATTAAGGAAAAATTTCCATTTCAAAAATGATATTAACTCTTGTATTCCCAGCGCACATTAGTAACAGGACTAAGTGAGAGATCCTTTTATTATTCTCTTATTCATTAATTTGATGTACATTTATCTTTATTTATTTGTCACAATATTATGTCAGTAGTATTCTAAGCACAGAGTGCACAGCTATGTATGAATGAAGCAAAGTGCCATTTTTGAGAGGCTATTCTATAGTGGAATTTGTCAACATTCAGTGATTCATATTATGTGACAAACCTCACACAGGTTCTTAGACTCTAGTCTGCTCTGCAAGGGTCTCCTGAATGTCTGCCCAGAATTCTTTCTGGGCCGGCATTCACATTGGACGGTAGAAGCCGCAGGATATCTCCCTTCACCATGGCTACCTGCATCCTGGCAACTGCCATCCTTCATCTCAGTTCCATAGCAGCTGCCCTTCTGAACTGCCTTCAGACTTGTCAACCTGAGCTACTGGAAATGTCTGCTCTACTCCCTGCGGCTGGAGCTGGCTGGGCCAGACCTTTCCCGATGCTGCACCAGGTATGTTCTTGACCATGGACTACAGGGCTTCAGAAGTTCTAGCATCCTCCCAGTCAAGAAGCCTTCTTGCTTCTGTATGTAGTAGTCTACATACTCTTTTTTATTTAATTAAAAATAATTTTTTTTCATGCAGTATATTTCGATCACGGTTTCCACTCCCGCGTCTTCTCCCATATCCTCCCAATTCACCACCCACCCAAATCCACACCCTTTCTTTCTCTCATTAGAAAACAAATGAACAACAACAAAAAAACAGAATAGAGTAAAACAAGGGGGGAGCAAAGAAAAAGCATGAGAAACACAGGCAGATGCAGAGACACACAGAGAAATCCCATAATAATATAAAAATGTAAACCATAATATATAAACAAATGACCTGTAAGGTAAAGAAAATAACCAGACTAAAAAACACCTCCATAAAAGTACCATTGAATTTATTTTTTATTGTTCATCTACTTCTGGGCATGGGGCCTGCCCTTAAATGTGGTTTGTATACCCAGTGAGTCTCCGCTAGAGAAAATTTACTTTTTCCTTTGTGAGTGGTTGTCAAAATTGGAGATACCTTCTTGGTTAGGGACGGGGGCTTTCCCTCTCAGAGCTGGGCCCCTATATGGCTTAGACCTGTATAGGCTTTGTGCATGCTGCACAATCTGTATAAATTAATATGCATCAAAGCTGACGTGTCTAGAAGGCCTTGTTTCCTTGTTTCCTCCATCTCTACTGGCTTTTATAGTCTTTCTGCCTCCCTTTCCACAGAATCCCCTAAGGTCCAAGGGGAGAGATTTGATGGAGACTTTCTGTGTAAGACTGTATGCTACAGGGCCTCTCACTCTCTACACATTGTTCATTACTGGGTCTTCGTATCTGTTCCCCTGGAAGCTTCTCTATTAATAACTGAGCAGGGCATTGATCAATGAGTGTAGCAGAATTTCTTTAGAAATCATTTTATTGCTATGTTCCTTTAGCAGAACAATAGTATTTGGTTTTCCCCTAAGTCCATGGTCTAGGGTCCTGGCCACCCAAGCAATGTCAGACATAGCTTTCATATCATGGAGTAGACCTTGAATCAAATATATAGTGGTTGGTCACTCCCACAACTTTTGTGCCACCATTGCATAAGCATATCTTTCAGACACACCACCAATGTAGATCAAAGAGTTTGTAGCTGGGTTGGTGCTTACCTTTTTCCTCTGGTAGCGTGCAGACTATCTTTCGGTACCACAAAGACTATTCAATAGAGTGAAGGCTCTATAGGGAAGCACCAGCTCAATTTCTCCATGTTCAGTGACTTGTGTCACTGTTTTCTTTAGCAATACGGCCTTGCCATCTGTTTGTGGAAAGCAATCAATAGCCTTGGCAATAGCCTGGGGTTTTGGGGGGTTTCCATATGGTTCTTTGGTCAACAACGCAATTAGATGCAACCTATTCCTGGCACTGGAGATTTCATCTGGTGGCAAGAGATGCTGAGTTGGGGCTTTGTCTCCTCCAGTATTTGGTGATTTAATTTAGATTTCTTTCACATATGTATATATTTTAAGAAGCCTCTACTATAGTAGGTTTCCATATGACCTCTCAAATGGTCCTTAGTCTTAGCTATCCCTTACCACAATCTCTCCATTGCCACCTACTTCCCCGCCCCTGAAATCCACCCCAGGAAATGTCCGAAATTGTCACTGGGCTGTTTCATTGTTTCCAAACACAGGTAAGACAAAATTTAATAGTGAATTAGGCATGCTAAAATTGGATACGATAAATAAATTTTTATAACAATACACTGCATCAAAAGTTACATGCATCTGACCTCTACCTCAATCCCTTAAAGTAGGTAGCATAGACAGGGTAGATAGATACAATATGAAACGCGATGATTCAATTTATTCCAGTCAGAATAGAATGGCCAACATGAAATTTCCTTCTGCTGTAGAGAATTATGTAAAATTAAGAACTTATAACTTGTATATTTTTAGAATTTTCAATTTTCTAATAATATGTTTGACCTTAGATAACTATACCACAGAAAATAAAACCCTAAGTCAGGCCTAGTGATGTTTTTTTGTAAATCCTCCCAGGAAGATGAAGCAGGAAGATTACAAGTTCAAGGCCAATAGGAACTACCTCATAAAACCCTATCAGAAGTACAGAAGGCAGAGAGAAAGGGAGGGGGAGGGAGGAAATTCAGGACAGAGAGAACTGTGAGGAATCCTACCCTCCCAGCCAGATCCATTGCACATAGCTTCTTCACTTGCTTAAGCTTCCTTCGCTTAGAAAAGGACAGCAGTACCAAGCGCTGCCTGTTCCAAGCGCTGCCTGTTGCTGAGCTCACCTAGCAGATGTTTGAGTCCAAGAACATGAGGACTACCTGCAACCTACACGGGGTAGCTTCCTGACCACAGCTTGCATATTCTGTGGTTGAACACCCGTGAATGAGGTAGGTGAACAGATGCTCAGTGCGCAGAACAAGAGCAGCAGCAACTTTGTGGTGTGGGTCCCTAACAATATGAAAATGACTTTGTGAGATCCTCCACAAAGCCTCAAGATGTCAGCCACCTTCATTGGCAACAGTACTGGTTGCTAATGATCCAGGAGCTGTTCAAACCCATCTCAGAGCAGTTCACATCGTGTTTCAGCTCAAGACCTTCCGGCACACAGGCAACAGCATGAACAAGATAGAGTTTATCAAGGTAGAGAGGAACATGAATGACCTGGTGTCCGAGTCTCAGCAATACCAGGACACTGAGGCTGATGAACAAGGCCAGTTTGAGGAGGAAGAAGGTAAGAGTATGGATCTCATCTGTTGCTGGTGGGAGTGCAAATTTATACAGCCACTGTGGAAATCAGTGTGTCATTTCCTCAGGAAGATGGGAATCAACCTACAAGATCCACCTATACCATTTTTTGACATATACCCAAGGATGCTTTATCCTACCACAGATACACAAGTGCTCAACCATGTGGATTGCTGCTTAAACATAATAGCCAGAAATTTGCAAATGGGGCTACTCCAGTACCCTGTCTTAACCTATGGTCCCCATCCCTGGGTACCAAACACCCTCCCCTGCCTTTTTCCTATAAATGTAACCATCATTGCTTCAATAAACTAAGATGTTCCACTGACAACACTCTCCTGAGAAACCTGTACATTCTCATCAGACGGATCGGTGCACCATAGCTCCTGCCACACAGTTTCCTGCCCACGAGCCCGAGGAAGCCACCCTAGGATAATAATTTACAACAAGGAGCTGTTCACATCATCCCATTAGAGTAAATACAGCCAGAGACCTCTTTCCCAGTGTGTGCACATGACCCTGTGAAGCTCTTAGAATCCAGGAGTGGGTCTCAGGGAGAAAGATGAATGAACTGCTGAGTGAAGACATGAAAGAGATGCAGTTCATCTTGAAATGCAAGTTAAACCAACAAAGACAAACAATATATAAGGGGAGATACAAAAGCTATAACCAAAGACCTTCTCGAAGAAAATGTCCCAAACTAGATTTTGAAGGTCACAGTGACACATTTTGAGACCTTCACAAGTACCCAATCAGGTTACTACTTTTTGATTGCAAAGATTAAAGAGGCTATGTTCAGTTGGAGTGTTGACTTGGTGCTTCTGAGCACTTGCTGTGTTTGAAAAGGATCTGAGTTGAATTCCCTGCATCCATAGCAAGCTGTAACTCCTGTAACTGCTGTGACTGCCTATAATCCAGCTTGATTGGATTTGACAGCTTTGGAGCCCATGGGCACTTGTACTCACATGCACACAAACCCCTGCCACACATACACACATAATTTAAAAACTAAAATTAAAAATTATGACCATACATCTCCTAATAATGAGAGACACAGTTACAACTAGTCATCTCTTATCAGCAAACAAGGCATCTAGCACCAGAACAGGGTTACATTCAGTTGAGTTGTTGGCCAAGGTCCCATAGAAATCCTCAGACAACCAAGGCTGTTGCTAAGACAGTGGGCTGCTTTCCACAAACTGACATCAGAACCCCATTGCTGAGGACCACACCCATACAACTCATTGAATACAGAGAAGTCAAGCTGGTGCCCACATGGAGCCTTCATCCCTATGTTTGAGCATCTTTGGTATGGGAAGATACTCTGTAGGCTACCAAAAGAGGAATGTAAACACCAACTTAGTCACAAAACCTTAGACCTATAATCTATCCTGCCTGCAAGATATGCTAGGCCAACAGTGGCACAGAACTTGTAGGAGTAGCCAACCAAAGTCTGATTTGACTTAAAGCACACTCCATGAGATAGAATGGACCCAGGACTGCTTGCATAACCATGGACCAAAGACTACATAGCCCAAAACCCTAGGATGAAAACCAAAACACTACTGACCTAAAAAACTGTGTAAATAAAATTACTCCTACATAGATCAATGCCTTACTCAGTCATCCTCAGAGAAGTTTCCTCCTGCAACAAATAGGAAAATATGCAGAGACCCACAGCCAGACATTATTCAGAGAGTCCTTGGAACACACAGCTCTAAATGGGATATCTCCATCAAACCCTTACACTCAGTCAGGGAACCCTGCAGAAGAGAAGGCAGAGAGAGTGTAAGAGCCCAAGGGGATGGAGGATACCAGGAGAACAAGGCCCTACAAATCAAGTGAGCAAAAGTCATATGAACTCAGAGAGACTGAAGCAATGAGCACAGGACCTACATGGGTCTACACCAAGTTCTCTGTGTATGTATAACTATAGCTACTAGCTTAGTATTTTTATGGGACTCCTGAGTGTGTGAATGAATGGTCTCTGATTCTTATTCCTACTCTTGGGGCTCTTTTTCTTCTCTTGGGTTGCCTTATCCAGCTTTGATGTGACAACTTTTTTTTAAAAAATCATATCATATATTATTTTGTCATGTTTGGTTATTATCTCTTAGAAGCCTGTTCTTTTCTGATGAGAGACAGAAAGGGAATCTGAAGGAGAGGGGAGGTGGGGATGAACTAGGAGGAGTAGAGGGAGGAGAAACTGTAATCAGGACATATTGTATGAGAAAATAATCTATTTTCAATAATAGAAAAAAATTTCTGGTATAGTGGAATGTGGATTTTGTTTGCCTTTCTTGCTTATAGGAGAATTATAGGAAGAAGATGTAGAAAGGATTCATGTGCATTCATGTGTATTTCTCCATATAAGAAGAAAACAAAAATATTAAGACCTACTAGCATCCATTAATAAAGCACACAATTGTATTTTACCTCTTACTGCAACATTAAATGCCCATGAGAGCATGGGTTAATGCTTCTAGTTTCCAGCAAACAAATTGAGAACTAATACTTTTAAATAAGCAATATTTTAATGAATTGAAACATGAAAAAATAATTCTTAGATAAGGAAATAATTAAAATAAACACTTTCTATGGGACTATCTCAAAAAAAAAAAATGGAAACTCAAATACACAATGCACATGACAATCATGATGAAAATCTCAAGTTGAAACAAGAGGCTGGTTGTACTCATTGAAAGGAGTTAAATGTAGAATTAAATCTTAGTAATCTTTTTGTAAATAGCTATTAAGTTAAAACTTAGTGTCAAAACTAATTTGCAAGAAAAACTATAACATAAAAATATCCAATTAAATAAGTATATGACACCAGGTGGTGGCACGTGCCTTTAATCTCAGCACTCGGGAGGCAGAGGCAGGCAGATCTCTGTGAGGTTGAGGCCAGCCTGGTCTACAGAGTGAGTTCCAAAACAGCCACAGTTACAACAGAGATACAATGTCTTGAAAAATAAAAAAGAAGATGAAGATGAAGAAAGTTACAAACTCTCATAATGCAAAATGACAAAGAATTTGACATTCACTGTAAAGTCAGTATTTAAACACACACAAAAAGAATAGTTGATGTCTCAGAGTCATTCCTAGACAAATACCATTAAAAGCACACATATAAAAGTGTGGCAGGTAAACCTAAAAGGCAAATATTGATACTATTAATTTCCAACAGATCATAATTCACATTTGCATATATATTCACATAAAACAAGATCAGAACAGAGCATCAAAAATAGTCGTTCTTTGTAATTATAAATTATAAACTGAGTAATATAGCCTCACGGTAATTAAGACTCTTGAATTAGAAAAAAAATTGAAAAACTAGTTTTATGGGAAAGTTTAACATAAGTCACTTAGCCATATTTAAATTAAAGAGGCAAACAGTGATATGTATGGCATCTGTCATGGTAAGGCTGAAAGATGGTTCAAAGAGTAAGAACCCTTGCCTTGCAAGCATAAGGACCCCAGGTCAGATCCCAGCACTCATATAAAAAGCCAAGGATGGATTTCCCAATACTTGTATGTTGCTCGTGCCCATTCACAGGACCCGTGGGGGCAGGGGTGAGCTGGTGCAGAACCAACCACACAGGCTCTGGGAGTCAGGTAAGTGGCAAAAGCAGACTCCTTTATTCCAGGAAGAGGGACCCCTTTTAAAGCCTTGCCCAGCGTCCCACTGGCTTCTATACTGAAGACTGATGTTGTGGCTCTTTCACATCGGCTTGCGTCTCACCATATCATCTGTCTCTGGGTCCTTTGGCAAGTTTTCAGGTTGGCTCCAACAGGAAGTCTTAACTGCGCATGAGTCAATGGTGGGCCTATCTCCGGGCATGCCCAGCTGCGCATGCGCACTTGTGCTGGTTGTTTTGGCAAACCGTGCATATCCGTTGTTCAGCAGTCCCGGTTCCTGCCACACTTGTAGAGGGCGGAAATAGGAGGATCGTTAGCCACAAGGCTAGCTTTCAGGTTCAGTAAGAGATTCTACCTCAAAGAAACATGGCAGAGAGTGATAGAGCAGGATATCTATTATCTTCGCCAGGCTCCAGGTCTCAAACACAGGTAGGGTGACATTTTCCTTGAAGAAAATAGAATATATTTATTCCTGTATTTTTTTTTTTTTTGCTTTGCCCCAAAACAAGACAGATATGCACTCCCACCTCTCCCTGCAGTGTTCTCCCCATGATGCTGGGGTTATGGGATGTCCTCCAACTTCTGCCATTCTCAGAAGTGATACTTTAGCACTGCAAAGCCTCAGAGTCAGTTTCCTACCCTCAGCACAGAGGACTCATTAAACACGCTGAGACACTTCGAAAATGAGGGGCTCAATCCAGTGATCACCCTGTAATTTCCTCCCTTCTTGCCCTCTCCGGGTGCCAAGAAATTATTTTCCTTTGTCAGAAACTCCATCATGCATTTCAACACTTTTGTTCATCTATTTTAAAAAGTTGCTTTTTAAAAATATGCTTGTTTTTCTGTGTGTGTGTTTTCTCGTGTGTCTTTCTGTCTGCCTCTTTCTCTTTCCTTTGTGCATATATAGACGTATGCATTCATAGACACACACACACACACACACACACACACACACACACACACACAAACATTAGTTGAGTACAAAACTTACCTTGAGTATTTCTATCATTAAACATTCTTCAAGTATGCTATTATTATTGGCTTCACATTTAACCACAGAATTGATACATAATTTAGCTAACAGCTCTATTGTCAAGCCACTTCAAAATTACTAGTGTTTCCACAACTATAAAAAGTGTAGGAAAACCTTTACATCTCTGATTGTTTCCTTCATATGCTGTTTTGGATGCCATATTATCCTTTCAAAAGTTATAAACTCTTTTGAACTCTCACTATATTTTGCCAAATTGCTTTCTAGGAAGGGGGTAGCAGTTTGGAATCCACTACAGCCCATGGTGGGTAAAAAGTGATGTACCATCTGGGATTTGACTTGCATCTCCTGACTACTCAGGGTGTACACAAATGCAGTATGTAGCGTTTGACCCATTACCATGTAAAGGTAGTGAGTGGCTTAGTCATCCGGGTTTGGGTTCTGTTCACCTCTTCATTTATGACATTTGTGAATCTTATCTATATGTAGCACTGTGTTAAAGAGAAAGATTAGCTCCTGAGCCCCCCATACTTCAATACCTGTGGACTATAACTGGCACACACAATTATATAATGACCCAATGAAATGTAGACGCAAATAAAGGCTTCTGCTCAGCAAGCACAATGCTGTACCAAACAGAAGAGTCCCACCTGACCAACCGTTCCGAAGAGTCACAATGAGCCTGAGTGTAATTACATGTTCTCTATTGAAAATAAAAATTCCATATTGAAATCTGATTTTAACTGATTTTTTAATTTGACTTTTTTTTTAAACTGTTAATATTGTCTTTCCACTACAGGACCATTTAGAAACCATCCCACTCTTATTTTATGTACCAAGATGGAGTTCTACACATTTCATGTTTCTATTGTCTTGAGAGAAGGACCTGCTGATCATGGTTTGAAGAAATGCTGAGCGACTGTGTGATAACCGATGGCCATTCAATACAACTGGTGAGTCCACCAGCTCCCCTTATATCTTTTACCACATTCATATGAAATCAGTATTCTCCTTCTGAAAAACAACTTTGCATGTGCTGCACCCACAGAACAGCCATTCACCTATCTTCCCATCACTTCACAACTCTTTGGAATACTTCTGGTGTGAGGGCTGCTCATGTGGAAATGTGGCTTTCCAGATGAAATTGTCCACTGCTCCCACCAGGATGTTCTTGCAAACTCCAAGTAGAGTTGTATGCTTTTCCATTTCCTTATAGCCAGGAAGAGGGGATCAGTTGAGCAAACATGCTGCAGGCAAGGATAAAAACACATATACATAACTCAGTAGCTTCTGAGAATAGCACCAAGGGACAAAGGGAAATATATACATATAAAAGCTATAATGAATAATGCATGAACATATATTTTACATAGCATGTATTAATGGCATATTTAATATATACTGCACATATAGATATGCTTGTGTTTCAAAATACTTATATATTTATATACATATATATTCTTGGACTTAAAACAAAAATATGAGAAATTTAGTGCAGGGGGAAAAGCAAACCACTAGAAATATTTTCATCTAGAGAATCATTTTGATTTGTCATGATTATTTTTACACTACTTTTACCAGTACACTGGCTTTATGAAGGGGTCATGCAGTAGTAGTAGTGGTTTGTAGTAGGTAAGAAATGTATTTCACAATCTTGACCACTTTTTGGGCAATGCAATGGGCTAATGGAGTACTCAATACCACTTATGGAGACTCTTAAGAAAAATCTTGTATTTACTGAAAGAGAGAGGGGAGCTAGGCATGAGGTCCTTGGGAGAGAGCTGGCTTCCTGGATGTGAAGTCTGGGACCACTGCCACAGAGGGTATGAGAAGGAGAAGAAGGAGTAAAACAAGGAAAAGGATCTGCTCATCGTCACCTAAAGAAATGCTGAGGGAAGGAGGAAGGCAAAGAGGTTGGGAAAAAGAAAGGGGAGATGAGAGATGAAACTAGAGAGGAGGGGATGGGGGGAGACAAGGAGGAGAGGGAGGAAGGAGGGGAGATAATAGAAGGAGGATGGAGAGAAGAGGGGAAGAAAGAAGAGAGACAGAGAGAAGGAAGGGGAGGAAGGACAGGAGAGAAGGAGAAGGAGAAGTAGAGGGGAGAGACTGCAGGTGGCTGGCAGCCTCTCTAATTTCTGGTAGGGTTGGCTTGATGGCTTGTGTGTCTGTTGTCACCTATTGTCGACCTTCTGACTTTGACTGGCCTAACCCACCACCCCACCCCAAACTTGTCCCACTATAACTGATGTAGCTAAGAAAGAAAGGATGCTTGTTCCGGGTCTGTTAGTTCTTTGGCTTAGAATTCATGCGTGATGTTTCCTGCCATGTTTTTTTGTTATTCTGCAAGTTCCTCTTCAAATCCAGACATAAGAGAAATGGATTTTACTTCCTGAGGCAAGAAATTAAAATTATATTGCAAGGGATTTGTGTAAGAAGGTGAAGTACAGTTTGGGATATTTTAAAAATCTACTTGCTTAACATAATTATTTTGAATATAGGTGTACATTTTTCTTCTTAATTTTGACTTAAATTTATTAACATTTGTGTATGTGACCTTAGCAAAAACATATTAATTGTGCTATGTTTGCCTGACTGCAGGTTTCCTGAACAAATTATTGTGTGTAACTAGCATTCTTCCAGATCAGTACGTAGAGATTTTTCTGCTTTTTATAGCTGTGTAGGCTTAATAAACCAATGTGCCATGATTCATTCAAATTTTTCTTACGAGTTAAAATACACAGGATTTTCTCTGTGCTGCCATCGTGCCCTTACAAGCTCATCCGTGATCTCAGTTATTAAGTTTGTTTTCTAGAAGAATAACTTCTGTTTCAAAGTGTGCACACATTTTTCATTTTAATGAACGAAATTTGCTTTCTAGATTGGAACTAGTCATGGTGATGTATTTGTCATAGAAATAAATTCTAATTGCTACAACAATTACCCTACATTGTGGTGGCTTAACACGGAGAGAATGCAGGCTAGGTAACTGTGGCTAACCTTTTTCCACTCAGTGACTCTGCAAAGGCAAATTCTGACTCTAGGCTCCTCCATCATCTTGGGAGTGGCCTGGGGCTCTCTTCACTATATCGCCTGCATTTGATAAACTGCCAGGAAGAGAGAGATGTGGAAATAAAAATACAGTGGGAGTTGTTTTAAGGCCTGGCTTTGCAGTAGTTTATTTTCTTCCATTCCTCTCCCGTCAGACAAAATCCAAGAAGCCTTAATTGAAGTTTAAGGCAAACCAGAAAATGTAGTTTCCTTGTGTGTTCAAGGAGAGGAACATCTGGTCAATTTCTGCTTCTGATGATTATATGTTTTCTGCATGTAATGCTTCTTTGTTATGATTTGAAAAATCCTGAATAACTCTAAAAAGAACAAATCATAATTCCAGAACTTTAAAGACTGTATAATGAAATATGTGATCCCTGTTTAACCCATATAAATACTAGAGATTGCTAATAATAAGTTTTATCTAATTGGCTTATTCTTAAAACACACACTAATGTATTACTTATTTGGTTATTTATCTATATTCATTTTCCATGACTATTATGAACTGGAGTACCTTCTTTTAAACTTCATATACTGAAGTCCAAACCTAGTACTCAGAAAGGCACACATATCAAGGAATTGTTCTGATAAAGAGCCTTCTAGGGTGTACCATCATCCAATACAACATAAGGATATATTAGGACATGGTCTCAAATTGACCTTCTGAGGTTCAGCTTCATTGAAGACAAGAAGGTGTTGGAGAAACCAGGCCCACAGGAAGATCTGTAAACTTGCAATATCCAGGACTGTAAATGGTAATTATAATCCATCAAGCCAAGGATATTCTGCCATGAAAGCTCTAGCTAGCTAAACAATAACATGCTCACACATAAAAGATGTTTTCTGACTTGTTCTTAACACTTTAGGCTCCCACATTGTACGTAAATCTTTTCCTTTCACTCTTTTTGTGTCAGGGGGATCGGGGAGTAATTTTTTAAGTGTTCCCTTACGTGTTTATAATGATGTGGACAGTTTCACTTGTTTTCCCACCAAGTCTATCACATATTTTCTCACATTGCTTGCTATATGGAATTTTTTTGGTAAACTGAATGGACCTTTATTTTTAGACAATATTTGCTCTCTTATTATTCATTTAAAGAAATTATCTGTATGTTATGGATCAGAATACATTGTTGTTTAGGCTGCAAACATTTTCTTTTACATCAGTTTATTTTGGATTGGTTCCTGGCAAGATTGGCCATCTATATAGATGGCTTGCATTTTTCTATTCTTAATGAGCATCTACTGGTTAGCATGATGCTAGTCACTGCAGGAGACTAGCCTGAGAGACAAGTCAGAATTCCTGTCCTGGAGATCAGCCTCTGCATTGACTGGAAAAGGTGCCATGTGTGGTTAACAACTCATGATAGCCTATGGAAGACATAACAACAGGGGAAAAGCCTTGGCAATTTAAGCAGTAATATATACAGAGGGCTTAGTGCAGACCCATGTCAGCTCTGTGCTCACTGCTTCAGTCTCTCTGAGTTCATATGATCCTTGCTCAGTTAATTGAGAGGGCCTTGTTCCCCTGGTGTCCTCAATCCCTCAGGGTCTTAAACTTTTTCTGTCCCCACTTCTGCAGGGTTCCCTGAGCTCTGAGGGGAAGAATTTAATAGAGACATCCCATTTAGATATGTGTGTCCAAGGACTCCTGCCTAATGTTTGGCAGTGAGTCTCGGCATCTGTTCCTATTTGCTGTGGGAGGAAGCTTACCTGAAGATGATGAGTACGGCACTGAACTATGAGTATAGCAGAATATCATTAGGAGTCATTTGATTGATATATTTTTAAAGACCAGTAGTGTTTTGTTTCACCCTAAGTGGCTGGCCTATCTAGGTTCTGGTTCATGGCACACAGTGTCAAGTACGGGTTCCATCTTGTAGAGTGGGCCTTAAGTCAAATCAGATATTGGCTGACTACTCCCACAAGTCCTGTGCCACACTGTTGCCTTAGCATAACTTGAAGGCAGGCCTGGTTGTAGGTCAAAGGTTTTGTGGCAGGGTTGGTGTTTATGTTGGGTACCTTCCTGCACTGAAGATGCTAGAATGTAGGGGTAAAAGCTCCATGTAAGGCACCAGCTCAACTTGGTCCTTAGTGATGAGGCCTCTGCTGTCAGCTTTGCAACAGCCTTATTTTGTGGGAGATTTTTCATGGGATCTCCTTGGCCAGCATTCAATTGAATGCAACCTAGTCCTAGCATTGGAAGCATTGCTTGCTAAAGACAGTTGGCCAGTTGGGACTCTATATCTTCCATTACTGGGAGACATCTTTATGATCACCTTCATATGTTTTGGAAAGCTTCCAATGCACTACGTTTCCATATCATCCCTAAAATGTCCCTCAGTTCCAGCTGTCTCTCTCTGCATTCCCTCCCTCAATTCTGTCACTTACTCCCCTTCCATTCCTGTCACCAGCCACCCTCAGTACACCATAAAATCTGGTCTATTTCCTCCTCCCAGGATGATCCACATGTCCCACCCCTGTCCCTTCCTCTATACCCAACATCTCTAGGTCTATAAATGTATATGGATTATAGGTTGGTTATCATTTATTTATTGGCTAATATACACATACAAATGAAAACATACCATATTTATCTTCCTGGGTCTGTGTTACCCCACTGAAAATGATTTTTTTCTAGTTCTACTTGCCTGCCAGTTTTATGTTTTGTTTTTTTTTTATTTTTAGCAGCCATTGTGTAATTAAACCACATTTTCTTTAGCAATTCTTCTTTTGAAGGACATATAGGTTATTTTCCATTTCTGGCTATTATGAATGAAGCAGTAATAAACATGGTTGTGTAAATGTCCTTTTTGTAAAACGAAGCACCCTTTGGGTATATGCTCAAGACTGATGCAGCTGAATCTTGAGGTAGATCGATTCCCAATTTTCTGAGAAACAGTCATACTGATTTCCACAGTGACTGTACCAGTTTGCACTCCCACCAGCAATGAGGGAGTGTTCCCCTTGCTCCACATCCTCACCAACAGGAGCTATCCTTTGTGTTATTGATCTTAGCCATTCTGACAGGTGTAAGATGGAATCTCAGAGTAGTTTTGATTTGCATTTCCCTGATCACTCAGGATGTTGATCATTTCTGTAGGCATTTCTCATGCACTGGATCTTCCTCTATCGTGAGTTCTCTGTTTATATCTGTGCCCCATATTTTAATCGATTACTTGGGTTTTTGATATCTGGTTCTTGAGTTCTTTACATATTTTGGATATTAGTCCTCTATCAGATGTGGAGTTGGTGAAAATTTTCGCCCATTCTGTAGGCTGCCACTTTGTCTGAATGATGATGTTCTTTGCCTTACAGATGTATTTCAGTTTCATGAGGTCCCATTTATTAATTGTTGATCTTAGTGCCTGCGCTATTGGTGATATGTTTGGAAAGTAGTCTCCTGTGCTAATGCATTCAAAGCTATTTCCCACTTTCTCTTCTATCAGGTTCAGTGTACCTGGTTTTATGTTGATGTCTTCGATTAATTTGAACTTGAGCTTTGTGCAGGGTGATAAGTATGAATCTACTTGCATTCTTCTACATGGAGATATCCAGTCAGACCAGTTCCATTTGTTGAAGATGTTGTTTTCCTTTTGGCATATTTCTGGCTTCTTTACCAAAAATCAGGTGCCCATAGATATGTAGATCTATGTCTGGGTCTTCAGTTAGATTCCATTGATCAACACATCTGTTTTTATGCTAATACTATGCAGATTGCATTACGATAGCTCTGTAGTACAATTTGAAATCGGGAATGATGAGACCTCTAGGAGCTCTTTTATTGTTCAGGATTGTTTTAGCTATCTTTTTTTTTTTTTCCATGTGAAGTTGAAAATTGCCCTTTCAAAGTCTGTGAAGACTTCTGTTTTAATTTTGATAGGGATTTCATGAATCTGTGGATTGCTTTTGGTAAGATAGCCAATTTTACCATGTTGATTCAAGAGTATGGGAGATCATTTCCATCTTCTGATGTCTTCAAAGACTTGAACAAATCCCTAAATCTTTAGACTTGTTTATTTGACCTCCCAACCCAAAGGTCTTAGTCAACAGTTTCAGAAATAGTTCTTTATTCATTTCTCTAGTACTGGTAGTAGGCACAACACTAAACAAGGAAAAGCATGAAGGAAACCTTATCTAGCCTTCAAGTCTTTAGAAAAAGCCCAGAACAGAACAGATGTAGAGGCAAGGCCCAGCTCTTGCCTCTGGGTCATTCAGGCTTTCTCCCCATACAGTCACCCTAACCCTGAACAGGTAGAGCATGAACCATGGGCTCATTATCTCATCGGGTTTCTGGGGTTGGGGGCTACCAGCAGAAATATTCAGCAGTGAGACACAGGTCTGTGTGTGCTAAGGAACCATGAGGAATTGGCTGTTTTATGGGATTGAGGAGAAGCACCTCCCTCTGAGAAGAGGTACCTGCAGCTTTCTGTGCTGAATATCTGCCCCACCCTTATTTGTAGAGCAAGGCTGTAGCTCTGGGGCTAATACTAAAGCTGCCTCATAGGATAAGGAACAAAATAAGCTCTATACTTTATAGAGGAAGAGCTCAGACCAGACCCTATGATCCATGCTCAGTCTATGCTGTGAGTTTGCCATGCATTCCTAATAGCATCCTTCTCTTCCAGGTGAGTAAACCACATGAGAATGATGTATTCCCAATTAAGCAAACACCTTGGGCCAAAATTTGCTTTCTAGCACCCAGGCTATAAAGGGTAGAGTTGCCTGCTAAAGTAGCCTTGGTTTAAAGAGTCTGAGACTCTTCTCCAACCAGAGCAGGAAGGAGGTCAAAAATTTCCCCAAACACAGAGGAACCTCTGCTCATGGTTTGGGATACCCTACAGAGTGGTAGCAGAGTAACAATCCTGTGCATATTTTATATTCCTGTCACAGTCTTTATTTTCTGTCTGATGACGTAGCAATGGTTTGTAGCCTCCGGGTCCTGCCAGGACTTTGAATTCTCAAATTATCTTAGAAAGAAAAATGGATACTGATTTGTAAAGTGAAAACCATAGGTAAAACACTTTTTATGAGCAGGCTTTGTGGCTGCAAGAAACTCTTCCTTCAGCAAGAGAGAGACAGACATCTGGACAGAGACCTTGAAGTGATAAAATAAACAAAGGCAAATGAGGGACAAAAAACTCACAATAAAAACAACACTGAAGGATATTGAAGGACATTATGAAAGACACATTCCCTTCTTTCTCCTCCCCAAGGCCACACAGGAAAAGGAGTTCAAATGCATCCCAACTGCAGAAAGAACATCCAATGTCACACAGTTGCTTTGGTCAGTTCTTTCTCATGTGATAGTCTTGTAAGTAGATACAGGAAATGCTAAGTTTTAGACCTAAATATTCAATTTTCAAGGTTCAATACCCAGAGTGGGATGGTTATCAGCTTCCTTCACTCTGCATGTGGAAGCCCAAAGGCCCCAAATAAGCACATGAGTTCTAAGCTATATTTATGGCAAAGCCTGCATCCCTGAATCCACGCCCTGAGTCATTCACAGTTCTCAGTAGCCCCAGTCTGTAGACTGCGGAGGCCCAAGTCATGTGATACATCTACACATCTCTATCCAAAGATCTTATGAGAATTAAAGAAAACTAAAAAGTTTCTGTATGGCAAAGGAAACAATTAACAGAGCACACAGACAACCCACAGTACGAGAGAAATCTTTATGAGACACACTTCATACAAGGAATTAATATCCAGAGTTTAAAAAGAATTGCAGAAATTAAATACCAAGAAAATAAAACTACCAGTCAACAAATGAGCAAATAAATTGAACAGACAGATTTCAATGAAAGAAACACAAATGGCCAGCTACTATTTTGAAAAAGTGCTAAGTGTCCCTAGGCATCACGGAAATTCAGATTTAAACTACTTTGAGATACCACCTCACCCTAGTCAGAAGATCAAGGGATCTGACAAGTATTGAAGATTATATAGCTAGACATAAACCCCAGTTCACTGTTAGTGGGGTCTGTAAATTAATAGAGTCATTGTGGAAATCGGTTTGGAGATTTCTCAAAAAATTTAAAAAAAAGAACTACCATCTGATGTAGCTATTTCACTCCTGGGCACACATCCAGAGAATCCCATAGCCTACCATAGAGATTTCACTTTCATGTTTATTACTGCTTTATTCACTATAGTAAATAGTTAGAATCAATGAATTTGTCTATTAATGAGGAATTTTAAATAATACATATATATATATATATATACACATATATGTATGAATACTATTCAGCTCTAGAAAAATTGTAATCCCATGATTTTCAGGAAATTGGAAGAACTTATGTATAATATTAAGTGAAGTCAAACAATCTCAGAGTGAAAACATCCTGCCTGTTCTTCCTCATATGCAGGACCTAACCAATAATATATATGTATATATGTAACAAATATATATCAGGGTTCAGTATAACATGTGGAAAAGAGAACAAAAAGGGGTAAACATTAGGGGATGAGGAAGGATGGAACGCAGGTAATGGAAACCTGTTATAAAAGAGGATATAAAGCTAATTGTTTCTCCAGTTCTAACTCTGTTGTGGAGTTTTTTGTTTGCTTATTTGTTTGTTTGTTTGTTTGCTTTTGGTAATAGAAAAGTGCATAAAAATATATTCAATAGTGAAAGTGTAAATCAAACATGAAGCTCCACAGATTCAAAATAGCTAATCTAATTGCAGTCCATTGAGATGTATAGACTTTGGGTGTGGTTAATTGCAGTGTGTAATGGATTTTATTTATTTATAAGTTTTTCATAATAACGTTTATTTTAAAAAAGAATTAAAGTAGATAATAGAGTCTTATTAAATAAGTTGATGTCACAAAATAAAAACATTGGGAAATAGTTGAGGTTGTAGCTCAGTAGTAAGGTGTTTGCCTAGCAGGTCCCAGGTTTGATACTAGCACCATAAAAATGCATACAAATGTATACACACACTCATACATTTGTGGGTGTGTTATGTGTGTCTGAATATATATATATATATATATATATATATATATATATGTGTGTGTGTGTGTGTGTGTGTGTGTGTGTGTGTGTGTGTGTGTGTGTGCATGCCATGTATACAGGAACCTGCAGAGATCAGAAGAGGAATCAGATAGGTCCCCTAGAACTGGAGTTACAGACTGTTCTGAGCGATCATTTAGCTGGGAACTGAACCCAAGTCCTTTGAAAGAGCAGAACCATCTCTTCAGCAAATGCGCACACACACACATACACACACAACATTACACACATTTAGGGACATGTTGAGCTTTATTAGGGCAATTTGTATATATGCAACTGTAGCCAAGTTATATGACTGCATCAACAACTTTGCAATGTATCTTGTCTGTTGCTAAGGCAACAAAGTCCAGAGAGTCAATGTACAGTGAACTATATGTGCCAGTATTCAAATCTTATCTCTACTACTTACCATTGTTATGAACTTGTTATAATTATTTTGTCAATACATAGCAAAAAGAATGTGGTTTGACATTAGCTTAGTTCAATTAAATGAATGATTATTGAAGTCTTTCTATATTTAAGAAACTGTGCCAGATATTACAAGAACCTCAGAGGTGGACTGGATACCATATTTCTTCCAAAGCTTTTCAACTGGCTGAAAAAGGAGACAGGATAAAAACACTAAAATGTCCCATTAAAGCGTCACCAAGTGAGCCAGGAATGAAAGGGCAAAAACCTTAGGTTGTCTTGGACAGCCCGGGGAGAGTTCCAGAAGAGAATAGCACAACAGAGAGGAGAAGCTAGAAATGTGGCGTGGAAAGCAAAGCAGCCAGAACACCACAGATAAAAAGAATCTGGAAAAAGTCAGAGTGTGCAGAGAAAGTGGCTTGTTTTGTAAAACACAAAAGTTAAGAGCAAGAAAGTGGGAAACATAAATTTGAATCTGGGTCCCCAGGGGAAGGAACTTGAACTGAGCTCCAAACATGGACAATATTCCTTCCCTCTGATATGTGTCAAGTACCCTTGGAAACTTCCAGAAAGTGATTAAATATTAATTTAAACTCTAGATGTAGAGATACCAAATCAATATAAAATAACTTTTGAGTTTTTTTCCTATTTGAAAATAGCAAGCTCAAACTTTGAATGGAAATTTACAAATTAATTTACAATTTTCAAGAAGACATTTGAACTTTATCACATCTACCAAACAGCAGCCTCTGTGAAAGACCTTTTTTGCAGGAATTGAAATAATTACATTGAAGATTCAGTGTACCTTTTTAATCATTTAAAAAAAAAAACTCATTCTGGTTTCTCTGAGGAAGAGATAAACCACAGTAAGGAAGTGGCTGAGTCTTATAGAGCACTGTATCTACCATAAAATATACGACACTGTCCCCAAATGACACTACCAAAAAGCTAGGTAAGTCAACACTTCACACTATTTGCCTTTTCAAAACTAGTTTTTTGTACTTATTTTTGTTCCAAATGTTCGGCAGGACAAAGATGATGGAGTGATAATCTTGAATAAAGAAGAGTTTATAAATAAATCATTACAACACCATCATGGGAAAAACTTCACTGTTAGGTATGGAGGAAGCAGCTGACAAGGCATTGCTTGAAGACACATCTGGTTTGAGCTTAAATGTGGTTGGAGTAGTCGTGTAAATACAGTAAAGAGAAAGTTCTTCCTAGACAGAGCAGTAACTGCAAAAGCTTTTGAGCATCCAAACATTCGTAAGACAACAAATAGTGTCTATGTGTTGGGTGCATGTGTGACAGTAGGCTGCGTAACTAGAGCAGTGAGTGTCTAATTGTGTTTTAGACAGTCTGTTTAGTTTAGCCTAACGAGGACTTTAGATCTGAATGCAGGCAAGGAGATCCAATGAATGCTAGACCATAGCAATGGTCCAGATAAAAGCTGATAAATTATGAGGACTGTAATTTAATTTTCATAGCTGGATGCCAAGCACTTACTGTTGATGAGATGTATATACTAGGTGGAAATAATTCACATATGCATCATCTGTATCAAATTACATGTGCATCAATGCATGCTTAGTTTAGGACCTGCACAAATACAACTAGATACAGTTGTAGGAAGTCCAAAGAAAGCAGCTTGGACCAGAACATAGAAAAACAGCATGGATTTGAAAAGAATCCTAAAATTAATGGTACTTGGAACTTTGGAAGCAGATGGTCACCAAAGGAAGAGTGTAGAAGAACGTTTGTGAACTTGGAACTTAGCACCCTGTGTCAGGAATAGAGTAAGCACCAACAGAAGGTGCTCTGTTGTTGGATGGGTGATCAACTGTATAAAAGACAGATAAAGGTCTACTATCCTCTCCTGGAAAACTCATTTGGGCTATTGAGTTCCATGTCCTGTCTTTTCGCTTGAACTTCTCTGTGTCTTAGTGGACAAATAGCTTTTGCTTCTGATTCATTTCACCTGGATGTTCATCACCATCTGTTATCAAGGAAGGTAAAGCTGTGTGCCTCAGTACATAGGCTTCATGATCTCATGGGACATCTACTTCTAGAGCTCCAGAGAAGTCACATAATGGGACGAATAAAGAGAAATCAAGAATCCCCAAAAAGTTATAAATTAAGCAGAATGGTTTTGGTGGGAAATAATTCAGAAGCAGAATACAAATTGCTAAGCACAGGAGACTAATTGTGTGGAATAAGGAAGAAATTCGGCACTATTTCAAGGAGTTTAGTAGAAGCATGGTAGGAAGATATGGAGTAACACCAAAAATAAAACAATATTAAAAGTTTCTGTTGAGAAAGGAGAGGTTGGGGTTACCTGGAAAGGTGAGCATCTTCAGGTCAGGAGCTCAGAAGAGCAGAAAGCTTTATTCTTGCCCCAGTGTGCCTTTTGTCATGGAAATCAGACATGCAAAGTGACCCTGCAGCTCCAGCATTTGATGCTCTGAGCCATCCAGACATGAGAGTTGGGAGGATCTGTGAAGCCTACTGAAGGTGATGAAAATGATGCCAAGGCTGAGTGCATAGGAGAAATTACTCTTCTTGGAATAACCTGGGGGAGGTGGAAGGGCATGGGGAATAGCCTGGAACCTGACAATTCACTTGCTTTAGACTTTATGCACACTCATGTCTGAATAATGCTTTTAGTGACCTGTTAGCAACCTACAAATTCTACTTGCATGGAGTGGTACCATTCCTGTTTTAACCAACAGAAATAAGTTATTTCCCTTAACAACTCCCCACCCCCTTCTTTTCCCAATCAAATACATCCTGGATCACAATCCAGAAACTATTAAGACAATGGGCTTATCCAGTCAAGACTGGTTTTAGGTTCCTATTCTGTAGGATAAACTTGTCCTAAAGGAAATTGTGGGGCTGGTGAAACCCCTGTTTACTACCTAATGTCCCTATATAATTGGGCATGCACATATTTAAACTATGATGCATTATAAAAGGCATGTGACATGAGCAAGGCCTTACTTAATCCAAGCAAACCTACCAATCATAATATAGAACCACCCAAAGTGTTCCTTTAGTAACTGAAGACCTCCTTTTAATGCCATAGAAGAGGCACCAAATAGTAATGAGGGCCCATGAATACCCTTTCTCTTGTGTGGCCCATTGTCATTCTGGACAACATTATTTGCTGACCTGTATTATTATTTTGCCTTTGAATAAAGTTTCTTAGCTGCTTTGCAGTCCTATGTGAGCTTTTATTTCATTCTTGAATAAGAAGCCAAGAACCTGGAAAATTCCAGCACAGACCCCAACCACTTGTGACAAAGGGACAGGTAACTCTGGGCAGAGCAAACAGCAGAATGAAGCAGATATTAGTTTAAAATATGAACACTGTGGACCATATCAGATGTGTTCTATCACAGATCACAGCATGGATTTTCATCCTGTGAAGTGTCATATAAAGTCAATTTTCAATTGTTCTAAAAATTCAGTGTAATAAGCTGCATCTTCTACCCTTTGAAGTTTGCTTTTTTCTAGTGCTAGGGCCTGAATCCGGAGCTCTATCAGTGAGCTAAATCTCCAAATCCTCATTTGTGTCATCAGGAAGTTTCCCTAACCCATCACAATGAACTGATCCCATATTTCCTTGTTATAGTTTTAGTTTATATACAGGTCTTTGCTCTCCTATCTTTAGTTTATTATGAAGCAGGCTTAATTTTTTGTATGTGGATATCCAAATTTTTCAGAATTGATTGGAAATACATTGATTTTCCTACTGAATTACTGATGTAAATAGGTTGACAAATAACTGACTACAGATATGTGTGTCTATTTCAAATTTCTCTTGTGCCATTTGCTCTATGTGTCTATCCGCAGACCAATATTTTTGCTTTTCATTATTGGACCTGTAGAGAAGAATTATCAATCAGGTAATGTAATGCTTGTTATTCTTTACAAGTTACTTTTAAGTGTTTGTGTTTTCATAATTAAATTTGAGATAAATTTATTTGCAACAAAAGGTCTAGAACATTGTTTGAAATTTCATTTACTCTATAGACTATATAGGTCAAAATAGCATTTTAATTATGTTGAGGTCCCACAACTATAAACAGAGAATTTTTTTCATTTTTCTTGACCTTCTTTCATTTCTCTTAGTATACATATCTCAGTTTGTGATACTCGTGCCTTTTACTATAGGCATTTTTGAGATGCATTCATTTGTTACTAATATATACAAATGTAGTTATTTTTGAAAGCTCCCTGAATCCTACAGCCTTTCTAAACTACATTCTTAGTTCTAGTGGAGTGTCTCTTTGTGGATTCTGATAATTGTCTTTCATCCAAAATATATAAATATATCTCATAACTCATTTAAAAAAATGGTCTATTTTATTCTTAATGTTTCAAAATAAATCTCTTTTTGTGACTCCAAGAGCTGTGAAAACATTTTAAACAACCTCTGTTGGGAATCACAAACTCAGCAATTCAAATTTCTGACCTTTGTTTCTTCCTCAAAAAGATGAGGACAGAAGTTTGCCTGGCTTCATCCGTGAAACAAAGTCACCAAACTGTTCTGTCTGTAAAACCCAAGCCTCATCTTTTTAAAGCAGTCCTCTATACTGTATAGTCTTAATTTTGGTACAGTTAAAGAGTAATGTGGGTTCTAAGCTTTTCTTTTCCTGCTTAATTATGAGGGTCTGGATTTTTGATTGACATTTCTGAAATAAATACAATTACTAGAGCACTAGTGTTCTGATTTAGAAATCTGATTGCTACAAGAAATTAACCCTTTAAAAAAGCCACCATTAAAAGGAATGCATGGACAATTTATAAAAGGGAAAATTGTAATAGAATTTCACCAAACAAATTAAGGACCAACTATGAATGACCTACCACTACTTAGTTGTTAGGGAAATGTAACAAATATGAAAACATCTATAGGGATAATGTCCATGTGTAAAGGAGTCGTCACTATAGACACACTAGCATGGTGTCTAAAAGACTTAGAGCCTCATAATGCCAAATGTTGGCAAGTATTTAGAGCAACCAGATTTCTAATACATTACTCATGGGAGTGAAAAAGGCATGTTCACTTCTGAAATCAGTTTAGTGCTTTCTTGAAACTTTAAAAATGTATGAACTATAAACATATTCCTAGATATTTACTTAAAATAATGAATATATATATTCATGTAAGCACTTGTACTTGAATTTTCATTACATCTTTATTCATAATAGTTATAACCCATAACATAACCTAATATAACAGAACAGAACAAAACATATATAACCCAAATAGCTAAATCTTGAGTTATATTCACAACAGAATACTATTCCTTATCGAAAGGAATAAATTACTGATGTACGTAACAACTTATGTAAATATGAATGCATTATGAAAAGAGAGATTCCATATTTAATGGCAGATTTATAGGATGCTTTAGAAAACAAGTAGAATGACAAAAATCAGGTGAATAGTTTCTTAGGATTGAGGGCTGGGAGCAAGGATTGGCAGCAAAGGAGCTCAGGGAACTTGAACTGATGGGGAGTCTGGGATTTGATTGTAGCAATGCTCCAGGAACTGCACACATTTATCCACATTTACCAAAACTTCACAAACCTATACACTTAATCATAGGTAAATTAATTTCAATGGGTCTTTCTAAATTCATGGTGACTTTACTTCAAATAGGGGTCTTATCTGATGTTTTGCTCAACAAATGTTTCTTAGAAGCCACGAAAATATATGTGGTATACTAGATAAACTTTATTTGATGCAAGATTTAAGACAATAGCCTATAAAAAACCATGATAATATTTTAGCAACAAAACCTATGAGCAATCCACGGAGCAGGATTGGTACTTTCTAAGAAAGGACTTCTGTTGTTTCAGAATACATGTGGCATCTAGACTTGTAGCCTGCCCGTATGTCACGAAACAGCTGTAGTGAGTCTGTAGTGATGACTTGTTTACATCTAGACATTCCTGTGCATGTTTTCATTCCCTAACAGCTAAGACATGGTAGGTCATGTCATAGTTTGTCATCAATGTGTTTTCACATTTTGAGTTTCAGAATTTTGATTAAGAAGATGTGGTCCTGCCTAGAATGTTGATTTAGGTGAGAGAGAAAGAAATTATATAAGATTGGGAAAATCTGAAGCTAGAGAGAAAGGCAGATCTAAGAGGGTCAATTTTAAAATTTAATATTAAATATGATACAATATAGTAATTGTATACTTCTCTGGCTATATATATATATATATATATATATATATATATATATATATATAAATCACAAAAGTAACGTGGTAGAAGCTAGGGAAATACCTCAGTGTGTAAAAGTATGCACTGTTCTTGCAATGTACCAAGTTCTACCACCTAATAACCACGTGAGGCTGCTCACAACTGTTCATAACTCCAGTTCCAGAGGATATGATCCCTCTGATCTCTGTGTGCTCCTGAACTCATGTGCATATATCCACACATAAACACAAACATGTACACATAATTAAAAATAATAATAAAAATATTTTTTCATAAAATCACATTGACTACAACACCAGTTGGCATGCCAACAAAGATGGGGGGAAATCTAACAGGGTCCCACCCTAGATGGAGCGCTAGAGGCGACTAGTAGCTGTGAAAAAGAAGGAATCAGGCTTTCCCAGGGACAAGCCCCTGCCCAAGCAGTCAGCCCTAAACGAATACATTTCTGAGCACAGATGCTCTTTAGATGATGCCAGCAAATGTTTAGATGCTCTGTACACTCAGTCTTATGCCAGGAGGGCATCATTCAGGAGAGTCTGGGATACACAGGGTTACTGACACACCTTCCTTGCCTGCCAAGGTTTGCAATTGATTCTGTATAGAACCCTGACCCCAACATCAAGAGCAACACTGTGGAGCAAGAAGTGATGACTTGCACCTCTGGTCCTAGATCTGACAGAGCAATCACTTGAGCCTAAAAGTGTGAGGCAAATGGCCAAACATAGAGAAACTCTGTTCCCCAAGCAAAACAAAAGCAAAAACCATACTGAGAAAATTCTTTACCTGTGTGCTGAGTCCTCTGTGTTCCAGTGCTACATCCAGTTGCTAACATAGGAAGTTTTCTTGGGTTTTGTTCTGTATCACTACTGATCAAACCCTTTGTCATAGTTAGAGTGACTATTGCAGCAACGAAACACCATGAAGAAAGAAACTTGGAGAGGAAAGGGTTCACACTTCTGCAGCACTGTCAGGGTGGGAACTCCAACAGGGAAGGAACCTGGAGACAGGAGCTGATGCAGAGGCCATGGAGGACTGCTGCTTACTGACTTGCTCCCTCCCCATAGCTTGCTCAATCTGCCTTCCCATAGAATTCAGGACCACGAGACCAGGGCTGGAACCACTGACAGTGGGCTGAACCCTACCCCATCAATCATTAAGAAAATGCCTTCCATAGGGAGGCATTTTCTCAACTGAGGTTCCCTCCTTTCAGCTAACTCTAGTTTGTATATCAAGCTGAAATAAAACTAGCCAGCATAACTGATCCCTTGTCAACTTGACACACAAACACATTGCTATTAAGCCACACCTTTCCTTCCTTATTCATTCCCAACATCTCACATTAAAACATAAATAACTTTAAGAGTACCACACTCTGCAAATTCAAACACAGTCAAATTTCAGTTTCTTTAAAATATCCAATCTCTCTAAAAATCCAAAATCTCTTTTAAAATTTCAAATATTTCACCTGTGGGCTCCTGCAAAAATCACGAAATCATTAAATTAAATGCCTTTTTCAAGAGAGAACCAGGGCAGAGTCACAATCTGAACCTAACAAAACCAAACTCCCACATTATAAATAACTCAATGTCTGAGTATCTGGGACTCACTCATGATCTTTCAAGCTCCATTCTCCAGCTCTGCCCTCCGCAGTATACACAGCTTGACTTCTATGCTCTGGATGGCTCCACTCCACTGTGGCTCTTGGTGGTCATCCCATGGTACTGACATCTCCAAAATGTTGGGGTCTTCTGCCGTAGTTGGGCTGCACTTTCACCAGTAGCTTCTCCTGGGTTCTCTTCATGGTGCCAAGCTTCAACTTCTCTGTATGGACCCCTTCAGTCCTGGGCCTTCAACTGTCAACAAGACTGCACCGTTACCACTGGCCTCTCCTGACCTCTCACAGTGCAAGGCCTTAGTTGCTTTCCAAAGACCTTTTTATGCCTTCAAAACCGGTACCAACTGGGTGACTCTTAAACTACCAATTCTACTTCCAATATGAAATACAAGCTTGCCCACCTCTTAAACACGGCTTCTGTGTGCTGACTCTCAGGAAACACTTGCCAGATTCCACCTCTGGGATGCTGGTCCCTTCTTAATCACTGCTAATTTCTCATCTCCAGCTGATCCTCGTCGGTCCCAGTAACTCAAAGTTTTCACTTCAATGATGATGCTAGTGTCTTAACCGTGACTGACTCTTCAGCCCCAGCTGACCAGTATGACAAAATCTTAATTCAAAATAACAACTGGTCTTGATAGTGCTTAAATTTCCCTCTGAAACTTCACAAGCCAGGCCTCCATCTTCTACGCTACTCTCAACATTCATGTCTTTCAAACTCCTGCAGAACATCCCACTGAGTTCTTAACACTCGATGGCTTTTCTAGCCTAAAGTTCCAAAGTCCTTCTACAGTCCTCCCAAAAATATGGTCAGATCTTTTGTAGCAATACCCCACTCTGCTGGTATCAACTTTATTGCAGTGATGAAACATTATAACCAAAGAAACCTGGAGAACAGAGGGCTTATGTGCCTTATACTTACATAGCACTGTTCATTATTGAAGGAACTCATGATACTAATTCAAATGGGATAGAATCCTGGAGACAGGAACTGATGAAGAAGCCTGGCTTGCTGCCCCTGGCTTGCTCAGCCTGCCTTCCTATAGAACCCAGGACCACCAGCCTGTGGATGGCACCATCCACAATGTGTTGGGCCACCCCCATCAATCATTAATTAAGAAAATCCCTTACAGCTGGATCTTATGGAGGTATTTTCTTAATTGAGGTTCCGTCCTTTCAGATAACTGTAGTTTGTATAGCAAGTTCACGTATGACTAGAAAGCACGCCCTTGATACTCAGGATTTGAAGCCGTTACGTTGTCTCTCTGCATTGGCTTCTCTAAATAGGCCCTTTAATCTTTCTTAAAGGTCTTATTTTCTAATGCTCTAATCATCTTGATGGAAGAAAAAAAACAAGAGTTCCCCCTCTTCATCTCCTTCTGGATGTGGGTACCAACTTTCATATCTGTGACTTCTGTTTCTCTAGGTATTGCCTTCCCTCTTTAAATTAAAGTATTGCAGTTGACACATACCTTTTTGAAAACCAACAATAACAAAACATAGCTATGAAAACATTTCAAAATATGATGTGGAATGCAGAGATAAGCCAAAATTATATTTCCTTTGTATTCTCCTGGTTCCATTTTGGAGCCCCACTTCCTGGGAAAATATGAGTCTTGATTATCCATTATCACCAAAATGACATTTGCCCAGGCAGGAATATTAACTCAGGTAAGCAAAAAGACTTTTGCTTTCATCTCAGCAATTCCACACCTACTCACTTTTCAATTGACTTTTAACAGAATATTAGTTTGCATTAAAAAAAATCTATTTGATTGCATTGGAAAAACACTTCACTGCCATGCTCCAGGCCCATACTATGTTGCAGCTGCTCCTATTTAAGGGATAATTGTAGTCTCAGTCTTCTATAAGGAACTAATTCTGATTTTGAAAGGATTTGTCCTCACGGTTTATCCTGATGAGAGAGAACTGGATCATTGCGGTGTAAAAGAGCTGAATAGTCCTATTACCGTTATTATGCCTCAAATGTTGTATATTGTTGAAGATCAAAGTACTGTACCACACTCAATGGTTAGATGTACATGCATGGCACACTTCCCATATTATGTAAGAAATACTGCATTTTATGAGTCATTTAGTGCCATGTGAGGTGTCTGTGCACCCAGTAGCATTTCCTTCAAACTTTCCTCATCATTCTGAAATCCTTTATTTTCTGGTTGAAAGGCTTACAATCTAGTCATTTCTCACTCGTCTCCCCAGGAAATAAACTTCAGTGCTTTCTGTTCCTCCACTGTAAGATATTACTTATTGCACATCATTCTAGTTTACATTTAAATTACTTTTGAAAAAAATGTTAAATAACCCTGGACAGCAGTGAGTTCTAACTGGTAAATTGAGAAAATGTAACAGTCCTCATCAAAACCATTAATGATGCTTTTGAAAATTTTTTAAATGTGGAGGACTGAATGTTGATTAAGATTCTAATGAAACAAACACAGAACTTCTCCCATAATGCCTATGGGAAGACAAATTTGAGCACACTTGCATTAACAACATGCTGTGCAATACAAGGGACCATACCAGTAGCCAAATAGAGGGCTTTTAAAGTGCAGGGATCTGTTGTCTACTGAAAAGGTGCTGAATCAGCTAGCCCTGAAACTTATTTTTATAGCCAGAAGAACCCAGTAAAGGACTGAGTCCTAACTTACTTAGCAATCTAGCTCAATGGAAATTGGGTTTTAATACCTAGTTTTATCCAGCCAGTCCCTCTACACGACGGTTTATTCTGATAGTCTATCTACAGAGGACTTCTATACTTGAAGAGAAACTAACTGCAAAATCTAACAACAAAAAAAGTGCTGAGCAGGAAGTAGCGTTTTCTATTGAATTATTTTTATAAAACTTTCATAAATCACAGATAGGATTCACTGTCTAGGAGATATTTTCCCCAAAGTTGTGCCTTTGTATGTGATTTGGAGAAATTCCTACAAGATTTAGGCTTTGAATACATAGTAAAAATGATCAGTAAACACAAAATGTGGTCAGAGCAAACATCTGAATCCTGAAGACAACAATTTTGAAACTATAATTAAAATTAACGTGGGTGACATTGAGACATCAAAATTGAATGCTGGCTATGTTTCGGTTAGACTTTCCAATGTAATTTATAAAATTATAAAATTAAATGAGAGCATGAAACTAAATGTTAAAATATTCAGATCAGGTCTAAGGTGGTTTACAGATCAAAGTATTGATTTTTTATAACATTAATATTAGCATGGAGAGGCTTTGTTCACAGACACACATTTTTTCTTAGGGTATGTGACATTCCCAACCCCAATGGATGAATGGTAACCTGGAAGTATACATTATGGTTCATGCATATTCACTTAGAGAGACTGAGTGAATACTGAAGCTCCATCTCTAAATGGGCAGGGCAAATGAAAGCACCTTGTAGTAGCAATCTTCAGAGACATTTTATGAAGACCAACACAAAAGATAACCATGTATATTGAATAAAATTTCTTGCTCTTACCATTGCCTGTGTCCTCATCTTAGCAGCAGAACGTTGATTTTCCATTTTTTAAAGATTAAAGCCAGGAGTGAACTTTTAACCATTCCTTAGGCCAGGTCTATCCCTAAATGAATGGACCCAGCATGTATGGGGCTGGTGTTCAGGTATAAGCATATTTGAAATGTTAAGAAGACTTCACAGACCCAACACGTTTGGAAAAGACGCTTCTGATTCTGAAGACTGTCACTCATCTAGAGAAGGAACTATTTTTCAGCAGTGTGTTTTATTTTTTTAATTATAATTTTATTTGTTTGTTTACTTGTTTTGTTTAAGACAGGGAGTCTTTTATCCCAGGCTAGCCTCCAATTTACTGTGTGTAGCTGAGAATGACCTTGAACTTTTGATCCATTGGCCCCCACCTTTTTCTTTTTTTAAACTTATTTTTAACTAGCATCTATACAGTACTAGATTTCATTATGGCATTTTCAAACAAAATTTGTCTCTGTGGATTCTTCCCATCTCTTGACCCTCGCTCCTTGTACCGTTACAGTACCCACTTATTCTATCCCATTTTCATGTCTTCTGTGTTCTATGACCCTCCCAGGTTCCTCAACACCTCCTTGTCCCATCTCATGGTTTCATTTCCTTTCCAGTTTCATAGCCTGTGTACATGCTCACTCTGGTGTGTGTGTGTGTGTGTGTGTGTGTGTGTGTGTGTGTGTGTGTGTATACACATACATACACACACACATACATGTATATGTATACATATGCACATACATATATGTATTTTATATATATATAGTAAGCTAGATTTTAGGTTCTACGTATGAAATAAGAAATGTGATTTTTGTTTTTCTTTAGTTAACTCACTATAATATTTTCTAGTTCCATCCATTTTCCTGAAATTTTCTTGATTTCATTTTTTCTTACAGTCGCATAGAATTCCAGTGTGAATAAGGACCACATTTTTGTTATCCATTCACGTCTTGATGGGTGTCTGAGTAAGTCTCTTTCCTTGCTATGCTCAGTTTTAAGTAGTGTTTGTTTTTTATATTTCTAAGCTCATATACAGCTTCATGTGTCACTCTGTCTTTACTTAGTATTATATAAATAAATGACCGGAGAAATAAACGAGTAGATTTAGCATGCTATGACTGGAAGTATTTCATCTTTAAAGTAATAGTTACTCCAAAGTCTAACTATTCAAATTTCTCTCAGTGGAACAGAATATTACCATTCAGTATATTGTAGACTTGGGTAGAATATTATAATGTTGTGGATATTTTTAATAATTGTATTGAGGTGACCAAGCTCTAATGTTTAAATCTCTAGAGATTAAAGCATTTCCTTCCCAATAGCTTAAATGCCTCACCATGCAAAGCTCAACGTTTACTTGCATTCCACATACCACCTGTATGGTGAAACAGGTTCCTAGCATTTGGGTTTTCTATAATGGTAGTGGGGAGGAATGGTTATGACATACTATTCCAGCTGTAAACCAGTCCGTTTCTCTGGTGTTCGCAGCACCAAACAGAAGTTGATTATGAATCCTAAGAAAGTTTATAAAGCTCAAACGTTATATGATGTAATTTGTTGATAATGCATATCCGTTGATGACAGAAACTTAAGCTTAGATAGGTTTTATTTAAAACTAAAAGCTTTTATTATTCTGAAAGGACACACACACACGCACATCTACAAAATGAATTTTAAATCAATGTTATGAACCACAAAATTCATGTAAATTGTATTATAAAGGCTTTTATTAGAGGAACGATCAGACTTTCTAGCTCTTATTTTGTGACTCGAAAAGTTTAAATGAAAATCCTTCCTGATTTTTCTTTTTCTCACCCCAACATCCAGCACATTAGTCTCTAGGTAAGAAGCTGAGTTCTTGCTACCTGTAAAAGGAAGACTCCCTGGACAATGTCTGAGGAAAGGTTCCCCAAGGCCTTTGCTTATAAGAGAGGCCCAAGGATGTTAATTTATCATTCTTATAGGGCATCTGTAGTTTCCCCAGGTTTTTGCATTTGACTGGTGTTTGTAATTTTAGAGGAAGAGAAACCCAGAGAAAGCTGTAGAGGTCTGGATAGCTGGCAAGCACCGCTGTGGACTGAAAGAGTATGAGGGTAGCAAGATGGTTTCCGGATATTCTTTGGCGCCAGAGAACTGGTGGAAATGAGCTCTGGAATCTTTGCAGGATCTTAGGCACCTAAGATGTGTGGCAGTGAGTGACTTATTTTTGAAAGGTAAACACTGCCCACTACCACTTTGACTTCCCTCTGAGGACTTTCTCCAGGGAATGGAGGGTGTCTGCTGGATAGTGACCAAGGACTCCCAAACTCTCCTAGATGCCAAGGGACACGATATCGCAAGTTTGGGGTTGACAAAGTAAAGCAAAGTATTGATATCCTTATTTCCCACCGGACCAAGAGAGAAATGGGAGGTCGAGGAGGGTGGAGTGGAGGCCAAGTGTTATTGGGAGTCTACCTTTGAATGGAGAACTCCAAGAGGCAACAAACCCAGACCTGTTCCCGGTAGTTCCTGGTGTGCTGAAAACTGTTTCCTTATTTACCCTTCCAAACACCCCTGGGGTCTTTCTGTGGGTCCACAGGGCAGGCTCAGCCTCCCAAAGCCCTCCTGTGGAGTACAGAGGCAGGACACAGTGGCCCTCAGAGCACCCAGAAGCCCCAGGAGAACTGCTCTTCGGCGCAAGATCAACTAGGGACCCTTGGCCAGCTGCCCCCTCGCATCTCGCAGAGGTCTCGCTCCCCGCAGGCCCGGGAGTAGCACCATGCAACACACCCCTCCACCTCACGCCTTGCACAGGGAGCCAAGGGTGGCGGTGTGGCGACTCCGGGAGTGGGAGTAAGTGGTGGTAGTGGTGGCTCAGAGAAAGGGGTGGGGCGGGGGCGGGGTGCTGGGCGGGGCTGCGGGGTGCTGGGCGGGGTGCTCCACAGCGCCCCCTTGCCGCGCGCTCCCCGCGGTGCCCCAGTCAGCCGGTGCTCCGACTCCGCAGCCCCTTTGTGTGATTGTATCCACCTCCACGCACCCACCCGGAGGTGCTGCCCCGGGTCCTGCCACTTTGACTCGGGCCGCGCTCCCCTCCTCCGCGCCCCCTGCGCGCCTCCCTGGCCCAGTTCGGAGTCCCCGGTCCCCATCTGCAGCCTTTGGGCCGTGTCCTGCCGCTGCGGACACCCCGCCCGCCCCGGGGCGCTAGTCTCCTCCAGTCCCGATCGTCTCTTGGACAACCCCCCTCCCTTTACCCCCCATCCCAACTCCCCCATCCCGGGCCTCTAACGTGGAGAAAAACTAAAAGCAGAGCCATGCAGAGTCTCCAATAAAACGCCCAGTACCTCCAGCTCGAGCGGGAGTGCAGGGCGGCGAGGGGCGCGGGAGGCGGGGATGGGGCGGCGGGCGGGGGGACAATGAGCGCGTGAAGTTACCTGCCCGCCGGCGGCGGGGCCGAGAGCGCCGGGGCCGAGCGAGCGGACCGGGCAGGCTGCGCTCGGCGGACGGTGCGCGCCAAGGCTGGGGGGAGAGTTGAGCGCTTTTCCACCCCCCTTTTTTTCTTTCTTTTTTTCTTCTTTTTTTTTTTTTCCTCTTCTTAAACAAACCACAAACGGATGTGAGGGAAGGAAGGTGTTTCTTTTACTCCTGAGCCGAGACACCTCTCTCTGTTCTGTCTAAGCTTGTTGTTGGATTTTTTTTTCTTTTTTCTTTTTTTTTTTTTTTTTTTTTTTTTTTTGCTGAGCACTTTTTTTTTTTTTTTTTTCAAAAAGGAAAAAGAAAAGGAGTTGCTTGATGTGAGAGTGAAATGGACGTAAGATTTTATCCACCTCCAGCCCAGCCCGCTGCTGCGCCCTCCGCTCCCTGTCTGGGACCTTCTCCCTGCCTGGACCCCTTCTATTGCAACAAGGTGAACGCTCTGCTTTTGTCTGCACCGAGTCTGGAGGCTCGATCCCGGGAGGGGGGCGGCGGTAGCCCGGCCGCACTGGGGCCGGCTGGGCGGACTGGGCCGGCTCGCGGAGGCCGGTCCCGGGCGCGCTCGGTTGCAGCCCGCGGCGGCGCTGCGTGCGCTCGGGTAGTAAATATTGTGGAGCAGCTCCGGGGGTTTGCCAAACAACGCGATTGTGCGGAAAGTGACACGATTTGCTCGGATTCTTTCCTTCCTGCTGTTCGCCACTAAGGATCTCTGCTTAGGTTTGCCGGGAGACATTGAAAAAAAAGAAAGAAAGAAATGAGCGAGCGATCGAGAGAGAAAAATCCACAGAATACTTTGGGGGTGTGTCTAGGGTCCGGTAACTGAGGCAGAGTAGGAGAAATCAGTTTATTTTCTAGTTTCTTCTTCTTCCTTTTCTTGGGGGGGGGGCGGTCGTGGCATAGCTTTTTTGCTACGGATCACTTGCCAGTGGAGCAGCCAGGAGTCGGGGTACCGGGACCCTGGAGGCACCAGCGTTCCCGTACCGTGAACATTATTCTATAACTCTTTTGTTTTCTGTTCTGGTAGCAGTCAGAGTTCCGACGCTGGCCCTTGTGGCCCAGGGTGCAGTAGGCTAGTCGGGTTATGATTTGGGGGAACAGCTCCTGTTTGGGGTGCGCGGAAATAGCAAGTTTACTGGAACCTAAGCTAGCGCTTGGTGTTCAAGTGTAAAGCCCCAACACTGGTCACCAGGATAAAGCGGGGTCCCTGGCTGGGCTCCCGGCTGACCACCAGGGAAAGGGCCACCCGGGACAGGAGAAGGGCATTTAATGATGGTGACCAGAATGGGCATGCTGGCAGAAGCTTCTCCGGAGCTAGGCTTGGCCCACTGATAGGGCAGTCAGGGGTTTCTAGGGAAGTCATTACTCTCCAGGCTTCTTGCACGCAAAACCGAGAGGGACACAGAGGGGATGGGTTCTCAGGAGTAGCCACACACGCCATAGCTGTTCTCGCGTGGGGCTTGTTGGACTTGTCTGAGCAGTTCTGACTGGCAGAGTTTGGCTGGGAGAGTCCTCTGAAATGCTTAGGGGGCCTTTTGGACTCCCGATTCTGGCTTGATATTAAGCCCAACAGATTCTCTCAGTCCCTTCAGGCACTTCTCATCGACCCATAGGTGAATTCCACGGGAAAAGTGTTTGAGACTCTTAACATTTGTCTCCTGGGGAATCATCACTTTTAAATGTGATGTAGAGGTGTTTAGCAGGCTGCACCCCAGGCCCCTGTGCTCCCTCTCAGGAGACAGACTAGTAGTAGCTCTCGGCTCTCAGTCTTGGTCATTGCACACGCGCGCGCCCGCGCGCCCGCGCGCGCGCACACACACACACTGTGAGTTACATGAGCTGCAGACATCACCCCGTGGAGAAGCAACTGGGTGCCATGTCCACTGTAATACTCAATAAAAGAGCTGTGTGCAAAAAAGGCTAGGGTAAAGAGGGTAAAGTAGAGTCAACACATAGGAAGCTCTTGAGCCAGGGGCAAGTTGCAAGGTACTGGGAACTTCAGCAAGTACAGAGGAGTTTGTGCAATGAAGTTTTACTATTTGCTGGTAATACCTTTTTTTTTTTTTTTTAGCCTCAAATCTATTTTAACTTTAAAACCCAGGGTTTTGTGCTTGTTTTTTTTACTATTACTTTTTCTTTAAAGTATGGGTTTGTCTTGGAGATTAAAGACCAAGTAGTTGTTACCAGAATCAAAAGATCAGCGCCGTTTTAGACAATAAAACTATACAAGTCTTATTACATTTATCAGTGAGTTTAGGCTCCAAAAAAGAAGGTAATGACTTGAATACACATTTCACTCGTCTTTCTTGTGGTAGTAGGGTCAGATTTAATTTAAAAGTTAAATGCTTTGGAAAATCAGGAATTACCTCAATATATTAAATCATTTTCCAATTAAGTGCCTTAAGTAATTTTAGAGGGTTGTCCTGTGAATTGAATAAATTAATTTTGAAAGTCTCCACCATTTCTTTACTAGCTCATTGAAGTTCCTTTTAAGTCACCCTGTGTGTAAGAAGCAAACTGTTCTTTTTAAATGCAAATTAGCCATCCTTTCTATAGACTAGTTGCAAGTCTTCTATTTAACTTACGCAGGGAATAATGGATTTTTTTGAAAATGCAAAGTCATAAGACTTGTTTCTTCTAGTAGAAAAAGACCTCATGGAAACGTTTCTCCAGGGACTCTTCTCCTGCCCATCCCTGTGTCACAGTCCATCAGATATATTTGTCACTGATCCTTGATTGTATTAAACGTGCTGAGAAGGTTTCAAGGTCCCCAAAGCGCGGGCACTTACTCCCATCTCCATCGTGATTTGCATTGCTATAAAATCCCTGCTCGGTCCACTGTTGGAATTGCTTAGGACTGAGTCAATTAGTGCTCATTTTGTAGTGATGTGTAGAGCAGAGATGTAGAAGAAGGGGAGAAGAAGTTTGGAAAGATGAAGGAAGAAATCTGTATCTATATTTAGCAAAACACAAGTTGGGTCAGGCTTCCCATAGAGACGAGATTGTAAAGTAAAGCTGTTCTCCTTCTGAGATGTAATGAATATGCAGCTTATTGGAAATAATAGTCACTTTGTTGGGTTATTTGTTTTTAATAGGTTGATAGGATCATAAATTACTAATTATCTTTATTTTAAACCTGTCAACGCTGTACTGTTTAAAGTTGGTGCGCTAAATCCCAGCAGAACCATTCCTTTCTGTGCTTTTGTGTCTAACAACTGTAAATATAATTTTCCGGTGTCATTTTTTTTCCAATGTCAGAAGAGACCCTAATTGAGAAAATGAATATCCGCTTTCTGAGCTTTTCTGAATTGAAATGCGGTTGTTTTACTCCACTGACACTTCCCAGCCCCACTGCTCTGTACATTGCCAAAACACTATTTAGGTTTTTCAGTTAATAAACTCTGTAGGAGGCACATTTGGAAGCAGTTTAACCCAGGGCTCTTTTGTAAGAGCACGGTACATGATGAACATATCACAGTGCAAAACTGGCCTTCACTTTCACGTAGCCCGTCGGGGAACAGGGCAAACGATGAGGGTTATAGCAAGTGTGTGGTCACCCGTTCCCTTATACAAGCTGCCAGAACTGGTGGCATGGTGCGTGCTCTATGTAGGTCATCTTTTGAAAGAGCGATGGAGCTCAGAGGCTGGAGGATGAGGAACATGTAGGCTGGAGGAAACAGCCTTTGCTTCTTGCAACTGAAAGCATAGTTCTATTGTAGACATTGAAAGATGGGTACCAGAACAGAGTTTCATCTAATTAGACTATTTTAAGTAACAGTGTATCCCTTAATTGAACTGAATGTTACCAAAAGAAATTAGATTAAATGAGCTCCCAATTGGAGTTCAGTAGCAAAATATAGTTCCATTTTTTTTTGTTCTAGTAGAAGATGTCAAATCATCAGTTTGAGCATATACCTACAGAGTAATAACAGCTTTCAGTTTCTTAGTGCAGTGTCATTTCTAAAGACTGTTTTCACTGATTTTATGCTAAAATGGGATAAAGATATGGCACTTTTTTCATTTTTACAACAATGTGATGTGTTCAGTTATTGCTCAGTATCTGCCCACATGAGGAGTACTAATGCAATTATGTTATGGCATGGCTAATGACAGGGATTCTGACCTCGGCCTGCAGTCAGAAGGGAACCATAGATTTACTGTTCTCCAGAGCTGCTTTTATGAGTTCATCTCCTGAGTCTTCCATTGGTGGATTTAAAAACCAGGAAGCCCTACACATAAACTCAGGCTTAATACTAGTTACATACAAAATAAAGAATGGTGGTCATTTGGAAGTCTGTTCTCTTGTATTGCAATGAAAATGGAAAATGGAAACTCTTTCGATGTAAATGCGAGAGGAAGGATCATTTGTGGACAGATGTTACACCTGTGATAACCTTGTGGGAAAACATTATTACTCAAGGTCTCTATGAAATCTCCTTTGGATTTATTTCCCTCCTTGTATTGTGCCTTGCACTTTAATGTGGCAGAACACATCAGGCCTAAAGTGTAGGACTTGCAAGTACACTGAGATGGAACCATGACTCCTATTTTGATGGATAAATGTAAGAAGAGAGAGGAGGAAGGAAGGAGGGGAACAGGAGGAGAGAGAAGAGAAGGGGAAGAAGGGGAGGGTTGTAGGCAATTTAGAGCATCATGCTTGATTAGTTTTGTCCATAACTACTAGAACTTCTATCAATATATATCTCTATATATCAATACTCTATACATCATTTGTATAATCAAAGCTTCCTTGGGAGTTATATGGGCTGGGACCTTCTACAAGTTGATGAATTTGTAGACAAGAAAGAACAGAAACCAAGAAACCATATAGTTTGGGACACTAAATCTGATATCATACAAAACTTTTAAATGTAGCTATCTTGACTTTGTGAGATATTTTAGTGTCACCAATCCCAGTTTTTAAATGTGCCAAGAATGATAGTTATGAGGTCTGCAGAGATCTTATGTTATTTTTAACATAGCATATGTGGCTTAGTATTCTGAAAATTTATTGTATATTTTAAAAGTTACCAGAAGATGATTCTAAGGAGACTTGATAGTTTGCTTAGGTATAAAATCTAAAGGAATATTTAATATCCACGTGAAAATGTTGTGTGGGGTTGAAACTATTTTTGTGTTGTGTTTACAAAGAGATTAAGAACAAGATAGCAACAAAAATAAAATTGAAACCAGAGGAAGCAGGGAAATTCATGCTGGTTTGGAGTACAGGCTGCCTGTAGTAGTCTTTCACACTATTTTGTACGTGTTATGGGCTCTACTCAGGAGGCTTAACCTAGGATGCTCTAGGAGAGGGATATATGTTTGCATGCCTGGGCTTTGCATATGCTGTCCTATAGACCCTCTGCACTACCTTCACTCCCTGAATACCCTGGCCTGGAAGCCATTCTTTATCTGAGCTCATGGAAACTGTGCTCTCTACTCTCAGCCCTCTTCCTTTGCTGGCCTTTGACTTGATGGTTTTGGCTGTCTTGTTCGCCTTCCTGTTAACATCATCATTACCATAATCATGTTATCCTGTCCATTCTTCCTGAAGGATCCTGCTTGTATTTTATGGCTAATTAGAACTGAGGGCCTTACTTAGATTTTATAATCTCAATGTTGTCCTCCCCCCAGTCACCATCCACTCCACCACTATAGTGACACTGAAATTGGCTTAGACACCCAGATGTGGTCCTGCAGAGACAAAGTAACTGTGGCTCTCCCCCTACCACACACACACTCAATAAGCTTGGAGCTGAATATGTGTTCCATGAAGCTCATCATCAGCAAGAAGCTTCTGGTGGACTCCAGAACAGTATAAAGATGAGACTGTGGCCCTTAATTGGTGTATGCAGTAGGTTAGGTGTGTTACACTTTCAGAGAGAAAATGCTTATCATTCACATATATTCCTATAAGAACTTCCAAGAAAATCTACAATGGGAAGAGTTAGCTATGCACAGCTTATTAAATTAATCACAACACATTTAAATCATGTGACCGCTCTGAATTTTAACTATATGGATGCTAATCTTAAGGTTTTTTTTTCCAGAAAGTTATAAATAATAGTTGTGTTTCATGCCTCAGTAAATATAAACTACCATCTTTGCAAGTTGACTAAACACTTTTAATGATGGTATCTTTAAAAATATCATTAAGCATTGCTTAGAACAAAACTCATGCAATCAGATCCTAGAATCTATACCTGTAGAGAAAGAAAGACTGCAATCCGCCACAGCCATAAATACTGCGACCCCCAGCCATCCCAATTCTTGCCTGTAGGGAGCTTTCATTTGAAGCATCTAGACACCATACTTGTTCCCTTAAATTAAGTGTTTAATTTTTAAAATTTTACCAATTTTAAAGATGCCATATTTTTCTTTGCATTTGTCTTCATTTTTGAGTTGTTGACATCTATCTTTTCCTTTAGTCTTTTCTGAATGCATGCTCTGCAGAATCAGTAGTCCGTGGTGTGCTTTGGTTGATAGCCTGGTAGTCATTTGTTTTCATGGAATCTGGCATGCCAAAATGATGCAACTTACATCTGCTCTGAAGAATTTGAGATTTTTCGTTGTAATCCCTCTACGCCAAGTTTTATTCCGAAGAGCAACTTCTCATTAAAAGACGATTGAGTAATAGACTGCTTAGAAATGTGCTTTATAGTAGAAGTGCCAAACTTTTAATTATAGCAGTACTTCTATCGTGCTTTGAGTTGTGCGGTCTGCATTAACCTGAATGAACTTTTCCTGGTACTCACATGTGTTTCCCTATCATCTTCCTGTGAGGAATGGGGGTCATTGTATTGTCAAGTGCTTGGACAATCACATGTAACAGAATAGGCAGGAGCATGGTCCTTCCAAGAGGAAGCCTCTTTTCTTTATGATAGAGGTAGCAATGTTTTCCCAGCCCACTTCAACTTAATCTCTATAGAGTTTGCCTCACTTGAATAAAAGATTTGAAGATAGTTTTTTTAGATCAGTCTTAAGTTTTTCATTTTCTCAGGAAAAATTATGGCTGATGTGTATTGATAGTCCCAAATGTCATGACACCAGTGGCACTATGAATTATTTTCTCTGTGTGTTAGTTTTTTTTTTCCTTAAAAGTTTTAAGTAGGTCTGCTTTAGCCCAGTGTTTATTGTTTTCCATCCTTTAGTTGTGGTCTTTACAAAAACTATGTTGAAAGAATTCTTAATGAAATGAAGGCATGGTTGGCTAATAAGAATCTTTGCCAGTGACCAGGCAAATATAGTATGTTTTGAGAAACCACGTGGATTTACAAGTTATACATGTCTGGTCCCTAATAGTGATGAAATAAACTTATACATAAAATGCCCTTTGACTGAAGTCATCGATGCCACTGTCAGGGTTCTTCTCTCCAGAGAAATTGTGAGTGCACAATCTTTGTGTAGTATATGTGTTTGGGTTTCTGAGTGAGTTTCTCTGCTTCTCATGGTCTGTGATCTATTTCTGGTCATAAATGCACAGGAGACTTCATCCTCACTGGCAGACCCCATCAATCATTGTATACAAGAACAGCAATTAAGGAAATCATCACAGCTACTAGGAATCCCCAGTGATTACATCCTTTTTAAGAAACTTAGCCATATTTTAGGGGGAAAGATGCTTTTGAATGCCAGGACTTTAATTGGACATATTCTATAACCTAATAGACTAGAGAACTAGGTCTTTTTGAGGAAAACTCCAAGCTTTTCTCAAGAAAAGACTTCTTTTTGTTGATAGTTTGGGTTGAAAAACTCATGAACCTGTATTCATTTACTTCTAGATAAAAATAAACCTGACCACAAGGTGTGTGATTCCTTCCCTCTCCCCTTGTTCTTGTTTGGAGAATCCTAACATTTTTTTCTGAGGCTGGCTGAAAGTTCTGATACTAAAACTTTGTGTTCCAGTATTCCCTGTATCCAGGAAAGAAAATGACTTATATTGGAATCTGCTGAGCCTCAGGGACAATTAAGAAGCCAATAGAAATGGATTATTTTGTGATCCTTTGGTAAAAGAGATTTAGTGGTTCAGAGAATGTTAGGCTGTAGAAAAACACTGTGCTTACCCATTTCTGTTTCTCCTACACTGATGGAGTGTTTTCCAAAGTTTCAGACCAGTGAATCTTTTGGATGTGAATGAAAGAGATAAAAATCTTTGGAGGACAAAAGAGAAAATGAGAAAGATGGGATCTGAATAGGTACCGTTTGTGATCTCTTTCTCCTTAAATATCAGTAAGCCTCTGGGGGAAACAATTTTTTCTTCTTCTTCACAGTCAGAGGCCTTGTGCCTAATGAGAAGGATGCTACAGATGGGGACAGTTGCCTGGTCTGCATTGTCAGATCATAGGATAAAAGTTTAGAACAGCCCAAGAGGAAAGTTCCTGACTTCTGGGAATCAAGGACACCTCACTGCCCCTTCCTTTGATATATAACTCAGATATTTACAGTATAATGAATTAACAAAAGGACCAACAGGGTCTACAGAAATTGCATTTATATCTGTGTACTGCTGATTGCCTTAAACTTCTAACTCAATGAAATGGTTAATTTAAAGAATAGTAGGTAAAGTTTTGCATGCATTGGTGTCTTTGCAGCATGGTAAATACCAGTTCTTTTTGAAGTCAGTGCTCCTTAGGCTAAAATGCCAGTAACAACTGTATAAAGAGAAATGTTAATAATAAAGAGGCAAGATAACCTTTCAACAAAAGTATATTTTATCATTTGGCAGATGCAGTCATGAACATTAATCATAGAAACCTGAAGATAGTAGAAGCTTAATATCAAAGCTAATGATTTATTTTATGTTAATGACTTTCTGCTCTGGCATAAAAGACTGCGGCTCATAATGGACTCTCAGAGCTATGTTCAGTTACTAAGGCTAATGGGATAATCTTTTCTCTCCCAAAATTAAGCTTTTGAAATAAATTATGCTATTATTTTTCAAGGTAACTCTAAAAAATTTACTGCAAAACTAATCTTTAAAGAACTACTTAAAGTAATAAAGAGAAGAGGGAAGAATCCCAGTGTAGTTTTTCCAGTTTGTGAGCTCTTCCTTAGTGGAGAAAAGAAAGTTTTTATGCATACCAATATCACTGACTCTGTAATACAGCAGCATTTTAAACTTGTGTAGCACACTCTGCCTTCTGGGGAGTGCATCTAGTTCTACAATGTAACATGTTTTTCTTTTCCATTACCATCCAGTAATGAGCCAAATGATTCTAGGATATTGGAATATTTCACTGAGACGTTTTGAAAATCATGTTTACAATTAGTTATAACCAACATTATATTTCAGTAAGAGATAATTTGCCTGTTAAAGTTCACATAATGTGCTAATCATGTCTGGTGGTTAATAAAGGCCTCCTACTCACTCCCCTGATGGCTATAAAAGGCTATTATATTCGTGGTAGCAGTTCAGGTACAGCTGCTGCGTGTTAATAATGCATCATTGTCCCGCTAATCAACACAGCGAAGGTCAGCACCTCTAAGCACCTAAACCACCTAGCCTCTTTCCAAAATATTTATTAAGACTTCCACAGAGTATCTGCTCATTTTCTGTAACCTCTAGTCAGTTAATTCCACTCCAAGCCACTTGTGTGATAAAGGTTTTGTAACCTAAGCTAGGTCGTACAAGAGATTAATATATAGTCATACTAATCTTCTCACATAAACATGTTTCCATTTCCACAGTCATTGACTGTATTAGTGTCCTATTGTGACAGCCATGAGTCCCTTTGTAATTAAGAAGGTGCATTCCAAAATGAGGAGAGCCAAACTTTCCATGTTATTTAAGGAGTCAGTTAGGAGTAAAGCAGCTTTTCTGTAACCAGAGTTATTTCAAGTACTCAGAGTAAATCAGGCAAGGAGAAAAGATATTTATAATATAAAGAAAAATTAATTAATGTTAGTCTATAGACCTGAGGCAGTAGTGGAATATTGTTTTCTTTATTGTTCCTTTGGCATAGGAAAACAATGCTAGTAAAAGCTTCCTAAGCCATATTTTCTGCATGTAAAGATGATATTCTCATGGGATTTTCATTTTGCAGGAAAATTGTGCAAATCAGCATTTGCCAGCATTTATCTGCATTAAAAGTAGGTAGACAACAATTCATAGGCACAGTGATAGTCTAGTTGCCTCCCTGCCCTCTATGACTGTTCACGTAAAGTAACCCTTGTTTTTGTGGCCTTTGAGAGAAAGGCAAAGTGTTAAGCGAATAAGACCTCACTTTCTCATCTTGCATTATTGTTTTCTGGGTTTTGTTATTCATTTTGATAACCTTGCCTTGAGTGTGAGTGAGTATGTGTATGAGAGAGAGAGGAGGGAAGAAGAGACAAGGAGAGGGAGGAAGAGGAGAGGAAGAGGGAGAGGGGGAGAGGGGGGAGAGGGGGAGAGAGAAAGAAAGAGAGAGAGAGAGATCGAGATCCTTAAATATTTTCAGAGGAGAAAAACAAAACTGTGTTCCCATCATCAAGACTGCTAGTGGGAGGAGCTTCCACGGGGAAAACCTAGTGTACAATGGTGCATTTGTCATGCTTTAAATATATAATGCCTACAATCAGATATGTACAGGCACAGTTGTGATCTATGAAGTCCCTGGCTCAGTGCCATTGTTTGTAGTCTCTACGGTTGTCATACATCCTTCTTTGCACATCATACCCTTACAGCAGAATCTGACACAATTCCTAGCTTCCAGCCCGGATCCATTTCCCTTGCACAGTATACATGAGTTTGACAGGGTGTGTTGAGGACAACCCTGGCAAGCAATTGATATTTTGAAGTGGCAAGCGTTTCAGCAGCTGCCTGCTTGTGAAAGGGGAATGATAAGATATACTGTATTGTTAGTTTCAGGGAAAGCACTAAGGTTTAAGCTCTGTAAAAATGTACACATTATTCGTCAGTGGTCGAGTAAGTCTTTTATGTTTTTAAAGCTTAGCTCTCTGGCTGATGTGAACTACAATGACATTGGTCAGTAAATGAATAGGAGTACTTTGAATTTGAACTGCTGCCAATTTTGCACCAACAAAGGAACTGACAAAAGAAAGATTTTATGTGAAATGCAAAGCACACGCAATGTTTGGGGGAGTAGGGGAGAAAGAAAGCAAGAACAAGAGGGAAAAAATACACTCTTAAAATATTCTCTAACATATATTTTCAAGGAGGCCAAATAGTTAAGACTCATCTATTTTTTATGGCTCATCAGCTCAAACCTAAGCTGTTTAAAAACCTGTTGTGTACACATAGGCTTTCAGAATACGATCATATGGAATGGAGAGTGTTTTCCTAAACATCTCACTGAGCCCTGGAGGCCTGTTGGCAGAGTATCAGAGTCACCCACTGCTGGAGCCCCCAATTCTCTGTCTCTCTCTGGTTGTGGGAAATTGTACTTTAATCAGTTATGGCACTTTCAGTGTGTAACATTCATTAGCAAGGCAATTTGTCATGACTGTTAATGGTCAGGATGCAGGCACTCTCTTACTCACAGAGCCTGCTAAGTAAGGAGACAAATATTTCAGCATCTGATAGTACTAACTTGTTTCAAATTTGTATTCCAAGATTAGTTGCTCAAAACAGACATAGCAACATACTATCAAACATCCTGCATTAACTTTTCCTGTGATATTTTATGGACTTAGGGTTTTAAAGCCATTAATGCACTATTAGGAGGGGCACACACAGTCTTCGGTTCCATGTTCCACAGAAGCTAACTTACGAGCAGAGTTCCTTCCAGGTTCATCTGGAAAGAATTTATGTGCATAACATTTTCTGTGGAGCTCCATAAATTGAGAGTTTTGATGGGTACAGTAATTCTCACCTGCTACATATTCTCATAATTAAAAAAGTCACTTCCCCATTGGTTGGTAAACTGGATGGTCACTTTTCATGTGGATTTAAAGTCCTGATCTGTTTTGGAAGTTTTAAAATTCAACTACAAAGCCTTCATAATGAGGTAGAAATAAGAAAATAAGTGTCTCATTTAGCAGTCTGCTCTGTAAGATCATTGCTCATTGTTGTAAACAGGAGAAAAAAGTTTTAAAGATTCCCCTCTTGCAAAGGCTAACATTTTTTTAAAATATAGTTTCTATTTTCTAGATCTGGCTATGACATCACATAGCTTTCCAGATGCAACCTTGTTGCCATTTTCATTTTTAATGAAAGAGTCCAGCCTTCAGAGCCTAATGATTTCTTAGAGCAAAACCCAGTCTTGGTAAGAAATCCATTCTTGCTAGTAAGAAAAGCTGCTACTGTTTAAGTTCCCGTGGTGCGGTCCACTGGTACGCTTCGCTGAATGTTGTCAAAAAGGCTTTCCTCATGATTGACAACCCGGCAGGAATGTGAATGGAGATTTTAATTGCGTATCATGTGTGCATATCACAGCGAGTGAATTCATGACTGTGCTTAGCTCCATATCTCTACAGGTCAGCCGTGCCAAAAATGTGCTCTTTTATGTGCAATTTCCAAAAGAGAAAGGTGTATGTGTGTGTGTGTGTGTGTGTACTGAATTCATGTGTTATTCATTTCTGAAGTGAAACACTTGTGTTCTCTTAGCTTCAGAGTTTGAAAGTAGAACAAAAATCTATTTAGAGACTTTTTTTTCTTTTACTCTGCACTTATAATATGCTTGGGTGATGTAAATTCTTCACAGCTACACGTTGGGGAAAGTCTGCCAGAACATATTTTTCTTATGGCACTTGCTATGCGAAGTGTTTCTCTTACCCTGCTCTCACTAGCCCTCCCTAACAGTACTTTGAAAAGAAAGAAAAACCCTAAGCCAATGGGGAAATGTACTGAGCTCAGTTACCTGCCTCTAGCTTGGAGATCTTTAGGACAGACCTTGCAGGGACTGAAGGTGGAGATGAGACAATGTATTTCTGATATGCGGAAGATTCATACTGTACTAGATATTTTTGTTTTAAAAAAATGAAATTCTTATTGAAAAATGACATTAATAAACATAGCAGTGTTAGTTTAGAAAAAAACTACCTTGGTTGATGACATAAAAGGTAAGGATTTACTGCTGATAACCATTTCTTGGCCAAGATGCATTAGTGTGTGTCCTCCACTACCTTGTTGAACTTTCTCCAATGTGACACATACGTGATTTTAAAGTGGAGTAAAAGTTTCTTTGTAAGGTAACTTTAGCTACAATAACCCATGTGAACCAGGAGAAATTATTAACTACTTATTATTGATTTTGGTTATTAATTATTAATAAATTATCAATTTCTTATTACTGTGAAAATAGAAGAGAATTTATTTGTTTGTTTGTTTGTTTGTTTACTTATTTATTTAGACAGGGTCCTCACTATGTAGATCAGACTGGCCTTGAACTCACAGAGATCAACCTGTCTCTTCCTCTCAGTTCCTGGGAATCTTAACGAGTGCACAGTATGCAGTTTTTCATTGGAGGGGATGTCAAAGTTTGGTACTTGGATAGTAGGTTTAGCACAAAGCTGCTTTTCTGTGCCTTTTCAATTAGGCAAGAAAAAGGTCAGTGTGGGGTATGAGGCGTGTTTGGTGTGACTGTTGTAATAAGAGTTGGGGTGCTGAAAGAATAGTGACTTCCTGGCCTTAGGGTGTCCCATGGGGATTTGACTTTGTCCTGGTCTCTGAAATGTTATCTCAACACATTTTAGAAGATATAAAATGGCTCCTGATGATTCAGCCTTACTATGCTCTGCTTTGTGGGGCGGTGGCCAAATGAAGGCACTACTTACTGTGCTTTTAAAATGCCAAAGAAAAATCTGTTGTATTTTAAAAAAATTTTTTTTTGGTATGGGGTGACATTTTTGTAATGTTCTGGAAGATTATTTCATACATTTTCCTGAGAGCTCAGGCAAGGGGGGAATTATATATATATTTACAAAATGAACAAAAGAGTGTTCAGTTGAATGCATTTCAGGTGATGCTCTGGTGATGAACTTTATCAAACAAAGGCTGTTGCAGTAAAAGCCTTAAGGTCGTCCTATTCAACACTGCACTTCTGCCCCAGTACCATTTCCGCTGTAAGCCCTGATGTTCAGGTAGGCCTGGTGCAGACCCCACACAAATACTTACACAGAGTTAAAACTGAATATTTCAGCATAAGTAGACTTTATTTGGAATGCACCTGTTCTATAGCTTTGGTCTTGGTTAAAAAGCAATCCTGATTCACTGTGAGAAATTAAAAACTTTCTGATTGTCACTGGAGGTAGAGCCTTGTCCTACCTGTGCAGGGGGCAGGAGAGAGGCTGAGGGATGAGTAAGATCTGGCCCTAGCCTGACCTTAGCAGAATACAGGTAACCTTGACACAGCTGCAGCCCTGTGGTGGCAGTGCAAGGGTCAGAAAAGAGGCAAGGAATTCAAGCCAGAGGACTGTGGGTACCTGGAGAAGGCAGCATTTCAGCTGGCCTTAAAACGACATGGATGGCAAAGAAGAGGGAAGTTGCCTCTGACTCTCTGAATTAAGTTTTAGACTTCTTTTTTTCCAAACGACATGAGGTGACTTAAAAAAGGAAGAACCGAGACTGGGGCTGCAGCTCAGTGGTTGAGCACACGCTTAGCCTGCCTGAGGTCAAGCCTTCGCAGCCAAACAAAGCTAATCCAAACAAACAAACAAACAAACAAACAACAACAAAAGCCAAAAAAAAAAACCCCATGCAGAACAAGCTTTACAGGGCTAGAAATACACAGTCATAGCTAGGGAGCAGAGGGAAATCTACCTCTTGTCTTATGTGTTAACAAAACCCTACATAAGTAATATGATTCTAGCCTTTGCTCCCTCCTGGTAGGAAAAAAAAGTGGGAGGACATAGGGAGTGACAGAACTCTGACTTTCTGTGGGATGCATCAGTGCTAATTATCTGCACATCAGAAGTTTTCCTCTAGTTTTACGAGTTGTACAACTATCACCAAAGGATGCCAAACACTGAAAAAGAAGAAGGACGTGGAGGTCTGAGCTCCTGGGCTACGGAAGGTAGGTTTCACTACTGGATCTTGGAGATGTTGAGGCAAGAGGATAATGTGTTCAAGGCCAACATGGGATAAAAAAAAGATGCAGAAGAAGACTCAACTCTTACTTCCCCAGATGGGTCACATGTTAGTGAATGATTGTGCCTTGATCTGAGTTTTGATGACTTTTCTAGCTATAGATGACTGACTAATTTTGGAGGTGTTCTACTTTAGTCAAGATAAAGTTATTTCTAAATGTATCTTCTTAACACACACTATAGCATTGTCTTCCACATGAGTGTATTTTAGGTTGGTAAGTCCAGATATTAGTGTCAATAGGTATGCCTGATGTAGTCTTAAAAGAATACTCAATGAGTTAATTAACAACTGGTTCTGATTACGCTGTAGTATTTACCGATGTTCTGAGTAAGCCCACACTTGAAAGTTCTTGCTCAGTGATAACTACCAGTAATACTAGTAAAAGTTGGCAACATATTAAAGTGTTCAAATTTGTTCAGAACTCTCAATCAACAGTTTTGTGTCTCAAAGTTTTCTGGTTTCTGCTTGCCACTCTCAAACTTTTCTATTAAAGTAGCTAAAGGAACAGTAGGGAATTTACTTGTAGTGGGGCTGGAGGAGGAAAGACAGAGAAGGCCTCTGCCATTTGCCATTTGTCTAGCTAGCTTTGTATCTCATGAGAAATGTGTGGATTGGGGTCATGGCTTGCATGCTGCTCCATGGCAGATCAATTGCCTAGCATTCCTGAGACGCCAGCACTGAAGAAAAAGTGGGTGCCATGTTATGCTCTGTAATATACTCGTGTCTACTGTTTCAGGTAAATATATACTCAATATCACTTAGAATTTAGTTAACTACTCTATGTTCTAGGAAGCTAGCCAATTCCTCAGCACACTGTTTTGCTTTGAAAAATGAGTTCGAGAAGCAGAGGCTGACACAGTGGTCTTTTGTGGTTGTTATTCGAACAATTAGGTTGAAGGGCCCGTGTGACTTCTGTTAGGTTATCTTTCTCAAGAAAGATGGAGGATTTCACTCTTCCCAGCTCTTTCCCTTACCACCATGAATTCTCTACTGTGGTTTGAAGAGAGGGCATGGTGAAGATTGCTTAGATGTAGCTGAGGGAATGGAATGCTTTTGCCATGGGGAGAACTGATGATGGTTGGTCATGGGGGAAGGTCTTCAAGTGTGCTATTGTATTGTTAGGTATCAGTGTAGGACCTAACTTGCTAAGAATTTGGAAAATCCAAAGGAGGGGAATATGAAGGGATTGAAGAGTAATAGTGATGGTTTGCAGGAAAAGGACAGAAGGTGGCCTAACAGATGGCAGAGACATTCACACACACACACACACACACACACACACACACAAACCTGGCTTCTTTTTACCTCTTGCTGATGTAATTTGTAACATTACTGTCATTGCTTTCAAAAGCCCTTTATGGTTTAGATTCCTTTCCCTAGACTCTCTCCCACCTACAGTAGGCTCTATTCTCTCCCATCCTCTTCATCCTAAGGATATACTTAAGTGAACCTCAAAGTGTTCGTAAGACAGGAGCTCTGTCTAGATGGATGGCCTGGGTAGATTCCATGTTTGTGCATGGAGGGTTTCCCGGGTGCTAACATTACTATGTCTGGAACTTACTGTTAGATGAAAGTTCTCCCATTTGGTTTTTTAAACCCCTTTTACTTCAGCAGACCTTCATCTGTTTTTTGGTAGAGTTTGTTCATAGATAACAAGGCATATATGACTAATGAAAATTCCTTCCTAGTGACATGAATATTTTGTCTCTAAGAAATTCGTGATAGACTAATGATCATTTTAGATTCTTGCCTGTACTCAAGTCAGGATAACTGCTTCATACTTAAAATATTTCAAACTTCTGTCTAAAATGGCAGACTGGAAGAAATGTGCTTTGTATCTAGCTACTGGTTACGGAATTTATTCTTGAGTTCCCATCGCAATGCAACTGAACTGGATGGCAGTGAGAAACAGATTCCTTATACCTGATTCAAGGATGCATCGGTGGCATTGCAAACTTATGGCACAGGACTGGTATAGACTCACTTCTGGAGAATGAGATGATATTTGTAAACATAGCCAAGTGCCACATAGTGCTGGGGTATGTTCTGAAAGATGTGTTGTCAAGAGATTTCGTCTGTAATCATCATAGTGTGTACCTATCACAACACCAATGATAATATCTCCGGGACTATTACATCTGTGGCCTGTCACTGACAGAAACATGGCTGTGTGTACATGTCTATATTAGTTATTCGCTCACTAAATATCACCTGACAAGTTATTATGTGCCAAGAACAGTGCAGAAATTGTGAGAAGAGAAAACTATTGTGCACTTGTGGAGTGATAAGCTTAGCTGTGAGCTAGATGACTCTATTGAAAGCTGAGCGTGAACCGAGAATGGAATAGACAATTTTACTATTCCCATGAGTAATGTCACCGCTGAGTATGGCGGGTCCCCACGCTCATCCACGCATTTCCTTTCTTGGCTCTGTCCATTTCTGTAGTCTCCATGAGTGGACTGAGGGCAGAAGCAGCATTCCTTGCCCCTTCTAAAGTCCTGCCTGGAAAGCAACCGATGCCTGCAAGACACCGTGAGTTGGTAACATAAGCCAATAGTGATTGTTTATGAAGTAGCCAAGGGAATAAATTTTTAAAAGTGAAACTCTAGTCACACAAATATTTAAGTCTAGGGAAATTTGAACTAGGTATCATTCAAAAATAAACAACGGGGTTTATACTCAATTTTCCCTTTGATACTTTCACAGGCTGAAAGCAATTGTTCAAAATTATCCAGTGCCATTTTTATATTGGAAGCCATTCACAAGCTCAGGATGTTTGTAAAATGGTAACATAATCATCGTTCATTTTGTTCAAGTTCATCATAATATATTTCAAAAGGTAAACACCACCGCCCAATTTTAAATTAATTTTTTTTGGTCCGATAAAGACTTTGAATTCTGTGAAACAGGCATTGCAGGCTTATAAAATATTTCGGTGGATCTCATGTTTTCTTACCATCTCATTCCTTACCCTAATATGGTATGGGAGCAGACTGCAATTACACTTTAACAATTACTTTATTATACGGCTGAAATATACTCCCGAAGCTCTTATTACCTTTTCCAAATACCATTTGCACAGACCTGCTGATGGCTGTCAGCAGTGCTTCCTCGGGACAATCAGCCATTCTTAGTGGGTTGTGTTTAAATTCAGAACACCACAAATAGAAAGCACCCCTCTCTCCTTGCTGATGAATTTTTAATGCTCAGGCATGTATAATAATTCAAAGGACTTCATTACAACAGCATGCAGAACCGGGCCCGTGTGTTTTAGGATGTTGGAGCTTTATTTGTGATCTTTGTCAAAGAGGAAAAAATGAAAACAGCATAATATTAACAGTGTGCTTTTGTGTCTGTAGCAACCTGAGAATTATGATGTCACTATGTTTGAGCATTTTCCCCCTAAAAGAGGTCGTTTTAAGATTTCCTACTTCACATAATTTGCTCAAAAGCTCCTCCATTCTTCATAATTGCATTTTACAGGGGGAAAAAGATACACTTCCACCCCAGGTCTTTAAATGAAAGCTGAAATGCCATGTATTCTAATATAGAATATACTTACATTTAATAACAAAAATGAGAACCTTTCTTTTATATTACAAAGACACATATTTGCATGTTTTTAATGCCAGTTCTTAGAATCTTTCGGAATCTTCCAAAAAGAGGTTTGGGTGACTTTAGAACCATGTGGACTAGTTCGCTTCCCTCTTGAATGAAGTTATTTCATCACCATTTTATTTCACTGACAAACTATTCAAATTAGAGCATCTATATACTAGAGCATCCTTCATAAAGTTACTGCGTTTAAGACATAAATAATGGGAAAGTACTAGAATGTAGTCACCTTATATGATCTCTCACTGTCTAATGTCCACATTGATTTCTTTGAAAAATAAGAAAAAAGTGATCTAAAAGCGAATACTAGAGTTGTGCATAATCTTGTAGGTCTAGATGTCAAGTGTCCAGCAATATGCAGACAGTTGATTGAGGCCCTCAAGGTTTATCAGAAAGCTTAATTATATCAGAACAGCATAATTATAAATTTATTTGGTTCAAGCCATTTGCTGGCTTTCTGGCATATTACTGTATCTTTCCAACTGGTGTTGACAATACAACAGATCACCAAGCGGTTCCATCTGTATCTTGATGTGGTACAATGGTGGTGATGGAGCCCTAGGACCTGAGTACCAATGATAGAGCTATAAAAAAAAAAAATCACAGCAAGTTACTTAGTTCTCATCTTCTTCTCTAAAATGTCAAGCTTGACCACATCTAAGATTATTTTATAAACAGGGTAAGGGAAGCTATTGCTTCATTAGAGAGTAGATTCTCCAGTGGCAAGAGGTTCTGACACTGAAAGCAGCCAGTATTGATTTTACAACAGACAGCAAAGTTAAACACCTACCCTTGTCGTTTGATCCATACTATAAGGAGACTCCATTACTGCTGTGGTACTCAGTGCAATGAACAACAAGCATAGCAAAGCAAGAGCAGCACTTTCTCAGCACATTCTGACAGAGGTATCCACTGGCTGTCATAGCATTGTAACAGAAACAGTGTTTGGGATTGGTATGTACAGGGACCATGTGGCTAAAGGCAACTGGAATTTATTGGGGTGGCAAATGAGAAGGTGTTTCCTTCATGTATCATTGTAGTAAGAGGTCAAGCTCTGAGTTGTGCAAAAGGAATTTGGGAGCCAGAAAGCCAGGATGCTGCTGACAGACAGGTGTCTAGAGGATCCAGAGAGCTGGGAGGGATCCAGGGATTTTACAAAGTCTCAGAACAAGCTAAGAGGCAGATTCCTGTTCCACTGATAGATTTACAGTCATCATTACTAGGGCTCTTATGCTGCTGTCACAAATCCCAGCATTTCTGACTCTATGCTAAGTGAGGAATATATAGACTTTCAAACTCGACCTGACACCGACCAACTCACTCTTTCATTGGGATTCGAAGAGGCAGAGTTCCTGACTTCAAAACGTTGTTCTGGATTTGGGAAAAAAATATGTTAGAAAAATAAAAACTGCAAAGAGAACAACATCAAAGAAAAGCAAGTCGTGCTCTAGATAGTCAGTTCTTGAGCATTTTCGTTCACATATACAAGTGAATAGCCTAGAAATTCCGACACTGTTCTTGAAGAAATCCTTCTTTCAGTAAGTTTATTAAGTGTCAGAGAGTACAGAAAGGAAGCTTGCATAAGTTCTGGGTCTTTCTCTACACTGCTCAAGCTGGTGTTCCATTTCCTCAGGTGCTTACAAGGCCACAGTTTTGGATGTCTCAACTCAGCTGTCCTTTTTCACTCTGGTTTACTGTGACTCTTACACAGCTGCATCAAGACCCCATCTCCTTCCCCTGAACATATAGTTCCGAGTCTAATTTATCTGGGAAAGCAAAGATAAACTATGTATCTTCATCAAAATTTAGGAATACCTTCATGAAGGATGGCGAATATGCTTTGGCAGACTGGTTCAGCAGCCACCTGTTGAGACAATACTAAAGAAAACTTTTATGTATAAGACTAAGAGAAACGTAATATGGTTGTCACATATTCGCAAACCATCAAGTTTATACATTCTAAAACTTTGAAGGTATCTGACTTTCAATCCCCCAAGCAAACATCCTGTATAAACTGTTCAACTGGAAATGCTGGGCTTTGTTACATCAGCACAAGCGTCCTAGCAATGACGGCTGTAAACCACTTGCATGTTGCCTTGTGCCATAAGACGATTCACTCATTTTCTAACAAATCTGGCACAGTCAGTGACATATAGAAGAAAAGATAAGTAAGTTTAAGGGAGGCTGACTGACGCATCGGGGGGACTTCTGAGCCAGTTTCTCTCCATCTCCATGCCTCTGTCTCCTGCCTACAGAGTGGAAGCAGTGGCAGTATTTACTTTGCAGATGGTAATGAGAATTCAGGGATACCAGTCGGTACAAATTGCCTTTCCTGCTGCAGCCACGGGAATGGTCAGCGGACATTAACTGCAGCCTTACTGCCACTGTGACCTCGCTCCAGCTCATGAGATACCAGATGATGGACATTATTCAGTCATCCACAACCTCCAGCTCTTCTGGGATAAAATACCAAGCATTCCCAAGGCTCCCTCAGGCTCTGGTAGAAGTGGGGACATTCTCAGTGAGGTCACACTAGTGCAGTCTCAGGCCCGGCAATGTAATTGTCTCAGATCTGCAGTCAAGAACCCATACTGGAGATGGTGTCGCTTTAGAGAAAGTTGAACAAAAGGTAACTAACTTCCTGGTTCAGGCTCCCCATAGACACCTGTCGGTATCTTCAGTCACCTGGAGAATCCCAGACAAAGGCTGAGGATTGTTCATGATGGACCAGAGAAAGAATATCCCATCTGAGACTCTGTTTAGCCTTCTTTCTCTATTAATAAGATGACATCCTAGACCCTATGAGAAGCAAAATAAAGAAGTTCTAAATCCCCATGCTTCTGGACTTCTGTGTGAAGGACATCCTGTTTGGAAATGGGATGGATAGTGGCTTTGACAGGCTTTGGCTGAACTTTCTCAGCAGCTACCCTGCAGTTGTCTAAGGTCTGCAAGTCTAGGAAGGCAAGATCTCCTGTACCTCTGTGTTGCTAGCGACCTTTCGGTTTTTCTCCAAGATTGCCGGAAATGAGCTTTTAACCATTGTCGGTAAAGCAGGACCCTGATCAGCTTTGTTGTGGATTCTGGTTGAGTGTCAGGCTCTTAACTAAATTATAGACTCATAATTGGATAAACCCCATCTGTACATGTCACTTTTAGCTTTGGTTTGAGGTTAGTCAAAGGTAAACTGCCACAGTGCCAAGTTGAGATGGGTGGGTAGCTCCTAATGTGTCAGAAATGAAGTCTGAGCTGTTCAAATGGCGAATGATGTTATTGGGAATGCTAACGGGCGATTAAAGATTAAACTAATTGTTCTCATTTTTTTAAACATCTTCGTCTGTTTTGCCATGTGATAATAAGAGCGTGAAAGAGATATCACCATTTTGTTTTTAGTTTTATTAGTAATCTGATAATGAGCAATTATCCTTTCATTGGCATTATCTACCTACAATTTTCAGTGCATTGAGCAAGAATTTGAAATGTAAAGTCATGCGGTAGAGCCCTGTGGAGAAAGAGACTTCCATTTTCAAACAGAGGAAACAGGCTGAGAGTAGTTCAGTGACTCACATAAGATCAGTGGCCAGCTCTTGAGAAGCGAGGATAAACTGAGCGAGCTCTCATAGATCTGGAACGCAGCAGCCAGCTGTGTGCGGTCCTGTAACTGTGAGGTGGGGAGCACTCCTGCCAGCATGTCCAAGACACAGGCCAGTGAGGATGTCAAGAGTCTCGGTGATCTAGTCTTACGGGAGCCCCGTTTTCAAAGATGGTGCTTCATTTTTATCGTTATCAATACAGGTTTCCTTGCAGGCTCTTTGTCTTAGTCAGGATTACTTTGGTTGTGATGAAACACCTTGAGCAAAAGCATGTTGGGGAAAAAAGGGTTTATGTGGCTTATGCTTCCACATCACAGTTCATCATCAATGACAATTAGGAGAGGAACTTAAATCGGGCAGGAACCTGGAGGCTGGCGCTAACGCTGCTTACTGGCTTGCTCTTAATGGCCTGCTCAGCCTGCTTCTTAGAGAAGCTAGGACCACCAGCCCAGGGATAGTCCTACCCACAGTGGGCTGGGACCTCCCACATCAATCACTAATTAAGAAAATGCACTACAGACCTGCCCACAGCCTGATCCTATGGAAACATTTTCTCCATTGAGAATCCCTCCTCTCTGATGACTCTAGGCTGTGTCAAGTTGACAACAACTAGCCAGCTAAGTATTCTTGGGAGAATTGAATATCGATACAATCAACATTGACAATGTTTGTACGAAACCTATTCCATGTTTGTGAAAGTTGGAAGTCTTAGATGTGGTTTCTTTTAATGTGCAGGAATGTAGCTAAACAATATTGATCTGAATTTTTTTATTTATTGTGGAAAGCCACAACCACCACCACCAACAACACACAACTATTCTACTATGTGTAGTTTCAGGGTTAAAGTATACCCTAAAATGATTACCTCTATTGTTTAATTCAATGCAAAATAACAGAAACCATGGAAGGTGATTCAACATAATTCCTGCCCTCTGTAGACAAAAAAAAAATTGCATAATGATGTATTGATGGTTTAGGTTGGTGGTAGGAGTGCTGAAGAAATGCAAATACTAGTAAAATTTGAATAACGGTAGCCAGCATTCAACTTCATCTCTGTCGTTATCTTGTGATTGAGTTGAGCTGTGGCCTTTGTACTGTGGTATCTGTAAGACAAAAGGCTGTTGAGGTGTCCTTTCTGCACAAAGCAGACTGGAAAGTACCTAGAATGTGTGTTTCCTTCTTGAAGCTGTCTATGGAGATGTAAAGCTCCTAGGAGGCTGAGGTAACTTTAAGGAACGAGGTTCATTCTTTGGAAACGTCAAATCTGGATACTCAACCCGACTTCTAAAGTTCTTCTGTACTGACCCATGTCAGCTATTGATTCACATTTCTTAAATATCTTAGGGCTGGGGATGTAACTCAGACCCTGCGTTTGATCTCCATCCAGCATGGCAAATAAATAATAAACAAATTAATTAATTAATTAATTAATTAATTAATGTTTTTCTAAATTAAATACTAGTAGTCATCATAACAATATACCAAATGGAACTAGTTGTATAAAATTTCAAACCTAATAATTAAGGTATATTTAATATACTACTGTAATAGCATGCTTATAACATTAATATGTAGTATATTATAGAATGGAAACAATATATTACTATGTACAATCACAACAACACATCATAAGATTATTCTTTCATAATGTCATACTATAAACTAATTAGAATATTATAATTTTGTAATGCCTGTAATTCTTACTACATGTGATAATATTTAATAGTTTTAGAAGTAACTAAAGTAAAAGGTTGAAACATTCCTAGTTGTCTCTTTAATTCTACCTAGAGAAACAACATCTAGTTATCAGTAGATGCTTAGTGTACATACTGTCCTTTCTGCTACTTTTATTTAAACATGAATACTTGTTATTGAGATATCTTAATATCCATCTAGGTTTACAAAATGCATAAAATATGCAGTTTTAACTGCATTAGAATAATATAGGTCATGTTCTTTTTGTTTTGCTTTTCAGTAAATAGTAATTGAAAATCTAGTTTGTTTGCTGGATTACAGAAATACTGCCATTAGTCTTTTGATATTTTGATGCTGTATTTGTCTTGTTTAACCTGACAGGTCAATAGGTACAGGCAAATGATGTGATGTTATCTGTAGGAAACCTTATTATTGGTGCTTTCCAACATGCAAATGAAAGTTGACACTCTACCATCGATCCCTACTGGGTTATTTTTAACGATTTGAATTATAGTTATTTATGGTGGTACATGCTTCTAATCCCATCATTTGAGTAGGGGTTCTGAGGCAGAAGGATTGCTCCGAGCTTAAAGCCAATTTGGGCTGCTTAGGTAGTACAAAGCTTGCCAGAGCTTCATAGCAAGATCCTGTCTCAAATATAAAGCTGAATTATTCACCAAGTAACTCCAGAATTTAATCATGGCCATGTATGCAGAAGAAGGAATGTATGAAAAGCAAACAGATTCTGGTTGCAAATAAACCAGAGCAGAAAAGTCTGTACAAGAGAACAGAAAGACTTAAAGTAAAGGTTTCCCCATAATGGAAATTTAAATAATTAAATATATAATTATTTGTTCTGGCTTAAGAAAAAATGTATATTCAAGTATCACTAGTCACCAGCCTTGGACAAAGACTTTCCTGGCAATTGAAACTGTTCAAGTAAACTTCTATCTGATCTAGCTTATACATGCCTAAAGCAGTCCACGTCAGCACACAGCAGGACACCTGCTCTTCCATGCTTCCATCCTAGCGTGAAGATTGCAAACTAAATAGGATGCAGTCATGGATAGAAAGACCCACAGTCCATCAGGGTAGAGACACAGACAAGTCACTGCAGTGTGTCATGGAGAAATCAGAACACTAGGCACAGGAAAGGAGGGCCTGACCCAGCCTGGACTTTGAAGAACACTTTCTGCAGTGGAGAAGGTGCAACACATGCTTGTGCTGGTTAGTTTTCATCAACTTGCCCCAACTTAGAGTCATCTTGGAAGAAGGATCCTGAACCAAGGCATTGTTGCCATCAGACTAGCCTGTGGGCATTTCAGTGGGGATGTTGCTGAATTGCTAATAGATGTAGAAGGGTCCAGCCTACTGTGGGCAGTACCACTATCCTAAGGAGTCAAGTGAGCCTGGGCTGCATAAGAAAAGAAGCTGGGTAACCCAGAGGAACTGAGCCAATAAACAGCATACCTCCATGGTCTCTGCTTCAGTTTCTGCTTCCAGTTCCTGCTTCCAGTCCCTGCTTGAGATCCTGCCCTGGCTTTCCTTGATGATGAACTTTGACCTGGATGTACAAGCTGAATAAATCCCCTTCTCCTCCAAGTTGCTTTTGCTCAGAGTGTTTTTATCTTAGCAACAGAAACAAAACTAGAACAACACTGAAGAAAACTTAAGTATTAGCCAATATAAAAGTGGGAAGTATTTTGTAGGTCAAGGCAGGGACTGTAAAAACTACTCACAAATTAGTTTTGCTAAATCTAGAAAAGTAGGGATTGATGGGGCCAGGCTTTGTTCTCATGAGGTATTGTGAAGATTGGTGTTTGTTGTTGATGTCTATAAGAAACCATTTAAACGTGTTAGTGAGGAAGTGAGGTAACTAATAATATGCTAGCAAGATTGCTCTGACTTCCGGGGTGGGAAGAAGGAATATCAGTTAGGGACTTGACTCTTGATTTACCAACTTCGGTGTACCTGTACATACAACTGTTTGTACTGCTGTATAGAAACCAAATGAATAGAGGGTTTTAGGAAATGTAACATCAATAGTGAATATTATAGTGAGATACAGACAGAAGGACATAGAAATGGCTTTGTCATAGAGTTCGTTGTCAGCTCGATAAAACTAATAAATGATGAGTTTGAAGTTAGACTGAGGTGGATGGAGGAAGGAGAAGAGGGGGTGGAGAGCAGTGACTTGGAGAGTCTTCTAGAAGCATACTTATTTGAGGACGTAAGGTTAGGAACAGAGCAGTTCTTGGAGGAATTAGGACCTGGGGTGCTGATGTAGTGTTGAACAGAAGAGACGTGAAGGTAAGTGAGGGGACAAATCCCAGAGAGGAAAAGAGGAAAACTCACGGAGCTGAAGCTGGGGAGCCAACCACAGGCTTTGGTGGAGCTGGAGTGGGACCACCTTTAGTGGACAAAAAGACACCAATGCTTTGCGAATGGAGGGAACAAGGGAAAGCACAGGTGGGGTTGCAAAGTGGATCTTGAGGAAGCTTCTCAAGTCAATGTCTCTCATCAGTGGTGGCATCACAGGCCGAAAGTTAGACCATGGGGTGGGACAGCTGCCTTGAAAACATAATGTTTTGAAACGTATGCTGTAAGGTAAGAAAATTGGCAACCGGGAACACAATCAAGGCTCTGTGAGTAGCACTAAGGACCTGTGGAGCAAAGGGATTGTGAGTAGCAGGATTTCTTCCTGAAGAAAGTTCTAGACATGAGAAAGAAATATATCTAATCTTTGCCAACATCCTGGACCTCTCATTCCATTGGAGATATTTCTGTTAAAACCATGTGCTAGTAGGCAGATGGCATCCTCTGGTTTGCCTTTTCCCTTGGTGTGTGTGTGTGTGTGTGTGTGTGTGTGTGTGTGTGTGTGTGTGTGTGTGTGTTTGCTGGAATCATTTCTCTTTATCCCACATGGTTGTCAGGATTGACAGCAAGTACCTTTACCTGCTGAGCCACCTCACTGTCCACTCTACCCTTCTTCTAAATCCAATTAGAAATCAAATAAGGGTAGACAGTATACACAGACAGTATACACAGTATACACAGTATACACAGTATACACAGATACATTAGATGGCATCTGGTCTTATCCTGCATTGGGAATTGAGAAATTGAGTCCTAGAAAAGATCCTTATATTTAAACAAAACTTAAAGAATCAAAGGCTACCAAGTATGGTGTCAGTAAAAGCCTGTGATTCTAGCACTTGGGAGACAGAAACAGGAGGATTTGGAGGCTGGCCTGGCTTCCATAGAGAAATATTGGCTCAAATTAAAAAAAAAAAAATCATGGCACCATTATGCAGCTAATATTTTAATTGAATTACCAACTTCAGGACTTTCTAGATTTTGCTGAGAATATGAGTGTCTTGTATTAAGTAGGAACTCTTTCCGAGTTTATGTAGGTCAAATAAATGTCACTGAATTCAGTAAGAATCTCTTAGAATCCCATGACATACTGACATTTTGCTGAGTGGGGAAGGGTCTTGCTATTTATCCCTGGCTGCTTGCTATGCAGCCTAAGCTGACCTTGAACTCATGGCAATCCTCTTGCCTCAGCCTCCCAAGTGCTGGAGTGACAGGCATGTCCCACCACAGGCAGCAAAATGCTTGCTCTTAAAAGACTGAGAACTCCTTCAAGATTGTTAGTTCTCAAACATCGTGCGATCCAACAGAGCGGATTTAGGAAAAGTAATTTAGTATTCAGCCAGACTGACACTGACAGTGTGATTGATACATGGATGGCCAGCACGTTCAGTCTCGGGAACTTGACTCTGAAGGGCTGTTGCTAGAAGAATGCTGATCGGGAAGGTTTAAGTTCTCAGAGTGGAGTACAGCATTAGCCCACTGCACTGTGGTGCCGTGGTTTGGATGAAGTGGGCTTGTCTTGCTTCCCTGGGGTATTCACAGGCCAGCAAATGGTGAATGGAATCCCCAGCTATCTCTGAACCTAACAAGTCAATGTCATCTGACAGGACTCTTAAATAAAATAGAGGCTCACACAAGGGACTTGTACAAATTCTACCTGTATGTGCCAGATTGTTACAGAGCCCCAAGAGCTCATGATGATGATCTTGCATCCAACTGAGCTTGATGAGGCTCCTAAAGTGAGAAAGTGTCCATCAGGGAGTGGCCAGAAGATAAAGGGTGGAGCCCCAGCCCCAAGCCATCCTCTCTTCTCTACTTCTCTCTCTTGTACCATATGCTTGTGTCATATTCTCATACACTAGGCACTGAGTTTGTAAGTTAAGCATATACGTCAGCTGAAGCTCTGTTGGTAAGCTTTATACAAAGCGAGTTTAAAGGATGAATGCTTAGTAAGAGCTTGATCTCTGATTTATCAAAGAGCACTATTTTAAATTCTTTTTAGTTCTGTAGTTATTTTATCTTAAGTAAACTTGGATTCTGGAAGCTGTTTCGCAGTCCACCAAGGTTATTAAGTACTATGTTTCATGGTTCCTGTTAAACCAGCATTGTTTTTAGTTAATAAAAGGTCTTTCGTGTGATCTATCACTTGTGGCTAATAAGGACCTGCTTAAAACACAGTGTGGTCCTGTCACTGCAGAGCTCCCAAATATCAGCAGTTTGTTTTGGTTTGCAAGCAGGGAGGCACTGTGTGCAAATATTTTAGCTCTCCTTATACTCCAGTCACCTCCTTTGCCGAATATGGTCCGATCCTTTGTTCACATTAATTGAAAGTGACATCCTTTTTCATCATATTCATTTTTTAATCATTAAAATTCTGTCCAAAGTCTAGCTAACTAAGAGAAACACCCAAGTAATACCCAAGGCTTGTTAATCGACTGTTATCAGGCTTCTGTTTGTTCTCCTGACAAGACCCAACAGGAGCCATGATGTCCCAACTTTGACTTTGATCCTGTACCCAAAGTATAATGCTAGGGCCATGATACTGATGATCTAGACACATTGCTTTTGGTTTAACTGCTTCAGAAGTTCTCTAATTGAACATGGCAATTCAGAAGCTGAGGCCTAATTGTAGTTTCGTTGAAAATATCAATTTTTGTGACAAACCCTCCTTCACATTTCTGCTTCTTAATGCAGGAGTATACAATAGTGCAATTGTTTAAGACAGTGAGCTACAATGAACTTCTTAGAGAGGAAAAAAGCATCTTTAAACGTAAGTCTTTGTCTAGAATAGACTACTGATGATCTCGAGAATTAAGACAGAGCCACAGGCTGTGTCTGCTTAATGTCTTATTCTTTTTTTGTGACCTTCTGAAAAGTGGTAAAACACACATTAAAATAATTTATATTAGATGTCAAGAATGTGTTTTTTATATATAATAAAGGTTTCCATCCCTTTGATTAAATTTATGTTTATATTTGACACATTCTTGAGATACATAAATTCGCATGACAGTGAAAGTCCACACGCTCCCAGTACCCAGAGCCTGACTGAGCTGAATTTGGACACATGACATAAATAAAAGTGGTTTTATGTTTCACCTTCATCTGGTAGGTGAGCGCTCCACCTTTTCTTGTGAAACATAATCGGTTGTGACACGGCAAAATTAGATCCTGGCTATTTATTATCTTCTGAAATCAAACCCCATAACTGGGAAAGCATGTGGTAGGTGTGTCAGGCAGCTTGCATGCTGAGAGAGAAGGAGGGCCTTTCAGTCATCTAAGCTCAAGGTGATTTTCCTCAACATCTCCAGCATTTTAATTAATTACCCTGAAAGATTGAGTAAATTATTATTTGAATACTTTATGGCATTCCGTGTTAGCGTCTCAAGGACAAAACGCTGTACTTTGCTCTTCAACAATGCTTCCTCTGTCAGGATATATCTTGTAAATTTATGTACTTTACAGCAGAGTGAGGAGGGCCAGAGCTGGTGTCCTGTGAATTCTCAGGAGGCATTTTAAAAGAATATTTATCAGCGTGTGATGTTGAATGAGAAATTAACAAAATCAAAGGTAAAATTGATCAGCTGGGTTTTCTCTGAACGCGTGGAACCTGTTTGGCCTTCTTTGATGATGTCTCTCCTTTTGATCATTGTATTTTAAACCTGGACAAAACTGAAAAGCTAAACAGAAGCCTTCAAGTCAAAACAATGCAATTCACGTAAGCAGTCTGGGCCTGGGCACCGCATGTCCTGTGTGCCTGTTTCCTTTATGCTCATAGGTAAAGAGGTCCAGCTTAGCTATCACCATCCTTAAAAATATGTATTTCATTTTCAAAGCATTCTTCAGTCTGCAGAATGTGCTACACACTGGGCACAAGGATGCCTATTTAATAAATGTAAAAGTGCCGAATAGGTCATAGGCTGTTTGGTTGATCTTTGTAACCACTAACAAGCATCTTACTGCAGGAATAATCCTTCCTTCCCTGTCAGGGCACTCAACCTTTTACTAACTTCATCCTCGCGCCAGCAGATTAGATTAAATCCCCTTTTACTGCTTCATATTAATATTTTCAATAGCACACTAATCCAAGAAATAAATGTGTCAGTTTCTATGGCTACATTGTAATGGGCATGGCCATCAGACAGTGCCTTAAGGCCACATAAAAGACTTAATGTACAGATTGAATAGAAGCACATTATTTATTACGAAGCTATCAGCCCGAGAAATTTAGCAATCTCATCTTTTTTTTTTTGATTTGCCCATTTGACCCGGGCCAATTTGCCTGACTGATATAATATTGAATATTTAGTATCACAATGTTTTTGCAGTTTTAAGGATAGTGTTTCAGGCTAATTTGATTCAGAGAAGTTTGATGGATTGAATATTTTTATGTTCCTGAAACCTGTATCGATGTCTTCTTTCTGAGTCTTAGTTAAAAGTTAAGTGAGGGTGAGGAAATGGGCTTTCTAATGCGGGCCTTTATCATGCTGTAGATGGGAGTCTGAATACCAAAACAGCCACAGGGACATAACTGTCTAGCCATTTGGCCCGATTCTGCCAACTGGGAGTGGACCTTTGGACAGAGGATGAGAATGGGGCTAGAGCTGGGGATTGAAGAATGTGCTCTCCACAGCATCCCACCCCTCAAGAAACAAACAAGACTTTGCCCACTGTCCTTTGGTAGGATGGTTGGAGTCACCTCTGTAAGAGTAGACTTAGAGGAAGAAAGCGTTGCGAAGAACAGCCTTTCACTTTATTGTTCCTACGTCTCATGCCCCAACCCCGTGTCTTCCTTTAATAATAAGGAAAACATAGGACCCCTTAATTAAGTGTACGTTCTTGTGCACTTTCAATACAAGGCCTGCACCTCCCTTCAGTATGTTTGCATTTGAGATGAAATGAAATTAGAAACAAAATCTCAAATTGCCAGGTTGGCATCTTATAACTAACCCCAAAACAACCAATTGCATTTGACTAGATTCAGAGTTTCTAAGGAATGAATGTAGAGAACCTGGATATTGAATATAGTCATTAGTAGCTGATAGCTGGAAGTTGTAGTATTGAGATATGACTATTGCAAATCAAATAGAAAAAAATTGCTCTCCTTAAGGTTTAGTAATAGACTATTTCTTGGGTCAAAGGCTTTTTGACCATTGCTAAGTGTGTCTGTGCGATGCAACATTTTTCAATCATGTGGAGTCTCCTATGTATTTTTTATATTTCTTTGCTTGATTTACTGTCTTTCTATTTGACATGATTTATCATTTAGGCAGACTTAAGGTCTGGAGTTACAAAAATTACATACTATTTATTGATATAGTTAATCCCTATTTCATTCAGAAAATAGTATTTTTGTTTGGGATTTGGGGAAAATGTTTAAAACTTACAAATATTTTACTGTCTTCTTGAAACCTGTTGACAGACAAACTTATTTTCTCATGTTCCATTACATTACCTACAAAAGCTACTAATAACAACATAAACTGTACCATTGGCATGAGTTGCTATTTCTAGAATTTTATCAGTAAAACTGTTAAGCTCTTGCAGAAGCTAGTTAGAAGGCAGAGGCGAGACTCCGCAAACCTTTAGTGTCTCTACATAAGCCCTCCAAGTCTACTGACACTTTACATTTTATATTCTAAAAAAGTTCATTTCTACTAAGTCAGAATAACTCACATGACAGGGTCTCATCAGCACTGGTGCTAAGGAGAAGTATGAGAATATTAATAGCATGCAGCTTAAGGTTGAAAACTGACAGGACATTGTTACCTGAGAATGTTTGAAATAGCTTATTTGCATGAACTGGTATATTTTTATTTTATCAGAGTAGTGCTTATTCCTCAGTTAAGAAATGAGCAGTCCAGACTTTATGGGTGTATTTCCTTCCAGTGTGAGCATTCTGATTCCCCCCATTTTATAAGGCATGAGTGAGGGATCTTTGCTCTTTAATCTCTATGGCATTTTGTTTCTTGTTTGATAATAAAAATCACAATGTAAAGCCTTCTTTCATGATTCAAACACAAATACTTCAGTACAGTTTCACAAGACAAACACATCATTTGAAAGCTTCCTTTATAACTCAAGAACAAGCACCAAAAGGCCTATTTTAAAACAAATATATATATATGTGTTTTATAAACAAAGTGAACGGAATAAGCATTTTAGCAAGAACATTCCATGGTATGGCCATATGGAAACATATTTAGGCCTTGGGTAAAGAAACAAAATGTTTCTGTCATAAAATTTGTCTACTAACCCAAGCATTAAAAGCATTATATGTATCATGATATCTGAAACTTTCTAGTATGGTATTATGGTTAAAAAAAAAAATAAAATCAGCATCCATCTTGCAATAAGCGTCTGCAGTTCTAACTAAATTGAAGTAAGAGCGTATGAGAAGGTTTCTGTCCTGCTATGGAATGTTATTTGTGAATTTAGAAAGAACAATTGAAAGTATTCTTCTGAAAAAAAAAATAAGTGAAAGGAAATATCAACAGCCTTTGGTTCCTAAAGGAGTGAGTTATTGTTTCTCTCCCCCATGGTCATTAATAATGACAGACGCTCATGGTGCAAAGTTCACCTACATTATTGTCAGCAACAGGACTGGCAAGAGAATATTTATTGCAGGAGAAGGCGGGACAGAGACATGATGTTGAAACAGAAGATGAGAGCAGAGTTCAATTGTTGATGCTGTTGTTTTCCCCTCTGGAAATAAAATACAATCATTCTCTAAGCTTTCTTAATAACATTTATTTCTAAGCCCTCATATTGCCAATATATTTCATCTCCATAAATGTTCCTTGTAGTGTTGATTTAAAAACTGAAATGTCGAGGCACTCGTTTCGATTTTATTTTCCCGGTAAACCTGTCTAATAACCAAATATATTTGAATAACTCCTTAAAATACCATTTGAAATTGTTGATAGGAAGGAGACCCATTTGATTGTTAAGGTCCTCTTACCCACCCTATATAGAAAATTAAGGAGTATTTCAAACAGCGAAGCTAGCATTTAGATAGGGATTTGAAATTTTGTTTAAGTCAATATTGCAGTGAAGCGTGGGCACCAAGAAGAAGAATTACGAAATTTACTGATGCTGCTCCTCTGGAAACTCCCCCACTCTCCTTCCTTTTGTTCCCCTGCCCTGCCCCCTCTCTAATTTTAGCCTATTAAGACAACTAGAGTGGGAATTCCTTTCCCTGGTTAGTCTGTTGATTGTCCATCAGGGTACAAAGGCAAGCCTGTCCTTCCTTGGAGTCAGCTTTCTCTGCCCTGAGCCCCATCCCAGCTCCATCCATAGCAACAGAGGCTCAAAAATAGCCTCTTCAGTAGAAATACCTGACTCACTGAATTCACTTAAAAAGAAAGAAAGAAAGCAATGAAGGGGCTGAGTGAGTAGAATTGAAACTAGATTCTTCTCTAATTACAGAATAAAGGAAAGGAATAGATGAAGCTCAGGAGACATATTTCGTAAGTGTGGAGATACACAAGTGAAGATATATTAAAAGTTAGCTGATAAAAAAAAATGGAACAACTTCACATTGTGCTCGAGAATGAGTTTGTAAGAGACCTGTATTCTGAGTTATGTGTGGCATGAGCTTCTTTTTCAGTCAGGGAAAAACTTCATGCCAGTGTCACTTTCCTCCACAATTAGCATTGTGTGCACATCTGAAAGGCATTTAATAAGTGTGTGCTTAAGCGTGTGCAGAGGATGGAGGTGTAGGGCATCTGTTGACAGAACTGTGTCTGCTTGTTAGAACAGATACAGCCATGCTATCATATTGCTGTCCAGAACTCTACCTTTTCAGTCCCTACACTGATTTCACAATACAGATGGGAGCCATCCCTTTCATGGCCTCAAAACCAAAGCATGTGGACAGGTGTCCCCCAGCCAGACTGACTCAATGAAGAGTGATCTTAGATTCCCCAAGTCTTCCTTGAAGAGTATTTAAAAGCTGACCTTAAGGTGTTAGTGAATCACCAGTTTGGAGAAGAAGAAAGGAAAGAATATAAATATTTTCCAAATTAAAAGCAAAGCAGGCAAGTAAAGTTTTTAAATGTTAGGATGCAAAACTGAACTAATATCCAAAAATCAGTAGCTGATGTATCTACAGAGTGGAATTAAAAAGAACAGGACAGCATTAAATTTTCACTGAAGTGTTCAAAAACGATGCTTCAGTTACCAAAAGATATTCTCTGGAGGGATTAAATTACTGCTTTACTTAATAGGAAATATTCAGCTCAGATGACCAAATTAAACAGACTTCTGATTGCTGTGACTGAAAGTAAAACAATTTTGTCTTTCATTCTCTTTCTATACATTTGGTGATCTCATTTAAGTACATACACACACACACACACACACCACACACTCTTGTTTAGGTTTGCTATTTGTGAAGGTATGGTACCGAATAGCTTTGAGAGGTCTGACATATGGTATTTTTCATATATCTTTCACTGTCAGTTACCTATAGCATTATCAAACAGGATGGAGTTATCTGTTACTCTTTTACTTCACTTTTATCCATTGCCTTTGAACATCCTGCCATAGGAAACTAGTACATCACCCTGCCTGACGGTCACAGTGATTAGAACTTTCTCAAGCCACGTGCTCAGTCATTTCAGAAGCATTTTATTCTACTTTTCTTGGACATCATGTATAGAAGGATGCTTTTTCAAGAACTACTTTTCAGAGATACTGAATGATGCTCTGAGTATGTGATCAAAACATGAGACTTGAAGCTGCTGCCATGCATGGAGGCCCCCTCTGCTACACTATGACAGAACCATAGAATCCCTTCTGTGTATGAAGCTATTGCTTAGGGACTTGAAGGGCTCATGTGTAGGGGCTGTGCTTAGAGTTGCAGTGTCTCATTTGTGCTACGATCATGAATTAACTTGCAAACCTCCTTTCAACATAGGATTAAATTGCTCCCATTAACTTCCATTTGTACTGTCAGATATAGCGTGTGTTGGTTACCTGATGGTTATAATTTCTATAACAGGCCCTCTGTTGAGGCTGCTGCTTCAGGCTTCTCCATAGAGTGGTGCCTGGCACTCACTTCCAGAGACCTGCAGGGATACTCACTGTTCAATCCTCTTGCCTGCTCTCTGTCTCTGCATGGTCTCCATGATCAGATGGGACCAACAGACTGTCGTGTCTCCAACTTTGGGCATTACAGTAGAAATAAGCTTAGTGACTTTGGGTGACATTGCTAATACTTTTTGTAATTTATCTGTTGATGTGAACAATAGTTTTAGCCAGTTTTCATTATTTTAAATCATCCTTTTTTTTCCCGTTGTAAAGTATTCATGTTCTCTCTGCATTGGTCCATGCCTATCTAAACTGAAGCAGGCCTGCATGGTAAATGACAAATCTCTATTTACTGTGTTTAGCATTTGTCTTCCCATGATTAGCGAATGAAGATTGTTTCATATATAGTGGTTTTTCAATTGCTGCTATTCTTTATAGTCCAATAAATACATTTTCCTTCTTTTAATAGCACATTTTCTACACCATAGCCTTTAGCAAACAAGCACAGATCAATAAGTATCGAACTTCATTGAGTATTAACCATGTAAATAAAATGTCAGTCTTTCAAACAGGGAGTGTGGAAAAGTCTTTCACCAAGTCTTTCTGGAACCTTCAGCTGTCACTACATAGGAATAGGTGTGGGATTGCATATTTTACCAAATAATAGCAGGTGTGTTGTGCATGGATATATCCCATGTTACTCAGGGCCCAAGAGTCAGAGAAAAGAAATTTCTTGATGAATATGAGCTGAAGAAACCCTCTGACCTGATTGTTGCCCACAAGAGCATGAGTATATCTAGTAGTATTCATGCATACTTGTAAGGGCAGTACTTGAGGATCTGAGGCAAGATTGTTGTGAGTTTGAGCGAAAAACCAGAACCACAACAGTAACAGCAATAGGAAGGAAGAAGCTGGTGTCCCAGCTTAGACCTGGAGTATCTGGAAGAAAATGAGCAAGCACACTGGTCATAGGCAGAGGAAAAGAACATGTCCACCCATGTTCACGGATTCAATTGCAGTGGGAGCACTTATGATTTGGTGATAAGTGACCATCCCATTGCAGTAGACTTTGTTGGAGACCTTGTGAAGTCAGTAGGGTTCTAACATTGTGGGCCGGAGCTCTGCCAGGAACAGAGGGAGTACAGGAGAAATCTTACAGACATTTGGTTTCTTTCTGCCTCCCAAATTCTTGATAAAGTGAGAAAAAAAAAACTTTTGTTGGGGTCAGAAATGGACTTTGGTTTTGGTATTTTTGGGTTTTTTTTTCTTTTTAGATATAGGGATGCATGGTGTGTGTGTGTGTGTGTGTGTGTGTGTGTGTGTGTGTGTGTGTGTGTGTGTGTGATTGCACATACGTGTGTTATCTTGTTGGCATCATCACAAATTACATTAAAGTCTAAATAGTTAAGTTCATATTGGCTCCAGTTACACTAGTGTAAAATTCTTGTACATCATTTTTAGACAAATACCATGTTGAGACATGCCATCCTGGACCTCATGTCTCCTAACCTGTTTAACATCTCCTTAGTATAGGAAGGGCCTCCTTGTATCACTGGGATCAGTGATTTGCCCCAGTTTACACTGCCAAATGTTACTTTTCACTTCTTTTCTAAACTTTTCTAACCAACCCCTTATAAGCCAACTTTCACACCACCCCTCTAAGCAGCATGCATCTCAGAGGCATCCAATGGACTCTTCCAGTTCTTAATAAATCGTGTTTGCCCTCAGTGGATTCTCTTGATATGTGTTGCACAATGGGCATGGCTGGTCTTTCCTTGGAAGATTCTTTTCTCTTGAACTATAGTTTCTCCCTGTCTGTTGACAGGGAGAGAATGAATTCCTCCTTCCATGAATCCCTTGTGATTCCCAGTATTGGCAAGCCCTTGGCTGACCTGTCCTTCCACTGTTACCTTTCTATCCTTGCCCTGATTACTGAGATGGATATATACCTGTAGTCAAAGTTGTGGCTCTGACCCCATGTTACCAATTTCTATAGCTGTCAAGAGGAAAAATCTCTTTTCCTTCTACCCTTTAAGGCTTTCTGCTAGGACAAATGTAACAACGGCAGATTAACAGAGGAAAACATGCAAGTGAATTTAATGAGTTTTGCACGACAGCGGCATCTCCATAAGGCAATGAACACCTGAATCTGCAGTTAAATTTGGGGCTTTTCATCCTAGTTTGGATGGAGCCTGGAGAGAAGGGAGTATATCTTGTCCAGGTTCTATTTCAGTGTTTTTCTGTGTTTAGAAGTAAGGGCAATCCATTCCTCTTGGTATGGGGAAGATGGCTCTCCCATTAGACTCTCACACCTTCTGACTCTCAAATCCCTTTGTCTCAGGACCTATATCCCATAACATCCTAATGTGAGAATATCATGCTTGCTCAAAACTCCATCCTAGGTTTTTTCATTCCTATATATCTGAGACAACATGTATTAACTGTTTCCCTTTCCAGTTTTGTCATTAGCATCTTTGTTCTTCTGGAGCTTCAGGATAAAACTCTGGGGTTCTTCTTTGTATGCTTTTCTTCATCTTACTAACGAATGGCAGTTTGTCCTATTGGAGTATGCCCAATTTCCTGTTTTGGTGGCTGCCATCTCCTGGCAGTGTGCCTAGCCAACCCTTTCTCTGCAGTCCCTGTCTTCAGAGTGGGTTGTGATCACAAACTAACTGATAAGCTTATCTTCCTGCATCATAATTTAATTTTCTCTTTTCTCTAGTAACTGCATAAAACCCTCTGCCTGGTGCAATCTCATAGTCCTCCAGAGTCAGACATTTTATATGTGGACCTATCTGGATATCTTAGAATGTTCGTGGCAGAGAAAGGCTCATTCAATACTAACTGCCTGTCCAGTGATCAGCTTTCTAGCATGGAAGAAACCTTGCTCAGTATACCTGCTTCTTTGCCCCTTTCACATAATTCAAACTGTTGGCTGAAATGCCAATGTATTGATTATATAAGTAATACCTTTACCACAGAGCAGCTCTCCTGTCACTGTCTGCCCAGCAGTATTAGAGAATCCAATTCTTTGCCTTCTTTTTTTTAATGGATGCTTAGAAGAGGCCAGTTCAGAGAAACAACAGACAGCATCTTTGCAGGCAGATTTGTAGTTGGAGAATTTAACAACTGAGAAATTAAACGGCTGCCTGAAGTCAGTTATTCTCTGGCAGTAGTTATTACAATGTATTAGAGAGAAAAATTGAAATTATCATCTGAACAATGAAATTTTAAAAAGTGCAAATACATAAATATCAAGGAAAGAGTGAGAATGGGAGCATGGTTTACATGCTTTGGAAACTATTGCTTCATCTCTGCATGATAAGGTCTGTGAATCCTTCTGGACATAGAGCAATGATAATTTATGAAGGGCTTTGCTAGGATTGCCCAGTCACAACTCAGGAGTGCATGTTGGGGTCTCCTGGAGGGCAGGAGGAAATACTGAGCATATTAGATGACTTCTAGATGGTGCTTTTAATGTTGCTTAAGTTGTGTCTTTCAAGCCTGTCCAAGAGAAGACTCAATTTCCTCTATATAGGTTTATGGAGACCATGACTTCTTCTCCAGCTCAGGGATTTGTGTCTACTTTTCAGGGAAAGTATCTACTACTAATATCTAAAGCACTAGAATTTTGTATTTAAAAAAATTATGTGTGCTGTAAAGTTGGCTGTAAAGATGGCATTCAGGATCAGGTACCCCATAAGCCTTAAGAGTTACTTGATTTCAGCAATATATGTGTGGTCTTGCCAAAAAAAACTTTTTTTGGAGTATGGACATTGCTGTCATACTCCTTTCCTTTCCTTTTCCTCTTTGGGGTGACAGGAAAGGAAGCTTCAGGCTTTTCTCCAGGTTTCAATGGCGTAGCAAAAGGGATTGACAAGATGCGTGGGTAACAATGGTTGTACAATCGGATCGCAGTGGCTGTACAGTCTTAGCAAAATGCACATGATGCTGATGCCTGAGATATTTCAAACTTCTTCTAGGATGATCAAGAGCACTGGAAAGCTGTGTGTGCTCCCAGGTGTCACTGTGGAGGCTCTGAGCACTTGAAGCTTTAGTTCAGAATTGGACTCTAGTTTGTCACTATGCTGGGGAGGAATTCCATTAGAAAGTATGCACAGGACTGGAGGGTGGCTCAGAAGTCTTTTCATGTCTGAGAAATAACTTTTCTGAGTATGCTTGCATGTAAGAGGCCCTGAGTTCCATCTCCATAAATTAAGTAAAGTAAAACAATATAAAATAACAGGAAGTAAAAAGACTTGCAGTGTGTATGTTGTTAGGGGAAGAGATTTGTCTTCAGCTTCACAGTAGCCATACTCTTCCTAAGCATCTAGAAGCAAGCCATGGTAGGTGAGTTACTTGTTCATAAAATCATTTTCAAGTAGCTGCCCACTCAAAACATTTGTGTAGCTTAGCATAATTCATAAATACCCGATACCATAAATACATGTATTTGAGTTCAACAATGGAGTTAAATAAATGCCAAGTGAAAAAGTAATAGGAAGTTTAATGAAAATGTGAGCAGAAAATTACTATAAGGTCTTTTTCAGTAACAGAATTTTTTTTTCTGTTTAAATATTATTAAACTTGCGGTACTTGACATAATTGTGATATCAAAGAAGAACTGTGAATAATATTAATGGGAAATGACAAGAATGCTTTGTCCTGTTTTTAAATCTAAGATACCATAGGTAGGAAAGATAGTATCGTGGTCTACACAGATCTTTGTGCTTCACATTTCTGTGGTACGTACTTTTGAAGAAGCTCTGTGCAGGGTAAGCAATTTGTCCCCAAGCTATTTCCTGGGGATCAGCATAATTTTTGTACCATCCTTTTGCAATGTTTTTGGTGCTGGAGACTGAGCGCAGGGCCTTGTTTCTTACAAACATACTCTACCACTGAGTTGCAGCCCTAGCCTTAGCGTGTCGTCTCCGACAGGCCTTCATTTTAGATGGATCCCTTCCTGTGTGTTTTGGTTGACATTTTTGATATCCTGGAGTCCACCAGGGGCAAACCTCTGCTAAGTGCTGAGAAGAGAAAAAGAAACTCAGAGGGACAATGTATGAAGTGACATCATTGCATCATTTATTTTATATCTGTGTCAGTGTGACTTCCCAGTCAAGGAAGAATATAATCCTGACAGGCATTCTTGCACTGATTAGCAATGCAGAAATTTCACTTTTATTTTTGGACAGTATATAGATCTATTTGTTCATTCAGATACAAGAAAAAAAAAGATGGATCCTTGAATGACAGCAGATTTCAACTCAGTAAACATCTGACGCTTGCCAGGAGGCTGTGTGAAAGTAAGCTCCAAAAAATCAGAGGGAACTCTGCTCTAAAGAGTTTACAACAAAAAATGAAAGTCCAGATTTTTACTTACTTATTCTCATTTTAATCACATTGCAACATAACGTGCCTGTTGTGCAATACTCAGCATGAATGTGTTAAATGGAAAATTGAAGAAACCAGATGTTTTGGAACAACTGGAATTTTAAATTCCTACATTGTCTGGATTGGTCTTCATAGGCTAAGGTTCCGTGCATGACAGAGTAAATGATTTGAGCGAATCCATTAATATAACTCTACCACTATCCCACTGATGCCTGGGCTGCAAGCCTCTGCACACCCCAGTCACAATCCACTCGCTGGATGCTTCTCACAGCTCACTGCGCATTTGTCCTTTTGCTTTGTTGCTCTGGTTTAAAATTTGCATGGACCTTTAGCTGCTTAGCTCTCTCCTGTTAAGGGATGTTAATCTTTGTCTCTTGTTTAGTCTTAATCACTTGTTTTCCTGTGTGTTCTAGACAGCGTTTTTATACCTTTCTCTTACAACTGTGGCCCTTTTCAATTAAAGCATGACCAAACCCAGCTGCTGTTGGAACTTGAAAACTGAGCAGTTAATTGGGAGAGGAGCATCTTTTCTCTGAGGGGGAAAGACGTCCGCCCGAGTAGAGTGTTCCACAGGAAGCTTTGCAAACTGTTCTGTTTGCGAGACCTAAGCAAATGACTTGTGCCTCGCAGCACATGAAACTGAGGGACCGTTTCCACTCAAGAGTGCATTGTGTCAGCATTCTGAGACTTCTATGTGCTCCAAAGTGCTTTGCTCCACTCTTCCTCTTTCCTTCCCTCCTTTAAGTGGAATCCCAGTGGGTAGACATTCAACTTGCCTTACCTTTACAAGCTATCTCCATGGCTGTGGACTTTCACCATAATCACAGGAAAGAAACAAATGTTGTATATTTATTTTTATATGTATACGTATACGTATACACACACACACTCACATGGACACACATCCATATATCCATATATGTATGTGTGCATGTATATATGTTTCTACCAAGTTGAAACTGATAGGTAGTTGAAAATGGTTTTCATAGCTGTATCCCTATGTGAGGGATTGGGGAACAACTTTTTATGTTGAAAGGCATTCTAGCTTTATCTGCAATTAGTTTTTCTTATAGGGTTTAAAAACCTTTGCTTAGCACACAGTTATGTGACAACATCAACCACATCTTCCATTCCCCTCAGGATTAACTGCACATTTTTATCACTTTCCAAAACTTACTTCTCCACTCACCTCATTTCCCTAAAGGACCCTGAGGATGCTTCATGAGAAGTAAGGTTACTATGTGAACCGGTTGCTATGGGGCCCTACAGCCACAGCACCTCACCCTGTCCACAACCATGTTTACCCTTCCAGGATGCTCTTCCACCTTAGTAGGAAGTGTCCCTCTGGGCTGGTAGGTTTTGTCAATTTGACACAAACCAGTCATTTGGAAAGAGGGAATCTTAGGAGATTGCACATCCCTCAGATTGCACATAAGCAAGGCTGTAGAACCTTTCTTTTTCCTTCCTTGTTTAATTACTGATGTGGAAGGGCACGGCTTGCTATGGGGTCGTGCCACCCCTGGGCAGGTGGTCCTGGGAGGAGGAAGAAGGGTAGTTAGTTGACTGTGAGCCTGACCAGTAAGCCAGAATGCAGGAACCCTCCATGGTCCCTGCTGCAGCTCCTGCATCTGTGTACCAGCCGAGCCTGAGCTGCTGCCTGACTTCTGTGATAGATTGTAATTAGGATTTCCTCCCTAACTGCTTTGGTTGTCGTCATCTGTCATCTTTACCACAGCAACAGGAAGCCACTTTCCTCATCCGTGGGAACTTTGGTCAGTCCACCAGTGTTCTCTTGCCTGTGTCTCCAAATTTGGTCTCTGTATTTATTTCTGCCATTATATACATTATATACATGCGTGCATGTCCCTTTAAATCTTAAAAACACAGACACAGGAACCAAGCTATCTCTTGAGCTCTCTTTTCTGTCTCTTTTTTTCCAGTTCCCTCCAAGCCTTGGAAAGGCCAGGTGCTCATGAGACTACGCCTTCACCTTGTAGACCCTTCATTGCCCCCATAGGACAAATTTGTCCCGTCATTCTGAGGTCAACAGTGATCTCCATATCACCAAATGCATTGGGTGCTTTTCCTTTAGAACCCTTCCTTGGTCGGGTTTACTCACTGTGCCATGTGTGGTTACATGTGTCTTATATCTTTCTAGATTTTTCTTCCTAGTTTCTTTTGCTTTTGTGGACTGCTTAGCTCAGTGAACCAATACTGTTTCACTCAAAATCAGGATCTATTCTGGGTCTCTCAAAAGCTGACATACGCATAACTTGTAAACTGTCTAGTTCATAACCATTGCCCTAAAGTGTCAGCCTTCTCCAGAGCTCAATTTTGGATTTTTTTTTCTGTAGATGTGTTATTTTCCATGTTGACTGGTCACAAACAAGTGGCTTCAACCATATATATAATTAATGGCGCTAAAATTCCATCTGCAATATCATTTCTACAGCTCCATATTCCACGGGCATCTGCAATTGAAGAGCCTGTATCTTAAAACACAAGGTTCAAACATAACAGCTTTCCCCAGTCCTGCTGGTTTCCCTACCTCCCCACTGTAATTTCTAATGTGGAAAATTACATCCATTAACAGTTAACCCAAGCCAGGCCCTGGGAGGGATTCTCATCATTCAACCTTCAGCAGCCCCTTAAGCCAATGGACTAGCGGGGTATGATGTCAGAGACATGCAATCCTAGTACTCAGATGCTGAGGCACGGGGCTTCAGGAGCCAAGCCCATCTTCAGCTAAGTAGTGAGTTTCAGGCAACCCTGTCTCAAATTCATGAGAAAACAAAAAATAAAACCAACCAACAAAGTCAGCAGATGGCTAATACCTACAAGTTGGTGAGCTAATTTTCTATCTTACTTGTTTTTTACTTCTGACACTTCAGTCGACCCTGTTATTTTTCACTGGATCCCACAAAAATACAGTCCCCTTGTCATTGTCTCCATTTGCAGTAGAGTAGACTCTCTTGGCCTGACCTCAGTTTCTTAGGAGCTCCTATGATAGGAAGAACACCCATGACCTTCCACTTGTGAACTCCCCAATGAATTCACACCCACAGCCCTCTGACTCAAGGATCCCCTCCATGCTTCTTCTAGATCATTCTTCTGAACACCTGCACATTCCTCCTTTGAAGAATTTTATCCACCATGCCTCACAGACCCTACAGTAGCTTCATCTACCTCCACTGGGTAATAGGCATTCTGCGTGACTCTTCACTTTGGGGCAGACAGTAGTGTAGTGTTGTGGTTGTGAGTACGTGTTTCACACTCAGCTTGGCTGGGAGTTTAGCTAAACACCAATAGTTATGTGATGGTAGCAAGTTGCTTCACCTGTGCACACCTCTGTTTCTTCTTATTTACTTATTTATTTATTTATTTATTTTTCAAGACAGGGTTTCTCTGTTGAACTCTGGCTGTCCTGGAACTCACTCTGTATCCCAGGCTGGCCTCGAACTCACAGAGATCCGCCTGCCTCTGCCTTCCGAGTGCTGTGATTAAAGGCATATGCTGCCACCATCCCTGGGCTCTTTCTTCTTCTTTAAAAGGGAGTTCCTTCCAAGAAGATAGGGTTGGGTAAAGATTAAACAGACCAAAACTGAAGACATCTATAATGTCTAGTACGGAGTATGTCTTAGTAAAAGTTCTCTTCCTGTTCTTGAGGCCCTCCTCCTCCTCCTCCCCCTCTTCCTCCTCTTTCTCCTCCTCCCCCTCCTCCTCCCCCTCTTCATCCTCATCTCCTCACCCTCATCCTCAGCATCACCATCAGCAGTACCCTGTTTTCTTTTCCCTCTCTTGTGCATTTCCTCCATTTTTCTCTTCCTCTTCCTTGCTTTCTTCCCATGTTCCTCCTTTCCCTTTTCATCCCCATCTCTTCTTTTGCAAAAACCTTCTCTCTCATGAGAAAATCGGAAGAGTATAAAGCCACCAGTGCTTTGCTATGTCAGTTCTCTTCTGTGTAGACACTTTGTTGTTGTTCGGCATGAGGGAATGAACGAGAACAAATTATAACGGCATGGATTTGTAAGAGTGATACAGCTAAAGCCATTACTTTGCATGCTAACTCAAAAAGAAATTAAGAAACATAAAGTCTTAAAAAAATTTGTGCTAGAGTTAGCATGTTTCATTATAAAGTTTATTTTAAAATATACAGAGATATTACAAGGGCTTGGAGGTGGAGCTGAACAGTAAAGAGCTTTCCTGGCAGACACAATGTTTGATTTCTAGCACTTGGTAAATGAACCAATGAATAAAAGGAAGGAAGGTCCATGCGAATGTTAAATGTAAAAGAATGAAGTATTTTTGTAAATGCATGAAAAATATCATAATGTCACCTATTTTTATTACTTACGAACCAAAAGAACTTTTAGAATCATGAACACACTCCATTATTGTCTAATAGTCACGAACGATTGATTAAATCTGATTATATTACTTTTTATATCATAATTACTATAAGCTCATATTTTCATACGAGAACTAGAATGATAGGTACGGATTCTATAATCTTGGAAAGTAAAGAAACATAATAACATTTTGTTCAGGGCAAGAGATATGAAAAATATAGAGGTGCAAGTTAATAGGAAAAAGTAGTCTATTTAAAACGTTTGGCCATGGTTCTAATCACAGGTGAAGCTACTGAAGGTAATGGAAGGAAGCACGGCCTTGGCGTGATGGCCTATCTGACTATTTACCCGAACAGCTTTGGGCTGCTTTGGGTTGGCCCACCAACCACTCTGAAACTGTTTGTGTCCGGTTTCCAGGGCAAGCAAGCAAAGAGGGAGTAGGTTTAGAAATAGTCATACGTTACCTTTGTTATTATAACAAATTTAAACTTTTTTATTCATTTGTTTTTCCGTGGAAGGGATCAAGTTCAAGGCTTTGCACGTAATCATGCTAGGCAGGATTTTTACCGCTGAGCCACACCCCAACCCACTGCTAGGTTTTAATTGGGCTAATTGCTAGGGTCTATCTTTGGATTTTTTTTTTAATATATAAATTGATAGCGTTCTAGAAAAATTGTTTCTCTGTGTTTTCAGTGTATTTCAAAGTTAAAAGATGGTAACATTACTCTCCTCGTGTCACCTCCCACTTCTGGATTTGAAGTAGGATTAAAGTCACAAAGGACTGCAGAAAGGCCTTGTGTATGCACCTCAGTATTTTCTGAAGACCCCCTTTCCTCCCATCTGTTAATAACCGCAGGCACATGGGTATTCCGTGGAACATGTTTTACATAATATTGATACGTTTACCAGTTTGGGTTGGATCCTACGAAATGTTGAGCTTTTTTTTTTTTTTTATTAATGTTGGGCTTTGCTGCATTTGAGTCATAATAAGCTTTTGTTCCTAATGAGGTTGACCCTCCAGCTTGTAAGCTGAGAGTAACTGACAGTGAACAAGGAAATTAATTTGCAAATTAGCGTCTTGGGGAGAAATTTTGTTTGCTTTTTGTCTTAACAGTAGTCAAGGCCCTCTGAGTTTAAACGGCCTTCATGCTGTAGTTCAATTGAACATTACCCAGGGCAGCAAAAGTACGGGATTGTTACCCAAATAATCTCGGGGAAGCTTTTCAGAGTAAAGAATTTGTGAAATATATTTAAAGTGCTAGAAGACATCTAAACTGGGTAGCAGAAGAGGCAGCAACTCCATAATTAGACTAGAATAGAGGACCTCTGTGTTAGTAATTGTTACAAATATTCAGTATTATGGGATCCAACAGGCAACTGTTTTTTGATTATTGTGTGTGTGTTCGTGAGTGTGCGTATGTGTGTGTGTGTGTGTGTGTGTGTGTGTGTGTGTGTGTGGTATAACTACTTAAGATTGCAAGAACATTTAAATCTGTTTTAATCTGTCCCAAAAAGGCAACTGTTGTGTGGTGGTTTCACTCATCTGTACTTTACTGTGACCTAATAATGGAGAAGGAGCTAATGAAAGCTCACTACTGTTCCTTTTGTGCAGTTTGTCTAGGCTTCGCCGTGACGTATCTGTTCATTAAGTTCTTAGGCTGCACATGTATAAAACTATTGTAAGTCATTTCTGAATGATGGAAACTCTATTTGGCACCAGTAGGCCATACGATGCTTTGCACCCTTCACAAGACTGCCATTCATCATCATCCAAGAGGGAAGGGGCGTGCCTGTTTTCCTTGTGGTTTGGTATACTTTGCCTTCTCATTTAAATGACCGTCCCCTTCTCCTGTGTACCTTTCCTAATGGCTTGAATGTTGGACTGGTTTCACCATCCTTTGTCTACCTGGAAGAATTCAGCTTTCACCATGGGGTCTGTTTTATTCATGGAAAATTTTGTTCTCACTCAAACTGTCATTGGTAAATCTTGGACTTTATATTCTCTTACTGGTTTTATCCATGTGTCAAACTTAACCTGATTTATTGAATTATCTTTGTTCTCACTGGAACATGAATTTTGGCTCACATGTGAGCTTTCTGGAAGAGGCAGGAGTGGAAGAAGTGGAACGTGAACTTGACTTGGAATTTCATTTCCACCATAATTCACATGGATGGTGCACTCTTCTGTTGTTTTTCTTCTGGCTTCTGTAAACTATGGCTGTTTCCATGCTGCCAGAGTTGTGCATTGGAAGCTGTGGAGTGCCTGGACTGGTTCTAACTAGCTAATTGATTAGGAACAAGGCATTTAAACTTTCCGGGTCTTGGTTTCTTCATTTGGAAAAGAAAGCTGTCAGATCAAGTTGTTTTACTCTCACCTAAGATAATATGTTATGATCTTACTATACTAGTAATAAAAATACAAGATATGAACTTGTACTGTTACTTCCTGTAAGATAGCATTAATAACAAAACTCGGTGCTTATTTGTATTACCTTTACTTAGCAACGGAGGATAATAATGGCTTCTGAATCACAGAAAACCACTGAACTAATGCGCAATTGTAACCCAAATTAGTCACATTTGTTCTTAACAATCATTTTACCCCTTTGCCCCTTTTAAGCTACTGAGATTATTAAATGTTTTTTTGCTAGCACTTGGGAAAAAGTGATATGTTGTATGTTTTTAATTATGAGAATGTTATTTTAGTAAATGTAATTTAATTAAAATGAGAATTTGTGCCAACTATTTTAAATAAACACAGTATTCTTCTGCTCATGTGAAAGGAGCTGCTACTTGCTGTCTCATTTCCTCACTAATACCCTAGTCTGTTTAGCTTGAACCAGAGCGTGTGCAAGTTATTCTTAACCAAAGCAGTTCCTTTTTCATGTAAGTAGGTTAAATGTGAATTGGACAGCCTCGGGCGCTTTTTTGTTCCCTTAAAAAAGCCCCCTCAAGTGGGCCCCTTTTAAAAACCCAGAATCATATGTTTGGAAGATTGATCCAAATTAACATCAGAATGGCCCTTTCATTTTAAAAAAAATTATACAGACTATTTAAAATATGTTAAATTGACATTGGTTGAAATAAAACCCGAATAAGGGAAGAAGCATTTCTTGTTTTATTCTACTTTTGGGATGAAAGCACTGAAATAAAAAAAAAAAAAGGAAGCATAGACTCTGCTAAGGTGCAATTTCTGCCTAATGTCTTTGTACAAAAGGTACAAATTAGTGTTATTTATTTTCATGTGACTTTATGTGCTTTGGAATCATGTAAGCTGGTCAGTAATCCTATGTGTATTTTGGCTTCTGAGAGGTTTGTTTATTTGTGCTTAAAGAAGTATTAATAGGTTTCTAGAATTTTGTTTTAAATTAGCAGCTCCTCACAAATACGAACAGAAAGTACATTAAATAAAAACACTAAAACATATTGTTTAATCAGTTGCAAGTTTACAAAAATTTTTGTACAGAATTAAGATAATATAAACATTTTAATTTGTTGGGGAAAACTGAGCCATTAAATATGGGTGAAATTGCTTAAAACAGTTCTTTGAAATAAGCTGGAAAAGCTGGAGGTCTACAAATTATGCATTGGCTATAATTCAGGACTATACAATAACCCAGGTCCCTAAAGGTCTCCCAAGAATGACAGAGAAGCCGTGATTTCCAGACAAGTGCATTATATATGCTAATAGCTTTGCAGCAAGAAAGGTCTATATCCTCGTAAGAGAGGAAACATTCATTTTTAGTATTTCAGACCATAGGGAACACAGTAATTACAACAGCCCTGATATCTGGCTCTTTTCTTCTCTTGCCCTCTCCTCCCCCCATCCACGCTCTTGAATGACCCCAGTGGAATTAGTCAAAGGACAGGAAACCTATATCATTTCCAAAGGCTTTTATTCCCTGGTACATTCAGCACAACATTGGGCCTCTGGGGATGTGTTGCACTGGCATGCATCATCATTGCAGAAAGAATTAAGACTGCTTTGCCTTACTTAAATATGTCCATAGACGTCTCCACTTACGTACTTTATAGTGGTGATGCTTAGAAACACAAAACTGGCTGGCATGCTCTTTCAGAGTTGAGATGCAGTCTAAAGCTGGACTGTTGGTAAACGATGTATCCTTAATCAAATAATCCATCCTTAGTCAGAAATGTCCGGCCATCGTTTAACGTTTGGCAGTGGAATAATTTTGCCAATTTTACTGCTATATGAGAATCATACCAATAATCAGTTATTAGCAGTTAATGTGTGGGGGTTATAAATTTTGTATTTACCTTCATGGGGTCAGCCAATGAGCAAAGCTCCCCTTGTCTGTGTGCTTTGCTGTTGCTCTAACTCAAGATCCTTCAGATTCTGAATGCTTAGTTTTTACATGGTTCTTCAGGGAGATGGACCGGCTTTCGGTAGCTAGAGACCTGCAATTAATATCAACTAAAAATGTACATCTTAATACCAAGAAAAGCCTTTCTCAAAAGAATTTGTAAAGCTCATTCGTACTAAACCCCAGTAGATATAAAAATAGTCAATATTTCTAACTCCCCCACCCTCACTTGAAAGATATATATGGTTTTAATTCTTTTTAAAGGCTCCACATCAATGTGTTTAGCAAAGTTTATATATGTTACAAGGATAAAAACAAAAACATTTGGCATAAAACTCGCTAGATCAGGTTGCTTCCCTCTGGTTCTCTGACTTTACACTCCATTGTTGTCCTTCTCACCCTTTCCTGCAAACTGATCTTGCAGTTGTGGAAGAAGCATGAGTCTCTGGATGTGGCCTTCCCCAGTCAGGAGCGACAGACTGAACAGTTCTGCGAGGGTTATAACCACTTAGCAATGATAAAGCAACATTAGTTTTTGGTTTTTTTTTTTATATGGAAATGACATGTCCACAAAAACCCTACTTGTTGCCTGGCTAGAGCAGCTAACGGTTATCCTCCAAGAAAGCCAGCCTGCAAAGCGTGTATAGAAGGCGTCCCCTTCATGCTGATGCAGCCTCTGAATGCAATCTGTATTATTTATTAAACTCCTAGTTATGAAATTGGTTTTCTTTTATTTTCTTTCCCTCTCTCTCTCTCTCTCTCTCACTTTCTTTTTTTATTTTTGGACAGAATTCTCACTATGTAACACTGACTGTCCCAGAACTATGTCAACCCTATGTCTTGAACTCACAAAACTCTGCCTGCCTCTGCCACCAAGAGTGCTGGGATTAAAGGTGGGCGTGTCCCACCTTATTTTTATGATCCGACCTAAATATGATGCTTTCCTGAGTATTTTCCTCTCAAGCCACCGCCTTACACCCAGTCTTAATGTTGACTCCAGAAGCCAACTCATTTGGCCTGTTTCTCCCATCTCCTTGGCATGGTCATATCATGTTCTGAGTCCCCAAGAAGGAAGGACCCCTAACCCCTGAGGTCTTGAGTTCTTCTTCCTTTTCACCCCTCTTTGCCATTGCCCACTTCTTCTCCTTGTACAGCCTTTTAATCGTGAACCTGTACTTTGCACCTTCTTGACTTTTGCTTTTGTTAAGTATTAGGAATTGAACCCAGAGCCTTACACATGTTAGGCAAGCACTGAGCCATTGTACCACATGCCCCGCCTACCTTCTTGACTTCGATTCTTAAGGAAGCGTATCTTTGGCTTACTTACCTGAAATATCCCAGTTTTCTCAAGACATGTGGTGAGAATATTTACACCAATGGAAGACAAGCTAAAATCTGTGGTGGAGTGAGGTGGAATAGATGGGTATGTAGATGATGGGGCCTGAAGCAGGAGGAGGAGAACGAAGTGCATTGTGACAGAGGCCAGGAGATTACATACAAACTGCTGCTAGCACCTTTTTTCCTTGACTTATATTTAAGTTTTGACAAACAAGCAAACAAAAAACCTGTGCCTCCATTCAATGAGGAACCCTTGGAAACAGGACAGATGTGCTCTGAGCTGGAGGCACACTGGAGATGTTGAAATACTTTTGCACCGGAGCCTCCTGCTAGACTGGTTTAGGAAGAGTATTCCTTCAAATAAGATTTTGAACTAATAACAGTGAGAGCAAATATTGAAGCAAAATTTAAAAGAAACCTCAAATAAGAAAATAAAACCAGAGTCTGTGGAGCAGAAGAATAGATTAGTTATTAGCTAACTGGTTATTAGCTCCGTTTCTTGAGCACCAGGCAAGAAGGCACAGGCAGAGGGTGGCCTCGATGGGGGTGGAGGGGTGGAGGGGCGTCTTTTTCTCTTTCTAGCTTCATCTTTTCCTCAGTGTATGTCTAAAGGGTGGGAATTCCAGACCTTCTGAGTTCTTGTGGCCTAGGTTTGTTGTTGTTGTTGTTGCTTTGTTTATCCAGTCAGGGTTTCTCTGTTGTAACTTTCACTCTGTAGACCAGGCTGGCCTCGAACTCACAGAGATCTGCCTGCCTCTGCCTCCTGAGAGCTGGGATTAAAGGCGTGCACCACCACAGCCTGGCTTGTGGTCTAGATTTGTATGGCAAAGTGTACAGTGTGAGATGACCTTTGAAAGCAAGGGGATGGGCTTCATTCAAAGAGCTGTTGCCCTTATCAGTACATTTGGCCTCTAACTATGAAACTGACGAACAACAAAGGCCAGGTGGGGTTTCACTAATGGTAAGGGACTCTGAGGTAGGGGAAGGGAGGGGATTTTTGCACATAAACATTTTTAAAATTGTATTTAAATCTTGGGGTGGAGGAAATTTTGGAAGGGGAGACCATCAAAGACAGGAAATGCCAGGTAATTACTAAACCATTACTGAACTTAATCTTTGAGAGATACAGTGTGGGTCTCTCTTCACTGGGGCTGAATGAGCTGGTTGTGGGCACTGTGCTCACTAGGTCTTTTTATCAAATGTCTCCACCACAGTGATCGTTGCCAGTTGCTTTGGTTGCATTTATCACCAGTGATCCTCACGGATTATTTAGAAGCGGAGGCACTGGCTGTTGATAAAACCTCGAACCAGTCATTTTATAGCATGCTTTTATGCACAGATAGACACATTCACATTCCGACACAGATTTTGCTTTGCCATTTCTTGAAAAAAAAAAAAAACCAGCTTCTGTTTTCGTCTTCTATTTTTGCATTGTTGACAATTTACCGTTCTTACTGTATAATCTCTTGCTGATTTCCTGTAATCTTTGCTGACTCATTTCTAAATTAATCCAAAAAGATGCAGCCCTATGGGAGATTTTAGGTACAGTCACAAAGGAGAAGAATATTCAGCACAAAAAATTCTTATTGCATTTTCCAATTAGATTTTTTTTTTCCTCTCAACAGTAGAGGTGATCTCTAGATAACCTTGGTTGGTTCTAAGTATTTAGATTTTTCATCATTAATAACATAAAATATGAGACCAGTAAGTAAGACACAGTTGTTAGCTTATTATTAAGCCAGGGGAATGAGACTTGGTTTCCTTACTAATAACTTGGGGATAGTGGAATTTTCTAATTGATGATGTTGCCAAGGAGATTGATTGCATAGGATGCTGATTGCTTCAAACATGGTCCTCAAAAATATTTTCTTTCTATGGTATCATCTCATACAGAGTACTAATATCAAAAACAATAGCAGACTTGGGAGCTAGAGAGAGGACCAAGGGAAAAAATTTAGGATAAGTAAGTCTGTGGAGACCAACATGAGAATCTATAGACAGAAACCCAGAGGCACAATTTTGCTTAGACTTTAAAATGAAACACCGTGCTACCAATTATTTTAAAAACAGTGGTCATGCTGCCTGAGAGTAACTTTTCAAGATAATATACCAATAAAGTGGGCAAGAGTTACACAGATTTAGAGTTTTGTAAATGTGTTTTTAAATTTGTTTATGAGAAAGAACCAGAATTGAGGTAATGTGAGGGTCAGGACATGCACACTCAGGACTCACTTGCTACAGACATCTAGGTGATTGTCCTTTTAAAAAGATGCTTTAGGATCTGGCAAGACAGGTGCAGACAAGAAGTCAGCCTTCCCAACACTGGTGTGAGCTCTGTCTTCTCTCCTCACTTCTGGCCAAGATATCAAAAGTTCTTGGTGAAACAATGCCTCAGTGCGGTAGTAAATGCTCCCTTGCCCACTCTGTGTGTGAGGGGAATCAAGAGGGAACAGTTTCACTGTTTGCCAAGGTCAACTTTTCTGTTTCCCTAAGAGCAATGTGTTTTCCTTGACAAATAATGTCATCCCTCTGCTCTGAAATATGGGCAGCCTGATATGGAATTCTTACTTGAATAATGAAACCAACCCATGTTATCTTATTTGACAGTAGCCCTGTGTGTGGACGTTTAAGAGACAATGTTGGCACTGGTGCTCAGGGGAGAAGTGTGTGTTGGGAGTTGTTTTCTTCCTTTCCCATCCAGCATCTTTGGTAAATAGGTGGCATTTCTCCATAATGTAATTTTAAAACAGGAAAAGGTTTCTTCTTTTTCCTTTCAGCTGAATTGTTTGCTCCCCAACCCTGAGACAGGGAGCTCAAATGTTCCTTAGTTGAACATTAAGGAGCACCACTTGCTTCTCTCCTAGACAGGAATTGCATTTTATCCTAATTTTAATGATGCAAAGAATATGGAAAGATGTGATGTTTTGTGTTCTTCTTGTTGTTGTTGTTGAGGGGAGGTATTTCCTTTATTGTTGCTGTGCCTTTTGTTTGTTTGTTTGTTTTTGTTTTCAGTGCTACTGATCTAACCCAGAGTCTTCCCTTGCTATGCAAGTGCTACCACCAAGCTATATCCGCCTCAAGGAAAATAATTACTGCCATAGTCACCTGGCTCCTACTTTTTGCTAGTACTAAGTATCTGTTTCAAGCCCTCTGCCTCTCCTCTAAAATTAACAATAGACCCTTTCTGGACACATTTTGTTTCTGCTGTTAAGGAAGGTTTTTATCTTTTTGTTTCCCATGCTCTAAAAAGGCCCAAGATGTTGCTTAGACCTTGACCAGCCATACAAAAAAAACAGCACTGGGTATCTCAAAGATACCCTGAGCCCAGTTAAAATTCTTCATCAAGCGCTGGGATGACACCAGCTTAGTTGCTAAAGCGCTTGTTCTGCAAACATGAAGACCCAAGTTTGATCCTAGGAACCCGGGTAAAAAAGCTGGATGTCAGAGTGCACATTGTAATCCCAATACGGGAGAAGCAGAGACAAACGGATCCCTGGGGCTTGCTGGGAAACTATCCTAGCCTACTGAGATCTAGACTCTGACTCTGTCTTACAAAGCAAGGCAGATAGTGACTGAAAAGCAATAGCTATGGCTGACCTCTGACCTCCATACATAAGTGCACATATCTCCCAACCTCAAGCCTCACATGCTCAAGAAAACTTAGATTCTTTTAATGGGCATGTAAAGTAAAAAGGCTGAGCATTATGGTGCAGGATTATAATTACAGGCTGTTAGAAGGCTAAGGCAGGGAGATTGTAAGTTCAGCTCCTACCTGGGCCACAGAGCCGGTTCAAGATAAGCCTGGATAATTATAGTGAAAACCCCATCACAAGGTAAAAATTAAGAAGAGGGCTGGGGCTTGAGCTCAACGTTTGCATGCTTGCCTGCTCTTTGTTCATTGCTAAGACAGAGAGAGATGTAGTCTGGTATAGGATGCTCTTGTCAGACAATAGCTGTTCAGGACGTTTGCAGTTGAGAGTGGTGCCACAGGGCAGACTTACCTCCTTCTGGAAGAATTTCATTAAAAAATCATTGATTGAAGTTTGGGTTGGGATTAGAGCAGAATTTCTGACAATTTCTGAAATGGGCTTACACACACTTCTGCCATTTTGTGATATATACAATGTAGTGGCATTCTCAGTGTTGATAATTATAAAATCAAAATACTGCCTCCAAAACCCACTGAAGATGCTCCACACCCTGCAACTTATGTGTGTTTTAGTTATCTGTTTCTGTCAGTGTATGCATATGTCCATGTGAATACCTGGATGTGTACATGAGTATGGAGGTCAGTGTGAAGTTTCTTCCTTTCTCACTCTCCTCTGTTTTTGAGAAGGGTCTCTCATTAAACCTGGAGCTCAGCAGTTCAACCAAGCTGGCTGGTCAGTGAGCTCCAGGGTTCTGCCTGTCTCTACCTTCCCAGCACTGGGATTAAAGGCATACAGCGCTGTACTCAGTTTTACAGGGAGCTGGGGATCAGAACCCAGATCTTCACGCTTCTGCAATAGGCTCTTTACTGACTGAGCCATGTCCTCAGATTTAATTCTTTCAAAAAAAAAAAAACATATTTTTAAAAGTTGTATGTGTGTTTGTGTCCACAAAGGCAAGAAAAGAGTGTTGAATCCCCTGAAGCTGGAATCACACAAAATTGTGAGTCTCTCTGTGTGGGTGCTAGAAACCTAACTCAGATCCTCTCCAAGAGCAGTATGGCCTTTTATTAGCTGAGTCTACTTTCCAGCCTCCTGAGATTGAACTCTTTATGTAAAAGCAACCCAGCACCCCTGTCTCACTAGAAGGCAAGACTGTTTTCGTCATTAATCAGTAGAACTATGTGAATATCAAAGGATTGTTCCTGAATAAATATGAGGTTTCTTCTCTTTTCTTCTTTCTTTAATTTAAAAAAAATTTTTTTTTTAAATGAATTGGTGTTTTGCCCGAATGTTTATCTGTGTAAGTGTGTCCGATCCCCTGGAGTTACAGACAGTTGTGAACTGCCATGTAGGTGTTATGAACTGAACCTGGGCCTTCTGGAAGAACAGCCAGTGCTCTTAACTGCTGAGTCATCTCCCCAGGCTAATATGTGGCTTCCTATTAGTCAAAGTTTAACTTCTGTATCTGTTTTACACTTCCATGTACCTGTGTTCACTCATAGTGTTTGTGTTAAAAAGCCTCCATGACTGAAAAGAGAATGGATTTCCGAAAGGTGTTTCTTGCCACAAGAAAGCTCTTACCCAAGCTTGGATCTTAGAGACTAGGGGACCAGTGTCCTGATTTTTCAGGTGCTAACACCACTTCCAGCAGCTCTGGACATTCTGTTCCTCTCAGTGGACCCACTGAGGGGGAAGAACTTTCCTGGCATGAGAAGATGTACCAGCTGCTCCATTAATGTTTTTCTGATGTGAAAAAATGGAAACTATGACCTCCAATAAAGATACTGCTTTACATGCTTTTCGCACATCATGTCTGCTTCCTCTCACAGTCCACACTGTACTGTGTGTCGTGAAGCTTCGCCCCTTGCGTATGAGCACTGTTTACAGAGAGAGTTCAGCGTTAATGTCAGATGCTAGATATCTGTATGCGATTATAAGATAGCTCATTAGACATACCGAGTTTTATTTCATTTTGTGCTTTACTAATTTCCTCTGAATTTTTAAAAATTATTAAAAATATTTTCAAAAAATAAGAATTGACCGGCTAACATCTTTACTTACAAATCATAGTCCATCTTTCCCTAGCTTCCGTATGGGGTAACGTGCAGAGTTGAGATGCTCTCTCAAGCTAAGGCCAGGTCCAGCGATGTGTATACTGTTCTGTCCCTCAGCTCTCCTGGGATGGTCTTTTGAACTGGGAGGTTTAATCTTCTGCTGGGACAGACACTTGGTCCTCCCCTGTTACTGGTTGTTTCTCTTGGAGAGTGCACAGTAGCAAGCACGGTTGCTTTCTTGTTCAGACCCTTTCAGACCTGGTAGAATGTGGCTTTCCTGCTGATATGGCAGAACAGGAATTTCTTCACTGAATATGCAAATCCTTCATATAATGAATAATATAGGCCAGAAAAATTTTTTCTTGGCTCTCCATAAAACACACTTTAATTTTAAATCAGTAAATAATAGAATAGTAGAGTTTACAAAGTCCATTTTTCTTGTCAGAGACGTAAGTTGATAGTCATAGAACTTCAGTTCTAGGAATACTGAAAAACCAGCAGAAAGAAACTTCAGTCTCAGACATTTTACTCAGGGTTCACATCATTGCTTCTGTGTAATTGTGTCAAGACAGTTTTTTTTGGGGGGGTCATTGGTTTGGGGGAACGCTTAAAATTATTCACTTGTACTAATGGCTGTGTGATGTCTGGCCCAAGAACTGTTGATGAGCTCAGGCTGTTCGTGGGCACTCTGCGGTTACTTTAAGCTTCTGAAAGAATGTGTCTGCCTGGTCACCAATGTCTTCCTGGAGTTAGAAAGACACTGCCCCTGTGCCTTAGGATGTTGCTCCCTGTAGGCTGGTTAGCGTTGCAGGCTGGTGATAAGAAAGCCCTCATAAAGCCATTGAGTACTATTGTAAATGCAGATCCAGCAGGTGGGTTTGGGGGAAAAACTCAGCTCTGAAGCATTGTGTGTTATGCTTAGGGAGGTCTTGTCACTGTGAAACTTAAGCACTTTCTACTGTAGGAGTTTTACTTTTCACTTTAGAGTATTTGACCCTTCAACTTATTCAGTTTTGACTGTGGTGTGAGATAGGGCTATCCCATCCCTTCCATCCCCCGTGGCTCCCAATCGGCACCTTTATCAAGAGTGGAATTTCCCACGCAGAGGAGGAGGCTCTGTGCCTGTTTCTCTTTTAGTCTTAGGTTCAAAAACTCAACTCATCCACGTTAGCTGAGCAGAAACCCTCGCCTTCTAGGCAGGGCTGCCCATTTCTCATTAGGTAGAACTCAGCATTTGCAAGATGCTTAACAGGCCAAACAGAAGGGACAGTGGGCACTTGGGACCTTAGCCTTTGTTCAGCAGCCTAGGCATGAGAAAATGTTGCCTTTGAGGGAAGCAAAGAGTGAAAAAGCCTTCCTCAGGTCCCTGCAAGCGGGTAGGGATCCAAGGGTAGGTTCCTGTTGGTTTACAAGAACACTTGTCCCCTGCGGCCTGTTCGCATTGATCTGAGCACCGCTTTCCTTTTGTTAGCACAGCGAGCCTGTTGTCTGCATCAGCTCCAGGATGTAGTTCAAAGTAAGACAGGCAATTGGCCACAGCGCCTCCGCGAGAAGCGGCTGGAGAAGAGCAAGCTCATAAAAGGAAGGCAGGTAGATCACCCTCCCTCCATTTCTCTGCGCCCTTTCTCACATCTCTCTCCTCTTCTCCTTCCCTCCCCCTTCCTTCCTTCTTCCCTTCCTCTCTTTTTTCTATTTGCTTTTTCTTCGTTTCTTCCATTCTCAGTTTCTGCCTCCCTCTTTCTTTTTCTGCCCGAGGTGTGGCGGCTAGTGGTACATGCCAGAGAACATTTGTGTAATTTATGAGACAGTGTACATTTAGAGGAATGTATTTGGTTTGTGGTGAGGAAACTTCCTTTTTCAAAGTTATAATGGGCCAGCCTTTAAGAGATTCTCAGAACTACCTTTTTTTTTTTATTGTTCTTGGAAGTGTTGCTAAATATATTTCTGAAACCATATATTTGAGTCAAGTAAGAGTTTTAATACCAGACCCTAAACTTCTCTTCCCTTTTAATTATTGAATCCTGATAATTTTAAGTTACATGATACAAATCACAGATGCAATTTGCAGCACACTGTAAGTTAGATGGTCAGGAAAAGAGAAAACAGGTCTGTTTCAGGGAAACTTGAAGAGACTTCAAACCTCTCCTACAAGTAAAAAATGTTTTCTTTCTGCTAGAGGAAGGAGGATGAGCAAAGTTCAGGATGATCCTTGTATGCTAATGACCCCTGTCCTCATGCCTATTTATGAACTGTTTATAATATAGTTAATTATAGCATCAATTATTTATTGGTACTATAATGTAATCATTTGGTTGATAATTAAAGTATTTTGCTATTGCGCATATGTTTACACGTGGTAGTTTATTAGATGTTTCGGGCATTTGTTTTCACTTACTGAGCCGTGATTACTGAGTGGGATATTTTCAAGTTGATTCAAGTGATTGAACTTACCACTGTTTCATCATTTTCTGTTTTTCCCAAAAAATGGTTCGCATTAGTCCTAGGCTCCAGATGCAGAGTTGGAAAGCAGTGCTGAATACAACTAACTGTTCACAGTCTTCATCCTGGGAACATAAATACAGAGACTCTTTTTAAACCTTAGAATATCATTTTAAATTACATAGAGCAGGCAAGAGTACTACTTGGTTTGGGACAACTATAATTCTAAGAAAACTGTTATAAAAACATCATTAGGGAATCCTTTTGTTTTCCCTTTCACTGGAATACATTGAACATTTGAATATCTCAAAGCTCATGATTAGGCTCAAGTTCTGCAGCACTGAGCACGTGTTCTCAATACCGTTTATGCATTGCTCCACATTCCCCAGCTTCCACCAGGAATGCAGTAAGTCCTGGGCAATAACTCTTCCCACAGCACTGTTTGAAATACACGACGCTTACAGAAAAGTGGTATAAAAATGTCAGTATGGAACAGGCAGTGCTGTAAAGACGGCATTTCTGGATATCAGACAACTGAATTATCGGTCTTATAAAAGGAATGAAACAACAGTCAAGATCATGTTTTATGTTTTGTTTTGGTTTTTTTGTAGTTGAAGCAGACCAATATATTTCGCAGACAAACTTGCTGTGATTCTAGAGGCAGTGCTATGCGTATATGTGTGTGTGTGTGTGTGTGTACATGCGCACACACACACAAGATGAAGAGAGACATAGGCACAAAGAGAAACAGAGAGAGAGAGAGAGAGCAGACGGTGCAAATAGAGTGTGTGTTCTGTTGAGGGGTTGGAGGTCCGTATAGTTTAATGAGAAATAACGGTTTTTCATTGTGACACATTAAAAGATTGAAAGGGAGAGGGAAATCCTGAATTTTTGGAGCCAAAATATTATAGTGTTTTAATTTTAATACTGAATAACTTAAGCAATGAGAGAACATGTTCGTTCATTAAGTAAAATACTTAGGACCAAAATTTTTATAACTGACCTGGACAGTAGTCAGTGTGATAGTATAATTCATTTATGTTTCTTCATCCAAGAATTGTCATGGGCATCCTTTGGAAGTCATAATCCTCATTAGTTTTATTGCCATATGTATTTCAAAGAAATATTTTAGATGTAAGCCCTGAACTGTTTAGAACTACATTTATCATGGTTTGGCCTTGGATTTTGTCCCCATAAAAGTGACATAAATGCTGAACTCATCTAAAATTCTTTGTATTTTTCTTTGGTGCTGAGAGTGGAACTGAGGGTCTCATGTCTTCTGCGCTGTGCTCTATCTCTAACCCGGAACTATTATCTTAAGACCGCTATATGCTGGGCCTGTTTCTCAGAACTTTGTAGATATTCATATATTTAGTCTCATATTACCTTTATGAAGTGTATTGTTAATATTATAACCAAGATCAGGTCAGTCCTATAATGCCCAGATTAATCCAATCAGAAGAAACGGAAGGGTAACAGAGATGATGGCTGGCTTACCTAGCACCACACACTTAGTAAATGGAGAAGCAGGTTTATCCAGGCAGATCGTGTTGCCTCTATTAAAACCGTGGAAATGGCAGTTGAAAGAAAGCAATTGCCAGGGGAACATCTTACAGCCTTTTAGTAAATGGTAAAATGGTAATTTTTATTTGAAGACTAGTCAACTACTCTGAATTAATTCTGAATGGTCAAGAACAGTCAACAATAGTCAACATCTGAATTAATTCTGAGAATTAAATCTCCAAAATTATTGATACTATGCAGAGTCAGGTGTAGGCTATCTAAAATTGAACAGAGAAAGTGTGAGTGATATATAATGTAACTTGTCTCCACTTCATATGCTTAATTTGGATTATAATCATCTGTCCCAGGGCCGGGAGCTGAGTGCATGCCTGGCAAATGTAACTGCACTGAAAAGCAACTTCAGCAAATTACAAGTCAACACAGGAGAAGCCTTCTTGGCATGATCGTCCCATTCACTTGTAGGCAAACATTTATACATATAAAAATAATGTTATAATGATCCCAGGGTATGTTCTCATTACATAGTAAAATGTAATATCTCATTTCTGCAGGAGATGTTAAGAGTCTAAAAGAATAAACAACTTTGACAAAGACACCCACTGAGGAGGAAATGGGTTTACAGTTATTCAATGTGCTCATTAGATTGATTCATTGACTAGCACTGATCAAAATCTTCACTTCACTTATAATAAAGACAAACTTAAGTCCATGCAACCCAGCTTCTTCCACCAATGGTACCATTTGGTTATTTGAGAAATACGAAGATTTAAATTCATCCAACAAGTAGTATTAAATTATCACCTTGCATATCCAGAATAAAATTTTTTTAAAATTAGAAAGCCTTGTTCTTTATTTGCTTGTTGAGACTTGGGTTGAGGAATCAAATGATGTTTATAAGGTTATATATATGGTGCAAGTTTAAACTAAAATTCAAATGTTTTACCATTGTCTTTCTGTTCATATCTTGAAGATGCTTCCATCTTTGTAACGATTTGTGAGATTGACATAGTCCCAAATTTTTACAGACTGCTTTAGACTCATTCTTTCTCTTCAGTATTTTCTCGAGCTCACCTACTATTTTATACGTTAACTGAAAGAAACTTTATCCTTATCAGGTAGTGAGAGATCTTTTTCTTTACAAAGAGAACCAAATTCATTTCATTGTTTTTAGTTGAATACACGAATAATTCATCCAGTGTGTGTTTTCCAATTGTGATTGCCATCTGCAATGATACCACATGTTCAGGGTGGAGTAGCTGTAGCCTTCCTCTCTTGCAGAAGTCACCCTCCACCATCCTGATTCAGCGCACACATTGATGTCATGAACCATATGGGTGTGTGTGCTCAGCTTGTCTCCATGAGACCCACTTCTAGCACAGGGTCTCCTGTAAAAAAGACTCCAATAAGCATCTGGCAATGAATAATTGATGTTCGAAGTAGATCTCTGGTGCCTTCACGAGGATTAAGTAAAGATTTGTGCATCATAGCACTGGAGCCTTTTTGGTCTTGTTTTTGAAGATATTTCATAGCCAAAACAAAGTCATTTCAACTCTGTCAAAATGAGGCTGAAAAGGCTGAAGATATACTCATCCAAACATGAGACCTGGAGGTCAACTTGGGCTATTCGGTGTTTTTTAGAACACAGTCAGTTTGCACTCATAAGATTCAAAGTGTAGGCCTTTCCTGGTTTTGTTGTTGCTTTAGAATTGATGATACAGATGAATTAAACTAGTTTTGGCATCATATAGAAACAAATATCAACTAAATAGCCTGTAATTTTGATTTGATTTGATTGATGGGAGGACTCTAAAAGAAGTAGAACAAACGTAAGTCATAAGTCTTTTATTGTACTGAGTGGGTACCAACTGGGGCCTCCCACATAGTTGGCAAGTTTTGTCCTACTGAGCTATATCCCCAGCCCACAGTGCAATCGTGGTACCTGTGGGTGTCTCTCTATAGTATATCATCTCCCAGATTTGAGTATCAGGCAACACATCCACAAAAACAATCCACTAACAATATCTGAAGAGAAAATAAAACATTGTGTGGGTTTTAGTCTAGCCCCCCTGCCATATCCCTGGTTTTGTTATGTTCTCATGGACTCGTATTCATAAGGTATCACAAACCTTCCAGTGGGACAAGAATAATAATATAGTGTCAGAAAACACAAATCCCAAATTATCCTATATTTAGCACAAGGCTCAAAGCCATAACTAAACAGGTGATGCAAAGCAAACTCACTCGAAAGCCTCCAAGAACTGATACCAGGCTCCTGAAATTGGTGTGTTTTATCATTTCTATTTATGTGACTGAATAATACCAGCATGTATAACTCTTTGCTTTTAATTTTCAAAGCCTGTTAGTATAGAATCCCCCACCACTCCACTCTTCTCTCCCTTGACTACATTCTAAAAGAGAGGCAACTTTCTAAATACTCGTATTTCAAACAGATTCACTTTCTTTTGGGAAACTATAAAGCTCTCTGTGATCCAAAGAAGTGGCTTAACTCAGGAGTTCATAAAGGTATCGATGGCCAGAGCAATACTTTTCTACCTGAGCATTTGAAATCTGTTGTTTGAAATTCTATTAAAATCTTTTTTTTTCCTAACAAGGGATTTAAAATGATTTATAGATTGGAAAAATGGAGAGCTAGGCAGGTCCACCACGCTGAGTGTTCAGTAGGGTGAATAACTGCTTCACTATTGCCCTGCTCTGGTTATCTTATTCACTCAAGGGATTCTTTTTCTAAAACTAGCTTTTAATAATTAACACTTTGATGTATCCAAGATATGATCACAGGCATACTGGATTTCATCTTTATCAAAAAGTAGAACATGATGTTGGGTTTTTCAAGTCTTTTCAGCTTAGTACACTGATAAGAATCTATATTTTCTGTGGTTTGTTTAGAACTATATTAAACTTTAGTCATTGTTATCCATTGAGAAGGAAAGTCTATTGATTTCCTACTTAATTGCCATTGATTCTCTGGATGACCACATAATTGCCAAGTGAAGTCTGAGTCACATTTGTTAGTGGTTGAGTGATTAATTAACTGTTTTTATACCTTGAAAGTACGCACTGCTTTTGTTTTTTAATTTATACTATAGGTTTAAATATAGTTGAGGTGCTTTAAGCATGATATTCCCCTTACACAACTCACTGTTTCTTCCCTTTAAAAAAATTTATTACCTGATCAAATAATGCTTGCTTGATACAATAATTTGCTTGTACTATCATTGAAAATAAGTTCCCAAATTAGAGTCCAATACACCTTAGGATTGCTTATGATGTTCTTGAGTAAATTCAGAAATAATAAAAAACACTTTAATGTCTTTGCAATGATTATATTTCATGTGTTAATCCCTCTGTTGCAGCACAGGCTTCTATAAACATGAAATGTGGTGTGCTATGTGATAGAAATACCAATTATTTTTAGTAGAGGATTTTTATTAAATGTTTAAACAATGCCTCTGGGGACAAATCAGTAAATAGTAGGTTCCCTTGTTCTCTTTTGCGGCTCCCTTCATGTAGTATAAAAGAGGAAAATCTTTCCAACAAAACTTCTTAGTTTGTTCTGTCAGGAGGTACCTGGACTTGAAGTCTGATCAGAAACTTCCCAGTGCAATTTGGAATTCTATGCATTTCTTTCTGTTTTGTTGTGTTCATGAGTAGTGGTTTTCTGGGTGCATAGGATTGGGAGATGCCTGAGGAGATAGTTAAGCAGCCTGTTAGCAGAGCACCTTCCTAGTTATTACCGCAGAATGGTCAAGAGCAGAATTAGACAGCTACCTCTTGAGAGCTGCCCATATGGGAACAGTTTCTACAGCCCGGTAGTGTGGTCTCTCACTTGATGTGTTGGCCACTACGAGGGCACCGTCTGGGGACTGAGCTCCCCAGGGCACTGTCTGGGGATTGAGCTCTCCAGGGCACTGTCTGGGGACTGAACTCCCCAGGGCACTGTCTGGGGATTGAGTACACTCAGCCACCATCTTGCCTTACCTCTTAAAATACTTTCACTGAGCTAAAAGAGAAAGTTTATAATGTGGGATTCTTTGACGATTTTTATTTAGGTGTTGAATAGCTATGCCTGCCATCTTTATCTTGTGGACAGGAGACAATTAGCTCTTTCTCCTTTAGCAAAATAGTGGTTAATTTCTCTAAGGATTACTGCACAAAATATTCTGAAGTTACGTTACTGTCATAGTAATTAATGGCTATTAATCTCTTTCTGGGTACCATTGTAAATTGGGATGGATTTTAAAAAGGTATGTGAAATTAATTCTATAAACACCTATGTTGTGGCTTGCTTTTAGATGGAATACTCTCTTTTCTTTTCATAATACATTCTTTTCATAATACAAAGTGAGAATTTGAATCAATCACTATAGTTGCCTTTCTGATTTGAATAGCATTATTTAGAATGTCATTCAGTGATGTTTTGAGTAATGTGGGTTAGTTGCTATCGTTCAGGCCCCTCCCAACTTTGAAATTCTCTTAACTGTCTCTAATTTTATACTACATTTACATTTCAAACTCAGAAACACATTCTGAGTTTGACCTGGGGTTAGCTGTAAAATTGTTCAATAAAAACTGACCCGTTCTTAAAAGGCTGCACATGGTTGGGTACGCAGGAGTGTTCCTAGTATAGCCACTGGCAGTGACCAGACACCCTGAAGCTCATGAAGCTGCCTCTTGTCTTTTTACATGTGCATTCCGTTCTGGCCCGTGCCTCAGTGCAGGCCATCATACCTGGAAACAGCCACAGACTGTGCTGTCATGTGTGTGGTTTGGAAAGCACATCACTGAGTATGGACTTAGATATAGCTTATTGAGATTCAAGCTCAGGATGTGATTTTCCAGCAGGCAGATGATATTGGTTCCTTCCTCAGTTGCTTCCTAATTGTAAATTATGAACCTTCAGCAATTCTGAGCTTCATTAACACCTGTTATTGTCTACTTCTTTGAATTTGCAGCTTATCCAATAAAACCCTCAGGATCCACAAATTGTCCATCAGCAGAATTTGGTTATCTTGAAATAAATAATAAATAGCATGAGAAAATTTAACTCACAACATGTTTCCCTAACCTATTACTGATTTTAAATTAGTTATCTGAATTTTTTTTCATGTGGTATATTCATTAAATAGAAAAATGGCCTGGAATGCAGTAGACTGTCCATAAATATGTTATGTTATATAAGTGCGTGTTGGCATGTTGCTCCATGAATGATCGAATGAGATCGTATAACAACATTGAGGGGAAGAAATTATCAACTAACACCAAGACAGGCCAAAGTCATGATTGCCAGGGAAGGACCAGCTAACCTTAGAACACACTGGGTAGTTGTTGGCCCCACTGGTGAGGCCTGTTGGCCCCACCACTGGGGCCTGTTTTAGTTCTGGCTTCCTGGTAAGTCTGCTCAAAGGCAAATGAAATCCTTTAAATATTTTTGCCTTATCCAATGATAGCCAACAAATATATATATATATATATATATATATATATATATATATATATACATATATTTCTGTATAAGGCATCTTCTCCTAAATCATTACTTACTCTTTATGTTTGAAATGACCACTTGTTTTTTTCCAAGCAGAAAATAGGAGAGAATGGAGTACAGGACCCCAAAATTGTGAGAATCTAGTAGAATATTTTTCAACACTTACTGCGTTTAGTTTTCCTACTGATTGGGAATCACCTTGAGTGTGATTCATGTTGACCTCATGGTATTCTGTAGACTCAGTGAGCACACACCCAGTCTGTGACGCCGTTAAAGCAGCTACTAAGTAGGAAGCAGAATTGTTGTCGTTAGACATCAGTATGATTCCTTTGCATTTCGGCAGCAAAATTATTTTTGTATTTTTGTATATTTGTCTGTGAATTACCCAAAACATAATACCCTGTGTTCCAAGGCATTTTTGAAAACTTTTTTATTATCACACCATGTAAACAGAGAGAATAACATGGATGTGCTAAGGAGTTGAAACTCTTAAGTATTTTGAAAAAATACAACTCACTGAAAAAACTAAGAAAACACGTATCTGTGGGTAATTGAAGAAATAGAAATTAAGAAGGGCAAATCACACAGAAGTATCAAAAAGGTAAGCAGCTAAAATGAATGAAACTGTAGATGAGAAAATTGAGGTGAAGTTTTACCCCCAAAGACAGAAAGTAGTGAGTCCATCCCATTGACATTGTCACCTAAGATAATTCGGTTCAAAGGTGAATATAGCACATGTCCTCGGAGGAATGTGCTGTGCTAAGCTAAACAATACTATGACCTAAATTTAAAAACAAAATGAAAGGAAAGCAAAACTGTGGCTAGCCAGTTCTTTATGCAGCTAATCCACGGCTCTTCCTTCTCTGCTGTTTTGCATTGGTGTGTGTTGTTTCCCTGAAGAAGACGCGTGAGTGTCTTCGGGCACCTTATAGTTCAGTTCTAGCCTATTCTTTACATTTGAAGAAGAAAACACGTTTCATTTTGACAGAGTCCTGACGTCAAGTTTAGAATTCTCTATTGTAACACAGTAGAAAAGAAATCTAGATTTATTTTTATCATCAGTTCTAGGTGAAGGAAGACTGTATATACCCAGGGAAATTATTTTAAAGCATAAAATATTACTTTAAATAAGGCTACCTAAAATGCTTTGGATATCAAATGTTATAGATATCCATTTTTTTCTATCATGCATCTTTCTCAGAGACACTCTGCCTTAGCTTATGCTAATCTGGACAGAGAATCAACTTTCTATGGAAAGTCAGCCTGGGACAGGTGAGAAACGGTGTTCTTGAAGAAGCTTGCACTTGTAGGACCAAGTTGTGGTGGTTAGCTCCCACCTCTGTCAAACCTGGCACTGGTTTTAGCTACTTATATTTTCAGATCTGTTAATTAGTCACAGTTTTGGCAGCACTGTTGCTTCACACAGAGTTGGTGGCTGCTGTCCACCAACCGCCCCTTCCCACATGCCTAATGCCATAAAGAGGAAAATGGCCTTCCTTCCCCCTCTGAAGCTTTAACAATAGCAGTATAACTTTTCAGCATATGACACAGACACAGTTTTATCGTGGAATGAGTGTTAACCTCTCAACATAATTCTGTGGTTTTCTAAGTGTTCAGCCAACACCGGCTCAGGGAAATAGCTCTGTACAGAGAGGATCTGGTCGGTCCCAAAAGAGAAAAGGGAACAGAAAAAAGGAAGAGTAGTTTTTGTGGTTGTAGGACTTATGGTTTAGGGCATCCCTTGGGGTTCAGTGCCATGAACAGACAGGAAGTACCCATTCACAAGTCTCAGGCCCTCTCGACTGTGTTTAATATCAGAATTTAAGTGAATTCAGGGCTCAATGCCAGCACCCATCAGTTTCACATGACTGACCAAGACTCAGTTTTTACCTCCATGGTCTTTTCTGAACCTCAGTACCATAAGCAAAAGAGAAGGAAAAAGAGCTGCCTTGTTTGGCTAGAAGGGTGATGGATTGTTCAGGTATGCCTCAGCCTTGAGCTCTGGCAGTTGGAAGGGAGTCAGACGTTCCCTGCACACACTATGACCAACACCATTTCAAAGATTCAGGACTAAAATGATGCTGCACAATAGATATCAAAGTATTGCCTTTGAAGCACATGGAGAACACTTCTGTGTTTGTCTATAGGAAAAGATTTTCAAGACATAATGTATTCAAAAATTAGCTTTGTTACTTAGTTTACACTATTTGTGAGGTTGGTCTGCTGCCCAGTAAATGATTTATTCTATTCACTAAGCTTAGTTTTGATTTTTTTTTTTCCTGCAGTAGAATAATAGGAAAAAACGTTGAAAGATATAACCAAGTTAGAAGTTTTTAAAAATGAAGCTATGGATTCTAACCATCTAATGTATTTCTATATTAGCATATATTTGATTGACTTTGGGGGTTTCTTTAAATTTAATATACTTTTACAAAGTTTATATACACTCAAGAATGTAATTTGAAATGGAATTTGTCAGACAACTGAATTTGTCAGAATTCTCTCAAGAAATCTCTACTTTGAGAAGGCATGTCTGTGGTTAAATTCTAGTATGCTTGTTTGGAAAATGGCTATGTTACTATGGATTTCCACCTCAAGTAATGGCTTTATTATCAATACTGATGTGTGTGTGTGTGTGTGTGTGTGTGTGTGTGTGCGTGTGCAGAGAGGGGGGAAGAGAGAGAAATATAGAGATAGAGACATATAGACATAAGTATCTTTAAGCGCACAGGCTTACGTTAGGGCCTCTGCAGTCAAGAGTAGGTATATGGGCTTGATGATCTGATGAAGGCACTGAGCTCACAGTCCTCCATGCTCTCCCATCATAGCGCAAATGCAAGTAAACGCTGTAGAAAAGTCAGTTATTCCCAATTTCTCCTCCCTTGTTGATATCGTGGACTGATTTTAGGGAAATCTGGCCTAGGATATAACAAAGAATGCTTACCTGAAAACATTAAAGTTTCTTCCTGCTTTAAAATTATTTAATTTGCTGATCTGGGAAGTGGCTCTTTCACTTTCATAGTCACCTGTGTCTGAGGAATGTTAACGTAGATGTGACAGCCAAGGAAGTGTTCCCACTAGCATCTTATACTTGCAGGACACACCATGGACTCGTTGGTACTTTATATGGAAGGTGTCATGGCCAGGCGATGACTGGAGAACAGGACAGTGACACGTCCATTCAAGCTTGTTTGACTTCAGCTAGCTGCAGAAAGCCTAGACATTTGGAAGCCACAGTGTGTGCTGCTCACCTCACTGGTTTTCTGCGACCATAGAGGAACAGGGAGAATGGACCAGGAAGGCCCTAGAGAGCCATGGAGATAGATAGATCCTCTCAGCTTTCCTCAGAGCAAAGGCCACGGGAGCTCCTCCTCAGGGGCAGCTCTGATTCACCGTCTCTCCCAAAAGTCCTTGGAGTTTTGTCAAAGTAGGCCTTATCTGCTCCATGTCCCTGGCAGTGTGCAGTTGAGTTTCTTACCTTGCAGTAGTTGTGTGGGTGTGTGTGTGTGAGATTGATCCCTGTGTGAGCAGATTATGGTCCTGTTGACCTATACAGCCAAATGGTTTGTTTATTTAACTAATGATTATAGCCTCAGCACTGAATATTAGCACTCAAATTAGTGTTTGTTGAGTTTGACAAGACACTATCCTTGGCAGGGGTGGAGGTTACTGCTCTGCCTCTGGGAGGTCAGAACTGAGGCTGTAGGAGGGTCTAAGATGGCAGGGACCTCTGAGTTCTCTGAGAAGGAAGGAAATCCACACTTTCCAGGGACCAGTTCCCCCACCCCTCTTCACATTGCTGAGTGCTTATAAACACTATATTCCTTTCGTGAAAAGAAGCACACGAAGCGAGTTCTAAAACGAAGTGGTTCAGAAGCCAGTGAATAGGCTTTCTTGTTTAACTCAGCTAGCAAACTTGGTTTCTGATGAGTCTTGCATGCAGCCTCAACGGTGTGTTGTGTAAGCCCACATTCCTTCGTGCACCTTAGCCCAACAGTCAGTGTGGGGAAAGAGGCCTGTATTAGGCCTCAACTGCAGAGGAGCAGAGGCCTGAGGCCTTGTCACGAGAGAAGTGAGTGAAGGTTGGGTCAGCCTTCAGCAGCAGCCACTCCTTTTAGTTCTTAGTTCTCACAGAACTGTGTGAAATTCTCCGTGAATCCCTGTGAAGCAGGAACACGGAAATCACTTCTATGAGTTGAGCCTTTTCTTCTCCTCTTTTCTTTTCTTTCTTTCCTTTCCTTTCCTCTTCTTTCATTTGTATTTCCACATTACTGGGGTGAATCTGTGCCAGCAGACAGAATAAAATGCTAATTACAAAGCACAGATTCAATAAATAATGACTGTCTCTTCTTCGAGAACACAATCTTTTAAGAATTGTATTTAAGTTAATTTTTTCTATCTGAAAGCAAGTGGAAACATGTACAGGCTTTATAAATTTTGCCGAATACTCTTGTGAAGAAAAACAAACTGAACAGTGGAAGGACACTGGGTGTTGGAAGAGGGCAAGAAAATGTGTCACAGGTGAGAGAAGTAGAGGGTGTAAACAAGATCCTAAAACCTTTATCTCTGCAGCCTCTGCATCTGCTTCAGCAAGCAGGGAATGTCAGCACTAATGGGTAATAAGCAACCCAAAGCCTACTGTGGTGAGGACAGACCATGTGACAGTGGTTCTTCCCGCTACATGAACAGTCTTTGAGATTCATTAGAAGACAATTTGGAAAATATTTGATAATCATTCCTTTCAGTCATAACAGGCACAGGAACAATACAATTGCTGCAAATTTCATATCCCATCATTTGATTGAGATTGGCTGAGCTTGACATAGCTCGCTTAATCGGGCTTGCTCACACATTTTAGATAAATCCCCTTAATGAATGACTGATGTGATTTGACAGTATGTAGGATTACAAACCACTGCAGTTCTTAAGTGAGTTCTGGGTATTTGGAGAATATTGTTTAATTCTGAGACTGGAAAGGGAGGTCAGAGGTCCTTTAGCTCAACTGCCATTTGATCAAGGGAGAAAAGATGTTACTAGTGAGTGTCAGCACTCTTGCCTGAGACCAACCCCAAGTTGGTCAGGGACAATCTCGGGTTCCTGGACAAGGGTCTCTGGCAACATGCGAGCCAAGGGTCTGTATTTATGGATACCATCTTACCAGTCACCTCATTTCTAGTTCTCCAGTGGAATCAACCACAGGAGAAATACATAAAAATAAAAAAAAAACAAATCAAAACCACCCATGAGAAGAGAGTTTGGTGCTGTGGGAGAAAGAAATCTAGTCATGTAGCACCAAGCATCCTATCTCAGGGTCCCTGCTAATCTGAGAGCTGAGAAGATATAGAAGTGTTGACCCCATTGGAGAAACTGTTTCTTCATTTTCTAACAGGCCAAGGCCAATGCTGCCCAAACCAAGCATCCTCCCATGTTTTACATTCTGATACAATGTCACTGGCACCATGATAATCTTAACTTTCAAGGACACTATGGCTTCTGCCTTATCAAAGTGAGCACAATTAAGTCCTGTAATCTGTCTGAAATGGTTACTATTGTTTTGAAATGATACTATTGCCCCCAAGTCTCAGATGGAGTGTGAGAAAAACATCGATATCTCAGCTGTACGGAGGAGATAGCCCAAGCAAAGAGCACATTTCTTTGTTAAATATTTTTTATTTTAATTTTTATTACATTTTATTATTTGTGTGTGTGTGTGTGTACACTCGTGGATGAGTGTGAGCCTTTGCATATGTAGAGGTCGGAAGACAAACGCATTTTTAATGATCAAACAAAAGAAAATAAAATCTAATTTTGTTGTTTAATGGTTACCAGACTTAGTTTTACCCAGACGTTTCTTCCATTCACCTGCCAGTCTTAATTTGCATACAAACAGCTACAGGTCATCAAAGAGTATTAAATTCTTCAGCAAAATGATATGCTCAACATGATGTTTTATGGCAGAGAAAAATTTAACTTTTCCAGTGCCGAAGGTGAAACCTGGGGCCGCACTGCCTCTGAGCCACACCCGCAGTCCCTGAAGCTTTTATGTTTTAAAGACTTAATTAAAACAAACTGCCCAAGTTTACAACCATGGGTATGCTTATATTCTGATATTCTGATTTAACTGTTAATCATCATCAGGATTTTTCTTTTCCTTTTTTTGTAAGGCTAGGGACTGAAGTTAAGGCCACAGCATTTGCCAGGTGAGCACACTTTATCATCTGAACACAGAGCCTATGTGGCCGACTGTGGGCACTTCCCGTAATGAGCTCTTCCATGTTATTTAGAAATCATCTTTTCTGTTTGTGGGAGATGTAACGCAGGGCTTCTCGTATTGGGCCATCACAAATGATGTGTTCAGGCCTTTTCTTGAGGTGACAGTGGGTGATGTCATGGGGTGGGCATCGGGCCTGTGGTCTTGCCTTTGAAGTTGTGAGCTTGGCCTTCTGGAGATGATCCATCTCTCCATACCAAACAGTCTGTATGTGTGTTTATAAAGTCTAGTAGGATGACCTAGGCCAACAAAAAAAAGCAATATCCTTATCATTTTCACTTGGCATTTAAAACATCATGTTTGATTAATCTTATCTTTACTCTTATTTTTAGTCATTGTGCATCTAGTTTAGTCATTTGTTGGGGTTCGCTGTGATTTTGCAGCATGCTCTGATCAAAGCCAGCTATACTTTAAATCCAGCTTCAGCCCTCCTTCTCTTCCCAATTGCCAGCACTCAGTAGTGTGTGCGGGTCATTGTTTTTTTTTAAACATCCACATAGGAGACAGAATATGTGGTTCTGTCTGTCTGTGTCTGCTAAAGCCAGTGACGCAAGTGACTTAACATGAATCTTATCAACACAAATAGTGGCCAATGCCTTCAGTAATGTACACGTAAGGGCACATACACACATCAGACCAAAGAATAAATTACAAATTATACACCTATGAAAAACAATGATGAGTAAGGCGGTTCTATGCTAGAAATACTGGTATCTACCATTAAAGAAAAGCAGACTACATTTCAGTTTTATATAGTAAAGGACTTCATAATTTGTCCAGAGATGACTTCTGAGTGGAGGTTCTGAAATGACTAAAAATTGAAACTATTTTCTGCAGAACTCAGGATGAGACTCAGTAGAGATACAGAGGCCCTATCCCTACTGAACAAGATACTGCCCAGTGCCCTCATCATAAGACAGACACTCTGGGCTTCTCGCTACTGCTCACAGGGCAAGCAACAGGCCATCACTGGTAGTCTGTGCTTTCCAAGAGGACTCAGCTGCTTCTGGACTCCCCAGTGTGTTCTCTGGACTCCCCAGTTCCTCTTTGGAACACACTGCGCTACAACCCTTCTAGTAAGTGGCTCATTTACACTTAACATTTAACTTAGAGAGCACCTCCTCATAGGAACTGCTCTAGTACTTCCTTCACCCAATTCTGACCCATGTACTGATCCCCTAGCTTATAGAACATTCTGATTATGACTGATAAGGGTGAATATAAAGCCAGAGCTGTAAACAGAAGGGCAGCCTGGACTCTCGCCAGCTGTGGCCAAGGCAAGTTGTATGACTGAGTTTTACCTCCGTGGGCTAATAGTTCCTCTCAGAAGTATGCATAATAGTGGCCCCTGCACTAGTCAGGTTTCCATTATTACAACAAAGCTGACTGACAGAGCAGAAGTTATCCAGACTCTCACTGTCCGTGATCACTTTACCCCAACCCTTTATGCCTGGGTCATGGCAACACATCACACTTGAATGTATGCTAGAACAAAACTAATGCTTTCCTGTGCAAGTAGCAAATGAGCCAGAGGAAGGAGCTGGGGTCTCACCATACCTTCTGAGAGCCTATCACTGGCCTTTAGAATTCCCACGCAGCTCCACCTCTTAAAGTTCCTATCACTTCCACAATTGCAGTAAGCTGGGTCCAGGTGTCTAACATGGGCCTTTGGGAGACACCTAAGAACCAAACCGCAGCACAGCCTAAGGGTATTGTTACAGCACCTGAGAGAATTCCAGCAGGCAGCAGGAACTGTGCCCGATGGTTGGATGACTGCACATGGTGTTCCCATGGGCCCGCCGTCCTCAGCCTCCTGCTTGCACAGACATTCTTTCTTCACTCTTGCTGTTAGGTGTACTATCGTGCAGCCATCATGGCTGATCTCAAAAGAGAGCTTTCCAGTCATTTTATCACTTTTTCAGAGAGTTTAGACTCTCCACCAACAGGACTGCACAACCTCTGTGGACCACGTTTTTCACTAAAATGCTTTATTGAGTAAATTAATAAGTGAAAGAAAAGTGACTCACTATCTGTTGGTTTCTAGGACACACACACACATATACATGTGTATGTGTGTGTGTGTGTGTGCACGTGTGTGTATGGAGTGTGTGGCTCTTGTTTATTTGCTTAGGCAAATAAAAAAATAGGAATGGACATAACCTTGAAATTACTGTTTTACTGAAGTCGCCATAATTCACATTAAGTGACTGGTTGCAGCTGTACACACATTTATGCTGTTTAGCAATAGAAATGTCATTTTATTAGATGGAGTATAAAAGGCTCATACTTTTATGGATAGTACTAACTTGTTATTTTCCACAGCAGACAGAGCAAGAGGAAGTATGGATGAGCGCTACAGGTAGAGAACGTTCCATGATGGCCTTTCATTTAGTCAAGATATGGATTTAATGAGTCAGAAATGTGAGTTCAGGACACCAGGGACAGTGTCAGTACAGGTTGGCATTCCAGAAGATATAGGTAGGAGTGTGTGTGTGTGTGTGTGTGTGTGTGTGTGTGTGTGTTATACATCCATTTACATGGTTGGCATGCATTTAGGTACATGTATGTGCTTGTGTGTGGGCATGTGTGAAGGTTGATGATGTTCGATCACTCTCTTCTTTATTGATTTGGGCAGTGTCCTTTACTGAACCAAGACCTAATCAATTCCAGCTAGTTTAGCCACCCAGCCTGCCCAGGGGTTCCTGTTTCTGCATCCCAAGTGCAGGATTACAGGTAGCCACTCCACCTGCCTGTCTTTGATGTTGGTGCTAGGGATTTGAACCTCCTTCTTTATGCTTTTAGGCAAGTATCTATTGAGCTAACTCATGAGCCCCAATAATATGGTTTTTATGGTACAGTAGCCTCCTGTCTTCTATAGGAGACATGTTCCGAGACCTCAGGTAGATGCCTAAAACCATAGACAATACTGAATCCCATATGTACAGTAATTTTATATATATATATATATATATATATATATATATATATATATGTTAAAGCTTAATTTATATCTTAGGCACAGTAAGATATTTAAAATAACAACTAAAAATAGGGCAAACGTAACAATATATTGTAATAAAGACTCTTTCAAGCTTGTGAGTTGTTTCTTTCTGGAATTTTCTGAAATTATGGGTGTCTTTGGGTAACTAAGTCTATGGAGTGTGACATTGTGGAGTGTCTATCCTTTACTGCTCTGAAATTTTAAACAGACTCCTTAGTTGTGCAAATATTTAAATTCTCTAGTAGTAAAATAGATTAATATAGAATGTGGGTGCATTTGAGCGATTGGCCTAAAAGGCTTGTCACTTCTCTCTGCTGTATTTCTTGCTGGGGACATGGAAGGATTATATCCTCCCCAGGATCCTTGACTCACCTTTGAGGGATTTCAGTGATCTTCAACTTTGTGCCTAAAAGTTTCTAATCTACAGAAGGGAGGTTATAATTGTTCTTATCTTGAAGATACTTGTGTTGGGAGTGGATGAAATGACTCCATACTACAGCCCTCTGAGAGGTGTCCAATGCACGAGAGCTATGTATGTGCCGACTTTATATTGTCTTTTCTTCTTCTCATTTGCCGCTTTCTTCTCATGCTTTGACAGTCCAAATGGAGAGGAGAATGAGTGAGTCAATAGATGTTGGCTATAACGTCATCTTTAGATTTGACTACATCTAGAATGCAGAGAGCTTTGTGTTTGTCTTCCTCATGTCTCAGGTCAGATACCAGGCTTATTCTCTTAGACGATGTGTCAGACTGAGACTGGGAGTTTTTGTACTTAAGGGGTGATATATTATAAAAAGTATAGTTTTGTTTGCAGTGCAGTTTAACATTCTACATTGCTCTAGGTTAAGGATGAGAGAGTAGAGGAAGAAAGGGACAGGGAAGGGTGCAGGCATCAGCTGTGAACTCCAGTTGGATGAAAGTGGACCCATAGCCTCACCTTGCTCTTGAGTCACTTTGCATCTTGGCAGCAGTTGATATTAGTAATTATAGTAGAGATTACTTTAAAATAGGACTGGCCTAGATTTCAATCTTATCTGGTAGCAGTTAACTTATTAATGATCTCTTTGGCCTGTTGGCAGCCATTCTGTCTTTAAACTGTGAGGAGATACCATCTCTCTGACTGTGAGGGATAAGTAATTGGATGGGAGAGCTTGAAGAAGTCATGGACACTACAGGAAGCATTTGCAAGAAGTCAGCCTGTCACTCAGATGGGAGCAGCAGTTATGGCACATGGTATAAAGTCCCTTTACTCTCGGTCCCTACACAAGCCCAAATCTTGACTGTCTTCAAATTTTTGTACATTTTCTTTCTGTTTGTTTTCCTATGAGGCCCATCGTCATTCTCTGAGAGGACAAGAGATGTTAGCAGAGGCCTAAAGAAATATCTTCTGAGGCAACCTAGTCTAGTAGAGACTCAGAGCATCCCCACCTGCTCCCCTTGCATCCTGCACACTAAATCTCCCCAGGGGGTACCCAGAGTACTTGAACACACTTCGGATTGACTTTGTCATCATTTTTCCCTATTGACATGGTGGAGGTGTTGGATATGTAATTATTGCTCCTTCCCTTAGCAGACATTTACACTCATGCCTGGACTAAAACCCAACTGATTATCCCTTTCTTGGAATAGTGGTGTGTGGGAGGTGATCTTTAACAAAATATATTATGATAAAATGCAAATAAAATAACACTCACCACTTGCACCATTCTATGTCCAGTTGAGTGTCATTCTATACATACAGTATTGCGCAACCATCTCTGCCATCCGCCTGCAACAGGATTTTACCCCAAACTGAAATCTGTGTCTACTAAAAATTACCCCCCATTCTTCCATCTGACACCCTTCAGTAACATCAGAGTTCATTTCTTCTAAGTTCATTTTTGCTGAGTGCTTATTGAGTTCTAGGACCACTAGTCTAGTAATGAAGGACAAATCAGATATGACTTCTGCCCTCAAGGGTGTCATAGAAAAAGTGCCAAAGAAATTTGGGTTCTAGGTCCTCTGGTGCTTTGTAATGAAAGACAAGATGCTCAGGGGCAATCGGCAAGGTGAATCTTAACTGCCATCAACCTAACTTTCCTATTGTGTGAAATTTGGATCATAGCCCCCTCACCAAATTTTGGTGAACTTTAAAAGAATCTTCACTCTCTCTAAGCAATTTCATGAATTAGCTTTTATGATTATTAAGGAAGGTGGAGGCATTGGAGACCCAGACTCGGGAACACTGAGACAAGCAGAATCTAGAAGTTCCCAGGTCCTAACTGCAAAGTCTGTTAGTGAAACTTCAAAGAAGTAACCATGGCCAGCTCTTAAGAATGGGAATCCCCTTCCGTCAGTCTAGATAGTCGTAGGTTTTCTACCTGCTACTGTACCTCCATCCATCAGGGTACCCTCTCATTCGCCCTCTGATCTCAATGAAGGAGTCACTAAGTCATAAATAACATACCATAACATAAATGTAACAGTGGTCACTAAGTCATAAATAACATACCATAACATAAATGGGAGAGTAAATATTATATAAAACAAGTATTATTTCTAAGAGATTTGAGTTTACTCTCATCTCCACATATCAGCTTGAAGGTATCCTAAGAGAATTCTAGATTCTTCCTATCAATTGCTCCTTGCTCAGACCCCCAGTTACTTAAGAATCTCTGTAAGACCTTTGGCACCTCTCCCAACCCTGCTGTATGTGACGCACCTCCTCCTCTTCTTCCCTGATATTGCTGGCCTAGCTGTGAGCTCAGCCTGCCGAGGCCCCTGCAGAAGCTTCCCATCTAAACTAGATCTCCCTCTGTCTCTCTTCTTAACCCTTTCCTATTTGGTGGAACAGATGGAATCGCTGGATGACATTCAAGCCTCAGTATTCTTGCACTTGGTGGGAAAATCAGTTTGTTTTCTTGAACTCAAGACTGTGGATTTTGTAGCCCCAGCGTCTCTCCAACCCCTCTTTATATTTTTCTCTGGCTTATTTTATGCACCCATTTTTAATGTTAACTGCATTCACCCACTTGTTTCATCAGACCTTAAGACTGCATACCCTGCACCCCTGGTGCAGTCTTCCTTCAGGCTGCTCTTTGACTTTACATTTTGGACAAGGTCACTTCCCCAGAGAGGACCTCTTTGATCATCCATTTCCCAACTCCCCTACTTAAATCCAACCTTACCTTATCTTACCTGGATTCCTTTTGGGTCTGTGTGATTGAAAGATACCCTGTGTATTTCTTACTATTTGAATCAACAGTTTCTCCCCACTAGAATTTAAGCTCCTTGAAATGAGGGTGGGGCTCATCAGTGTTTACAAGTTCATAAGTGCGTAGACAGTGCCGGGAATAGGGAGTGCACTGGAGTGTGAATGAGCATAAGAGTCTTATGGAAGTACATAATGGCTGAGGTGTTTGGTCCAGGTGAGTCAAGAGCAGTGCACACTGGGAAGATAAGCTTTTGGAACTTAGCATAAAGGTTTCAGACTCAAAGAAGAAGCAGACCATTCACTTCTGTTTACTATAAGACTGATGAAATATCATAACTTCAGGTATGGGTTTTTATTTTCTGTAATTCCTCAGCCTAGTCACCTTTCCAATATAGCTAACCACTGTGTGTGTTTGTGAGTATGTGTGTGTGTGTTGTGTGTGTGTGATTTTTCTTCCCTTTTCTTCCTATATCCAGGGTTCTCCAGCTCATCTGTCATGCTTAACTGGGATGTGTTTTGTACCCTAGGGTGGCCCCTAAGTAGAGAACCCTTAATAGATCTTGTATACTGTGAATACAGCTTACCTACTCAAACTGGTGCTTTTGTTGCAAAGAGATTTTGATCTAAGATGTTTCTGTTTGGGGAGCAAAGAAACATGAGGAAAGATCAGGATTCACATGTTGAACACGCACAGGTATTGCTCACTTTCCACGAGTTACCAGAGGAAATCCTTGTGGCCAATGTCAACATTGTAAAGAAGCAATCTGCTATTGATCATCTTTTATTGCTGTTGGAGCACGTTGAGTGCTTAGATAACGACATTGGGAGCCAATGACTGCAGGGACCAGGGTGTTACTAAGGAACTCCAGGACAGCAGTACAAAGCCTAAGACATTGACCTTCCACCTGCCTGGAAGCAGATGGAACACTCCGACGGCAACTGGCCATGTGTAAACGGTCACCTGTTTACCTTGTGACGTGAGGAGCAAAGAACAGCGAGTGCTGTCTTTCCACTTCACTGAATGTCGGTGGCTTTTGTTCAGAAGAGTTCTTTAAATATTAAAGGGAAAGCTGTGGAATATTAGAATTGTTAGAAATGTACAGCTTGTGAGCACACACCGCCGTCGCTTTAGTGGTAACTGTGCAGCAGGCTTTTTAAAAGTAACATTAAAAAGCATTACTTATTTCTGTGGTTGTCAACATTTAATTAAACAGGGCCCCCACATCTTAAGATGTCACTGTTTTGTATATGTGCAATAAATGGTTCAAATTAAAATACTGTACAATTAGTTTGCCTAGAAAAATGACTTTTGTAGACCTCTCCAATAGACAGTTTAGAGAAATAAGCATTTTGTGTTTAAATTGTGCTCCTTAGTATTTTAAACAGATGGCAATGGCTTCCCTCTTGATTATAACTTTGAGGCATGCTTTACTAAATGGAATCAGCGGGGTTCATTAAGGTCCCATTTGATGTATCAGTATTATAAAAATACCATGTTAATTATCCTCAAACGTTGCAAGTTACCTCCATTTTCCTGCAATCAGAAGATGAGAGAAACCCTGTGAAGCAAATTAGTCCTAATTGAAAGAGGACTGATTAATATTTAAATAAGGCATTGTGTGAGGGATTCTGCCATGAGAAAAATAGGCTGAACATCTGAATTAATTGCATAGCAGGTTAAATTAAATTTCATATAATGGGTTGGAAGATGAGTTGGCACAGTGCTTTAACAGTGCGCACAATGGCTGAAATACCAGTCTTTTCTTTCACTCTTGGCTGGATTCCATGGAGGTCCTTGTAGCCATTACCTCTTTGTTGTCTCTCTTTCAATGCAAACAAAGGTACTAACAGAAAATTGCTACCACATTTTCAAAAATGTTAATCCTTTTTTGGGAGACAGCACCTGTCTACATTTTCTCCATTTCTCTCCACCTTGGCTGTAAAATTGGGAAACATTAGTATCTTTTTCCTTGCCAGGTTTAATGAGGATTGATGTCATAAAATGCTAATGGCTGGAATATAGTTAGAATTGTGCTATTAGTGGGTTATCACTGTCTGACATTTTCGCTGCTCAGGAGCATGCATGTGGAGCCTGTTTAAAGTGATTGGGTTACTTAAGGGTCCCTGTTAGGGATATTTAATCCAACATAAATTACTTATGCACTTTGTTAGTGTTCAAAGGAAGAGTGTCACGTTGTACATGCTGGCAGTTTTCCAGTCAAGAGCTGTTAATTACTGTACAGCAAGTGAATACATTTTGCAGCAATGGAAGTCACGGAGGTGAGGGGGAGGGTGGACACTAGATCTATATTCCGACTAACCAAAAATGAATATATGGGATTTCGGGGGAAAGAAATAGGCTGACGTCATTCCTGTTCTCAGGAATTAGAGCTCTATTTGTTTTCATTTTGAAAATAAAAACAAATGACAGTACAGTTCCCTCCAGGGGAAAAAATACTTTAGTTATAAAACATTTCTGCTCCCTTACGAGCAATTATCTATCTATATGCTGATGAAAACAAAGTAAAATTCTTAAAACCTCAATTCACAATTTTACAACTTTGTGAATCTCCAGATTTTCTAAACCGCTGGCTGATCAAGCAGAAAATGAAAGCCATGATTAAAAAATATTATTTTTAAAAGCTATTTTAGGGTTAGTACAATACTTTCAAAGTTAACTGCTTATAAACTTTGGGAGAGCAAAAACTGCTTTCCTTCCAGTGTCGCTCTGATAGACGGAGCAGGCTGTTCGCTCACAGGCACAAGATGAAACCCATTACTGTCGTGACAAAGTTCTCGTACAAGTTTTGTTTGGCTTGGACTGTTGCGGCCAGATGAAGCCACTGATCTGATGGCATTTCTAGATCGATTTGCACTTTTGATGTCCTTTCAAAACGTACCCATGGATGATACATATTAAATGCCATTTCATGCACACTGTACATACATAATATTGCAGAGGTTGGCTACATCCCTTTCATGTACATACATGTGCATGAAAGGGATGTAGCCAACCTCTGCAATATTATCCATTTGATGGAACAGCCTGAACTGTCTATGATAAAGATCTTTTCAAGTGATCCACTTTTTTGCGCCCAAGAAGAAACAAAATATATTTTCCAAGCCTTTGTTTTTTTGTTTTTGTTTTTTTTAAAAAGTCTAATTATGGCATTAAACAAATAGCAATTAACTTTGTAGTCCTCGTTGTAGCCGTCAGTTTTAAATTAAGACTTGGAAATACATACTTAACATACTTAGAAACATATCTAAAATATCTTATGTAGAAGTGATAAATTAGGTCTACTTGATTAAAATAACAGAAACAAAAACATTTTAATTAGCTATATGAAAAAGAATTACTTATTATGGGGAACACATTGCTGTTTATACAAATAAATTCTTCTAGTAACAAATACAAATCCATACAGTTAGTTATAATGGGAAGTCTATTATCTATTTATGAAGTCATGCTTCAAAAAAACTTCACAGATGTCTCACTTTGAACACCGAGTTGTAAGACTTGATGTTGGGGAGTTGGTGCTTAATAATTCACAAGGGATTGCAGTGAAATAGGAAGCTCTCCTACATCTAGCTGAGTACAGCGTCATGAACGAAGAGCAGGGGTCGCAGATATGCAAGACGGTATCTCTTACCACATTCAAATGCACAGAAGTCTGTAATTGTGTCCTGATGAGGATCATGTGTTTATAGGTCACTTCTCATAAGGCTGATAGGAGTTTCCCTCGAAATATCTTTTGTGCACTTCTGGGCAATAGACTAATCTCATGTGTGTGTTGTGAGTGATGAGATGATTTTAGTGAAGTTCATAAAAACCAGATGGAGCAAAGGTAATAATTCCTTCATAATTGGCTTAATGATAAGAGGGAACATGAAAAGATAAATATATGCAACAAATCAGGAATGTTTTAGAAAGGTGCTTAGAATCAAGGCAGAAGTTAGTTGACGCTGTCAAACAGAAAAGCTGTTTTTAAATATTCCTGTATTTTAAACCATCGTTAAGTCGCTGAAAATTTAAAAAAAGATAACTTGTCCATGTTGCATAAAGATGCAGATCATGTACCTGACACAGAAACAAAGACAGTGGACTGCAAAATTGTGTGCACAGCACAAAGATGACAGCTTTTGATTGAAGTGCTATCGAAGGATGATTTCATGGTCTGTAATTCTAAGATCTCTAGGATAGATAGATATTTCTCTCTGCTGGAGGTTGTGTATGTAGATATGACATTTGGAGCCCACCCCCACCCCATGTAATGTAATGTTTTACGAACATAGTATCCAGGGTCTAGGACTACATGTCTGTACCTTCTTGAGCAGTCAGTCATAAACCAGAAGTGTTTCGCTAGGAGATCACGTCAAGTGTGTCCCCAAGCAAGTTTGCTTTCTTGGTGAGACAACAAATAAAAGCTGCAAACAGGGGACTAGCCCCAGCATTTTCTAATTATGAAAACATTCTGCATTCCTCCTCTTCACTCCAGGATGCCCCCTCAAGCATGTCCCTACCTCTGTCTAGAGCACAAAGATATTTTTTTAATTAACTAATTTATTTTTATTTTTGTTCATTGTTGTTTCATAAGAATTCTGTAGCTGCATTAAATTTTCTGATGCTCACATGGAAATATTGCATGCAAATGCTTGATGCTCTTAAGGAAACAGAGGCAGAAGCCAATATTTTCCACTTGGGACTTGAGTCAAGCACTATTTCTTTTTTGTGACTTGAAACTGAGAAGTGAAGTGATACAATCATTCTGTCTTAGGCACGGTGGGTACCTGAATGTCACTCAAATGGCAAGTGCTCTGAATAGCGTTTTTCACCATCCAAGGTTACAGACTTATGGCACTGACAGTAGAAGTAGATTCTAGATCTTGTAAGCTTTCTTATCCAAACCCAATTGCTAAGGAAAAATAGCTCACTTATCAGATTGAAAGCCATCCTCTAGTATGTCACTGTGAAGTGTGCACATGTAGTTCAGGAGAGCTCCAGGGATTGAGGCGTTTGCATCCATTGCTTGCTAAGTTTCACACCTCACTTATGTTCTTGTATACTTTTCTCATTGGTCCCTGACTTGCTGATCTCTAAAATCTGTTCTTTAAGATTTGTCAGCTCTCAACCTGGAGGTAAGTCATCAGATGACAGACTTGTACACTGTCCTCGTTCATCCTGACAGCATATTCTTGCAGTCCTAGCTCCTTTAGAAGCCAAGGCATAAGGATGGCTTAAGGTTGGAAATAGGAGACCAACCTGGACACCATGTGGAGACCCACCTAAAGACAAGTCAGAAAGAGAAATGAATCATGGTCTGTTCATCAAAGTGCAATGTATACATGGACAGTATGCATTTGTTTTCTTTTCTGTGTGTGTGTGTGTGTGTGTGTGTGTGTGTGTGTGTGTGTGGTATAAACATATGTCAAGGTATGAGTGTGGAGGTCAGAGAAAACTTGTAGGAGTTAGTTCCCATGCAGATTGCAGCCAGGGATTGAACATAGAACATCAGGCTTGGCAGCAGGCTTCTTTACCACTTCCCACTCCAGTGTAGATTTAAAATGCCTTGGACAGTATGGAGAAGTGTGTAGCTTATTAGATGAATAAATAGGTAAATAGGTGAAACCAATGCTGTTGAAAGACTAGACTGAGCGAGGCTGGTGTATAGAGATTTTTATTATTATTTTCTTTCACTCTTGAAATGTACCTCAACAGAGTTGAGGTGAGTGCAGTCATCCTGGTGTGGATGAAGGGTGATGAGGGCATAGTGACCCCAGGAAGGACCTGAGCTGGGGAGCTGGGCCGGAAGGAGTGGATCATCGGTCCCCATTGAGGGGACCAGTAGCAGTCAGAAGGACCCTGGAGAGCAGGCAGAGAGACACGGGGAAGTGTATCGGAGACTCTATGTAAAGAGGAGTCAGGTGGTGTGCTTAAAATGTCGCATTTACAAGGTAAAAATGGCCACAGGAAGGTCGCGTGTTTGTTTAGAAAAGTCTTATGGCCAGCCCTGCTAGGAATGTGATTTTACAACTTTGTGTGGCAGAGCTCAGACCTGGTCTCATACTACGTTCAGGGTGCATGCTTAGCGAATTTTTGCAGAATTGAACTAAGTAGGCAGCTAGTGAAACTTCTGATTGAACTCCCTTGATTTTTTTTCTATATAAACATCTTCTCCCACACAGACTTACTAGAATGAATACCGCTTGTGAAAATAGCATGGATCGAGTCTTTTACCCTGAGGGACCCCTAACACATATCGTGGGCAGAATGTGAGTCTGGCATTCGTAGGCTGTGACTGATGTGTCCAGACTGAGATACTAGGTGCCGTCCAAGAGGGCCTGAATCTGCTGAGTCCAAGTCGCAGGTGGCTTTACTCTATGGGCTTACTACAGTTTCTGAATTATCACTAAAAATCATATTGCTTAACTTTTCCCACAAGAACAATATTTTTGTATCAAACAATATTAAAAATAACTGAAGGGGTAAAATTTAGTGGTAGAATACTTTCAAAACACATACCTCATATGTATGAATTTGAACCATAGACTGGCCAAAAAAAACCAAAAACCAAAACCTAATAAAAAGGAGGGAGCAGAGAAAGAAGATAAAGTATGACCCGTGTTTTGTGCCATTTCACAAGTTAAAGGACTCTGAGGTAAGCTTGGTGACAGACTTTCCTAAGCCTGGAAGGGATTTCAGTAGCTACTACCAGTTTCTGCAGATAGCAGTATTTAAGACACTTCAGTTTTGTATTGAATAGTCTCACTTTGTCAAATTGAAGTAGCTTCGGAATTTTTAGGCACTTATATTTTTACTTTTAAAACAAAGTGGATCATTGGATACACTGCTATAAACTGTACAGGACACTAACCCTTCTGTTTCTCTAGATCCCAAGCTTATTTTCCCCGTTAAGGGATCAACACACATAAATTAGTTTTTTGAGAGTAGCAGCCAGAATTGAGAGAGCTCAGGTGCCCTGACACTCATGTGCCTTGGCAGGCTGGCTAGGTCTGTGAAGTTTCTCACACTACTGCATTTAGAAACAGCAAATTACAGGACCGTGCTGGCCACTACTGTTGGGCCATTCATTAGTAGACCACAGAAATGTGACAGCCTGCCAGGTTCACGGGCTCCTGAAAACCTGCTTTAAAATATTCCCTTCTAAGAACTTCTGCACCAGATGTGGGGCCATTTACTACAATGCCAGGTGCTCAATGGATCTTGAGACCTTTATCCTATGTTAGACTAATGAGTGCTCCAACAATGACAAAAAATAAAAATAAACAAAAAACAACAACAAAAAAAGCCCTCCAGATTTGCCAGAAACATCCATAAACTTCTAAATAATGTACTGATTACATAATGCATTTAGGAAAACATGTTTCCCACATAGTTCTGGTGCTTCAGCATTCCTGACTTTCTAAATTCTGAGTGAAAGTCAGACTTGTCTCTCCATGTCAACAAGCAAGTGCTGCATGCCTCCTGGGCCCCGTGTTAACCTTTCGGGGTACACTGAAGAGGAGCTGTGTGTCCTGCCTCCAAGTAGTTTATAATTGGCTGTGGCAAGTTAGGCACCATGTGCAAAGGAAGGAGAAAGGCTTCAAAGCAGCCACTCAGAGAGGACTTCACCAGGAGGTGTCTTTTCTCCAGACATGGCTTCTTTCTTTTAGGGATAGTTTGGACTGGCAATAGAACCCAGAACCTGTCATACGCTAGGCAAGTACTTTGTCCCTCAGATATTCTCTCAGCCCAAGCATGTACTTGGTTACAGTGAAAGCTAAACCATTTCTTCCTCATGCCTAACTTGAATTTTCCTTTCCACTATTCCTGTTTCATAACTAAAGTGAGAAACATGTAGAATTCATGGGTTTCATTTGTTTGCTTTTATTTCTTAAAGCTTAAGCTCTGTGGCCAACAGAATGGCTGTAATCACTTCCAAGCAAAGCTTTATTGGAGGAACAAAATCTATTTATTTGATGCAACAATGCTAGATGGTAGAATTAGTATGGTTATTCCCATCTGCATAATGGGACTATCAAGATCCAAAGAAGCAAAACCAATCTACTTTCTTTCCCAAAGTTATTAAAATGTGTGTGTGTGCATACGCATGCTGTCTTTTTTGAAACAGAGTCTCACTATCTATCTCAGGCTGCCCTTGAGCTCAAATGTAACCCAAGCTGAGCTTGTACTGATGACCTTCCTGCCTCAGCCTCCTGGATGGTAGGATCACAGGAGCCTGTCCTTGTAAACTAAATCTCAGTTCATGACATTGTAAAGTCTAGACATTTTTTAGTATGAAAAAACAATAGTGCCCTTAGAAATTGGAAAGGACTGTGGCCTGAGACTCCTAAAATATGTTTTATCATTAAAGCAATTGTGGTACTTTGAGCAAAACCCTTCACTTCCCTATGTGGGTTGTTCTAACTGTACGGGTAAGGGATCGATGAGACAAAACATATTTTTTTGTGTATTACACAGTTATCAAATATTGAAAACCGGAGTCAGAAAGGACCTTTAAATGGTTTGTAATTAAAAGTCTATTCAAATATTTTCCCAGTCCATGAGAGTATGGAAGGTCGGTGTGTGACCCTGTGTTAGGTTTATGTATCAAAGCAACAGGTACAGGTAGGACACTAACTACTAAGCTACATTTAGGAGTTATTCTCAGCAGTGTACAAGAGGTAGTGAACACACGTTAGCTCAGCTAGCTACAGGCTCAGAAGTTTCACAAAGACTCTTGCCTTCTCAGCTGGATGGGCTCTCCAAGCAGGTTTGCTGATTGTCACTAGGAGCTTCAGAATGTAAGGCTTGGTGTGTCGTTCAGTGATAGAACTCTTGCCCCATCTGGGTGAGGCCCTGAATTCAGTCTCTAGCACCAGAAAAACAATGCAGAATCAAAGTCTTATTCATCACTGAGATTTTCCTAACGAAGCATCACTGTTGGTGAGGAGAGTCTCTGCTCATCTTGGTAGCTGGTGTTTAGCGGTCACCATATGAGTTTGTGCTCTCTGTGGACATTTTGTTTTCATCTTTCTCCTCTAACTGGGTAGTCATCTTAATTCCAAGACTCAGAAGCTGGACTATCCCAGCATCGCTCAAGAAAGTGTTTCCTTAGACAAAGTAAGGACACCACATACTCTGTTCAGGCTCATTCTCTTCCATGCCTATTCTTGGTGCGTCCCTTTCTGTTTCTACTTTATGAATCATCATGGATCACAAGCTTAAATGCCATGTTCATTGTTGTGGAAGTTTATTTTTAGTTATGTGTAAAATAATTGTTTTTTCGCTGTTGGCAAAAGTGCTGCCTGGGCCTTGGCATTTTGTATTCTCTGCAGGTTTTGGATTTATGTGGGGGATATTTGATTGCTCATGATCTGCACGTGCTATCAGTAGAACACCTAAGGAGTTCTGTATCAGTAAGAACACCTGAGCTGGGATGCTCAAGATTCCACTGTCCAATATGGAGCTTATCATGATGGTGGTTCCCTCTGTTGAGGCCCAGCAGGGTATGCACCTATGAAAATGCCTCCGTGTCTTCCTTGGTGAGCTGCCACAGTAGCCTAACAACAACAGTTCATGATATTCTTCCATTTAGACATTGTATACAACATCTCTCTTCACATGAGTTTACAACACAGTATCTGTGTTTTATGGAGCATAAATTCTTTAAGGCCACTCTACCACCATGCCCAAATCCACATGTATGCAGGTAGTGTGAAGTAGAGGGGAAACCAACAATTGTGGTTGAGGGTGGGTATTGAATCTTGCCTTGTTACTGCCTACTACAGTGGTTCTCAATATGTGGGTCATGACCCCTTTGGGAGTCAAAGTCCCTTTTACAGGGACACCCTAAGATGGTCTGCATATCAGATGTTTACATTACAATTTATAATAGTAGCAAAATTACAGTTATGAAATAGCAACAAAAATAATTTTATGGTTGGGGTCACTGTGCCATGAGGAACTGTATTAAGGGGTTGCAGCATTAGGAAGGTTGAGAACCACTGGGGTAGTAGAACCTGTCAAGACATGGCCTCCCTGTGTCTTTTTTCGCAATTGAGGTTGAGAAAGGATCTTGCGGAATTTTAGTGTGCAGACAGGGTGCATGCACTCTAGTACAGAATCCCTCAGACCTTCTATATGGATCCTGTCTCCACTGATGACATAGTTCTGGGTGATCAAAATGAGAATCAGTATGTTTAAAGGCTGGGAAGAGACGGATGCACCTCATAAACTCGATCAACTTCAGTTTGAGTCTGCTGTTTGCTTAGCGTTTCTAAATCGTAGCTAAACTATTCAGCCTAATTTAAAGACTCTGAATTGATATAGTGATGGCTTCCCCATTTACACCTGGGTGCGACTTAAAGTTTCTTAACTACAAACGTGGGAACCTCAGAGGCTGGTAAGCAGTGAATGCATTCTGTAGTGATTCCTTCATGAGGAATATGCACTTCTCTGGCAAAAGATGATACACTATATACTGAATTTTAAGGTTATTTTACTACAGTTGGGCTAGATGGTGGTTTGGATGATTTTTCTCCTGTATCTTTTATGATGAATCCACGAGGTAATATTGTGTCATTGATCACATCATAAAATTTAATGGAAGTTTTTAAAGAAATGTTAATAAAAGGATAATGTGAACACAGCTGGGATGGTTGGAATTTTGATCACAATGCTGGCCCTCTGTGTATATGTGAAGGGGAATTTAAACAGCATATACCAGTGCATGGTGATTATTCAGAGGTGCATGCACACCTTGTTTAGGAGAGCTGGTTTGGAAGATGAACATGTTTCCCATTGTATTCTCCATGGCGACCTTTTTTCTCCCCTGGAGGATGGCTCACTCAGTTAAGAAAAACTGCCAGATACATTTTTTTCTTCATTTGTAGAAAACCTGTTGCCTAGCAAAATTTAACAAGTGACCTTTTTTTCTGACAACAGATGGCAGTGTTTTCAGGGACAATAGCCATGTGTTTATTAGCTACTGAAGAATCTTTTTACTAAATTTCTCTCTCCAGCACCCCACCCACCAGCCTTACTTCTCACAATAAGAAGCTCATGAACTTAGGGAAGCATAGTGGACTTAATGAAATATTATCTTAATAGATAAAAATGGTCAGAATGAATTATCCCTCTAATAGGAAGTTTTAGATACATTTTCTGATATCATATTTGTTTGAAATATTATACTTTACAATTTCACCTGTTTTAGTTAGAAGAAAGGCTTCCTTTGTAAATGATTATAACCTAAATCCTGGCCTTGCATTTTTAAAGTAAATTGATAACATATTCAATGAATTTGTATAGTGGGACCTGAGTTGTAACACTCTTAGGTAAGACAAAGGACCCAGGTGTCACTGGCTGATGCCTTTTCCCTGTACGCACTTGGCATTGAGGGCTTTGAAGGGAGCTCTGTCATAAATCCTCCATTACATTCATTTACTGCAATGTAGCAGTGGCCCTGGGAAACACCAATTTCCAACTGGATCTAGAAAAGAGAATTAAGTTTTGAACCCATGGAGAGGATAAAAAGAAGCATTCTCAGTGGGAAGGTGTCCCAGTAGGGCTGGTCACTGCGATGACAAATAGTCCCATTTATCTCAAATGAAATGAAAATGGGTTTGTTCCCAATGATGAGGGTCCTTGAGTTACTTCATGGGCCAGCAGTTTTCACATTACACACAAAAGCTATATGTCCTTTTGAGAAATTAAACTCCAAAGCTTGGGGAGAGGGTTCTCAGTGGTTAAGAGCATTTGCTGCACTTGCAGAGGACCAGAGTTCAGTTGCTAGCACCCATGTCAGATTGCTTACACTCCTGTAACTTCGGCTTCAGAAGGATCCCATGTCTCTGGCTTCTACAGACACCTATGCTCATATCCCCCCATCCCCCCCCCACACATAATTAAAAAATAAAATTAAAAAATATAAAATAAAATCATTAGTGGAAGACCAGCTTACTTCAGTTCCTAAAGCCAAGTCAATAGTTGCTTATGAAGACTAGTCCTTAAATCACCTGTTTAAAATTCTTGAGCTAAATTGAGCATCCATTATCCAAAATGCTTTAGGACTAGAAGTATTTTAGATGCCTGAGTGTATTCAGATCTTGCAATATTTGCATTTACATGAGCTATCTTAGGCATCGGACCCAAGTCTAAGCATGAATTTCACCAATATTTTGTGTATTCCCTACATGCATAGTTAAAATTTTATAAGATCTTTGTAATTTTATGTGTGAAATAGGTTTCGGGGTTTAACATTTTCACTTGATTCATGTTGGAGCTCAAGACATTGCAGATTTTAGAGTATTTTGAGTTTGGATTTTCAGGTTAGGGAAGCTCAGCCTGTATGGCCTTCCAAGCTGAGGTGAAGACTCATGACGAATGCAAATCCATTTGCTTATTATTTTTGCAAACAGTATCTACTATGCACTCTGTGGGTTTTTTGTGTTTATCTACTTAAACTTGAATTTAAAGATTGAAAGAAGGTTCATTACAGAGACGCAGCCAAATTTTATGAGAACAGAAGCGTTTTATATTAGCAAGTCGATCTCTGAAACGCTAAATAGCCAAACTGTAAGATATATTAAATGAAACAGACGTTGAGTAAGGTAATAATATACAATGTTCTAAAAGAGAAAACATTCTCATTGCATTTGCTGTAGCCACTCTTCCTCATGTGGACATTGTATGCCCACTCTAAATGGTTACGTACCTGTGGGAAAAGGCACCTATGAAATGGCCATTTGTTTCTATTATACTATAAACATTTTACCAGTTGAGACACAAAGTAAAATTTCATTTTTGGCTGGGCAATCTTTCATTGTCTTCTAGTTTCAACAGTAGTTTGTGTCTACTGTTAAAAGCAGAATGGCTGTCCTATTTCTGTCTGTTTCCATTACGATGCTCATTTTGTGCCCTGTTCTCTTTCTCTTGGTGCCTAGTAGAACATTAAAGGTTCGTAATTATTTTGGTAAGATCAGGGTTGTAGACTTTTTGTTGTTGCCCCACTCCCTTATTTGCTCATAATCCTGCATTAGAGACGAGGACTAACAAATCCCTTAACGAGGCATGTTGGAAGTGCAGAACTCTGGAAAATACAGGCTATTAGTCTGTAGTCTTTGCGTTTCTAGAAGATCATGTGAATACCTCTCAGTGTGATAGTGTTGGAATTCTTAGCATTGAGAAAAGCAATTGAGTGTTTACTATTAAAACAAGCAAAAAATGTTAGCCTGTTTAGAAAGTGAATCAGGATTTACCTAAGAAAAACTTATAAAAAATGAATTATCAAACTATATAGTAAGGTACTAAAACAACTTCATAGTAGTGATTTCCTGCACTGCAAAGTTCAACAATATAAACAGAATTTTCAGTAGTCTTTGGAACTGTTTTGGCAAGTTAAATTATCTAATTGAATCAACTCCGAGCAAACCAAACACAATGATCTGCTTCTTTAAAAAAAAAAAATTACAATTATGTAAAAAGTAATAAAATTACAAATTTGTTCTCAATCCTGAGTGGTGTTAGTAGGATTATTGACTATATGCTGTAATTCAGCATCCTTTTTAATTAGACAGATATTAGTTATGTACACAGTATTTAATTTTTAAAAAATCCAATCTTTCGTGTCCACAGCATCAGAACTCAGCAGAGTGAGTTCACCCACATTAGTTTACAATTCAGGGACACCAGGAAGGGGGATGAGCAGGTGGCATATGTGGGTCAGGAGCCCTTTATGTCACTCAGAACTCCTGGGAAATTTTTCAGCAAAAACACTCACGCCCATTTACCTTACGCCATTAACCTCATAGGCCCAAGCCTAGCAAACCTGTTCAGGCATAGTTTATCCCACAGTGGAGCCCACTTTGAGAATTGCTATTCTAGAATCTTCTTCATCCTGAAATAAAGCATTCAGGCTCTTCTGTGTCACTGAATGGCAAAGGCTGTGATCAAGTGTCTGGGCAAACACGAGGATCCTTCCAAAGCCTTCCTAACTTCCCTCCCTTCCTACACAGCCGCTTCAGACGTTTTCTCCTCACCTTGGCTTTTGTCCATGAAGCTCAGTCACCTTCTCTGAGGAGCATGTAAAGCAGCCATTCAATGACATCTGACCAAAAATAATCATGCCCATCTCCTTTGAACATTGTCATATTAGTGGCTGCGACAATGTCCTTGAAGCATGTGGCTTTATGAGTTCACTTAGTCTTGGCTTGCAAGTTAGAGTCTCAGAGGACAATGAAAGCACTAAGTGACTTGGAACTTTGCAGAAGTGAAGCTTTTGTGCCACTCGGGAGTGCAGACTAGGAGGGTGTGTTTATCCTTCACCCCATGGTTGTTGGTACAATCGAGAATGTACACTCTCTCTTTTTCTTTTGGACTGGAACACATCAAGGAAAGCAGTTGAGAGAGACGGAAACCAACTGTTTTTCCATTCACCTTATTATTGAGCTGTGGTTCCACAACTTCCGTTTTTCTTATCAAGAGATCTCAAGCAAAACTTCAGTTACGTAGAGAGAAAGAGTTAACATCTAATCGTGTAGGAAAATAGCATTAAACACCTGTTCCAAATTTGTAACATAATATTCAGAACAATATGACCCGGCAAATTACAGTTGAAAACCAGTGTAAGAAGCACATCTTATTTTGTCCATCATGCGTTTAATGCCATTGTTCTTGTTTATTACTTTTACTTAAGTTTTAAAGAGTATGTTTCATTCTTCTGAGAGCTCTGGCACCTAGCAAGTGTTTAATAAGCAACATGCCTCTGATAAAATTGTCTCAAAGGCACCCTTAGCAAAGGAAAGCAAGTCATTAAATATTAGTTGAGAAGTGACCTCAAAGCTTTCCAATTAAGCAGCAAAGCTCACTTGTTATGCTGGTTTCAGGGATGACACGGTGCCTGGACTAGTGTGGTAGTATTTTGAGGGACACCAGAGAAAGATGAAGAAATGAACATTTCCCAGTGCAGAGTGCCATCTGGAGGGAGGGAAAAGGAGGGAGAGAAGGAAGGAAGGAAGGAGAGAGAGAGAGAGAGAGAGACAGAGAGAGAGACAGAGACAGAGACAGAGACAGACAGAGAGAGAGAGACAGAGACAGAGACAGAGAGACAGAGAGAAAGAGAGAGAGAGAGGGAGAGAGAGAGAGAGAGAGAGAGAGAGAGAGGCAGATCAAAACACAGTGTGCACGGACACGGCCTTTCCAAATTCATTTATTTCCGAACAACACAGTAGTATGAGTTTCTAAGCACGCCAGGATGATAAGCAGCATATGTTATTGTAACTACTGCAGAAGGCAGCGCTTTGTAGTGTGAGGGTACTGGTCCACAGGAGCCTGTGGAGGCATCACGCCTCCCAGAGGTGAAAAGTGGACTCTTCACGGGAAGAAGCATGCCATCCTGGAAGTGGAAGTGTTTGTGGCTGTGAATGATAAAGAAGCAATGTAGACATCCTCAGCCTGTGTCTATTAGCCTCCATGATAGAGGAGATGCTATTTGGATTGGGAGAGTGACCCAGAAGCTCTCCGCCAGACTCACACTCTACTAAGCTCTGGAAGTCACGTGTAGAAGTATTTTATTGAAAACTCGGGATCTTAGGCAGGGAAAGCAAATAGAAAAGAATCATAGTAGAAAATAATTTATTCATATATACATAGCTTACTTTGTTGCACAAGCTTAAATTGCCTTGTTTCTCCGCAGCTAGTTTGGATCCAGTTGAATACAATAAATGTCTTGTGACAGTGCTTGCATTTTTGCTTTGTGATTTCAAGCAAATGCAGAAAGATTACTGATGCATTTCTAGTCCAGAAATATGGTCTCTATTGATTGTGCTGACATGATAAATAGTAGTTTTACGTGTTAATATTTATTCACAGATGCTACTGCATCTATTTTGAGCGTAAGTGCTTATTTCTATAAGCGTGTTTATTGACAGTCAGTTTTAGTTGAGCCTAAGTTATCATTAGTGGTCTTTCTGTAAATAGGCATTTGACACTTGAATATATTTAATAAAATGTGTGTGTTAATTGTATTTGCCTGGATTCACAAGTCATGTTTTTTAAATGGGAGGAACTTAAATTGACATTTTTAAGAAATGGATTGATTCAGTTTGGGAGAAGGGTTATGTAAATAAAGCATTTCAGAAGTTAGATAGTTTGTTTTGCCCTGATTATTGAAAAAGAAATAAAATGAAACCCAACCCCGTCATTATTGCTTTTAACCAGCAGTAATTAAATAATGCTTACTTTTAAATTGTTGTGTCCTAGCTCCCAAAATAATTCTCTGCACACAGTAGGCATGTAGATATTAATTTATAAGAAGCAATATATTTTTAAGAAAAAGAAGACCAATTTAGTGACTAGATTCTACTAAAAATGAAAGAAAATTAATCTTATAAATATGAATTTCTTTATACTAATTTGTTATTTGAGTCATCAATATTAAACAATATGGAACTGGCTTACTAGCTGGGGGTGGGGGAAGATCAGTAGTACTGAAGTATATTTTGTATTGTCTTTAATGGCAGTGGAGTGACATAAGCACCTCAGATGTCTGACCATGAGTGTTCAGCCTCACTATGACAAACAGGCATGCTCTGGCCCTTCCCTGAGCCACGTGATCACTATGTTACATTAAAAGAGCTGGTGATCTTTTTAATTGTCTTCCTAGCTTTCAATTCACTTTTTTTTTTCTCTTTGCAATCATCTTTCTAGAACTGTTTGTTTTTATTCCAGGGTTAGTCAGCTATTTATTTCATTAGTATCGAGTGAAACAAGCCAACAGATAAAGAACTGTCTTTTTTATCTATGTCTTTTATAATCATTTCTTTTTTAAGTAATAAATTTACATTTTATAATCATAATCATGAAATTGCAAATGAAATCAGTTCTGGAAAGATTAATTTAGTCGTGCTCACAGCTGTGAAGATTGTGGAAATAAATATCATTTTGCAATAATGTATTCTTGACAAAGGGCATAACAAAAGAATGATTTCTATTCAGAGATAGTGGGGTATTTATTTTGCATGTTGGGGGAGGGGCATTCAGTGCCAGCTTTTCAACCCTGACCTAGTTTTGTAGCTGCTTATTATTCAGCTATATGTTTGAGAGATCCCTGTAATTTAATTTGGCATTCACTTCTGCATGTCTGCACCTAGCAGTAGGGGCTCATGATATTAGCAGTGTCCCGTGCTGAATCGTATTTATTTTAAAACATCCGAACTCTCTCGCAACTCAGAAAGAAGGTGTTAATGCTACCAGGGAAAACTGCCTGATTGCAGCCAGGCTGTCCTGTCCCGGGCGTTGCCATAATTAGTAACCACTGTTGACATTTAGATCCAAATTGAATTTCCTTCTAATTAAACCCAGAGGGGGTTGATCCTCTCAGATATACAGGTTAATAAAATTAGTCAGAAACTGTTAAACAGCAAGCTGAATTCTCCAAGAGAGCTGTCCCAATGTATTGTTAAGAATTCTGTAATTAATATTAAAGGCATTCATTAAATTTGAATTGTCTTTTTCTGCTTTGAGTTGCACATGGTTTTTGAGCAGCTATTTCTTTAATTAGGCTTGTTTCCTTTGATAACCGTAGTATTACTAATTTCTCTCCGTGTTTGTAAATTTTGCATTATAAACATATAAAAACAATTCCCTCATACCGTTCCTCCGTGCATAATCACGCCACCATGATTGGAGAAGTACTTAATGAATAATAATAAATGCTAAACTGAAATTTAGTGGTAGGATGAAGTTGGGGGTCTTCCAGATGATGCTTACCTGTCATCTATTAATCATTGTTGTTGCCACAAAGACACTGATGCCTTTGAATGGGCTGTCAGCATTTCTCTCCCTGGAGCTTTCTATGTGGTCTTCACAAGTTTGGATGTGGACAATAGCTTGAATGTGGATGGCTTTGTCTACATTCTCACTGTAGCTGCTCTGCTAGTTCATTGCGTCAGAGTAGCCATGCTTCTCCCTTCCAGAGGGAGTGGACAAGCACCACACTCAAGTGGAGCAGCAGAAGGGACAGGAAAATGGAAGATTATTGGTCAGGAGAGAAAAGGTGAATATGGCCATTCCACCAGGCAGCTGCCCACTTTTAACTTACTTTTCGTCTAAAGGGACTCTGGAAAAGCCACAGCAGCAACTCCTGTCACCATTGTTTTATTTATGATCCCGTTTACTAACATCTTCTGTACTCTACAGAGTAAGAGGATATTGTCAACCTCCGATCCTATATAAGTCTTGTGTCAATATACTAATACCATTTTTTTAAATATTGATCCTTAATGGATCATGTTCTTCAAGCTACCTGGTTGAGACTGAGCTATCATTGTGCATTTTGCATTTCTGGACAGTGATTCTCTTCGTCTCCCTTGACTCAACTATAATAAAAGCCTTTGGCGAACAGAACTAGTACGTTCAGACAGTGGGTTTAGAAATAGATTCCTACATGATCTCTCAAGGTGGCTTTGATGCTCCACTTTTCAGGAAAGAGGTATGATCCTGTAAAATGATCCCAGTGTCTACTCAGAAAGAAGGAAAGAACACAACTTCCTTTTCCTGCTTAGCCCACTTAACTAAATTGAATTAAATAAAAATTTTTTGAGTCACAATTAAATTCAGATGGAAAAAAATTGTAGGCAGACTAGGCCCCACACATGAGTTGCTTAGCTAGTCATTAAGGTTCCAGGCCCACAGTATTTTAAACTATGGAATTATTTTGTCTTACTTTATTTTGAGACCATCTTGTTGTATTGCCAGGGCTAGCCTGGGACTCAAGATCTACCTGCCTCAGCCTCTCAAGTGCAGGGATTGCATTCATATGGCACCATGCCAGGTAAAATGATTTATTTTACTCCTTTATGAATGGAATACATTATGTCAATGATAGAGGTCTTGTGCAAGGAAACCCCAACACTGTGTTCTTTCACCGTTCTCTTAGACTCCAGAGTAGAGGGTGTGAAGTTCTGATAAATAATAGCAAGTCTCACCAGCAGCCTGATGGAAATTCTAGAACTGAGGCAATGCTGGTCTGCTAATCTTTGCATGGCAGAATATAAGACAAAGAGTGAATAGGTTGAGCCACTAGCACCAAGAGAAGAGAGTTGTGGGTATGTTCAGAGAACACCGAAGCTGGTGTGAACCACAGATTTGAGTGATTTGTCACCTGTGTTTCCTGAGCAGTTTATTTCAGGGTCTTTTAACCTCTGAGACAGATGTTGGGGTGGGGAAAGGACCCAGGGCCTGGGAACCAGAGGCCTGTTGAACAAGCCAGAGCCAATCATTTCTCCCCAGTCTCTATTTCCTTCTCAAGGAAGGTGAGAGACAGTGAACTCTTCTGCCCACTATGACTGTCACTTTTTAAATCAAAGAGAAAGTGTGGGGTTTGCATGAAGATGATTCTTTGAGAAATGTGTTATGATCATGTTCATGATCATAGTAATGAAAGATATAGCTATAGGATGAATATTAACTAACTCTCCAGCTAAGAGTTAGTTAATACTAACTAACTAACTAGCTAATTCTAAGATGCCTTTCCCAGAGAGAAACAAATATCTTGATTCTGGCTCTAAGACTGAGTATTGTCTTGTTTATAATAATCGTCTATGAGGTCTAGGGTGGTGGCTTTAGTCACCTGCCAGCCAAGTCCAAGACACTGAAACAGGTCAAGGACTCCCTGAACATTGATGGGTGGACAGTGTCTATTGCCCAGTTTTCCGGATACCCAGTGTCTTAACGCTGGGTTCTTCTTCACACACCCCTCCCCCACAACCCTCACAGTATGTTCTGAGAACTTAGAGCCGAAATGTCTATATCACATGAGTGCTTCCTTCTTTCCCCAGCATGCCTTTTGGCTTTCTTTCTAAACTAAGAATCCCAGTCCAAGCGTTGGATGGTGGCTGACTCAAAGTACCATTACATTGCTAATCTTGATGTTGGGCTCTACGTCATTTGTGTATGCTCATTGTGAATGCTTTAAAGAGACAAAATATCAGTTGTTTTTGTTTTTAGAGGAGAAAGGGAAGAGGTGACAGGAAAGAGGAGAGAGGAGATTGACTCTTAGTGGCCTTGTGTGATTTAAGCACAAATTCGACTCTTGCCATCCTGGACTTGAACACCTTTCCTCTCTTGACGTTTCTCGAAGCTCCATCTTGTTCTTTAAAATTCCTCTGCATGTCCCATCTGCCTTCATCATGTGCAGATGCATGGCATCAGGTCACATCTTGAGTAGTGACTGCATAAAAGCAGGCAGTATATGTAGGTTCTCGGTAGAGGAGAGGGGAGAGAAACTCAAGTGTTTTGAAAAGTACCGCACTCAGCAACTTGCTGGGAGCTTTAGCATCTCTGCACGCCAGCAAGTTAACCCAGAACAGGGCTAAGACCTTATTAGGGTAATTCCCATCAGACAAGTTAGGAAACAGAGGAAGAAAGGGAAGGGGTTATATACCTGGTGCAAGTTCGAGACTGGAAGAGAGAGAGGTACTAACCTTGCAGCCCAAAGTGAAACAAACAACTTGAAAGAGGGGCTAAACAAGTGTAGACATCACATTTCAGGATACCAGGAAAAGAGTTCAGTGAGGGCTGCCAGCACAGCTGGACCAAACCTACAAACAGCAGTTTCCCTTGCTTCTTCTCCTTCCTAAGACTTTCTCTTTGTGTCCTCAGACCTGAGCTGGGGTCCCTGTGCAGTCTGACTGTGCTACTGTCAGGCTTTTCTGAGGAGTGCAGCTTCTTTTGGGGGTGGATTCTGCACAGAAAAGCCGCTCATTGTGTTTAGATGATGGAATAGAAATAAATAGGATTTTCCCCAAAGAAAAAGCTTTTTGGATGGATTGAAATCACATTGGTGGCAGACTAATCCTAGGTCTCTTTATTACCTTGGTTTTTGTTACACAATGTCCAGATTCCACCTGTATCTTTATGTGTTTTAGATAAATCATGTGTGCTTGTCAAGCCTGATGTGGTTCAGGAGCTAAGTGAAAGAGGATCTAAAAATACAACACATCTGAAATTAACCTTATGCTTTTCTTGAGTTTGTCCACTATCCAGTCAGATTTCTTGCCCGCAGAGCTCTGGCTTTGTCTCATTTCCCAAAGCAAGGATGAGAAACACCCTTTCTTGCTGTCTGGTTTATTCAGATGTGAGGCCACTATGCAAATGGGCACATGTACAAGTGACCTGAACCATATCAGAGAGGCTAATGGAGTTGACATGTACCATGATCCTTTGTCAAAAACCCTGCCAGTCTTTTCAATTAACTCCCATTTGTTTTTAATAGGAGTTCTGATGATAGGAGGAATATACATGTGTTCTCATGGTGCAGAAACTGCAGATAATAGCCCTTGACTCATTATAGAGCATTGTCAAACACATTATTAGAGTTGATCCTCTTGATAACTCTATGTGGTATGTATTATTATCCCAGTTTCACTGAAGAGGGCTGTGAGGACTTCAGCTCAGAAAGGTTAAATGGATTTCATCATCTCCTGCAGTGATCAGGTGATACAGCTGGGATCACAGCCCATCAGAACCCACTGTACCATGGGGGCTAGCCCAATGATGGCTCTGTGAAAAAAATTCATATTTCAATTTTGAATGGCCTCTTTACTCTTTAAAATTACTTGTACTGTTTTCATATTCTCCTGTCGGTGGCTGTCCAACCTACAATACTTCAATCGTCTTATGAGGCCTTTGTAAAATAGATGATAATAAATAAATAAAAGCATAAATTGCCAACATTCATGAATGCTTAAGTGTTAGAAACTTACTATGCATTTTATTTATATTGTTCCCTTTAATGTTTGCAATAAGCTTTTGACTAATTGTTCCTTGTATATTAATTTTATTCACACACACACACACACAAATCAAGCTTCCAGACAGTATCTGAGCCAAGATTTCCCTCGGATGTGATCTGATAAACTACCTACTGGCTAGTGTTCATCAGATTTGTTCTAGTTATATTTGGACATTAAACTGAAGATTATTTTAAAATGAAGAGATAGTTCTGATGAAAACTCTAGAATACTCCAATATTCTATGTCAACAAGCTGTACCATTAAGCACACCATCCCATTCTCCTCTCACGTTTATTCTAAAGCTGGGTTGCAAACCACTTAGAGCCGCTCAGTTTTTATCCACTTTGCTCTGCATATTTGTGTCTATTTTGTATCTTGCATTGCCAGCATCTTCCTACCAGTGAAATTCCAGGTCAGCACAAGGAACTCGTGATTTTTCTAGCAGTGACTGTTACAGGAGGTGTAAGTAGGACCTCTGTATAGAAGGGTCTGTGGTACAGCACTCTGAGAAGGACCTGCCACATGGCACCAGTCCTCCTCTGGCAGGGAGAACAAACCAGTCAGCATGTGTGTGTGTGTGTGTGTGTGTGTGTGTGTATGTGTGTGTGTACATGCACATGTCTGTGTGCACACTTGTGTGTGTGTGTACATGCACATGTCTGTGTGCACACTTGTGTGTGTGTGTACCTGCACCTGTGTGTGTGCACATACATGTGTGTATATGTGTACATGTGTGTGCACATACATGTGTGTTTGTGCATGTATGTATGTGCACATTTGTGTTAATGTGTGTGTTTGTGTGTGCATGTGTGTGTACATGCACACGTATGTGTGCACACATGTGTGTCTGTGTTCATTTGTGTAGGTGTATACACATGCCTGTGTAAATTTATGTGTGTGTACATGCACATGTGTGTGTGCATACATGTGTGTGAATTTGTGTGTGTGTGCTATTGCATGGGTATGGATATCAGTGGACAACCTAAGTGTCAGTCCTCACTTTCTTCTCTGTTTGAGAAAAGGGCTCTTCTTTGTGGATGAGAACACGAGCTAGTTGGCCTGTGTGCTTCTAGAAATTCACATGTTTCTACAATCTGTTCTGCCACAGGAGCCCTGGGTTTGCAGATGTGCATGATGGTGAGTAACTGTAAATAGGATCTGGAGATTTGAGCTCAAGTCTTCAGGCTTGTGCAGCAGGTGCTTTACCCACTGAGCTGTCCCCCCCCACCTCAGTTATCCTCTTTATTACAAGGAAACCACATCCAAAGCAATTACCGCCATTTCTTACTCATCCCTGACCCATGAATAATCCCGTCACACAGCAACTCAAACCTATACAATTTCTTCAAGATACTTCATTTTGCAACTCCATCAGCCTCAGAATATGGACAGCTGAGACAGCATGTACATTTAGACATAGCTTAGCCCTCTTTTCCTAACTGAGGCACAGATCAGCTGGTGTTCTACAAGTTAGCCCAATGAGATGGAAATCATCTTTAATCAAAGCTGTTTTTTTCCTTTGCTGAATGAAATGAAGCCAGTAAGCGATTTGGGACATGTTGCTGTGCATCTGTAATCTCAGCACTCAGGAGGATGAGGCAGGCAGAAAGTGAGTTCCAGGCCAGATTGAGATACAATGGCAAGATCCTGTCGTAAAAAAAGATTAAAACAGGGTCTAAATAGATGGCTCAGTGGTTAATAATGCTTCCTGTTCTTCCAGAGGACCTGAGTTTGGTTCCCTCCATCCATGTCTGATGGCTCACGGTTGTCTGTGATTATAGCTCCAGAGAATCTGATGCCTTCTGCATCATTTGACCTGCACACATGTGGCAAGCACTCATGCAAACATGCACACATGAATTAAAACAAAAAGAAATCTTTAAAAAACTGGATATGAAGTGTTATAATCTTAGTTCATAAAACAAAACCAATCCTGTTTAAATTTAAATTCAACAGACATAAAATAAGTAAAAGATGTGTTGTGGTAAATTTTGAAGCAGGTAGAGTTTTTCCAAGAAAGAAAATACCTCAGCTGTAGCTAGTAACAGTCCACCTTCATAGACAGACTTTCCCCGGAGTCCTTGGTCTACACTGGTCTGTCCAGAGTCTTTTAACTTTAGCAAATGCTTTATAGCTCCATGTGCCTTTTAAACAGCCTTACATATGCCCTTCCATAAAATGCTTCAAATTTTAAAACTTAATTTTAAGCGCCATTTCTCTTTTTTATCCCCTTTTAATTTGGATATATTTTCAGTAGGTTAAATATAATTTGCAAGAAATTAGCTTCCTTGAACTATGACAGAGGGGGGCATAATAAAAATGTTTATATAAGTATATTAGTTACTTTTCTATTGCTATAATAAAGCACCATGACCAAAATAATTTAGAGAAGAAATGATTGATTTGGACTTCCGGGTCCAGAAGGATAAGAAGCCATGATGGTGGCTTACAGGTGGCAGACATGGTGGACTGGAGCAGAAGCTGAAGGGTCACGTCTTGACCACAAGCTGGCTTCCTCCAACAAGGCCACACCTTCTAAGCCTCCCAAACAGCGCCATCAACTGGGGACCAGGTGTTCACACGACTGAAACTCTGGCGGCCATTTCTTATTCAGACCATCACAGTATCTGCAAGCAATGATAATAGTCCCATACTTCTAGCCGAGTAGTGATGATGACAGCCACGAGGACACAGCGTTTCTTTTGTGGCACGGAAAGAAACTCAACGTTACTAGGCACCACAGAATAGACTAGGAACTGCCAGCTTTTCTTAGTGTCAGCAGCCCTCGACTTTACTTCTCATTTCCATCAATAACTGTGCACATAGTGCTTTTCATGGTCAGCATTGTTTTTAGTGGTTTTATGGCTTGGGAGAGGGAGGGAGAACTAAACTCATGGCTTTCCAGTACCGGATAAGCACATTTTACCACTGAGCCACACTCAAACCCTTAGCATTAGTCTTCATGAAACTCAGGTAAGAAAGAATCTGTCTCCTCCCAGGTGAGGAAATAAATTGAACTAAAGCATTGGGTGAGCCAGCAGAAATTCTTGAACTTCAACATATTTCCTGTTCTCTAAAAAATCATGTTTTCATGTGGAGATCTATGCATGAAAATATCCAGTTATTCTAAATTTTGGCTCAGTTGTTGCAATTAGCTTTAAACGTATACCCCCAGAATTAAAGGCCAGGGTTTTTACATCAGACCAAAGCTAATGACTACTTCAAAGGAACGTTGTAGGTATTGCTGTCAACAGCTAAGTTTATATTTAGTGAATGTTTCCAGAGAATTAAATGCATACTAATCTCCTGTGCTCAATAAAATGGGCAAAAGAGATGAGACATGTGCTCTTGATTCATTTCTAAGCCAGCAGTCCTAGACTGTGGATAGAATCATGGGACTTATTAGGACAAAAACCATGTATGTGTGTGTATGTATATATATATATATATATATATATATATATATATATATATTTCTAACTTGTTCTATATCTCCTCCTGTCCACGGTCACAGCATGCCTCATGACCGTGTGATTTCCTTCCTCAAAGGCAAAGGAATGAATCCATTAGAGCACAGAATTACATGAAGTGCCAGTCAAGTAACCTAGGGACTTCATGAAACAGAAGCCCCAGCTTCTGGTGAAATTTTTTTCTGTTATTCTTTCTCAGTGGCCACATAATGTATGTTCCTACGCACGTGCCAAGACTAGAGGCCTAGGAGGTCACATGAAAAAAGCAGGAGAACTTCACGCACAGTGGATCTAAAGCATGAACATTCGGGAATTCTTATTTCCTGAGGACTGACAATGGCCTGCGCAGCCATATGACTCCAACATAAGGCAGGATCTGTGAACATAATCATGTGACAGAGAGCGCTTAACACAGTCACTCTGTGTGCCTGTGGCCAGCGGAGGCAAGGAAGGCAGCCAAGGGCCGGGCCTGTAATAGAATAGAGTGGACTCTAGTGTTGGTGGTTTGATGCATAGAATGATCCGAGAAAGAAAACACATCAGCAGCACTCAACAAATGGCCCGGGACCCAGCAGTTCTCTTTCTGTTCAGCTTGGGGTTTCATGGCAGTTGGTGGGAAAGACCTTGTGTTTCACTTCCAGATGGTTCCATGACCAAGTCTATCAACCTGGAACCAACCTGATCAGCAGGTCTTTTTCTTTGCTTCAGGTTCATTTGATTGAAACAGATTTTTAGAAGTTGGAAGGTTAGTTGTGATATTTATGTTGAATTCTACTAGAAGTCCTCATAGTTATGTTTCAATATGACATTTTTTCCCCAAACGTTTTTACTGAGCAAACTCAACAATGTAGTCCTTGAAGTCATTATTCATTGACATGGGATCCCATAATAGGTACAGGATTTCATTGCACATTTAATCTCTAGATTTGATCTCTGGAAGGTGCTGTCTTTTTCAGATCACTTTAGCATCTTTAAATTTTAAAATTTTAAACAAATGAAATTTAATATTTAAACAAGTGACAACATGCTACAATTATTTTTATTTCTTAAAAAAATTAAAAACTACCTGTGATAATTTTCATGTTAAGATTACATGAAGTTGTTTCTGAAAATAATGGAAAATAATGGAGAAAATAAGCATAATTTTTAGAATAAGATCAAAATACAGTCATACATTCCAGGGATAGGCTGGGGGCTGGATCTCTTTTGAGTTGGAAGAAGTGAACAAAGATTATTGTTTACTGAAAAGCCTCTATCCTATTCTATTAACAATGGCAATAGTAGAAAATAGCTAGACATTAATGATAACAGAGCCTGCTGACTATGTCATCTGTAATATCTGCCAAGTACTGATCAGTGTATTGGGTGTTTACCAGCTCTCATAAAGCTGTCCCTGCAAGATAGAACCCTTATCCCATTTTTTCAGATGACAGCTCAACTCTCTGAAATAGTAAAAAATATATAATCAAATTTTTATAGCTACTTAAATGGGAAACCAAAACTCTTAGAGAAAACCCCATATTCTTTCTGGTCTCACATTCAGTCAAATTAAACATTCAGGATTACAGGTCTTTAATTTTATAATGCATGTAAATGGTAAAGCCTGTATTTTATGAAATGATAATGTGACATGGGGATTAGTTCCATAATTCAGTACTTAGAACGATGACTAGAAGCTTGACAAACTGAGAAAACCACAGAGCTTGAGATAGTGTGTGTGGATAGTTCTAAAAGTCACCTCAGTGAAGGGAAAGATAAAGCCATAGAAAATCGCAGCTGACCAGACTCAAACTACACTAGTTGTTCACAATTGATTGCATGTTGTTCAACCACAAAGATAAATTAGAACCTGGGATACTGCAACAGAAAAGTAGCTTAGATGTCATAGAGACAGTCTGACTATTTTTATCTCTCAGTTGTAAACCATAGCTTACAGAGGCTGAAATGACATTGAACTGTTTTTCTCTATGGTGATTTACAGCCTGTGTAGTACATTTGTAAGAGCAGATGTCACATTTTATGTATTTGAAGGTGTCAGCTCTCTGACTTATATCTGCAGATTCTGCTCTTGAATCAATAGAATGTAGTGATTTCCATTTCTTAAAAGTGATTTTTCCAACATCATAAAAGACATGTAGTGAGTGTTGGTGATTATAATGCTGCTAAACTCTTCTTCCTGGTCTTGCTTTTTATATACATCATGATGTTGATCATCACTTTGTACAATCTGACTTGAATGAAAAAGCACCCAATGAGCTGACCGCATTTGCCTTTAAACACATTAAAAAATATTTGCCTTTCATCCCAGACCTGGCTGTCCAAAGTCTGAGATGGATTGAGCAAAAGAAAATACATCAGGGTTTCCATAATAAAATTTACTCTCAGAAAGTCCACATATATGTTATTCATCCCATATTTCAAATTGATTTTCATTTTACTATTTAGGGCGCAGTGACTGGTGGTCTCATCTTTTAAAAAGTCAAATTTGCATTTAAATAGAAACTGTTTCAATCATTTAACATCTCAAAATCTAAACATTTTATTCATTCTTTTTTTTCCCCCTTTCTTGCCTTTCGTTGTTGAAAAAAGAATCCAGCACTGTGCTTTTCCATAATTGTAATGAATTCTGAACTCCATGGACTACAGTGCCCTCCCTCCCATCTCACAACACTCAGTAGAAAGCCATCCCAGGGTTCTTTGACAGTGGACCGGGCCCAGGTGAGAACAGTGTGTAAGCTAGGAAGGAGAACCTAACAGCTGGCGAGTCATGAGAACTCAATATCTTCTTCAATCAGATCTGAAAAGAAAAATCCAATTCTTATTCAGTTCTAAATAAATCATCAAATGGGAAAAGGACATTGAAAGCTGGGGAGTGAAGTTGTTAGTTTTCAAATAGGTTGAGATAATAGAGCCAGGTGATTTTGCTACCCAGTAACAGTCTAATTTCTTTGGAGTTTCTTCTGAATGCTGCTGATTTAGAAAAAAATCAGAAGTATTTGGTCTTGGACATAGATTAATCCAAGGACCAATTTTATCAAAATGTAATTAGAGGCTTCTAGTTAAAATATGCAAACACATTAAACTTCAGTAAAGTCTAGGCGTTGGCGGAAGAGGCGGAGTTTCCCGCATAGTCAAGCACAGGCACTAACTTACTTGAACTGTACTTTATTTAGTCTGCAACCAAGCTGTCTAAGCTATGCCTGAGTTATTCCTGCTGAGAAAGATGAGTTAATTTAACTTATTGGCTTGTTTTTGTAGCTTACAAAATTAAAAAAATATATGATTTTCATTTACCTGAGTCTATCAACTACATACTAAATGGTTAAGGGGTGTTTTTACATGTTGCTATCTCATCTTATTACAGAGCTACATTTTAAAATATAGTATATTGGTATTTTAAGTAGGATGATTCTCAAAAATTCTTGACAATAAAAAGCTATTTTCATGGACAAAAGAAACCTCACTTATTTATGCATATGTTTCTCCTGGGAGAATTTTATCTCTTTCAACTTGTTCTAATATATCATTTTGTATCTTGACTGACATAGTTTTTTATTGCTTCCTGAGTATAATAACAATGTCTGACAAAAAAAAAAAAAAAACAGGCCAAAGTTACCCAGAAGAACAGTATTCTTAAATCTCATTTTCTTTTGTTCCATTAATGGTTCCATGTGTTTAGAGGTCTTTATTTTAACTTGTGAAAGTCAGATCTGTCTGTAAAACTCACTACTGCCTCTTATTTGCATCTGCAAGCTCCCAAGGACCCGAGTAAGGCACCTGATCCCATGTAACCAGTCATGTGCAGCCTGTCAGTTGAAGACCCACCAAAAGAAATGACTGACTGACCACATCGAGTGGCTCACTTTACTTTTTCCTCCCTTAGATTTGCCTGCATGGGTACAGTTTTCTTGGAGTGGCAGAGGGAAGTGTGTCTCAGATAGAAATGAAGGAGAATTGACCCACAAGTATTCAATTCAATATAAGTCAGTTAAGACTATTATGCATAAGACAGGTGAACTCCTGCGTGTACATTGCTTGACATGAGCACAGCTATGTCATGGACCCCAATGCCTCAGACCCACAGGAATGATAAAACCTCCTTTGGAGGCTCAGAAGCATGACAAAGCCTTCCTCTGGTTCAAGGTCTAGGGTTTATGAACAATTGGCCAGTGTGTGCAAAAACTACCAACCCCAGCTACCTCCTCCAGAATGGCTACAGCATGAGACTGCTCCCTGCAGACACCTCCTAGCAAGAACAGCTAACATCCCTCTTTGTTCAGCCGTGTACCATAAACCCCCTCCTCAATTCATATGTATGAAATACAGGTGATGAGGTTCCAGGTTTCAGTTGTTACTCTCCATCAGGAGAGCGCAGCCCCCCAGATCCCAGCTTATCCTTTCACATGTCTGTGCAGTCTGTTCTCTCTTCATTCCCTATTGCTCCAATAGGGTCAATCCCTGAGGCTATGCAGAGCATAGCGTTATTAGTATAGGACTAGAAGAAGAAAGACTAAATAGCTGTTAGGTGACTTTTCTTGCTCCCGTGGTATATCAGCATCATAGTCTACCTGGAAAAGACAACGCCTTGATATTCTGCCTAAGTGCCTTCGCCAGGGTAAGTTCTTTGATGTCTCATTAGAGGTGAACAATGGAGGCTGAGAAAGAACCATTTTATTCTTGCAGGTATTTAATAGACTCACTGTACTCGAGATTGTTAGGGAGGTGTTGGGTTTTAGTTTTTGTTTCTTTTGTGCAGAGGCCACTGTAATCACAAGAGCTTGCCGTCATCATTTTTTTGTAAGTCCATATTCTCTCTCAGGCTTAGTCACTCTAAGTACATCAGTGGCAAGATGTGTAGAAAGACAGACAAGCAAAGTAGATGAGAAATCAACTTGCAATTTCATAACCAAAGTGCTGGCTTGAGTTTAATTTCTTGAGTTATTTTGTGTTTTCCTTGGTGACCTGAAATTTTACTCTGAGAAATGAGATGTGCGCCAAAGATGAGTTTCTTTGCCATGTGGTCTGGAGCTCTTTAATTGTCGGTCTGATTAGTGATCTCGTAAGGCTATACAGAAGTCAAATATGACAGACTCTCCACTGCTACTTCTATAGGAAGCAGCCCTGCAAGGTTCACGAAAGTACTGATCGAATGAAACAGGTTATCAACCAGAGAGATAGACCTGGCTCAATCTAATTACAGATTCTAGTAGTAATTTCAAAGATTCTTAAGCCCAACTCATACTGTTGGGTTGATCTGATGGGTGTTTTTAAGGAAAAATTTGGGTCAGCTATTAAATCCCTTGGATAGGGCAATGTGTAATTGCAGATTTCCATGGCACCCTGCTCATTTTTTCCAATGAACTTTAAATAATATTCATGTAGCCTCTGGCACCTCCCTTCTATTCCCACAGGGTCTTCACTGTAATTACTTTATTATTTCTAGAGTGTATAACCATAGACACAATTTTCCTTTCTTATCATTTTCTCTTTAATATCATTCTCCCTTGCTGCCAATCAATTTGATTTTGCTTTATTTTATAACCCCCTCAGCTAGTATCTGTAAGGACGGAATGCATACATCCATTCTTTTCATTTCCTCCAAATGATTTCCCACTGTTTAACCTGTATGTAGTAGATCTCTTTAGATCAAATTATTTTCCCTCTTGAGACAAGACATTTTAAAAGGATACTTAACTGTGGTATAAAGGAAAAAGAAAACTTTACTAGAATTCCGACTAAATATCAATTCCAATTTCACCTTCATCTCATCATCTCAAATTCTGTTCTTTCAGAATTCTGAGAAGATGTTTTTATGTTGCCTTACGTTTTCGATTTGAGTTTTAAAAATCAATCCAGGCTCACCTGTGTCTATTAATGTGAAATTCTATATGGATCATACAAAATGACTCGACTATGTCTTTTTGCATTTGTGGTGTGACAGCAACTCATGCTAGTTAAAAAGTCTGCTTCTCCTCTAGAAATCCCTAAGAGCCGGCGCTTGGTGAATCTGATGTGAAGATCCCCACACTGATTCCTTAAGAGACGTCATCATCCACTCCAGGGAGGGCACAGTCCCTCTGCTGACTGCTCTGCCTGCCTTTGCCACACACACATATAGAGCCTTTCAGAAAGGCTGGAATCTGTCTTCTATCACACGTTCTGTCTCCAGCACCCACCTCAAGTGAGGAGGCATCATTTTGTTCCATCAAAACTCCACATTTAAGCAAGCCACGCACAGTAACTGACCGTAGCAGCTCCACACCTGTGCCTTCCCTTCAGAGTCTCAATTTTTTTTTTTTCAGAATAATCTGGGCAATTCTTCTAACCCTTAGGTTTCAGGTTTTTATAATTTTTTTCCATTTCTCAGTTTCCTTAACTTTTTTATTCAAACTAATAAATCTATAACTGACTGAGAATAATCAGTTGAGATAACTCACTAACTTTAGACCAACCATTACTAATCAATCAAAACTCCACGTGGAAATTAATGCCTATTTCAAGTTACAGTGCTTAAAAATGATTTTTTTTTTGAGACAGGATCTCTTGTGTAGCACTGGCTGTCCTGGAACTCATTATCAGAACAGGTTGTCCTCCACCGACAGAGATCCTCCTGCCTCTGCCTCCTAAGTGCGGGGATTAAATGTGTCTACCAACACCTAACCTCTGCTTTTATCTTTTTCTCCTCCTCTGTTCATGAGGAGTGCATAAATATACTATGTTCCAAGGGTCAAAGAATTCTTATTTCATTTGTTTTTAGATTTCCTTCGTCAGTTTCAATTTCAGTGAGCCAGACATTCTGGTTGTTTTAAAATCAGTTATTACTATTTTTTCAGTCTTGTGTGTCTGTAACCTCAAAAGCAAAAATACTTTGTTCTCTCTTGTGCTAGTCTGGCTTATCAATGAGAAGGCAACAGAAAGAACAAAAACCCTCTATAAAATATTGGAATTGGGTTTCTTTCCTCTCACTGGGAATTATAGCTCCTCTTGGAAACTCCTGTCGCCACCACAAATGTTTTCATTTTAAAGCAAACATTTTGATTATAAACACGTTGCCAAAGCAAACATTTGGTAGGTCTCAGAAGCAACAGATTGGACTGAATTAATAAGAGAATTAGTAGCTGATGGTTTTAGAGCACTCTCTTGAAAGAACCCAGACTTTAGGAAGTTTGCTTCCTGCTCTGCACTTGGGCTGTACTGCTGCAAGAGATCCAGTTCAGCCTCTGGACTCTCATATTCGAAATAGAAAATCCTGGGAATCAGTTCCCAGCTAGCAGAAGCTGTGTCGGCTGTCAACTTTTATCACAGGTGCCTAATTTGAGGCAAACATGCCCTTCAGGCTGCTAGTGATTAATAACAGAATATATTGAAAATCTTACCTTATTATTTTCCTGAGGTGAGACTAATCTTCATTGTCATATTCAATTAAATAATTTTTGTGTTAAATTAAATATACATATTTACTCTTGATAATCTCATTAATATAATCAAAGTATTATATCTGGCTTTATAGTCTACTTATGTAATATTTATGCCCCAGGAAGAAGTAATTTTGAAATTTATAATCCTACTATAAATAATCTGTATACTTAAAATGAACACCCTAGTCAGTCACTTGTGAAATAGTTTGATGATCTGATAGCTGTGGCTCTGAAACTTTGTTTTATTTATTTATTTTGTACTGCTAAAGATTAAACTCAGGGCCTTGTACAAGCAAGTAAAGTGCTTTACCACTGAACTGCATTCTCAGCTTAAATCATATATATGTATATGTGTGTGTGTGTGTGTGTGTGTGTGTGTGTGTGTGTATGGGTTTTGTGTTGTTTGTCTTGTTTCTTGTTTTATGTTTTTATTTTTCAAGACAGGGTTTCTCTGTGTAATCCAGGCTGTCCTGGAACTTACTCTGTAGATCAGGCTGGCCTCTAACTGACAGAAATCCACCTGCCTCTGCTACTCAAGTTCTGGGATTAAAGACGTGCCACCACTTCCCGGCTTAAATCTTTATTTTTAAAATATACTCTGCTGCTCAGCAAGATACTGCCCAACTTTGAGCTGCAAACATGACATGTTAAATGGGACAGACAAATAACTTACTTGCCTAGCATCTTTAAAGGGAGGCCATCTGATAGACACAGGTGCCCAGTAGAAGGGGAATCAGAGAATTAATACAGATGTGTGGTGTATGTAAAATCTATGGCTTCAGTGCTGGGCTTCAGAACTGTTAAGGACTCAGCAAGTCCCGGGGCCACAGACAGAGATTCGAGTCAACTGAGTCTGATGGTGGTGGAGCCGGCTGCCGGTTGAGTCTTCCTCCTGAGAGCCATTCCTAGCCCAGCTTTGTCCTTTTCTTGCTCTGCTCTCCGAGCTGCTTCTGTAACCACAGTAACTGTCAGCCCTTCACCATGAGGCACGATTCTTATCAGGCATCCTCCTGGACACCTGCACGTGCAGATTCATCTGTGGTTTTGGGGGCAAGAGCACTCTATTCTGTATTGGGATCATCACACCTACGCACTGAGTAAGGCAGTGTTTATCCCTGTGAGCTCTGCCTCCTTCCGTGAAGATGGATACTCCAGGCAGAAGGAAAGCTCTAGACTCTAGAGACAAGCAGAGTAAGCTGAGGTGGAGGTTGTAGAGACAAGGCAGGGTGGAGGCTAAGGTAGAGGCTGTAGGATCCCGGGGTTGGGGCTGAGGTAGAGGCCACAGCAGTAGCCTCTTCAGAACTGGCTTCTGCTAACTCCAGGAACCCAAATGCTACCATCAGCAGAAAGGATCAAGGTCTTCAGAAAATTGGTGTAACCTCCTCAGTGTTGTTTTGCTTAAGCAAGCAAGAATAGTTTTCTAAAAGGGAACAAATGTAGGTATCACTTGCCTATAAAATTATTTCATGTCATGATGTTCTTTTCCAAGTAGACCACACTGATAGCATTTAGTATAAAAAATATCTTATTTTTCCTCGGAGACAGGGTGTCCCTATGTAGCCTTGGCTGTCCTTGAACTCCAAATTCCCTTCTCTCAGCCTCCCAAGGCTTGGCTTATGAGCAAGCACCCACCATACCTCACTCATCAAAAATTGTAAACTTGTAAAAGTTAAAAAAAAAAGTACTTCCTTGTTAAAAAACCACGAAGAACTCAGATAAAGTTAGGGGGCATTGTCTTTATTTTTGATTCATTGTTAAACTACTTTGTTACATTTTGCTTGCTTTTCCCTGTTGTTCAGCTAAGATTTCAAGAAAGATAAATGATGTCTGGGGGTGTAGCCTGGTGGTATAGTACCTGCCAATTATAAAAAGCCGTGACTTCCACCCTTAGCCTTGTAACGGGGACCAGGGATGGGGCAGGGTGAGGCGGGGTGGGGGTGGGAGGGTAATGAGGTGGAAGGTAGCCCAAGGCAAAGGTTACACAGTCTGTGGTCAGGATGGGTCCTGGGTGACTGTGGGACAGAATGGGCTATAAGCTGAAGTTGTTATGAAATGAGACCCTGGAAGGGAGGACATTGAAAACTGGACTTAGAAATGGTTTTTGGACCCAGCCACCCCTGTTTCAGTCCTTCCACAGCTCAGCCTCTGCTCAGCTTCTTGGTACAGGAGGATGTTGGGAGGCCTTGTGGGGGCTCATCCTAACGAGAGGATGCCCATAGACAATTAAATCTGGAAATGGGTGGTGCACACACAGAGCATTTTCAGGAAAGAATGCATTGCTTCGCATTCTTTAGGACTATAAGGAGAGGGGGGAAATATGCTTGTCAGAAAGAGTAAAACTGCTATACAAATTACAGTGTTCAAACCGGACGAGGACTAGATTTCCATATTTATTGAGTAAGGGGAGAAAGGCTCAGGAAAGAAGGGAATACCAACTCGATGGAATGTGGCATCTGGGACAAGTAAATTAAAACACTCCCCAGTCCCAGCAGTCCCAGGGAAACCCCCACTGCAAACAACTGCCTTTTACTCTATCTCATTACTGAGTGAGTCACCTCAGTTTTGAAATAGCACAGAGAAATTGAAATGATATTTTACCTGGTGGTAAGGATTCATTCAGGCAAGTGCATCTGTCGCTGCTGTTCAAAATGCTGAAGTGTATTTTTCGTGACGGAAAAGATGACCAGCGTACGAAGGGACGGGCTTGATTCCTGTCCTCCAATCTACCATGTGTTCATGACATAAAATGAATATATTTATTTTTCCATTCTGGAGATAATCATTTTGGTGTGTGTCCCTAGCTCCATTGTTCAAATCATGATCTTTGGTCATCTGTGTCAAGCGAAAGGTTGATGAGATCTTTGCAAACAGAACATGTGTACAACTTTTGTTTCGTTCTGTTTTAACTCCATTTGATATAAATAATAAGGATCACTTGTAGTGGTGTTAAAACTCAAGGTGATTATTATGTTTCATCTTCGGTCAGGTTTTTAAAGACATCATTGTTCATCAGTTGCAGTTTGCTGTCTGAAACATACGTTTAGAAGAAATTTGGGGCATTAGAACTCAGTTTTATATTTGCAAAAATGAGATGGAAATGTAGCCTTTGGGCACTAACTTCCAGGCCTCTGTGAAGGAAGTTCTTGTCTGGGCTTCACTTATGAGAAGGAAGGAGGGAAGGAAAGGAAGAAAGGAAGGAAGGAAGGGAGGAAGGAAGGAAGGAAGGAGGGAGAAAAAGAGAAAGAAGGAAGGAGGGAGGGAGGGAGGAAGATAGGTTAAATTGGCACTTGTAAGAAATGCCAAACTCTTAAAATTATAGAGATGACAACTATTCTTTAAGTGATCAATAAATGAAGTGTCAGGGGGTGGTGGACCTGATGAACAACTAAAATACATTTAAATAAACATTGCTCATGATGTTAAGTATATAGATATAAAGACGTGTTCACCATCATTGAGGAACTAATTGTCTCTCAGGATGGATAGCTTGTATCCACTTATAGAATAGAAATAGGATGCGTAGGTGATGTAAGGTGGCACAGTGGCTCTGGATGCTGGTCGACTGCAAGGGAGAAGTGGATGGAAGAGACCCAAAAGTATCAGGAGCCGTCAGCCCTTTTATACTTCTGGTGCAACATCAGGGTGTCAAGCTCCTCTGTAGGAGTAAGACCCAGATGAAGAGGGAAAGCTGCCAGCTTCCTTTATAGCAACCGAGTATGAGGCCACCTCTGTATGATTAGGCTGTGTCTTAGATGTTTTGCATGATTTATGTGTTTTAAATCTTATGTCCTTGCATTCCATATGTGCTCTTACAGCTAAAACACAACCCTACCACAGTGTTCCTGCCTCTGGTGTGCTCAGAGGTGAGTTAGGGAGGCGATCAAGCTGGGGCAGAAACATGGATTTCTACACTGCTGTATCTTTCTACCACAGAGGCTTAGTGTTCCAACAGGTTTAACAGGGTTAGTCTTTAATTAAAACAATGAAATAAAAGGCAAAGAATCAAATGAGATGTATGTGTATGTGCATATGCGCATTGATATCTCAAAGGTACAGTCTACCAACAGTAACTTTACTGACCTTTGTGGGCATGTGTGTGTGTGCACATGTGCTGCGTGCCTCGACTCCTCCATATGCAGATTTGAATTAATTCTACTTTCTCCGTGCCCCCCCGACACACATTCTCTCCCTCTCTCTCTTTCCCTCTCCCCCCCACTCACACACACACACACACACACACACACACTTAGCTAATCTTCTTCCAGAACTGTAGTTTCTCAATCAGGATCTATACATTGCTGAAAAGATGACCATTTGAACATGTCTTCCCAGAGGGCTTTCCACAAAGAGAGGACATTTCCCAGTGTGCACTAGTTTTCTGGCTGTTCCAGTCTTAGTTCAGGTCTCTAGAAATCTCAGAAAAGTGCTGGCAAGCAAATGTGGATCTAGGTTACTATAGGCTGTGTTCTATTTTTGAAAACTTTTTCCATAGGTAGAACATTTCGTGAAGTCTATACTTAGAGACTACTTTTTGCTACCATGGCAACTGATCACCCAACCAGGCACATAACTCTCATCTCTGTATTAAGAGGGAAGTGTGGTAAGATGCCTTTTCCTTAGGTCATCATAGACCATGCCAGGCTTCTTAGATACACTACGACTACTATCCCAAGGGTACAAAGTATATAAAAGAACACGCTTAGTATCTCAAGAGTAGAGGTCATAACCCTAAATTTAAAGTGCTTTGCAGTTTATCCTCCTGCCCTGCCCCTAACCCTGACCAGAGCTGGGGAGTTAAAAGGCAAGACTGAAATAAGACAGCACTGGCCCAGAACCCCATCTTCTCTCCTTCTGAGGGATATCTCCCTGTTCTCATTTTCTCTCAGAAGAGACCTGACTTCCTCTTACATATTCTGTTTCTCTCCATGATGCTCTGCTGTCCTTGCACTTCGCAGGTAGAGTAAGACTTCCTCCGTCTGTTCCTACTTAGTGCTCTGGACATCCTGTGTGCCCATGATGGGCTCCTTTTACTATCATAATGGTGGAACTTTACTTGTAAGTACCTACAGAAGCCAGGGAGCTCATGAAGTGAGTCTAGCTATTGCTTTCTCCGACCACATGCCTGACATCCAAAATGACAGCAAACTTTAATGAGCATTGAGTGCTTTCTATGAATGGTCAGCTCCAGACAGTAATTTGTTGGAATTCCTCGCACACCCAAATTCTGAAGTCCTCTTTGCTAGTCCTTCTCCACCTTGTCAATAACCAGATTCCTCTCTTAGGTTCTAGTTCCAGTCTGTGGACCTAGTTCCTGTCCTCTGACCTGGTGACACCCCAGTTTTCAAGCCACACATGAAACAGTCTTCTGCTTCCCTTCTCTACTTAAGATCCAAGGACAGGCCATCATCCTATAGTGGGAATTCTACAGTGCAGAAGTACCTTCAATATCCAGCAGAAGAGTTTGCATCAAATGCAGTGACAAGGAAAATTTCTTCATAGTTTACCAATGCTTCATCTTCAGACTTTAATTTCTAAGTGAAGATGGTAAAAAATGTCAGGCTATGATAAATGTTCTAGTTCATTGGCTTAAAAAAATGGTAAGGGCTCACATATGACAGGTCAGGCAGTATAGTACTTGCAAGAAGGGTTCAAATAAATCCTTGAATTATTTAAAAAGAAAGAAGGGAGGGAGGGAGCAAGGAAACTGAGCTTGGTGGTACACATTTAGAATCCCAGCCTGTAACAGAGACAAACAGATCCCCAAGTCTTGCTAACCATCCAGTCTAGTCTGGTTGGCAAGTTCCAGGTTAGCAAGGGGCCCTCTCTAAAAAAATAACCAGTATAACAAAACAAAAAAGTAGATGGTGCCGAAGGAACAATATTCAAGGTTATCCCCTGGACTTCACAGACATGACTGCGTATGCACGTGCACACATGCGCGCGCGCACACACACACACACACACACAAGATAAGCAGCATTTAATTCTAGATTTTTTTTTCCTGAGGAGAAAGTCCTTTATATACTAAGTAACTACAATTAGAAGTTTTGCTTGTCTGTTTGTTCTTGAGAAGAGATAATCACTGTTCTCTAAGGAAGCTATTACTGAAGATTTTAAATGTAAGGTCAGAAATTTAAAGCATGGGTGGTCATGAGTCCATCTAGGAGATAAAAACAGTTTGCTGCCGAGCCCCTCAAAAAATAGGTATGGCTTCGTTTTGCTGTTTTTGAGATGGGGTTGAATTCACATCATAGTGAGTCCTGATATTGGCCTTAAGACTGAGCTGTTTTTGAGCTGGGGGTTGAACCTAGGTCCCCGTGAGTCCTGAGACTGAGCTGTACCCATGAGCATCTGCATGTGTGCCTGTGCTGTCTGGCTGCTTCTGAATGAGGATATCCTGACCACTGGAAAGGCAGACATCCTGTGCCACTATTAAGGAGAGAAAAAGGAAAGAACACAAGGTTACAATACTCCCCACTGGAGACTCCCAGATAGTCCCTACCTGCAGCAACCAGTTGTGTACACTGACTGACCAAGACATCAAGGGGGCAATCATATGGCTGCCTCCTGGCTGTCAGTCAATGCTAATCAACTGTCTCTCAGAATCCTTTAGGCATTAGGCATCCTGTTGAGAGGTGGTTTGCTTTTTGCAGTCTCCAATTGCCACCCTTGGACTCACTTTCATTACATTTCAGAAAACAACTATTTTTACATAAACTACAAAGTTGCAGCCAGCAGCATGTGTAGCGGAGACAGATAGCCTGAGGTTGCTCAGGGACTTTTTCTTTAATCTTTGCCCAGAGCCAGCATGGCCTGCCAGGTACAACTAGCTTAACAGGCCTGCAGAGTGAGGCCCTTGCTGCCAGCCCTGCCACGTTCAGATCTGCAGCGGTGAGGCCTGCCATACGGATGACTCTGTTCTCAGGGACTGCAGCCTGCAAGAGCCTCAGCCTTCCCTAAGCTCCAAGATGCACTGTCTCCACAAGTATCTGCTTGTGACAGAGGAACTTCTACAGATGAATTCATTGCTAGAGATGAAAACACCTGTACCAGAAAAAGGCAGAGAACCCAGAGCGCACCAGAGTGTGGGCCTGCATGTTTCTTTGAAATCGTTTTCAAACCACAGATCTATTTGTTACATACTGACAGAGCTGAGCATGGCTTGAAAGCCATTGTTGCAGCCTGAGTCCTGGTGAAAGCTTTTAAAAACCAGTAGGGAAAGACAGACTTTACAAATAAAAGAGACAACTTTTAACAAAAAAGGGGGAGCTTTTATTTCTTTCAGGGGAGGAGGGTTATGGTTCAGAAAATACCCTAGGGAAATAGGTGATAAGAAAGCAAATATACAGTGTGCTTTTGCTGTGGGCTTTGTTTTTAGTTAGTGCACTCAGTGTTCTCGAGGTTAAGTTCCTTTGCTATCACCATGATGAAACACTTGAGACAAGTCAACTTAGCAGAGGGAGGTTCACTTTGGCTCAGAGATCTCAGCCTCCATTTGCGAAGTCCCATTACCTTTGGCCTCTGGTGGTGCAGTGCTTTACGGCAGGAGCCATAATGGATACATACGTACCTTCTGATGGCTGGAAGCAGAAATAGGTAGGCTGGCTCCCAATATTGCTTCCAAAAACATGCTTCCAATAACCGAACTTCCTCCCGTATCCAAAAGGTTCCACCACCTCCTAATGGCAACACAAGGTAATGACCCAGCATTTGACCCGGGATTCTGGGAGACATTTAAGCTAGTCAGTGAAGACATTGTTGCATGCTCCTGAGAAAGCACACCATTTTGGACACGAACAGTCAGATTTCCCTGTTGTATTTTTTTTTTAAATGGGGAAGGAGTGAGTCTCTCTTTTCTAGCTGAAAGGCCACTGCTTAATTTCCTTACTAATTGGGTCCTGGGTTAGCAAATTTCCTTCAAAGTTACTAAATAAGACAATTTGTACCAGCAGCTATGAAACATCTTTGTGGTTTGGAGATAGCACAGTGTGGTAGAGGTAAATATTTATACTCTGGGACTTACCACCTGAATTTGAGCCAAGCAGCACATTCTGCCTCAGTTTCCAACATCTGTTCTATTTCACATCTCTCTTAGACTTTAGATCTCTTAGAAATACACTCTAATTTTAAGCCCTTAATACACATCAGATTAAAAACCAATAAATCATTGAACAAAGGAATTGTCATTGAGAATTTTAAAAGACCTAAAGGAATAGCCAATACGCATGCTCAGCTTTGCCATTGTCCCCCAGTGTAGACAAAGGAAATTGGAAGGATGTCCTGAGTATTGGAAGCCTTGCCTCTGCTCACTCACAGGCTGAGCTTCTGTATGGCTTAGAGATACTTTGGCAAGCTGTGAAAAAGAGGAACTATAGCGAGTAGTCTGTGGTATGCTCCTGCAGGCCTTCTGCAACCAGCCTAGTCCCAATTGGTGCTAGTAGCATTGTGTTTTATCTGCATGACACAAGAGCAGCATTGAAGGTGAATAGTAATGGACTTCAGTGTCTTTCACATACAGTTTGTAGAGAGACCTCACTGGAAAAGAGACGAGTGCTTTCTTCAATTCTTTGGTTGCAAGGACTAGAAACAAACTGCAGATAATTCAAGCAAGCAGGAAAGAAAACAAGGAAGCAAGCAAGGAAGGAAGGAGGGGAGGAGGGAGGGGAAGGGAAAGGAGGAGAAAAAAGGGAGGAAGGGAGGAAGGGAGGGAAGGGATTACAGAATCCAGGAAGAGAGAAAACACATCCTGGAAAGACAAGCAAACACTGAGACCACAACTGGTAGTGAAAGCACATTCTAGACACAGACCTGTCTGAGCTCTCAGCTCTTCATCTGGCTAGTATAGAACTCAGGCTTTTTCCTTCTCTTCCTCCTGCTTTCCTTGTCCCCCTTTCTTTCTATTGGTATTGAGGAGCCTCAAGCCCTTCCCAGTGGACCAGCACTTGACCACTGAGCCTACCAGCCCTCATTTCACATTTCATTTTGAGGTATGGTCTCATGGGCTTCTAAACCTGGCCTTGAAATCCTCCTGCCAAGTAACTGTGAGTAGCAGAGATTACAAAACTGTATCACTAAGCCATAGGCATAGCCATTTTTGAAAAATGCAGCTAGAATTAGCACCTACATCATAATGTCTTTATTAGGGTTTGAAACCGTAGGTTGTAATATGAGCTGAAAGTGGCATAGTTAATTTCACTGATGCCCACAGACCCTTCAAATAAGACACCACCATTACTGAGCTTCATCACCAAGGACTTTGTGCCTCTGAGGCAAATCTGATTGGTTTGGCCTCTACCTGTCCTTGATTTGGAACCAAGCTGATGCTATTGTCTTGAAGTGTGGATAATATCCTTAAGGCTGGCACAGCGCCTAGGGGGTCTGGTACTTCATTGGGACTTTGATTATGAGCCTCTTAGCCACAGTGTACTTCCACCGTTCTGACTATGAATGGATAAATAGTTAGAGGACATTTCACTTGAAGACAATTTATATTAATAACAAATATGTCATCAAATACAGCTAATGGGAATGCACTTAGGGTTTTTTTCCTGCAGAAACACCAAAACTCCTGCAATTCTAATATTAGGAGTGTCTAATGAGATGCCATAGCAAAAGCGTATGTTCTTTCGTTAACACCAGAGAAACAATGACTCAAGCCGACGACATTTGGCTCATAGTTAATGGGAAGAAAACATTTCAAGCCATAGCATGCAAAGCTGCAAAGAAAATATACCAGATCCGAAACACCACTTCTCTCAGAGGTGACGCCACATAACAGTACCCATTTGGCCTCTGTAGAGTCCCAGATGGACATGAGGCAGACACTTCATTGTACCACACAGCTTAACTAAAGACTTAATTTTATTTTAAAGCTTGGCAATGTGTAATATAGTGGGTCACCAATTTTTAGCTGCTCAAACTAATGATATATTTTTTTAATTTTTTGCTTTAAAAAAAAAAGCATACTATGTAGAACTGGACTTTGGGTTATAAGTTTTGCTTTTTGTTGGCAATTCAGTCAAATTCTTGCTAATGGACAAAAGAAGTTCAACCCCAAGCCAGTCAGGTGGAAACAACATGTATTCTGCTGTGCACTGCTTACTGCACTATGACATTTGGAAGGCCAGTTTTAGTAACTGTGTTTTCATCTTAAATGATACTTTTATCTTAAGATGAACTCAGTGATCTCTGCTGGGCTCTTGGAGAAGAACTTGGATTATTACATGTTATAAATAAAGAATAAATAAATAAATAAATAAATAAATAAATAAATAAAGTTGGCAAACTTCCTGAAAAGTGCAGGGTAGTGTTTGTGCAAGGTCAGCAGCCCCTGTGCCACTTCCTTAGCTCTGTCACTGTGGCCCAAAGACAGCTTAGAAGTGGTAGTGGTGGAGAGGCATAGCTAGGGAGGCAGAAAATATAAAGCAAATAAGCAGTCAAAAACAGGTGGCAGGCTGAATTTGCCTGGTGGCAATAGTTCATAGATCTCTAATTTAGATGAGCTACTAGTCTATGAATTCAGATTTACTCTTTAGTCTGAGAGTACATAAAGCTCAGTGTAGAGTCCATATATAGGGCGGGGCCACATGCCAATGAACTCATCATGGGCTGAAAGCATTTAAGATGAACACTCCCTAAAACTGGCCTTCCCAACATTGTAGCTAATCCACAGGTCATGTCCATTTGAATGGCTGGGAGTTAGAGCTCTGCTGTTGCTGCCCAGGTTCAGTAGCTCCAGCATGATGCAAGTTGATGCACAAGTCACCTAGTTTTATTGATAAAACCTGTTTAATCCACAGCCTTTGAGCTGCCTCACTTCGGTCTTTGCAGTGGTGAAATCCTTAGATTAGTTCATCCTTTGCAGTTCCAGATCACAGTTCATCCAGAGGTGCTTAGAGAGAGCACATCTACGCATCATGTGTTATTTCCCTGCTGCTGTTAGTCACACTGCACAATGAAATCGAATCAGTGAGGTTCTGGGTATTCCAAAGACTTGGCTCAGGTAGGATTTCTGAATTGCTACCAAGAATGTGGGAAACCAAGTTCTTTTTGAGTTTTAATTGCCATGTAGTTCTAAGGAAATGCTTCAGAGCAGGAGCAGAGGTCTCCACTAACACTCAGGAATGGGGAGCCATGCATTCATTACACAGGCTAGACAGATGTTCTGCTGTGGAGCCTCTACTTGAGATTCTCAAGCCCTTTACCAGCTGTAGTTAGAATTAGTCCAGCAATTAACTCTGTATTTCACTTTTTCACTTCTTATGAGTGTCAGATAACCCTCAAAATTGGTGCTTTGGATACTTGTATTTGAACTTTAGGAATACAAATTCAACTCCATTCTGTACAAAGTCAAAGCCAGGTCTCTTTCTGTCTGTGCCCTTCTTCTGTTGATCTTGGTGCCTGTGCTCAGGCACCTCTTCTTTGGGCCTTTTCCTTCTTGGTACTCAGGTATTCAGGTCTGTGTGGCATTGGCTGTCTGCTACACCGTGCCCATAAGCAGGCACCTACTCTATTAGATCTTTGAAGGAGGAAAAGGTCTGTGCCTCATGAAGGTCAATGTCTAAAATCATTTGAATGTTTCCATTTTCTGCCTCAGAGACCAACTTGAGAACTTAGCCCCAACCATCACTATGATCTAGCCATGGTTTCTCCCAGCTCCTCATAGAAGGCAATGACTGAGACTATATGGGCTTGTCTCCCACCCTCCTTCCCCTGCCATGATCTATCCCTGACTCTCCCAGCTCCTTATAAAAGCAATGAGTAAGACTATGGGCTTCTGGCAGAGGCCCTCCCCTCACATTTCTTCTCCACAACAGGAGAAGACATGAAGGACCCCTAAGGCTACAGGCAACTCTAAGATTCTCCTTTCCTCTCTTTGTCGTTCAGCCCTTTTCCTATCCAAATTCATCTCTCCTTCCAGCACTTGGGGCTGTGAGTGGGAGTATCATTTTATTGGCTAATAAGTTGTCGGACAAGATAGCCACTTTGTACCTAATTGTTTAGTTTATTTATGTATTATTGATGAACCCGGACATGAACTCTGCTTTCCTCAGAGGCGTTTTGATAAATCTCTTGACTGCTGCTAAAATGCTGAATTACCTGCAGGAGCACAATGCATGGCATGGTTTTACTCTGCATCCCGAGAAGACCCTGGGTATACATTTCAATGTCTGTGCTCAATAGGAAGAAACAAGACAGGATACATAATTCAGATTGCTCTTTGAGCCGAAATAATAATAAAACAATGAAGATAGAAAGCATATTCCTCAAATCTCTTCCTGATTTCAGAGGTTCATCCAATCCACAACTACTCAGAGTTATTTTGAACTGTGTGCAGGAAGCAGCAAATTACATTCCCCATTGCTTTTCTGCAGTTTCAGTCGCTACTGATGGAATCGGATGCCAGAAACTTAAGTTTGAGAATGCAGATTGATAATCTCTTTCTAGAGCCCATGTTAGTTTTTTGGCCACACCTTGTTGCGGTCCCCAGTGCTTGGCCGGGCACTAATTCTGAGGAGGTCTTCCACTCGCCTCCAGTGATTTCTCTGAGTATCAAAGCAGCAAGTACTTGGCTGGAGTACTAGATCTGTCCTGACTGTTTCCCCAGCAGCAAATTTACGTGATGAACTTTAAGTACTCTGTTTATAAAGACTGGAGAGAATTTGTAAATGAGTTATTGAAGTGTGCTGAAACTAAAATATGCCATTTATCATTATGAGGATTCATATATGAGCAATAAGTAGAGCCCATAAAATGTAGCTCAACAGTCAGAATTTGTCCCTTAAAAGATGTATTGCCTAGATGGGTCATTACAGAGCCTATGAAATGCCTCTCAGGGGATGAAGATTGACAGCTTTGAATAAGACAGGGCTGCTATACTATATAGCATCTGACATCTCCAATATCTGATCCTTGGTAAAACCCCATTCAAAGAAACCAGCAAGGAAAGAGACTCTGTGGTCCGCTGATCTTTACCATAAAACCACACATGTCATTCAACCTTAAAAAAATTGTTTTATATTTTGTGTGTATGAGTGCTTTGCCTGCATGTGTGCCTACGCACCATATGCATGTACTGCCTTCAGAAGTCCGAAGAGGGTGTCAGATCCAATAGGGCTGAGTACAGACTGTTGAGAGCTGGCCCGTGGGTTCTACGGGTCAAACCCAGGTCCACTATAAGAGCAGCAAGTGTTTTTATCCCTGACTTATTGCTGCAGCCTCTTTATTTAACATTTTAATAATTGGTTCATTAGATACTTTTAAAGCTATGTTTTAAAGTCGTGGTAAAGTACATACAACACAATCTACCTTCTTATTCATTTTTAAAAGTACGATCAGTAAGGCTCGATACATTCACGTTGTTGGGCAACCAGAATGTACACCTTGCATGACTTACACTACACTCTGAACAATAAACCCATTCTGTCCTCCTCGGGCTTCTGGTAATTCTCAAATACTTTTGTCTTATAAATTTGCTTAGAAATATCATGAAAGTAGAAACACATAGCATTTGACATTTTGTAACTGGCTTGTTTAACTTAATAGAAGGCTCCCAAGTTTCACTCCTGCTAAGTATGTGTTAGAAATTCCTTCATTTCATGTCTGAGTAATAATTCTTTGAGCCCCACATTTTGTGTGTCTACTTGCTCATCAGTGAACTCCTGGATTGCCTTTCCTGTTGGCTCTGTACATTCCAATGCTGTGAGCATATATGTTTATGTTTACGTATTCTACACAGTGTCTATGATTCTTTTTATTTTAATTTATAAGTGTTTCTGTGTGTGTGGTGCTGGTGTGTGCCGTGTGTATGTGTATGCGTGCATGCCCATGTGGTTCTTGCAAAGGCAAAATTAGTTGTGTCTCTGTTTGTGCTTTTGTTCACTTCTATTTCTTTGATGGAAGAAGTCTCTAGTTTAAATGGTTTTGTTTTTGCTGAGTTGTTAGAATTCTTTATACATCCTTGACATGATCTCATTAATATTTTCTCTCATATTATTGACTGCATCCTTAAGTACATACAAGTTTATAGTATGATGTAATCAGTTATGTTTTTTTTTCTTTCATTGCCTGTGGTTTCAAGCAAATCTGCAAAATCATTGCCAAATCCAGTGGGTTATGAAATGTTCTGTCATGGTAGGCTTTAATGCATTGATTTTGATTTTTATAAATATTTTAAAAATATAACTTATCTTGGCCATCAGTTCTTTAGCATTCTCTTGAGTTTTTCTCTTGAGACAAATTCAGTCCATCCTAGTTCTGGCAATAAATTTAGGGAACACTTATAGAGCAAACCATGTCACTCATCTGTGGTAAAGGCAGCCTTTCAACTGATGGGCCACGTTGTCTTCACAGGCATATTGTAAACACAAAAGGGAATTTGTGAAATATACTAGCCATATCTGATTTTAAATATAGCATTGGTTTAACTCGCTGCAGCACTTTTTTAAAAAGATGCGGCAGTATAGAAGAAAAATGGAAGCGATTATTTCCCTGGAGATCAAACTCAGAAACATACCCTGGAGCAGGAAGAAAGGCACAGAAAGAAATGTCACCAAAACGGATTTGACATTCCAATGTGGATGGCTTAATTTTTTTTTTTCATTTGACATTTGATTATGTGGATTTCTACAAACTTTCAGTGATTGATTTCAACAGCCATGGCTGATGTCTGTGGCTTTGGCAGTATCGTGGTTTTAGTTTTTCATAGAAGGAACTTGGCATAGAGAAAGCATGCCCACTTATTTGATGTTCTGTGCATTTAAGAGATACTAACTACATTTAACCCAGACACAGAACTCTTTGCCAGTGTCTCTCAAAAGTGTAGCCCCTGGACCAGCAGGAAGCTGTATAGCTTGTGAGTATTCAAAAAATGAAAATTATCAGGCCCCATCCCTGTGCTGCTAACTCAGACACAGAGAGTGGTCTAGCCATCTACGTTTGACTCCCTGGGAGCTCTGCTGTCTGTCATGTATAGGAACCATCACTTCCATAATGGTAATTGCACAGGCACCGAGTTAGTCTTGAGTCCCACAAGCTGACTTACAAGCCAATAGTTGGAGTCACACACACACACACACGTAGGGAAACAGTGATGCCAATATCATAGATATATGGCTATATAACATCTTCTGGTCTTAGAAGAGAGTTAAATATCACTTTGATCTGAAGATCAGGGAAAGACGCGGAAGGATGATAGTGAAATCTGCTTACACTCGAGTCAGCGAGCCCACGTGAGTGAATGCTACGGCAAGAGCAATGTCATGCATGGGACACGTGGAACCGCCCGGTTTGGCAGTGGCATCACTAAGCAGGGAGTCTACAGCAAGAAACTTTGGAAACCAGAATAAGAACAATTCATTTTTAGTCCCTCAGCAGTGAGATGCCAGGACATATTTCTGATCAGGGAACCATGATAGAGGCTGGAATTTGGGAAAATGATTCTCATGATTACGTTTAATAGATTACGTTAGAGAAGCTGGCATCGGCTAGGGATGAAGATCAGTCATAATGTACGCTTTTAGCATACACGAGGCCCTGGGTTCTGTGCCTAGCATGAGGTATGTATACAGGTGGAGGTGAAAACGGAGATGGACATATAGATGAAGGTGCAAATGGAGATGCAGATAGAGGATGGGGATAGACAAGGATATAAAAAATCTGATGATGATGTTGCTGAGGAGGCAGCAGTATAGACGTGGTAATGAAGGGTTGGGACTATTTTGCTTCTAACAGCTACAATTTAGTATATAAAGAAGAAAGAAAAGTTCACAAGGTGTCTAAGGCTCCTAGGAGCAGATGCCATGCTCTAAGTACGAACACCACTCAACGTATAAGGAGGAAGAACTGAGCCGTATATAGTCAGGTTGGGATTCTATTGAGTCAGGATGCTGCAGATATTCAGCAAGGGGCCACAATGAAAACAGAAGGTGGCAGCGACACCACTCCTCCAAAGTTATCTCTGAACGTCATCTCAGTAGAGGGCCACTCACATCTGAAGAGATGGTACGATAAGCCCTTGATCTGGGGGAAGCTGTGGGTGAAAAACAAAGAGTGGTGGTTCAGCAGAACCAACAAGAGAGACCTCAGCAGGAAGGGTGGCTACGGTTTCTGGATGAAAGAAGGAATGAGAAACAGAATGTGAGGAGTGAAGACACAGAGGCAAGTCCTCAGAAGGTAGGTGTGGTGGGGACACATGGGCAGCAGGAACTTTAAGAAATACTAGAGAGATGCTTGAGACCGTAGTTACATGGAGGGATGAGCTGATGCTTTGTGGGTATATGAGAAAACGGAGATCCCAAGGCTTTGTAGGCAAAGGAGGTAAAGAAAGCAGGCAACAACTGATTTGTCACGCTAATAGATGGAAGACAGGTATGGGTGCCAGAGAACTATTGTTCTTACAAGGGGAGAAGAATGCATCCCCAGAGCTAAAGCTAGAGAGCAAGGAAAGGACTTTGGTTCGAACAAAATTTTGAGACATTGAACCGAGTTGAGCAAACCCATTCAGATGACCCTTTCGGTATATTAAGAAAATATATCATCCTCAGAGGGGTCATCTAGACAGGGCATTCAAAGATGGGAGGGGGTGGAGTTTGGAATGGATGGGGTGGAACATGTGGTGGTGACTCAGTGGAAAAAGTGAACCGTGGTATTTGAGCCAAGAGTGGAAAACATGACTGTAGAGAATTAACCAGCAGAGCATTTTCATCGCTTCCATACTGTGTCTTTGAAGCAGAAACTTAACATGAGAGTGGTATTAGCAACAGGAAAGATAGCAATTGTAAAGAAATTAAAGGGCAGCAAACCCAGAAGGGCCAGGAAACAAAAGCGAAATGCCAACGATGTTGAAAAAAAAGCAAGCAAACAAGCAAACTAAGGACTGTTAATGGCTTCTAGAGGAAGGAAAGGCAGTTTTCTCTAAGGCTGTTGTCTCTGGTAGATTGACCATGTGCCAGTGTCCGTCCCCTACAAAGGATTATTTGGTGAGCACAAACAGGACCTGGCTTTTAAAACAAACAGGAAAAAAAGAGGACAGGAAGTCAGAGGGTGGAGCTCTATCTGGAAGAGTTAGGAGGAGGAATGGGGGCGGGGTGAATATGATCAAATATGTTGTTTGAAATTCTCAAGTATTAATAAACCATTATGTTGAAAATCAAAGCAACAGGATTACAGAAGTTTCCTCGCAGTGACCATCTCTGGAATCTAGTTTACATCTCAGGTCAAGGGAACAGAGAGAGATATGAGATAAAGGACAATTAGAAGGGCAGGCTCTGGACTCCCATTTGGCTACAGAAGGGGAAGAAGAGAAAGATGGAGAGTTCTCTTACAGGCAGAATATAAAACATTCTACTTTATAACAGAGACCCTTGACCCCTGGTCTGCGCTTCTGCCCGTGCTCTTAGGAAGTCGGTGTGCAGGCTCTAGTGAAAACTGGGACAGCCATAAAATGTAAAGCGACTTTTGAAAATATCAGCAAGAGAAGTGTGGCAATCAAGAGCAGATGTGGGCAGGCGAAGTGTTTAGTAAACAAGAAGTGACAACGTTAAGACACTAACGTGAGCTGAGCAGATGTTGAGTAGAGAACAGTTGAGATCAGTGGAAAATTCTTCTGGAAAGAATTAGTCCTCACCTCTCCCTGGAAACTCATGTCTTGAAGGAGTTGGGGGCAGGGGAGATTGGCTCTACTGAGGAGATACTAATGGGGAGAAGGCTTCAAAACTTTTCTTTTTAATGACTAAGCTTGAAGGTGGGCAGAACCAGATGGGCTGAACCAAATAGGCAGCTGTAAGACCTTGGAGCAAAGAGGTGTAATTATCTTGGCCTTTTTTTCTCTCTGTGTTCTATCTAAGAACAGAAAAATGGGCTGGTAAGAAAATGCTCAATTAAGAAGTAAGCATTGGATTGATTTAAAAAAGAAACTACCAGTCCTCAGATAGCAAGAACAAAGCAAGTCATACCCGGACGGTTGTTAGTTGAGCCTGGTTTCTTTTCTTTTCTTTCTATCTTTTGTCATTGTTGTTTTCTCATACACGGTTTTATGTATTCTATGCTGGCCTTGATCTTCCGATATTCCTGCCTCTGCCTCAAGAATTCTAGGATTACAGTCATGGATCACCATGGCCAGTGTTAGGAGGTACTGGAGATTTAACCCTGAGCTTTATACATATTACACAAACACTTAACCAACTGAGTGACATCTCCAGCTTGTACCTGATACTTTTTTGTATTGAAACATAAAAAAGCACACAACCCTTGGCTACTGGGTGTTGTCTCTATACATGTGGACACTATGTAAAGTTTAGACCAGGGAGCATTTGTATCTCCTTGAGCATTTGTTCTTTGTCATAACAACCTTCAGAATCATTTCTTGTAGCTTATAAAAGGCTATGGTACATCTCATTGTCTTTAGTCACCCTACCACATGAGAGAACACCAGAACTCACGTCTGCCTTACTGTAACTCAGTATTTCCTGGCCAATCTTTCTCTACCATTCCCCCTGGATCTGATAAAGAACATTTAGTTCTCACCCCTGAGACCCAGACTCCACTTGTAGGTGAGGTCATGCAGTGTTTGTCTTTCTGTCCCTGGCCTATTCAGTCACTCTCATGTCCTCATACTTGTCAAGGTTTGATCTTTTTATGGCTTCCTACCTTTCCATATGTACTCCATTTCCCTTTGTCTGCTCATCGGTTGATGGACATTTCATTCCATTTATTGGCTACTGTGACTAGTGCTGTAATGAGTAAGAGCAAGATGTCTCTCCAAGATGTTGATTTCATTTTTTAGGTTTAGGTATGCACCCAGCATGTGAATTGCTGGATCATACGGTGGGCCCACTCATTGTATTTGATTTTAAGAAATAAGAGGTTTAGGTAGTCAGTCATGAGACATCCAAAATGTGGCCACCCTCTAGCCACATCCTCAGACGTTTTCATATGCACCTGCCAGTGCTGCACAGATGCTGTCTCCCTCCTCTGGGGATGTGGGATGATGGGCTGTGGACCAGCAGAGGTGAGGTGCTGTACAGATGCTCTCTGTAAGATGGGCATCACACAAGTAAAGATGAGGCAGGCATGACACTCTACTGCCATTGGATGGTCATATTCCCTTCACAGATCTCACAGATGTTATCCTCCAGGAGACCCAAGCTATCGGCTTGAATAGTCTTCTTTGAAAGCAATACCTTTATTTACAATGATATTTTCATTCTCCCTGATAAGTAAACAATTAAGTAGAATCATGTTAAATCTACGGTATGCACCCATCCTCAAACATCTGTTTCAGAACAGTTTACCATCTCAATTTTTCTTTATAGCTTTGATCAGTGTTTTGTTCTTTTCTCTCTCTCTCTCTCTCTCTCTCTCTCTCTCTCTCTCTCTCTCTCTCTCTTCTTCTTCTTCTTCTTCTCTCTTTGTGTGTGTAAATGTGCCACAGTGCACATGTGGTGGTCAAGACAGGATTCATGATTAGACCTTGCCTTCTACCTCGTTTGAAAGGGGTCTCTTGCTTGCCAAGGCATGTACCAGGCTATCTGGCCATGAGCTCTTGGGAATTCTGTTGCCACCTCACATCTCTCCATAGAAACACTGGCATCACGGATAGGCACGATAGGATCAGGCTTTTTGTCAGTTCTGGAACCAAACTCAGGCCTCATGCCTGTGTGGTAAGCACTTTACCCACTGGGCCATCTCCCCAGACCAGCTTTGGTCCGTCCTATGAGTAAGTTTAATACACGGAACATGGCTGCATTTGGGAGAGTACTTCCAGGTGCGTTCCATTTGAGGCAGTGATATATGCTAGCTCATGTGACCCTTCTAGTGACCCACAAGTCAGCAGTATGCTTTCCTCACTGTGCAAAGAGAAAGACTGACCACTGAACAAACTGTAAAAGGCAGAGCTGTGAGGTGCTACCCTGCCCCAAGGCTGCTGTTCTAAGCCCCCTTGCTTGACAGTGTTGTTTCCAATTCATGCCAGCCATTTAAGAGACAGAGAAGGTCTCTGATCATGTCTCTTCCTTCCATGCTTCACATTACATTGCCAATACAGAATGAGAAACACAGATTCAAAGTGAAAATACTTATATATTTGCATAGTAGATGCCGGAGGTACTGAAAACCTTAGTCTATAGAACAGAGTGAAATTGGAGTCTCAGCGGTTATCTAGCTAGCGCAATAGGTCAGAGAGACCAAAAAGTATTATATAGAGATTTGAGGTATCAAGTCTGTTGTTCACATTCATCAGGTTATATAGGATAATTGCCAATTCTCTATTCTGTTTTGTTCTGTGTCAATATACCTGAAACCCAAATGGAATTTTTATCCAAATGATGTGAATTTTGTCATTTGTGAGCATTCCTGGACACTAACCTAGGATAACGATGGGGACAATTGGAAATATTTCTGGAAACTCAGTACAAGGGTAAGAAGCCCAAGAAGTGTATTTATTATAATATTGCCTCTGGAACCAAACACAGCATTTTAATCTGTGTACAATCCTATATCTAGTTATAGATTTTTCTAGAGCAGTATCATGTCAAATGAGCAGAGCATTAAAGGGGAGTATCATCTTCCTTTCCTGCCTACTAATTTATGAAAATCTCAGTGAGTGCTCAGTTTGGAAGGAGCTGCAGGGTGAGATCATACGGTTTATTTGCCACACCTGCTGAAGGCCAAGCTAGAAGGACTGGCTGTGCAGAATTCTCTTAACGTAAAATGTATAGACGCAAACACTTAAACTGAAAATCACCATCAGAACTTTCTTCCTATATGACACCACAGTGGCAGACATGTGTTATTCTCCATCTCTCAGAACCCATAGAATGTACAGCACCAGCTGAACCTCAGGGGAAACTGTGGGCTCAGAATGAAAACGGCAGGTCAGTGTAGGCTAACGGCTATCCTTGGGGAAACCGCCGATGATGGGAATGTGCATGTAGACACCGGGCCACATGGGGATCCTTGCTGTATTTAGCTTACTGTTACCATCAACAAACAGTTGCTCCTAAGGTATTTTATTAAGTTGTATATGTATGTATGTATAGCATTTTGCTTAAACATGTTTGCACACTTAGAAACATTACATTGCTAATGTCCTCGAGGATCACCAGCATACTGATACCAAATCTGTGGTCTTTTTTAATGAAAATTGGCCTATTTGAAAGATTTCCCCAGAAGCCTAGAGAGTGCCTGTGAGGTTAAGGCACTGAAGAGAACTCAGATTGACTCCTCTCAGAATCTGGCCTGATGTATTCTTTTTGAGTACTCCCACCTGTTTGACCTCGTCTTCTCCTCAGACTGAAGTGTCCTTGGGTTCTACTCCCTCATGTCTGGCTGTGCACAAAGGGATCCTCTACTTAATACTCTGGAAGAATCTCCTGCAGTAGCCATGGCCACCTGATCCTGGGGCCCCTCTTCTGCCCACCCACCACATGAACAAAAGGCCATGCCCAGAATCTTACCAACCAAATTAATCACAGCTGCAGACAGACGCACTGCCCAAAGCCTGGAGAATACCATGGAGACACCATGATTAGCGACTCTTCCTTTCTTGAAAGAATTGAAGAGACTTTATTTCTTTAAAATGCAGTCCGCCTCCCTCGGTACTGTTTATTACATACAAAATTTACATGTATCTATACAAGTACAATATATAATGTGTGTCTTATATATAAGGCCATTTGAAAACTCCCAGATAGTATGAGTTGAATTTAAGTGTCCTTGTTTGTTGTAAGGAATTGCCCTATGTCAATTTTTAACTGATAAACTTATAGGCTGCCATCCGGTGTTTCTATACATCCAGACAGTATAGCGGATCTGGGTAAACACAGCTATTTCCTAAAACACGTGTCACTTTTCTGTAGTGACAATTTTCAAAAGTCCTATTGGTGGTTTATTAAAAACATGCAGAATGCTGTCACTCATAAGTTACCGTACTATATAGGGTTGCATGTCAGGAACGCACTTCTCCCGATTATATCTTATGACTCATTAATTGATCTTTCCTCACCCACGCCTCTGGACGCTTGCCAGCCTTTGATACCCATCATCCCACTTTCACGGTCAATTCTTAGACTTTACATATGAGATCAAGAGGTATTTGTCTTTTGTGTGCTGTTTATCTCCAGCACACCCATGCTGTCACAAGCGATGAGGTTTTAATCCTTTTCATGACTCGATAGTATTCCGCCGTTTACCTCATTTTCTTTATTCAATCTTCAGTTGATGGACAGTTAGATGAGTCGCATTCTGGAAGGCGACTATGATTACTGCCGCAGTAATCAGGGAGTGCAACTGTCTGTCCAACACAACGGCTTCATTTTCTTTGTCTCGATACCTAGGATAGGATTTTTGGAGCATAAACTAGTTCAATTTTCGGTATTTTGCACAACCTACATATTATCTTCTATAAGGGCTGAACTAACATCCATTCTCACTAATGCTGTGCTCTCTTTTATTTATTACTCTCTCTGTGTGTGTGTGTGTGTGTGAGAGAGAGAGAGAGAGAGTGTGTATGCGTGTACACACATATATATTTCTCTTTCTCCACATCTAAGCACTTGTCCTTTTTTTCTTTCATTTTGATAGTAACTATTTTAACTGAAAAGAAGTACTATCTCACTGTGGTCTTGGTTTGCCTGTCTGCCAAGATTAGTGACATTGCCTGTTTTCCTACTTGCCTGTAGGAAAGATTGCTCATTTGAAACATTATATTATGTGGGAATATTCACTTCTAAGAGCCGCTTGAAACACAGTAGTGAAGTTCCGGTTCCATTTTGGAAATTAGTTACAGCCATCTATGCAGAATACTAATAGCTTTAATGAAGATGCAGAGTCTTGAAAACAAATGATTAGTTTTGCTCAGGAAAGGATAAATAGAATCCTAATTAACAAATTACTAATTTTTCTTAGAGCTTTTAGCTGTTAACCGTGACAAGTGACAGTTTTGTGAATGGTTTGAAGAACTCATTTTCTTATTCTGTATTTACCCAGAGTAACTGTAACTGAAATGTTTATGCAGTGCAGTTTGTGTTCATCTTGAATTAATGGGCTATATAGCTAAGATCCTCTAGGCTCCATAATTCTTTTGAGCACCATACCCCAAAGACCTGTAACAGCTGCAGGCCTGATGAGAGTTCTATGGTTATACCACACGGTTAGGGCCATGTCTGAGTGATTTTTCAAAATGGCATATTATCTTATCTAGAGTCTAAGCGGCTACCCATTTTATTCACATGAACCACTTCACGGTTTGTCTCCTCTTCCCTCTGGGTATGTCATGAAAATGACACAACCTACAAGCTACTACTCATAGACCAAGCTTTCTCAGCAGCAACAGTACAGTTGGCATGAGGCTAGACAATTCTTGGAAATCTGTCTCGTGCATTGTAGAATGTAAAGAACCCTCCGCGGCCTCAACCTCCTACTTGCAGGAAGCACCCATCAATCTGCAATTCAACATGCCTCTAGATGTTACCAAATGCCCTCCCAGAGTGGAGCAAAACTTCCCCCTTTAAGAATCATTTCCACGGAAGGTGTGAGTTTCATTGTGTGTCCATCACAATAGTCTTTAGTAAGAATAGGTAAATCTATAGCTAAGCAGCTAAAAAGGAAAAATACATCAAAACAAAACTTTGAATGAAAAAATGAAGAAAATATGAATAGCCCTTTAAATCATGGTACCTTTTACACCCTACAGTTAGTGAGCCTAACCCTCAAAGAATATTTGGCTGAAAATCGTATTCAGTGGCCACTAATGGAGAAAATGTAAAGAGAAGTAATGGAGAAAGTACCAACTACCTGGAGCCTTGCAGGCGCTTCTGCAAAAGCATGTCCGTAAACTCTTTCCCATCAGTAATCTACCAGGGCGAAGCGCACTGTTTCAAAGAGTACACTCTACAGTGCACATCAAGGTTGCAAAGCACATGCTCTGAGAAACCACATTGCTTTTGGAAGCCCTAATACAGATGGGCTTTCACAAATGTGGGTTCATTGCCTGAAAATGGAATGCAGTGGGTATTATAAAATATGAATTTCAAATAACCACTGTGGGCCTGTTTCCTGCCACGTGTCCAGAGAGCTTTGCTCTTACATTATGTGGAGTTGGGAATCAGACACAATGCGATGACTTTTGGAAGAGACATATAATTAGTTCTGAAGAAAAAGCAACATTGTTCTGCCTTTTAAAATAAAAATCCACTTTTGATCATTTAATCTGCGCTGGTGTTTAGCTTCCACCCTGTTCTTACTTTAGTGTGTTTAACTTATTTGTTCAAGTTTAATGTCTCAAGTAACATTGAAGGATTTCTTGGAGACAAGACTCATTAGACATGTTTAAAATATGTATATTCTGCCCAGAACTATTCAGAAGGCATTTCAAGCAAAAAAAAAATTCTTGAAACCACTTAATCTAGCATTAATATTAATTTACTTAATGGCTATAAAAATATATTATGTCAAAATCTTTCACGGCAAACATGAAATGTGCAAAAGATGTTAATGCGTCTCTTCTTGCAGAGGTGAATATCAGAACAGAGGGGGTAAATGTGATGTCATTTTCTCCATGGGACAAACAGAAAATGGTCACTGATAACTGAAACACCTTGGGGTCCGGCTAGGTTACATAATTGTTAAACTAGAACAGCATATGGTTGTATTATTCCTTGAAATTCAGTGATTGTTAGCTTGTGGGTAATTTCATGCACAAAACTGATAAGCTATGAAAAGTAAAAGGTAAAGCAGACTTATGCCACCCTATACTGCACGGCTTCTCTGGGGCACATAACCCTGCACTTTGGGGACGAACAATTTGATATCTTAACTTTCAATGACAATAAATTAGCTTCATGGGTGAAACACGATGTGTTCTGCTATAAGGGAGTAAGATTTTCTGTTTATTAAGAGAAGAGACGCACAGGGCTTTGCCCTTCAAGAGAACCTCTGCAGTTTTGTGCATTAGTGTTAACAATTCACCTTGGGAGCTGCCCTTAAGCATAGTTTACAAATAAATACTAGCTTATTAAAAACTTGTGCACACAGGGCTAAGTATGTGCATGTGTGAATAACATGTGTGTGTGCGTATCCTTGCCCACACACGCACACTTGGGATGATCTTCTAGTTGACGTTGATCTGAGGACTTCACTATTAGTTTATTTTTCTCTTCCTTTACTTTGCGACTATCCTCTTACATGTAATGTTTGAATTTGTATAGATGGCGATAAAACTTAGTCTCCCTGTAATTCTCTGTCTTAAAGATATATTACAGACATTTAGGCGTACAGCGTTGACTGTTTCCACTACTTTCCTTTTATTAACCTTTCCAATCACTGATGGAAACCGTTAACAGCCTGGCCTGTGGGGAAGTCCCATGGTTTCCATGACAGAGCCCAACACATGTGGGTATAGAACTTTACCATTCATGAACACATTCTCACATCTCATTCGAACCTGACAAAATCGCAGAAGGAAAGTACAACATTCACTCTCCATCCCAAACCTGTCTGAGAGGAAACACCAGGCCCAGACTCCCATCTGAGCCTTTGATGTCAGACCACTCCAAGATGCCAGCTCTTTCCATGTCTGTGCTATCATGCCATACCTAACAATGGACAAGGTCTCAAAATTACCCTTGAATCACATGGGAAAGGGGAAGAATGACGCACCCGTGGACCGCCAGTCCTGCCGACTTTTCATAGCATGCTGGTCTCGCTTTCGTGATGTGTTTGCCTGCAGCTTCATGCTGGGTGTGAACACATACACTGATTTGACTTGGAGCATGTTGGCCATTATCTGATCTCTGGCTAATGCTAGGATCAATGCTAGGAACCTTAAGCCTAGCCAACTCTATACCACAAAGCTTACAACTGTTGTCTAAACTCCTGTAAAATGAGCTTCCTTTCAAAGTACTCCAATAACAGCATGGCTGCAGAAAGTTTATCTCTGTAGAACAAATAGTACCAGAAAACTGATATGTGTTCTGGCTGCCTTTGTCCCAGGCCACTAGAGGATCAGTCTCCTTGCACAGATACTATTTGAAAATTCACTCATAGCAAATAAACGTTAATAGAGAATCTTGGAGACCTTAGATGTCTGCTGTGCCATAGTTTCCATAATAAAGCACTCAGTTTTATTTACTCATTCCTTTAATGGCACTAGATAAGTGAAACTCATGGCAGGAAAGTTTCTGACCTCACAGTGCCCATATTTCAGTATAAGACTGAGGCCAAGGACATATGGTGAGATGCAGGCTGGCATAAGGGACAAGAAGCTGCAGTGTGCATACACAAGGACAGAGAAGGGACATTATCCAGAAGGATGCCTCTTGGTAGGAAAACTCTCCCTGGTTAGGAGAGTCCAAGTTTCCGCTGGGTTGTTAATAAATAGTAGTAGTATTTCCTCTCACACTCCGATATGTTCCAAATCAGCTGACGAATTCAACGATCATCTCATTATTAGGACGCCAGAAGAGAAAGAATAGGAAGCGGAGGGTGAGAAGTACTGGGTAGAGGAGCTTTGGAAAATGCAGGAGCCCCACTCTGGATAGGAACAAATCACTGATCAAGCAGAGTCAAGAGTTACCGGAGAAAAGCAAAGAGACATTGCACACAGAAAGATCCTAAAACATTTGCCACCTGCCTGCCTCGCACTCATTCTGCTCATTGGTAAAATGAATGACAACTGCCTGTATCACGGAGGTTTTGTGCACTCCGCACATAAGTGTGTACTAAATAGGCATTTGAGGTATGGTGAGTCGTTCTCATGCACAGCATTGTCTAGAGATGTATGGATTGTCACTTAATTTTAATATGTCAGCATGGCCATCTTAAGTCATATGGGAATAGTCTCAAATTTTCCACAAATGTTCATCATCGGGTGCCGTTTCAGAAATAAGGCACAGGAAACCAACTGTTGCTCACCATAGAGAGGGCTTTGAGCTGAAGTACGCACACTGCCTCATACAGGAGTTCCATTGTTCCTCATATACATCCAGTCCCTCAGTGCCCTAAACTTCTTCTAGTTCTGACATCTGTCTTGCTTGGAGATTCCCAGAAATGAGCAACCTCTTCCAGACCAGACACATGTTGAAAAATATTTTCACCTTTTCCTCTACGTGTCAGATCCTGGGAAAATGTTCCCGTGCTTAAGAGGTCACGTGGATGTTGCAGGAGCCAACCACCCCTGTAGTAATTGCCTAGATGCTTCTCATTCCACATGGAAATAGAGCTTGGGTTCTGTGGTAAGGGCGGTGATAGCTGATCGGTCGTAGAAGTACGTGAGCTCAGGTAGGAGTTGCCAGCAAGTTCGCTGTGCTTCTCAAATGGTTCTTTCATAGATTCAGAAAAATCAGTCTAAAACATGAGGCCAAGGAATGTTCCCGAAGCGAACATTTGCCTTTGCGCTCACTCAGAGCAGCATGGCTTTACAGCTTCAGGCTTTACAGGATTTCAGAATTACATAGGTATTTCCATAGGAGACAAGGCCCCTACGTAGTATCAGAAGCATTTGCTACTTATTAGCTGATCCTGGAGGTTTGGGGCTACACTTTTGGTAAAAGTGCATAAGTATGTCATGATTATTTTGATTGAGTTGAGTGAATTTTCATTAGACTCGGTAGAATGGCTTGGTAGTTAAGCTTTCATCCACACATTCTTTTCTTTCTGACACAATGCATAATGAAAATTGATTGCTTAGTGTTGAAGGTTTGGGGTAGATGATTTTTTTTCTAGAAACTTGAACCTTTTGCCTTTAAATGGAGGAATGCTATCCAGGATATAAGGAATCTTGTTTCTTCTACCTATATGCTTCCTAAGCTGGTTTCTGTCTTTACATGAGAATGTAAGAGAGAACTAATGACTCTTACCTATAATCCAAGGAGAGCAGAACAAACACTGACTGAGATGCATGTAGCCCTGTGAAACAGTCACTCACCACTAGTGCCATTAAAAGTTGCTTTAGGCCACACTGTAGTGAATGCAAATTCACAAGTTAACCCTGGCAGTGCAACCCCTAGGCCGCCTGAGTAACAGAACGGAAGCTGCTCTGGTGGGAGGTAGAGGGAACAAGTCATTGCTAGTTGTTGGGTGAGAGGTCCACTTCCAAGAAGACGACAGAACCACAAGGGGTCAGTTCTTCCCTTCCATAATACCTCTACACCCCAAGCTACTGCATCCAGGCCTGCAAGTGCTGAGGCTGCCACAACCTCCTCTGGCCCCCAGTCAGAGGCAGACATTTTTCCATATAGGTTGGTACCCTGTTTGGAGGACACGTAGCTACTGTGGCTAGAAATGGGGTGTTTGAATGCTTTATGACTATGGAATTGGTCAGCCGCTCTTGAAAGCAGAGGTTACTAGCTAAGGCCTGAGAATCAAGAAGACAGAGTTGGTAGGATGCTGAGATTCAATCCATCTCAGAGAGGTATATAAAACTCTTTATCATCTATACAATAGGAGCTATGGTAGTCACTGTATGACAATATTGTGATAGAAACTATGTATTGGATGGAATTGGAAGTGCTTCTGAAGGAAGAAGTTAAAACTGCTTTAAACCGTAATGGCATTATTGTCTTCCATGTGGAGCCTGTCAGGGTACTACCAAAAGTATTCCCTGACCCTCTGAATACATAAGTATAGTACATTTGTTTGTAAGCAGTGAGGACATCAAAGCCTTTGCATGATGGCCATGCCCTGAACCTTAGAGACCTCTCTCTATCAGATTCATGCCACTGTCATGATGTATCATAAGACAATGTTTACAAGGGTACGTTCTAGTGAAACGCTTAGGCCGATAATGAAAGTATCAGGTTTCAACCTAATCAAAGGCTTCCCCAGTGCTAAGACAGAAATATAATGAGAACATGCATTTGGCTTCAAAGTAAAATCCAGGTTTTAAACTGTGTTCTAGTATCCTTTCTCCATACTCAACTTCATGCTATTCAGATCTGCAGAACAGTCTTTACCACTCTAGTTGAAGTCATAGGACACTGACGGTGGTCCCCTTTTCTGGCTCAGTTCTCTGAGCCCCAGAGTCACAACACACAGATATAGAAAGCAGGAGCAGAATAGCTATGCTCTTTTCCTTGCCTGTGTCATTGGCTGGCTCTGCTATGGCCCATTTTCAGTACATTCCTCAGGGTTCAGTATGCAGGATGACTGTTGTATATCAGAGGGTGCAGCCTTGAACCTGGAAGATACATAGACAAGTGTCCCCACCCAGTGTCTCCTGACCAAAAGAGAGCACTGTGAATGTGGAGGGCTGAGATCCTGCTGGATCCCTGTGACTACGCATGTGACTAGCCATATAACGATGCGCATCATCTCCATTCATTTGTTTGATGTTTAGCTTTCGAGGTGTTTCGTTCCGTGTGATGTTTCTGGTTCAGGGAATTGAGCCTAAGGTCTACTATCCAAGCATTCTACCACTGACCAAAATCTCCAGCTCTGCTTGCATCCAGGCAAAACAGCAAATGGGCTTGGACTTGCTGCCGAAAGTTATTATTTCTTCCATTACAATAAATAAATAAATAAATACAGCTTCTACCATTGGACCAAACAACACGAAAATGGAAATTGTGTTTTGAAATTTATTACTCCCTCTTATGATTTAGTATAATGGATTTTCTAAGAAATGTCATATAAAGCTCTGTCATTGTCATAAACATTTCCATTGTTAGCTCGTGTTTGTAATCAAATATTCCTACAGAAAACATCTAGAAAGGTGAGAATTTCCTCTCAACACAATTTAGTAAGTTTGCATAAATTCTTTGGGCTTTCTCTTTCTTTCTCTGTATCTCTGTCTCTCTGTCTCTCTCTCTTCCTCTCCCTCCCTCCCTCAGCTGTGTATGTGTGTGTGTGTATGTGTGTGTGTGTGTGTGTGTGTGTGTGTGTGCAGGTGCATGTGCTCATCTGTCTGGCTGTCTGGCTCCCTCTCTCCTTTAGCCTCAGTTTTCTGGATTTTTTTCCATGATTTCCATAAGAAGAGCTGCCGTGTTCTGTACCAGAGCCGGTGAGTGACGTGCATTTCATGTCCTCGTCAGATGTCTCTTGCGTCCATGCTCCCAGAGCCTCACGTGACCCACTGCTGCTCTTGGCTACCTTCACACAGCACTGGACGTCTGTCCTCTGTTTTTAAGTAGAAGGAATAATGGCTGCCTAGTTAGAAAGGCTCTTTGGGATTATGGGTTTGGTTAATATCCTCTAAAAACAATTTAAAAAAAAAACTGTAGTAGAAGATTATAAATGACTTTTTTATGTGATTGCATCCCCTGGTGCTCTGAAATGAAAACACAATAAAGAATATAAAAGCACTTGGTCAGAAAAGCTAATCCTGAGTTGGTGCCATTTACATTTAGATTTAAGGAAGGCAGTCTATTTATTCTTTCAAACTTTGCTGCAGGTTTTAAATTGAGAAAACATGAAAATTAAAAGCCCCTAGTATGTTCATATACATTTTGAAAAGTTATATTGCCTAAATTCAGTTGACTTCCAAGAGTACTAACTGCAATAAACATAAGGCATGGGCAAACGCAGTTAGTTATATTTAATGAAACAACAACTTTATTGCAGTAATTACTAATAATCTAATAATGGTTATCTAATATGTGATCCATGCAGAGGGAATTGGGGTCATTAGAGTATAATAATGCCCCTGCTGTGCCTTCAGATCTGTGCATACACAAATGTACATTACACACAAGACAGCCCCTGACTTATGATGGCTCAAGTTAACACTCTTCTCTTTGCTTTATGAGAATCCAGAAGCAATATGCATCCAGTAGACACCTTAATTGTGGTATTTATTTATTTAATGGTGCCAGGGATAGAAACCAGGGCTTTGTGTATTCTAAGCAAGTTCTCTGTTGCTGAATAACATTCCCAGCCTCCTACTCCTACATTTGAATTTTGCTGTTTTCTTGAGCTTGCAACATGCAGTTCAGTCCTCTCTGTGATGCCGGACAGTGACAGCAATTTACAGCTCCGAGTGGGCCATGCAATCATAGGTAGAAGCAATCAGCACTCCGCAGTCTGTTTTGTTGCTAAGCTGGGATGTTTAGTAGGTTAGGTGTATTCCATGTATTTTTTACTCACTTGACAATGATTTTATCAGAACATAACTCCATTGCAAGTCAAGGAACATCTGTAGTGGTACAGTCCGATTCCCACCTTTTATGGGTAATAGCAAATAAAGCAGTATATCACAGTGGAAAGCTTTTCTGCTCAGAATCCAGACCTTGATTCTATTCCCAGATGGTCCATGTGACTAACAAAGCATCTATTTCTTCCATCACGACGTGAGAAATTCAGATAAATGTCTTTAGGGAGCTTTCCAAACCCCAAATTCTAGGACTCTGTGAGCTATAATTCTACTTCAAATGACAACTGGCCTTAAGCCCACAACATGGGATGCTTTTTAAGATGGCTGAAGTAGTAGGAGGCCTGCTGAGCCTCTGGCAGTGGCTCCAGGAGAGGGTGTGGTGAGCTATGAAAACCCAGCCTGATGGGGAAGCTGGGTCTGGATACCCTTGCCTCTCCCCTTCCCAGCCATGGTCCAACTGCAAGGCTTCAGCCAGAAGGACACGGAGTAGACCTGTTTGGGCACGTCAGATCTTTGTTTTACAGCTCATACAGAGGGAGCCTGCTTACATAGGGTTGGACTGTTGGTTCCCAGCCAATAGATGTTTCCTATATTAAATGCAGTCTTATAAATTAGAAGCTTGAGGAACTAGAGACAGCATTTGAATGATGATGCCCTTACCATTTCTGTACTTTTTCTTCTTTTCCTCTTAAGGGTTCTGTCTGTAAATTAACCAGTTGTATATGTGTATGTACACACACACAAACACACACACACACACACACACACCTGTTTCCATATGGGCAGGTATATGTGTGTGTGTGTGTGTGTGTGTGTGTGTGTGTGTGTGTGTGTGCAAATATGCACACACATGCATGTATGTCCTGTAGAGGCCAGAGGTCAACCTCACGTGCCCTTCTTCAAATGCCATCCATTTTACTATTTGAGACAGAGTCTCTCTCTGTGAGTTGGGATTTACTAATTAGGCTAGACAAGGACTTATCTATCTCCACCTCCACAGATTTTGGAATAAAAGTACATCCCACCACATCAGATAGTTATGTGGGGACTGCAGACTGACCTTGGCTTCTCATGCTTACACTTAACTGACTGAGTTATCTCCCCAGTCCCCCAACTGGTTTTAATCCACCACAAACTCTGAGTGAAATGCCCTCAAAGCAGCCGTGAGAGGTAGGGATGTAGCTCAGGGTTTGGGTAATGTCCTAAGTCCTTGATTCCACTCAACAAAAAAAACAAAAAAAAAAAAGCAAAAATCCATTAAAACCTTGTCTGAAACCTGAATCTTCTTCCTTTTCTAAAGCCACTGCCACTTTCTTTAGGATGATAATTTAGTTAATGAAGAAAGTATGCTTTGAGTTTTGTTAGCTAGATAATAAACATATTTGATTATCTAACAGTGATCCTAAGTTATGGGGGCCTAAAGAGTAACCAGGGTGTGTTCTGGTCACCCACTATCTAGCGTAGTCCATCCCTAACCACAACACCTACCCAGAAGCCCAGGCCTACTACATAGGGAAGCCCATGGTCTGGCCATGGCTGGGCCTTACTAATGGGAGCAGTGGACCCCAGGAAACACTTCCAAATGTAGACATGAAGAAAAGCACTGTGAAACATGGGGAATGAGGGGGATGGGAAGTCACAGAAAGTAGCGTGGTGGGAAAGAGACCCAGGGACTCTCCTAGTGAAACCTGAATGGCCCTGGTCTCTAGAAAGCAAGTGCGTGTAAGAATTGAATATTTCCATGTGGTATGCCTCCAGAAATACTGCACATGCTCTTTACTCTTTTCCTTCCCCACGCTACCTCTCTTTTTTTTTTCTCAAAACAAGATCTTTTTGTATAGACCAGACTGGCCTTGAACTCAAGATCCTGTCTCCTGAGTGCTGAGACAATAGATGTGTGTTAGTGTGCCCACCAAAAATATGATTCTAAAGAGTTCTGAAGAGAAATGTAGTAATAATAAACGCCAATAAAATCAATAGGAGGGGCAGGGGGGATAGTGGTACGTGAGTGAGTGTGTGTGTGTGTGTGTGTGTGTGTGTGTGTGTGTGTGTGTGTGTGTTTAAGTGGACAGATTACTTGATAGTGAACTAACCCATGTAGCTACAGAGGCTGAGCAACTCCAGAATCTACAATTGGCAAGCCAGGGCCTGGGGAGACCTACTGACAGTCTAGAGACCTAAGAAAAGCCAGTATTTCAGTTGACTATGAAAGCAGAAAAACCCAGGTGTCACATTTCAGCACCGTGCTGGAGAAATCAGGCCTTCTGAATGTTAGTTGCCCACAAGTATTGGGAATGGTCTGTTTCACCAATATACCGATTCAAATGTTGACATTATCCAAAAGTACTCTCAGAGACACACCCAGACAACGATTTTACCAGATTCCTGGGCACAGCATGGCCAAGTCCATTTAACACATACAATTAGCCACCACAACCTACACAGTCCTTTGAGTATCCAATGACATTCCGACAAGCTTAACACTGAACACTGAGTTTAGAAAAAAAAAAAAGTACCCACAAGACAATGGAAATGGAGATTCTAGATCCTATTCTCAGTCTCACTGAGATACAGGTTAAGATAGCCCTTATCTGAAATATTTGAGGTGGCAGATGTTCTAAAAATTTCACATTTTTTAACATTTTGGAGTGTGTGTGTATGTGTGTGTGTGTGTTTGTGTGTTGAGAGAGAGAAATATGACCTACATGTAAGCAAGACACCCACATTTCATTTACCTACATAATCAGAAGGCAATTTCATATACTATTTTTAGTTTGCCTGCATTATTTTGACTGCAGAAAGATGTGTGGAATTTTGCACTTGCGACAGCATGACAGTGCTTAAAATGTCTTCAATTTTAAAGCAATTTGACTTTCCAACTTTCAGATTAGGAATACTCGCCTGAACCAGCATCAGTCTGCTCTAACACTACTTGCAGAACTGGTAGCTAACTCACCATTATGACTCAGAATATATTGACCTGCTCTGGTGGGTGAGTGCATGTGCCAGTCAGCCTTGACTTAATCCCAGGCATGCCAGGTAGAAGCTGTATAACTCAGCATCTATTTTAACTGCTCTGTCCCTTTGTATGCTTAATAATAATAATAATAATAATAATAATAATAATACCACCTATCTCCCGGTAATCACAAAAGTTAAACTAGTTACTGCATAGCAATAGATGTGTGTATTTGTAGAGAGGACATGGAATATACTAAAAAATGTACAATGTTTATAACTGCATACTTTTTTTTATTATGAAATGCTATTTCAGCCTTGGCTCAAAATCACTTAACTTTGATACATTTTGAGGGAAAGTGTTTATCCAGAACAGTAATACGAACATATTCAATTAGCCTACACATTGGATAGACTAAAACCAAAACTTCAGTGCTTTAGCTGGCTGGAGAATGATGCCAGATTTAGAAAATGAGTTTGAGAAGATGAAATAGAAAGTAACACATTCTAGAATATGCATGGGCCATGGAGCATCTGATTCACTTCATTACTTCTGTGCCATTTAATTTGTTATAGTCAAGGAAACTGTCTATATTTTAAGTGGTTCTTTGGCATCTTAGTATTAGAAACATTTGCAAACAAACCAGTATACCCACCCCATAGCAGGCCATGAAGGAGAATTCCCTGTGAAGCTCTGTCAGGATTTGAATTTTTGGATATGTTGGGTGACTGGTGTTAGGGGAAGCTCACCTGTTAATGGAACAGCATCCTTGGGTAAGTTACTAGGACTCAAGTCCTCCAAGTCCACACAGCTCTTCTCTCTACTTGTGCCAATCTCTGGATTGCACAAATACCATGTCATTCTATAAAAGATCTTGTGACCATTGAGATAATTAGTGTGCATGATATGAAGTATGTTTGGAAGGTAATATATAAAGAAATCCTTTAGTATTTCAGGTGAACCTGGTGAGTGCTTCAGTGTCTCAAGGGGGCTTTTTAATCACAATTAACTATTGTTGACTATAGTTTAGAGGCGCTGGTATACCCCTGGGGCTTAGATAAGGTTTTACAGGGCTAGTAATCCATAGGTTTACTGTGGGATAGAATGTCTCTGACTCATGGTTTTCCGTTCGAGTATATCAGTTTGGTGGTATGTAAAAATGTCCATTTTATCATTAAGTTGTACTTCTATCAATGATTGTTTTGTTTTGAAAAGTAGATTTTCACATTTGCAAGTTCCTATGTCTGAAAAGTCTATCACTGGGGCATATCCAGACCTAGATTTGAAGCTAATTATATTGGTCTCGTTGATGATTACCTTGGGAAAAAAAAATCTTCCTCTGACTAAAGAGGAACACTTTCCCCATTTACCAAATGACCCAAGATAGAGGAGGATTAAGCCTGAATGGAGTTATTCAAACCCAACAGGGCCAAGTGCATTTTACTGCTGTCAATGCTGCAGCTTGTTTGGTAGCTTTGCTCTGTGGGGCTGCTCTGTGAACACCTTCCTCTCTTGTTCCTAACTTGAAAATATATGGGTCAATTTGTATGCATTTGCCTGTTTATATTCATTCCATGTATTTGAAAAATTTCGGGAAAAGAAATTTGATCACAGTACCTGTATGTCATTATTGGTTTTCTTTGTTGTTCTTAGATTCCCTTCTTAGCTACAGTTATGGTGGCACATGCTTTTTTCAAATATTGCTACAAATTTAAAATGCTTTTTAATCAGAAGGCCATTAGAGTGAAGCCAGTTTTAGTCCATTATGAAACTCTGCACTTTTTCTTTTCTGAGAGCTAAACTCAGAATGCGCAGAGCTGTGACTCCTTGTATTTTCCATTATTTTTTTCCTTTCAGAAAGCGTGCCATTCATTTAATACTTCATTACAGCCCGGCTGCAGTATGTATACATGGCGTGCAAAATGAGCCATTTTGTTTTAAAACAGATTGCAGATGAAAGGAAACCATTCATTTCTTGCTTGCTTGCTGTAATTACTAGAGCACTAATTACTCCAAATCACTGACACACAGGGTCAGGAACGATGACAACAGAAACATCAAAGGGAAGATGTGGCTCGCTTACTCTGACAGATTTTTCATATTCTCAGCCATGCTATTTTTTTATGGCTACTGTTTTCCAGTTTGATGGTGAAGGGGGTGGGGGGGGGAGAAAAACATAGACATAGTCAAGATTGCTCAATGTTTACTATTATTTCCTTCGCAGTTTGACGGTGAGAACATGTATATGAGCATGACAGAGCCGAGCCAGGACTATGTGCCAGCCAGCCAGGTGGGTTAATTAATCTTCTCTGCCTTGTCTCAAATTGTAATTAAACAAATTCAAAGAGTTGCATTGCAAATGAGTAGCACTATCAGTAACTGCCGCAATCAGGAATAATCATAATTTATAAACAAAGCATTTAAGCCTTGTTTCCAGTTAATGAGATGGAGCTGATAAAATACCAGCTTTGGCATTTGCGGAAGGATGCTACCTTGCCTCCCCTCCAGAATGGCGAGCAGCTGTTTTGCCAGCATGAGCTTTCCTAAACAGTTGTGTTACCTTTAGGAAATAAAGTCTTTACAGGTGCAAGTTATTTGTGCTGCTGACTGTGGATGAGTTGATCATTGTAAGCTACACATGCCACCAATAGCTTCAATTATCAACTGTTTGGGGCCATTTTCAAACTTGTATTATATTCATCACTATAGCTGGTAGGTCTTAGAAGGCTGCTTTTAGGACTTTATGGGAGGGGGGGCAAGGGGAGAGTAGCTTTTAGGCCCCAAAGCATGAATATGATTGAAGTCTTTCAAGGGCACCTTTGTGTCCATATTCCTGGGAAAGGTTGACAAAGTATTTAATCATGAGAAGGGACAACAAAGGCGGAATGAGAATGTAAATGGTTACATTTATAAAAGTGAATGCCTGGCTATTTATTTTTAGATACTTAAAACCAGGCCTTCCAATCCATAGAGGGCAGTTAAAGCAAAATTATAACTGCCCTAGGCTGCCAGAATAACACAGAATATCAGAACACTATAAGCAAAAATAAATAAGCAAATAAATGAGAGTTGGGAGAGTTCACGAGAGCATTTTGTGGACATGAACCTATTTTTTTCTTCAATAGTCAAAATCACATTTGCCTGGGATTTCATGTATCAGCCACTGTAAGCATAAACTCCCAGGTAGGAGTTTTCAGTGCCTATTGATCTGTCCGAGTTGGTTTGATCACAGAGAGGAGAGGGCATGTAAAAAAGAGCTAAGATCAAGAACGTTTTCTTTCATGGTGGTTGTCAGAAAACTCAATACAATAGGAGTACTTTCTGTGAATTAATGTCTCCTGCTTAACTGCAAACAGGCAGGCACATATCTCCAAGAACTCTGCATTTATTTAGAAGTCATTAGGACCACTGACTTGTCTAGCAGACATTCTGGACACTCCACGATATTGTCCAACCGGAAAGGTCATCGTGAAGTTCAAAGGCCTGGATTCTGCCTGCTTCCATTCTGTTGAGCAGATCAGTGTCAGAACCGCTCTGAAAGGCTGGCTTTGCATGTAGAATTTTTCTTTAACTGAATTCATTCTGCTAAGTACCCTCCAGGAGCCATAGGTAGTTCTGAATAGGACTGTTTGATTAAAAAATGAAAAATGTTACTATTAATTTGCTTCTAACCATCAATCCAAAAACTGTACTGACAAGTTTAGTATTACTATTAGATTAAAGAAACCCGGTACCATCTCTTTTGGCCTTTAGGGTTTTGAAGTGTGAGGGCTAATTGAATTTGTTTGAAACAGTAGAAACACAAACTCAATAAATGATCGCTGTTACACAGCAGCTGCTCGCTCACAGAGAATCATTATGTCCGTCTTAAGCAGTTTTGGATAAAGGATTGCAAATTCAGAATATATGCATCTTAGCAATTCAGCTCCTTAGATTTCTAAATTCAACTAGTGCAGACTATTAATCCCTTACTAAAATCAAACAACCAGCATTGTTTTTCTTAATATGTTGGCCAGGTGTTCCTAAGTCTGTTTCCAATACGGTGACTGATTAAAATAAAAGAATAAAGAGGTCCAAGTAGCTTTGTGCTTTCTAAAGATGTGGCAGCTTTGTGAACCGGGAGCAAGGATTTTTTTTTTTAAATAATGCAGCATGTATGAATTTTTTTTTTTTCAGAATTAACTGTTTCAAAAACTCGACTAATGTAAGATGATATATACCCTGATGGTGAATGAAATTCACAAATAACCTAAGGCAAATGGCCTTTGCTAAATTTTACGTTTAACACCCTTTTTGTTCCCTTTAGTCTTAGCGTGTTCAAGAACTCATTACTCGGTGTTCTTTCGGGGACTTTTACTCAAGGTATCCTTTAGGCAGCCATAAATGAGGTCTCAGCCATGGAGTAGCAAAGAAAAGAATTTTGTCTCTTCTCAGACCTAACATCAAACAGCTGCACAGTTTAGTAATCCAGGACAACTTGCTTCATTGCATCACTCAGCGTTATAATTCCTGTTTAGCCTTCAGCTCGGTGCCTGCTGGGGGACTTACAGACTACGTTGCTAAGTAGCAACATATGGGACAGTGCTGTTGCTGTGGTGCTCCTGCAGCCTGCAGCAGAATCCTGAACTGGAGATGGTTTTTATAGAAAGCCCATGTTGGAGTGGCTCCAGAGCCGAAAGTACACTGTAAAAATTAATGATATTCTTTTAGACAGTCTCAAAGGGCTCCTTGCCCTATCCGTTGAGTGCGTTCTTTACCTCTTAAGCTAGTGCATACAGACCCTTAAAATTTTTTTTACATATGGCTTGGTAATTGATAGGCAGATTTTAAATTGAATACACCACCCATAATAAGACTGACAAGTATGTAATAAAACCCCCTAACATTGCCACTGCACCCTGGCGCCATGCTTGGAAAACTGACTATTTTCTGCTCTAACAGCTATAACTGTTCTGGGCACTCAGAACATGGATTTAAACACCATTTAGCTTGTTGTAACCCTGAACATAATTGACTTACTCCATGCAGTGCAATATTTCTTTTTGTGTGTTTCCAAACCCTGTCTGAAGGGACCATGTTGCTGGATAGCTCATGACCTTGCAAGATCCAGCTTGTCCAGTTTGCGAGAAGGTGTAAAGAGGTTAAAGGAGAGGCAGATGAGAAAGGAACAGAAGTCCCTAAGAGACCTCAGCCTTCTTGTCATGCTTGAGTGAGATAACAGAGTTAGACTGAGATGCAGAAGAGCACATGCGTAGAAATAGCAAGACTGGAGCTCCAATATCCAATGTGAAGACTGTTGTTAACACACTTGAGACTCTTCCCAAATGAGTAGATGGTGTTCCTGCCACACACACGGAAAAGGGATCCTCTGTGATGGTGGCCACATGTATCTGCTTTACTGAAGTGACCATTTTGCTGTGTCTATATACCCCACATCATGCTGCACATCTTCAATATCTACCACAAAATGTATCTGAAAAATTCTCTAGACTGCCACACAAGAAAGCATGGCAAGACAGTAGGGAACATGGCTTCCTGCCTGTGCTGGCTTCTCACTGGAACCTTCTCAGATGCACCTTCTGTGGAGCCCTCCACACTGCTCATCACAAGAGACATCATCAGGCTCTTCTCTCTGGCTCCCAGCAGCACTGCAGAACCTTCCACAGTTTCTTAGCTGTGTCTTAACTTAAGATATCAGTGACACTCCAACTAAGTGCAGCACAGGGAATGGGTATGGTTCGGTTTACTTCACTGGTACTCTCTGCGATAGTATCTAGTCTTGGATATGCATCATTGCTTCTTGTTCTTCCTTCTTCTATGGACATTTCAGTAATAATTAGCTTCACATTTTCTCTGAATCCTCTGCTCCCTGCTGTCCACTCCCAGAGACAGAATAATGCCCTTAGTTCTGGACACTGGAGCTCTGCTCCTTCCAGTGACATGTCTATGTGAAAAGATGGGAAAGGAAGGAGGGGTTGTTTCTATACAATGAGCAAGGTCTTTGGTACACTAAATGTTTTTGTTCTATTTGATGTCTGTCCCACTCCCATGCCCACCCCCCTACTTCCAGCATCCTTTCTCCTTCCTTCCATCCTGCCTTCTTCCTTCCTTCTTTCTACTTTCTTCCTTCTTTCCTTCCTTCCTTCCTTCCTTCCTTCCTTCCTTTCTTCCTTTATTTCGGGCTGTCTCTCTGTCTGTCTTTCTTCTGTTGTCCCCCTCTCTGAGCACAGTTATCCTTCAGCTTAAATGAATTTATTGTATTAACTCAGAGAGTAACACTAAGCACTCAGATCATATTCTACAATCTTCTGTTTCTGATCTATTTTCTCCCTGCCTCCTTCCAATCCCCAATCTGCACTAGAATTCTGTCTCCCATCTGCTATTGAAATTTCAGGGTTTCAAACAAGTGGCCAATGCCGTGCTTTAGACAACAGACCCCAGATGTCCTAATGTCCCCTCCGCATTCTTCTGCACAGTGCACTATTTGGGAGGGATGGGTCTTTGGTGGGGTTTGAGCCAAGTGGGAGATCCTTAGGTGATGTATATTGTGGGACTGCGGTCCCCATCTCTTTCTTGATTCCAGCTGCCATCCAGCTGCCTATAGCAGTGGGGCTGTCAGCCAAGAACTGAAATCTTGAAAACTATGAGCCAAAAACAAACCTTTCCCTTTGTGAGTTAATTGCCTCAGATACTTCTTTATTCAGGAGGCTAACCAATACAATAAAATATAGCAATATACATCTCCCTGAAATCTTAATAAGCACTGACTCAAACTTTCTACAGTATTTTGCAAATACCAGTGGAAATTCAGTAGCATCTGTCCATGAGGGAAACTCTGTTCCACGAGTATCAGGCTTGGTTTCTGACCCTGCTGGGGTCTTGTACCTGGCAGCCGTGCAGACGCCAATGTGCCAACCCATCAGGATGCAACGCATGCATTGCTCTCCAGTTCTCACATCTCACACTTCTTTTCTCATGCTGAGAAAATCACTATGCTGCCAGTGAGGACAGTCCTGTGGAGGCTCCCTCATCTCTCGGGCCATAGGTAGTACCAGGTAGTGTTGACTCCACTTTTTTTGCATAACTTTTAAATCTTTCAACCGCACGGGTCTGCTCTGGTTTCAAGTATCATCAGCCGCCATGAATTCATCTCACCTGCTCACATCCTGCTCCTTTCTGCTTCTCCTCACTGTTCCTGGGAGGTGGACCTCAAGGTCTTGTCAGTGTATCACATATCTGATATGGAGAACGCTTGCCTCTCCGTGGCACACGGCCTCACAGTCTTGTCCTTGTCACCCCTATATGGTTTTGAACCCTTGAATTTGGGATTTGCTGCTCTTCTTTTTCTCTGGGTCTCCTGTGTCTGGGAATAATGGTTGAACTGTAATAGTCATGAAGCACTTTTTATTGAAAGACGCATAAATGAATAAGCACATTGTGTATACTTTGTCACATTGATTCTCTGAGACTTCCATTCACAGGGATTCTCAACCTTGCGTTGCAGAAATGTATCCACCTAGTTCTACTTGGCTTATTGTAGTGGCACCCCTTGTTTGTGTGATAAGCCAGGGCACATTTAATCTGAAGTGGCTGTGTCCCCTCCTCCTGGGAAAGCCATTTCAAGAACAAGACTTGCAGAGCTGATATGATAATATGGGTAATAACAGGCAATTATCATCACAAGTTTCTGTTGTTTATAGTACACAATCCAGCTGCAGTGGGACCACTTGGCCTCTACAAGTTCATTTTTTTGCACCAATATTTTCTCAAATCTACACTTAGAATTATGTTCTAAAATTTGTAGACATACCAATGACTCTCTATTTTATAATTATATGTTTTCCTAATGAGAAAATGCTGTAGACCAGAGTGTAAATGAGGTATAACAAAAAGAGCCTAGAAAGGGTAGTATTTTAAAGAGTATTTTTAAAGAAAAAATTCTTTTTATCATGGTCCACGATAATGATGTAAATTTGAACCATTGATTAGACCGATTACTTTTAGATTGGTTCCTTTTGGAAATTTTTTTGGGGAGCAAAGTTAACCTGATTGTTCGACCATTAGTCCAGTAAAATGATGAAGCTGCATGCATCAAGTAATCTAGTTAGCCCAACAGTGTCTGGCATCTTAACAAGCACAGACTAGTTCCTCAAACCAGTCTTCAGTATAACATTCAAATGATTACTGTGCGGTCCCCGAGGTATTCATTACAGACAAAATTGCTCCTGTTGCCTCGCATACAATCTGAGTTTTCAATGGGAAATGAAAGGATGCCTGGAAAAATAGGCCACCTAATTAAGTTAAACTACTCTAGCATTTGGCTTGACATCTTCATTACTCAAAATTTAAAAGACTCTTCACTCGAACACACAAGTTACTGTTGTTTATGTTGTTTTCTTTCTAAATTGGCTTCTTACATGAAAGTCTGTTTTTCTGCATTATATCTTGAAACAGCTCACATATTTCTTCCACTATATGAAAATGTCTTAATGGTTTTGTGGATACTGAATACAGGCGCCATACAAATGGATATCTCTGAGCTCATGCTCGTTAAACACACATCAGTCCTCCTGCATATTTTCTGGATCATTTATGTACCAGTATGGTTAAACTTGAATTTATTTATTATTATTATTAATTATTATTATTATTTTATTATTATTTTGTGCACTGTTGACTCTGTTAATGACAAATGACCGTCAATGTGTCAAATACAGCTTTCTTTACAGTGTAGATAGACCATAAAATGTTGACTGAAATCCATTTGTCCAGGAGAAGTGTTGTATACCAACCCTGCCAGCAGAGCTATTTCGGGAACATTTTAAAACATAAACACATGTGAAACTCACCATCCCCTGATTGCCAGTTTCTTCTCATTGACACTAATGAGGCTGCTGACAGGTTAAATGTTGTGTATCATATACATTTCCAAGTGGTGGGATTTGTGAATGTGACTCATTTTTTACTCTCAGAAAATGAATGTTTGTTGCTGGGCATGCTTGAGCATTTCATTATAATTGTCTAATAGTCTGTTTTTTCAAGCATTAGGGAAATGCATCTCAGTGATAAAAATTATGAAAACACGTGAATGGAACAGTGTTAGTGGTAAAAACAGATCCTGGAACTGCCAAGCTCCATTTGGAGCTTTGTTTATATTCAGCAGGAAGATCTCTAGAGACTGCAAGCCACGCAGGCAGGGGGAAGAGTTTTACAGGTAGAGCGCTGCTAACCCTCACACAGTAGCATTTGATGAATTTGGAAACTTAATTCTTTGCCTTATTCACAATTATATTTTGAATTTATTTTTCTTTAACACATGAACAAGTATGAAAGCAAAATGACCTTTCGTGATAAAATGTGTCTTTATAACACACTGTATTTTTGGGCGCTCATAATAAACCTGTCACCAAAGAACGCCTAAAAACATAAGTGGCATTTCCATCTCAGAACAGTAGTGTGTTGAATCATGATGTTTCTGTGTACCAACTCTGTTTCCAAGGCAATTAAAGTGTGTTCTAAACAATCACTAAAATCTTAATATGTCAAGTAGAAATGATTATGCTCATTTTTAGTACGAGAACAACGCCAAGGCCTGAAGGTTTTTTTCCACTTGCCCCAGGTCTCTGACACCTTCAGCTGTCCCCTCAATTGCCACCCCAAACACCTTTCAGAAGTGTCAAGTTTCCCTGAGTAGTTTCAGTTCCTGGGTTTGGAAACAGAACCAGCTAGACTTCCCAGAAACTCAAAAAGGTTTCATTTTAATTTTTATCTATTTCTGTATCTTTCTATGACTCATCTGACTTACATTACTTAATAGCTTAGATATTAAAGATATTTAGTAGTACCCATAGTAGGTTGGCATTAGTTGGTGCTGTCTTGAGATGTGTTCTCCATACCATCCTTGTTATCTATCAGGTCTGGTCATTGATCCTGTCATCAGAAAAGCCAAATAAGTGACTTTAGAACTCATCACCAAATTATTCAGGTGCTACAGTTGACCAGATATCTGAGAGTCACAATCTGAGACCAACAATGAATGCTTTTCTAGGTACAGCTTAGCTTCATAGCATTTCAAGAGAAGGATATTCTTCGAGAGCTAAGCCTACTATGAGTTTTGTTTCCTGAAATTGTAAAGCAGAAAGGTTTTGGAAGAGATGAGGATAAGGGCCTGGCAACTCTATACAGGCATCACTTTCAGGAAACTGAACTCATCCTCATCCATACTGAAAAGGGTGCCTTTCAAATGCAGAAAGTGTGGTCTTGGCTAATGTTCATGGTTCCATGCTCCTATGGGGGCAGCTTAGTGGGTGAACAGTTGTTCACATTAGCTTCTCTGGGAGGAGACAGTCACAATGTTGGCCATCTTACTCAGGTGCTCTCCTGTTCTATTTTCTGGTCATTTATTTCTTATGCATTCTCGAAGCAGGCGATGAATTTTAGTAGGGCATTTCTGTTTGGTGGAAGTTTATGTTGGCATGCCCCTTCCTCATGTCAAGAATGGATCAGATTTGTAAGAATGAAGCTGACTTCCAGCTATTGCTTTCTGCCTTTCCTGTATCTCCTTGAGTTCTTATGGCCACTCAAAGAGGCTGAGGCAGATTGAGTGATATGGGATACACCAAAAAGTACATTTCACAGTGAGTTCTTTGGGCTTGGAAGACCTAATGCTCAAGTTGGTCTCCACTGTATTGGATGCTAGAGTCCCAGCCTTAGTCCTTTCCTGTATGAAGAGAGTTGTACAGTGTAAATGTCAGGGGATGCTTTGAGAAATACCAGGTTGGACCCGATGAAACCATAGATACTTGAATGTTTTAGCTACAGTCTCATCAAATCCATCTTTGTTCTCATAAAAAAGTCCCATGTTTCTATAAGGTGGCTGTTTGCAGCATCTGGATTGATTTGTCATCGGCAGGGATTCCTTCTTCTCCTCTTCACTAGATGTGCAGTGCTTGCACTACGGTAGCCATGCACTGCAGACGAGGAAACCTAAGCCCAGACATGCCGAAGGATTTGCTTGTTTTGAACATACTTGGATACAGGAGAAATCCATACGCTTTTTAAATTTTAATAAGTTGTCAGAATTCATTAGATTTCAACACAGTATTTTAATCATGAAATTTTCTTATTATTCTGAGATCCTACTTAAACATAAACATAGAACTCTTCAATATCCTCCTAAGAAAATAATTGGATGTGGTTCATCACAGTGATTCAGAACCTGAAAACCGGGAACAGTTTAAATATTCAAAATAAAAACCTGATAAAATAAATTGCAGAACAGTGATATAATATACTTAGATTTAAACAATGCCCTAGATAATATTTATTATATTTATTAGTATTGGAAGTCATTCGTGAACATTGTATGTGAAAAGGCTAAATTACACGATGTCAAAACAAATATAGCTCACAGGTATTGACTGCTTCTGCCAGACCAGGCCATCACCCATCGCTGTACGTTGTTTGATTTTCCTTATTTCACAGGACAACTACTTCATGAGTTGACTACTATCACTCGTGCTGGATAGACTTGGGATCTGAGATGTAAAGACACAAAGTAGTAGTTCTTATGAGGAGGTGACCTGAGATTTGTGCCTGGTGTTCCCAGCTCCTATATCCAGAACCCTGGTGATAGGGGTTTTCTTATTTAAAATGAAAACAAAAGGTCAAAATGAAATGTCAAGTATATACTAAGATTTGACACACTTTTCAGGGCTGTTCTCCTTTTTCAAAACTTGATTTACTTGCGTTATTTACGAAATAAGCAATGTGTAAAACAAGACCAAAGAATGTAACCAGTCATAAGAATTTAAAAAGAAAAAAACTGTAGAAAAAAAAGCGTATGTGACATTTTACATATGATAACATATTTAAAATTGGAATTAAGCATACCAATTAGCCCAGTAAAGAGGAAGCACTGGATGGGTGGCCTGTCATTGAAAATCAGGCGTGACCCTATCTGGCCTCTCAGAAGTAATCCTCAGCTTTCCCTCATCACTCATCATCACAGAGGAAGCACACTGTTGCCAGGAAACCAGTTGTTGTTGTTGCCTTTGTTTTCCCTTACTTGTGACAACTGCACCTCATGCTTGGTTTTCAAATGTCCTCTAACACACTGTGAGGACACTCATAAAGAATCAAAGCTACACTTGCCCATTCCAAGATCATTAATGAATAATGGCAAAAGAAGCCCCTTGCTACAGGTGACAGCCATGAGAACAGAGATGGATCAGGCAGCCACCTCCCGCGCACACCTAGTCTACTCGGTCTATGTGCTAGCTTCATGACTCCCAGAGAGCTCGAAGCTCCAGCTTATTAACCCTGACTTCAGCTCTTTCAATCCTGGCTCCTGGATTCTCTGGCTATGCTCAAATTGATACCATTTTCTGATTTCACTTTGCATCATGGTTTCTTATATCCAAGCTTTGATCTTCTACCCCAGTGCTAGCAGAGTCCTGCACTGAGCCCATACTATAGTTTGCTTTGATTGCTGAGACCAGTCTTGCCCATGAAGGTCTTACTTTGAGTCTTATTGCTGTGGCCTGATCAGGCATGGTCCGTGCCATGGTCCTCCCATCACATTTGAGCAGAAATACCTGATATTCAGGCCCCAGGATCTGTGTGATCTTCTGATAGCAACCTTTCAACATTTCAGATCCACATAATTCCCCTTCTGTCACCTTCTGTGATCACCTAGTTTGACATTTCAAGCATATGGTCTTTGCAGGGAGCTTGCATTTCTTATTCTGTCTTCTGGTTCACTTCTTCCTACAGACTCGTTTCTAATCCTTTGTAGCCCAATTTACTCTTTGCGGAATGTCTTAGACAGAGTAGGCATGTAGCAAACATTTCTGTGCTGAATTAACAAGGTTCTAAAAATTAATAAGCATAAATAAAATAAATGTTACTTTTTTTACCCAAAATTTTATTTGATAACTATTGATTGAGAAGTTAGTACAGTGTGTGTTTTTAAATGAAGATGATTTATGGCTATTGTCTAAGAAAGACAAAAAAAGAATTGTTTTCAGGATCGTTGGCTTGAGCACATCAGTGGCACTGTTGGACAATTCTTACTGAGTGTTAAGATGATTTATGTAACAGACCAAAGCTTTCCCCAGTAATACATTATAGTCTTAACCTATAAACCTTTGTTCATGCAGAGACTAAAGACTTGGAAAAATATCTAACTCTGAAAGTCTTCTTAAAGGAAATTAGAGATTGAATGGATGCTATTCAAAGCCTTTGGGGAAAATCACCTCTGCAATGCAATGTCTTAACTTCAGAAAGTGTATGGAGAAAATTTAGGGAGGCAGGGTTGTTTCTTTCTTTCTTTTTTTCTTTGCTAGATTTTTTGGCTTTCCTTTGACTTATTTGAATCCTTCAGCAAGAATGCTCAATAATAGAAGATGGAACATGTTTAAACATTGGCATTTTTTCTGTCCTTGACTTCCAGGAATTATGTTACAGAATAAAAATTAAGGCATCCTGTATATGTCTGATGGTAGTAGTATTTATTTATCTTTCAAATAAAGATCTATATGAGAACCATATTTTACAACACTATAACCATAGCCATATTTTTAGTTTTTGCATGACTACATGAGTCCATCACATAATTTAAAGATGTGTACAAGATGCTATCTTTTGAATTCTTCTGAGTTATGGGACTTCTTGTCACCCAAGATTGAGTACTGTGCATAATGATTGCAATATGTGGTCGGGACCCACAAAATATAGTGCCCCGCTGGTAGAGAATTAGATTTTGAAAAGAGAAGAAAAGACAAAAGCTGAAAGAAACTATTATTTGTTTCTGGTCAGCATGAATTGTCTCTCTAACTGGACGATATGAAAAATCTGAATTCTCTGCAGTCCAAAAAAAAAAAAAAAAAAGTCAGTGTAATTAACATTCCACTCGCAGATGCAATAATGTGGAATGGGAATACAAAATAAGGCCAGGCTGTAGTGAAGGAAATGTGGGCTGCAGACGGGGAAAATAATGTAAACAGGATACTCAGGGCATGGGCTGTGTAAAGCAGAGTGGTTCACAAAGAGAATACCTATGTAATTAAACAGGAAGCAAGTAGCTATGCAATTAAACAGGAAGTGAGTACCTATGCAATTAAACAGTCAGAAGAGTGAGACCTTGCAGAAGTCAGGTGAGAACTCTTTTTTTTCCTGTTGCACTGAAATGGGGGCTGGAGAAGGCTGCATACTTGGGATGCTGGCTTTAGTCAGATTGCTGAAAAGGCATTCAAGCCGATCAACCTAAAGCTCATCAGAAGGTTCCCCTGGAATTTCCCTAACCCTGGCCTTCGGTTATAGGGTTAGAATTAAAGATCTCTTTAGCAGTTTGCCTGTTTGTCAAAATTACCCTGGGAAGACCCCCACCACAAATCCAGGACACAGACAGGATGCTGGCATCCTGGCAAAGTATTGTTTGTGCATACTTAGCATGATCATTCTGGATCGGATCATACTTAGCATGATCACTCTGGATTGGAACTCAGCATTCATGGCCTGGATCAGAACTCAGCGGTCCCAAGCTGCATGGCTGCTGTGCTCCTTAAGGAGTGAGGTTGTTGACCTTTTCCCAGTGAGTCAACTGCAGCTCTTCAGCATCCTTTGCACACTCTGTGGGTTGATTTAAAACATGCAACTTAGGGATTGAGTAGATGGCTCAGTCGGTGAGATGCTTGCCATGCAAGCATGAGGATGTGAGTTCAATCCCCAGCAATTGCCCAGGCGTATATTCCTAGAGCTGGGAAGGTGGAGCCAGGAGAATAAGGGGGGCTCACTGGCTAAACAGTTTCTCTCAATACGTAAACTTTAAGTTCAGTGAAAGACCTTGTTTAAAAAAATAAGGCGGAGAGACTGGAGAGATGGCTCAGCAATTAAGAGCACTAGCTGTGCTAGTGGACCAGAGGACCCCCAGCAGTCCCTAACACCCACATGACAACTAACAGGCATCTGTAACTCCAGTTCCAGGGGATCTGATGCCCTCTTCTGGCCTCCTCTTGCAATGCTGGCAAATGATACAAGTTGCACAGACAAAAAAATAAAGCAGGCAAAACACCTATACCTGTAAACTAAAAATAATAACATTTTAAGGTTGGAAAGGATTAAGGAAGACACCCAACATTGTTCTCTGTCTGGCTTCTCCACATACACACATGCACCCTCCCACACACATGCACATGTTCACACAAATACATGCCTACACCACATACACACATATACCACCAGCACACACACACATACACACACATACAGGCACACACAGGCAAACACACATCCACATACACAATCATGCAAGCATGCACACATAAAAAAGATGTGAAATCTAATTCTGCTCAACTAAATATGAAACTTGATTTTGGCTATTTATGGAATAATTAAATATATTATGTATGAATGGGGTTCACTTTTCTCTACTATTGGGTCTTACCAATGGCAAATAAATAGAAATTCCTATATAATCTCATTGCGTTAACAAACTGTCTAGAAGTGTTTGTTCTTAAACATGACCATCCTGTCTCTCTCTCTCTCCCTCTCTCTCTCTCTCTCTCTCTCTCTCTCTCTCTCTCTCTCTCTATATATATATATATATATATATATATATATATATATATATATTTAACAACAACCCTTTATCAGGCACATTTTAGTTATAAAATAAGCTCAAAAAGAAATGAAAACTTGCTTTAGAAACCAAACTCCTAAGTGTTCTTAAGAGCCTAGATGCAGACTTGCCGGTTAGACTCTACAGCTGCCAGCCTTTCTGACATGCTGTGACCACTCTCGTTAGTCATTGAAGGAATCATTTCCATACTTGCAACCCATTCAACATCTATCTGCTTCTCGTCAGAGAATTTTGTGGCACTTTCTAAGTGAAATGTGCAAATCCCACCTTTTCAGGTTTTAAGAAAGAGTTGCAATAGTCATGGACTCCGTTATTTACAACTGTAAACGTACTCCCTTGAGGAGGATAATATTTTTAGATTGCTACTTCAACGCTTCCAACAATTCCCTTGGAGCCTGAATGACTTGACCTCAGGCTCCCTAGCTGTCACCCTAGGTTCCAACAGCTCTGAGGGCCAGCAGATCACAAACTCTGCATTATGAATCATTTGTGTAATTCTGGAATGGTAAGGAAGCTGCTTCTGGGCCAGGTCAGTTGTCACAAGACAATGCAGACTCCTCCTCTGCCCAGCTTCCCTTGGACTGTTGCACCCACCACTGTTCTCAGAGGACACTTTGGCCAGTGTGAAATGACTCTTACCCTCTGTGTTATGAACTGGCCAGGGTGGTCTTGGGAAAATAAGATAATCATTTAAGCCTGTGAAATAACTGCAATATACTCCATGCTTCATGCTTTCAAAGACTCAGGTTAGCATTCAGTCAGTCACTCACAAGTGCATGTTTTGGGCAATTCTAACAGGCACTTTCATATGGAATGAGAGTGAGTACTGAATCACACTTTACTGTGCTGTATCCCCCAATTGGGCAAACGGGATGTAAAATAAACCTCACTTATTAAACACATCACAAGTAAGGTTTGGAAAATCAGAGTACACCTGCCGTGTCATAGAAGCCAGAATGAGGAATTAGTCTGTCATTGAACTTTTTTAAGTTCTGGGACATTTTGATATTGAGACAATTGCCATGGTGCATTTATAAGGCATCAGTTACTCTCTATGGGCTTATTGCAAATAACCACATCATGACTTCCAATGTAAGGAACAGAAACTGCTAAATAACCTTAGGCTGTTAAAATTCTTGACCCACATAACTACACATTACCAGTTAAGTTGTGGAGTCTGTGGTTTCGGCATATAATTGCACGGATTAAATAACCTTAATGTGTAATTACATGAGAATAAACCACGTAGCTTAGCTAAATTGCAATACAATTGTTATCTGCAAATGTAAAGTGATACCAATTAAACCTTCCTTTAAAACACCACAAATTAAGATTTAACTACCAAAGAAACTCTAGAACGTAAAGTCCTGGTACACTCTGAGTGAAATATCCCTTAGTATTTTGAGAGGGTTAATGGCACTTCTGAAATTAAAACCATCTTTTGCCTTTACTTCTGTATTAGTTATGCCTTATTGAGGAAAGTTTCAAATCTGCACTGATTAAGGTCATTAAAGCTACGTAGCAAAAACTAACAATCTGCGCTGCTAGCAGAGAGGCAGGTTATGAATTCTTGTGCTTATGTGGAGTAAATATTTAATCTTAGTGGGTGGGCATTGTGGCAGGATTTGGCAATAATTTTCAAACTATGAAGTTTTGTGTAACGAAGGTATTTTGTATCATTCAACCTGATAAAATGGTACCAATTTGCCATAGCACTGAGAAATACTAGTCTCACATCTGCAAGGCCCTGGGATGGATCGCAACAAAGAGAGAAAGGAGGGAGGGGAGGGAAGAGATAAAAATGGCTTCTTTCATCTTCTAGTCATCTCATTTATATGAACAAAGTCAATCACTAAGCAACTTCTGGGTTCTGGTTTTTTCATCAGGAAGAGGAAAAATATTAGCTACACACACACACAGAGATAGTAATTATGAAGTTTGAATAAAGATAAGATAGTGAAAGGGCCCTTCACAGCACTTCATATGAAGTAGGAGTAGCTAAGCTCGCATTCTCTTCTACTTCTCCATTGGGCCCTTTTTACCTTATATAGAGAACTACAGAGAACTGCCAGCTGGGGTCTGTATACCCAGGGGAATCAAACTTGAATTTTGACACAGGTCACTAACATGTTTTTCAGAGAAAAAAGTTACACTTTTAATAAAAAATCTTGGTAAAGGGTGACTGAACTTTTAGAGCTAGTGACTTTTTTAGCAGAGTGTTGGGTATTTAAGAAAGAATTATCTTTGAGGAGGATGCAAATCTTCCCTTCATGGACTTCAGGTGATACCTACACACTCTTCTCCGTGAGCACCTCCAGATGTTCCAAGAAGCTCTACATTTAATCGTGCCACTCAACAGCACCTAAACAAATATATCAGAACTTGTACAACATTTTGCAAGTGCAAGTTGAAGATTTTCTTTCCGTTAGACAAATAGACGCCATCTGGAAAAAATAACCCCAGGCATTTGGACAGGGAGGCACAAAGCTTATTGGCTGAACACCCAATGAACATCGAACACTACTTTCTTTGGCTCCTACGCTTGCCTACTCATTTCAAATCGTGCACACTGAAGCAGGCACTGTACAGTTAGACAAGAGAATCTTTGTTACCCGTGCGCACAAACATTGAAGGCCCCTGGAATTTGAAAGATTGACTTGCAAGAATTATCTGGGCCAAAAATGTTTCTTTTCATATTATGACACCTGTTTAACAAAAATCAGTTCTCTCTAACTCTGTGTACTGATGTTAATCGCTAACAGTGTTTATCCAGTTCTTCCTAATATTTTCGACTTTTACCATCGTCCCTTCTTAAGTGAGCTTGTCTTCCTGTTGTCTTTCTTTCCTTCTAGCCTTTATCTTCCTAGTCTCAAGCTAGTTTATGGAAGCAAAGCTTCTGATGTGTTAACGCTATTTATCTTACTGATTAACTTCATCTTGAAGTTAGTATTATATAATATTAATATTTTAGTGTCTTTCACCTTGGAAGGGACTGAATTTAAATAGTTGTAGTATTATCAGCCTTTATGAGGAAAATCAAATAAACGTTCACAGAAGTCATGAAAGCAATCTTCACTTTTATTGTGACGATAAAATGTTAATGGTAAAATTAGCATCTAATGGTATTTTAAAACCAGACCAAACTTTGAGAGAACACACCCTTAGGCACAGGCTTAACTTACTTCTTAACTAATAACTTTTTTTTTTTTTTTTTTATAAACAGTTAGGTTTTTCAAACCAAAAAACAACTGGCTCAGCCTTCTGGAATTCAGTTTTACTACTTCCCATAATCTTAACAGCAGGGAGTCCTATGAAAAATTTCTGATCAAACAATTTTATAAATTGCCTTCCTTCCTCACAATTCTCATGAAAAAAGAAAAAGGTATTCAGCTAGATTAATACTCTAGAAAATTTTTAATGGGATCTTTGAAATCTGCTTGAGTTCTGCTTCCTGGGAAAACAAAGCCATGTAATGGAGACAGGCTTTCTACCAAAGCAGGTGTCTCACAGGCGTGTTTCTTCCATACATAAGAGATGAAGCACTGGGGTGATCCCAGTGTTTGAATGTCCTGGCCAAATCTGTAATGCTGCTGGGAGGTATGTACATATGGCCATTGTGGACCTGCGCTTGGCAATGGCAACAAGGGGCACACTAATCACCAGTTGTGTCACTCCTGTCTTTTCAGTCCTATCCTGGCCCGAGTCTGGAAAGTGAAGACTTCAACATTCCACCCATCACACCTCCCTCCCTCCCTGACCACTCTCTGGTGCACCTGAGCGAGGTAGAGTCTGGGTACCACTCTCTGTGTCACCCCATGAACCACAATGGCCTGCTCCCGTTCCATCCACAAAACATGGACCTGCCAGAGATCACCGTGTCCAACATGCTGGGCCAGGATGGCACACTGCTCTCCAACTCCATCTCTGTGGTAAGGATGGGCTTGTCTGATTGTGGTGGGCTTGGAAGTCACAGGAAAGGCAAGGGACAGCGCCATGCAAGGGACTTTCCATTGTGTTAATGGCCTTCTAAACCCTGGGAAAGGCTTTAGCTATTGCAGTGGTCTCTGTAGATCTTTTAAGTTCCTGAAGCCATTTTTTGTTTCTATTTAAATCAAGGGAAACTCAGTGAATTACTCTGTGATCATTCACATATGTCAAAGTACTAAATACTGTCAATTGCTCCGTTATGATAAACAGCCATTTTGTCAGATTTCAGATAAAAGGTAACTATTGATGATATTGCTTCTGGAGTCATGTCAGGTTCCTCCCCACAAATAATAACCCTGCATCTTCTGACCTCTTCCACCAGCCTCCATTTTTGTCATTTGCTCTCTGGAATTCTTCAACTGTATTTTGTAGGGTAGCAAGAAAACAGGTTTTTGTCTCTGTTTTAGAAGTAGAATTCTGTTGATTGAAATGATTTCCATTAGTCTGTGGGACATTCTGTCACTTGACATAAAACTTATTCCATAGAAAATTAGCAGAAGGCCAAGTTCCCAGGCCGTCCTGACACAGTCAGGGATTCTGTACTTCTACTGAGCATACTGTAATTGAGAAACACTGGCTTATCAAAAAAAAAAAAAAAATTAACCATTCTGGTTTTTAATGTCATCTACAAACCTAATTTTGGTCTATACTCCAAGATGTGGGAACAGAGGTCAGTGGCGCACAGCCTAGGATGGACTTCTGACCACAGCAGCAAGTGTACATCACAGGCTAACACCAACCTTTCATTCACGACGGTTGGCATTTCCTGTTCAGCCAGTTTACAGACCAACCGTTGTCACTCTCCTGTCACGGAACAGCGCTGCTGCAGGTTCACGGGAACAAACTGATGAGCTTCTTCCTGAGTTCTGAAGCAGTGTTCCTATCAGCACAACGTGTGCAGACAAGAGATTTTCTGGTTAACGTGAGTGTAAGGGGATTGGGATGGATGAGAGGAGAGGACAGTCACCAGAAACCCCAACATGGCTACTTTGCAAGACAAAATGCTAACACTCCCCCATGGGTAAAACTCCTCATACAGATGACCTCGTCCTCTGTATGTGAGGCCAAGAGGAGAAAATCTCATCTGTAGTTCTATCAGGGTCAGAAGCAGAGCCTTCGCCATGCTATCTAGATTATCTTCCTCCTAAGAGTCAAGTTGAATACTTTAAAACGCACGCTAATCTGTAAACCTGCAAAAAATGCTGTGTCACAACATCATCTTCTTTTTAAAATTTTATGTGTATGTATGTATGTATTTATGTTGATGAGTATGGGTGTTTCCTGCATGTGTGTTTTTGCATCATGGGTGTGAAGTGCCTGAGGGGGTCAGAAGAGGGCATCAAGTCCCCTGGACCTGGAGTCACAAAAGCATTATTTTTTATTTCTTTCTTGTTTGTTTTTTTTTTCTTTATTTTTATGATCTTGACATTGAAGAAGCCTTGTGTACCTGGTGGCCACCATCTTACACAGTTTAGATCTAGTAGATGATTTTAAGTCTATATTAAGTCTGCATTTTTCAAGCCAGTATCATTATAGAAAAAGTAGATGTTGAGATGGAATTTGTTGCCCTGTGTCTTTCTGGGTGGGTTCTAAGACCCTAAGTAGCTGGTAAGAGCTCAGAACATTTGCAGATTCTCAGTGAGGAACTTGCTGTGGGTTGTGAAAATCCTGTGACTGGAAGCCACATGGGGACATTTGGATATAGAATCAACTAGCTCCACCTGTATTTTCCAGAAACTTTTCAATGTAACACATAGAACCTATTACACTTAGAATTAAGATCCCATCTTAGTGTCAGTGATTTCCCATTAGAGCTTTAGTATTTGAATGAATTAAAAAGATGAAAACACTTTAGTCCTTAGTTAGAAGATGTATATATTTTAGATATTGTGATGCTTACTATAAATACATTATTATATTTTATGCATAATGCTGTTTGATATAGGTTGTAATACATAATGTTTAGTGAAATTTCTGTCTTAAAGTTAAATTTTTTTATACGTATTTTGTTTCCTATTCCTGCTGGCAACAGAACTGTCACTCTTGCTGATAATAAGAGTTTCCTGCAAGCATTCAACATGTCAGATGCAAAACATTTGGTCAGTAGCTAAAAATCTGCATCTGTATGAAGTACTAGTAACCCAGTTACAAATGAGAATGGAGGCTCAGAGTACTTCCATGATTGCTCGGTGGCTCAGCCAGTAAGCATTCTAGTTTCATTTTCTGGGAAAATGAGGACAGTAACAGGCCTTACCTCGTGGGGCTAAAGGAGTTTGACAAATTGCTGAGACACATTGCTGGCACATAGGATGCGCTATGCAAGCGTTGGTTAGACAAAACAGTTTTCCCAAGCCCGTGCCTGTGTGAAGTTAAAATGCATGAGAGGGAAGACTTTCCAAAGAATCATTTATTTATACGTTGATCCTTTAATCCTCTTCACATCTGTCAAAAACACAGCAGCAACCCTGCTATTAACTAAAGAAGTCTTTTCCTTGCTTGGAGTGCCCTTGTATATCACCGTGACTAATATTGTTCCCTCTGAGTTGGATAGCCTTGGTTCAAGTCCTGCCACCTATCTGCTGTGTAACTATGAGTCACTTAAATCACCTTTCTGTGCTCTAGTGTCCTCGCCTATCACGTGGATAGCTGTGTATGGAAGACCAGGCCTGTAGTCCTGGGTACTTCTGAGGCTGATAAAGGAGACTGGCTTACATCCAACAATTTGGGGCCAGCCATGCAGTGGCACCACCTCTTTTAAAATAATAAACATAAAATTAGAAGGACACGATGCAGTATTGAATCCCACAACGTGATGAGACTTAAGATAGATAATATTCATTAAATGACACCTGATTCACAGTAGGGTTAAGTCTTTTCTACTAGAGTGTCTTTCAGATTTTCCACCAGAGTAGAAAATGTGTAATGCCTTCTACAATTTACCAAAAGCCTGAACAGTATGCAGCACACACAAGGTGAGGTTCAGCTTTCCAAAATTTTCCCCTATTTATTTATTTATCGAAAATTCTTGCCTGTTCCATTTTATGGTCAGCTGGGACTCCTTTCCCAGTAGTTATTCAGAGCTCTGGCAACAGCTTGGATTTTGGCACTCCTGAAAAGATTACATATTCTTAAAGTCTCTCTGTTCCAAGAACAGGCCATAAAGCAGGTAGAATTTCTGTAGTACACACTGGTGGGGGGGTGCCAATTAGCTCTTATTCTCCAGGTTCAAATTCAACAGCCATTCATGACCCAATATGCAAGAGCTCCAATTTCTGAAAACTCCCCTGAGTTGTTTTGATAGTGGGGAGCTGATTTGTCTGCACTTCCTGAGAAGTGGAGTCTGGTTAGAAATGCAGTTGGAATGAGAGAGCCAGATAGAGCGTGTTAACAACCAGCAAGCCCTATGTGCTGTGTACACCAGCAGGGTTGGATTTGCTCAGCAGCACATGCTCAGCTCCCTAGAGCCTCGAAGGACAACAGTAAGGCAATAAGGCAGAGTTGTCGTGGCTTTTCTCTTAGGTACATTTCTTATAAAAGCATCCTTGTACAAGAGATCCTCTCTCCAAGGCAGAAACCCACAGCAGGCTGATTGACAACTCTGATCCTTTCCAGGCTGACAGTTTCCCGATTCCTTCTGCAGCCATACACCCCCTTGTCCAGACTCCGAGATTCACTAGACTTGTCATCTTAGTTAGTTACTAAGTTGTTGGTTTTTTCCTTGTTGTTGTGACAGAATATCTGGCAAACACAATATAAGTAGGGGAAAGTTTATTTTGGTTCACAGTTTGAGAACACAGTCCATCATGGTGAAAAAGATCTAGCCCTAGAAACAGGAAGGTCACATTGTATTAAGTCAGGAAACAGGGAGACATGGATGTGGATACTCAGCTGTGTTCTCCTTTTAATTCAGTCCAGGACCTCAGCCAATGGACCGATGCCACTTACATTTGGGGGTAGGGGGGTGTGGGGCTCCCACCTCAGTTAGCTCAGTCCGGAAGCTCCATCACAGATACACCTAGGGGTTTGCCTCCTAGAAGATTCTAGATTCTGTAGCGTTCTGACAATCAGGATTAAACACCACAGTTACTTAATAACTTCTCTTTACTGTTACTCCTTCCCTCTCTTGCTGGTCTTCTGACAGGGTCTTCCACTGTAGCCCAGGCTGGTGTTGAACTTCAGTGGTGTGCACCATTGTACCTGGCCACTTTTTTAAAAATTTTTTGCTGTGGCTTTGGCCATCTCAGTGTTTTAAGTGTTCCCTTCAATGGTCAATCAGTTATAAAGACATTTGAACAGCGGCAATGTCACTTCACCATGACAAAGGCAGTGATAGGAGAGATGGCTCAGTGGTTAAGAGCACTGGTTGCTTTTCCAGAGAATCAAGGTTTGATCCCCAGAACTCACATGGTAGATCAAAACTGTAAGTATAGTTTCCAGGGGATCCAACGCCCTCTTATGGGTTCTGTGGGCACTGCATGCATGTGGTACAATGCATGCAGGAAAAATCCCAACACACACAAAATCCTCTTTTTATATTTTTAAGAAGGAAGTGATGTTGCTTTGTATGGATAGATGAGGTTTCCATGTTGTTAAAAAAGAAACTAGGAAACTATTTCGGAAGAAATAAAAATAAGAATATGCCTTTAGTAAATATTCATGAATTCAGAAAAATCCTTTGATTTCTGCAAATTAAAATCAAGCGTCCCTCTTTTGCTCCTCACCCTGATAACAGTCACTGCTGAGCTTAATCATGGATTGGTAGGAGGGAAAAAAATGCAACCTTGTATAAGTCATCCAAGCTGCTGGCCTGGCCTATATGTGGCGATTGCTTGTTCTTTGTGCAGCCAACAGAAGCTCTTTCATACAAAGAAAAACCGTGCGAAGTTTTCAAATGGCCTCACAGAAAGGATTCATTTAGAAGCCTGGCTTTTGTCGAGTGTAGTTTCTAATGGCACATTATAGAAAATTTACAATGAGAAAGGCAACAAAGGAGATTTCAGTTTCTTTGAATGCTTCAAATTTTCAGTTCTGGAGTTTAAAATGGAAAAAAAAAAGATGTTAAAAGGCAATAAAATTGGGGGGTTTATTTCCCAAATGCCTTCTTTTTTCCAGGCAACAAAAGCCAGCATAATGTATATACTCAGATTTATTGTCATTTGTAGTGTGCAGACATGGCACGCTTTGCATTCAAAGGCCACTGTTCAACTGTTTTGACAACCATCACTTCAGTAGGTACCATACAGGACTCAGGAAACGGAAGCAAGCGCTCTCCCCCAGGCCCATGGGGAGTGCTGTGCATCACGGGGCTCAGATGCATGAGAACAGCATGAGTTTCTAATATGTGCCATTATGGGAAGGACCGCTGACGTATTGAATAATTCAGCTTTCAAAGTCAGGCAGAAAATGTGATTACAGACAATTTGATTGTTCTTTTTTAAAAAAAATAAAATAAATATTTTCAGAAACCTTGAGGTATTTTCTTTCATGGAATGCATAATGTATGTAACAGTGAGTGGGGCTGAAGACCTTTCAGGACACGATGGGGCTGATGGTGTCACCCCATGTCCATGTGGGATAATGGCTGCGTCTGTTTAAAGTGGAGGGGATGTCACAGAGGCTTGTTTCATTCCCTAAACAAATATGGAAAGGGTAATAAAAAAGAAATGATGTTGCCCACAACGGCAAGAGGAGAAGCATACAGATAATTATTTAGAATTATGCCATAATTTGTCAAAAATTATTAATTACAGTATGTCCACACACTCACAAACTTTCCTCTTTGAGTATCATAGAACAGGGAGCAGTCTCCTAAACTACTTTAGGACCATAACAAAAATGGCTGCCTTTTTGTTCCTATATTTGACCACCTTAAGGAATGAGTGGGGTTGGCTTATCGTTTTTTTGTTTGTTTTTGTGTTTGATAAATTCCTAATAAGACCCAAATTAAATGTGTTTGTGGTTGAATGTTGAGCTCTATGCCCTTTCTCTGTTCCAAGCAGACTGCTTTGAATGTGGTATTGATAAGCAATTCTATGGCCTCGGTATGTTCATGATTTGGGCTATCTTTTAGTTTTATGATAAAACATACCAAACTGGAGCTGTCATTAATAGTGTCCAGAAAGGAGCCAATTTAGAAATAATACTTCCCTTTGGACACCAAGCAGTTTAAGTCAAAATTCACTGAGATATAGGCTTCAAACATTTTCTTCATGTCTAGAACTCACATTGATCTACATTTCACTCAAACGCAGTAGAAGTAAAAAAAAAATAAAAATAAAAAATAAATAAATAAATAAAACTGTAAAGTCAGTTCCTAGATCTACTGGGAACCAATGTGGAGAGCACTCTGCTTAGCCTGTATAGTTTGAGCAGCCATAAACCTAAACCAGTTGAGATATGTGGTTTCCTACCCAAGAGCCAAGATTCCACAGCTTTCCTTGGTAGCCTGTTTGTGTTTGATTAACCTTGTAACACTAAGTTAAATTGCAGTAAGAGATTTAGAGTCCTTCCAGGAGGTACCTATTAAAGTTAACCCCAAATCTCTCATGTTCTGTGGGCTCCCTCCATCTGAATGCTTGGAGAGCAGGTGAATCCAGGGATTTGACACTTATTGAGTCTCTATAGCAGTTGAGTTTCAGCTAGGTCAAGTAAGCACGGTTTCTTGAACTTTTCCTCAAAGGCCATTGTTTTTCAACCTGTAAATAAAATTAGCTTCTTTTCTAAATTATTATTTCTTTTTTAATATTTATAATCCTAAAGAATGTTGATCACAATGGGAGGCGGAGTTACTGAGATTATAGAATAATTGCTGAAGTGTTAAAATTGTTCTCTTTCTTCTCGTGGATTTTCTACGGGATCTTTAAGAGCATCATTGATTGCTGATATTTTAACTTTTGATTCATCCATCGCACTTATTTGCAATGTCTTTTTGCAGCCTTGGTATCTGGCCAGCAATTTCCCATCTTGTGTTTGTATAACTCATTTTGCATCCTAAAGGGAAACATCTGTGAAGGCCATCATAGGGTTGCTCTTCAAGGAATCACCCCCCTACACACACACCCCACCCCCATTGGGCATCCATTAGTTAAATAGCCCTTAGCAAATAAAGAGAAAAAAAATGGAGTTGCAGAATTACTGTGGACAAACAGACTACTAAGTAGGCTCCTAAAAAGGAATTGCCAGGTTGGAGCCAAGCTTTCACCCTGGAACCTTGAAGTTGTTAGTAAAATGCTTTCCAAGGTGGCGTTACAGTATTTGGGATCTCAAATAGGTAAGAACAAGAAATGGAGAACAGAACACTGAGGCTGACATGTGATAGAACTTGTACACAGCTGATTTAAGACCCTAGGTTCAAACCCCGGCATGTGCATGTACACACACACACACACACACACACACACACTACAAAAGCGAAGATCAAAATTTGAGAACCCTACTAGAGTCCGCAGTGCTATGTGTGAAGGCTCTGTGTGAATATGTAGTTCTGTTTGTAGTACTGCTTCTAGAACTGGGCTCCTGACCTTTTGCTTGCTCAGTGTTCCTGGTCCAAGAAATGTCCCTTCTCTAGCCCTCATACACAGTAACAGTACAAGTCAGTGATCTATAGCCCTCTTGCATCACAAATGGCGTTCTCTGAGTTCGTTACATTGCTAAGAAAATCTCAGGGCACACCCTGCCCTTGGCCCCCTGTGGAATGGACCCAGCCATATCAATCACTAATCAAGAAAAAGCCTACAGGCTTGTCTACAGTCCAATTTGGTGGAGGCATTTTCTTAATTGAGAGTTTTCTTCCCAAACGACTCTAGTTTGTGTCAAGTTGACAAACAAGCAGATAACAGCAGAAGCCTAGCCAGCTCAACACACAACTATTTCTGGCCAAGTGTATGAATGAACCCAAAGGCTCCCATTGAAAGGCTGTTTCCCCAGCTGCCTACAGGCCTGTTACTGCTTTTTGTGAGGTTCCAGATGTGGTCTTTTCCTCAGTACCCATTTGGGAACTATATCTAAGAGGCAATTCAGTCTTTTAAAATGATACAAATATTCCTTTTGTTTGTTTGTTTTATTCTGTAGGCCAGGCTGGCCTCGAACTCAGATTCTCCTACCTCAGCTCTCCAAGCAATGAGATTATAGGCAAGTGTCCTTGTGCTTAACTCGAATAGTCCAGTTTCTAAAAGCACATAATAGCGTGTATCATGGGTTCTAAATGGATTTAATTAAACAAGCTTCAGCCCCAAACATAAACTCAGCTTTGTAGTCCTAATCAGTTACAGCCAGTTATCCTAACTCAATACCACAACTAAATTGTTGCATTCATCAATTAATTACAGTGTATATTGATCTGCCTTTTTAGATGAATTTTTTTTTTCTGAGGAGAGGTATTCTTATGAAGATATATTATCTACAAAATTATGACTTCTAAAGGAACTGATTTCTGCTGGGTTCTCCCAACGTCTCAGACGAGAGAAAGAGAGAGAGAGAGATGGGGGTGGGGGTGTAGAGAATGAGTATTTTCTAAATAATTGCCTGTATGGCCAATGTTGACTATCGCTTTATTTCAAAATGATTCTTCCTCTGACTTAACCATTTGCTTGGATTGTTCAAGTAGATTATTAACATTAAAACATTGCATTATAAACCCATTTTGTCATGGAGTCGTGGAAGAATTGTTCTCAAATGCGTTTCGGGAGAACAATGAAAAAGTCTCATTTCGAAACACCACTTGCTTCATTGTTCATCGACTATTCTTATCCAGAGCACAAGGAAGTATTTTAAGAGCAAGTTTGGTTCTATTACATTTTTCTTTTTTTTTTTTCACTTTAATTTATTTTTCTTCTAGTTTGAAACTTACAAGCTCTCTGATGTGGACATGGAGTTACTCGTAGGAACATAGTAATCTTTGTCTTGGTGTTGACCATGTATATTCTAACTCTGCCTGCAGCGGTACACTCTGCATAGGAGAAAAGAGCTGCGGGGTTTGGACATTTGTGTGAATCACTAAGATATTAGATTTGACTCTCTTGTTTTGGATCCTTTAAACTGTTACAGCTATCATAACCACCCAGAGAACAGAATTTTTCCTTTACCTAATAAATATATTGAACATGCAGATAACCGTGTAATCATAAAATTGGTAGTTGAACATCTCTGAGTTTAATCATTGTACAAATTCCCCAGGGAAATAGAAGTACTATTTAAACAGAAAATACTGAACTCCATTTTACAATTCCGGTTAACATTCTGGTTTTGATAAGCAAGAAACATGTTATATTTGAAAAACATTATTCTTCAACATTTCAGGGCATTTTGTTTTCTGTAGTAACAAACCCTCATAATCTTTAATAAAAAATTATCCAACCCTGAAAACATATTACACTATGAAAAACTCTCATATCTTGTATTTCAATGGTCTATCTAATCACATTCTCTACTAAACAGCAGACATGACTAATGGTTTGCCAAATTGAGATAGTTCCATCCTTCTTACACTGAAACTTGTAATTTCTGTGAATGAAATAACTCCGTAGTTCCCTAGACGGTGGTTTCTTAATAGTTCTTTCTAAAAACTCTATTCTGCTAAGGCTACCAAAAATTAAACCAAGCAGGCTTAGAGGTGCAGGCCTAGAACTCCCAACACGATTCAAATGGCCGAGGCAGGAGTATTACAAATGTTAGGACTATCTAGCTGAAGACTTAGCTGAAAGTAAAAAAAAAGAAAGTGCCGGATACATAGTCAGTGGTAAAATATTTGTCGAGAAGAAGTGCGGACCTGGGATTAATCCCATCGCAGCCCTTTTTAAAACACACAGTAGTATCTCCGTCAAATCCCGCGCCTCAAGGGTCAGGGAACCCTACAGAAGAGGAGGCAGAAAGGGTGTAAGAGCCAGAGGGGATGGAGGGCACCAAGGAAGCAAGGCTCTCTAAACCGACAGGATCAACGCACGTATGAACTCACAGAGACTGAGGCAGCATGCACAGGGTACAAGGGTCTCCAAGAGATGGGGTCCTAGAGCTGAAGGGAGAAGTGGATACATGCCTCCGTTCCTAACCCAGAATCTCTGATGTAATCCCAAGTGATAATCACGTGCAACAGAAAATGTAGTTTTCTTCAAGGAAGTCTCACCATAGAAACAAACTGCTCCGGAGGGTAGGCTGCACGAACGCAGTGGATGGCCCGCAGAAAACAAACCAAACGCCGTCTTTGGAGATCCCTTATCTTATAATGTTGTGTGAGGCTTTTTCTTTTCTTTTTTTCTTTAAATCATATCTTTTTTAAAAAATACATATTTTTTCTCTTTTTTTTTAATCCTACAGTTTGTTTGCATATATATTGTTGCTTCTGGCTTTGTGTTTTTTACTGTATCTGTTTTCTGTGCCTTTTCTTGGGCTCTTTTCCTTTTGTTTGTCTGTTTTGTCCTACTCCAACGTCTTCGTTTTTGCTTCACCCCATTTTATTTTGTTTCTGTTCATTTTTTGCTTTATTTTGTTATTAGCCCTTTGAAGCCTGCCTGTTTTCTAATGAGAGACAGGAAGGGAGGGCTGTGAAGGAGCCGGAGCAGGAGAGGGAGGGGAACCGTAATCAGAATATATTATATGAAAAGAATATCTTTTCAATAAAGGAACAGAAGGGACATGACTGGGTGGGGTCTGAGGGCAGGAGGAGAATAGCAGGGTCCACATAATCTGCTCTGGGAAAAGGGAAAATGAGGAGACTCCACGGAAGAGGAGGAGATAAACACAGAGAAAGGAGAGGAGAGTAAAGCAACAGCAAGGATGTCCTAAAAAGCCGCGAGGTCCCACACTACTAATGATTTTCAAAAATAAAAATAAAAAAACTCCCAGCAAAACTTTTAGCATTTTGAAGCTATCATTTTAATTATTATGTATATACAATATATTAATTATGTGTATTACCTATATATTAACTACATATAATTGACAATACATAATTAAGTACACACATATTCGCATATATATATGTATTCATGTATATATGCGCATATGTGTATATGAACATATATGTTTATATATGTGTGTGCGGTTAAGAATTAACAAATAAGGGAAGGAGAATTATCAGGGTAATCAGGCTACTGTGGCATGGCCAGCAATAGCCACGTTGCCTTTGATTGACACCTCCTTGTTCTCTGCACTGTTTTCTCAGCACCCTGCCAGCTTTGCTCTCCCCATAGCAACCTCCTTGCTGATTACAGCCGCACCTGAGGCTGGACCGGCAAACGGCAGGACTTCTTCTGTGAAGCCATGGTTCACTGCAGCATTTCTTCCCTTCATCAGATGTTCTGCGATGTCTTAATTTTGCCTTAGATCTGCTAGGTACTGTATGTAGCATATGTTAAAATCCAGCAGATGACAATTCACTTGGGAGGGTAAGGGTTATGCACATAAAACATGGAGAAAATACGAAGCTACAGGAGATCAAATGAGGCTGAGCACACTTTAAGTTAGCACTGGTGTCTTGTCTAGCACCTGCTGAATGCTGCCAATGCCTGCAGAGTCACTAGAAGCAGTTTGAATTCATCAGTAAAGATGGCCTACGAGCCTACATTGTAACCCTGTCTAGCCTCTCATTACAGTGTTTTAGCCTGGGCAGGCAATTTCTCCTGCCCATGCCTCAGTTTCCCCTTCAGGAGTTAAGCTTGAGTGGGTATGTATGTGAAGCTCTGGAAGCAGCATCAGACAAAGAGCAAACTTAAGTCAGTGGCTTTATTGCCTGTCCCTGGGCACCATCATCAAGCTAGGTTTTTCTTACACTTCCTCTCATTCTTCTTGGAGTAATTGGTCTCCATGTTCCATGGGACATTTTGTGACCTGGTCAGCCCACTCTTTTGAGACATGTCCTCTTGTCACATGTTATAGTTTACACCTTGAATGTCCCACAAATACTCACCTGTTAAGGGTTTGTTGACCAGCCTACGGAACACTTAGGAAGCTGTGGAGTCTTCGAGAGGTGAGACTTTGTGGAAGGAAATTAGGTTCTGGGGACATAGCCTTGGAGGCGGACATTGGGATCCTAATATCCTGCTTCCTCTCACAGCCACCACCCTAAGGAGAGCTGTTTTCTTTGCTGCACTGTCCCCAAAATTCTCAACCACAGGCATAAAGGCAATATGACCAAACAACTAGGAGCCAAAATAAGCTTTCCCCATTTTTAAGTTGATACTTCTGCTATTTGTTTATGACAAGATGGACAGTTACGTGGCTAACACAGCAAGTCTGGTCATATGTGAGTCTGCAGGTTCCTCATTAATTCCCTCACAGTTACTGCAGATAGATAATATGAACCTTATCCTGCCCCAGGGGAGCAGGTAGCATATCCTGGGCGGGGCAGTTGGACAGGTGCTTATGTCCTCAGCATGTATAACATATCAGAGCCTGGGCTTCACATGGGGTAGCAGTGTAACGGGTTTGCATTGAGTCTTGAGGAAGGAGTCCTGATGAAGTTGGTGCTCTGGCTGCTCAGGCTAAGTTAACCATGCCAACCCACGTGCCACACATAGTTCTGTCCTCATATACTTGTTCTTTAAATAAACTCCCATTCTTTTTACATTGCTAAGATAATGAGTGTGTAGGAAGAGTGATCCAATACTCCAGTGAGACAAAAGGATGCACTTGGAGTTCTGCCTGGGGACTTGGGGAAATCACATGATTTCTCCGAATCTTAATTCCTCTATCTGTACAGGAAGTGCGGGAGGTGTGACAACAATAATATTCAGGCTGCTTTGTGGCTATGGGGATTGAGACATGAGAACAGGATCTCTGATACTTCAGGGCTTAGGCAAGCTCTGTCTACCATGTACAATGCGTTAACGTTACAGCTGGGGACACTGACCACACACCCACTGACAAATTTTCCAAGTCTTCTCCAGGGAAGACAGTGTCATCTCCAATAGCAGCAGACTCTGCTCACAGGCAAGGTCTCCTGTGGCTATGCCTCAAGCCCAGGAGTTGGGTTGGCGCCCTGTGCCACACATCTATTTTTGACCAACCTTGAGGGATTACTCCCCATCCATCCATTACTATAAGAAATTTAATAAAGTACAAAATGCATCTAAATTTTTTTCAGAAGCAAAAAGGAGGGAACTCGAGGCAACTTGCCTATAATTCTGTTGCTTCTCTCTGATATGTCCCCACCAATTAGAATTTTTTCCTCAAAAACTCAAATACTGTGTGCAACAGGGAATTGATAAAAAGCTAAAGAAATAATGTTCTGTAAATGACCTTTGACCAAATATTCTTCATTTCTTTCCAATAATATTGTGACTGTACTCTTAAAAGCAAGCATTTCCCAAGTGCTCAGGACATCCCTGATATGCTCTGAACTTTGGACGAGAATGGAGCAGCAGTCCCCATAAGATGACCAGGCAAATGGGTGCTAGCCTCCTCCTCTCTGAGCCTAACATATGCCCCACTCCAGCACAGTGCCATTGAGCTCTCACAAAACAGAAGCTAGGACTTGCCAAGTCCATGCTTGGTTATTTTAGAAGACAAACTCTAGGGCATGTCAGATTTTGTGAGATTTTCACAATAATTGAAATCAAGGTCAACCCAAACACTTAGCAGCCTGTGTGAGTCTCCTCTGTAGGATCTAGTCTGTGATGGACCCAGCAGGTGATAAAATGGACTAAGATGCTTCTGTTCATATCACAATTCCAGTGTTGGAAAAAGGATACGGAATCTTTGCTGACTCAGAACAGCTAGTATAGTTAGGCACAGTGACAATTCACTTGGGAAGATGAGGCTTACATATAAGACATGATGAAAATGTAGGACCCCGGGAGATCAAATCCTCAAATACGGAGGAACACACTTTAAATTATGAGAGGAGTCTTGTCAGCACCTGCTGAATGCCACTAATGGCATGTGCCAATTACAGTGGCATGTACCTGTAATCTCAGCATATGGAAGGTAAACAGGAGAACTTCTGTGAGCCAGTGTGGGCTGCAGAGTGGGACCCTGTTCCATAAACAATAAAATTAAAGTTGAAAGACAGTCTAATGCACAGCAAAAATGACAAAGCGGTTCCAGGTGCCATGGAAACTATGGAAAATCTACTTCTCAAAAGTAACTTAAAAGATACATTTCAGCGGGGATGCAGAGATTGCTCCAAGGTTAACATCATTTTTCACCAAGCCTGATGACCAGAGCTCAGTCCCAAGAGCACACATGATAGGCGAGAACTGGCTCCTACATGCTTTCCTCTGACCTCCGCATTCATGCCATGCCATGCACAGGCTCCCACACCCAAGACACACACACACACACACACACACACACACACACACACACACACACAAGGGCAAGGGAAGGAGAGAGAAGGGGGAAAGAGAGAAGATATATAGATAGACACACAGACAGACATAGATGATAGATAGATGATAGGTAGGTAGATAGATAGATAGATAGATAGATAGATAGATAGATAGATAGATAGATAGACAGATATAGATGATAGATACTTTTTTTAAACCTATAATACAGATCCAAATGTTCTCATAATTCAAAAGAATGCTGATGAGACTCTATGCCTGAAAGTGTAGGGTCCCCAACATAATACAATGTTGCATGCTGTGCTACAGTGTCATCAGAGGCCCAGTGTTGAAGCCTGTGCCCCATCTGGTGGTCCTATTGGGAAGTGGAGAGCCTTATGTGGTGGGGCATGGCAGAAGGGAGATAGGTCATTGGGATCTTGTGCTTGAAGGGGGTAAGAGGAAGCTCATAGCATCCTGACTCTCTCCTCTGCTTCCCCCCTTAAGATGATCAGACACACCCCACTGTGAGCTCCCACTGTGCTGCAGTGTCATCTCAGGCCCAGAGGCAGTGGAGGGAGCCAAACAGTCATGGATTGAAACCTCTAAAACCACTAGCCAAAAATAAAACCACCCTCACTTTAAGTTGATAATCTGAGGCATTTTCTGGCAAGCAGTGTCAAAAATACCAACCTCTATGCCAGGAGCTTAGAAACATGAACCCACCCTGGGTCCAGAATCTGGAGCAAGGCATCTTTGCAAGGTGGCAAGATGCTGGACATTAGTGGGGATTAAATGAGATTATACCTAGTAATTTATAAATGTGAAGATGTATAATAGCTGAAATCTTTAAACTATACATATAAGAGTATATGAAGTACACTGAAGTAATGCACACAGTAAAGGCTTTTTAATCATATTTATTGGAAATTTTGGTGTTTTTAATTTAAAAGTTGACAGATTCAAATTTTCTGAACACCTGAATGATTCAAGACTATTGAGTGCAACATCTGGATTAAATATGAATTCTCTTCTGCCAACCATTGGAAGCTTAGGTGGGAACAGGAAGGAGCCGCCCAGGTTGCATGGGGATGCTTCTTTGAAATTTTATTGCTCCAACAGAGTAGACGTCCTGGGCCTACACATTGTCTTACATCCTAGAACGAGCTTATAGAAAGAAAAAAAAAAAAGATGTAAAAAGTAGAACTAGTCCAAAAACACAGAGAGAGTAAGCAAAAAGAAAATAACTCCAGTGCTTTCCTGAATAGTTCAGAAGGAAAAAAAACAAAAAAACAAAAACAAAAAAGCAGGCACTAAATTTCCTTGGGCAATCTATCAAAATGTTGAGAAAAATACGTTGGTAATGAGAAAATATCAAACACCCATCGGGAGACAAATACATGTAACTAAATCATGGATCACAAACGGGTTCCCTCAGGCACCTCAGTGACAACTTCATGATGCATAAAACAGTGGATCCCCTATTACAAGATATTGGATAAGCACCCTTATGAACACAGGCCTGTGCCATACAGGGGAGGAAGGATCCTGGCCAGAGGGCTCTTGGGGAGATACCATTAAGGAATAAAATGAACAAAAAGAGAAAGTGATTAGGGTTATTCCCACAAAAAAGCAATTAAAGGTTTGGACGTGGAACAGGCCTGGTTACAGATGCTTTTCTCTAACTGTCATTGAGTTAAAACTTGTGACAACAGTCCTGCTGGGAGTGGTCAGCAAGTCCCATTTCAAACCCTCTCGACTTCCGCTCAGTGTAAAACATGCAGGTGAAGCCAATTCATATTTACTGAACCTCCTGGAAACATCACTTTACATGTTCTACAACACCTCTGCCGTGGAATATACAGAAGTTACCCTAATATCCATTACGAATTTTTTACATCAAACACAAAGATGTTGGAGGCAAAGAGCTCATCAATAATCTGCAATTACTATGCATTCTGTCTCCAATTGCAAAAACCATGAATTTCTGCAGAGCAGGTCTTATCTTTTGTAGTTCTTAGGTTCTTTATTTACAGAGTCCTTCCTTGGTGCTTTTAAGAGTCTGAATGTTAAAAAAAAAAAGAGTCTGAAAGTTTTCAAAATTGACTGGAAAGCTGAACACCAGTTTTTGTTTGGGGCTGCAATGTACAATAACTAAGAGATTGGACATCTACTATACAGAGTATTGATGTCTGAACCAACACAGTGTGAGAGAAAAGTGGGTACATTCTCAGAATCGTGCCTATAACTAGGACTCTCCTGAGGCAAATGGAATTATTCCGCAGTAACCCCATAGGAGACACTGAGCTGACTAGTGATGGGGATACAAACTTAACATGGGAATGGTCCCTGCCCTCAATGCCTGGTAAACAAATGAGATATAGACTCAAAAGTCATGGAACAGGGGCCACTGAGATGGCTCAGTGGTTAGAGCCCCTCCTGCTCTTGATAAGGGCCTGAGTTTGATTCCCAGCACTCACACCAGATGGCTCACAACCGCGTGTAACTCCAGCTCCAGGGACTCCGACAACCTCATCTAGACTCCATGGGCATCTGCACTTTTATACACATATGCCTCAACATACACACACACACACACACACACACACACTTAAAAATAATAAAATATAAATTTAAAAATTATGGAAGAGTTCAAACTATGAGGCAATAAAAATTTAAAATATGTTTTGAGTAGTCAGTACTTATAGGAATCTTAATGAGGGTGGACTTTGAACAGGGTCTGCAAGACATAGTTGATGACTGACAGGAAGAAATGGAGAGTCTGTTTTGAAATGAGGAAGTTTTAGTGAATGATGATGTGAAATGAATCACCACCCACCCTGGATCCTCAGCCTGAAAACTTGGGACTCACCCCCGTTCATCTTTGTACCACAGTCCAGACAATTGGCCTTGGCGCATCTACCTCCTAACTGTGTGTGGAGTTTCCCTTGTTGTTGCCTTCTTCTCTGTTCCCATTGTGGTCCAAATTACCTTCTTCTTTGTCAATTATGCCATGGCACCCAAACTGATCTTCTCTTCTCCCTCTCGTCCTTCCACAAAACACCTGCTTGAGTTGCCGTGACCTCCTTAGCATGGATTACACTGGGTTCCCTCTCTTGCACTAAGAACAAGAGAGAAAAAGCTTCCCTATTTCTGAATAGGCTCTCCTCCAGGCCCCTCTGAGCCTGCTAACGTGGTTTCACACCACTGTGTCCCTAAGAGACAAGAAAGCCAAGCTGCCTTTCTCTCTCTCCCACCTCCCGCTCGATGACATTTGTGCTTGTTCTTCCCTGTTGGGAATACTTTTCCTTAAGATTTTCACATTTACTTCTCACTCAAAGGTTGCCCCTTGAAAAAGTGGTGCTTTTCCCCTACCCTGCTGCTCACCGCTCACACATTACCCTCTATTATGGTGTTGGTTAACACCGTGAAGTACATGTGGTAAGATATACATGCATACATACCCACCACTTGAAACACCAATTCTTGAAATGTTGTGGCTTGTTTAAGGACTGGCATCTACCCCTCACTGCTGGAAGGGAAATCCCATGGAAGACACACTGCAGAGGCAGATGCATGGCACACTATATTGAATGTATTATCTACAATGAATTGAGTCCTTAGAAAAGGGTGACTATTTTAAATGATCACACTTTATACCCTAATACAATACCACAGAAGCAGGTGTTTGAAGGAGTTGTACACATACACACTAACAGTGCAAATACACTGACTTATAATGGTTTAAATATGTTTCTATCCTGTCTTTCTTTCTTGTCTCTTACTTTTAAACTTCAATCCCAAGAACATAAAAACAATAAAACACTTAGGACTTCCCAAGGAAACCTGCAGGCATGATTGCCACACCAGGGGGCTTGTCTGTGAACAGCATGAATTATCCCACTGTATATTTATTTGTGTATGGTACCTGCATTTAGGAAGAACCTAAGTGAAGCATGCCGCTATTGCCACCTGGATTCCTTAGGAGACAACAGGTCACAGCATTCTATAGCTTTGCATAGAGGGAGGCTCAGGGACCAAGCCACTAATGCGCAGCTCTTTTTCCCACCCCACAGTTCTGATAATGATAAAAATCTGGATCTATCTGATCATCATAAGAAAAGCTATGCAGTTCACTAGACCAACAATGTACTTTTCAAGTATAAATGTGAAGATAACTATATCTGATAAAAATGACTTTGGAAATTGAAACCATAATTTTTAAGGCTCGAAAAGGAATTTAAGAGGTACTTTAATGACCTAGTTGTTTTTTAATGACAAAATTTCAAATTAGTAAGCTTTGATGAGAGCTGGCAAACTGACAAATGGTTTTCATGAGTTTCTGCAAAATATATAGAACACGTCAGAAAAGTGTTTCGAGCCTTTTCCTTGCTTTTCTAATGTTGTCCCCTGGAAACTGCTCTGGAGAACAAAGCTGACTGAGTGGTGAAAGGGTGCCTTTCAGAGTTACTAGACACGCTGAATGTGTAGGTCGAATTCTGTGGTAACTCATCCGACTCTCTGGCCCAAAGGCAGGCTGATAGATTTCCTTTCTGGTTATAAGACCAACACATGTCCTTTCTGGTTACAACATTCTGTATCATGGAAAACATTTTGGTCTTTTGAAATTTATCTTATAAATTCTTACAAAATCATAAAAGAAGTATTTGTGGCTTTTGGTTCCTATCCATTCCTTCCTATCTGGCTTCCTACATCAATTTTGTATTTCTTTGTAGTTATTTTTGGACTTTTAAGTGAGTTTTTTTGTTATTTCATTGTTAATGTCAATTAGTGAGCAATGCAATTTCAAAAGCTGACCATTTTCAATCAAGGAAATGAGAAATATTTTTCTATTTTTATTTAAAAGTTAAACATAGCTAATGCCACATGTTGAGAAAGCTGAGTCCCAGGCTACATTTTTGTTTGCAGTTCTGGGTGCTGAGACTTATCAATGAGCACCAGTTCCTGGTTCTGTTCCTTTTCTAGGCCCTTGTCTCTCCACATGGCAGGAAGTGTGCTCAGCAATGACTAGACACTTAACATAATCAATCAGTTCCTGCGTCACTGCCTATGAGTCACAGACAAGCCTCTAGAAGGATCTGTACAATCTTATCTTGAAGGGATGACTAATGAGCTGAGAATATTTCATGCTTTTTAAACTAGGCAATGCTTCTTTTAGATTTAATAAACTTATATTGAGTTCTTTTTATGTTTCTGGAACTATTAAAGAAACTAAAAAAGTAGGGGCTCGGACATTGGCTCAGTAAGGTAATTGTTACACAAGCATGGGGACCTGCCAAGGTGGTCTGCATCTATTAATCCCAGCACTAGGGGGATGCCTGCCCTTCCCCGATTAGCCAGTCCAGTTGAATGAGTAAGCTCCAAGTTCAAGAGTAAAACCTGTCTCAAAGAATAAGGTAGAGAATTGAGGAAGACGCCCATCGTCAACCTCTGGCCCCCACACGCACAGTGTACACATCCCCAAATATAATTTAATGCCTAGACTAGAAATTCTTGAGTTTGGCACACTTGACATTTGGGGTTGAATAATTCATTCAGGCTGCGTAATCTCATTCATAGGAGATGGAAGGGATAGTATCTTTGCTTAAGATAGTATCCTGGCTACAGTGCTGGCCTGAACCCATCAAACTTTACTCCATAGAGATAGAAACAATGAACTCTACAGATACTGTGAAAAGTCTTTGGGGTCCAAAAAATGCCTGCGAATAGAAAAACTACACTTATGAGTAGAACATTTCAGTTCATGTGGAAGTTGTCAGAGGTATCCATGGGCTGTCTCTCAAAGGAATTTGCATGAACACACAGAAATTCTTTTTATTTATATTCCAAGTCTCTCAGGAACAAGCATAGGATCAATGACATGAGCTCATGTCTATTGCTGTGAAGAGACATCATGACCATGACAACTCTTGCAAGGGAAAGCATTTAATCAGGGGTTTGTTTACAGTGTCAGAGATTTAGTCCATTATCATCATGGCAGAAAGCATCTCAGCAGGCATGGTGCTAGAGAAGTAGTTGAGAACTATATCCTGACTTACAGGCAGGGAGAGAAGAAGAGAGAGAGAGCCTAGGCCTGGCATGGGCTTTTGAAACTTCAAAGCCCACACCCAGTGACACACTTCCTTCAACAAGGCCACACCTCCTAATTCTTTCCAAATAGTGCCACTCTCTGGTGACTAAGCATTCAAATATATGAGCCTTTGGGGGCCATTTTTATTCAAACCAACACAACTCACTAAAAAGAAAACCTTTCATACCACAGCCCAATGTGTCACTTTCTGGGGATAGTCAGGATTGCCTCAGATCATACAGCTAGCAGAGGGAGGGTAGACTCATACCTCCTGACACTCCCCGTGTTCTTCCCATCATATCTCATTGCTTCTAATAAAAGAGGCATAGGTATTGACAGCACAGTGCTCAGGACATGACCATTTCCTGTAGGTAGCCATTCTGACAAACAGCACTAAAGCAGTTTACATGATTTAGTCAAGCACAGAGTGAAGTCAGGTAGTCCCCCTGCCGCTACAATTCTTTCTATTGCATTGAGCACACTTTCAACTCACTGCTCTCATTCCTATCTTTCTAATAACTATAGCATGATTTATATTTTTCTTGAAAGGGGCTAAGTGAAAACTGACTTTGAGTTCCTAAATTCTGCACTAAATAAACCCAATGTGCACTTTTATTACAAGCATCTAATAATCGAGCAATAAATTATTTTTTGCATTTTGAGTTGAGCTTTGTAAATTTCCCTTGTAATTTTAAGTATATGGTAATAAAAATAGATAGCACTCAACATTTATAGTAAGAATCTACACTTGTAGCAAGAATAAGGAAGCCATGAAAGCAGAAGCAATCTACAAAATGTACATGTGCTACATAAAGAAGCCACCTAAAGCAGTAAGCAGTTAGAAGGCTGTGTGATGACCTCCATGTAAAGCACTATGACACAGAAGAGAAGAAGAGCAAATGGAAAAGAAGCGATCGCTAAGAACACACTTCCATGCTTGCCTCTTACGAACACTGTCTGACAGCCCTGAGGTCTGAAATGGATATGACTTCTTGCATTTGAAAAAAAATAAGCTATTGTCCTGGAAACAATGCTAGTGAAAGCTCCCAGAAAAGACATGGAAACCAACCAACAAAAGTCTCTGGCTCACTGCATCGTACAGTGAGTGGGAACAAAGAGCTAAATCTCACCAAGCACCAATTCTATGAATATGGCCGGGAAGGTGAAATTAGATTAAGGCCGGTTGGTTGAGACCTTTGAATATGAAGCCAAAGTATTTGAACTTCATTAGTTAGTCAGTCACTGGGGACCATGGAAGAATTGTGATAAGGGAGACATGATTGAAGTTGTACAATTGACCATTGTTTTCTTGTGGATTCATATGTGACTGTTACTCTGACATAAGATCAAACCGTGACTGAAGTGAGAAGCCACACCTTACGTCACAACCTCAAGGACAGAAGGTCATCATACCCATCCCACTGCCAGAGTAAAAGGGAGAAGGTGTGTTCATTTCGTACAAAAAATGATGGAGGTATAGAAAAAGGAACCAGGAATCTCTGTACCCCTTGCCTTACTGTGTCCGGGAACATTCATTTCCCCAGGAGCCATGCAGTCTCAGCATCAGCATCATCTGGGACCCCATTCCAGGTACATTTGTGAACCCTACTCATATTTCTGAACCAGAAACTGGGGATGTTGCTGCATTCTGCTACTTGGCTACACACCCAAATTTGAGGATCCTTGTTCAAGAGGGAGTTAAGGTGAAATAAAAGCTATCTATACTTAATTCCAGATAAAATAGAACTCAACCCAAATGTAATCAAATTGTCCTTTAAAAGGGAAAGAAAAAATTTACTACCATTCTCTGCAAAGCAAAGAATTATAGGCAGAGTATGATCTAGTGTTATTTTAAGATATAACCCAATCGTGACAGATGTAAAGAATTAAATCCTGTTCTGTTACCTAGGCATATTCCCATATGCCTATAAAATAAGATTAATCAGACTGTGCAAAAACCTAATTTAAATCCACTACAGAAATTTAAAAAAATCATACTTCCTTGATTTCAATATCTAAATTCATTAAATTAACAAAATAGGGTAGACTATACAGGAAACAAACACCATAAAATTCTGTGAACAGGAAAAAATGAAGAAAGCATTTAAGTCCATTTCAACATTATTTTCTAGAGCATGAAAACTCCATTTTCATTTCAACAGAAGCCTGGAGTCGTAGCAGTACATACAGGATCTTACGCTGAACAGTAATTGACTATTATGTGTGCTTTTCCATATTTCTGCTAGAGATGATTCTGTCAGCCTATCCTAAGATTCAAAATAATCAATCTCAGCTTCTGTGTAGTGTCTACTCAACTCTGAACAATACAGAATTCTCAGTGGAGGCTCATCCATAATTTAATACTTAATTAAATTATTCACTTTTTAAACTATAACCTGGTATTACAAAAATATATAGTAAATTGAGTCAGAAAATACAGATTATAATAAAATAATGTAGGTATGCATATATCTACATATATATGCATATATATACATATATATTTGCACACACATATAATAAGTGAAATAGTATAGAATTGAAGCTATGTTTAAGGTAGAATCAACTGTGTAGTGTTATTTAGATTCCCGCTCTACTTCAAGTATCGTCTTTGAGGTGTCTAGATATGTCTAATGATTTCTGCATCTATGAAGCTGGTGTTAAAGTCCAGTAACTCCTCTTTTCCCAAACTAAGTGTTGCTCACCAAAAACTGCCTCATTCAACCTTTTTAAGGGAGCTGTTTAAAACGGTTCATCTCATATTAAACCATGGTATAAACTCCCCAAAGAATTTGGGAGACATCCAAGAGGTCAGGAAATTTGATGGTAAAAGTCAAAAAGACTTAAAAATGAATCACATGAAGGAATATTTCTCTAAATTAAAGAAAAAGGTGCAGAGGGTAAACTGGGAGATGTTTAGCAAGATCTTGTGTGTAAATATGCTTTTCAGAAGACAAGTGCCCTTGAGTACCCACAATGCATGTTCTGGTGGTCCTAACCAGGATCATACAGTGTGCAACTCTTTATTAATCTCCTTGGTAAACAATAGCAATAGCTTCATATTGGAACTAAGGCCTAGGGTAGAGGATGAAGACAGCTGAAGTCGAGCAATACAAATATATCTTCTGCAAGGCTTAATTTCTCTGCGCTTAGAATTTATAGGGCCTGGCCACTAAAGACAAAATGGTATCTTTAAAAGGTGATTGTAACATACATTTTGGGAAATCAAACCATCCTCTTCAATGAACTTACTTAAAGCTTTCAGAACTGTACTTCAGGAAAAAAGAAACCAGTTCCTGAGTAATTTACTTTGTCATAACATGCTTCAGAAAGCTGAGCCACCTGCTAGATATGTCTCTGCTGCAAAACATGCCAGCTAGACGTACCTGTTTACACAGACTCCAGGAAATGTCTACCCACTCTTTGTCATGTTATCCTTGAACCTGTCCACTACAATAGTTTCCAAACTATTTAAATTCTAATTCCTAAAGCTTATCTAATTTATCTAACTTAATAACTGCTGAAATTTCAAAATTTATCAAGTTTAAAACCTTATTTCCAAAGGATTTTGTAACACTGCTACTGAATGCATTTGTATTTTGTGAGTCTTGGTAACATTTGCATAGATGTAAAAAGCATTTGTCAGGAGTTCTTGCATTTCTTTGGTTTGTATGTGGGTCTTTAGACCACTGAAGAAAACCCTACTACTCACAATTCCAAGCAGTGCACACTGCTTCCGTTTTTCATTACTTTGACCAGTTGGCTGATACAACATAAAGGAGAAATGATTTTTGGTTCACAGTTTCAGAAGGCTTTCTCTGCTTCATGCATGTGGTTCAAGACGTGCCTTGCCTGCTTCTTTCTACCATGCTTCCCTGCCTTTATGGGCTCTAATCTTCTGAACCATAAGCTCATATCAACCCTTCCTTTTGTAAGTTGCCTTGGTCATGGTGTTTCATTATAGCAACAAAAAAGTAACTAATACATCTATATTCATTTAGTTGTACTAGCTTGGAATAATACAATGATCTAGAGGACATCATAGATTCTGGATTAGGTGGTCAGATAGAAGAAGGGTCCAATCTTGTTCTAAAACACCATGTGTGACCCCTTTCACTCCCACAAACAGTATTTCTGGTGCTCCTTTAGAGCAGAGTGAGCTGCATATTTACCACCATCACTCCTGTACATCTGGGTACAAATATCAAGGACCAGATTATCTCTTCTTTCATCTAAATGGACCTTCTAATGACAAAAGACAGGGTGTATATGATTTGATTTACATTCAGTGTTTAGGAGATGTTGACTGTTTGTTTGTTGCTTATTTGTTTGAGACAAGGTTGCCCAGGATGACCTTGAACTTGTGAAGTCCCACTTCCTTCTGCCTCCCAAATGATGGGTTTATAAGCATACATCACTGTACCTACCCTTTTCATTAATTCTGTGGCAAAGTGGGTAACCATAAGAAGCATGAAACCACAGGGCGCTTTGGGAGTCAGCAGGCAGGGAAAGACAGAAGGTTGAAGGTGAAAAGACTTCAAATGTCCCACTGAACAGTCCTTTCCCTTATGGCTTCCAGAATCCCAATTCTGCTGGTGTCTGCAGGAAATTTCTAAGCTTCGCATCTCAGTAGTGTTTATGAAAAGAGACTTACATTTTCATTGCTACAGACTGAAGAAATTCATGGTACCCTAGACAATTAAAAAAAAAGAAACTATGTTGTCAGGAAACCCCAAACTGTTGGATTTATTCATAATCTCATGCCAGAAAAAAAAGGGGACATAAGCAAATATTTTTGTATTTTGAAAAGTACATTTTATTTTATAACATCTTGAAGGCAAGAAAGCAAACAAGCCTAGCTAATGCCTTTTTAAAATAGAGAATATGTTTTTCCTAGTTAATGACAAAGATTTCACTGAGATGGTGGGGAAAAAAGTGTTGCATTTATAAAAATGTTGATGTAGATATAATTAGATCCATTTTAGGACCAAAAGTTTTATGCAGAAACTGACAGAAGGATACACAATAATTATAGTTTCCTGACAAGCTGAATAGAGTTTTCTTTTTTTATCTTGTGGTTTTAGAAAACTAAACTGTAAATAAATATGCAGCTTGACAGATTGTAATTGCGATCAGCAAGGCGTCTTTTCATTTAATCAGATGTTGTTATTAAAGTGGGGTTACAATTAAACATTTTATAATGTGACGTAGCACTCCATTAAAATTCTCCAGCAGAAGGCAATTTACATCGGATGCCCCAGCTCCCTTTTCTATTTGCTGGGATGTTATTGGCTGTGACCTTCACTGGATGGGTCTCTGTTTTTGTTTTTCCATTTTTTCTTACATTGACAAATGATATTGGACAGCCATTATTCTTTCTTTGCACAACTAAGATATGACTTTTGCATGTTCTTTTTGGGTTATTATGACCCTCTCAGTGGGCACACTGAAGCAGACAGAGGTCTGAAAAAAGCACGTTTGCTTGACCGAAAATTCATTTTCTCTGTTTAGGTAATAGTCATCTCCATCAAGTTCAAATTAATATTGAGATTACAATTAAATTTGTTTCAGGGAAAGATTAATAGAAAGCCTTTGCAGAGTGTAAATATCAGTTAATATTTTACATTCCTAGGAAAGTACATCCTTAAACAAAGAATGAAAAGGTGTGAAATTAAATTTGACAGTAATTAAAAGGAGCATGGTCTCAAAATGCTGGCTGAACAAATGTATACAGTGTTTCCCTGTACTGGCTTCCAGTCTCCATTAGGACTATGAGAAGGCGTTGTCTGGTCTTCCTAAAGAACTATGACTGAGCATTGCCACATCGCCAACACTGGTGATTGGTTAATGGAAGAGAGATTCCAAATTGTAACCAGCACACTTCTCACACCACCAATGAACAAACAGTGTCCGCAGCCTGCTCCCATGCACTGGAGATCCACCATCACCATATGCAGCAAAGAGAAAGTGGGAGCAATTTCTAGAATAAGAAGGAAGTTCAGCAGAGCCATTGGCAAACTTCCCAACTGAGAGTAGGTGAAAGCCTCCTGTACCACGTTCTGGTCACAAGGATAAACTTCACTGGAAATGACAATGGTCACCCTCGCACAACATGAGCACTGCAAGAATTTTCCATTTTCAAAGCAGAGCAAGACTTACCTGGTAGACTGTAACTACTTTTCCAGCATAGACCCTTCAAATCAGAAAACTTTCAGCCGGTAAACATTGCCTGTCAGTGAGATCTCAACAAGGAAGCTGCTTAAAAACGTGGTGACTCGATTAGTAAACATGATTGTCCCTGAGGAGGATCCGTATCGATAGGGCACAGAGGTTTTCTCGTTTACTCTGTGGCTGCAGGAGTTTCTCTCCATTGTCTCATTGCTCGCATAACTTCTGCTCTTCCATGAGCTTCTCACTGGACACTGTTTGTGTAACACAAAAAGGACCGGAAAGTTGAAACCTTTAGGCATTTCAGATCTTTCATCAACACCTTCCTTTGCCTGCTTTACAGCTGGGAAGGAACCACAACACTGGAACACCAGAGGCTTATGTTGTGCCCTGTTTTAGCTGCTTTTCCATTGCCTTAAAGACACCATGTGCAAGGCAATTTATAGAAGAAAGAGTCGATTGGGAACTTACAGTTCCAGAGGGTTAGAGTTCATGACCACCATATCACCATGTCAGGGAGTGTAGCAATAATCAGGCAGACCTGTGTGCTGCTGGAACAGTGACTGAGAGAGTGCCCTCTTATTCCCAAAGAGAAGGCAGAGAAAGAACTCACCGGGAATGGAGTGGGCTTTTGAAATTTCAAAGCCCATCCACAGTGGCACCTCCTTCAGCAGGGCCATACCTCCTAATCCTTCCCAAACAGTTCTACCAACCAAGGACCATGCATTCAACTATATAAGCCTGTGGATGTTTTTCCTGTTCAAAGCACCACATATACCCGAGTTCCAGAAAAACAAAGGCCAACTGCTAACTTTGTCCTTGTTTTGGTCAGTGTACAAAATGATCACCTCATCTCTGCCCAGCTGTGGCTAGTTGCTTTCATTCAGTCAATCAGTAAATATTTAAAGGCCTCAAACCCTGTGGCAGGCATTTGGCGAGCTTGCAGAAACTTTGAACAGAATTCATTCTTATCCCATGCCATGTGGATACAGGAAGCATGGACAATAGGGTCATTAACTCAGTTAGGCCCCTGCTGCCATTGCCTGAGAGTGCAAAATGAAAGCTGCTGTTGGCAGATAGCTAGTGTTTCTAGGCCAGCCAGGAATCCACTGGTAGGGCTTGTCATTTTGTGTCAACAGAACACAGGTGAATGTTGCATTTCAAAGACTACCAGGGGTGGAAGCAGTGTTGCAGTGTGCAGCTGGCTGAGGAAGTAGAGGGAGGGAGGGAGAGAATGAAGTGCTTTCTTTGTAACCTCCAAACCTGAAAGAGGTTTAACAGGGAGTCTGCATTGTGTCTCCTGCTGTAAACTGTGGCTTATGTCTCAGCAGCATATTGAGCAGCAAACAAAACAACTGTGTATGTTTGTGTGCGTGTGTGTGTGTGTGTGTGTGTGTGTGTGTGTGTTGTGTTGTTTTGTTAGTAGTCCCCTTCCAGTCATGACATGTGTAGCTGGGCATGAAAGTCAGATATTTAACTAATACACAAAACACATCACTCATTTAACAGCATAAAAGCATTTTCTGTATTTTATTACAAGAAATGTCAGTCTATCAGTCCAGCATTTTAGTATTTTGCTTAGTAAATCCATTCAAGTCAGTATTTTCTAATGTTTTTCTCATTGGAACACAGCATGCATCTTTTCCTAAATTGTGACTTATACCCAGTTTTCTAAATATAAAACTTTTTATTTTTGTTATTATTATTATTATTATTATTATTATTATTATTAGGTGTATGAGTGTTTTACCTACATATGTGTCTCAGCACCACTTGTGTAGAGTAATGGGGAAGCTAGAAGGGTAGATTGGATCCCTTGTGACTGGAATGACAGACAGTTGGGAGCCACCATGTGTGGGCTGGGAATCAAATCTGGGTCCTCTGAAGAGAACCAGTGTTCTTAACCACTGAGCCATCTCGCAAAGTCCTCCTATAATCTTTCCTATGATTAGTATGATTTTAGAATTATCTATGTGGCTATTTTTCTTCTGCTTGGTGACCTAGCCATTCTGACCAAGCATAAGCCAGCCCATTTTGTTAGAAATATACAGAGATCATAGTGACAAGAGCATTGGGTGAGCAGGTAGGAATCCAGGTTAAGAGGTCTACATCTGATAGTTCACATTTTTCTATAACTTTGTGCAGCTCATTAATGGAATATTTGAAGTCCACATAATAGGCCCTGGATCTGTGTGAGATTATTAGCAATTTAGTTTTCTCCCTCAAAAGAAGGACACAGGAGTAGGTAATAGACATGGTTGTCTTCTGTTTGGAATTTCTCTATTTACCTTGTACCCGTGATTCAATGCGTCATTCAGTATTGCGAATACTCAGTATTGCCAGCATTCAGAGGATTCCTTATTAAGGGATGCATCTTCCTGCAGTCAGTAAAAAAGCTTACCTGAGTCCACTTCTAGCACCATCAGGGACAGAAGCAGCAGCAGCTGGTTAGCAGTGCAGGGGAAAAACTACATCTGAATTTTGGATTAAAAGTGAAAAATACCTTATCCAGGTGAAGCTACAGGGGGAATTTAGATGGGATGTAATTACACAGTTGGAATTTGTCCAAAAGCTTTTGAGTAACCCTCTCTTCCTCCTATAAGAAGTACATTTTCTGTGGGATGCTGATGGCATGTGAGACCTGCAATTTTAACCAAATGCAAAGCCAACAAGTCTATTACGCAGGTATAACATGGCCAACTCCCTCAACACCCATTTTGGAACAGTTTTTTAATTCTGTGTTTTGGTAGTTTCCATTCTTAAAAAAAGTGTCTTCTGTCCTTGACCCTGTACTATCGCCCTGACTTAATTCTATAATGCTTTATTTCTACGATCATGGCTTAAGGTGGACAATATGAATCCTGTTCACTCAGTAGGTAGTTTGCTTGGTTTTGGGTTTGTTTTTTTTTTTTTTTTCCACAAAAGGCTAAGCTCCAAAGACCCTTCTCAGTGGTAAACAGTATTATTTTTATTTAGGACAGCTACTTTCATTTTCAGAATTCAGTCTGGGCTACCAGCCAGCATTTAATGAGATGGCAGAAGATAGTTTAAAGTCATTTTAAGGCTCCGTGACAGAAATGACACTTATCCAGAACTAGTATAGCTGGCATTATTATAAGGAAGTGGATATGGATGAACTTCATCTGAATTTTCAAGGACAAAGAAATTTCACATTTAAGAAAATATCACTAGCCTTAAGTACAGAGACATGCATAAGAAACAAGAGGCTACATCTCCCTGTGAACTGGTGGCTTTAATGCAATAGTCAGCTAATGAAGAGAAGTGAATTTAAATAATCCAAGTGTCCAGAGACCACAGTATTTCTATCTTGCCCTCTCCTCTTTTAACAAAATAGCACGATTAGTGGACTTATCTTTCCAGGAAATATGTAAGTGCATCCTCAATAGAAAGTTCTTTGCCACAAAGATAGGAACTAAGGCAATACCTGGATTCTGGGCTGGGAGAATCCTTGAGATTTGACATTGTTTCTAAGCTTGCCTATAAATTCCCAAGTAGATGTCTCCCTTGCCAGTATCCGTTCTCGGTGATCCTGAGTCTACAGGTCTGGATGAGGCAGCTGCCCTGTAGCCCTCCTCCAGCTGAAGCACTGGGGATCCAGATCAACATGTAGATGGGGCCTGAAGTGTTCATTTGTCATTCATCCCTAGGGACAGAAAGATGGTTTTCGTTTGCAGTCCAGAGATTGATGGTGGCCAATAACTAAATGCAGAAAGAGTTAAACGTGGAATCTGTTGGATAAAGGCTGGTATTTTTACATTATAAGGAATACATACAGAAAGTATGGAGGAAAGTTGTGCAGTGGGAGGTGAAATCAATGCACTCTAAAGAAGATTGATATGGGTTATAAACCCAGGTATATTTTTGATAAAATGAAATGTACCTGTGTACAAAAATAAACAGATAATTTATCAGTACCTGGAAAACAAGTTAAACAAAAATAGTATATTTTACAAACAATAAGATACTATATTAATATATAATACATTTGCCAATGTGTTATAGCAATGACTTATAGCAAACATACAAGATACATACTAGCCCTAGTTTATAAAATTTGGATCCAGAATGTCTCTTGCATATGTACACGTGTTTGTGAAGCCTGCTTACCTGGGTTATTCATGGCTGACAGGCTACTCCTTGCCTATTGTTGTGTTTTCATATTTCAACTTGTATTTTTTGTTGTATTTTTACATTTCAACCACATATTTATCCACCACCCTGACCAAGCTCGAGCCAGCTTGATTACTTTTGATTTGTGCTGTAAGATTTCTTTATTCTTCCTGGAAATTTCCAGACATTTTACTCTAAACCTATTCTTTCTTTCTTTAGATTTATTTACTACCTTTAGAAGTAGAAAAGTCCAATTTCAATCATGTTTGAAATAACTCATTTCAGACAAGTACGTGCTGCTCTGCTTACAAAACACATATGAGTGGAATATGCAATTACTACAACTGCGCTTCCTGCCACAGAAACATTTCAGCATTATAGCATTACAGGAATAGAATGACATGCATAATGAAAGATTTCAAGATTCACCCAAGGCATTTATTCTCTTCACCTTAATGTTCTCAGCAGTAGCAGAGTACCCATTAAAAGGTACTATGAATTATGGTTGCCTAGCAACTGGAAGGAGCTTGTAACAGCACCAAAGAATGAAATGGCTGGTTGATAAAATGAATTTTCTCTGAGCATTAGCCTGTTGAAACTGCCTTTTCTTGTGGAACATAAAGTGCATTTATTTGTCTCATGCATTTTTTATTAGAAAATTATTTGAGTTCCAGGGACTTGAATCGTTTTGCTACAGGAGATATTTGATTTTAATGTGTTGTACTAAAATAAGTAATAAAAGACACTTTCTTCAAAGCAAAGTCACCAAACAACCCTGTGTGGATTTTTGAAGGAAGAAATAAAATATTTGATAAGCTATTCTACATTGGTTTCTAATTAAGAACAGTCTCTGATAGAATTCATAATCCTGCTGATGCTTTCTAAGGTATAAGGTTGAAATAATGGATTCTTAGTTATACGAGCCACTGAAACACCCTGTAGTCTAAGAAACACACAGGAAGAATAGGGTTCTTTAATCTTTCCCTTTGGTGTGTATATAAATTCAGCAAAAATCTAGATATTTATCAGAAATTTACTAGTTATATATTATCTCATCTTACCTAATAGCCTTTATTCTTTATTTATTGATGTAAGTATCATCTGATGTGCTGTACACATTGGATATTTTTTCCCATTGGGAATTTTCGTTGTAGTGGTTAGATTGTGCCTTATGTAGAATTGCCTTGTAAGTCTCTTGTTCCAGGAAGTGCACCCAGGTAATATGAATAGATGATGTCAGTACATATTCAAAACAATTATAAGGTATGAGTGTTTCTACAATTTAAAGAGGTCCATAGAAACTGTAAACAATCCAAGGCTGGCAAAGCAGTTAAAAATAGCTTAAAGCAAAAGTAGTTAAATGAAAGTTAATATATACATTCATTTATAATTTTCTTTTGGCTCTTCATTTCATCTATCTCACTATAGTCTTCATTTGTACATCTAGGATCTTTCATAATGTATTTTTATCTGCCTGTGCCAAACATAGCACATTTGTTCATCTACTCCTGTGTGCCTGGAAATTACATTTCTTACATGACAACTATGTCCACTATGTCCAGTGGCTGTTTTATGTAACATCTTGCTTATGAATGTTGAATGTATGATTCATTTTATGATAACTTAACCTCTGATTGGGAAGGGGGCCATCTTATTCCAGTGTTTATGACACAGATGCATCTTTGTCCATAAGGAAGTAGATTATTCAAACCAGGTCTAGAGCAAGTGAGTTCTAAGAGAAAGGGACAAATGGGAACACAATTGATCACTGTAGATGGAAAGAATTTATACAGAGTAATCCCTTATATAGATGAGTCATAGAAGAACCATCTTCTGAAATGACAGACTTGGAGTCAACCTTAGAGTACAACTGGGTTTTGACTTACATTCATTGAAACATATCTTTGTAGGTAAACATGTTCATGATTTCAACCAGTGATATTGGTCAGGGTTCTATTCTCTAGAGCACACACTTTCCCATTATCTCACTTGGTAAAGGGCGTTCAGCTTTTCTTCCCTTAACTAAAGTGGGACAGTAGGATCTCCTCCTTTGGAATTAAACAACTGAGCCAGCTTTCTCTTTCAAAGGTGAAGCTCTCATCTGAGAACTCTCTCTCAGTTGTGTGTGAGATTCAGACATCATTCTCTGGTTAATGGGTCTTAAAATACTTAGCAAAAACAGAGAGAAGTGTTATCTTTTGTTCTGTTCTGTTTTGGTTTGGTTTTGGTTCTTTCAGACAGGATTTCTCTGTGTATCCCTGGCAAGAGCAAGTGCTCTGTAGACCAGTCTGGCCTTGAACTCAGAGATCTGCCTGTCTCTGCCTCCAGAGTGCTGGGATTAAAAGCATGTGCTACCACCACTTGACTGAGAAAAAAGAAGATTGATTTCTAATACCTAGGTTCTGGATGAGAATTGGAAATGAGGATGCTTGCCTGCATTGAGGAATAATGTTACTTCCTAACATGATGGGTCTGCTATGGCTGGTTTTCTCTGCTGGAGGGATGCTTGGACTCTTATTAACCAGATAGTGCCAAGAAAGAAGAAAAGATGAGACTAGATCAGGTTAACCTGTGCCTTGTATCTCATCACAGCTTACGAAGAAGTCCATGTGTGTGACTGCAGTAAATTTTCACACTCAGCCTCTGAAAGGAGGGGGCTAGGAGGTGTCACTAAAAAGGCAAAGTTTCCTATAAAATACGCTAGGTTTGGAGTGATGGAACCAGATCAGGGCTGCATCGCCTTGTGTCTCCTCAGCCAAACTGTTGAATCTTCTGGACCTCAATCGCCTCTAAAGGAAATGATATTGCTCACTTCAGTGTGTCAACCTCAAGATCAGATGTGGAATCATGCATGTAATAAATGCTTAACAAACACAAATGGAACCTTAATTAGAGTTGTTTGTTGCAATATTGAGCCTTGGAGTAGACAGTGAGCTTCCCGTGTACAAGCAGCTATGAAGTCAGAGATGGGGTGCAAGGTATTTAAAAGCTATTCTGCGTAGCAGCAGACTTTTCTGTCCTGTGATTGAAGGTGTGAAGAAATCACAGGACTCTTTCTGAGATAGAACTGGACTGCAATGTAGAGCAACTAGGACTCACGCAAAGTATAAGCATGGATAATGTGCCACCCCTAGCCCTCTGTGTACTCAGTGTGAGAAACTGTTCTCATGAGTTCTCTGCTCACACCAGCTGAAACTTGTGATGTATTCTTACAATACAATATCAGAAACATTTGAATCTCAGAAGCAATTGGAATCCCTTCCCCAAAACTAATATTTAAGTATGCTTAGTTTCAATCATGAATATATTAGCAGCCATGTTACTAAAATTAATTGTAACCTGTGAGGACTACAAGTATAACTTCCCAGCATAACTAAAGATAAATGAAGACAGCTTGGAGAAGTGAGAGCAGCTTTTTCAAGCTGTATACGAATAATCAAACATGTGAATAAATCAAACATTAATCACTACTAATATTTCACAAAGGTGTAAATTGAAATTCCAGAGAGAGCTTGACTGATTTGATTAACAATGAGTTTAATAAAGCAGAATCCCACTTGAACATAAAACTATTACACTCATAATAATCTTATGTACCTATTGAGGAAGCCAAATTGAAAACTCTTTCTGATATTTACATAGAATTATGAGACACTGCCCATGTGTGTTTACCATGTGCTCACAAGCAGAAGGATTTCCAATGGAGAAAAGTCCCTGAAAATATGTTTATGTTTTTATTTATTCTCAAATGTTTTACTATTGCTATAGTTTAGGGCCCCATTATTAGACCACATGTGATTATGGCAAATTACTATTCAGTTTAACATGAAACCTTTAATTAAAGTTTTTCTCTATAGGAACAATCAGGAGCTAGCCAATCTTTTGATAGATTGCCAAGCCATCAAAATTAAAAACAAATGTAGGAATGGCCAAGGTAGGCAGGCCGGCTGGACTTATCATTCATGGAAATCACATTCATGGTTCATCCACAGTTCTTACTGACTCATGTGTGTAGGATGTGTTTTTGTTTTTTTTTAAGATTTCTATTTAAATGAAATCCCAGTTCTGCAGCCATCTATGAAAAAGTGGCAGAATCTAACATTTTAGTCTTGGAATGACTATAGCCTCATGAATATTCCATCACTGACAGTTGCCAGGATCTTCAAATAAGCAACAACAGAAGGTCAAAAAGAAGCAGAGACACATTACTGAGTTTTCCTTGGTGTTGCGGTTTGATTTTGAGTGATGTGTTCCTCCATACGATGGGCTCCTGTCACCCCTGTGGTTGACATGCTCTTGTGATATATGGCTCGTGCCCTCCGGAATGTGCTGTAAAGTCACCACCTTCGCAGGGTATTGTTTCACCGACATGTTAATGTATTCTATAGTAGCCAGGAGTTCTGCATCCCAAGTCTAGAATGCTTCCGTGTAGATAGAACGGGGGTAATAAAAATAAATTGAATATTAATTGAAAATAAATAAGCATGTATAAAGTAAGAAGTAAGTGATAATTAGTGAAAATGGTGGTCATAAGTTAAGGGAAAATGTGATTTCATATAGGTGATCTTGCTTCTAGAGTCTTCTGTCTCTAAGAAGTCATTATATAATCCAAGGTTTAATTGGCCTGATTTTTCACACTGTCAATGATGATGTTAGAAGGTGGATGCAATTATTAGAAATATATTTTTATTACATCCAGAGGTAATATTCTGAGAGCTCAAACATTCAGAGCTATGGTCTAAGAAAAGAAATGGACTCTGTCAAAAAAGAACCGAAAACATGTCTCATGTGCCTTTGTGCCGCTTGAGACAATACATACGCCTCACCTGGGACTCAGGAACGTGTGCTAAAGCAAGCCTCAGCGTGTCTTTACCCATGATGCAAGCGCGTGAGTACTGTGAGTGTCTAGCCTGTTCTATGCAGGCCGTGATGCAAGTGGGTGTTTGCTGTGTCTAGCCTGTTCTATGCAGGCCGTGATGCAAGTGGGTGATTGCTGTGTCTAGCCTGTTCTATGCAGGCCATGATGCAAGTGGGTGATTGCTGTGTCTCGCCTGTTCTATGCAGGCCGAGATGTCATCTGGTCCGCTCTGAACAGCTGTGCCAAGCCAACACTCGGGACAGAGGGACTTACTGCACTGGCATTTTCTCTTATGGGTAAACCCGAATTGAAAACATAGTTGGGATAATATGGAATTCTAAAGGCCAGTTCAGAAATGTTTCTCCTCGGACCTTTACGCGAAACAACAGCAGCAGAGCTCGCTTCCCACGAGTTGAGGCTGGCATCCCCTCTTTACATGTTATCAACAATCTAGTGTAGCCAGGAGTCCATTGCTCATGCCTAAGCCCACAGCTCGGCTCGTCATCCTGATCACAACAGCAAGATTGGTACTCAAGGTTTTGACATAGCCAATGGAGCATAGGGACTCAGTTATGTGGACACTAGAATCCCGTTAACACCAGGGCTAGGGAAAAATCAGAGTGAACAAAATGTCTGACTCAGACTTATTGGATATTCAAATTCTTTTTTGTGAAATAATGTATATGCTTAAGTGGTGAACTGCAGCTCAGTGTGCCGGGATCTTTATGGCTACGTTACAACCTTTAGTCTTCACAGCATCTCTCTAAGATCGGCACAGGAGCATCAATGTATTTGTTGGCAGAGAAATTGGAGATCAGGAGAATTCATACAAGCATTGAGACCTAGTCCAGAGCCATGCTTGATGGCCATCTTTGTAACTCAACACCCATAAGGCTGATGCTAGAGGATCTTAAATCCAGGACCGCCTGAGTGACAAATCTCAAAACAGAAAATGTAATAAACTATCTGAGAGTGTGACTCAACAGTAAACTGCTGGTCTACTGTGGCAGTCACCCTGGGTTCATTCCCAACCCCACAAAGCAAACAAACAAATCAAAGACCTGTCTGCTTTCTAGTAGTCTTTCCAGAGAAGCCCCAACCTAAACAATTTGCTGTGTTAAACAGAGATAAAAGAAACTCTTCATTGTCAGAGAGCAGCCGGTGAAGGCAGCACAAGGGGGAGGTGGGGGTCACAGGATCTTCACACTCGGAAGAGCTAAAGGAGACTGAGCGGGCTTGCCTGAGCTCCTGGGCTTCATATCCAGCATAAATAGGGTCTGGGTTGTAAGTCCGGTCCCACTGCATCACTAGTAACCATAATTGCTCATACCTTTCCAAAGTTCCATTTTCCTGTGCAGATTGCTTTGATCTCTGTGTTTAGATCCTTTTTGACATAATATATATGTAAAGTAGGTGGTTTTAATACCATGTGAATTTATCCGTATATAATATCCTTTTGTGTAAAGAACCATAATCTTTTGTTTATACAGATAGAATTCACAGTCATATGTCTTTGTTTTCCAATATTAACCATACTTTAAAAATAGGAAGGTTACATTCCAAATAACCAGTACTTTAAAATTACTGGAACTGCTAATAATGTACATGTAAGAAAAAATAATTTCCAAAAAAAAGTAGTTATCAGGATTGTTCTTAAGAATAAGCAATTATATCAAAAGCAAATTAAACACAGCTCTTTCTCTTATTCCTATACATCATGATGGATTTTTTTTAACAAAGGAGAGAGTGATCCCAAGCATGAAGAAAACTCCCTTGCTATTAAGACTACATCAATGACATTGAGTGACAGTGAGCCCAGAGTCCTTACTCATTCATCTGAGAAGTGGGGGTAACAGGTGTTCTCTGCTGAGCTTCAGTGGGGTCTAGGGAACTAAATGCTGCAGCACTGGTGCAGACCCTGCCTGTAGCAGCGTGTATAACCATCGAGGACTCCCCAAATCCCCATTTGACTCGTGGTTTCATAGAATGGCAATGCTTCCAACTTTCATAAAATGTTAGCAGTGGCCTTACCTCACTAATACTTCAAAGCACATGAATGTAATTTAGGAAGATTTCCAGCACTATTAAAAATAAAGGATGCCTTCTCTCAAATCCAGCTCCAATAAGCCAAAGAGCAGTCCATAGTGACATGGGCAAATGGGCTTTTGTGTTCAAAACCTGGTCCTCATTCTTGATTTTCATGAAGCTAGTGCATTTAGCTTATTGAGGAAGAAGGAGTGCCTTCCCATCCACTATCCAGGACACCCCTCATCTTCACCAGCTCAAGAGGAAGGGAGCACATTCTGAATTCTGTGCTGTGTGTATTCACAATTCACTCCTTTAGCTTGGTAGCTTTCACATTTCCACCATAAACAGTTTTGAAGCTGAGGTCAGTGTTCAGCTCTATCTTAAGTGGAGTGTTTGGAAAGGCTTTTATTACTTTCGCCTGTGAAAAACCAACTTAGCCTTATGAAGCAGTTGTTAGTGTTTAGCAGGCAAGATAACCAGCCCATGCTAGGCAGCTAAAGCCAGTGTAACTCTTCAAGCTAGAACAAAGCTGATTTATTTTATTGGAGAGCTACTAACATAGCCCCCAAAAGGTTATATTTTTCTCCATGTATAGTAAATTAAGGCGTTTTGTGAACATACACAAAAAGAATTGTGATAAACAATTTAAACTATATTTTCAGACAACAAGGACCATGTATTTTGGGTTCCAACCACTGAAATAGTGTGTATCATCTGACCTGGGTATTTTTCTATAGATGGAGATGAGTAAATAATTTCTTTATGGAAAGTGAAGAAATACTTTTTATCTAGCCAGTAAATAATGGGCATGAAATTGTGGAGAACTCAGTTTTTGCCCAGTATCATAGCTGTGTTTTTGTGTGGACCTTCACACACACACACACACACACACACACACACACACACGCATTTAAAGGTAAACCATAATTCCCATACAAAATTAAACTTTACATTTTCCTGCAGACATGAAGTAGTTACACTGCTAAATTTAGTAACAAATAAAACAAAATAAAGAAGTCAGTGTGACAGAGTAACAGAAAGACAATGTATTTGACCTCAAACAGCAAACACATTGCTTCTAGGTATTTCTAGAAACAGGTAATCACATAGTTCCACAGCATTCCTATTATTGTTGCTGACATCTTTGTAATTCTGATGCTTGACCTTTACAGTTGCTTCTGGAACTCTCTCGAGCATCAATGAGCTGTTTTCTGGTTCAGCAAATGAGAGAGCTGGAAGACTAAGTGACTTGCCAAGGTCATGTACAATTAGTGAAACAAAAGGCTCGAGACAATGATGCACTGATTGGCAAAGTGGTACTTCTCCTAAGATATTCTAGGAACCATGCAATCCGCATATTTAGCCAACATAGGGACACACACAACCTGCATCTGAATCAGGTTTAATTGGTGTGATTTTATCTGGCTGACAGTCACTCACCAATGATCCTGCAAAGGCAGAGTTCCCTAGTGTTGTGGTGCTTTTAAGGGATCCCTAAATCAGATCACAGTCTTCCCTATCTGTCTTAGATACAACACACCTAGCATCCATAATGCAACTATAATCCAAGTGCATTTTAATCCAATATGGGAGCATTTCAAGCCTATGTTTGCTCATTTTACCCAGCTAGACTGAGAGGCAATGGAGAAGCAGGACGATTCTATGTGGAGAAGAATATACCCTTTATTGATTTATTGACAGGAGATCTATCTTTATGCCCTCCCCCTTTTCTCTCTCCTTACCCCCCACAGCTGTCTCTCTTAGATTTTTGTACTTTCTGAAACAGAACCCACCATCTTTCTTGTAGGCATGCATGTCTTAAAATAAAGGGACACCAAGAACCAAATCATTGGCTGGTTTACGAGGAATGAGTGAAGATATAAGGTGAATTGTTCTTTTAGTTCTAAGGCTGGTATGGAGTTTACAGGTTTGGGTAGTGGGTATGTGCATAAAAATACATTTGGTAGTGAAAACGTAAAACCCAACATGAGGCACAGCAGTTATGATGATGGTACATTGCGGAAATGGCTGGAAAGCTTGGAGATTAAAGTCCTTAGAGGAAGGCTTCTTTTCCTTCGCGCACGAAGTCTGGCTCCTTGTCCCCCTTTGCCCATGATGTGTTCTGAATGCAAACACATGGTCTCGAAAATGAAGACCTCAGTGACATTAGCAGGAGAATCACAGGAGCTTGAGAAACTGCCACTCATCTCTGTGAAAGTTTAAAGATGTAGACCTCTCCCTGAGGAAACTCTGAAGGTATACCTTAAACTTCCCATAAAACTACACTTCCTTTTTGCATCTGACATCATGCTCAAATTCAGGCTTTCCAGATTCTCATGAAGAAATCATAGTAAACCTGAGAAAATGTGCATCAGTTTTTCTTGTTCCCATCCTGACACACACGGATTTCCACCCATCTCCCACTTTTACATAAGCAGTATGGTGGGATGATGGGGTCTCGGAGGGATTGAAGTGAGGGTGACTCCTCCCACCACCACTAATGACCGTAGAGTTCCTGGATGTGCTTTGCCTCCGTTTCTTTCAAATCATATGCAGGGCACACCACAGAGTTGGTCCTCTTGCTGGGGTTTTTTTTTTCTTTCCTTTATCATCTGACATAGAAGCTATTTTATTCTTGGTGCTGTTATTGTTCCCTTTTACCTGTTTATTTTTTCTTATCTAGATTAGCAGCTATAAATATTGGGCTTCTTATTTTGGATTGATTTCCTTCTACTGATAATTGTCTTTAGGACTCATTTTCTTAAAAGGAAACTGAAGATTATAATTTTTATGATGATGATTTTTCTCAACTGTTTGCCCCATATTGCTCTACTTCTGAAATTTCAAATATGGCCTTATTCTCCTTCTATGGATTCATGGAGAAACTCACCATGTTCATCTCTAAAAGAATGATAAGCATGCTTCATGCCATGAACACTGGTCTCTAAGATGACTTCCTGCCCAGATGTGACTCCAAACCTTTCACTTCACCAATAGGTTCATCTGCCCTGACAGAAGGAGAGCCCCTCAGCGAGCTTCCTGGTTTAACTATCACCTTGTTTAAACACCTATGCATGCCTCCTTCACTGCTCTGCTTTGTGGCTTCAGACTCCATGACCTAACATGACTGGAAAACATCCCTTTCAAGGTTTTCTGCTAACATTTCAAGTTTAATTTCCTTTCAATACTGACCGCATCTATGTACTGATCTCCTTGTTACTAACTTCTGAAACTTCAGGCCCATCGTTTCTACTCTCCTATCTCTGTCTCTACAGTGTTTCTTTTCTTTTCTTTCTTTCTTTTTCTTTCTTTTTTTTTTTTTGAGATAGGGTTTCTCCTGGAACTCACTCTGTAAAAGAGGCTGGCCTCAAACTCACAAAGATCCACCTGTCTCTGCCTCCCAAGTGCTGGGATTAAAAGTGTGTGTGTTACCACCCCTGGACTCAAAAGTATTTATTTTTTTCTTCCATTCCTCCATGTAGGTGTTATTATTACCAGAAGAACTCTTGTCGATTTTTATTTTATTTTGTCATTTCAATGCTCAGCAAATTTTGTTGAGTTCCCATGTTCCATTCGCTACAAACCGTACTCTGTGGGCAGTGCCACAGGCGAGGTGAGATCCTTGCAATTACATGACCTGATGGCCCGGCTCCTTGCTGTCCTGCTGCTCCCACCACTCACCTCCAGTCATGGGCTTACTTCTCCATTTTGTTCTCTGTACATCCAATGCAAGAGTTTACAGAACTAAACAGCTTGCCACGTGAGAGCTTTCTCTATCGTTGTGCCCACCTATTATTTGACGTGGAAATTCCGAATTTTCTTGCCTCAGCTTCCTAAGATTCCTCTCAGTTGCCAAAATTTGGTTCGTGGTGCTCTGGGTAAGCCTCTGTCTCTGGACTGTGAACCTCTCTCCACTGATCATGCTCTGCCTCCATTGTTGAGGCAACCTTCCATTCTCTACCAGACTGCAAGCACTCTCGTGTGGCAGCTGCATGGGATCCTGGCTTGAAGTCTTGCCAATGTGAAATAATAACCATTCTTATACACAATAACTCTCATTTAGTTAATGAATTGATATATGTCAGTATCAAATATACCTTGTTAATAATAGCCAGATATGCTTATCAAATTATAGACATTAAATATTTTGTTAAAAATGCAGAATGATTCTATCTTATTTGTCTGATTTTCCAGCAGCATAACTTTTCAAACCTATTTTTCCACGTTCACACCCATCCTTTCTGAATAATACATATCCATCTGGGAAACTCTGAGTCATATGTCATAGCATATATAGCCTCTAGGGTATTCTTAATCAGAAACCTTTTCATAATGTTAAAAGAGCACTTTAGTCATAGTTTTTGAATCTTGAACTCTTACTAACCAGTAAGGAGCTTTTTGTTGATGTTAAAATACGAACATAGCGGTATTACAGGGATTTCCACACATTCGCATACTGAAATCATGCTGGGACCAGTCGCCTTGGCATGATTCACTTCTCGAGCCACAGCTTCCATTGTGTGGACTCCTTCAGACACCAAATCTACGAAGGAAACTGTGGAGGAGTTCCCCACCGCTCCTAGATAGTTTCATATTATAGACATCACGTTACTGTTAAATTCTTTTTAAATTATGTATAAGTTACCTGTATATATATTATTAATTTTATGAATTAAATGTAGGAATTCCAGTCACATAACTCTAGTGGAGAAAATATCCTTTGTTCTTCATCTCCCATGTCTGCCCCTCTTCCAAGCAAACAAAGAAACCAAGTCTCCTTCCTGCACACACAGTCTCTTTCCAGTTTCCACCTTTTTTTTTAATTATAAATATTATGTGCTTGGGCTGGAGAGATGCTCAGCGGTTACGTGTGCCTGCTGCTCTTGCAGAGGACCTGATGTGGGCACCCATATGGCACCCATGTGGCACCCATGTGGGGCAGCTTGCAGCTGCCCGTCACTACAGTTCCGTGGTATCTAACACCTTTGCCTAACCTCGGAGGGCAACTGCACTCAGGTGCCTAGACACACGGACACTAATGGATTTAAAATTAATTTAAAAAACCAATTATGATCTGCTTTATTTTTATCCATTTAAAAGTTTTAGTTGTGTATATGTGTGCGCGCGCACATGCGGGGTGGGGTAGGGGATTTGTACTACCTATGTTTGGGAATAGAAAATTGAAAATTGATTTTACAGGTTATTTTTCCCCTATACTGAACCATTGGCTTTCAGTTTCTGCTGGAGTAGTCTAGCCAGCAAGTTTCAGGCTCAGGTGCTATGGGTGTTTGCCACTGCACTCAGCTTCTACTTTTCCATGGGTTCTGGGGATTTGAACTCAGGTCTTACAGCTTACGCATCAAGCAGTTAACCCACAAAGCTATCTCCCCATTGTTTAATTCATTTTTTTAAATTTGATCATGTTTGAAATGGTAGCTATTACTTTGTCTTTTGCTTTTATTGCTGCACAGTTTCCCATTGTGTGAATTTTTCACAATTCAATTAGCTAGTATCTTATTGAAACATATTTTGTTCTCCATTTTTTGATGTTGTGCACTAAGCTGGATGGGAGAGCCTGGGTAAAAGTTTTTTGTGTGTTTGAGGGCAAATATAGTGTTGGGATTTCTGGATTTAACAATGTCTGTTACTGTAATAGGTTTACCTAAGCACACATTCTGCTTGTTGTACTAATTTATATTGACACTGTCTGCATATGGGCTGTCTGCTTTCCTTCACTTCATCAAATTTTGGATTTTGGCCAGTCCGATTGGTCATACAAACTTAGCTATGTTTTCATATAACTAAGAACCCTTTGAGAGCAAACTGATTAAAAGCTATCCTGGTATTAAGGAGGAGGTAAGGATACTATTTAACTTTTTCTGTAGGCTTTCCAGCCAACTCCATGGCAGTCCTTAGCAGGCCCGCCTTGGTTCTGCAGCTTGGTGCCAGGGATTGTCTGATGCATTTGTAATGCAACTGAGTCTATTTCAGATCAAGATCTGTATTCTGTCTTTTCTTGTACAAACTCTACCCCTATGGTTTCCTTCAAGCATTTTGTTGCTTTTGGTAACTGTTAGTCCTAACCCTTCTTCCTTATTCTTCTCTGCTACTACTGTAAATTCTGCCGTTTGTGCTTCTTGACCAATGACCCAACCCCCACCATCAGAACAGCGATGTGGTCCACCTCTGCACAGCGCTGTGCACCATACTATGTACGTGCAGTGTGATGAGTTGTGCTTATAAACCGACATGTAAATAACAGCATTGGGTGCTATCCAGGCCTCTCTTCAAGGTCTGGAGATGGAAGTCCAGTTTTCAGTTTTCTTTTATAGCTTTCAAACAGTGTTTTAATACATTTTTATATGCTTTATAGGTTCTGTGAAACCTCTTGATAGCTACATACTAACGGTCATGTTTTCATGTTTCTATTATGAACGGCTTGTTTTTCTATGTGATTGAAGGCTTTCTCAAAAATAATAGAATGTAATGAGACAGTGCAGAATGTAGAAAATGCAGTTTATGTTCTATTTACAGGAGGCTGTGTGGCCTTGAATGCTCATATAGGTAAGGACACAAATTGCATAAAAGAAATTATAAAGTTAAATTGAAAAGTTACTGAGATTGGAAAGGGAATAGAATAAGCTTAAGAAAACTAAGCATATGAAAATAAAAAAGCAGAAAACAAACATTTGAAAGCAAAAAAAAAGGAACTGAGATATCAATTATAGCTCTTAAAAATACAGCAAGATGAACTTAAAAAAAGAAAAATACAAAATATATATAATAAACAGAGAACAATGGGGAATTGAAAGATCCATAAGAGATTACTTTGCTTATTTTTTTGTAAATAGATTTGAAAATCTGTAAGTATACAATTTATTTTAAAATTTCATCCCCCCTGGGAAAGCCAAAAGCTGATGACATGAAATTAGTAACTTGTCAAAATTGTTTCCCTACTAATGAAAACAGCATCACTTCCAAGAAGCTTAAGGAGGAGTCATAACAAAGATTTAAAGTTGTCAAAACTGTGTAAGTGGAAAGCTGAAACCTTTTGTTTGTTTGTTTGAATGAAATATAAGATTGATTTTAAAAAATAAGTACAATGGGACAATAGATGTTAAATGAGAGACCAGCCTACATCAACATAAAAGCCTAATAAATAAAGCGTTTATTTGCTTTATTTTTTGGCAGCACCGGGGATTGAATCAGTGGTCTCCTGCAGACTAGGCATTGCTCTGCTGAAGAGCTCCAGCCTGGCCCTGTTTTCTCTTTTTGTTGTGAGACCAGTCTCAGTTTCTCAGGGTGGCCTTGAACTCTCTCTGTAGTCCAGGCTACCCTTGCAAGTGGGCTCCTCCTGTCTCACTCCTAAGTAGCTTGGTTTAGAGGCCTGAGACACAAGCCTGGCTAAGTACAATGTTTAGCAGACAGGCATTAAGAGTGAGAATGCTTTCTGACTATGAAGGTTTCTATTACATCTATGGACTCGATATTAGAAAAAACATTAATGTCACAGGATTCACACGCTAAATGCTTAGCCGTGTTAGAAAACATAAATATCCCTTCTTTCGTATGGTTTTTACTTAAAATTTTTTTCACACAATATATTTTGATCGTATTTCCCCTTTCCCTAATTGCTTTCCACTTCCCTCCCCACCCAACTTCATATTCTCTCTCTCTCAAAAAAAAGAAAGAAGAAGAAAATCAAAATAATCAAAAAACAGTAAGACCAAAAAGTGTCCAAACAAAATAAGTAAATAAGTAAGTAAATAAACGAAACAAAAATCTCATACTCTCACACGCACAGAAAACCATGGAGTCTGTTTTGTTCTGACCAACTGCTCCTGGGCACGGGGTCTGCCTGGATGTAGCTGATCTAGCTGTTGAAACACCACTGAAGAAAACTCATTTTCCCTTTCACAGCAGGGATCGATTGCAGACAGCTTCTTGGTTGGTTAGGGGCAGGACTTTGTGTCCACCTCCTCTTCTCAGCACTAGAGCCTCATTTGCCTTGAACCTGTCCATGCCTTGTGCATGCTGCCACATTCCAGTGCCTTTATATGTACATCAGTCCTGTTGTGTCTGGAAGACACTGTTTCCTTGGACTCTGCCATTACCTCTGCCTCTTATAATCTTCCTGCCCCCTTTTCCACACAGATCCCTGAGCCTTGAAAGGGGGGCTTTGATTAAGACTTCCCATTTGGAAATGAAGGCTCCAAAGTCTCTCACTCTCTGAATATTGTCCAGTTCTTTGTTTCTCAAATGTCATAAAATTGTACTCATTGGTTACTTCCTTAATGTAATGAAATACATTCATCTGAGCATGACATCAGCCTTGTGTTTACAGAGGAGACATTAGAATTATCCCATGCAGTAAAAACAAGCAAACAAACAAACAAAATAGGCCAGGATGCCCCTTATAACAACTTCCTTTAATGCAACAGTCAATACAGCCACCCAAAAGAAATCAATTAATGATAGAAAAATTGGAAGGAAGAGATAAAACTCTTTACTTGATGATGAGCTTGTCGGATGTTTGGAAAACCTAAAAGATCTTCTTGGTTTTAATAAAAATTCAGAACAAAGAAATTATTTTTCATATATAATTGTTGCTCAGCGATTGTTTGATGAATACATTTTATTGTCTTGACATTTGAGTGTCACTTGAATACAACATGTGATTACTGTTTTAATAATTTATTATCTGTTTTTGATTTTATCTGCATTGGTGCCTGCATGTATGTCTGTGTGAGGATATCAGATCCCATAGAACTGGAGTTACAGACAGCTGTGAGCTGCCATGTGGGTGCTGGGGATTGAACCCAGATCCTCTAGGAAAACAGCTGATGCTCTTAACCCCTGAACCATCTCTTAGTGATTATTTTTAGTTGCTAAGTATATAGACATTTATCTTACCACAAGTGAAATACTAAAAAGCTGACAAGGATTAGACAAAAAGAAATAAAATGAGAGACAATCCCAGTGATGAATAGCAACACAAGAACCCTAATGAAATGTGTCCCTTCGCCACTGGTCTACCTATTTAGAAATCCTCTCCAGACACAGAAATGTGGAGTCCACAAGTTGGGCCTCAGCAGGAAAGGAATCCAGCTTCCCCTCAGATGTAAGTGTGGGGTCAGCCATTTCAGGTGTTTTCATAACGAAAAGTAATAAATCAAGCAAATAATTTGATAAAATAGCTGAATTGGCTACACTTTGGAATAAAACATTTTGACCCCATGTCTGTTACGAGAGGGTGGCCATTTAGGATGTAACAGGGTGGCAGTAGAAGGCTGGCAACTGCATTAACAAGGGCTTAACAAGGGCTACAGAAGTTCACCTGAGGCATAGACTCTTCGATTTATTATGTACTTCTTATGTGTTCTGTGGTATTTCACACGTGTGTACAATGTATTTTGATTATACCCACCCTTCATACCCCCGACCCCTCCCAGATTCCTTCCCAGGACATCTCCCATACAACTTGGAGATATAGACTCTTGAGACTAGTCTCAACTGACCCCTCCAAGAACCTGCTCCTACTGAGACTCTGCAGTAGCAATCAATTGGTAGATTATACTTTGGGGTAAAAGAATATGAAAACACGGAAATCTCAGCATGCCCTTATCTTCAAGGTTAACATCTCCAGAGCAGGTTGTAGATCGAATCAGCATTTGCTGTCACAACATGGCCAAAGTGACTCAAATTCCCCATCTTGGGAAGCATCTTCAGTGGCATTTCTAGATACACTGCATGTCCATTAAGGAAGTTCCAGTCAAATTTTATAGGATCGATATAACAAGTCATCACTGATGAGCAAACATCAGGAATTCATGCATAGTAGTGAACCTCTGAAAGGCAGCACATGGGACACTCTGAACTAAAGGGGAGCCCTGTAGGGAGGGGTGGGCTCCTACTTACCGCTGTTAACCACAAGTTCATGCAGCCTTTGTCTTGAGGTAAGCTGTGGACACAGTGAGCAAAGACAAATGCCAAGAAGTGGTTGATGGGATGTCAGCTTCCTTTTTCACCAACACGGAGAATTCTAGATACTGAAATGCAGGGCTATCCCTCTAGAACAGGATCATTTGGGGAAAAGTCCAACAACCTGCAGGAGGAAGCTGACAGCATAAGAGGTGGCTTTACCTCACAGCTAACTGGAAATAAGCTTCTCCACATAGGCTCTTCCACCAGAGCCAGCAATGGGAATCCCATCTGAGCACAAAGGAAGTGCTTAGTAGCTGGAGTCTTTAAAATAGGGTGTTAATAGCCACGAAATTACTTCCATTACTGAGCTGCTCACAAATGATAGAAAATATTTTTGTTTTCTTTTGGTCTTTAACTGAGTTAAGCATGTGTCTTCTTTTGGAATAATGAACTGTGTTTATGGTCAGAAAACCTTCCTATTTTCTGTAGAAGGTTAATATTGCTTCAACTTTAGCTGATTCTTCTTTTGCTGAAGGGTAAATAGTACCTGAAAAATTCATCTAATGCTGTGGAAAACATAATAGAAACTTTTATTTCTATACACATAGAAATAAATATTTATTATATAAATATATATTTAATATATATTTAATATATTATATTATATTTATATATATATTATATAATATATATAAATATATTATAATATATATTTATTAAATAAATAAATATTAAAATATTTGTAATTATATTAGAAAACTAAAACTCAACTTATAATTAAATTATCTAATATTTTCGTTTCTAAACAAACATAAATACTTTTATTCTGCTTATTTACTTATTTTTTGATGATGGTCTATACATGCATGCCAGAGTGGGATATACAGGTCAGAAGACACCTTGAAGGAGCTGGTTCTCTCCTTCCACTGTGGGTTCAAGGTACCAAACTCAGGTGTTCAGGCTTCACAGCAAGCTGTTTTATCTACTGAACCATCTTGTTAGAAACATTATTATACATGTTTCAGCCCATGTGGCACTTTGAATCACTTTATTACAATCTTAGCTCAGAATATTAAATGTCTTAGAATGTATTTACTCTGCATATCATCATACATGCAAATAACCTTGTGGGATTAATTCTGACTAGGGGGAAAAGTGAAATTGAAGGAAAGGTTGCAATGCACCTTTATGGAATAAATGAAGTGAAAGGAATTTTAAGGTATTTTTAAGACCGTAGTAATTGAAGGCAGGACTAAGGATATGCTAAATTGAAATTTGGTTTTTAAGCAAACAAGGGGAGCCGTGGTTCACATAAGCTTGGCTGTGTTGTTGGTGGCCACTCCTAGCTATCACCATGTGGGCAGAGCATGGGAGAAGGCCTCTGTCTGCGAAGCTCTTTAGCAGCCTATTAGAATGCACTTCAACAGACATATAAATCACTTTGTGGAGACTAATGATTTATTACTGCTGTAATGAACTTCACAGGCATCAATACATTAGTATCCGCTTTGAAAAGAAACTTGTCAGGTCCCATTGCAATGATGATCAGTTTACTATTGTTACTAATGACCCTGATCAGCTCTTTGGATCTATGAATAACCTTCCTAGATGACAGAGGTCGTCCATTTGGTGGGGAAAAAAAAATCAATGCATATGCAAAATAAAACTATATGCTGTTCATCTCTTTGTCAACACAAGAAATTATTGTCAGCTTTTGAAGCCTAAAGCTTCAAAATTATTTTCAAATCTACCTAATCCAAGCCTATTAAGACACTGGTGAATACATCCTAAAAGGGTATTGTCATTGCAATTGCTTGTCTCTATGTTACTAAATTACGGTGTTTTCTTTCTCCCTACTAGAAGCCTCAGCTGGACCCCTGAGGTTTGACTAAAATAGAAATTACTATGTTAGGGCTTTTCAAAAAAATGTTCACCGATGTCAGATATTTGACCTGTGAGGCTTTTAAACCTGACCTTGTTGCTTCTTTCCATTCATTAAACCACAACCTTTGTTCTCTTGTCATAAAAGATAAATGAAGATTCACACAATCTTTGTTTAAGAGAAGATTTATTGTTTACATTAATGTAGATTAAGTAGAAAGATACCAATTATTTTTCAAGTCAATCAGATGTCTTCTTGGAGGTTCCAGTTTATGGTGTGGACTATTTCTCATGATTACAGTTCCTGTATACTCAGTGGTAATTTTGTACTAAAATACCATACGAATGAATGATTTTCTCAGAAATCATACATCTTGTACTTGGTTCACTTTTCCAGATTTAAAAAAACAAAATGGTCTCGAATATAACAGGTTTTGATAAGTGACGAAAATACTGGGTTTTAAATGTAGTTTAGATTCCTCAAGGCTGTCACTATGAAGAATTTCGATACAAGATTTAAGCTTGGGAGAAAAATTCCGTGAGCACAAGAGGTAACTGGACAGTGTCATTGTCTCTAGAAGAATGCGTTTAAAAGAACAAAAGCATTGCAAACTTTTGTTACAGCATCAAACTCTCCAGCATTTTGGTTATTGGCCACATAGAAAGTAAAACAGTACAGTAAGTCATTTTGAATGCATCACCTTAAGCTTTTGATTAACTATATCTCATTAGACTAATAAAATTGATATTAAGTATGTTTGATCTATAGAAACCAAACAAGTCCCTAAATTTAAATCCTTTGAATGACTAAAAAGTAAGGCCAGAGACATTAATGTTCACAAGTCGTGGGTGACAGTGACCCTGGGTGCTGGACCAAACTGTTCTAACCAAACTGTTAGAACTTCAAATGGAAACTTTAAAGCTGTGGATGTAACCCCAGAGAGCCTAGCACCATTCCTGGCTCTGCAAACATGTCTATGGATGTTTGTTCAAGAAGTGTTAAGTTGGGGGGAGCAATAGCTCAGTGGTTAAGGGAGCACACTGCTCTTGTGGAGGACCTCCGTTCAGTTCGCAGATCCATGTTGGTCAGCTCAAAACCACATGTAATTCCAGCTTCAGATGAATGTTTCTGACCTCTGTTAGCATCTGTCAACATGTGAACATACCTCTACACATAAATATAATTTTAAAATTTTTAAAATAATAAACACAGAGCAGGTTGATTCTCATTTGACCTTGGAGTCAGCCTGTTGTCTCTTTCTTTGTGTCTTATTTAGGTTGGACATTCACATAGGGGCAAGGGAGATGGTTCTGGGGGTGAAGGCACTTGTCACTTAATTCTGATTATCTGAGTTCAGTCCCTGAAACCCACTCCACAAAGATGTGTTCTGATCTTGGCATGATCTTGGCATGGCCCACCGACCCGCCCACCCACACGTACTCTCATATTGTACACACACAATCATAATAATAAAAGATTAGTTTTCAAAACCACATTCAACTCAATCTAAGGGTTTGTCTTATCTGTTGGCTTCATTTGTAAATGGACTTTATGGTTTTCCTTAAAGAATGGTCCCTCCAGTCTGGGAGGATATGTTGTCTCCTGTATGCTAAAACTCATTAGCAAATAAAACTTGTCTGAAACAGTTTGAAGAAACCTGGACTTGACAACATGGTACCCAGTTAACTCCCCCCGGTGAAGCAATGCAGGCCACTACATTGTCTTCACACATCTGTCCAGCTTGTGACATTAATGCTCTCGGTAATAGGATTGAACTTCTCTGCATGGCCAATCATTCCAATTCCTTATTGTCCTTACTGTCCTTATTGTAAAGGGTCTTCTTTGTGTTGAATTTGATGCTGCCTTTTTTAACTGTGTGGTTTTTTTTTTTCCAATTGACAATCATTTAGTGTTCTAAGAGGAAATGACTCTGATTGTATGGGTTGAGGTACTTCCAAGTTTAGATATTACATAGCAAAGCAGATCAGATCCTCTGGGAGCACATTTTCTTGTGGTTTCATAAGTAAAAATCAACTCTTATTAAATCCCAGGGACAGCTAAGGTCGTTTGGAGCAAATCTGGACTACTAAAAAATTCTTCATAAATATCATATGAAATTTATTTTCGTATTGTTTTCTGCTATGACAGCAACTGCCTGTCTAATCAAAGATGAAGACAATGTTAAGAACAGCACAGAATGTGTCAGCAAGTTTGACAACCAAGATCTCAACAAGAGGCATGTGTTAAGTCCGTCTTCTTCCATATCTGTGGCACCCTAATAGGATCAGGGCTCGTGTACCTGAGAAAGGGGCTAGTTTTCTATCTATCATGATCCACGGAATGTGTACGGCGGGATGCAAGAGTCCGTCTCAGTCACAGTTACACAATTGTAAGAACCTCAGGCAAGATACTGCAGTGCTCTCAGGATGTAGAGGCAGAAAGGTCTCAAAGTCATCCTTGGACTAGGACCCCTGTGTGAATTCCTTTCTCTCAGGAAATGGCCACGTTGAAAAGATAGCCTTATCTGTGACGCATTCATTTAGTAGCACAAGAAGCTGGAAAATCCTTGTGCCTTCCATCACAGAACACTTTGTTCCTGGGGACATCTGAAAAGTTGAGTATCTATTCTGAATCTCGGTACCTTACTTGTTCTCCGTCCTCTCTCTACCTACTCAAAGTACCTTGCCAGTGCCCTCAGCCCCATCTCTGCCCCAACACTTGATTTTTACATCAAGAAGAGCATAGAGTGATTGGCCTACACAATCAATAAACACTCTGCAGTGTCCCCACAATGACAGACATGCCTGTCACCACAGTTCTCAGAGCCTGAAGCACAGTTGTATTTAATCCTCATGGTTAAGTCAGAGAACGAGGTCTTAGTAACCCCAGCTCACAGTTTGTTGTTGCTGTTGTTGTTGTTTTCCGAGGCAGGTTTCTCTGTTACAGCCCTGGCTGTCCTGGAACTCACTCTGTAGACCCGGCTGACCTCGAACTCACAGAGATCTGCCTCTGCAACCCAAGTTCTGAGATTAAAGATGTACACCATCACTGTTGGGCTCCAGCTCACAGTTTTAAGAACTGTGGATATTGGATCAGTGGTTAAAAGCACAAACTGTCTTATAGAGGACCCATGTTCAGTTCCCGCATCCATGGGATACTGAAGCACCTGCTCACACGTTCCTCATGGCCATTGCCTAAGGCTCTGACTTCCACTAGCTAGACCAACTTGCATCCTGTGGCATAGCCCTGGCTGTGTCCTGGTCCACAGGGCTTCTGTAAAAACTGTAAAGTGCTCGTGGAATAATCACCCCTTCTAGCTGGGTAACTGTGTAAACTGCTCAGGGTTCCTGGAAATGGAGTTCCTGAAGGACCTGTCTTTGTGTGTTGAATGTTGTGTTTGAATGTTTAAGGACACTGAAGATAACAAAATGTAATAAACATTTATTCATTGTCATTTCTTACAAATGAGAGACTAGAGAAATGGGCTGTATGATATCTGGAACATGCATTAAGTGCATCTCACTATAGAGAACATTTGCTTCTAATTCCTAAGCCTACATTATTAAACTCTGTGTCTGAGGTTAGTCACAGAAGATCATTCAGGTGAGCTTTGTTTGATCTGCAGTTTGGTCAACTATAAACCAAACTACTTTTGTTTCCTTTGCTTTTGTTTGTAAGAACTGTCACCCTTGACACAAGCCAGCTCCTTGATTTTTGCAGAGAACATAATGTGGCAATTACCAGAGTATCAACTACAGTAACCAGCTTCTAAGATAACCTGACCAGACTGCATGGCTGAGCGCTGAGCACTATGGGCCGTATGTGTGTGTGTGTGTGTGTGTGTGTGTGTGTGTGTGTGTGTGTGTGTGTGTGTGTGTGTGTGTGTGTGTGTGTGTGTGTGTGTGTGTGTGTGTGTGTGTGTTTATTACTTATAAGAAAATGTTTTTGTTTGTTGTAATATCAATACTGAAACTATGTTGCTTGGCATGATCTCCAAGGTCACAAAACTAAGTAATTCCTTTTGATGTCTGCCTAGAAATTAGGAAGGTGTTCTTGAATTGTGGTAGTGCTCCTTTGGAGAAAATTAATTTTTATTCTATTGGAAGAACATCTGACTTTTAGTTGAAATTCTGGAAGGCTCAGGTGTAATTTCTAAATTCTGTGCACTAATTGATATTTCATTTTAGCCATTATGGCAAAACTGTCTAAGAAATAAATTACCATAGAAACACAAAAATTCTTAGCTATCACAGCAGGACTCCAGTGTAGTTTTCTGTCCCAAATTTCCAGGCATCTTCAGTTCTATAGAATTCTAATTGGAAGGCTTTGCACAGGAATGCAGCTTTTAATGGAAATGAGATTTTATTCACTTTCTTCCTGCTACATTCACCCAAACTCAATTCTTATGGCAGTCTGGTCTGTCTACTGACAAAAAAAAAATGTAATATTCTTTAAAAAGATAGGGAGGGGATAAAAAGAGGGAAAAAAATCCCTTGACAAAGGTTTATTTTCTTTTAATCTATATGAGAGCTAGAAACTGCACAAAGGCCCTGAGGATGTTATAGGACTCGGGAACAATCCAGAAAGATAGAATTCTTATCAAAGACAAACCAAGCTGACTGTGTGGAGGTGAGACTGGGATATATAGGGTTATGGTGAAACAGAACAAGCGTTGTGACTGATGATTTCTCTGCTCTTAAACAATGTACTCTATCACCACATTAACTTCTCGATTCAGAATTATTTCAGAGCCAACTAAAAAGGAAAACTGGGTAAATCTTAGTGATCTTAAGGAAGACTGGGAAGAATGAGAGATGGAAGATTCCAAAGGGTTTTAGGCAAGCAGTAAAAAAGATTGTTTAGACACTTGGCATTGGGTACTCGATTGTAGTTCTGTGGCCCAGGCAGGATGATCTAGGAAAGCCCCTCAGGCAACCTCATTATGCTGAACAATCAGAGCATATAGTGAGAATGAGAAAATCAATGGGTGGGTTTTTGGAGGTTTTTGTTTTTAATTTACAGGCATTCCCAATGTTCCTGAGCTTCTACTGTGAGCAAAGCCTGGCTTGGGATCAGGATGCATTTGATACACCTCCGCATTTTCATACACCACATCTCATGCTTGCTTCGGGTAACAGGCATACATTTCCCTACTGCTTGAAGGAAACGTTTGTCTTGTGAAGTACAAATCAAAAGAGACTACCACCTGAGAATGTTCTATCAGGTCCTTGATTGCACAGGTCTTTGGTTGGGGTGAGCTTTGTTGGGTTTATGTGCAGGCTGTGATTCAACTGTCTGTGCACAGTGGGCAATGTTGAAAGTTAATAAAAAGGCTGCTGATTCTCTAGATCATGAATTTGGAGAAGCAGATACATCTGTAATTGACAGAGAGGCCACACAGAATGAAGAAAGTTTAAAGGGAGGTGTGCTGGTCCCTACCCTCCTTCTCACACTACCAAAGTTAACGTGTGTGCATTTCTCTTCTTGTCTTTCTTAGGGCAGGAGCATGGCACTGTGGCAGAATGTCTGCTTAGCATGAGTAAGGCTCTAAGCTCCATCCTTAGCAACAGTATGCATACAGATACATGCATACACACATATAAACACACACATATACACATACTTCTTAGGGGATTTTATGGTGGGTTGTTTCTCTGTAATTCTATTTGAGCTGAAACTCACTACATATCCCAAGATGGCTTGGACTCATGACAATCCTCCTGCATCAGTCTCCCAAGTGCTGGGGTTACGTTTGGCCACACCTAGCTTTTTCTTTCCTTTTTAATCAGCATATATTGTGCTAGATACTATGATAACTGTTTCTAACAATGTGTGTTACTGTGTTTCTCCTTCCCTCATCTACCAATCCCCCTGTGTCCCCGACCTTCCCCTTCGCTCCCCATTTCATCTCTCTTGTCCCATGTGTCCTTAGCCCACCTCACTCTCCCTTCTCACCCAATATTACCGTTTTAGTTTCTTAACGACTTTTATCTACCTTTCCTTTTTCTTTCTTTTCTTTATTTTTTATTTGTTTATCGATGGATTGATTGATTGAATGATTAATATTGCTCACACTATAGCTATAGTGAGGTATAAGAACCCTGAAACTCACTACGGAGCACAGACTGACCTTGAACTCCTGGAGATCCACCTGCCACAGCCTCCTTGGTGGGATTAGAGACCGGAGCTTCCATGGCTGGCTCACATGTGTTTTCTTGTTGGCGGCATCAATTATAGTAAACTCTGTGACTGTTCCTAGTTCCAAAAATCATTGGTCATTCTGACGTACAAAGACAAAATGAAGAAGTATATGTCAGAGTAAATATTTGAAAATCAAACATAAGACATTGAGATGCCCTGGTGAATATACAATAAAAAGGGCTGATCCATGCCCAATCCATAATGGAAGCACAATTGTGAAGTTTGGTCCCAGCCTTGGCTCCTTTTGTAAGCTGGGACCTCAGGAATTAGGGCATAAATCACTCTTTAGTCAAAATGCAGTCTCCATAAATATTTTAACAGCATTTGCGATGCTTTTAATTCTACATTATTTCACTTGAGTTCACTTCAAAGCTAAATTATTAATGTACCTCAACCTAAAAGTTCCAAATACAATATACTAAAGAGACCACACTAACTGGAATTTAGAGCATCCTCAGATGGTCTAAATGAACATTGTGCGTATTTGTATGTTGAAAAGAAAAAATAGCACTTGCTAGTCAAAACTGTCTGTGTTGCCATCCATGAAGCAGAGCAACTGGCATATAATGGGCACTCCTCAGACTGCAGTTCTGTTATAGTTCCAGAGCATGAGGCTTTACTCGGACCTTTGAAGTATCCTTCTTTGCTTCTCCTTAGATGCCCAGACTCTCCTGCCTGCCCACTAAATACACACACATGGAACCCACCTGCCTCTGCCTCCCTAAGAAATGCCATGTCTTCTCAGACCCTCTTCACACCACATTTTGAAACAGATCACATAAGCAAATGAAAACATCATCATTCAAGCAGAATTCTGAGTGGCTGTGACTGGCTCCACACATACACTATTTCCATTCATTTTCAGAAAGCCATTAATGAGTAATTAATGAACACCTAACAGTAGGCCTTTACCCAGGAGACTCGAAGGTGCCAGAGCTAATGCAGACAGCCTCTAAGCAGAACATATCATGCTCTGCTCAAAGGGGCCACTTCACCGTGCTCTAGTGGTGAAACAGCCTGTGAATAAATCCTACTACTATAAAATGCATAAATTAAGCATGTCACAGACATTGAAAAACACTGGAATACACAGCACTTTAAAGCATGCATTACTTCCCTCACTGCATCATGGAGTATAGTCTTACCTACTAAAAATCTAGATCAGGGAATATGCTCCGTGTACAATACACACTTGTATAAAAATCCTTGTGTCCCACACACATGTATAATGGATACGTACAACCAAAAACTAAAACATAAATTTAAAACATTTGTATGTTTGCAATCTACTGTAAGAGGTCTGTCTTAAAAAGTTACGTGAGGAAATTGCTGTTAATTAGGTTTGATGTGTGGTTCTTCGAAAATACAAAGGGATAAGACAGCACCAAATTGCTCATCATGTGTATGTGTGTTTGTGTGTGTATGTATGTGAGTGAGCGAGAGAGAGGAAGAGAGGGAGAGAGAGAGGTGAGGAGGAGAGAGGGAGAGAGAGAGGGAGATAACACCTCAATAAAACTGCAAAGGACGTGACTAACAAAACAGCTATATTATATGTTAACAAGTGTTTTGTGGAAACGTTTCTGTTACTAAAATGCCTATACTTTAAAGTATCTCGTTGATAAAGTAGCCACAATTGATGGATAAGGTATATTGAAAGATTTTTAATATTTTGTGTTGAATATATGAAGTAAAGATACAATGCACCCACTGGAAACCAGATCTGTCCTTTTGTGTGGAATTATGCATGGTGTTAGGGGTTGAACCTTGTACTACAAAACCTCACAAAGGCCAAGAAAGTGCTCGACCACTGAGCTACATCCCCAGCCCTACTCAGCCCTTCACTGAGAGTCTAAACCTCACTTTCTCACATTCTCCTGTTTGCACATCCTTCTATAATCAATGCTACTCCATCAATGGAGCCACAGGCCCTGACAAAGCCCTAAGAATCGTCAGATATCACCATATATCCTAAGAAAGATTCTTAAGATTTATTGTGTGTGTATGTGTGTATTATGTGTGTGTGTGTGGGTGTATGTGTGTATGTGTGTATATATGTGTGTATGTATGCATATGTGCACGTACATTTGTGTATATGTGTGTATGTACATGTACATGTGTATATATGTGTGTGTATGTGTGTATGTGTGTGTATGTGTATATTTATGTGTATGTGCGTATGTGTGTACGTATGTGTATATATGTGGGTATATGTGGGAGTGTATGTATCTATATTTGTGCATTGTGTGTGTATGTTTGTGTGTGTATGTTCATATTTGTGGGTATATGCATATGTGTGTATGTATGTGTATGTGGAGGTACACATGTACATATGTATATTTATGTATATGTGCATATACGTGTATGTCTATGTGTGTATGTGGGTATGGGTGTATGTAAGGGATGTGCATATATATGTGTGTATGTGGGTATGTGTGTGTGTCTATATTTGTGTTTGTATGCGTATGTGCATGTACATTTGTGTATATGTGTGTATGTACATGTACATGTGTATATATGTGTGTGTATATGTGCATATGTGTGTATGTATATGTATATGTGTGGGTGTATGTGGGAGTGTATGTATGTATATGTGTTCATTGTGTGTGTATGTTTGTGTGTATATACATTAATATTTGTGTGTATATGCATATGTGTGTATGTATGTGTATGTGAAGGTATGCGTGTACATGTGTGTACTTATGTATATGTGCATATATGTGTATGTATATGTGTGTATGTGTGTGGGTCTGGGTGTATGTAAGGGGTGTGCATGTATATGTGTATATGTTTGTGTCTGCTCACTCCAGAAGTTCTGCTAAGGCATTCTGCTCTTCACTCCTTTTCATTCCCTTCACATGGAACCAGTTGTCAGGGAATGACACCGAAAGTATCACATGTGTTTACACACAATTATTTTTACTTAAACTATTCTAGTGTGCAGCCAGAATACTATAACTCATAGTCTATTAGTATAGCATGATCTGCTTTTTTCAGGGTGACTTGCTATTCTAGTAGCCAGTAACTTTTCTGAGGTTATTCTGGAGCCTGTCTTGAACAGAAAAGATGCCTGAACTCAGAAAATTGACTTAACTGAGTCACTAAAGTACAGTTGAGCTCCCCAAATCATAAACCACTGCTTCTGTCTTTACAGAAGATGAAAAATTTCTGGGAAAAGTGAAGATTTCTATAGTTGCCTTCCCATGTGTGCTGAGGCATCACCAGAAAGGCCTTGCACTTGTCCCCAGTGCTGACGGGGGTGACTGAGAGACAGTGCAAACCCTGGGTACACTCAGACACCTTCTGTATGGGTCCCCACTCCTAGAACCCTCCTCTGGGTTATGGGGAACATGGGCTTCTCTGAGCTTAGGCATGTGTCAGTCTTCTGAGAAGCATGCTTTGCTGTGTTTCTTTTGTATCCACTGCTGGACTCTTACAGGTCACACAGTACGCAAAAATGTATTACAACGCTTCGTTGCAAAATGAGCTGGTTGCATTTGCTTGAGCAACAAAAATGGTTTGTTTGGGTTTTGATACTTGTGCCTAGAAAAGACAGAGTCCCCAAACAGTGATTACTGCTTGTCTGTAGTGATTTGAAAATGAAATGCTCCACACTTGGTCCCTAGGACGGTGCCCCTTGAGAGACCTGAGACGAAGAAGTGAGTCACTGAGGGTGCGCCTTGAGGTTCCTTACCCTTGCTCTACTTCTGTGCATGCTCTACATCCTGACTGCAGATACAGCCTCATGCACACCCTCATACCTTCCAGACCTTGATGGACTATCTCTTTAAGCCATAATCCATAAAATAGGCAAACAAAACCTTCCCCCCTCAAGTTGCTTTTGTCAGGTGTTTGGTCCCAGCAACAAGAAAAGTAGCTAAGAGATTTAAAAGATCCCTCTTCTGCAATCTCGACCCAGCCATTGAGAGAGCTGTCTGCAATAACAGGAGCCCCAGCCTCTCCGTATATTTTTACATCCTTAGTGACTTAGTTTTCCACCCTAAAAGATTTTCATAGCATATTATCGTGTTTTAAAGTTAGATTAAAATTAAACTTGCCTTCATTTTGCGTTTTGTAATATCTGTTGAGATTTTTAGACATCTTTCTTTGAAAATGGAGTCTACTACAAATAGACTCTCCTCTCCCAAGAATATATACTAGATGATACTCTCTCGTCCTTGGCTCTGATTTTCTAATCTTGGCTCATGAATGCCTTGAGTGGGTGAATCAGAGATCCAGAGCCAGCCTTACCTTCGTATTCACAAAGTCCCAGGAAGCCAACTTTTTCTTGGGAGCACATACATTCCTTCACTGTCTGCCCACATACACATAAAACAGCCCTCATACTTTTCTGGCCCCGAAACAAAATAAAAATTGTCATTCTGAAAAGGTACTCATACTTTGCAGAAACAAAAGGCATCGATAAAACTTACTAGAAACTTAATACCAATTTAAAAAAAAAAAATCTAAAGAATGAAGGGTAAAAAGAGAAAAAAAGTGGATTAGTCAGATTAGCCAGTTAACACAGTCCCTGTACCCTGAGATCTGGTAGAATGGACGTGAGGTACAAATGCATGAATCCCCATGTCAGGTAGACGGAACACCCTAGAAGTTGTGCCGTTCGTTTTATTTCTCTTTTGGGGATTAATGATGGGACCCAGTTTTCCGCTGTTTCTGGCCAATAACAGACCCTCATCTATCATCGAGAGGGCAGCATCTTGGAATTCAGGTCCTATATTTCTTTTGGTAAGGGAGAGTCACTCAGGATATCTCTGCTCTCTGTCCCTAGGTGCGGAGAAATATCCAGGATTTATGGACTTACAGCCACATAGTCTCCCTCGTATGTAAATATCAAAGGTTGTCAGATGTTCAATCAAGCATTGTCTCCTGATATGCTGTTGAAGTTTAATGCCTTCATTTTGAAAGGTGGCATCAAATGACCCTCAGTGACAGGCAACCAGTGCCCAAGTACAAGCCCTCTTCTACTCATGGCTATGAGATTAAAGTATGAAGGAAACTTCTTTCTATATGGAATTAATTTTTTTAATATAAGGAGATGGAAAGATACTTCCGAGATTAAGAACACTTGCTGTTCTTGCACAGGTCCCAGACTTGATCCCCAGCACCCATTTGGAGGCTAACAACCACCTAGCCCTAGGGGATCCAACTCTCTCCTCTGGCCTCTGTGGTCTCCTGTATGCACATGGTACACATACAATACATACAGGCAAACATCCATACACATAAAATACAGAGAAATAAATCTAAAATAATCTAAAGTAGTAGTAATATCAGGGGACAGCAATTCCATGGATAAAAGGACAATTATGCAAATAAGTATCCAGTCGTTGGTGGCTCCTGTGTGCCTTTTGTAGTATGAGCAACATCCCTAAAACTATGTCTTTGAGAATTTTTCCAATTAGGTTTATTTCCAATAGTACAAAAAAATTAAAGTTTCTTATTAGTCAATCTGAAAAAAAGGTGCTTGGTGAAGTCTTACAAGTTTTCATATCTTTTATAGTAGAATGTCAAAATTAAACAAGTTAATTAGCAAAATATCTATATTCAGCCTTTCTTGACCTAAAGTATATAGAAATCCTATTTGCATACAGTCTGTTTCACTCAGGTTAACTGGGATTTGAATACAGAATTTAATCACATCAGAGAGCACAACAGGCCTATGGAAATTAACTTTGGTGTTTTGTTAGTTCACACTTTTGAAGAGCAGAAGTAGGATGGGTTTCTCTAAAATGAAGACACTATTTGGGGAAGGTTTTGGTTTAGAAGTTACACATCTACAGAGAGTGCCCAAACGCATTAGATCCAGTTTTGTGTTTTGAACACCTCACATTAGTAAGGTACCTATGTCAATCAAGATCATAAACCTGCATATATGCACGGCAACCTCAAGTACTCCTTCATTTAAAGAGCCTCAACTTCCCCAAAATGTCCCCTTTTTGACCCAGGATTCCATTCAGGATCCTTAATGTGATTAAACATCTCCAAGTTATGACCCTTTCTCAGACGTTCCTCGTCTTTTTAGTTATTTCTCTTTAGTTTTGAGGTTGGAATATAATCACATCAGTTTTCCTTTTTCTCCCTCCCTCCAAGCCCTTCCATATACCACTCCTCGCTCTCTTTCAAATTCATGGCCTCTTTATTCATTACTCGTGACATACATGATGTTTCCTGTTTCAGTGATCTTGACACTTTTGAGAAGTTCTTGTATTTTCTAGATTGTCCCACTGCTGGGATTTGCCTGCTGTTTTTCTCATAGTTAGGCTGAGATAATGTATCTCTGACAAGAAAGCCATAGAGTACCGCCATTCCTGTCACAACACATCAGAGTTCACATACTCAGTGTGGATCTCTAGCTGTAGAGTTTGTCTATCGATACTCATCAGCTCACCTCCATAACAATGCCTGCTGCGCTTCGGGCCTCTCTGCTGTGTGGTTCATCGATTGTTATGTGTCCTCTTGGGCGAAAATCATTTTGTACAGTGCGCTCACAAGGCATGTAGAGTTACAATTCCCTGCTAAAAGGTGAATGTCTACCTACATTATTTGAGTTCTTCTGCACTGAAGACTTTCTCCTCTCTTATACCCACCACACACATATACTTACTTCTGTAACCATTTACTTTGATCATTTAAGATGTATACTGGATGGAGAGATAGCTCAGTGCTTAAGAGCACTGACTGTTCTTCCAGAGGACATGAGTTCAATTCCCAGCACCCATATGGCAGCTCACAACTATAACTCCAGTTCCAGAAGATCTGATGCCCTCACACCAATGCACATAAAATTAAATAAATTACAGGCCATGCCGTGGTGGCATATCTCTTTAATACCAGCACTTGGAAGGCAGAGGCTGGCAGATCTCTGTAAGTTCAAAGCCAGCCTGGTCTACAAAGTGAGTTCCAAGGACAGCCAGGGTTACAACAGGGAAATCCTATTTCTTAAAAAAAAAAAAAAAAAAAAAAAAAGATTTATAAATCTTTTTATATTTTAGATTACAATTCAGTAATAGTGAGAAGTTAATCTGTTTAAATTGTTTCAGCTTTATCCAATGAGAGATCTTTTCCTTGGCTCTTATGCCCCTCCTCAGCAATAAATACCTCTGTGTGTGATTTGGTTTTGTTTTTTGAGAACTTTTAGGCTGATGCCACAAAAGGCTTCAGTGAGATTTATACATTTGCAACACACGAACACTCATGCCCTACATTATACAGCCCATCCTGGTATCCCACTAACCCCTAATAGTTTTTTAAGTTTATATATTGAGGCTTACTTTCATGCAGCTGAGTTCTATGAGTTCCAACAAATATTTGATACTTTGTATTTACCATTGTAAGTAATGCTGTAGTCACAATCATCCTGGCTTTACTTGTTCAATTACTTCATCCCTGGATGCTTAGCAACTGATATTTCTTCAGCTATCTTTGCCTTCTCCAGAGCAGGACACACTTGAAAGAAAATACTATACAGCTTTTTTTCTGACTGGTTTCTTTCATCTTGGTGTATACATCAACATTTTTCTGTGTCTTGTTGTGGTTTGATGCTCATTTGTATTTGTCATTGAATAATTTCTGTTGTAAGATTTGTCATGGCTTATGTATCTATTCACCAATTATAGGATTTGGGGGTGCTTATACATAAGTCTACTACTGTAAACATTTCTGTGGAGGTTTTGATGGAGAGACATACTCAAATAAGTTAAGTAAATCACTGAGAGCACAGTTATTATAAGAATTTGCCCAACTGCCTTCCAGAATAGTTGTACCAACCACTTTGCAATCATACCAATGTTGAATGGAAGACTCTATTTCCCTTTTGGACTTACAATTATCCAGTTTTTTCATCACCATATTCTTTTATTTTCTAAAAGACTTTATTTCTTAAATTTCATGTGCATGAATGTTTTATCTGCATATATGCTTGTGCATTACATTCCTGGTTCCGTCAGATCCCCTGGAACTAGAGTTACAGGTGGTTGTGAGCCACTGCATATGTGCTGGTTTCTCTGCAAGAGCAACAAGTGCTCCTAACCACTGAGCCATCCCTCTAGTCCCAGAATTATTATCATAACTTATAATACTCACTAACTCAAGAGACTCAAATATAGTCTTTGAGCAACCTCTGTTATTCACACAGAAAACCTACTGTGCTGAGAGATTAAAGAAACTTCCAATGTCACGTGGTCATTTTAGTTTTACAACAGGACAAAAAGACCATTCTCATGTAAAAATCCACTGTTTTTCCACTGTGACAGCATCTCACCAAACTGCTTTGGCTGAGGCTATATGGGAGAGTGAGTTAAGCTATAGAATATCTAAGAAATCATTAGCATTTTTTAATTAGTATTTTTAAGATGTCTATAATAAGGTCTGACAATGTATACAGCAAAGATGTACCATTCTAACAAAATTACCTGATTCTCAACTGGGTATGGGGATGGTTAAGATAAGAGTGTCACAGATGGAGAATGGATGTGGTCACGAGGTCTGTAAACATATGAAGTGGATAACATCAGAGAGCAAAGTTCAGGTATTGGGTAGGCCTGCCAACACCACCATTTTTTTTTTTAAATTGTCGTTTGCTTTGAATTACCTCTGTTCACTTTCCAAAGATCAGGACTGTCTCTGCAGGGATCTGTTTCTGTGCTCCCCATCCTCTCCCATTGATCTGTGTTTGCTCTTTACCAATAGGTTCAGTCTTCATTATTTTACCCTTGCAGCAAATATCTCTGTCTGTCAGTGTGATTCCAACTTTGCTCTTCTTCAGATCCCGTTGACTGTTCTAGGTCCTTTGCCTGGCTCTGTCATTACAGATATATATATATATATAACTTCGCACTGGGATTTCATGGGAATTTCACTGAGTCCGCACATGGCATGAAAAAGAACTTGACAATATCAAGTCTTCTAATCTGTGAACATGGAGTACTTGCCATTTATTTAGATAATCTTTCTTTCATTTCACTTGTGATTTGTGTTTTTCTGTACGATTTCAACATGTTTCCTTAGATTTATACCTAGGTATTGTTCTTTAGAAGACTCTTCTAAATGGTGTTCTCAAACATTCGGTGTGCTGGCATACAAAAAGGCATCTCATCCTACCTATCTGCTATGTTTGCCTATTGTTTTCAGGTCAGTTTTGTTTTGATGATAATTCTTTGGGATTTTCTGTGTTCAGAAGCATGCCATCTGTGAATAGAAAGCGATTTTCATTCATTCTTTCCCATCTATGTAACCTCTGTTTTCCTTTATTACATCAGACCAGACATTCAATACAGTTCTGATTAGAAGTAGTAAGGGGATGTCCTTGTCTTGTTTCTGCTCTTACAGGGAAAGCAGTTTTTCATTACCAGTATGATTTTAACTGTAGACTTTCTATCAATATTGCTTTTAATACATTATGTTTTCAATCAAGTTAAGAAAATGCCTTCCCATTGAAGGTTTGTTTCTTTTTTTTTTTATCATGAATAAGTGTTAGGCTTTCCCACATGCTTTTTTTCTGTATGGATGTGAGCATGTGATTTTGATCTTACTGATATATTAGATTTCATTCAGAGATATGTGAATGTTGGTTACTTTTACACATGTAAAACCCCATCTATGTAGTGTTTGATTAAATGTGTGAATTTTTTATTGAGTTTATATTTATGAGAGATATAGGTTTATATATAGGAATTTATATATTATGAGAGATATAGGTCTGTAATTTTTCTTCTCTGTGTTCTCAAAGAATGAATTATGAAGTCATCTACTTGTTTCTAATTTAGGAAGGTATTGTAAGAGCTCTAGGCCATTTCTTCCATAAGCATTTGGTAAAAAAATTAAAAATTAAAAATTAAAAAAACACTGGGAATGGTGAAATATGAAAGATTGTTAGTTACTGATTCATTTGGTTTGATGGGCTTTGGGTAGTTCATGTTATCTGTTTCTCTTAGTGTGAGTGGTGTGTGTGTGTGTGTGTGTATGTGTGTGTGTGTGTGTGGTGTTTTATGTTGTATGTGTGTATTTTAATTTCAGTGAATTTTTGTATATCCTTTAAGATGTTAAATTTTAAGCATAGCCATTCACAATTCCCCTTTAATTAGCCTTTTTTGTGAATCAGTGGTGAGAGCTCTTCTTGTTTCTAGTATTTGCAGTTTGTCTATTTATGTTTTGGTTGGTTAGCCTAAGTATTAACAATTTCACTGATTTCTCAAGGAACTTACTTTTGCATTGTTGACTCTCTTCTTCCCTACTTTCTGAGGTCAGCTCCTAGGTTCCTACTCTGATCATTACTATTTTCTTCCTGCTTGTTCATGGTAAATAACTGGCCCCTAGGTAAAAGCTTAGGTGATAGATTTTTTACTTTTCTTGTTTTCTGATATCTCTAATGACTTTTTTTCTGTAAGCATGCCTTATTTTGTAACTTGCACATTGTGCCATGTTTTAATTTTTAATCAGTTATTTCTGGAGTTATTAAAGTGCAAGAAATTCTAAATAACTTTTTAGTGCCTTCCAAAAGGTACTCTCAAGTTCCTATGAAATATTGTGAAGAGCAAGGATTTCTGACATTAGCCAATGTACTGTCATGTCTGGTTAAAAAAAAAAAAAGAACCCCTTTTTAATAAATTAATAACTCAGGACAAGAGATAATCTTCCTATTGATACCTCCAACCAAAAGCCAGTTTGCAGTGCCACGTTGTCAGTTGTAAATTCTGTACAACTTAGACTAACAAGAGATTTCTGAGCAGCAGACAACTCCCATAGCTGCTCATAACCTGGAACTGACCACGCTGTCATTCCATCACCTAAGTCTCTGTGAGACCTTTCTTCATTGGACCTGAGTTAACATTTGCCAATAAACACAGGCAGGTGGCTTTAGTCCGCTGATAAAGGGACTCCAGGACCACACCGATATGTGCCTTACTACTCAAATTTCAATTCTGTTAGAAATGCAGACTCCAAACTACTCCCTGAAGTTTCCGGATCATACCAATTGTATTTGAATAGAATCCCTGAGAAGTTTGTGTGCACCTTAAAGGTTACAGAGCCCTGTCTGAAGTGAGTATGGATTCTGTTGATGCCACAAAACATCAACATCAGTGGGAAGAACGGACGTTTTGACGAGCTGGCCAGAGAAAATCTCTTCAAGAAGATTCCCCTTGGGTGAAACCAAAGGACAGGGACTTACTCATTTAACTCCACTCTACTAGTCTCCCCACATCTGTTCTGGGACCTGTGCATCACCCATAGAAAGCAGTCAAAGAATATAAGAAAGAGGGAATCGGGGGGTTAACTTTAAAAAATATATATCTGTTTCATAGTAAGAGATAGGCATACATAGTCTTCAACTAAATACCCCTGGCCTATGAAGGAGGATTTGAAGTATAATGTACTTTTGCAAAAAGTTCTGAGTGGGTTTTTTCCAAAAGCACTTATTTTCCATTAGAAAACAAATAGATACTAGAAATTCTATTAGCTTTTGTAAATGTAGATGCAGATAAATGATCAGTTGCCTTTCATTTTAAAAACTGCTGGGTGGATACTCTTTCTTGCTACTTACAAGAAGTTCAAAACTTTAATGACACGAGTGTCTCCCCTTTCCTTCAGTTGATCAGTTGAGATTTTTCTTATTTATTGAAGCTGTCATTACATGGTCATATAATTAGGCTAAAGATAGTAAATATGTTTTAGAAAAAAAAAAACCTAAATACAATACAGAGTAACCGTGAACTTATTTCCATGTCATTAAACCACATGTTACCAACACGCACAATGCATTCTTCATAGCTCGCAAGAAATGCCTTGCCTTGCAGTAACACACACTTAACATTCTTTTGAAAGCCACTCTGTTTGACATTGCCCATTTCGATTAGCTTCTAAGGGAATAAAGGGACAGCAGACTTGGCAAGTATATACAATATATATAATTGTTAATTATTACGTATCAGTATATTCATAACTGATTTTTATGACTCTACTTTCATTCTAAATGGTCATTCTGTCAACTGACTTTTTTCTCATGAGGCAGCTTGTCATTTAGGAAAAATTCACCTGTGTTGAGATTGCCTCACAGGACTGCTTATGAAAGACCAGAAAGCATAAAAACATGTGTCCAAAAATTCCATTCTTTCCTGTTTGTTCATTAGTTGCAATTAACCTTTCCTAATAAATATTACTGCTCTCTTTACCCCCCATGGCTTTGAACTGATTGTGTATTATCAGTTTAGTGATTATTCTGATCCTAGACTCACAGCCTATTCAATGGCCAAGACTCTGCTTCTGCTGGACTTCACTACTGACCTAGCACTTAGTGACTGTCCCCTCTCGATGGTCCTTTGAACGGCTGAGTTCAGTAGTTCTTAACTGGTCAGGATCTTATTATTTAGGTACTTCTCTTGGTACTTGATGTGGATTTAAACTCAAATAGATATTAGGCCTCCTCTCAGAAGATAATAGCTCTTTTTGGTGTTAAAACATACCACTCCTATTAGTAAAATTTAGGAGAAATAATAAAATGAATTGAATGATGATTCTAATTAAAATATTTTCCCTTGATAGGTTAAAAATATCCATCGAATCCAGACAATCAAACTCCTCCCTGGCTGTTCCCTGTGTCTTCTCTCTTATCACCCTCCACACACAGAATGCTTTAAACCTAGAACAACTTTCCCCTGGAGGATGTGTCCACAAACCCTCATTTAATTATTTGGTCTGTTCCACGTTCCATAGCCACAGAACTGCAGGGTGACTGGCATGAGAATGCTTGTCTTAAACTCATCCAACATATAGGTGAATGAATGGACCCATCATTGTATCACAGATCAGAAGGTTTGCTGGGTCAGAGAAGTGGGAAGAGGTATCCGAGAACAATTTTAGACAATTAAAACAAAAGGAATACTGGGATAGTCAATTTAGCTCAAGTTACATTGAATAAGATGCCCTTTTCCTGGGAAGATTTGGGTATTTTACTAAAGCTATGGTTTCAGGTGATATTGATATACTATGGACATTTAGAGGTAACTTACATTAACTGCATTCGTATCTGTGTTAGCTTCTGTGTAGTGTCAGGGACCACATCCGAGCCCTTATAACCAACATTGGTATCTGTCCCTTCCTCTACTGTAACTGTTACACACAGTTCTGGAAGTTTTCAGGGTCCTGGAATGCTTTCTGGAGGCTTCCCTGAATCAGGGATCAACAGTTCTTCAACCTCTCTCACAGTCGCACCCTTCCCATCAAGAGCTGATAGGGAGATGATGCCTAGTGATTAGACCTAAAAAGTTTCACTCATCAAAAACTGAATATAATGGGTTCAGACAGTCTTCTCAGTTACAAGTTCCTGCTACCAGCTAAGTGGCTTGCTTTTGTGATACTATGACCAAAATAACCCGAGAAAACAAATTGAAGAGGAATGTGTTTCCTTTGGTTCACAGTTTCAGAGGTGTGGTCCATCACAATGTGGGAAGGGGTGGCAAAGCAGTGCAGGTCACATCATGGTGGCCAGGAAGCAGAGCCAAAGGATTAGAGGAAGGAACCAAGGCACCTTATCACCGTAAAGATTATCCCCTAGTGACATACTTTCTCCAGCCAGCCTTACCTCCTTCTCTTCCCAGCTCCCAATAATGCCATAATATTATGAATCTAAGGGAGTAATCCATTGACTGAGTCTCAGTTCTCCAGATCAAATCACTTTGCAAAAGGTCCTTCTGCTGTCAACCAAGCCCAAATACATGAGGAAATTGGAGATCTTTACTATTTGACCATTAACCTCATCAGTCAAAAGCCTATGAAACATCTAATTAGTCTTCACTATCAAGGAGAAAGTAAATCTGTTCTAAGCAGACAATACACTCCAATGACCACTCCTGACAAGAGATTTGGTTCAAACTTTTCTTTTTCTGGGTCCCAGACTGCCCAAAAGCCTCACATAAAGAATCTCTGAGTCAAATGGGACCACATCAAGCCTGGAACACTCCACTTTTCTTCTGCATAGGACTTTTACCTTGATAACATACTTCATCAATTAATTACAGGATGACACAAGTCATGAGGGAAGCAAAAATAAAAAGGATTTGGGGAGCAGAGAGATGGTTCCATGGCTAGGAACATTGGCTGGTTTCCAAGAGGACCTGGGTTCAAATCTCATCACCCACATGGCAGTTCACTCCTGTTACTCCAGTCCTGGGGAATTTGATGTCCTCTCCTGGCCTCCTTGAGCACTAGGCAGGCTCATGGTGCACAGACATACATGCATGCAAAACATCCGTACACAAAAAATAAATTTAAAATAATAAAAATAAAAGATAAATAAAAAATAAAAAGATTTTTAATGAAATGGTTAATTCAGACATTCTATAAAAGCATAATTCATGTGGTGATATTTTTCTCTAATAGAATATGTGTATAAAGATCAGGATAAACATTAATCAGGGTCCTTTTGCCCACAACTGTTTTTAAGATCCAATAAAAAAGACCTGGGTTATTTTTTGAGCATTGAGCCTCAATTCAGGAACTAGTAAAGGTCTTTCTGCTAAAGCAGCATCAGCAGTTATTGTATAGAGAAAATATCCAAAGACTTCAAAGGTGTGGCACTTGACAAGTGCATGCAATTGCCCACCAGATGGCTCTGAGTCAACATTTTTAAAAAGTGGTTTCACGACACACTGGACTTTTAAAACTGGAACTCCTTCTTCACTTAAAAACCACATTTCACATTTTCATAGACAAGCATTGCTTTTCTGAAAATGCAAGCATCCACATGTATAAGTTAAATTTTACCTGTTCTATTTTCATGTGTCTTTCTACATTGAAAAGCATTCTTAATTCCAAAGGCTGCTCACTGGAGTCTTAGCACAGTGCAGTTTCCCTGTTGGAGCAGTGTTCTCTGCACTTCTGATGTGGCATACCTCTGACCACACCAGTGAACTCCAAACTACCCATATGGCTGACTGGGTAATCCTTGAACAGAGCTTCTTATCTGCCTTTATTTTCCCAGGGTCTCCTTCAGTACCAGGAAGAGAGTAAATGTTTAGGAAAGGAAATGTAAATAGAATTTCCTACCCAAGGAATCAATGCATTCACTTCAGTAGCTCAGAATTCTAACTGTAGCCAGTCCTTCCAGCCATCTTTTGTTACAAGAACATGTGAACATAAGATCATATACTTGGTGACTAGTTTAGGGGTCATGGTCATGATTAGATTTGGAGATCAGACAGCCTGTGACTAATTTCACTTACTACAGGGCTGCGGAATCACCTCTCTGCATTTTGGACATTCATGGTACTGTACCACCAATGGTGGGGAGAGCCTGTTACATAGTTCAGTAGTGTGGTGCACCTCAACATTGAGCACTACGCTTGGTGTGTAATAAGTATTTGTGAGTATTCTGTATCATGTATAAAAGGCCTTAGAACCATGACTATTTCAGGCTGGGAATGAGCCAACAAGGAGACTGCTAGTGGATAGAAAACCTCTCGTTGGGTCTATACTAGTGTAAATCATATGTGCTAAGTATTGTTTGCTGGGAATCATAAAAGGATAGATTTGTTTTGTTATTAATAATTGCTATCAAGAAAGGGCATCATGGCGCACACCTTTAATCACAGTGCTCTAGAGGCAAAGATGGGTGAATCTCTGTGAGTTAGAGGCTAGCCTGGTCTATGTAGCATGTACCAGGCCAGCCAAGATTACATACCTATCTCAAAAAAAAATTGAAAGAAAAAGAAAGAAAGAGAAAAAAGAAAGAAATTACTGCTACCAAATTTATTTTTTTACCTGCCATATAAGATTAATATCATTATGATTTTTTTAACTCTTTAGATCATAAGTTTCTAATTTCTCTGTGCATTTGGTAAGATATAAACCTGTAATTGATGATTAGTGCAGACTAACACTAGTTTAAAATTAGCCACTATTAGAACCTAATCGTTGATTGAGAGGGTCTCTTTACTGGACATGGAAGAATAAAAAAGTGGAGGATATTTGTCCAAATTAAAAATAAAGCAAGTAGTTTCCATATTCTAAACGAGCATGTGAGTGAGCTCCTATAGTCATAATTTTATTATCACCATTTTACAGGGTAGAGTTTTAATTATGACCTTTATATCAGGAGAAGTCGTGTCTTTAGTATCAGGAGCTTGCTGCTCTGACTAGTCTTGTTAAAGACTATGGCTTGATACATTCTGTGCTCCAACTTTTATAAAAACCAGTGAACATTTCTAATAACACTTTTCTAATTTCATGGTTCAATGCACAGTCAGTAAAGATTTAAATAATTCAGAAAGAAAGCCTATTCTCTTTTCTTTATTAGAAGCTTGAGTCAAGGAAATTCTTTGACATTTAATAGGTTTTTAACCCTTTTAATAACTTCTTATAACGAAATTTATTGGCAGTTGTTTTAAAGAAAGAGTTATTATGTTAGCATGAATAGCAGTCAGTAGTTTTTATTAGTTTTGAGACCTTGACTTTATATGACTCAAAGTATGTAAAAGTATAAATGAGTGAGGGACATTAATGTTAACTAAATCAGGTATACCTGAAAATACAGAGACTGTATATCACTACATTCATGCAACTATCTAACAGGCTATAAAATTTTTCCAGACAAATATTTGAATCATAATTGTTTTAAAGGAGCTTAAGGTCACTTACAGAGTCAGACACTTTAAAGGAACTGGATGAATTATAATTTTCCTGGATGATTTTCCCAAGTTATTAATACCATGCTCGACAGGACAGGATTTCTTGCCTTTGCCTATCTGGGTTTCATGCTATTTTAATGTTTTATAATATATTATTAAAAGGATTATTGGATGGGTTCCATAATAAAAGGTTAATTCAAAGCCATACTTTTCTTCAAATTTCTAATAAGGTAGAAACATACAAAAGCTACCCAGGAAGCTCTCTTATGTATGCAGAGTGCTAATTCTGCTTCCTGGGCTGAGTTTTGAGCTGGGTGCTGTGTGCTCCTAGAGATGTGAGAGCTTCCAGATGAACTCCAGTGTCCCCGTGAACTGATGTGAAGAGGTCAACATGCCACTCATATCTCCATCTCTACCAGCATTGTAGCAGAAAGGATGAGAACACAAGTTAATCGGGTCTAAATATAGTATGGAGTGTCGCTTTGGCTGATACAGGCTTCTGTGAACACACAGAGCTAGTTCTGGTCAATACGCCCCCACTCACAAGAACAGAGCCCCAAAGGACTTCCCAATTCCTCCTTGTTTACACTTCCAGACCATTCTTTATGTTTCAGTGCCCACAGTCCTCTAAAGTATCCTGAAAGTTAGACACCATTGTTCTCCCTGTGTCTGTGCACATTAAGGTTAAGCAGATGTGAACAGACATGAGCACTGTGGGATACACTTGATACAAGGTGACACTTCTTGTGTGCAACGCACTGCCTACACTTTGTAACATACATACAAAAGTCATGAGATATAAAAAGAAGCAGCTTCATGACGAATCACAGGAGTGCCCAGAGCAAATCTATAGATTCTCATTGTCAGAGTGATACAATTTTGTAGAAATTGTATAATTTGCAAGTCTTGGAAAATAGAAGGTAGATCACATGGTTCCCCAAATTCCTTAGACAAGATAGTGTATTTCACCTACAGGCCAATATGTCCTGCCATGAATTGGAATTTTGAGAAACACTCATTGTTGACATAAAGTAAACCTTTGCAGCTGCAGTTCCCATGTCTCCCTTATTTGTGCTAAGTAGAGGAGCTCTGAGCCTATGAAGCTTGGCCAAGCTTAACAATATTGTTGTTTAAAGATCACACTGGGAGACAATTAGTATGCACATGAAGCACTCAGAAATTGGTTTGCTAAACCCAAGTCAAAAACACTTGGTAACTGGATGGTTAAAAGGCATACCCCAACCTGGGCGGTGGTGGCACATGCCTTTAATCCCAGCACTCAGGAGGCAGAGGCAGGTGGATTTCTGTGAGTTCAAGGCTAGCCTGGTCTACAGAGTGAGTTTCAAGACAGCCAGAGTTAGAACAGGGGAAACCATGTCTCAACAAAGGTCATAGTGATGTGGCACAGAAAAGGGTATGACCAGGATTTGTGAATGAGAAAGACGTACTGTGAATCAGAATGCCTTTATATCCATGGCAAACAGGTACCTCTTGAGCCTCATCAGGGAGCAGTTAAAACCAAGTTATAAACTCAGCTTTCATTGAAGCTAGTTACTTTCTCACAGTGGTACCCGGTGCTCTGTGGCCATAAGCGGCCCTACTTATTCCAAGGACAGTCCCCACAGATGCACTCTTCACTGGAGAAATTCTTGGTCTGTGTCAACAGCTCTTTATGATCTAGAACCCATCAAAGATGGCAACAAAGATAAAACTTCACCATGAGCCACAACCATGAAACTTTGGGAAAACAGTCTTCCATTTTAGCTGACCCTCACAGTGAGGTACTTAAAAGCAAACATTCAGTTTTCTTCTCTGCTAATTTCTTTATGAAACGTATCACTATTGCACGAATGACATCTGCTGCATTGCGTTTCTCAGACTGGAAACTGAGCTGCACAGAGCAAAGGTTTCGGTCAAGTTGGCCACTTTCAGCTTACCAGGGACCAAGATCAATGCCTGCCACATAGTTGGCATAGTAAGAATTTGAAAAATCTTCCCTTTTCAAAGGTGCAAAATGAAGATCAAATTAACTAATAAGACAGCTCAGTGGAAACAGAGGCAGCCTGATTTGAAGAGCAGCACTGCCATGATAGCAAGCCCTCTCTACCTGAAAAAGAAGTCAAACCAAAGGAAGTAAGACTTTTCTCGTCACTGTGACAAAATGCCTGTCACCAACAACAACCTAATGAGTAAAGTTTTGCTTTGGCTCACGGTTTCAGAGGGCATAACGTGCTGGGGCAGGAAAGCATGGCCGAGGTCACAGTGGCTGGGGTGTATACTGAAGACTTATTCATATGGTGGCAGATGGTTACAGGGAGAGCAGACAGGAACCGGAAGTGTGCATAACTATCAAAAGGCTCACCCTACCAACTTATCTCAGCAGTTAAGCCCCACTTCCTAAAGGCTCTGTGACCTTCAAAATGACCCCCCGAGCTGAGGATCAAGCATGCAAAACCTAAGCCTGAGACAATGTGTCACTTGCAAGCCCACCTTCTCACTTGTTTGTGCAAAGAATTTGGACGTATTTGTGAGCGTAACAGATTCTTTTTTCCATGTTTTCTTGGTGCAAGAGAAATAGAGGCCAAAGCCTGGAGGGAAGAGCCAGGACATGGCAGGAACACTGAGGGTATCGAGAATCCTCCCATTCCCAGTTGCTTGTTCCCTTCAGTGTCTGCTATTTGTGTTACCCTGCGGGAGAGTATTTAAAAGAGAGATGGTAGCAAAATATGTTCAGTTATTCCTGTAATACACTTCAGTGGTGATTGTCTCTTACACATAAAACCTCTTGAGTAATGAGGGTCCCTTCCATGAATGAGGTTGACCTGGGGCGGATGGAGCAGGATGGTGGGCTTCAGAGAAGTTCCCATCATCATGGACCTGTGTTGAGCTCGCCTAGATCTCCCCCAAGGGTGGCGGTTCTAGAAAGAGCTGTGTGCCAGTGCTGCGACTTCTAAAGAATTGTGTTCCTTACAGTATGTACCTGTCCTAACTGCAAATATCTGACATTAGGGTACGGAAAAGGAATCCAAACCCCAGTAGTTCCTACTGTCTTTTGAGAGAAAAGCAAGGATTCAAACTACTAAATTCAAAAGCAAACTTGGCTTTGGAAATTTGGAGTTGAAATCAAGTTAATCTAAACTCGAAACTTTATAGATAAAAATCTGTTTTCATTAAAATGTTCTATCTAGCCTTTAAAACTCATTTTTTCTTCATCTTTAAAAATACAGTTTGTGTAGTATTTAGGTAATTAATGCCTCTTTTGACAATATTAGTGCTCGGTGTCAAACATCTAATAGCAAAATGTTGATATTTGTGTAAATTCTGTATTTCCAAATAATAAATAGAACACACAAGGAGATCACATTAGGATAATTTATTTAATTTGTTTAGACAACAAATAATTAAGCTCTCTCTTGGAGATGTATTTATGAAAACAATAAATAAAATTTGATTATTAAATTTACCCACACATTTGTTCTGGTGTATGCATTTACATATTAATTGAATCCCAGATAAAATGTGTAATCAAAGCGGGGACTTAAATAATATTAACATTTACATGCTTCTCATAGACTCTCCGAGTATATCATTCCTTAGAAGAAAAAACAAAACTGCTTGGCCTTTCAGCCCTAATTAATCGTGCAGGGCTGCATGGACCCAGAGCAAGACTCGGAAGCTTTTCTTTAGATGCTGAGAGTGGTATGTGTTTGATGATACACATAAAAGCGGCTGAGAGCAAGCACTTGTCACCACCAAAGCCAGTGGGGTCTCTTCATGGCCCTGGGGGAAGCACTCCACATCGAAGGGTGTCAAATGTTGACAGACAGGGGTGAGCACGAGAGCTTCAGAGATTCTTCATGTTCTCTTGCTCCTGCTGATCTGGCACAAATCCAGGAGTTGCCTGCATAGTCCCCAGAATGCAGCAGCTGGTGAGCCATATTAGCAAGGAGGGCCTCAGGGCTAGCCCTGCTCCTGAGCTCTGTTCACCAACTGCCGTTCACTTAAACAGCTGGATCTGAGTAGAGAGAGACGTTTGAGCTTTATGTGTACAACTGTTTCAATATAGATTGTCTGTTAGAGGCAGAGATAATGATAGCTTCCCAGGCTCCCAGATTGGACCACGAAGGATGCTGATGTTCAAAGCAACAGTGGACACAAGAAAAGACTGTGATACACACACAGCTGTTGAACACCAACAGCAAGCCTCCAATGTTTTGTGTCATTCTAGAGTGCAGTTTTAACACCATTAGTCACTATACAACTAACCACTCTTTCAAGGATTTTCTGGGCAGAAAATTATTCCAGTCACACCAAAATAACCTTTTACAATTATAGTCCAAGATGGGCAATGTGGGCCTATGTTTTTCTTTCAATTTTCAAAGAAAACAAAAAAGCCCACACATGTTTAAATGTGCATCAAATATTGTTTGGTGTTTCCCAGTTGAACATTATCTCCAACCTGGAACTCTTCTTCTATAGGAGGAAGAATGGGCCATGGGAGCCAGGAAGTAGATCACAGAGCCAGGTGTGAGTCAGAATGAATGGACAGTGCCTATTTTGCTTTCCTAATTGATTCTAATCGAACTTTGAGTTTCCATTAATTGGAAAAAGGGCTTTGAATGAATGCATATGAAATTTCCCTCAATCATTATATTCTTCCTCCATTATTTTAATTGACATTTTTACTCCCATAAGTATAGAAAATATTATTGTACAATTGCAACTAGGAAAATTTAAAGAAACAGATCAGGTTTGCAAAAGAATAAAATCCACCCCATTCCCAGATCAAGTGTATTTCCCAAATGATGAAATAAATAGGAAGTTGAAATGCCAGTGAAATATAGTACTTTTATCCAAGAGAATATAAAGTTTACTAATCTTACAAAAAGAAAAAGAAAACAAGAAATACACACATTAGACATTACCTCTAATGTATTTGAGCACTGGGGCTCAGAGAATGAAATCTCCAAGTGATTAAGATGTGCTGTATCATGTCTATGGAGCCAGCACCATTAACACCAACTGTAGCTGACCATAACATCTCTTCATTCCAGTTCAAGAAACGAGATGAATACCTACTGTGTGACAAGATTTGTGCTGAATTTTTCACTATATGTGACTGTACTGAATTGTTCAATATCAAACATTAGTAATTAATACTAAGCTGGCTCCCATAAAAGCACTCATGTACTTCTAGATTGGGAGTGTCTGGGTGGTACTAGGATTCAATTGTGTGTATGAGCATGTGGGGCCTGAAGAGTTGATGATAGTCTCTTGCTTATGCTTGCCACCCTCCACATCGGAAGAGTATCCCGGTGAAGTGTCAAAATGTGTTGAACAACTCACCTAACACCTCTGTAGGAAAGAAGTCATTTCTCCAGCATCTCACCATCCTTATCCAGATGAGCTTTTGCTCCACCATGGCCAAGGCCACTTCCTCTTTAGTATAGGAACAGGGATATAGACCTGCAATAACACTAATTAACACAAGGAAAAAAGCTGAATATTTTGCAAAACAGCAGAAGAAATTGGTGCCGTGAAGGGAGATTAAATCTCAGTAAGAAACACCTCACTGTCAAAAGTCTGGAGGCTTCTGTGTGAGAATCAATTTAGAAATCATCTCCTGTAACACCAGATTAAAACTACCAGGTTTCTGTGCAGATAAGTTAAAATGGACTCAAAACATGTTACACGTGGTCCATGCTTTGAAACCAGAGACGCATGGGAAGAAGAAATCAAAGTAGCAGGTTGTCCCATAGATGCTAGAAAGATGACTTAGTTAAAGTCTGACTCTGCTACCAAGTACTTCTAATTCACAGAACTGTGACACACTTTCTCTAGATACCCAAGTCTAGAATGTGCACCCCAGTGCCTTACTCGGTACTAGATTGTGAGAGTGTTAAAGCCATCGGGCAGTGTTCACGAACAGGCAGGCGGCGAGCTCTCCATGGCCGTAATTAAAGTTGTTCTAAATGCTAAGAAGAATAGTAATTCAATACATTAGAGAGTAAGCCTTGGAAAAAAATAGTTGATGTTCCCTCCTCTTTTAAAAGTCAGTCCTGGGGCTGGAGAGATGGCTCAGGGGTTAAGCGCACTGGTTGCTTTTCCGGAGGACCTGAGTTCAGTTCCCAGCACTCACGTGGCCACTCACGACTGCATGTAACTCCAGTCCCAAGGGATTCGACACCTTCACACCAATTCACATTTTTAAAAAGCTAAGTAAATTATATAAAAAGTGGTCTTCTGACCACCACGCTTGTACTGTGGGACATACCACCCACACATGTTCATACATACAATAAGTAAATGTAATGAAGAATCTGCGTATCCACAAAAAAAAAAAAAAAAAAACTTCTGATTTTCAAGGTACCCTCTGAAAACAGCAGATTATCTATGAAAGCTATGTCTCTCCTATAACTGTTTAGGTGGGGTGGAGGGCTTCATGAATTATGAGAATTACCTTAAAGAATTAGAGCAATACAGTTTGTGCTTTTGAAAAAAAAAAATGTTAGTTCAGACCAGGAAGTTGGGAAATGTGTGGAACCAACCTAAGCCTCACCTACAAGAAGCCAAAGGGCAGCAAGGACTCAAGGCTACAGTGGGCTGCCCAGGAGCTGGAGAACAGCTTACGGTAGGGTGAAATGGCCGGATGAATGGCCAGTCAGGGCTCGGTGGGATCTGCACAGCCGCATTCTAGGTTCAGCTGAATCGAACTAGCATTGAGAAACAACCTGTTCACACTGGTGGAAAATCATTTTGCTGCTATACTAAAGAAACAGAAACAAGGCCCAGGACTGGGTTCACTCACAATTTTTTCCAGGTTGTAATAACATTTCAGATGAGTAATTACTAAGCATCCTAGTCTATGTGGAATTTTTTTGTTTTTGCAACAGCAGATAGCATTAATTAGATTTTTCAGTTCCATGTGTATTTTTAAACTATTAAGTTCTTTGTCCATATTCTTCTCTCTTATTCTCTTGCCTTCGGCACTTTTTAAAAAGATTTCCCATGGGGAACCAAACAAGCCATACTAATAAGCACCAGGAAACAGTCCCTATTGTTTTAGGTTTGGAACTGCTGGAGAAATGTTAAGTGAAATCTAGCATACTCCTCTTACACAAGCCACTTGACCTCCAGATAGCGTTAAGCGCTTCATCCCCCAATGCGTTTAATTTTAATCCTGCCGAGACAAAAGTCATTGCTTGAATTACAAGAGTGATTCTCGTTAAGGCTAAAAAGCAGTGACCCAGATAGCATAATGGATTAATATGGAGACCTGCAGCTTTAGAGACTTACTTTCAAATCTGTCTGTGTAGTCAAGTCACTGCAATAGTCAGTTAATCAATTGGTTAATACCTGTCTGTAAGCATTCTGAGTGCTACAGTTAGGAAAGAATTCTGGCTATTCAATAAAGGATTAAAGGGAACCAGGTCACCTGCAGGGAGCGTCTTGTACACATGACATGGATACCGCACCCCTAAAATCTCAACATATGGTTGCCTAAGCAAGACATGGTCACAGCAGTAGACAGACCAACAAAGATGGAGGAAACCCCACAAAGCCCCAACCCTAGATGAAGAGCTGCTAAGGGAAGGAGAACCAGTTTTCTCATGGTGCAACCTCCCTGGTATGTTATCCACTCTGCAGTGGTCAGCCCTAAACACATAAAAGCACCACAAAATGGACCCAGCAGGCTTTACATACACATACGTTTATACATGCATGTGTGTGTGTGTGTGTGTGTGTGTATATATATATATATATATATATATATATATATATATATATGTAATACAGAATGGGGAGGTGGGGAGAGTTGAGAGAGAAGGAGGGGTAGAAATTATGAAAGTACAATGTGCTCATGTATGAAACTCTAAAAAAATTTAAAAAGGAACTGAGAACACTCATTCTCTTAATTGTCTTTAAAACCTTCCTTAAATGGTCAGAATGAAAACCGAGGGTTTATAGGATGGCAGTGATGCTAAAATCATTAACAATTCTGTCATTTGGATGCCACTCTCATGAGTACCAGCATGTTGATATCTTCATCACATAGATAGATACAGCATTATAAAGTGTAAGTATAAATTAATAAGATGTCTACTTGCCATAACAAAAATATAAGTAGACTAAGTTGCTCTTGGGTGATGACATGTGTTGTTGACCAAACTATCAAATCCTGGCTGGGGTTGGGTGGTTGTGTGATGAGATTAAAACCCAGGGCCTTGCCCTTGCCAGTCAAGTACTCTACCACTGAGCTGTATCCGAGCATCACCTTTTTGGTATTCTTTAAGGTAATGTATGTGTTAGAATTATTAGTAGGACAACCTACCATCTACAGATTAAATAAAAGGTTTATACCCGGGCATGAGAGCATATTCCTCAGCACACAAGAGGCTGAAGCAGGAAGATCATGAATTCTAAGCCAGCCTGGACATGTGTAATGAGATCCTTTGCCAAAAAGTCAAAAGTCAAAATTAAAAGAAACTTTCGACAAGCGTATTTCTGAAAACGTGTCTATTTGTTCATTTATTTTAGATGCAAGATATCGGGAACACAGAAGGAGCTCAGTACAGCTCCCATCCTCAGATGGCAGCCATGAGGCCAAGAGGCCAACCTGCAGATATCAGACAGCAGGCCAGCGTGATGCAGCACGGCCAGCTGACCACCATCAACCAGTCCCAGCTGAGCGCACAGCTGGGCTTGAACATGGGAGGAAGCAACGTCCCTCATAACTCCCCTTCTCCACCTGGGAGCAAGTCTGCAACCCCTTCACCTTCCAGCTCGGTGCATGAAGACGAAGGTGATGACGCCTCCAAGGTATGATCTGTGTTTGACACTGTCTTCACACCGCGATGAGGACATGCATGTTTAGATCTGTGAGAAACATCAGTGGGAAACTTATACTTGGTTAATGAAGCATGAGGTTACAAACTAAATGCATTCAACTACATGCTCACCAATTATGCTTTTAAGTTCCTTCGATGGCCTCTCATTGTATAGTTATATATAGCACAAAGGTTGATTTTACACTTCCAACGCATGGTCTGCGTAGTGAGTACGGCTAAATAAACTCTGTTGTACTTGACTTCTGCAATCGAGCTCACATTACTCCCTTCCAAAAACATTTTTTCTCTGTTGGACCATTTTTTTTTCCTTGAACAGATCTCATGTAGTACAGGCTAGCCTCAAACTCCTGAGATGCTATGTGGCTGAGGAGGACCTTGAACTTCTGCAGGCCTTGAGTGCTGGGATTCAAAGTGTGCACCACCATGCCCGGTTTGCAGCATGCTGGAGAGGAAAGCCATGCCGGGGAACCACCCTACCAAAATGAGCTATATCTCCAGCCCTGCTGTACTGTAAGACAGCAAAATTCTCACAGCGTGTTTGTGTGAAGGGAGTGAGGAGAGGGGTCAGAATGTGTGCTGTATGCTGGAGTTAGATGAAAGTGTTGGATCACCTACCCAACTGTTCCATACTTCTGAGGGGCAGGGTATAAGATGACGTTGCAGAACAGAAGCCTGAGTACTAACGTTTTGTGGTTCCCTATGACTTTATCACTTGATGCCTTTCCTTAAGTCATTGTGGTAGGAAACTGCTTTTTAAATGCCCTAGCAGGGGGAAATTAGCTGAACAATGGAGTTATTCCTTTAAAGTATAATCAAAGGAAAAGGAAGGGAGGAAGGGAGGGAGGAAGGGAGGAAGGAAGGAAGGGAAGGAAGGACCTTGTAGGTTTTTGCCTGAAAACACCAAACACTTCCCTTCCCTAATTACCAATGAAGCACTGCCCAGATTTATCCTAGTGAGAAGGATGTGTATCTACCTACTGTGAAAATGCTCACCAGTACATAAATACGATCTTTCTCTCCTCTTTCTTTCGTAAAAAAAAAAAAAGTTTATTTTATTTTTGATTATGTGTAGGCAGTGGGTGGACAACAGCAGGTGAGTGCATGGACCTCAGGACCCCTCAGGAGCTGTAGTCACAGGCATTTGTAACTGTCTGATGCAGATGCCAGAAACCAAACTCAGGCCCTCTGCAAGAGCTGTACTGGCTCTTAACAGCTGAGCCATCACTCAAGACACCTCTTTTATTTCTTAAAAATATTTTGCAAGGGGGCCTGGAGAGATGGCTTAGCGGTTAACGTACCTGCTGCTTTTCCAGAGGACCTGGGTTCAATTCCCAGCACCAATATGGTAGCTCACAGCTATCTGTAACTCCAGTTCAGGGGATCTGACATGCTCACAGCACTGCACATAAAATTAAAAAACAATTTTTTTAAAGTTTCCAAATAAATAGTTAGATTGTTGTCAGGCATTCTGTTTTCTTCTCAACATATTGCTAAAGGCAATGCTATAGTATCTGACTCTGTAGTCGACTGGCAATATCAACACTAAATTCATAGTAGTTCAGATGAATTATAATTCACAGATTCATTCGATTTATTGACAGCACTGAGAGTGCAGTGACAGTGTTTTCTTATTTCTGTACTCTTGACTCTCTAGTATTTGGGAGTTCTTAATCTTGGAGCAACTTGGCTACCATAAAACGACTCCTCTGTAAGTCCCCTATGATATACAACCCAGCTAACCCAGATCTCTCACACACCAACTCAGTGTTGTCCTCCCCTGCCTAATCCCAGGGCCAGGTATCAAGACCTAACCATAACGCCCTGAGTCTGCTGACAGTGTATTAACCACGTACTTCCTTAGCTGTCAGCATGCTCACACTGCCTACCCACCCTGCCAGTGGTCCTTTCTATCCCTCACTGTCTTGGGTCTCTCCCCAGATGGCTGAGGGCAAGCTGTGCCTCCTGTTCTGGGGATCTGGGAATGTAAACATTTCCCATCCTGGTAGTCATTTCCATGTTTTTCTGACTTCCCTAACAAAATAAAAATAAATCTCAGGTACAAATATTAGAGTGTCCACACACACAAATACTACCCATCTGGTTCTCCTCACCTTCACAGTCAGCACTGTGGAAAATGAAGTAGTCTCCATGGATAGAGAGAAGTCCTGATCGAAGGCTAATTAATAATAAATAAATCACGGTGCTAGTAAAAGAACATCTTCTGAGTATATGGCAACGACAGTATTCCTCGGGAAATACGGATTATTCTGACTGTGCTTAACAACCAGTGATTGCCTGAACCCAAATATGAACACCATATGCTTGTGGCCAGAGACTCATGGGTTCTGGGCAATCGCCTGGACAGAAATGATCTGTGTTGTATTATGAGGGGAGATGAACGTTCAGCTCACAGTAACGATCAACTGCACATCAGGATGATGTTTCTACCGGTATTCATTCCTGACATTTCAAAAAAGTTAATGCAAAATTAGTAGTGTCTTCTAACAATATATTTTATACAGGATATGTCTTAATTATAGAAACTTTCTATACTCTTCCACTTACATGAGTAGCTAAGTGAATACAAACCTGAAATTCTTAAAACTGCCATGTGCTGTTTCTGTCATTTACTGTTAATTCCTTAAGAACACAGCCTGAAGTTGTCCCAGGGCATGGATTTGTATATTACAGACCTCTAAGCTGGTGTAAAATCTTACTAGTGAGTTTCCTGTCCAATCACTCAGTACTCGCATCTCAAAAGCATGTGTACATCTCTGCCAGCTCTAAGCCTGCGTGGAGGAACTCATGTTCTGCAGCAGCAGACTCTTGAGCTACTGTGCAGGGGGAGAGATGATTTCTCAACAGCGTCCCTGTTAAGAGCATGGCTTTTCTTCTTTTACACAAACATTCCAGAGGTTCTGTTTAAGTATATTTTTCCATCTTAAGAAAATCCAGCCCCTATCCCAATTCTGAATGCTGTTGCTCACCATGGATTCAGAACTCCTCTGTCGTTTATCAAGTTACGTGTGTTAAACTACTAGAAGACTCCTCAGATGAAAGTAACCAGGCAGTTTTTTTAATGTCTGTTAAGAATTAAACAGTAATTTTTCCTTTATGCGTGTGTAGGATTTGTATGGAATGTTGTCTTACAACTCCAATTGAATGTGAAACCATGTTAAGCAAAAAGATCATTGACATCATTTCTAACAAGTGAACTGAGCAGGAATATTGAGTTCCACCCCAGTGAAAGCAGCTTTCAAAGCATCCCTCTTAACACAACATGCTGTCTTTCAGCAATTATGTATTGATTCCAGTTTATCTAATTGAACAATTAAATGGAATAGCTCTATTTTGACAGTAAAAAAAAATATTATAAATATACCAGTAGAATTAATTATCACCTTTAAACACCACCCATGGCTTTGATTGCTCTGGAGCTGTGTTGACAGCTTTAAGTCACAAATGAAACCTGCAGAGAAACGTCAAAGAAGTGTAAACTCAGGCAGCTTGTGGTTCTAAGTCTAATCCAGTTCTTGTAATTGAACAGACACTTCAAGACACTTAGGAGTAACTGGCATTACAAGTATATTTTGGATATAGTTGTTATGCTACTCCTGTATACAACAACTACTGTAATCATTGTATAATAAATTATGGACTGAGCATCACAGTAGATATATTTTTCTTCCTTTGACTTTCAGTTTTCCATTGAAAGCATTCTTATGGCTGCATGTGTCTCATAAATGGCACATGGTTAGATGATCTTCTGCTCTGGAGTGGAGTAGGTCCAGCACTTGCACAAACATCTGGGCCTATCTCCCCTTCTTAGTGTGTCACTTTCTCTCTGCCCCACAGATACATTTCTTGTTCTATCTTCTTTAAGATTTTTATTTTTCTCATCACATTATTTCTGATTTTAAGGCCAGAAATTTGATATTCTTTCTTCCTGTTTTTTATTAGTTCTGTGAGTCTCCTAGAACATGTTTTGGTGACATTCGTTTCCCCAAGGCATCCCAGTTCCACTGCCTCTTTCCATATCCACCAACTTTGTGCTCTTTCTATAATATCCTTCAAGATCAATTTATGCTCCCAAAATATTCTTGGCTATGTTGCCTTCCACTGGATCATGGTTGATTTACCAGCAGTTACACTCTTAGAGGAAACGGACTTTTCCTTTCCGAGCAGCTGGCAAGTGCCGGAAGGTCCCCAGCTAAGAGTGGGGTTGTGTACCCAACACTTCCTTCTACACTGGGATTTGGTCTGGTTTGGGCTTGCACAGGTTTTGTACATGAAAGGTATAAATTAATCAGTATCTTTACATTGCTATTTAGGTTATCTCTAAGTCCAAATACCTTCCTTCTGATTCATATATTTATATTTTTGTTACTGTTCATCATAATTATAATTTTTAAAATTCTTTACTGTAATAAAATTTGTTAAATACTGTGTTTATTGTCTTAAATAGTTCTTTTTGCCTCCAATTTTATTTATGTGTATCATTTCCATCTAGCACTATTTTGTCTTAGTTTAAAAGCATTCTTTTGGCATGGGTCTGCTTGGAGCATACTTACTTTAGAGGAACATTTCCACTGGGCATAGTTCTAGACTGACAGTTACTACCTTTTGGCATTTTAAGGCTGTCATGATATTCTGTTGACCCCTGGTTTCCATTGCTGCTTTTGAGATCTACTACCTCTGTCTTCTGTAAGAGTAAACTGTCTTTCCTCTCTGATTGGTTTGAAAATCTCTTGCCGTTGGTGTTCTATAGCTTTGAGGTGATGTTTGTAGGCTTCTTCACATTTATCCTGTTTAATGATCTCTATACCTCATCGTTTCTGGAAAATTTTAACCACTTTTTTTTTCTTCGGATATTGCCTCTTGTTCCGTAGTCATTCTGTAATTCTGAAAGGATTAATGCCAGACTTCTATCTTATCTTCCACAGCTCCACCCCCCACAACATGCTTTTGTACAACTCCCTTACATGCTGTACTATGATTCTGATTAATTTATTTACACTGACACCGTCATTTCTATTTATTTTTTAGCTGTATCTAATCTGAAATTAATTAATTAATTAATTTAGAGAATGCAGTCTCAAGTATATTTCTAGCATTACTTTTCTCAAATCTAAAGATTTTCTTAGTTACTTTCTATTTTTCTCACATATTTAATCTCTTTTATTCATGTATTTGTTGCATACCCTCTGACTTAGTTACTTTTCAATTGCTCTTACAAAACACCATGGCTAGGGCAGTTTACAAAGAAAGAGTTTATTAAGGGCTCCCAGTTCCAGAGGAGGCTTGGAGTCCATGACCATCACGGCAGGAAGTGTGGCAGCAAGCAGGCAGGCATGGTATTGGAGCAGTAGCCAAAAGGTTTACCTCTTTATCTGCAAGTAGGAGGCAGAGAGAGAGAGCTAACCAGGAACGGTGTGAGCTTTGGAAGCCTGACCCCAGTTATATACCTCCTCCGACAAGGAAATCTTAATCCTTCTCAAACGGTTTCACCACCTGGGTACCAAGCACTCAGATATATGAGCCTATGAGGCCCACTCTCATCAAAACCACATCCCCTCTCTTGTCTAATTCTGACTTCAAGACTGTGGTCTACATCTTCTGATTTTAATATCTCACTTATTTTGGTTTCTGCTTCTGGAATAAGAATTTATATTTATTAGAACATTGTAAAAATTATTTTAGACACCTTTAAACTATTTCCTCCAGAAAGAGCTTTAGCCTGCATCTGCTGCATCTCTTGAATCTTTACAGTACAAAACCACACTTATCTTGAAGCTTGAAGCTTCCAGACCCCCCCCCAAACCATGCAGCCATTCGATATTAAAAACCCTTTGCAAATGCTGGCTTCTGTTGAAAGATCATCACAGTATGTTTTCCTTCTCTCTTCTTAGAGTCACATTGTGGGAGCATTCATCCTTGGGGTCTCAGAGGAGGCTTCTCCAGTCTTGCATTATTTTACTCCCGCCTTGAGATAGATGATTCTCCTTTTTTCACATTGTCTCTTTAATTCTGCCATGGAGCCCTAGGCTTTCCCTCTGTGGACTGCACCCTGTTGCCCAGGCACAGCTTGTTCAGCAATACTTTTGAATGAAAGTCAAAGACATTGACTAGAAGCAGAAGGAGGGAACTGGATGAGTCTCCTTTGCTTGCTTTATCCATGCACTAGAGTAAGTCACTACACTAGCAAACAAACCTTCAGAGTGGTTTGTTTCTAGCTGTATTCTATAAGCAAGAGACTCCTAGACTACGGGAAACATTCTAGACAGTCTTCCATAACCAGCAAAAGTACTAAACAATACCAGAACAAAATGTCACATCACTTTATCAAGAAATAGGTCATAATATTTAAAATTAGGGCTTGAAAGTCAGGTATTTTCCATATTGACATATTTTCATTGTAAAATTACTTAACAACAGTTCACAAAATATATTATGATACCTCTAAAGTTCTTAGACTCACACCAATTAAATTTGGTAAATGTTCTTCATTTATTTTTACACATATATTCTTGGATTAACTTTACATCAAGAGAGGCAAACAAACATCTATTCACTCCAGATAGAGTACTAACAGGACAAAGTAATATTCCACCAAAGTCCAACTCAATGAACCAATAAGTTAAATCGTCATACTTAAAGAAAATGAGTAAAGGATTATGTACAGGATTGGAAGACCACCCCCATAGCTATCCCACTACAAACCACATTCCATGTATGGCAACCTCAATGATGCTGTACCGTTCAGCCTTCCACTTTCCATGTACTCTATTATCAACCAAGATCTCTTACAGCTGAGGGTAGGACAGGAGAGAGTAATTGCTGGACTCCCAAATAAGGGTCTTCTGACCTTCTCCACTTCCATATGCTAAAACTGTCATTAGAGGCGTTGCCACACCTATATGCACACACACACACACACACACACACACACACTCATGCACACATACACACACACACAGACAATTAATGGTGATCACAACAATCCAGCACAGGGGGAGATGATAAAATTCAGCCTGTCAAATTCTAAATCAGTTCAAACAAATTATGCTAGAATATAGTATTTTCAAAGAGTGTATGTTCCTAGACATACTCTAGATGACTGAGCACATTTGATAATTCATGGAATAAAAACAGTATGAGGCTTGCTCTAGCCACCTGGTATTTACCTCCTCCTCGGGCCCTTACCTCAACAGCTTGTGGTATTTATAAGGCAGAGTCCCAGTCCAGAGGAATAAGGAGTAAGCATATTGCTCTACTCAGACAGACTTAGCAAAGATCCAGTGGATCCCAGGGACTTACACGAAAAGCTAGCAGATATGTGTAATTATAACCAACAGTTTTCTCGTTTTTAGAATGGTTTTTCTGGACAGTAGCCCAAAGTTTATATTTCACATAAGGCCACCAAGTATCTTTGCTAAACTCATCCAAAAAAATATGCAGGGTTTTATTTTTTTGTTTTATTTTAGAATCAAGGATCCTTAAAAACAAATTTGTTTTACAAGCTGCTACTGCTACAATGCTCCACGGTTGTGAATCACTTCAAAACTAAAGCCCTTTATATATGGTTTTCTGTAATTGATGTGTTCAGTCGTTGAATGTGCTGGTGTTATTAATGGTGATAATAAACCCAACTGTAAAATGAGAGCAGTGCTACAGGCTTGCTGATTTCGCAGTAACTGGATGGCTCACTCTCCATGCTTATTAGAATTTATTCTCATAAGGAGATTAGATGGCATGGCTTAGAAAGAAAAGAGAATGGACATAAGCAGCAGAATTTTCGCTTCTAGAAACAGGACATCACAAAAAGAGCTGTGGCGCACCCCATTTCTATGGTGGAGATTTTTACAACATTTACTTTCTATGATAACAGTTGTAAGTGGAGTGCTGTGCTGTTTGTTCGGCCTATTATGCAGATGGTGCTTGATTAAAATCTATTTTAAACTGCAGTGATTACTGCAAGATAGTGTGCATTAAAGAGCTCTCCTGGCTCCATTAAAGGCTTTGGGACCACGGCAGTTTATTTTAAATATGCCTATAGACATTTTTAACTTCTCCAGAGATGCTTCAATATCAATGATTCTCTTTCCTTTATAATTGTGTGTGTGTGTGTGTGTGTGTGTGTGTGTGTGTGTGTGTGCGCGTGCACGCGCGCATACATGTCTGTGTGTGATGCTAAGGATTAAACCTTGGCTTTTGCATACTAGGCAAGGACTCCAACACGAAGCCCCACCCCAGCGCTCTTTCTGTATAATGCTAACCTCTAGATTAGAAGTATTCTCTGAGCAACAGTCTAAGCTCATGCTTCTTCTAAATTAAAAGATTATTATTTCCTTGTGAGAAGTAAGTTAAAGGCGCCATTATAACTAAGCAGTAATACACAACAGGAGCCTAAAGATATTGTAGAATTATGAGAAATCTTTCTCTAAGGAAGTTAGAGGAAGAATGTACAACCTAAGAAAGCTTTTGTATAATATTTATGAGTAAAATATATGTATTTTTGAATGTATTTATTCAATGGTGATTTAATTGAATATGAAATAACTCTGTAGGTAATCAAGGCTATGTTTAGTGCCTCCATTCAGCCATGTTATTAGCTGCTATCATTTTCATTCAATTTTTAAATGTACTTCAAATCTTTGCTTTGCAATGATAAACCTTGGCCCAGTGCTATAGAATACAAGAGCAAAAATGCATGGTGAGCTTAAAGGTACTGAAAGGGACCACATAATGGAAAGGGGGATACAAAGACTCATAATACTGCTTACCTTCAATGTGCCTGTCTTATTTGGAAGTTTATTTTGTGCATAATAAGGTTTTTCCTGTGTTCTAAACAAAATGGAATTAAATCTTACTCTTTGGTTATAGAACCCTAGGAAGTCAATAAATACTCTACAGTTATGTCCAGTGCACACTTCTGTGCCAGCCAGTATAACAGCCATTCATCATCAATGGCTGCTTAGATTTATACTTAATAAATAGAGATTAAATTTGAAGCTGTTCAATTCTCGGTTGCACCAGCTTTATTCAGGTGATCTATAGTTACACGTGGCTAGTAGCCACCATTTTGGACAGGGCAAAGAACATATCTATTATTTTAGAAAGTTCTCTGAAGCCATGTTACTGTAGATTATAGATGCCAGAGCTCCTTAGGAAGTTAGGGTATAAAATTACAAGCTTTTGTCCATAAACGTATGTAACCAAAATCCAGATAATCCCCAGGGACGTACTGTAAATCCATTCAGCTATTTTTTTCACCTCAACCATGTCCATCATCTTTATGTTCGTTCTAAATAGTTTATGGTCAAAACATTGAGTTCTTTTCAAAATACAGTCATTACTGGCATGGAAGTGGCTCCAAACTGAACCACTTCTTTTCCAAGGAAGCTTTACATATGGACAGTGACAACATGCTTTTCACAGGAGTAACAAAGCTACCACTGCAAAGTGGGCCTTACAAATTCCCGGCTCATTAACCACACTCTAAAAGGGTAGCTCATTTCTGCATGTTTCTCATGCATGAAAAGTGGTGAGAGATACAAAACACACATCAGAAGACTATGTCTGTGTTTGTGAGGCAAATATCTTTACCAAGAACTGACCAAGTACTAGAATATAGAAGACATCAAGCCATAGCACTAATTTTCCATTCTACCTTATTATATCCTAAAAATCAAAGCCATCATATCTACAAAATGATCTTTTATCCAAAACATTGAACACAATAAGCAATGCTCCCTAAAATGCATTTTAATTTTATAAAAGTAAAGATATTTCATGATTACCTCTTTTCAACTTCATGTACTTCCATAGTGAAAAATAGGGCATTATCTCAAAGCGTCTTTGAGTTGCATACAGGCTATCTTCTGAGTAGTGAGAAGATTACAAGCCAAGAAAATAGCTTTGATGATCTAGGTTAATTATTGAAGGAAGGAGAGTGAATCTTGAGTAATGAGCAGTGGTTGGCTATCTTCCAGATTGTTCCTCTCAGGTGCCAGTCAGTTCTCATGCATGAAAGACAGATCTCTGTATATCTCTAAAGGGACATCTTGGCATACCGGTGACTGAAAATAGACGGGTATGCTCTTGGATCGGCCAGAACGAAAGCAAAGATGTAGTACTATTATGAGTGATCTAGCCTTAAGGGGGGTTATACTCAGCTTTACAGCTCGATGTTTCTCAGGAATGTCCGATACATCGCAAAAGATCCGGAGGGTTTCCCCATGGCGTGTAGATTGTGTCTCCTGAGACAGAAATCATGAAATGCTTCCTTCTATTAAACAAAACTCTGAGATTAACACAAAATGCATCTGTCCAACCCAAGCCATGAATGTCTGGAAAACCTCCAAACAGCTAACCGGAAAGGTTTGTGGCTTGGATGGTTGAGGGTTTCCTAGAGTGTGCTATGCATTGCTTCAAAATGGCAATCTGTATTTTGACACACATCATGGAGCCGCTTTCGTTACAGATTCTTCTCCTTACTCAGTCATCTTAAGAAGTACAGCAGTATTATGAAACAAAGAGGATAAATTATTGTAAAGCCAGTTTAAAATTAAATGAGCCTGAGTTTTTGTGGTTCAGGCACAATTTTAAACAGTAAAAAAAAAAAAAGAAAGAAAATTTAAATAATTTTGGGAAATCATTTAGTAAAAAATTTATGCTACATGATAGATTTATCTCTTGCCATCGATTTCTGGAAAAATTGATATAATTGTCTGGTATAACTATTTCAATTTGTCCATTCATTACTATTTTAATTAAATTGTAAAATGAATATGGGTAATATTATCTATGAGTAAGCATTTGCTTATCTGTGTTTTTCTCCGTTTCTGAGTAGTCCCATCATTGATGAAATATGCCCTTAAATGTCACAACCATCTCTTTGTGTTTGACAAATAGAATTATATGTGAGCTGTGCAATATAATGATTTGATGTATATGTACATTAGGAAAGGATTACTACAGCCAGGATAATTAGCACACCCACCTGGTCACCAATTTTTGTTTTCTTCTATTTGTTCTGTTTTGTTGTTAAGGAGGATGCTTCCAATGTGTACACTACAGTTTTGCTTATTGGAGTGGCCATTCTACCTGCCATATCCTCAAAAGTCACCCACAGCTGAATGATTGTCTCCTTTAACTACTCCATCTTTAATATTATTTCCTGTTAATATGGTTTTAATTGAAATAGAGTTACATCACTTTGCCCCCCTTTCTTCCTCCAGTTCCTCCCACCTACCCTCTCTCAAAGCCCTCCCATGTCCCTTCTACTCTTAAGTTTATAGACTGTTTTTCTTTTGTTATTATTACATGCATACATACATGCATATGGAAATACACACTGCATGCATACATACATACATATATGTATGTGTGTATATATATGTATATAATATATATACACAAATATATATATATATATGCACAAATGTATATAAATATAACTGAGTTTTAGAGCTAACCATTCTGCATTACATAAACAGTAATGGGACTCATCCCTAGGCTAGGCTAATTCTTCTTCTCCCAGCAGTCCTCAGTTTCCTGTAGTTCTTTGTCTAGGAGTGAGACCCTGAGAAATTTTTCTCCTTCCACATTAACATCTCCATTGATATAGGTCTTATTTTTGCAGCTATTTTTAGGAGAGATTGTTTCACAGCAGACTTCCCGATATTGTGATTTGTAGGTATAGACGTAAGCATAGGTATGAGTGTTGATTTTTTTTTCTCATAGGTTCATGACAGAGGACAGTTTAATCCTTTGATAATTTAATCCCTGGTCCTAGAGGGTTTCAGCCTCTGTACAATCTAATATTAAACGTAGACCTAGAAAGCTCCAGCCTTCTAACAATCTAATCTGAAAACCTAAATCTAGAACATTTCAGCCTCCAAGACTTACTACTGACTGAGCTCACTCTGACTAGCTGTTTTCTGAACTACCTATTTTCACTCTGAGCTGTACTGTAAACTCCAAACTGTAAATGTAAACTGCTTCTGACTGCTTTGTCTCTGCTTATTCTGGACTGGTTCTGCTCTTCTCAGCTTCTTCTGAATTGAACTGCCTGTGAGCTGACAGCTTTCTTTTATCTCCCGAGAGTTGGGCATGCCCTCACTCTGCCAGTTCCTCCCTCTGATTCAGTCTCAGAGTCTGGGATTAAAGGCACCACTACCATTACCCTCAGAGCATTGCATTCAGATCTCACAGGCCTTTGGATGTGATCCCTTCTTAGCTATCACACAGGCCTTTCGATATGATCCTTGGCTAGAGCAACAGTGCTGCTGGATTAAAAGATTAAATCTCTCTGCCTCCTCTTCCTCCATGTTCCCAGAGCCATAGATTCAGGAGCTGTGATTAAAAAAAAATGCATCTTTTGGGGCTGGGTTCCCCAGGATCTGTTTATCCATGCATCGTGTGGTTGTGGTTTTCTGTTAGGGTCTCCATTTGCTGTAAAAAGTAACTTTTAGATGAGGAGTGGTAACCACACACATCCAAGAAAAGAGGTGCACACATGCATCTCTCACACTCTTCATTGTCAACCTCACTGACTCCTTTCATTATTCTTTTTAAAAAGATCTTATTGTTAGGAATGTAAATAGATGTTTATAAAATTAGATATTATAAAAAAAAACTATAAAGAAGGAATTCAAGAAAATACACCCTACAGTACAAAGAAATTTCCAGTAATATTTCAAATACTTTTAAAATAAAACCTATCCATGTTTTTTTTTCCCTTTTACCACATATTCGCTTATTATCCTCAAGTGCTGAAGCAAATCTATGAGTAATTCCCTGTCACAGAAACCGTTTGTGCTTCCATTCATTCATCCTTCCTGTCAAAGTATTATTTTATGTTGTTTTATTTACTGGCACTCTAGCAACGGCTGAGTACTTACTGTGTGTTTCAGGAACCACATAAGTGCTAGCAAGCACAACTCCACCTAATCTACCCTGGTTGCACTTCCACGTGGGCTGGAAGAAAGCATAGCAGCCATGTGGACATTATTGTACAGTTAGAAGTTGACAGACCCCGCGATAACTCAAAAATGCCTTAGAAGAGCCTGACTTGGGTTTAAGATGTTATTAAGATTTTCAGATGACATCAAATAGTAGCTGCTTATATGCGTGTCAGGGAAGCACAAACCTAACAACCATCTGACCGCAAACACGCTCATAAGATTCATTTACAGAACAAAACCCCAAAAAGCATGCTACCATATAATGACTTTGTGGAGGAGGATGAGCCAAAGAAAATTCTAAAACCAGCACAGGCAGCAAAATCAGAGGAGAATCCAGGAGCTGGTGTTCTAAGACTAGAGGAGAAGAGCCTTCCCAGGGAACTTGGATTTATCATGAAGGCAATGGTGACTTTAGGAAGAGCTATGATGGTGGAAAGCACCAGACAGGATGCTGAGGGACAGAGCGTCACCAGAACAGAGAAGTGCTTCAAAGAGTTGGTTATAAAAGGGAGAAGACCATGAGCATGTGTAGTCTTAGCAGACAGGAAAAGGTCGCTTATTTCTCTTACAGCACATTTATATGCCCGGTAGTAGAATGCTATCGAGACGTTTTTATGAAATCAGCTTCCCATGAATGCTGTATCGGTACACTCGTTAAAAGCTTCCACCAGCAATTCCAATGGCAGCCATATTTGATGGCCACCATTCAAGGATATATGTGGCTATGTGTTTGATTTAGAGTGGTTTCTCCCAGTATCAGCACTGTCCTGGCAGGCTTCTCTTCCGACAGAATTATATGGGGACCAACAGCTTCACAGGGTCACCTCTCAGATTCAAACTGAAGAGGTTACGGACTAGTGTTAATCTATATCAGCTTGGCAACTTGGTTCAGAGAATTATGTCACCATGCAGTTCTGTGATCTCCTGGAGTAGACAATTTAGTAGCCTTTTTTTCTAACAGAACATGTTTTTTATTGTTCAAGAATTTCATACATACATATAATTTATAGTGATCAGCTTTCCCAATCTCTCCCCTCTAATTCCTCTCCTGATTCTCCTTCAGTTTCCTTCCAGTCTTACTCAGTGTTCTACCGCTGAGAAGAGATACCATGACTAAGACAACTCTTATTTTTAAAAAAAAGCATTTAAATAGGGGCTGGCTTACAGGTTCATAGAGTTAGTCCATTATCATCATGGTGGGAAGCAGGGCAGCAATCAGGCAGACATGGTCCTGGAGAGGGTAGCTGAGAGTTCTACATCAAATCTGCAGGCAGCTGGAAGAGAGAGAGCTACAAGGCCTGGAAGTGGTTTTGAAATCTCAAAGCCCACTTCCAGTGACATACTTGCTCCAACAAGCCCACACTTCCTAGCCTTATAATCCTTTCAAACAGTTACATGCTCTGGAGGCTAAACATTCAAACAAGTGAACCGATCAGACCCACTCTTATTCAACTTTCTATACTCTTTTTGAAACCTACTGAGTTCACTAAATGCTTCCTGTATATACAAAAGTGTAGGACCACGTAGAGGAGCATGGATAGCCACTCAGGGGTCAAATCCCTGTAGGAAATCAGCTGCCCCCCTTCCAGCAGCCATCCGTTGTCAATGGCTAGTTGTCATCTTATTTATCATTCTCAGTTCTCTGTCTTTCTCCAGCAAAAACAAAGCCAAAGAATTCACAAAACCTTCTTCCTGTTGGCACCTAAGCGAATCTTTTAAACTGAATTCACAGCAGCAAATTCAAATTTCACATTTTTGCATTTCTTTGATTAGTTAATTTTTAAAGTTTTTAATGTGTCCTTACTTATATGTGAACGTGCTTTAAAATTTTTGAGATATGCACATTTCAGTAATTATAAAAATAGATCTGAAACTAATGGTAGAAAAAACAGGAGCTTGAGAAGTTAAATAAAGAAAACACAGCTAATGGTTAATTAAAGGAGGGCATGAGTGTAGACTGTCTGATAGATCCATAGAACTCTTGACTGAACATGCTTCCTCTGTGTGGTGAGGGTTATGTCACACATATGACTCACCAAGCACATTACGTAAGTCATATATTATCCACAGATAGGAGAAAAACACAAGAGCCACAGCAGATAAGGGTCAGGACAGCTGTGAAAGCCAGCTGTTGGCATACAAAGGATGGGACAGCAGAACAGGCACTTGTGAACAGGGGTCTTCACAGGTACCACTGCTGTGTATTGCTACCAACTCATAGTACATTAGAGCTGGAAAGCTCACCAGAGTTCTCATTATACAGAGATGGATTAAATGGCATCACCTTTACCTAGCAACGAATATGTGATTCACAAGTAGGCACCTTAAGCATACTCTAGATACTTAAATACAGCTCTCCTAATTGTGTCAGAATAACAATTTAAATCATCCAAATATTCACACCTCAGAACAGTGGAGAAAGATAGAATCCACTTTAAAATGGAGTAAGTGCTGTTCTAAATTGTTCTAGAAATATCTAGAATCTAGATTTGGGGGATGACTCTCTTCAATATGGTGGCCATTATGGTTGAATTTGAAAAAGGCTACAATTCACCTCATTCATTTATGCGTTCATGACCATCATGTGGCTTGTGAAAGCCAGACAGGACAGTGCAGATTATAGAATTTTGCCCTCACAGCAGAAAGTTCCTCTGGCTAATAGTGACCCAGCTTGACCACTCTCTAAAACATGCTTTGCTGGATTCCTGCCCCGCCCTCCAAACCACATCCATAGCACTAAGTGTAAAATCAAGAACCACTTGACTTTATTTGTTAGACATGCCAACCCAATGTCTAACGTCATACTTAGAAAGCTAAATCAGAACTCCAGAAGAAAGCAGGCCAAATGAAGTCACTACAAGAGAAGGTGGCTGCTGTCACAGCCACAGTGAAAGAAAAAGGGTCAAGGGAGTTCAGGAGTCGCATTTAGTTGTGCAGCACTTGCAGTAGTAAAGTACTTCTACAGCAAGATGAGAGGCAGGGGTAGGCAAATCCATGGAAGCTCTAGCGAGGCAAGGCATACATGGCAAAAATCACAAAAAAGAAACAGGAAATTGTTAGAGCTACATAAATTGCACTGGGAGAAGGTGAATATGGAGACCACATGAAATGTAAAGATACATGGTCTTTGTGTTTGAACTTTTTTGTTCTATTGTGGTACTAGGGATCCAATCCAAGATCCTGAGCATGCTGGACAAGCATTCCACCACGAAGCTGTATCCCAGGACAAAATGTGAAGACTCATGAGCAATACTACTATTCTTAGAACTATCTCGGGCCTAGATTGTCTGCGTGGTGTTTTGTGTCCACGTGAAGAGAGAATGGCAATATGATTCAGCCACTGATTTTTTTCAGTTCCTCCATAACTCTGTCTTGATTTTTATTTCAGATCAATGGTGGAGAGAAGCGGCCTGCCTCTGATATGGGAAAAAAACCAAAAACTCCCAAGAAAAAGAAGAAGAAGGATCCCAACGAACCCCAGAAGCCTGTGTCCGCCTATGCTCTGTTCTTCCGCGATACCCAGGCTGCCATCAAGGGCCAAAATCCAAATGCTACTTTTGGCGAAGTCTCTAAGATTGTGGCTTCAATGTGGGATGGGCTAGGAGAGGAGCAGAAACAGGTAAGAAGGATTTAAAATGGATAGAATCGGCTTGATCGTAGACCATATGTGAGGGCTTCGAAGATGGCTGCTCTGAGCGTCAAAGAAGTCGGTCAGACACCACAACTATGACTGAGAAAGTGCCGCTTTCTGAAGCAGACTTTAAGAGAGAGCCACGTAATCTTGTACTCCCTTTACACTCTGCCATGAGTAGTATGTTAGTTCCCTTGTTTCAAAATTTACACAGTGTAGTTACTGTTGGTAGGACTTCCACATACCCCAGCCAGGATGACATCACTTCCTAATGCTGCCAGTGTGAGCACAGAGACTAAGAGTCCCTCCTTTGAAAAATGCACACCTCTTTTCAGCACCGCCTACTCACCCTATCAGTAACAAACTCCTTTTGCTCTTTGCAAAATGAACCTCAAAGTTTCTATCCTTGGCCCTTCCCTAAAGGCCACCAGGGTATATTCTTCAATTCCCCACATATATTGAGTATATGTTTCAAGGCTGTGTTAAATGGGACCAGATGACTGATTTTTTTTCTTTCTTTTCTTATGATGGCCGTGGTGTGGCTGAGGGCCATGCTTAGGGAGGGCCACATGAGACATGCCAGCAGGGCCATGAGTCTTCTGGGAGATCCTGAAGAGGGTGAGGAGTCACACTTGAGAGTAAAGTTTCAGAAAACCGACAGAGCTCACCCACATGAAGAAGCAATAGCAACCCTGTGTCTGAACTAGAAGCTAGATGGCCACTGTTACGATGTAGAATCATTGCCACAATCATTAAATAAGCATGATAATTAAAATTAATTACAGTATGACAATATAAACACAGCTATTGCAAAAAAAAAAAGAATGACGGCTCTAATCATGTATCAGGATCACATTTGATCTCTTGGTGGGAATCTTCGCCACTCTTCACCAGCTCAAAGGAAGGATATTGAAAAACAGAGGTAGCGCGCTTGCTGTGCAAGTGTGAAGACCCGAGTTCAAAACACATAAGGAACAGAACTCGTTTAAAGCCAGACGTGACATCATACGTTTGTACTCATAGCACTTCTACAGTAAGATGAAGGCAGAGAAGGGAGAATCCCTGGTGCCTCATGGGTCAGCTACCCCAATGTGCTCAGCAGAGAACAACCAGAAGACCCTGCCACAAACAACACAGAAGGGGATGGCCAGCACTGGAGGTTGTCCTCTGACCTCCACACATGCCCCTTGCATGCACAGGAACACACACACACACACACACTCACACAGAGGGAGCTTAATTGAGACATTTTTTTTAAAAAAAGGAAAAGTGTATGGGTTCTATCGGAATCTTTGTGTTACTATCTAGACTATATATAGGATTTTATACTGTTGAAAGATACTTGGATTGTCTCCTTTGTCCTACTCAGTACTCACAGTTCTATAATGAGCTGTCTAAAATCTGTTAAATAGAGTCAGGAAAATTAAGTTATTTGACACATATTTTTGAGCATCTATTTGCCAAGCACTGTCCAGACATGGTAGATATGGCGGCAAGCAGGCAAACAGGTCTCCGCTACGTTGAATGATCTCTCTACGCTTACATAGCTGGGATATAGAGGTACCATGAGAACTTGCCATTTAACTTACAGCTCTCTTTCTGACAAACTCTTAGAAGCAGTGATGGTTACAATGATAAAAGCAGATGCCAAGAGACAAAACTTACCTCTCCCATTCCCCATGCCTCCAACTCCTACAAGTCAGTTATCCTTTATAGCCTCCCATTGCGACACGGGTTCTTATTTCTTCAAGATTGCCAGGCAGAAGGAATGCCAATAAAACAAGCCCTGCAGAGTACTGGGTGCTTAGAGTCACCTTTCACACTGGTGAACACACTGTGAGAACTCTCTGTGTACTCAATTAATATAGCTATGTGACTGTTAATAGAGCAGATAATGTATTTTATAATTCTAATTAAAACCTAATATGATTACTTCAGTGTTTTAGAGCCAGTTTCTAGCTGGTCCCTAACTCAGATCAATTATCTTCCACACTCCCAGATCTTAGATGAGGTTTCTAATTGGGAGTGGAACTATACAGATATCTTCCCTCCAGTTAGTAAGGAATGATAGATGATGGTCAAAGTACACAAGGATGAGAAAGCCCAGCTCTTGTCCCTATTCTCTGAACAATGCAACGTCCATGCTTCCCCATCCCGCTGTTCTGCTAACCATCCATGTGCTCTTGGAAGTGTGCTGAGCTTCAACCTCTGTCCTCTTCCACAGATTGAATTTTGGGAAGTGCATTCTCCCCAGGGACTGTGCACAACTCTTGTTCATCAGAGGATGTGCACGATCCCCCTCTGTTCTGCCTCGCCGTCTGCTTTTTCAAAACACCCCTCTCTCAGACTAACACTTGGTCTCCTTTTCTCACATGTCCTTGTCCTCTCAGTTGTTCTAAGACTTTCCAACATTCCAAACCAGGGTTTTAAAGAGAGGTCTAGAAAGACTCTTCACAGTCCAGAATCTGTCCTTTGCATTACCAATTTAAAATTAACTGTCTCTACTCTCATTTCTGGTGGAAAGAAATAATGTGCACACAATCAAAACCAGGTAATTCTAAAAAAACGGCAAATGTAAAAAGCCAGGTTTTGTCCACTAATTCTATTACGGTGGGTGATGATTTGTATTTTTAATATAACAAGAGAAGAATATTAAAATGGCCTTGAACATTCTTTTTGTCTAGCCATATAAGGATATTACATTATGTACATATATATGCATATGAGAGAGACAGCAATTAGAACTGTTGTTATCAACTATGATCTTAAAGGGGGACATCACTCCCGTTCCCCTACTTTAGGCTTCAGAACAGATGCGATTACAGTTACAATGTAATAGTCTTCTGAATCGAGCACCTATCATGTCAAGATGTTTTTCCTTTTGTTAATAAATAGCATCTTATTAATAAATAACTCAGAAAGAGTCTACCCCTAGGTTCTCACTTCTGGAAGCAGTTGAGGTGTTGGAAGGAAAACGCGTTTGATAAATAAAGGATAGAATTACATGATAACTGAATATTATGATTCATACCCCAGAATCAAAATCTACTGACTAAAAAGATTTATGCCAAGATTGTCAAGAGAATACTTCCACCTTTTGTTTCTTGAAAGAAATAAAAGTACTTTAAAATTTGAGTACTTGTTTGAGAGTTACCGAACAAGATGTCATGTGCAATTTAGGTCACCCTGGATGGTTTATGCACAAACTTGATGTTCCCTGTTGATGCAGCAGGAATCCAGGAGAGCGGATTCTTTCCATCTAAAGAGACTCTTGCTTAATAAAGGCAGAGACTGCACATTAAGCTCGTCCCTGCTTTCAGACAAGGGAGCGTGTTGCATCCTGTGGTCCATCTATGGCTCTGCTGTACTGTGGTAGCCTGCCACTGACTGTCTGCAGGAGTTGCCAGTGAGGCAAACATGCCTGCCTAAAAGGTACCCTGGAGCATCCAGAAATGTCATGAAATTATTCCAAAATTTTATATCTGCTGTATTATCACCTGTTCGTTCCCAACAATGTTGGGAACATTATTGACACATTGGCTCATTGTGCCAATACACTATAATACCTGCTTCGAACTTAAAGTAATTGTACTTAACTCTCATTTCACATTCAAATTTTGGGAGCCTGCCTAGTATTCCATATTTTTAAAGGAATAATCCTAAATTATTTTAGACAAGGGCTAAGGATGGTTTTGTGTTGTGTAGGCAGTTTGGGTAAAAGGTGGAGATGTCACATGCTATATAGTTGCTTGAAAACCCTGTTGTCAAAATAACCTGCAATTGTGAGCAGCTACAAATATAAACAAAATCTGGGGGATATGGACAGAATTATCATTGACTTATTGGGGACTCAGAAAATTACAATATTTAAGGAAAAACAGCATTAGTGAGATTACGATTGAATAGTTTTCTGCCGGCCAGAAGGATCATACTAATAGAACACTGTGTTTTCATGGCATGCCTGCTCAGTGGGGAGTCAGGGCAGGAATCAAAAGCAAGCAACAGAGGGCAGATCTTTATTTTTTAGAATCCATGGTGAGTGAGAAACTGTATGTCCTTTGGTTCCACAAAGACTCTTTCAAAGGAAAGAAATCAAAAGGAAGCTATAAAAAAAAAAAAAAAGATAACAGTCCTTGAGGACACAAAACCTTCCTCATGAATCCTTCCCTCCAAAGACACTGAACACACTCCATATCTCAGAGATGGCTCCATTTTAATACTTGGGAAGATGGTGCTGATTCTGGAATGCAGAGAAAATTGTGCTTGGGATTTCAACTGGGGGTTTTAAATGCTAATGACTCGTAAGACAATGAAGAACCCATTTCAGAAGCATAGCAAGTTGTTTAAAAGGCACCAGATGGAGAAAGTGGATAAAACACTGTGATGCTGTGTTTTGCTACTTCTCTGCCCTAACTGGAACCTGCATAGGAAGAAAAATAAATTAACAATGCCATCCTCTTCCATCCTGGCTCCTTGGAGTTTCAGCAACTCTTGGCATCTCTTTTACAAGGTTCCAGCTAGTTCTCACCACCTCCATAGCTTTGCAGTGCTCTGATTCTGATCACTGTGGTGTCAAACCTGAGCTCGTGGTGACAATATAAGACAATTCAAATTCTATAAAATAAAAAGGGCTGGTCAGCTTCAAACAGAACAGGTTGACCCAGAGAGCTGTAAACGGTTCTTGAGTCCCTTTCAGTCATGGAAAGTCACCTTAAATCAGAACCAGATGTAAATTACTAAATGAACCTTAAGTTCCTAATTGGAGACACAGTCAGGCTGTAAGACATTTAGCAAATTACAAACAAAATGTTCTTGTTTACATTACGTTAAATGGCTTTAAAGCTGCAGCCAAGAGCTAAATAAACATGCTGTTATGCTAAAAATGGAGTAGAGAGCCTACTCAGATTTGGTGTGTTCCGGGGAAACTGCAGCCCGTGGGTGCCTGGAAAGTGTATTTTTGTAAATGCTAGTCCTGTCGTGGAAGAAGAGAGTGGATTTACCTCGAGATGCACAGCCTAATGAGCAGATACCACTTGCAGGGAATGCGTTTGAATACTGTAGCATATGCCTTCTTTCGGGATGCATAATTCATATCCAAGGATATTAGCCCCAGCAGTTCAGCTCAATAGCAGCACCTCATTATTTTATCTCTCAGTATTTATTCCTATGTTTGACGCCTCATGAAATTACTGTTAATGTGTTTATATAAGGGCAGATCTGACACAAGTGGGAAGAATGTAATTTCCTCCGCCTTCCTGCTGCTGTGTCTTCTTCTCTGGTAGAAGGGGCAAGTGTAAATAGTTAATTTGCTTCAATTATGAGCCTGTCCTGCTAAATTAGAAGCAGCAGGGATATGAAGAGCCAGAATTATACTTATGAAGCAGCTGACAAATCCTGTGTGCCTGTAGAATCAAATCATTCACTCCTCATTGGTGCTCAGACACCTACTACATAAATGCTGCTGGGGTTTTGGCCCCTTATCTCATGACAAAATTTGGATTTTATGTCAACCATACTTAAGGTTAATGGAAACCCTGCCGTACTACCGCCTCAGCACATGTGTAAGTTTATCTTGGCAATTTACTTATAAACATGATGTGTTTCCCACTTTCCAAAAGATGAAGCATAAAGCATATGTAAAGCACTCGTTCATTCAGAAGCCACAGCCCTATACCCAAGTATGCAGGGCCACACACACACTCACACACACACACATCCACGGAGGATGAGAACATGAATTTGGGAGGGAGATATCAGAAATGACACAGGAGGAGTTGGAGAGGAGACAGAGGAATGGATATGATGAAAATACATTGTACTCGCATGATACTCTCTGAAACAATGGAAAGATAAAAATAATCATTCTGGAAAACTCTTAGAATATTTGAGTAATACATAATGGAAACTTTAACTAGCAAAAAAATAATAAAGGCTGTAGCATGTAAGCAAAATTTATATTTATAGAAATTTGCAAGTGAGCAATTAGATTATCACTTGAAATGTTAACATACATTATCTCTAAAGGCAGACTTTTGTATATACATCTGCATGCTAATATATCAATGAGAGTGTTTCAAGACACTGAGTATAAACATGTATAATACAGGTGTGAGGTATTTCTATACTATACACAATCAGAGCCGATAACTGTGCATATGTTTGGGACAGGCTGCATGTCTGCCCATCAAATTCTGCTTCCATTGATGTATGTTTTAATTTAGAAGAAGCAATTTAGTAATTTATCCTTAACATCTGTACTAATGCTGACTCATAAAATGTGAAACCCCACTCCAGGGATGTTTATTCAATAAATCCTGTCACGGGACGCATAACTCCCGTCGGTGTGGGTGTGTGCACAGCAGTGGTCTTGAGTCCTTACAGTACAGCCTAATGCCACTGCAGCTATCTTGCTCTGTGTAAGTGGACCCTGTTATGTCACACCACAACAGTATCACCTGCCAACATGAGTCTCGGAATACTGCCCTATCATTTGGGGATGTCTGACTGTGTTTCCTGAGCATCTACTGTGTATCAGGTACTGCCCTGTATGCTGGGCTTCTGCCATGAGAAAAAGATCAGACCTTACAATTTCAAATGACAAGAGGCATCTGGGGGCATTTTCAAAGCTAGGGGGAGCCAGTGAGCAAACGCAAATGAATCTTTGACACCGGATTGCTTGGGTTCACTCCTGATTGTGCCATATATTATTGTTTGTTGTGTCTGTGTTTCCTGTTCTGTACAAGGGGGATCATAATACCAAGGTAACATTATTGTAGGAGCTAAAGATCCTACAGAAACAAAGTGCTCGGTGACAAGAAGAAGAAGCATGCAACCAATACATAATTGTAACGCTATTTTGTTTCTGTACCATCCCTGCCTCACACTACGTCAGGCACATGCCAGGCACTCTATTGGTTAAGAGTAATTGAACAACCTTGTATTTAGCTAGTCACCTTTATTAAATAAATCAGCAGATGTGTTTTGTAGCCACTTCTAAAGCCAAGCTGACTGTTTCTAGTCCCTATCAGCCAGGAACAGGTGGCACCAAGATGGCCAAGCCCCTTCAGGTGTATCCGATGGTCTTCAGAAGGAATCAATAAGCAAGATTTTTGTCACATCATGTAATGTTTTCAATCACTCTGAACACTACCTTATGAAATCTTTCCAGTTAGGGTATCCCTAAGAAAAAGCTGAGCAAGTTAGACAAGACGGCAATGTAATTGTATATAAGGACCAAGCTGCATGTAACACATGGATGCATTTTCTCTAATTGACCTAAACAACAGCATGGGGTACGCACATGAAGTTTCTAACGATGGGATTGTGATGAAGTTATTCTCCTTCATACATAATTCTGTTGCTAAGCATTTTCTATAAATAAGAAATGGTAATGGGAAAAATACATTTGCACTTAACCAAAAAGGAAAACACCCTGTCAGTTTTTAAATGGTGTCTGACTAGAATTCAAAGTAAGGACTGTTCACCTTTTCTTCTTATGACTGTAACAACTGTTGAAGTAAACTGACTGGAGATTAAGAGCCTGAGTCAGAAAGAAGGGAGGAAGGGGGAGTTAGCCATTATTTATAAGGCTTTGTGTTTCTCTATTAGCTGGGTGGATTGTTTGTGGAAGAAGAAAGCCAAGAGTGAAGTGACAGATTGCATAAGAATTTTCTTCTGTTTAAGTGTGTCATATTCACTGACACTGAACTGCTGATTTTAATTAGGGATTATCAGTCTCTGAAAACACATGTACTCAATGGTATTTAGAGCATTCAGTGAATCGCAGGACCATATGAACAGGATCTGGGTTCTCCAGAACTGCTATTTGATGTCTATCTATGTGTGTTTTGGGTTAGCTGTTATATATGTTTTAGTTTAATCAATGAGATGCAACCTTTAGATAGGAAATGGTGGCTTTCCTGGAATAACAAACCACAGCATGTAACTATGCTAAGGCAGGATGAATTCAAAACTGTTTGGATGAGTTGGGGAAATGATAAATGATGTATTATGATTTTTAAATCCTCTTCTGGCCAACTTTGTACTTTATTTCAAACAGCTGCGGCCCATTTGGAAGCCATTTTGTAGCTCAGTAGAACACTAATATTTACTGTATGAATCACATACCTTTAAAATATTTGTCTTTCCTGAGAGAAACTATGTCTTTCCCAAACTTAACTTTGAAATAAATCAGACCCATCCTCACAGGTCAGGGCCTTGATCACTGGGGTGACTGTTCACTGCCGAATACAATCCCACAATCCCTTTGGTTTCTGCAAATGAAGGGCATATGTAACTTGAGGTTTGGAAGCACCTTAGGAACTTTTTACCAGTTACCTTGAATTTTCTGTCCTAAAGAATTTCCCCTACTTCCTTTACATATGAAATTCTTACATCTGAACATTATTCTCTCAAGTTTGAAGTCTTCGGACATTTCCATTAATATAGAATTCAAACAAGCATCCTAGCCCAATTTTAGAGAGCAGCATCAGAGAGGCATACACAGTGTGTAGTATCGGAATCATTAGGTAGTTCTCAAAGGTGGTGGTCTAACTATTGCTGGGGAGATGACCTCGGATTTTCATTCTGATCTGGGCTACTTCCCTTTAAACACAATTACAGAAATATACCTCCTGAAATGACCCCCCTTTGAATTCTCCCTCTGAACATCTGCAGCTATTTGGGAACGTGTGGACCTATCAATCCAACATAATGTGAAGTGATGAGTTTACTCTTCCCTAAAGTGGTGTTTAGGCACTTACACAATGATCCCAACATAGCTGATTGTCAATAGCCAATGGGGAGCCATTTGTGAAACAGGGATCTCTGAATGCTAGTCAGGTATCCCGTAACAGCATTGATCCTGGGGTGGAACCAGGCAGTATGTTCAGCCTGGAGAGTGGGGGAGTTACACGCCTCTCCCTTCTAGTTGTTAATCAACACATTGCAGGAATGTTAACACTTTGTGTGATGTTAACTGCCAGCAGCCCAACACAGGGTAACAGCATATTTACACTGTTGATGCTCCAATAGAAACCAAGTGAAAGAAAGATAGGAAATGCTAGTATCTTACCTTTACTAGTTAGGAAATAATACTTTGAGCAAGACTAGAGGTCAACATATATTAGAATTCCCTCTTAAAGTTAAATGAGCCCTAATTAGCTAATGGGAGGCATAACATAATGTATTAATTAAAATAATGGTATAATTATTTAGGACACTTAAGTATCAAAGATTTGTTTACCAAATATTTTCTTCAAAAATTTCTAAGATGTCTGTGTGTGCATGTGTCTGTGTATGTGTTTGCATATGTATGAGTGGAGTGTGTATGTGTGTGTCTGTGGTATGTGTGCCTGTGTGTACGTGTGCATGCATGTGTGTATATGTGGATATGTCTGTGCACATGTCTCTGCATATCTGTATGTGTGTATGTGTATCTTGTGTGTGCATATGTGCACATGTGTACATATGTCTGTGTGTGTTTGTTGTATATGTGTGTCCTTGTGCATCTATGTGTGTTTGTATACATACCTCTGTCTCTGTGTGTGTTGTGTGTGCATATGTTTGTGTATATGTGTTCATGTGTGTGCATGAGTATGTGCATATGTTTGTGTGCATGCCTGTGTCTCTCTGTGTATGTGTGTGCCTTGTGTGTGCATGTGTTTGTGTGTATGTGTGTTTGTGTATGTGTGTGTATGTGTTTGTGTTTACATGTGGGTGTGTCTGTGCATGTGTGTGCATGTTTGTGGGTATGTGTGTGCATGTGTGTATGTGTGTGTGTTTGCATGTGTGTGTATGTTTGTGGGTATGTGGGTGCATGTGTGTATGTGTGTTTATGTGTGCCTGTGTGCTTGTGTGTGCTTGTGTGTATTTGTGTGTATATGTGCATGTGCATGTATGTATTTGTGCCTTTGTATGTATGTGTTTGTGTGTGCATGTACATTTGTGTATGTGCATGTGTTTGTGTGTTGTACACACATGAGTGTGCAGACACATATGTGTAGCAATACACCTACAGTATAGCTCAGAAAAAAAGACATGGAGGCATATGTCATAGGTACAACTCTGCCAGACCTCAGCAATGGGAACCACTATCCACTGCCATACTGGACAGTGGAACCCCAAGCATCTGAGCTCAGGTGTTTTTATTGATTCAGAACTCCTCAGGTGCAGATCATAAGCAATCAAGCATTCCCCACAGAAATCCAACACCTGCAGAGAATATGAAAGGCCAAGACTAGGCAGCCCCTCACCAAACAGTGCAAGAAACAATTATTTTGTACATAACTAAAAATAAACTTCCACACATTTCCCCTTTTCTGTATAAGAAAAATGCTTTACCTTTACAACATAATTTAACACTACACTAGCAAAACTAGTTACCAGAGGAACTATTCAAAGTCAGGACCAAATGAAGCCAAACATCTATCAAGCTTTTTACAATGTCCTTGAACAGCAGAAAAATATTATCAGTGTCCAGTTATCTGGAATTCACTCACAATCTTCTGAGCTCCTCTGAAGGGCTTGGATCACTTCTCTGGCTCTGCCCTCTGCAGCACACACAGCTTGTCCTCCAGCTCTGGCTAGCTCCATTCCACTGCTGCTACTGTTCTTGGTGGTCTGGCATCTTCAAAAACTGCTGGGGTCCCTTGCTGCAACTAGGCTGCACTTTCACCAATAGCCTTTCCTGGGCTCTCTTCATGGTGCCAAGCCTCAACTTATCTGCATTACCTTTTCAATCTGGGCCTTCAGCTACCACTGAAGCTGGACCTTTACCAATGGCCGCTCATAGTGCCAAGCCTCAGTTGCTCTCCAATTACCCCTTCAAATTACCTCTCCAATTATACCTTCAAACCAGTAACACCTGGGTAACTCTTAAAGTACCAAGTTCAGCCACCAGCATAAAATACAACCTCGGCCAATTCTAGAAGACAGAACAGTTTCTATGTGCTGACCCTGAGGAAAGACTTTCCAGATTTTAAGATAGAGTATGGTTTGCTGGAAAACAAAAAACAAAAGCTGGTCACTGTCTCTGCAGGAAGGGTCCCTTGTGGGTGGAGTTCTCATCGCCATCACCTGTATCTAGACCACTTGTAGTCAGGTTTGCAGGGAAAAAAAAAAACTGTTCAGTCTAAGTAATTGGCTTTTAGGCTCCAAGCTGTGGCTTCCACAACAGCGGAGGATCCTGAGCCAGAGGGAAGAATTGCAGGTTGAAACATTCTGGCAGTTTGATATTCTCTCTCACCACCACTATGGAGAAACATATACACTTCTTCATAGACCTCAAGCACAAGACCTACTTGGGCTTCACACACAAAAAAAAAATCATCAACAAATTCAGTTTATAGAACAGTAAACTCTGATTTCCCTTCCCATGCCTGGCTGCTGCCAGCAGCAGGAGGAGCATCAGCTCCAATATCGGGAAAAGTGGTTAGAACCTTGCCTTTTCCCTGCTCATAGCTGAACTCTGTTTTCGCCATGAAAATTCATCCAAAACATTTGTTTGAAACATGGCTCTCACCTAGGGGCATCTTCCTCATTCACAACTCTCTCTTATAGAGCTTTCCTTTTTTTAATACCTTAATCTCTGTCCTCTGGGAACTGCTCTGAGCGTACTTTATTGAACTCTGCAAGGTCTGGAGTTTCTTTCTCTTCTTCCTCGTCTCCACATTTGATGCAGCAAGCATGATGTTGTGCACTTCTTTGCTTTCTGCCTACCATATTGGGTGTCATTTGTAGTACTTAGGCTCTGTGTGGGCTTAGCAAGGAAGAGACAGAGGCATTTTCATAGGCTCAAACCCTGCCAGACCTCGCAGAGGGACCCACTATCCTGGCCAGTGCCATATTGGACAATGGAACCCCCAAGCACCTGAGCTCAAATGTTTTTATTGCTTCAGAACTCTTCAGGTGCAGATCATGAGCAATCAAACATCCCCGACAGAAATCCAACACCTGCAGACAATATAAAACTCCAAGACCTAGGCAGTCTCTCACCCAACAGTGCAAGAAACAATTATTTTGTACATAACTAAAAATAAACTTCCACAACACATATGCCCCTGTGCATGCATGAAAAATCAGAAAAGGACTTTGGGTCTCTTCCTGTATCACTTTCTGCCTTATTTCCTTGAGACAAGGTCTCTTGCTATTTCTGCTAGGCTGGCTGGCCAACAAGCTTAGCTCCCAGGACCCCCTAGTCTCTACCCCCATGGTGCTGGAGTCACAGGAATGTACAACCATGCTGAGCAGTTTACATGAGTCCTGGGGATGCAAAAGCAAGCCCTCAACTTGTAGGCAAGCCCTCTGCCCACTGAGCTGTTTCTCCAGCTCCTCAGAATCACTCTAAGGTAGTAAGAGTAAAGAATGTGCTTGAAGTCATTATTTACAAATTACATCATGGAGATGGGCCTAAGTAAAATATAGTAACAGAAATCTCTCACACAGGACAAAAAAAAAGAGGAATAAGTCAATAAAGATCAAAAGCACTCTGTGTTTCTAAATGTGACTGAACCAAGGATGGATCATAATGTTCAAAACTTTACACTAGCAGTCATTTTCATTCATGTGAGAATGCCCTCAGATTTTGGATTTGAATTCTGAGATAGTCCTGTGACATTCCTGTGCTTCAATCAAGAGATAGATTAACTTTTTTACTAACAACAGTAAGAAAACTCATAAATAGGATTTCTAATTTTCTTTCGTTTCTTATTTAGTAAAGATGGTAGGATGATCAAATGATATTACACTGATTAAAGAATCTTTAATTAGTTTTTAACCATATAAAATCCCAGATGTAAAAGTTAAAGCTGCAGGCCCTTAAAGGAGAGTGATCACATTCATTTCATAGGTCCTGTTCTAATTCTGCTGCAAGGGTAATTGTTTGTTTACTGGGTAAAATGTTCTGCTGGAGTTAAAATATTCATGCGCAAATAATATTTCTCACATCTTGAATTTCAGAGTTGTATTCTGGGCTCACAAAGTGCTGTCACTAGAAAGTAAAGATTGCCCTCTACTGCCAGCTGCCAGATGTGTGATCTTAGACACAACTCTTGCTTAACCACCCAAGCAGATTCGACATCACTTCTCAGTAGTAACCTGAGTCTGGTTAATGGTCACAGTAGGGGAATACATTTCCACTTCCACAGTAAATCCTGAAGAGTATTTTGTTCATCTGGGCCGATTTTAAAAGATTGTAGAACTTTGGAACCTTAAAACTTGGCCTCGGGGCAGAAGGTGAGCCTGGCTCTGTGCTTCTGCTGTAACCCACAGTGACTTCTGGCACACAAGAACTGGTCACTTCTCCATTCTTCCTTTGAGTTTCTGAGGCTCTTCCTTTGGTTTTCAAGCCTCTGTGGATGTCTGTTCATTGCAGAAGACTTTTATGAGAGCCCTGCCGCTGTGATCTGTGTCTGTGTTGGAAGGGACATGAATGGCAGGCCACGCAGCGTGCCAGCATGTGTCCCCAGACACTAGTCATCTCCATCCCAGTCTCTAGTGCACCCTTGTCTGCCGCTCCTGACTCCTAAAATCTTGGAAATATGACTTGGAGGCTTGTAAAATTGCAATGAACCAACAAATGCTAGTACCTGTTCTTGGATTTTCATACTGAAATCAATGCATCGTCCTCGAATCCCATCTTGGTTTTGTGTTTGGCATGGACCACAAATGTTAGAATACTACTGTCCTGCAGAATTACTGCCCACTGTACAAATATGAATGTCTTATTCCTGAGTGAGGCTTTCCGAGGAGCCTTTATCAATGCTGCCATTTATTCCCACACTCACAGATCCCTTCATTCACTTCTGAAAGATGCAAAAACTTACAATTGCTCACTCTGGTCTTACAGAGTCTATTGTCAATTCTTCTTTCAAACCTGTTTAAGAAAATAAAACAGAATCTTTGGGAATGATATATTATTATATAATTATCTGTATGTGTGTACAATTACTGTTTTGCAATATCCACCCTCAAAACAAAAGCTGATACACAGTCTGATTGAAGCCTTTCTGCTGCTGTCACAGGTCTATAAGAAGAAAACCGAAGCTGCAAAGAAGGAATATCTGAAGCAACTCGCAGCATACAGAGCCAGCCTTGTATCCAAGGTAACATGCAATTGTGTGATACTGTGACAGACTCTGGCCATCTCCATGCAGACAGTCATTTAAAAGCATAAACCATCACATTAGCATTTCTACACCATTTTCATAGTTGGAGGAAAAAAAAAAGTACATCCTAAACAAAGCTGTGTGTTGTGGAAATGTTTGCTCACCACTGGAAGACTAGAACAGCATCTGGTGGCCTTTTGTAAGACACCGTCTACCTGTGGGTTGTCAGTTTTGCAGTTCAACAAGCATGTTCTTAACCAGAGCTGACTCCAGTCTGACCCTGACCTTCCTTTCACTTTCTGGGCCTTTCCGGGGAGATGCCACCCACTTCAACTTCTAGTCCTATTGTATCAGAGTCAGGATGTAAAATACCATCACTGTGTCTTTAAATGAGTATATTGGAAAATATTTTGTGCTTCAGAATATCTTATATGTTAGTCCTTCCTTAATATATGTAATAGAGAGTTGACTCTGTCTGGTTCAGGTTACTAAAAACACATTTCCCTTCATAGAATCCTCAGGAGGGTGACGACAGAACAGGGCTACATCTCAAAGGACTTGACATGGCGGCTTGTCAGATTCAGGTCGCTATTGCTGTGTTCATTGTGGCCATGGCTCCGGACTTCAGTGCATTCTTCCACCCCAAAAATACACTTCCTTTTTTTCACCCACAAATATCCATTTCTGTTGTAACAACCCCTTTTTTAAAAAGTACATACATTAGTTTTTATCAACAAAAATACACACTGAACACACTGGTGCAGGGAAGAGAAAAGAAGGCCAACTACAAATGCATAAAGATGTCCACGTAGTATTGCTCTGCTCCAGCCTTTGCTCCACTTCTAAGCAATGCTGCCGCAGGAGACTTAGTGTTTATGATTTAAACTTAAATGTGTACTTTCTTACTGTCTCATTATAGATCCCCACTTTATGATTTGTCTTTTAAACTTATTCATATTTTCAACTGAGCTCACATTTCAGCATCCATGCAGAACACAGAAACTGCTCAGAATATTTTAACCAAGCCCCCATCACATGTAGGATCCATCTCACTATTAGTTACATTCATGTTAGCAAACTCGTATCCACCAAATATGAGAGAATTCAGCTGGAGTGCTTCTCCATGAGAGAAAAGCAACATGGGAAGCGCCAATCCTGATATGAAGTCCCTCCGGCTAACGGGATGCACGTTGCCAAGATGAGGCCACACTATGCTCCAGTACTGACTAAGCCTTCACTTCCAAAGCATGCATCATCAGATTTGCTCTGAGCTGCAGCTTTGCTCCCTTTTCCATCTCCAAGCTGCAACCTTCAGTGCATGACAATTTGTATGAATGCTTTAAATTGCCATTTCTACATTTAAGAAACCAAGCACATTTTTTTACAGCTTACTCTGACATTTTTCTTCTCTTTTGGCAGTAGGAATTTTGCTGGAGCTGTTGAATCTCTATTTATGTATGGCTCTTTATGCTGGGTATACAAATTGAAGGAAAGTTTCAATCAGTCTCCATGGGTCAGAGAGATGATCCTGCAATGCTGCATGTGAGCAAAGTATTTGCTACATAGCCTTCTCCACAACAACGAAATTCACAGCCTATTTCCCAGAGCCCATGGCACAAGATATAAAAATCTGGTGTATTTCCAGTTTTATTATGGTGAGGCAAAGAAGGCCCACTCAAACGTAAACAGTTATTTTTCCATGTTATAATCTTGTACCATATTATAAATTTAACTCCAAAAAAAAATGTAATTATAATTTCAAGACTCCACCATGTGCCAGCCAAGCTCGGTTCTTTTTCCTTATTGTTCACTAATTCATGGATTTGTTGGCAAATTTTCCTGAGCGTGAGGATGTAGCCCCATGCCAGACAGAGAGGAGGTAGTAGACAACAAGCAACCTGGACTCTTCCTATAAAAGACATGATTTAGCCATGGAAGGCCGTGAGTAAAAGCATGAGCTAATACGTGATTGAAGTTTGCAGAACCAAAGGCTACATAGCAAAGGCTTGACTAGACTGATTTGCAGAGGCCCCTTGGAAAATGTGGCATTGGAGTTGAGGGTTCAGAGAAGACTGGATCTTAAGAATCAAAATGCCCAAAGAGAAAGAAGGCTAGCAGCTCATAGGGGGCCACTATGGCCAGACCTGGATAGAGGGGCTGTGCATGCATGCCACACAGAACAATAAAGGAGTTGGGATTTATTCTTGGTACAAAGGGAGGTGACTAAATGGGCATCGGTAGGGAACTGAGATTTAAAAGCTCACTTTATGACTAAGTGCTCCCTTAATTCATGTCTGTTATTCTTTGAAACAGGCATGATTACCAGCATTCCACTGAAAGAGGCAAATAGCAAGGAGATAACCAGTTTTAAGGAGCATCGCTTTTGTTTGGCCCTTGTCTTTCTCTGGGCCATATTGCTCGGGGACCTGAACACACTACTCCCCTGCATCCTCCAAGTCCCTGATGTCCTGAAGTTATGGCCTGACTTGCCATTCTCTCTCTTTCTCCAAAGGTCACTCCACCCATGAATCATTGTTAGCCTCAGATCTGCTTTCCTGAGTCCACACTTGCTGGGTTACTTTTTATTTGGTGCGTCCATTTCTCATGCATTCCTGGGCTGATAGAGCTCTCTCACTTGTGGTCATCACATAGTCTAGTACTGCACATTGTTTCCACCCCAGGCCACACAGTGGGCCAGCCCAGGCCTGCAGGACACTGATCCTTATCGGGCTCACTGGAAGGTGCTGAAAGACAAACCCAGAGGCAGGTCCTTGTGGAATGTTTCTCAGATTAGAAGCTATTCTCTACAGTTAGCTGCTTCCTACAGAACATAATCAGTAAATGGAAACATCAGTGAACCTGAAATTTGGCCACAGTACTTCTTAGTCTTCGGGTTACTCGGATGCCATGGAAAGCAATCCATACATCCCTTAATATGGTCCCAGGCTTGAGTGAAATTGAAATCTACTCAAAGGAAAAAGCCCAAAGATAGTAAGTGACTATTCTCACCTCTGTACTTCAAAATGACAGTTCTGATGAGTCCTTGGAATCCATCCATCTTCCAATAATAGCATAAGTAGAAATGGCCTCTTGCTGCCTAGTGGCCCCTCATGAGCCTCTGCTCATGTTAGGCATTTTCTATAGAATCCTGTTGAACAGCACCTTGCTGTGTAGGGCTAAGCAGAAATCGGATGCCTTGCTTACCTGAAGGCAGGATGGTACTGACAATGAGGACTCAAATGCAATGTCTTGTTCTAGGTTCTCCTCTACTCTCAGGGCCTGTCAAATCTTTCTTATCTTTAAAACCAATACCTCTTTTTTTTGTTTTCTAAGAAAATTCTATGCAAGCTCTTACCTATTAACAGCTAAGGGTGAAGCTGCCTTGGCTCCAGCAAGGCTGGCATCTAGAAGGCTGTCCCCTCTCAACACCATGCCAGTGCTGTCAGAGTCTGGTCAGAGTACTGAGGAGTGGGGACCTGCAGATGCTGGAATCCCACACCCACTGTCACAGTGCTCCAAGTGGGTGGTGCTTTACCTAGTCGTGCAGGGCAGGACCAAAACCACAACCCCAGCCTCTTTCTACTACATGCCAGAATTGCTGGGTGCTTCAGTGGGAGTACTGTGTACAAACAGGGCTGGGGGAGCCCTGGCATCACTTATTTAATTTTAATCATTATTATTCAGAAGAAGTTAGAAAGAAAGAAAAAATACTGGAAGGCATGATGTTAAAAGATAGTAGTTGAGCTGGGCGGTGGTGGTGCAAGCCTTTAATCTCAGCACTCAAGAGACAGAAGCAAGTGGATCTCTTTGAGTTCAAGGCCAGCCTGGTCTACAGAGTGAGTTCCAGGACAGCCAGAGTTACAAAAGAGAAACCCTGTCTTGAAGCCGTGTGTGTGTGTGTGTGTGTGTGTGTGTGTGTGTGTGTGTGTGTGTATAAAGACAGAAGGATTTTGATGCACAAAGACTTGAAGATGTTCAAGCCCACACAGGACACTAGGCAGGGGCTACCCATGTTGCATTTGCTGTGATGTAGAGCAACAGGTGAGGAGATATTTTAAAGGAGAAGCATTAGATCAGAGATAATTGTCAAAGTCTCCAAGTGCTAGATGTAACAATGCGTTTTCCTTGAAATTTTTAAAATTTAAGCAGGCGGGGGGGGGGGGGGGTCTCTGAGGTTCCTTCAACATCTGTCTCTCCATTTGCCTGCCATTAAAAGGAACCATGTTAGAGAACTTCATAGAGGGCACCATTGCCAATCTGGGAAGCCCTCAGGGGGTTAGGGTCAGAAAAGTCAGCAGCCACTGAGAGCAAAAGAACCTGAGTTCAAATTCCAACTTACCGTCTTCTATCTGCTTGTCTTCAGACAGTTACTTAGACATTCTAAGGCTTAACTCACTTTGGTATTATGCAGTGATCAGGGGACCTGTTAATAGACTTTTCAGAATACAATAAGGAAATCTATATAACTATAATGTTACGGTTGAAAACATTATGCTAAATGAAATAAATTGGAGACACAGAGACCAAGTCCTAGACATCTCCACATGCAATATCTAAAATAGGCAAGCCCCTAGAAAAAGAAGTGTGTGTGGTTGGAAAGTTAGCTGGATCATAGCTTCAGTTTGGTTTCAAAGTTGCCTCCTTATAAAGATATGCTAAAAAGTGACAAAAAATTAATTTTTATTAATTTTAATTTAATTATTTAAATTTTAAGTTGAATGATAACGGCTAGTTGCTGGCAGTGAAAGAGGGATTGTTAACCCACAGGCATGAAGTTCCAGGTAGCAAGGAGAATAACCTATACCTATAACAGACAGTTTTAAAAACATGTGTGAAAAGTGGGGGAGAGGGGTGTCCTGTTAAGTGTTCTTACCGTGATAAAAATAAATGTTTTAATTTTAAAATTAGTTGCATGATTTGGGATGTTGAGCAAATGAAATTCTTAGTCAATACCAATAATTCACAATTACATTTTGATATTATTGGGAAGTATAAATAGGGGTAGAAGAAGAAATAATGTGTGTGGCTGGAACGTGAGCCGCATCATAGTTTCAGTTTGGTTGTACAGTTACCTCTTTATAAAGATACTCTAAAAGTGACAATTAACTTTAATTGAATTATTTAAATGTAAATATTTAAAGAATATTTAATTAAAAATTTTCTTCACATCTCCATCCCATTTACAAAGATTAAAATGATCTAAACATAAACAAAACCACATTTGTCTATGCAGGCTTCTGAAGTGAAGAAGGCTTCTTCCCAACCCCGCGAAGAAGACTCTGAGTAGAGCCGAGTCTTTCTGGGCTGCTTTGTTCACTATAGAAGGTCGCATTGAACTGGGCTATTAAATACAGCTTAAGGAAATATAGTTTTTCCATAGACTAAGAAATTCCTAGACGTGAGTCTAAATCATTATGCTGAAAGCAATATGAAACTGTAAAGCAAAGGAAGTGCTTTCATTTCACCACGTAGACCAGGATTTATATTCCCCAAATGAGTGTTGCATTCAAAGAAGTCACCTTGGGAGGCCAGAAACTCATTTTTTTTATTGCTCCCAGGGTTCAGGAGATTTTTTTTTTTGAAGCTCCCTTTTAGAACTGCAGTCGGGAAAAGTTTATGAGCCACTCCAGAAAATCAATCTTGTTACCTTATTTTCACACCTCATTCTTTTCTCCAGACATCACCTAGATAGAAGCCAAAAACTGAATTCACCATCAAAAGGCAAAATAGTTGTGTGAGGAAATGTAAAATAGCGCCCCCCCCACCCCAGACTTGAGAATTCCAGCAGAGAGGTTCCTAGATATGCCAAGTGGCAGCAGCAGTACTGGAGGAGAAGGCCAGCATTTGGGTGCCTGTGTTCTGATCAGTAAAAGTAGACAGTTCATATGCATTTTTCACAAAACAATAATTCAGTTTTGTAAAAGGGGTGTTAGAGACGCTATTGCTGTGGTAAAACTCCATGACCAAAAGCAACTTGGAAAGGTACAAGTTTATTTGGCTGATGTATCTGGAGTCCTGGAGGCAGGAGCTGATACAGAGGCCATAGAAGGATGCTGCTCCCTGGCTTGCTCCACCTGGCTTGCTCAGCCTTCTTTCTTATAGAATCCAGGACCACTGGCACAGAGGTGGCCCCAACCACCATGGGCTGGACTCTTCCGCATCAATCAATCACTAGTTAAGAAAATGCCCTGCAGGTTTGGCCACAGCCAGATCTTAGAGAGGCATTTTCTTAACTCAGGATCCCTCTCCTCCAATCACTCTAGCTTGTGTCAAATTGGCATAAAACTAGGCAGCACAAGAGACTTATCAGTGTGTGTGTGTGTGTGTGTGTGTGTGATGCATGTTGCATGTTTGTATAAGGGGGTACATGCCACAGTGAGCTATGTGATAGGAGAGAATCTAAGTGTGAGTCCTCACCTCCCATCTTGTTGGGAGCAGTCTCTCCTGTTGAGCTATCCAGGCCTGTGAGCTTCTGGGATTCTCCTGTCTCTGCCCATCTCACTGTAGTTGTATTGGGATTACAGATGCTTACTCCCGCCTTATCCGGTGAGATTTCCTTTCTACCTTAAAAAGTAGAATGGCAAAGCTTAGACAGGTCAGTGAAAATACTTCTTTAAAAAAACATATGGGATAGGATGGTATTTAAGTAAATTAAGTTCTTTGATGCTATTTCCAATAATAAAGAAATTCAAGGCCCAATTTCAACAAAAGGAGAATACATGATAAACAAAGAAATGTTTTCTTTCTGGAGAATGAGATAAACTTGCAGAATTCATGCTGTGGAGAGCTATTGAGACAAATAGTGAATGTGAATTTGCAAACGGAATGGATCATTTTATGACTGTTAACATAAAATTTGAAGCTCTGAGCCAAGATTGTGATTTAACGATAATAAAATCTCATGCTTCAGGGTATAAGATAATCACCTGCAAGAGCCAGGAAGGATTTGCCTCTGAAGTAACAGTGTACAATAGAGGAGGTGAATAAATTTTGTTTAATTTTCAATGCATCAAGTATTGGTCAGTCCTGAAAACAAGAATCAAATTAGATGGACTATTAATTTGATTTGGTCCAGCAACTCTTACAGTGTTGCTTCTCCCGAGTTTTATGTCTTGAGTTTTTACTTGGCTATTTTAAATAACAATTATTTTACCAATATTTCATTTTTATAGCACACACCATGCCAGAATGGAGGCATTTATACACTCTGCAGCAGCATCTTCATTATACAAAGTAAACGAGATGCAAGTTGGATGGTCACCAACTTGCTTCATAGGTTCTCTCTTACGGCATTTTGTGCCACACACTTTGCGCATTTTGCACATATCAAAGAATGTCTCCATGATAAGACCCAAAATGTCTCTGTGGCGACTAGCTTTCCTTTTTCCCTGAAGATTTCATCCAGATCATGTAGTTCAAGTGCAAAGGGGAAAGAGAATGTAGTTAGAAACCAACAGTAAATAACAGGTTAACATGACTTGTGGTAGAGCCCTTACCTAGCATGCATGAGGTCTTGTGCCCAAACGCCAGCACTGAGAAAGAAAATGTTTAAAGAACACAGCCTCCTCTAAAATTATCAGATGCATTGGTTGATTTTTCAGTGTGCACTGGTAAAATCACAATTGTCAGATGATCAGCATGAGATGCTGCAAAATGAAAACGATTGAAAGTAGACACAAATTTAAGATCTTTGACACATACGAGGGAGTAATTCTGATTTCTGATTGCCAGGTATGGAGACCTTATATGTAGTGCAACTGACTTGCAGGATTGTTGCATTGCTTTTGTATTTCAATTTGAAGAACAGTGAAGGAATACTAAATTTACTATTTGTTCATATTTCCATTTAGTGGGGTTACAAACTCATGGCTATTTGCTATTTAAAATGAATGTAATCTACCTATCTCCAAAGCAAGTCACTCTATAATTAATGGATGGCACCTGTACTCGTCTAACTAATAACTAGTCAGAAGTGGAGCTAAAAGCTGGCTTTCTCCATCTAAATGACTGACCTTTGCATAAAGATAAAAATTCTCCATTGCTAGGTGGGAAATTGCAAGCATCCCTGTCAGGGCCCATAGCTGCCCAAACATACCTGAACAATGATCAGTCCAATACACATGTTGATGCGAAGGGGGCAAAGCTCACAAGCCTCAGCTCTAGACAGAGAACTACACGCAACTGAGGAGTCCTGAGAGTGGGAGCAACAGTCTTCCCCTGGGAAGAGCATATCCGTTGTTTATCCAGTACCCAATGGTCAGCCCTGAAAGCACACATGCAGGTAACAGTATATGGACTGATCAGATTGTATCTATGGAGGCAATGAATGTAAAAGAGAGCAAAGAGAGGTGCAGGGCAGGGCTCAGAGGGAGGAAAGGAGAAGGGGAATGATACTATAATCTCAAAAAATTAAACATTATTTTTTAAAATGATGAGGCTGACGGGTAGTATCTGAACAAAGGATAGCATGAAGGGCCTTTCAGGAAGAGTATAGTTGATGCTAAAAATAGAAAGCAAACACAGGAAAACAATCAGACATTCAGTGATGTTTTCAAGCCTTGAGATCCTTGAGTTTACCCCTTGGGAAGCAGGAGGAGGTCTCAGCAAAGACAGCAGCGCCTGACTGGGACAGTGCCCATGCCATGCATTCATTCAACAAAGGTGTATCCTTTGAGCTGTCCTGGCTGCGTGAATCATAAAGAACCAGGTCCCCACCACCACTGAGAATATTTTCTTCATCCAGGGCACCTTAGTAAAAAGATAATTTAGTAAGAAAACTCATACTTGAGAGTCTGTGGTGGATATGGAAATGGTGCAACATGGTACTGAGGATGAGAAATTCAACTGTCTGCAATGGAGAAAAAAAAATGGAGCTTCCTAAAATTCTCTGTGTGTGTCAAAAACTGCATTTCAGATATTCTCCAATTTTTTGTTTTTAGAAATCTACTTAGTTTGAGAAAACAATAGCCCTAGTGTGTAAACATTCCTGGGATCTCAAAGTAGCTTTAAGAGACTGGCTGACTTTTATATTCTTACTTGGGGAAAAGATAAATGACAAATGGATGGTAGAGAATTTTTATACTTAATTATCCATAAAAAAGGATCCTCCCATACCATGGAAGCTTTTTCCAAGGGGAGGGACTTCCACTAAGTAAGTTCTAGATCAATTCATCTAAGTTCTGTGTCCCAAGTGCTTTTGGTGTTCAGCAACAGAGTCTTACCTTCAACTTCTAGAAGGCAATAGAGGGCAATGGCAGTAGTCTATAATGTTTGGGGAGTTTCTTTGGCTCCTCTGACCAATAACTCAGAGATTTCCTATGCCTGGTAATGAGGCTTTTGGTAGGTAGGTCTGTGGTCCAGAGGAAGAACATTATGTCTCCATGTGGCATAATTCCCTTGAAAACACACATACACACTATGTGTGTGTATATGTATGTATGTATGTATATACACATACATATATTACTTAAAATATATATTTATTTATTTTTAAGTAAGCTTATAAAATAGTTTCCCTATGGGCTTTTTTTTTTTCAAACATGTTTACTGTTATTTCTCTTTCCTTCCTCCCACTCCCTCTGTATTACTGTTCCTCCCTTTCCTCCCCAGTTCAGTCCTGCCTCCCGTATTACTTCCTTTCCTTTTATAACACCCATGTCCTGCAATCCCTCTATTTAATGCTTGCTCTCACCTTCACTGCATGGCACCTCTGCCTTCCTAGCCTCTGTAGTCACTTCAGATCATGTACCCAAACCTCAAGACTTGGAGCTGGGAGATAACATGTATGTGGTGTTTATCTTTCTGGGTATGAGTTACCTCAATTCATGTATTATTTTCCAGTTCCGTCCATTTACCTGAAAATCTCATGATTTCGTTTTCTTCTATAGCTGGATAGTATTCTGTAGTGAATATGTGTCACATTCATGTTGTTCATTCATCAGCTGAAAGACATTTAGGTTGTTTCTATTTCTTAGATACTGTGAAGAGAATGGAAATGACATGGCTGAGCAAGTATCCATGGAGTAGGATGTCAAGTCCTCTGGGCATATGCCAAAGATTGGTATAGCTGGGGCACTGGGTGGATCTATTTTTAGCTTTTTGAGAATTCTGCACATTAAGCTACATAACGGATACACCGGTTTCCAATCCCACCAACAGCCCACGGCGGTTCCCTTCCCCACATCCTCAGCAGCCTTTGTTGTCAGCTGTTTCTTGACCTTAGCCATTCCGACTGGCACAAGATGAAATCTCAAAGTAGTTTAATTTGCATTTCCTTGATTGTTAATAATGAAACTAAACACTTTTAAAAGATATTTCTGCCATTTTTATTTCTTCTTTTGAGAACTCTCTGTTCAGATCCATTCCTACAAGCCACAACAACCAGACTAACAAGATATCCCCAGTGTTACAATAACAGCACTTATATTTTGGAGGTAACCAGCAGTTGTCTAATTGGACTTAAGACCTGATCAATAGGAGCAGTTCACCCTTGGTACTGCAAACATAGCCAACTACCTGTACCTACAAAGACTGTAGACCCTAGAAGAGCATTTACTACTGTCATTTTCCTAAATCGGTATAGTTTCTACTGCATTTTAAATGCTTATACTCACAGATAAGTGTAGCTTGCATCCCTCATTTAAAAAAAAAAAAAAAAACACTTTTGAAGCAGACAGAGGCAATCACAGAGATCCACAACAGGTCAAAATACAATGAACATCACTGTGGGGTGCACAGCCCTGATTACTACGTCTACAACATAACCCCTATACACAAGGCTCAGGAAACATCACTGAAGAGAGAGTGGGAAGACTGTAAGATAGAGGACCAGGACATCTGATTCAAGGTAGTGCCTTCTAGACACAACACAGGTGCTGCAACCAAAGAATCTCAATAGTATGGGTTGCCTAATTACCTGCATATGCAAGACCTGCATAATTACATTAATTAATTAGCCAATGTATATGAGGGAAATTTCACAAGGCTAGACGGAGAGCTATAGGCATTCAATGGCTGCTGAGAGATCTGAGAAAGAAAGAATCCCATTTCTCCAGGGACAAGCTACCTGATAGGTTATCCAATCCCAAGTGGCCAGCCCTAAACATATGTACATATGAGCAATGCTAAAAGGGCTCATAGGTTTGTGTAAGTGTAAATATGTGAGTATATATATAATAATAGTGTGTGTGTGGTGAAGATATAGCTTTCTAAAATTCTCCCTTAAAAATAAAGTTAACCCTTTGATCTTTGCCTTTGTTACCTGTTTTATACAGGGATTTAAAAAGCAGAATCAAAACAATCTAATTAGAAGATTCTTTTCTTTAATTGAAAGTACCCTCAGGAACTACATTTCATACACTCTGCAGTCTCTTTCACAAATTCTTGCTGAACAGGTTTTTGGCATTTGGAGGTTACTCTACAATACAGGGAATACAAACTTTATTCCAGTTCTATGAGGCTGCCTTGCTGCGGCAGGGGAAATGCCCTAATGACAATGTTCCTGTTAGCTGGCAGGTGGTTGGAGCTCCTTAGGGATCCTTTCTTTAAGCTCTGTATGGAAAATTTAACCTCCCTGAGTCCCAGTTGCCCGTGGTTGTGTGTGTGTGTGTGTGCGCACACACACACAGTTCATAGTGCTGCAGACCAATCCGTGATAAAGAAGTTTCTGTGAGATAAAGGCTTGGGTTCTTCCGTATGATGTTCTCTGCATTTTGACCTGTTGTAGGTCACTGTAAACAGCCCTTTTTCCTTATTTCATCATGACATTTTCACACATTCATTCATGTTGGCAACTTAATTGATGTTGCCATTGTGCAGGTCCTGTTTAGGCAACCATACTGTTGAGATTCCTTGGTTGCAGCATCTGTGTTGTGTCTAGAAGGCACTACCTTGAATCAGATGTCCTGGTCCTCTATCTTACAGTCTTCCCACCCCTGATTCCGTGATGTTTCCTGAGCCCTGTGTGTAGGGGTTGTGTTGTAGATGTATCAGCCAGGGCTGGGCACCCTACAATGATGTTCTCTGCATTTTGACCTGTTGTGGATTACTGTAATGGTCTATTTCCTTTTTTTTTCTACTTCTTCTGTGACATTTTCACACATTTGGCATATTTTCGAAGGGGTCATTCATATCCTTCCTACACAGCAGTATATGTGGAATTGAGAATTCACAATAGGCAAAAAGCAGGGATTCAACATGCTCATGAGCATCATTCTTCCTGTCATTTTACTTTTCCTGCATCCCTGGGAATGCTTGCACCATGCTGCTTATGGGGCTTAGACTGACCTGTGATGATAAAGCCAGTGGCTTAAGCTAACTTCCACCCAAAGTGCAAGCTGTGGATAAACGGTAGCATTGCCTGAGCAGGAGGGACATCAAAGCCCTCATGGTCACGTGGTCCCTGGCTGTTGGTGATGGTGAGAACTTAAGCACAGAGCTGACTTGTGAGCACCTCAGCAAAGTCATGGGGTGAAAGTGTATGTGAAGCATCAAGACTGGTTTGGCAAAGGAGGCTTTCTTCTCCAGAAGCACAGCTGAGCCTCTCCCCTCTGGTTGGATTCACATTCTGCACTGTTCCATCAGTCTCTTCTCATGAAGAGCTAGGTTCTTCCCCAGATGGTAATACCACAGGGTTAATCTCTGATTCCTTTCAGTTTCCACTGAAATGCCTGGTTTTGTTAAGTCAATTAAACGGTTATTAGGTGTGGGAAAATTGGGGCAAGATTACATTAATTTATGATGGAGTCTAAAATATCGAAGAGAAATTATTTTTACCTACTTCATTAGTGGGGACAATTTATCACCAACTCCTTTTTTTTTTTTAATCAAGATGAATTCTGTGGTTCCTTTGAAGACATATTAATATGATTTTCCATGACTTTCGGAAGGTATTTTATGCCTCTTCCATTAGCCACTGGTTATCTGCCAGCTTTGCATTCTTTGTGGCCAAGGCTCTGCGAGGACATGAGGAGGAGAAACAAAGCATGTGATCAGTAGGAGAGCTGAACTGAATTGCTTTGAAAGTGAGATAACTTAAGGTGATAATGGCATCCTCCTGAATCTTTTCATCTTTCCTTGATGACCAAAATAGTCAGTCAGTCAGCAAATACACAGCATTTAGGCAAAGGGAAAGGAATAAAATGTCATAGCAGTTTGCTTTAGATTTCGTAAAGGAGTTAGAAACTGGTGTTGTATAAGTTGTGTTAAAAATACCGATGGAAGAACCCTTAGATAAGAGACACAAGAATAGTCATGGGTGTTGATCCTCATGAAAGTGCGGGAGATGACTCACAAACACCCTGGAACAGCATTATGCTCAGAGACCTGTCTCCTAATGCTGCTCTCCTTTGTTTCCTCCGCAGAGCTACAGTGATCCTGTTGATGTTAAGGCTTCTCAGCCTCCCCAGCTGGTGAACTCAAAGCCGTCAGTATTCCATGGGCCCAGCCAGGCCCACTCAGCTCTGTACCTAAGTTCTCACTATCACCAACAACCAGGAATGAATCCTCACCTCACCGCCATGCATCCAAGCCTCCCCAGAAACATAGCGCCCAAGCCGAATAACCAAATGCCAGTGACTGTCTCCATAGCCAACATGGCTGTGTCCCCACCACCGCCCCTCCAGATCAGCCCACCTCTTCACCAGCATCTCAGCATGCAGCAGCATCAGCCGCTTGCCATGCAGCAGCCCCTCGGGAGCCAGCTCCCCATGCAGGTCCAGTCTGCCTTACACTCGCCCACCATGCAGCAAGTAAGTCTCTCAGCTCTGCTCCTGCGCAGGGCTGGAGGGCTGTCTATCAAGCAAAGGAGAGAAGGGGTGGTTGCAATGGAGAGAGAACTGTGGGTGTCTGGCAGACTTACATCTGGAAAATGTAATTTACAAGTAGTAAGCTGTCAGAACCAGCATCCCATCCCGGGCGTTGATAGCACTTCCTTTCAAATCAGTGGTTTCTTTCCCAGGATGTGAACTCGGTGCTTCCTCGCTGGTGGCCCCTTTGTTGCTGTTTTCCGTTTCTTTGGTGATAACGTGTGCTAAGATGCCATGTGCATCAGGGATCTTGTTGAAACGGTCTGTGATTTCTTTTTAATGTCCTTAGGAAGTGAGGCTTTCTTGACTGGGAAGACGCTTGAGTTGAACGCTTGGTGTAAAATGAAATCAGACTCGGTAGATTTGGTAGATTTCGTGGAGCCCTAAGAACGCTAAGAAGCAAACTGTAACTGAGCGTCCTTATAAATGGATACAAAGAGCTTGGGGTGAGGGAGCACTGTGCCAGCATGTGAGAGACCCTGGGTTTAATCCCTAGCATTGCAAATATAAGTGTCCACGTGTGTCAGGGGATATCTCTCTTCTGCATACATAAGAAGGAGAGATTTCTGGGTAATTTTGCCTAGTTTTTTTTATCTGAAATCAAGTTTTCTTTTCAGACTTTTTTCATATTTTGATATACTTTCATAATTCGAAAATTAAGAGCATACTCTACAAACTCAGTGGAACATAAAATATTCAAACCCCCCTGAAAGCTCACTTTAGAAAATAGTAGGCAAAGGTAAAAACCACAAATCATAGCAAACGGAACTACTGCTTTGACCGTTCAATTGCTCTTTTCCTCAGAGTTATGAGTAAATACAGAACCATAGCCTCCTGCAGAATTCATATCTAGCTGTTTGTACAGAGAATACATACTTACCCTGAGAAAAGTAGAGAAAGGGAGGCAGAGGGAGGAGCCATGTCTAGGCAGTCTAAAATGTATTTTATTATGATTATTATAGACAAGGCTTCTGAAAGCTGACAGCAAACCCACTACTTAGCACTTAAATTCTCAGAAAGCTTGCAGCGCTGGTACTGGCCCTGCTTTTGTATCATGAAGAAACTGAGGCTTGGCAGATTAGAATAAGAAACTCACAAGGTAAGAGCTGGAATTCAAATCCAGATCAGAACTCAGAAGCATCATTCTTAATGTTCAGTGACTGTCTCTCAACCTCAAGTCTCCTTGTAGATTATTAGCAGATTTGTATCCGAAAGCCTGTGGCTTCTAAGACCTGAAAGGGCTTTTAAGTCTTAGTTACTTCTAAAATCAAACCCTTTTATGAAAAACAATGGGATTTGACATCACACTGTCTTCCTTGGTTCCTAAATCAAGTATATTAATAACTAACTTTCTTACCTACACATCACAACCGGTTGCTCACTAGAAGGAAGACCAAGCTGCTAACAGTTTCCAACTGTTGTCCCTGTCTCCGGGTGCATTTTATCACCAAGAGATGTTCCTGGGGTAGAATCTTCACTCTTTGCATCAGACATTATTCACAAGGAAGCAGACACTATTGAATGTCTTTGTATTTTAGTGAGTCCGTGGCATTTGCTTGAAGAATAACCACTTTGAGGGCTGTCACCTTCATAGGGGTAGCTTAACACATCCTTACAGCTGCTATAGGCTCCAGGATCAAGTACTGATCGCTACGCTGTAGTTCATCTGCTTTTTCCCAGGAAAGAAGACAAAGACACAATCCTGTCCACCCAGACAGAGGGACGTAACTACCAGAAAGGAGACCCATTCCCATCTTATCTATTCAGGAACATTTCCGTTTTTCCCTTATGTTAACACCTTGGATAGGGTAAAGCTCCCTATGAGTAGTTCCTAGCAATTTCAGAATTATAAAAGACTACTTGTAAACTCTCAAGAGATTTATCTCACCATACAGAATCTAAATATAGGGGGTAAAAGAAATAATTCACATTGCCTTGAACAAGGTATTAATCAGTCTTTATAAGTCAGCTTTGTTAGTGTATCTCGAAAAGTGTCTGGGGTTAAAATTCATAATTAAACATAATGGCAGGAACTCACTATGAAGAAAAAATAGCATCAAAGACAGCACTGACTGAAATCACTTTCAACAATGCCTTGATCATGTTTGGCTGTCAGTAAATTAACTGTGGAATAATAAACCTCTAAGAAATTAAATGAGTAGTATGTTATACTATTTGGATGAATTGTACATTTGGCTATAGAGTCTTAATTCCTTGAATGTTTTTTTATTAATATGGTAAAAATAATTTAAACAATTCCTAACATGTGTCAGGCACTGCCTAGACTGACAGTTAAGTGACCTAGGAGTGCAGGGAAAGAGACCCCTGCTCCCTGGAGTTGGAGCATGGGAAATGGTAACAATGAATGGAAATCCCACCACAAAGATACAGGAAGACACCAGCCTATGGAGGAAGGGCAGAGAGCATCTTCACAGTGCTCTCAACAGCTGCAGAGACCAGGGACAGAACAGGCAACATTTAAACACTGTGAGGTAGGAAGGGTGTGAGGACATTCCAGCAAAGACTAGTAACCAGAAAAAGAGGTTCCAGGAGAGGAAGCCGATGGGGACAGTAGAGTCACAGGCAGGTAAATAGGGCAGGAACCTGCAGATCAAAGAGACTGGAAGCTCCTGTCAAGCTGACTGTCCTAAAGTCAAGAGGAAAAGAGGTGCCGCCCACCAATGGGGTGTAGTACACTCTCAGCAGTTTGTCAGGTCAGGGGACCTGCGATTCACAGTGGACCTGTCATTCACATCGTGAATGACATTTTAGCCTATAGACTCAAGTAGACCTGTGGGAGCCATCATCCACTCCACCTTTATCCTGAGGCTGGTTGCTCCTAGTATCCTGACCACATTCTTATCTAAGTACCCAAAAAGAGCTACTAAACCTTTTTAAGATGGTCTCACATTTCAGTATTACTTCAGATACTTTATTATCCCTTTGAAAATGAATGTTTCCAACAGCAAGAAAAAAAATTGTTAATGTAGCAGGAATGATAGTTCCATTATTTTGTTTTTTGGAGAATGTCTTATACATTGAGCCCATAGACCAACTTTTTTTTTTGTTTGTTTGTTTCAGTTTTCATTCTGTCTCTCAGTGCACTTTTATTGTCGAATGAGGTCAAGAGGAAAAAATCATTAATATCTGTCGACTTCCTTTATAACCTTAAGGAAAAAAATTGTATGATATCACAGACAGATTTCCAATTTCCTTGTGTAATAAACAGCTGCTTTAGGATTTGGGTGTAATTTAAAGGTTTTTTTTTTTTTTTAAATCACATTGAGATTGATGAATAAATCAGTCATAAAGACAAAACATTGATGCCTGTTGAAAATACCTCTCCAGACAGGCAGGAAATGCAATTAGCTTGTAGTAAAGTGTGGCTGTGAGGATCACTGTTTGGAGGAGCTGAGGGCTTTTTCAGACTTGCTCTGTAGCGAGACAAACCATGAGGGCTACAGGAATCTAATTAAAGAGCAAATGTCCCTTCTGACATCAAATTAATCTTTATCATGTTTCCTATTTTTATTTCAATCTGGCACCAGAAAATGAAATTTAAAATTCCAGGCATGCTACGAAACAGTCGGTGATTTTTCTCCTGAGCATTAAAATGCAAAATATCCAGTCTCGTTTAATTAGACCGCTAAGCAAACATTTTTCAAAAAATTTGTATCATCTTTGTTGTTTCCTATTTGCATCCCTAATAAACGTGTACTTAGCTCAAGGGTTGACCTCAGTATCTCCTCATATAGTGTTCCGAGAAATGTTTCTAGCTTGAAAGTGAAATAATGTTAAATATTGTTACTGCGGTCCATACCTGTGTTTTCCTTGGTCCTTAGTTAGCTGGGCAGAAGTAGACTTTAAGGGTAGCCTAACTTTCCATCTTGGAACTTTGTCGACAATACATAATTTTGTGTTAAGTTAGTAATTTAAAAACTGTTTTCCTGATATTTTGACTCAACCTGTGGCACTATTTCCACTGGGTGTATTACTTTTCCATGTGTCCGTACCTACAACTAACTTGGGATATTTCCGGTTGGTTTCTATTTTGATCCTTGTTTACTTTTACATTAAAATTTGTCAATTGTGTGAGGAAAAAAAAAAGAGAACTTTAGGTTAAAAAGACAAGTAAGTGTTGGCTTTGACATGTTCATCTTTGCCTTTCTTACAATCGTATCAAATGGTCTTTATTTATTGGAAACAACATGATTTATTGAAGTACTGTTGTAGGCTAGGCCCTGAGTCTGCCCAGTGATCCTCCAGGAAGCCTTTGAGAGAGGCTCAAAGCATTGAGAGGTGGCTCGAGAGGAAAGAAACTAATATAGGCTCTCCCAGAACCTCCTCCTCTCTCTACCTAGCATCACGCTGGACACCAGGGACAGAAACTGAAAGAGTGGGCGATATGTGAGGTCCAGGGGAAAGGAAGGTATTTCACTGAGGCCAATGACTCCTTCCATGTTGGAAATCCAGGAAGATCTAGAAAATGGTGAAATCTGTGCTGGAAAGGTAGATGAGACTAGCCTTCCCTTAGGCCAGTGCTGTCAGCCTGAACTACAGGGGCCTTCATTCAGGAACTCTTCCCACAAGGCAGCGGTTATTTGAGAAATCTGCGTTAAGTCTGCCTTAGATCAACAAGCAGTGCAACTGAACCCTGGACTGTTTAGGTGACTTGTTTCCCATCATCCTGTGGGACACACACAGAGACATCCCTGTGTTTCTTTCCACAGTTTCAGTGGGAGTAGCCATGGACATAGGTTTGCAAATCAATGGATCCCTTAAAGTCAACCAGAAGGTTAAGGAAAATGTGGTCTTCAAATCACTATGTGAGGGACCACCCACACAGGAGTAAAAGTTGAAAGAAGTATTTTTAGTTAAAAATTAACCCTCCATCACCTTAATGAGTTTAAGAAAAGTCACCAACAATATTTCACCTTGCAAAGCTTGCTAGCAAGCAAACAGCATGGTGCGGTTTTAATCTTGATTTCTTGGTTGTTAGAAACCATGGCTAGGCTCTGATGCAGAGACAACCATGAGATTAATTAAGTTGCTTTCTGTGGCCACCTCCAGCAAAGCTCACTTATGCTGCTCTTGAATTCACCAGATAAGCTAAAAATAAATTGTGTAAAATGCTTTGCTTTTCATTTTCCAGATATCTCTATATACTTCAGAGATTTTGTCCTTGGATTTTTAATAGCTTTACTTGGGTTAAAAGTCAACACTTTACCATCCTAGTGAATGGTAATCTTTCTGAAGTCTGAGTATTGTTTGCTAGCTAAGAGACTTCTCAATTAAAAATGTTTGCTGTCTTTACATGTTTGATTTCCTGTGTTTTCCAACAGCAAGTTGTTCTTCTGTCTCTTTCACCAGTCCAACAACTGGATTTAAAAAATAAAATAAATAAATAAATAAACTTTGCTTGAAAATTTTAGCTTATAGAGAAATACAAATAAAGAAAAAGGAGAAGCAGCTGGCCCCGTTGTGACTGAATGAAGAAAGGGGTTTTGAGAACCATGTGTGAATAGGTGTAGTCTAATAAAACACTCAGCCACCTGCTGCCTGCATCCTTCAGAAAAGCTCAGTTGCTTATTCTGGGGATTAATTCTTAATGTGTCCTTCGGTTGATAGAAAACATCCACTGTGAGGGCTTCAGGTCATTCTCCCTTTGCTCCGGTTAAGTTGACTTTTTTTTTTTTTTCACTTAAATTGTTTCCCAACTCTATCTGCTCAAGTGTGTAATGAAAGGATTTTTGACAGGAAGTTAAATGAAGGAAAAGTAGGAAAAATGAGATGGTGGGTGCTTCTTGTCTACTTTATGTCTTGGGGCAGGGGGCGGGGGAGGGTTCCCACAGGTTACCGCAGAAGCGAAGTGACCTACCTTGTTTGCATATGTGGGTAACTCTGTCCTCGCTTTCTTCTTGGAAAGGCACCACGTTTCTCAAATGTGGATTTGCTTTTCCCTCAGGGATTTACTCTTCAACCCGACTATCAGACTATTATCAACCCTACATCTACAGCCGCACAAGTTGTCACCCAAGCGATGGAGTACGTGCGTTCCGGGTGCAGAAATCCTCCCCCGCAGCACGTGGACTGGAATAGCGACTACTGCAGTAGTGGGTAAGCGGCCGGCCATCGCCACCTGGTGGTGGAGGGTGTCATAGCATGCACCTCAGCGTGGAAGAGGGTTCTAAGTCCAGGAAAGTCCAACAAATATGCAACCACCTTCTAGCCCTTCCGAGAACGAATGCCTTCACGTTTCTCTTTGCTATGGATTTAGGTCAACTACCTGTCTCCCTGGAGCTAGAACAGATAATCCGACCTGAACCCCAACCCCACTAACCCCCACCCACTGTGGATCTGATTTTCTTGTAACAGTGCTTTCTCTCCACCCAGGGGCATGCAGAGGGACAAAGCGCTGTACCTCACCTGAAAATCTCAACACCTCTCCTTTCCACTGAGGAATTCAGGGAAGTCTTTTCACCACGGACTGCTTTGTGTACTCAAGGCGGTTCTTCATTTTATTAGAAAATACAAGTTGCTAAGCACTTAGGACCATGTGAGCTCGTGGGTCACCCACTCTGGAAGAAATAGTCATGCTTCTTTATTTTTTTTTAACCTTTTATGGACATTGTTCCTCTTCTCTGAAGGAAGTTTGGACCATTCTGATTTCTGTTGGTTTTGCTGTGAAGTGCTACGCGCTAGTAACTGCCTTAGCAGCGGTAGATGTCTGGGGTAACGGTCCTGGGTTTTCCATTGGTTTTCATAATGGGTGTTTATATGAAACTACTAAAGACTTTTTAAATGGCTTGATGTAGCAGTCATAGCAAGTTTGTAAATAGCATCTATGTCACACTCTCCTAGAGTATAAAATGTGAATGTTTTTGTAGCTAAATTGTACTTTGAAACTGGCTCGCCCCGGTTTGTTGATTTCATGGAGGGGTTAAATTGGCAAACATTCATATTTTTACTTCATTTTTAAAAACAACTGACTGATAGTTCTATATTTTCAAAATACTTGAAAAAAATATTCCCAAATGATTTTAATTTAAAAACAAATTGGCTTTGTCTTATTGACCAGACAAAAAAAGAAGCTAGTGGAGGGAAGCGCAAACACATTTATTTTGTATTGCAGAAAAAAAAAAATCCTTTTTTTTTGTATCACTTTTTGTGTAATGGTTAGTAAATGTCACCTGAGTCCTTTTATGTATAAAGCTGCCAAACGCTTACCTGCTACCTTAGCTGCAGAAACAGGCTGGAAAGCGCTGTGACCGCCTTCCCTATGGCTCTGTATTATTGTTTCCTCATACCGTGTCTGTATTTAATCCTTTTTTTTTATGAAACTTGTTGCGCCTATTTATGAAATAATAAATATAGGTGTTTGTAAGTAAATTTGTTAGTATTTGACAGAGGTTTCATTGATGTTTTAATTTTTGCTGGCAAAAAAAAATCATGCTTGGTGTGAATACTTTATTATTTAGTTTTTACAGTGACATGAATAAAAACCAAATCTGCTTTTCATTTAGTAGCAAGTTAAAGTAACCAATCTGTATTTCTGCATAGCTTTTGTCAACATAAATGAAAAGCAATTCTGCTTAACAACCTTCTTTCTTTGCACAATACAACAAAACATTGCCCCAGAGGTCTCAGAAGCTCTGAGTCTAAACAAACACCGGTATACCCTGTTCCTAAAAAGGTACAGAGAGCCAGATGGTGGTGGTGCACACCTTTAATCCCAGCACTCGGGAGGCAGAGGCAGGTGGATCTCTGTGAGTTTGAGGCCAGCCTGGTCTACAGAGTGACTTCCAGGGCAGCCAGAGCTGTCCTGTCTAAGAAAAAAAAAAGATGAAAAGAGCTGTTTCTCACTTCTCAATTCCAAAACACTCACTTCTCCACTAAAAACTAAATTCAAGTTGAGTCACCAAAAATCTCCCAAGCCACTGACAGTGGCATCCAGAAAACATTTAAGAATTGATCAAGGGTTCAAGAAGAGATCAAAGGAAGGCATAGTGTCTAGACTCAATCTAGAAATGAAAGGTAAGTAACCAGACAGCCAAAGAAATAGGAAAAGCGGTTGAAACTGGAAGCATTTGCTAGAAACTGAGAGTCCTGCTGTCTCTCACACCTCCGCTCCCTTCTCCCTTTCAAACATCGTGGGTCTCTACTAGAAAGATACCAAGCGGGGTTTGCGTAGTTTTTACAACAAAAGGGAAGAGTGAACAATTGTCTCCCTTCTACGGGATTGTATTGGGTAAGTTAATCTGGTTGGAAATCAAGATAATGGCTATTTTGTGGGATTTGGAAATAACTTCAGCAATTTAAATACAAATGCATTATGTAATCCAGTCAGAATTAAACAGACAAAAGATTTGCTTGCTTTGGAATGATTTCTGGGCATTGTATAACCTTAAATCACTTCAGTATGTAATAACCAATAAATAATGCAGATCCAACGTTATTATTAAAATGACTGGGGCTGAGAACTTTTCCTGTCTTGATGCCATATAAGAATGTGATTAAATTCACAGTTTATTGTTTGGCTGTTTGGTATTTTAGAAATATACCAGTACTGTTAATTAACTGATGTCTTTTATTTATTGTATTACGATAAAGCATGGCCTTCTCCTTCTCTACATCTAAACTGAGGAAGGAGCCCTACCAGCTAAGACAAGAGGTCTGTCCATGGAGATTGTCTGCAGCTAAGACAAGAGGTCTGTCCATGGAGATTGTCTGCAGCTAAGACAAGAGGTCTGTCCATGGAGATTGTCTGCAGCTAAGACAAGAGGTCTGTCCATGGAGATTGTCTACAGCTAAGACAAGAGGTCTGTCCATGGAGATTGTCTGCAGCTAAGACAAGAGGTCTGTCCATGGAGATTGTCTACAGCTTTTCCCAGCAGGTACATTATCAGGAAATAAAGAACAAATATACCAAATAAGAAAGTATACAATCAATAAAACTCTTACAGTACATGACTGTATTGTACTTGACGATTCCTCAGGTTCTAAAGAGCATGCCCGGTCAAATGAGGATCTCATGCAAAACTCAGGCCAGAAGTGACCGAGCACAGTAGGCATTAATAGCTGCGATGGCTTCAAGGCTCGTTCCCCAAACTCCATGAGTGCCTTTCACCAACCACAGAGATCCACTCTTTTTAATTCTGCCATCTTCAGACATAGACAACTTAGACTCAGCTAACTTGTTATCCAAAGGAGCAGCGAATCTTGGATAGAGAACAAAGTCATTCTGAAATTCAACAATGGGGCTGAGCAGAAAATATCCTCACTAGGATATCCAAAATCAGAATTCTAGCTAAGCAGAAAAACAAAACCGTATGGCAGTGGAGGGCCAGCTTATATCCCTAACTATAATGAAGGAATGATGCTCTAAAATCCTCCGTTACATCGAAATAAGACTGATTTGACAATGGGAACTGAATCAAAAGGATGCCTTGCAGGGGATCCAATTCGGGAACATAGCTAAAGATGGAGTTAATTTTTATTTGTTTTCTTAAAGGCAAGAAGCCCCTCTCTACATGGGACATAAGGTGTCCACAGAACACCAGGATTAATAAAAGCAGTGTGTATTCTGGCTCAGATGCACTGCTAAGAAAAATTTTAAACTTAAGAATGCAAAGCAGAATTATCGTCACCTTCTTCCATGCAAAAGACTTGCTCCACTCACTCAAAAAGTCATTAGCTTGACCCATGTGACACGGACAGTTTTCACCCTTTTACAGGCAGGAAAAGCAATTTCCGATGGCTCCCCCAGAAGATGGGTGTAGGAACTGGAGACAATAGTTCTAGCTACAGCTTTAAATGTAATTTCTAAGGCAGTTTGAAGTACTTTACAAAGCACTAAGTGAAAAACACTCAAAAAGTAATGGATAGACTGTTTGCACATTACTCAGAATCCACCTTAGAAAAGAATACAGTGAACTGACATCTCCCTGGAGATCTTTATGCCTTTGTTAGAGGGGACTGGTGTGTGGAAGTTCATAATAAGCAGGTTGTCTACTGAAACATGAAAACTTGTTACACAGAGTTGTCTGCAGAGTGTGGCATTGACCTACACTCTTATTCTCCTGTTAGTTCTCACTTTAAAGAGAGGATGGAAGGGCAGAAAACCCCCTAACTTTGTTGCTGATGATTGGACACAGAAATAGTGGCAAAGCATGGACCAAAGTAATGTTAAGTTCGGCCCCTAAGTATGTAAATTCATGTAAGTCACTGACTCATGATCAATATCAATCTCTCTTTCTCTCTCTCTCTCTCTCTCTCTCTCTCTCTCGCCTTGAAGTTGAGTGGTTTTCATATCTCTAACAGGAATAATATAGCACACAGTAGCTGCATAGTAAATACAATATTGTAACAAGCAAGAAAGCATCACAAATTATCGTCAACATAAACTGTGTAATGTTTCCTTCTAAATCTAGACACCAATTAGATATTTACTTAAAGGGAAGCATTATGAAGGGGAAAGGATGGAAGTATTTCACCAAGAAGACTAAGACAACAGAAGTTTGAAGAAGCGCAGCATGCTGACACACGTCTCGAGTTCCAACATTACTCTGGGGGCTGAGGCAGGAGGATCTATGTGAGTTCAAAGTCAGCTGGTCTACGTAGCAAGTTTAAAGCCAGCCAGGACTACAGAATAACACCTCTCAAAAGAGAGAGGGGGTGCAGAAGAGAGAGGGAAGGAAAGAAGGAAAGAGAGGAGAGGAGAGGAGAGGAGAGGAGAGGAGAGGAGAGGAGAGGAGAGGAGAGGAGAGGAGGCGAGGCTGGAGGGAGGGAGGGAAGGAAGGAAGAAAGAAAGAAAAGAAAAAAAGAAAGAAAAAAAGAATTTTTTTTCTAGTCGTGACAAGCAAGAGATATAATATACACCATCAGCACATCAACAAATTAAGCAAGAGAGGGAAAGGTGCTAGACATGTAGGAGTGTTGGGAACAAGAGAGAAATTTCAGGAGACAAATGCATAGATGCTACATCCAAACACTGATGAAAGAACAGGGTACTGTGGGTAACTTGGTACAGGAAGAAAGGATTTATGTTCTGGATCCTACCTCAATGACACCAGGAGAAGAAATCATAGTACTTTTAAAAGACAGTCAAAGGCAGTTTTCAAGCTTCCATCTGGCACCATTTCTCTGTGGGAAAACCTTTCCTAACAGATAGACCTCCAGGTACTTGGGGAAGAGGAGTGGGTTGAGGGGGGCTGGGACCCCCAAGAGAAGAAAAACCTTCCACAGAGTCAGAAGCAGTTGCATCTAGTGTGTACAGAGGGTGTCAGCTTCATGTTCTTGTTTTAGACACCGTCAAACCTTTGATTCCAGCCTCAGAGTTTATGCAGAGTGAAGTTGAAGCCCTTGTTCGCTGGTGGACACCCAACAATGGGCTGTATTTCAGCATCGTCAGAGCCTGGGCTAATTACAGAAGCCCACCAGCATGATTATTTCACATTTATCAACAGCTTGCTAGCAAAGACTTTCAAAAGTGAAATCTCACTCACACTGACATGAGGCCAGAAGTGGGGGCTGGGGGGGGAGGAGCGAGTGACCAGGCAATAAAATGGAAAGGCGGGGACAATAAAAATACCATTTGCAACATTCTGTGAACAAAAACTAGTGTTTTTTAAAGTCTGGTGTGTCCCTGTTTGACAATTGTGTGTTTACAATAAGCCCAAACATAATTGCTGTGATGGGCTGTCAGGGAAAAGATTAATTTGGCAAAGATTAGTATTGACTTGCTGTTTATTAAGGCTTTTAAACAGCTGTATCTGGCACCGTTCCTGTAAGTGGCTGTCATCACTGAAAAGCAGCCTCACACCCCGGTGCTCGCCAGCTGTTACTGAACAATCCTTCTCCACTCTGAATGTCTTTCTCCAGGCCAAACAGCAAGAACAAACTATTGCCAAATGAGCCTTTTTCTCCTCGTGTCACATTTTTTCTTTGGTGGGGATGGGAAGCCGCTCCGAGCTGAAATGTCAGCTCAGGCCTGATGGTTTAGCTGATAAAGGGGGCGGGAAACCAGTAGGTGGTTTGGGTGCTAGATGATCACGCTCCCCATAGATAGAGCTGCACTGTTAGTCACCTCACACAGACGAGAAAACCACAGCCTGCAACTGTTATCGTCAAAAGATTCTAAAGACAGAGATGTGCTCTCAAAGGTTTAAGGCAATTGGCATTCCAATATCACCATCTTATGTCCTCCAGCTCGGGATATCCTGTATCACTTGAAAAGAAACTGGCGTAGGGGATAAGGAGGAAAGGCACATAATATTCATCAGTCTACAACACAGGCATTAGGAGTTCCCTCTGGTACTCAAAAAAAAAAAGGCAAGCCCCTTGGCCAAGTACATCCCTAGTTTGGATTCAGTGGAAAACTGTAGGATGAGTCCACTTCACTTGAAGTCTATAAAAGAAAAGGCAGATTGAAAATTGTACTAGGCCAAGACCCAAGGTGTTTCATAAGACAGTGGAAAGAACAACACCTCAGTGCTGCTAAACACCAGACTACAGAGGCCCAATGCAGTGGTGAAAGCCACATTAGCCTTGTGTGTGGCTGGGATGAGGCTTCATGTCGACCTCTCTGTGTTGCACTGGGCTGGGATGATCTAGCAGAGCCGACTCCAGAGAACATGGTGGTCTCTAGTACATCCTCTGCTGGTACTTCTCATGCACTGTGCACAGTGAGGAACTGACCTAAGAGCTATGCTCTCTGGGGCTCTTAAACAGATGGTAAAACTTCAATCAAGTCCACGTAAGTGTATATTGAAGTCAGCTATTGGTGAATTCAGATCCTTGGTGTTTAAATGAAGATGAACTACAGATGGAAGCTCAAGTGCAGACAAATGAGCCGCACTGCTCAGATCCCAAACGTGCCTCTCTCCCACAGACTTCCATGAGCTTTGCCTACCCCAACCTTTCCTCACACCATGATGAGAGTAGATGAGAGCAAAAGAACATTTAGACACAAGGAGCACCAGATTCCTAGGCCTGGCCTGAGTGAGCCTGGTTCTCAACAAAAGCTCAATCTAGGGACAAATGCAGCACTCAATGACCAACTTACGGAGGGGAGTGGGGTGTCGACCAGGACTCTGAGTCACGTCGTGCCTTAAGTCTTAAAATAACTCTGGACCTGTGGATACTTGTGGCTACTTTCTAAGGCAAAAGCCATCTCCTGGGGTTGCATGACTCTGAGAAATCTGGCCAAATGATGGGCTGGCCAGTAATGCACCAACTTTCTTGGTACAAGGCTTCTCTGGACCTCACACTTCAGAATACCAGTTGGTCACTTCAATCTCTTTTTGGCTTTCAGTAGCAGATACTACCCTTACGGCTGTTTCACAAGAAACCTAACATGGAGGGCATGTAGAAATTGGCCCATGTTGACTGTAGCCAGCACTTTCATCCTGTTCCATTATTTGACAGTATTATGTGATTTTCTCAGCCGGAGGGAAAGCCTCCCAATTCACGCTCACACACTGTATCAGTTCGTGTGTGTGTGTGTGTGTGTGCGTGTGTGTGTTTATACAATGTATATATATATATATATATATATATATATATATATATATATATATATATATATATATATATGTTGTCTTTTTTTTTTTTAATCAAGGTAGCCTCTCAGAAACCTATATCTGAGCAGAAGTTTTATATGAAAAAAAAAAAGAACAGTGTATCTAAATGAACTGCAATTTCTGGATAAAATTTAAAACTATGTGCCTACAAAGCCATTCTAGTTGTTGAATTTCTAGACAGTATATGTGTGTGTGAGAGTGTATACATGTGTATGTGAGTGTGTGTGTGTGTGAGAGAGAGTGTGTGTGTGTGTGAGAGAGAGTGTATATATGTGTATGTGAGCGTGTGTGTGTGTGCCTAGTATGTGTGTGTGAGTGTGAGTATGTGTGCAAGTGCATGGCTGTGTGAGTGTATGTGTGTGTGAGTGTGAATGTGTGTGAGTGCATGTGCGTGTGTGAAGATGAGTGTGCGTGAGTGTGAGTGTGTGTATTCATGTGGAGGCCAGAGGACAACCTCAGGTGTCCTTCCTCGGGTGCTGTCCATTTCATGTTTTTCAGACAAATCGTTTGCTGGCCTAGAACTAGCAGAGCAGGCTGCAAGGCCAGCTGGCCCATGAGCCCACTCATCTCCTCTCCTTCACACCCTCCATGCTGGGATTATAAGAGTATGCACCGTACACGGTCTGCTGTCTCTGTTTTTCGCTTGGGTTCTGGGGATTCAAAATGCAGATCTTCTTGCTTACAAGGCAAGTGCTGCATGGAGTCAGCGATCCACCCAGCCTGAGGGTGCACATTCCAACTCTTGGTTTCAGGACATGGTTTTAGCAAAGCAACATAAGAGAGGCTGTCAACTCCAGATCCCTGATTCCTTTAAAGATTCTTCGGTTAGTTGTTTCGCTCCTTCTTCCTCCCACCCCACTCTTTTCCTCTCCCCTTCTCTCCCTTCTCTTCCTCTTGTCCCCACTCCTCTCCTTCTCTCCTTCTTTTCATTGCCTGTTTATTCATTTTCCTAGCAGGAGACAGAATCTGCAACTTGCCATTGCGTGTTGGTCTCCTGACAGGATTCTGGCTTTGCATTGAGAACATTTACCTTCCAGGCGTCCACAGTTGGAGGAGCCAGACTGCCTGAGCCTGCTCCCACTGGCCCCCAGCTCCCCCTTGCTGATCACTTTGTTAATTCCCAGATAGATTGGGAGCTAGCAGTTTTCTCTCCCCTCCTCTTCTGTAAGGCAGTGCAGCAGAGTCTCCAAGGACTTTTCTATATGACTTCCCGTTTCACACCACAGATGGTTTAGATAAAAACTATTAGTTTCATTTATTCAAACAGCTTCATTGCACCAAGATGAGCCTATTTTTAGCATTTTGCCTAAAGGTTTGTTTTCATGTGGGTTTTTTGGTAGATGTAAAGAAATCCGCTGATGTCTCTGGCTTTAATCATCACTCCTCTTGCCCAACAAGCCCTTGGACTGCAGTGGAGCTGGTGAGCTCTCTAAGGGAGATTTACTTTTAAAAATGGCACTAGAATTGCTGGACAGATTTGATTTATGCATATTTTCATGAGAATTTGAATTTCTCCGTGATGCTAGCTTTGATCATTTCAATTTCAGTGAAACCCTACACAGGCTCTGTCAAACATAGCTCTTTATCTCACTTTATCTTGATGTCATTACTTGGAGAATATTTCCATTTGGACAACATACCATCCTGGAGAGAGAATAGGAAACAGCACTTCTGATAATATATGTTGAAAGAGAGAGAGCCCAGATAAGCAACTCAAATCTTTACAACTTTGAGATGCTGTGGAGGGCTGTAAATGGCTTGCTTGCTGTCATCCTTGGCTCAGTTCCTGAATTAGCACAAGAAAAAAAAGTTATTTGAATAGTAAAATACTGCATTGAACTATGTATGCAATGATGGACTCCAGTCAACTACACAGTAAGAACTATGGGGTGCCAAGGAAAAACGACTAATTTCTCCGAAGAAGAAAAGAGGCATCCAGTGTAACTTCCCAGTCCCTCTACCCTGGCTCCCTTTGGTAGAATTTCTGGCTTATTGTCCGAAGAGGTATGTACATTCACCTATGCACTCGATGCCAAGGATAAGGAAGTACTCTACCGATTATTTCCCCTTCAGTTATCATGAACACAAACAATTCCCATTTTCTCAGACATGTTTGGGAGGTGTGGAGCAACTGAGACTAGATCTAAAGATGAATGACCTGGTCCAGGCTTCCCTCAAATTTGCAATCCCTCTGCCTCAACCTCCTGACTGCTGGGCTTGCAAGCATGCACCCATATATCCAAATCCCTCAGAAAACCTAAAGGCACTAAGGACTGAATGGTGTTATCTAAGATCAGCCCAGAGCATGTCAGCATCCAAGCCTGATGTCGCTGATCACTGGGTTTAAAATTAGCTCTTCAGTGAGTTCCTTCAACTCCTCCAGCTGCAAGCATAGCCACACAACTTTATTGTGATAGACATAAGATTATTTGTAGCTGCTGTCCATAGTTGTAAGCTATATGCCTACATGCATGACTCTGTAAGTGCCATAGAGGAATGACACACTAAAATTTTATTTCTCAAACTTTAGTAGATTCTCAGGTTCCATCTCCTACTAATACAATACATTCAATCCAGAAGGATGTGCATGCACTTGCAAGGTCATAGCTGCTCCAGGGAAGTCCTATGGAGATATCCACAGTTAGATAAGGGGAGGTCAAGCTAAACTTACTATCAACTTTGAAGATTCAGAGACTCTCTGATGCCAACTCATAGGGTTAGTATCAACGTGAAGAATTGCATATTGATAGTCAAGCATTCTCAGCTGTTGTTTTGCTAGATTATCTGTTAAAACACTTCAACTGTCTGCCTTATATAACAAGATCTTCAGAGCTAGATAGGCTAGACCTGGAGGCTACTCAATAACCCATCTTTGTTACTGTCAACATGCTGAAGACATCCCTTTCATCCTTGTTACCTCCTAAAGATTCTAGGAAGGAAGAAGAAAGGAGAGCAGAGAAGGGAAATGAAAAATAACATTGACTGTCAGGAAACCAAAACATTCTAGAAATCTCCAACAGTCCGACACTTATGTCGTCTTATGAGTTTCACATGGTCATCACTCACTATTCATTTCTGTATCGATAAAACTAGTATTTTATTAGCAAGGAAAACAGAACCAGTATTTCCAATAAAATTGGCAGCACCCACCATACTCAGCTCTGTGTGCTCCTGCTGACTCTGTTCATGAAAATGCACATGATAATCCCTAACTACCAAGGTCTGTGTGTCTCATATTTTTCTATTCATCTTCCTTTAGTCCCCTGATGCTATCAACAATGCTGAGACACTATAGACAAGGGTTCTGTCTTACTTGTTCTAAATACTAAGTCACAAGTCAATTGGTCAGAAGTAGATACCACTCCTCTATGCCTCAGAAACACCTAACATGAAGCTCTGTCTCGAAGAAGGTCACCACCTTCCAGCAAAGGTGCCTTCCTCTTCCCTAGCCCTGTTCCTTGAATAATTGTTACATGGCATTCCCAGCCTCCCTGAGCCAGGAGCCTTCTCATTTCTCATGGAGGTGAGGTGCCTTTTAAATGTTGGATCCTAGTCAGCTTTTAAATTTCCTGAAGTACTGCCTCCTATCCTTAGCCAGGCCCTTACGTCATCTCCTGCACTGTCCTCTGGACCCTCACTACAGTGACACATGGGGCCTCACTTCTTTTTACAGACAGCTTTTGCTGCTTTTTAACGCAAGGAATCAGTGCTCAAAATCACGTGACTCCTCCCCTGTTTATAGGAGGCTGGCATATACAACATATACAAACATACAAAATCTGGCAAGAAATTCATGTTGCTTGCATCTGCTCTTCAACCGTACCTCCAAAAATTCTAGAATTTGATGATTAAAGTACTTGTCAGTCCTGAATACACAAGGCTCTAAGGTGCTACTCCTTACAATCACTATCCTCGTGCACCTCCTTTCTGATTTCTCCCTTCTTGTTTAATTGCACATTCCCCTTTTAACATTTCTACAACAGTGTTCCTCTCTTGGAAAAAAAAATTTAAACATTGAAATTTGCTTCTGGATGATTTCATCCACTAGATTGAGAGCTTCTTACTTAGCTCCAAAGCAGCTTTGTGGTTTTTCCAGCATACGTAAGTCCAGTACCAGGTAAACATGTTCAGCAAGCATCAAATGAATACTGCATTTTATTCTCCCAGCATCCTCTTCAGCAGTAGATGCAGGAAATCATCACCAACTGAGTCCTTTTGCAGAAGTAAAGGAAGAAGCAAATGCTTGGTACATTCACAGCTAAGGGACTGAACAAGACCTACCAAAAGATGTGGTTTGGTTTTCTTCTGCTTTCACTCCTGCAGCCACAGTGGAACTATATTTGCAAGATAAACCAGGAACTATGAGTAGGGGTAAGAGAGAGTTGAACTACTTGGACAAGAAAGGAAAAGAATGAACGCTGATAATTCTAAAGGAATTCTGAAAAGAGATGTTTCACACCAAAGGCAGTGATGAAGAGGATTAGAGAAGGGAGGGCTGGTAGGAATAGCAAGCGGTGGGGATGTATGGCTGGCTCTGGGTGATGTGGAGTAGCCTGTGTAACTTTCATATATATTCTTTAAGGATACAGTGACATGTGCTCTAGGAGAAACAAAAAAGAAAGTTCATTACAACTTTGCATGGGATTGCTAAGATGAGAAAACAATCTAAATTTTCATTAGTAGAAAGGTGGATAAATTATAGAATTTTCATACAATTCATTATAGCCAACTATACATGACCTATAGCCAACTATACATGAGCTTTATAACACACACACATCATCATACATCATACACATACATCAAAATGTATGACCTAATGTTAAGATTCTATAAGTTAGATGATGGGCACGTTGCTTTTCATTTTAATACTGTGAGTTGTTGTCTATATATTTTAAATATTCCAAAATGTAGGTTCTTTTATTTTTAACCCAAAATGCCAGACAACTCAAGAACATTTAAGTCCAGGAACATTATATTAATCACAGTTTCCATTTTTAGATTAAATACCTCTCTTCCCCCAGTCCTTACCCCTACTACCACTGCCCCAGGATTTCAAAATATACTGTTGAAGAAATTGTTATGTCTGGTGATTTATTAATAATGACACATTAGACATGGTTAATTGTACAAGCCAGCAAGACCCTCGGAGAGCTAACACTAGCCATCTTCCCACTCCTCCCAGCTCCCCTGCTTGTCCTGCCTGGGCGATGTCCATGTACCTGTGAGCTTGGGGTGGTGGGGCCTGATTTCTTCGGGTTGAGCTTTGTCGTGCCTGGTCTCCGGCTGGTGTGGTCCAGGTAAATGTCTATCACTGGAGCAACCTGCTGCCTGCAGGATCTGCGGTGAAGCCATGATCCATGTCCTGCCACACTGGCTGCACTCAATTTTCCTTTATTTGGTTCTTACGTTTTGTTTTGGAGGGGACAAGGTGGGACCGGGGAGCAGGGAGGAAGGGGAAGAGGGTGTTATCGAGATGCATTGTATGAAACTCAAATTATTAATAAAAGTATAATAATAATAAATAATGTTCCTCCTAGCTTGCTCTCTTAGCAGTCTATTTGCATGATCAAAGAGAGACAATGGTTTGCTCATCCCAAACCTTTGCCCTTTGTGGCGTGTCCACATCTATAGTGGGATGCCACCAACACAAAAAGCCCTGGGCCCCACCCATCTGAGTTACATCCACTTTGATAGTGGGGGAACTGCAGATCAGTAGGGGAGACCAGGCCACCTTTAATGTTGCCTCAGGTCTGGTGGAGCATCCAAATGATCATTTCATCAGCAACTCTATTTACATTAAGCTAAGAGGAAGTGACTCTTATTTACATGATAACACAGGCTGGCTCAGGCATAGAAATCACATCCTGCTAGGCTTCAAGCAGTCAGTGCAATGAATCTTTAGTAAATATAATATCTGGAGATAAATTCAAATATACTGAACAAATGTTTATGTGCACATGAATTTATGTGTGTAATTTTTGTAGATAACATGGAAAAAGCTCAGCTACACATTACGTCAACACAATGGGAGTGACAACCTAATAAAAGTGACAGGATAATACCAACAACAACCACAAAGTTGATTCGGATTCAACAGATGTTTGGTGCTGAAATATGAGGTGTCCGGGATTTGTAAGGACCATTCTCTCACTTAAGACCTGAGAATCCAGAGGAAGTCAGAAAGAGGTTGGGGTTTCCACAACACACAAAAGTGGACTCTAAGTAGTATTTCCCCGGCAAGTACTGTCCTCAGGGGCAATAAGTTCTCTGATGCTGCAGACATATTCTGTCACTGTGATTTGTGATAGAGAGTTCCACAATCATTAAACAAACATCTAATATGGCTTTGATAATTGTAAGAGCAAAAGTTATGCTTTTAAATTTTAATTCCTGCCTAAGAGATTTATGGAACAAGGACATAATTTCCTGGAGTGCAAGGTGGAGCTGTTCAGGTAAAATAGTCCTGAATCTCTCTTCCCCAGCCTCTTGGAATGTTGGGTAGGAAGTATCTAGATCCCATTTAGATGAACCTCCTGCACCAGATGTGCTCCAAATGCACCAGATGTGCTTGCCAACTTGTAGGTGGGAGGTAACTTAGGTAGGAAGTACAACAGGATAGATGCTTGCCACTGATTGGACCTGGTGGGAAGTACGTAGCCTTACAGGTTCTGCCTTTATTAATACCTGTGCCATGTGACTCCGTGCCATTCTGTGGGATTCTGGAGGTGACAGGTTCACTCCATGGGTACCTACCTCAGAATGGACCTGGTCAGAGTCCATCTTCCTGGGCAGTATTTAATTAATTTAATTAAAGCTTGCTTGCTTCAGATTTGGCTCAACTGTGGTGGTCTTATTCTCACTGGATTTTGGATTTACATATGGAGGCCCTCCCAGCGAGATTCGGACCACCAGGCCAAATTGTAAAAACAGACTTTCACTCTGGAATTCTGGGGCTGAGGCCTGCCTCAGGAGGCCCAGGTCTTAAGATGTTCCAAGCTCTGAGGCTGCCCTCAGTTTTTCGAATTTTAGAGTGAACACCAGCAGTAGTGATCTCCAGAGAACTCCTGCTGAGACGTAGTCTGGCTTCTGGTTGGCAATCCTCTGATCTAAGACTTGTGGAATTTGTAGGATATGGCATACAAATTCCCAAGTAGAGGGCCCCACTAGGACTCCATCGGCCCTCTCTGTTTTGCCAGAGATGTTAATTAGTCTAGCTTCTGGCTTCTCCATTGTTTGATCAGGCCTGGTTTGTTTTGGTGATCACCAATCTGTGTCTTCCAGCTTTGTTGATTTCTGTCCGTTTCATGTGTATGGAAAGTTTTTCTGCCTGTTTCGTTGGAAAGATTTGTCTGTCTATTTGTGTGTGGATAGTGTTTTCTGGTGTCCTTAAGTTTTGTCGCAAATATGAGAGCATAAACTGAAGTAGGTAAGCCTCAGCTGAATGTATGGATGCACGGTAGCCACCAAATGCTTGTGATTTCTGAGTGCTTTCCTTGAATGTATGAGCTCTGTGTTCTGTGTTCATTTGGATAAGAAAAATTATACTGTGGCCTTTGCTGCTATCAGTCACCAGCCAGTGTGGGTGCCATGGCTGTTTTGGCCAGGGCTCAGAATTTATCTGTGGGACCATTTTAATGGGAATTCAAATGTCTTTTGGAGAAAAAAATTAAAAGTTTATTGGATATGGTTAAAAATACGTAAAATCTTTGTGAAAAATCATTAACTTAAAGCTTGTAACATGGGGTTGATAGTAATCTTAAGGGACCCATATGGCATGGCTCCATTTTGGGATGTAGACAACACATGACTTGCTGACATGTGCTTTGCAACCATCTTGGCTGCCTTCCTACTTGGGGAAGAAAGCAGCCACGTGTCTGGCAGTCACATTTATTAGGGTCGAAGAGGACGGATGTCATATGACTTTACCACCATCTTGAATGGAAGTAGCCACATGTTTTACCCATCAAAAAGACAACAGCAGATCTCTAAGATAATTTAGATTAGGATGGATTTTTGTATGATGGTTTCTTGCCTTAAAACAAAGTTGATAAAGGTAGGATTTAAAAAAGCAAGAAAACAACAACAACCACAACAAAAATTAAATCTACAGCACCAAGCATTCATATGCAGGAATGTACCTTTCAGTTTAAGAGTCACTCAGATGGTATTTTAGAGATACAGTGGGTCATGAAGAACAGCTGAGGTTTGGGTAAAGGGACCTGGCAGTTTTGGAGAATCAGGTGTCATGTGATAGATAGCTACCACCATGAGGCAGAGCAGGCTGGGACCTAGAAGACAGGCTATTGCTGAGGGCGGGGCCCAGAGGGACGTGTATAATCCCAGATATAGAGCACTAAGTTATTTGCCCTGTGGAGCTTAGTTTTGTTTTGTTCAGATTGTGATTCTGTCCTGTGTTGTGTTTTTTTTTTTTTCCTTTTAAAGTAAAAAGTTTTTTTATTTTTTTTTTATCTTTGATATTATAAGAATACACAGTTGGGAGATTTTAAACTACTTTAAGAGGAAATTTTGGAGTTTTACAGAACATTGAAAATTTTAAGCTGCATATTTTAAGGAACAGTTTCAAGGTTTTTAGATTTACAAGGCTATAGGACATTTTAAGTTTGTAAAATGTTTACAATGGCTTCAGCAGTTTGGCAAGGAACTTGAAACAACAGTTCGCAACCTATGGGCAAAATGTTTTGGGGGCTGGAGGATCCTTTGGTGTGGGTGGTCTGGGACCATCTGCGTATTGGATGTTTGCACTTCAATCATAACAGTGGGAAAAAAATGAAGTTGTGATTTTTTTGGTTGGGGGTCACCCCAACATGGGAACTGTGTTAAAAAGGCTCACAGCATTAGAAAGATTGAGAACCGCTGGCTTAGAAAATGTCTCTGCTTACCTAAGGTCTATTCAGGTATAAATATATGTTTATCCTTGTCTTTGCTAATTTTGTTAAGCCTTAGCTATTTTGATAAATAAAATAGGATAAGAAATTGTAGTGTTCTGTAACGGTACAACATAAAAAAGGCCAGGAAAGGAAAGTTCCCAGTCTTTCTGGATTGTATGGGTTAAAAGTTTTATTTTCATACTAAAAGAGCTTCAATTCAGAAATTATATTTAAGGCTAAAATCTAACAGGAATAAGCTAAAAAGCTACTAACTTATAAACTGCAAATAATTGATAATTGAAACATGCAAGTTAATGTCACCTTTTTTTTTTGTTTTTTTGTTTTGTTTTGTTTTGTTTTATTTTGTTTTTGAGACAGGGTTTCTCTGTTGTAACTCTGGCTGTCCTGGAACTAGCTCTGTAGACCAGGCTGGCATCAAACTCATAGAGATCTGCCTGTCACTGCCTCCCTAGTGCTGAGATTAAAGGTGTGTGGTACCACTGCCTTGGCTTAATAAAATGGTCAGTCACTCTATAGATAGGCTAGTTTTTTAATGTGTTCAGACTATATTTGTAGTCATGCTAAGTGCTGATGTATAGAAATAAGCTTTATTTGGCCTCCTGTATATGTTTTCTGTGTTGAGCCTGAGACTGGTATCTAGAAAAACAGGCAAAGTTTAGTTAGCATAGAGATACTTATAGGATGGTCCTCACCCTTCAGAGATCTGACGAATAAGGCTTTTAAAATGTTTAATAAGAAGGCTTTCTGTGATAGAAGTTCTAGCTCCTGGCAGCAGCCCTTAGGTTCCCTCCAAAGAAGAAAAATGGGGCACAGAAGAACACCAACTGGAGTCTGTTTTAACCATCCTTCACCCAATTCACCACCAGGACCCTGTCCAAACTGTGGACAAGGAGAACACTGGAGAGTGAATTGCTCAAAGTTGCATAGACAAAGTAGGATAGTCTTCCCTAGTTTCTCCTCCACAGGAAAGCTTTTCAGGTCTTCTGGGCCTGGTGGCTAAAGATGGAAGCTTCCCTGGAACCCTTGTCCCCATCAAAATCAAGATCACCACAGAAGAACTTAGTTTGGTTGCCCAGGTAGCTGATAAGTCTCTGTCATTTTAACTGACAAAAAGCTAATTGAGGTATGCTTTCTGCTACAATTTGTTATTCCCAGATCTCTGATGGCTTTGATGGCTAACTGCAGTTTAACAGTGACAGACAACCAGCTCCTCCCCTGAAGGCTGCAGCTAACATATTAATTCAATTCATAGAGATATTCTGAAAAGAACAAATGGGTTTGTCTTGCTAACAGGCTCCATATTAAAGGATAAGCAGGTTTCAGATGTAACTTTTTTACTGTTCCTTTATTTGGAGAAACTCTACTCATGTCTCTGATAAATGGTTAGATGAGAAAAGTGTTTAGGTCTAAGAAAAAAGTATTAAAGGATCTGAGAAAATGTTTTAAGGTGTTTATGATATAAATGCTTCAGTAAGTTCTTAGGGTCTAAGAAAGTGTACTAAGAAAGGTCTGAGGATACAAAAGCTCCGAGGGTCTGAAAAGGTGATTAATAGGTATAGTGTGATTTAAGATTTCAAAGGTTCAGAGTTCTAACATCGGTGGAGTTCCGGATACATGTTCTTATAGAATTCTGGTAAGCTGGTACTGCTATTAGCAGTCACAGCTCAAGATTTTGAATTTCCTTTGGTTGTCATCTAAACATAGACTTGAGGTGCTTCTCATTGGCTAAAATTATCTCATTCCAACTTATGTATCTGGCTTTCTGGATAGAAGAAAAATGTTAATGCATTTAACCCAAATCCATAGCTTTTGAGAATACTTGAGGGCCTGAGTCTACTCCAAGCAGGTGTTTAACAGACACCTGTTAGCTGCTTTTTCTACACTGTGGATTTTAGTGCTAAGAGTTCCAAATATAAGCTTCATGAACTTTAACTTTTGCCCATATCATTTCCCAAGACAGGCATATTGGAGGAAGGTAATTAAAAGAGGTACTGTCACAACAGGTGACAGAAAATACCAAACAAACCTTGGTCACCATCACCAACATTTGAAAAGTGGCTTGACTTTAAGCATCCTTTGTTGGTGGGACTCTTAAAGAGGAGGATCTTGAGAGAGCCCAGCGGCCATTGGAGTATGACATTGGGAAAAAAAACTAAGCAGTTCTGAGACCCCAGTCAATTGAAAGTATTATTCTAAGACTGCTCTGACTTCCTGTCTGGCAATGTGGTTGCTTCCTGTCGCACATGGTCCTACCATGGACACAGGCCCTCACGAGAGTTGCTGCCATTCCCCTGAGCCTCCAAACTGAATAAACCTCTTTGATTTAATATAAATAACAGCCTCGGGCATTCTGATATAATAATTAATAGCTAGCACACTAACTCAGGTGCCTGTCGGCACATCCATTCCTGGGTCTTTCCAAGGTTGGAGCCAGGGAACAAAATGGGTAGAAAATGAAATAAAATCTATGATGCAAATGAAAGGAGGATTTCATGATTATCTGCTCATCCTCAAATTTCTCTCTCTCCCTCTCCCCCTTCTCTCTCTATGTGGAGAAGGGGTGTGTTTGCCTTTTATAATACCTTGTTTTGAAACAGTGCCGCATATCCCAGGCTAGCCTAGAACTTGGAATGTAATCCAAAATGACCTTGAACTTCTGATCTTCCTTCCTCTACCTCCCAAGTGCTAGGATTATATCTGCACCACTACCCCTAGCTTGGAGCGTGCTAGGCAAGCACTCTACCAACTGATCTACAAAAATGTCTCCCTTCAGCATGGTCTCATCACACTGAATGCACCCCACAGTCCCATGGGGATTCAAAGAGGAAAATAAATCCTGAACATGCCTCTAAAGACAGAAATCTCTAGACATGTGATGGAGGTGGTCCTGACTCCAACACCTTCACTTCAGCCCGGAGGGTGAGACATACCCTGTGAGCCCTCCCAATGGCTGCCATGTTTAACCTGAAACTTTAAATTTCTTCTAAATCTCCCAGGGAAGTAATTCAGGAGAAGAATAGCAACAGTTTATCAATTCTTGTTTTGTTTGTAATTTTTCTTTGCCTTCTCCAAGGCTTTTACTTCTTCACTGAGACAGAATTCTATCTCCTGCTGCTGTACAAGAAAATGTTCCTTGAAGACTCCAATTTCTGTTCAGTGCTAAACCTCAGCCAGGCCCAAGCAGTCCATGTCCATGCTGCTGGGAGGAGCTTCTTGGCTCTGCTCAAATTTATGTGTTAGTTTTTCTATGTCCTTTCTAATTTATCCGTGTGTTTTAATGAAAAGTGAAAGCTCAAGAGAGATTCGTTGTTCTCCCACAAATTATAAATGCTATGCTAGTTTTTCTCACCCTTACTTCTCTCTCTCCTCTTCATCTTTCTCTTCCTCCCTCCTCTCCTCCATCTCTCTCATTTTCTTCCTCCTCTTCCCCCTTCTTTATCAAACCACCTTCTAAGTACCAGGGTTGATACCCACAGCCAAAGGCTACTTTCAGCCTTAAGCAGAGAAGCCTCTCTTTGTTTTGAATGAGGGTAAATACAGAGACACATGACTGCAAGTTACAGAAAATAAAGGACAGTTGGGGTCTCATTTATACCGCTCTCTCAAGGCTCAGTAAGCTTTGTTGAAGAGGAGGCAGGAACCTGAAAGGACAATGAGATAGGATGAAGGGTTGAAAAATTCCTTCTTCTAAGCATGACATCACCATGGCAATCAAGAACCCACAGCAGCTGTGCCCACTGGCACCTGACCCACACATACAGGGCCCTCCTAATGGTCAGCTGCGGATGGAGAAAAGGCTCAGAGGGACCCACAACTTACTGATGATCTACTGGCAACTAACTGATTCTAGGAGAGGCACTGTATTCACTGGCAAACCTGCCAGGCTTGGTGTAACCAGCCAATTAATGTTCCGAATCCTGGCCCTACCCTGTAGGACACCAAGCAAAACAAAACCTGGGAAATATGGAAAAGAAATTTGTAAGGAAAGAGGGAAGCTTGCAGGAGTAGAAGGTAAATCAGAGAAGGTGGAGGAAGACTACCCATAACGTGCTATTTACATACACGTAATGGTCAAAGAACAAAATTTATTAGAAAACGGCTGAGCTCAAAAGCCAGGTTATGCGCAATGTAAAGTCCCTTGTGAAGAAGAAGAGGGTACCAGCACACTGAAAAAACAGAGGTGAGACCATCTTGAACAACCTATATGTATTCACACCCTACTTCTGAACCACACAGTCCATTTATGACTGGCTTCTCATGGAGCCTCTATTTCTTCATCCTAAAATCAAATCGAAAGCACTCTAACACCTCAGAGGTTGAAAACATGCTCATGGAGGATAAGAAAGCATGATCCATGAGAGGCAAGGTCTTACATACATGAAAACAGGTCCCTCAATAGCAGGAGCTTCCCCACCATAGAGCAGCTTTCTGTCTCCCATTTTGCCACATGGAGAACAAGACCCTTGAACTTGTTTCTATGTACCGAGACCTCTGAGCAAAGATTCCTCTAAGCATACCTGAGAGGGAAGGGTGCCTGTGATGCCATCAGGCTGAGGCCTGTTGTGACCTACCAGGCTGGAGCTGCCACTCTAAGACTGAAACAAGCATACTGAAAAGAAAGGTAGATGGGAATGGAGGTAAACATCGCTATGAGGCATATGGCTGGAGGTGGGAACAGGCATGGGTGCACACCCAGGACTGACAAAGGATAAGTCCTCAGACTGCCACCAGACCATTCTGGCCTCTTCACCACCTGCCAGGACAGTTCTGCCGCTCTCATGGCCATGGCTATTACTTGTATTGCTCTCCTGGAGTAGGAGAGAGCATGCACTTCACTACCACTATGGGCTACAGGCACAAGAATCAGGCAAGATGCAGCAGTCGTATTTCTACCACAGCACTAAAATGATAGCCAGAGAGTCATTCTTTTAAGTTTCCAAGTTGCATTTATGTAGTTTTGTTTATGTGGAGTGATTCCTAAAGGATTATACTATAATAACTCTGGGTAGTCACTTAGTATGAATGAAATTGTGGGGAAATATTTCTGGGAAGATTGAGCCCTTCTCTTGGTTGAGTTTTGAAATTACCACTTTCTAAACCCTGCTTTCTCAACTATAATTACAATGAGGAAAGAACTATTTTTAGTGTTAGAAATATATAATAAATCACAGAAAGACATAGGATTGACCTGTTCCACCCTACCCCGATTTTTCATTGTCTTGTTTTTCTGCTCTCAGCACTTTTGCTCTGCTCTCTTATCTTCCCCCTCATTGCCAAAGGCTTTCCCAATTAATGAATGCAAAAGTGATGTACATGTTGCATGGATCAAATTGAACTCATTCTGTCCATTCTGCCTAAATGGACATCCTCCTAGGCTCCCACTCAGTGAAAAGCATCTCTGTACTTCCATCTCTTCGCGTTGGTCCCAAGCCACAGAAGTCACCCTCAACCATCCGCCTCTTTCCTCCCCTAAAATATGGCTATCACAAATCCTCCAGAAGACCTCCTGGATCTGGGCTTTCCCTCCCTTCTATCGCTGATGCTTCAGTTCTGGTTCTCCCTTTTATCATTTGTAGACAAATGGTCCTTGAACTAGCTATTCACCATCTTGTATCACTTATGAGACATTTCAAAGTAGGAAAATGACCATTGTGAATGGTGCCTTCAGTGCAGATGAAATTCAAACTTTGTATAGCACATATCATATCTGTGCTACTCTGATCTGTACTCTAGGGAGGTATTGGGGAAATTTATTTCCAATTATAGTCATGTAACTTTAAAACAACTGGCTTGTACACTGTTGGGGGAAGGGCTGACTAAGCCTTGGAAGTTTGCTCCCATCTGCAGGTACTAGCTTGGTGCAAATCTGTGATTCAGATATTTGCTTCCTCATGACTTGCACCTGCTCAGGACTCTCTGGCAGAGCCATTGTGGTTCAAATAGCTTGCACTCTGAGATCTCCAAGTGAAGACCAAAGTTACTGCAGAGGAATTCTTGTAGTCTCTCTTCCAGTCTCAGGCAACAAAGGGAGAACACTCCCCCTTGAGCTTTGAGTTCCCCCACCATAAAGGTAACATAGCTCAGCTGCTAAAGTGTTGTGGGATGAGAATAAGCTACAGGTGTCCTTCATTATGCAAATAAGCCTGGGGATGAGGGGGCAGAGGTTTTGTATAAATAAAACACCTGAGGAGTTCTTGTGTCAATAAAGACACTGAGATCGGATTATTAGGGTTTAGCTGTGCAGTATGGTGCTTGCCGTGACATGCTATTCCCTCTGCTAAGGTATGGCAGTTTCTATCTATGAAAATGTCTCCTTGTCTTTCTTGAGGAGCTGCACAATAGCAATCCACTACAGGGAGGTGTGTTTGTTTGATCTTAGCTCTACTCATGTATATTCTTGAACCATATTTATCTGTCTTTCCCCTAAGCACTAACGTCTAATATACCCTCACTCCTTTAACCACGGTCTTCATTAGTCTGTAACGCCAGTATCTCCTTTCCCACATAGACACTTCCTAAATTACAGTTCGGCATTACCTTCTGCAAGAAAGCTTTTAGTATTCCTGCTCCCCTTGGCTCTTGTGCTCTCCTACCTCAGCAGGTTAAGTATAATAGACCATTGACCTTATGCACCTTAACCATTTACATGTGTCCCTCCATGCTCCAAGGTCCCCCTGGAGTAGTTACATAATTACAATACAGAAAATGTCTAAAATAATTTTTCTGATGCTTTTCATGCTGAATAATTTCTCTGGTGATTTTTTTCTAAAGTAAAATTTTACTGTCCTAGTATGGACAGTTCTCTTTTATTTTCTATTGAGTTTTTCTCGCTAAACTCAATTTTTTTCCTAACGTCTAGCATTCTTTTATTTTACTTTATTTTTATTTGTTTGTTTATTTATTTATTTCGGTTTTTCAAAACAGGATTTCTATGCTGTAACTCTGGCTGTCCTGAAACTCACTCTGTAGACCAGGCTGGCCTTGAACTCTCAGAGATCCACCTGCCTCTGCCTCCCAAGTGCTGGGAGTAAAGGCATGCGCCACCACTGCCAGGCTATTTTAACTTAACTTACTGTAGATTTTACAGGTAAGGGTAGGTAGATGCAGATATAGATGTGAAGACTACATGAACTCTCAGCATCTATTAGAAAATTAATCCTACTGTTTGGAATAGCTTCAAAAATTCACTGAGATAAACTAAATCCTCAATTCTCTTCCTGGTTGTGGTAAGCACTTTTTAAGCTAAACACAGAAAAGTAAGTCACAGAGGCACCAGGAACATTCCCATGTATCTATTAATCAGAATTCATGGAATTTTTGTTCAAAGTCTTGAGAAATATTATAGAAGAAGAAGGCTGAGTAAGGAGACAGCAGTGAACTAAAATGAAAGCATCTCCATTGTTTGACTCAGTCACAACTAAGATGGCTACATGCTGTTGACTAGTCGAAGTAATTTCCGGAAAATGTTCCCGGATAGTCCATAATGGCTGTGCGCACACTGGAGATGCAGAGCACACAGGAATGGCTCAGTCAACAAAATTAGAATCCTGAGAATATGTAGAACCAAGAATGTAATTCTAGTCCCAGGCTGAACCAAGTACTGGGAGGTTTGAGAGAGGCACCTCTGTGAGTCTGCACTGACAGGATGAAGAAGCAGGAGTCTGGAGCCCACAGGTGACAGCAGCAGCCACAGCCACATTTGCACTCAGACAGTGCAGCGGGCACCCAAGTCTTTCCCGGCCAACGTACCAGTTTTTCCAACCCAACTGCTTTGCCTCTCACTCCTGATTCTCTGTCTATAACTGACCAACAGTAACCAGCAAAATCTATGACAAGGCTGAGTATTGGCATTCCTGGAGATTTCTGGGCTGCCTGATTAGTTCATCACATTTAAACTCCATTTCACTCAAAGCCTCATGGAATGGACAAAATGTGGCCAAGTTCATTGCCAGAAAGAATCACCAGTGTCCCATAGCCCAGTTCCTGATAGCATCCCCATTTCAACCTTAAACCTCAGGAACCTGGTCTTACTGTCCACATTCCTACAGGCATTCTGGTCTTCTGAGCACTTTTGAGAAATCTCCACTGTGTTCTCCTTATAATAGTCTAGATTTCCTAGATGCATCTCTAAACTCTTCTAAATTCCTCTTGCAAGACAACCCAAGGCCTCTGATGCACACTGTTAAATAGTCACTGCAAGGACCCTATTTAGGTGACAGTTTTCGGTTAGATTGTCACTGTGGCAAATACCTGAGAAAGCCGATTAAAGAGGGGAATTGTTTAACTTGGCTCGTTGTTCATGAGATTTCATTCCAAAGTCTTCTGGCTCCATTATCTGGAATTGAAATGAGGCACAACATCACAGAACGGGAGCATGTGGAGGAAGAGGTTACAAACCTCAGGCAATGAGAAATCAGAGGGAAAGATGGGGATGAGGTGCCAGGGGCAAGGTGTAGCCACCAAGAACATGCCCGTGTTCTATTTATGTAGAATATCATACATAAATTGTATTTAAATATGTCCTATCTCCTGAAACTCCTACCACTTTCCAAAATAATCACCCCTGCTATAAATCAAGCCTTTCCCTACATATTCCATGAGGGACACTTCATAATCAAATCATAGTCAAATTGTGATAAATGCACAAATGGTTTCAAATATATGATGGCTCAAACTATACTTCTTCAACCTTATCATGATGCAAGGACAATATGCATCCCTGGAATGTGGCCTTTGAATTTTGAATTTGGGTCTTCTCCCAGCCTAGCAGTACGTAGGAGAATACTCTCCCATGACTCTGGGCAGTAGCAGTAAGCCACAGCTCCCAGTTAGTGATTTCATCAGAGGGGTAACCACATACGCTATGCAGTGAGTGAGCTACTACGCTCTGATGCATTGTAGCTTTGCCATTATACAACAGTTTCAGCTTATGATATTCTCAATTTGCAGAGGATTTATAAGGATGTAACCCCATCTTAACTAATAGAGCATGTGAATAAATCTTCACAGCAGAAACAGGATTTTATAGGAGAATTATGATCGAAATTTTTCTTCTGTTTTAAGATTTATTTTAGGAATAGCATTCATACAAATTATTGGAAAGGGGAGAGATCTATTTCATTGGCTCCATCTTAGCACACTGTCTTAATTTTTACATGATACTACAGACTTTTAGGAACTGAAACACCAACTGATCATGAATCTAAAATCTGAATTTATTCCAGTGTCTCTGTGTTTATTTGGGCTTAAAATACATTCTTTATTGCAGAGTCAGGTCACTTGCTGAATCAGAGGATGGGCCATATTGCATCTCCAGGGAGACATCCATAGACATCTCTCATCTGTTGACACTGGATCTTCTCTGGAATGGAAAGCTGTGCTCAGTTCTCTTTAGAGTACATTATTATTTTTGTAATTGGGACATCATTCAACTGCTCTGCATAGCTACCATCTAGGAAACTGCTTCCCTCGATATGAGTTAATATTTCTGGCAATCAATTAAAAGCTATAGGCAGCATCTATTCAAAGCCACATTTTGAAGTTAATATTAGATGAAATTCAGGTTTTCTATTTCTACTGTATGCATTCATACTTCCAAGATCAGGGTACTAAACTACAGCCATGGTGAAACAAGGAATAGAGCATGAGAGAAGACCATATTTGAATGACCGTGTCGCCAGTCCAAAGTTAGAACACTGATCATATCCTAGTATATTTAAATACTACTATCTTAAAAGTCTTCCCTTCCCTTTAAAGTCCCTTAAATATTCTTATTTTACTTTAGAATTTCTGAATAACATGTATACATTCACCTTAAAATTATGTTAAGTGTTCTTTAATGTCGTGTGTGCTTTTGACTTTGCCACCTTCATGGTGGGTATTCCATGCAAGGGCTTTGAGGCTGGATCTGAAGAGATTTTTTTTTCAGATTTCAAATACTTCGGTCTTTTCTTATACAAGTTTTTACATATCACTGTTTCAGTTGCCCACAGTCAACTGTGATATGAAGACATTAACAGACAGTTCCAGAATGAATGATTTCTACATTTTAAATTGGGCAATTCTCTATAATGGGATGAAATCTCACACCATTCTGCTCTGTTATGTCTTTGGTCCGACAGATTGACACTACCTTCTACATGTCAAGGAAAGGGACACTACAGCCACATAAATTTTATGAAAATACATTTGTTCTTTTTTGTTGTTAAGCATTTCTTACTGTGCTAAACTTATAAATTAAATTTTATTACACGTGGTATAAATATGGTTCAGTACTCTCTGTGGAGTGCGACACCTATTGGGTATCTTAGAATATGTTTTCCATGGATAAGTGGGGACTGCTCTTGGTATTCAGAGGTTCAATTAAGCAGTCACTCTTTACCCTTTCCATGCTCTGAATTTGTTGAAGATCATCATATTTATCCTATCAGCACTAAGGGCATATAAAGAAGAGAACAAAGTCCTTCCAGCATTGGAGTTAATGTCTCACTGGAGAGTATAGATAATCAATACATACATAGCAGGGAAGAGATAAAGGCTGAGATAAATCGCAAAGAAACAGATGGCGCCAGCTTCATGGGCAAGTACCCTTTGCAATTCTAAAGGACTTCATGCTTAGAAGGGCATATATTTGGGGTTGCATGACCTTTCATTGTCTTGAAACTCATTCTTTTTTAATTCATGCTTTGTTAAGTACAGCACAGTGGTACACTGAGGGATGACTTGGGAACATGGAGCCTCAGCTTTTTCATCTCCTCCATAGCCTCATTATAGCCCCATCTAGAATCTGTTAGGCACCCTTCCTTGCCTCCTTTTCCTCCATATGTCATTGTGTAGAACACAATGTGTCCTGTGACAGTTTTTTCTAGGGAGACATGAACAAGCATCTGCAACCCCAAGATAAGGAGGGCACCACCACTCAGATACCAAATGAGCAAATCCATTCAAGTCTAGTTTGAGCCAGCAAGTTCACTAGGATTACTTAAAGGAGTGAACACAGATGAAGGTTACTTTAAAAACCGTGGTGTCGCAGAGACAACTGTGTCACCAAAAATCCCATACCAGCAAGATTGGTGAATCACAAAAACTACATCCCTGTAGTGCCCTCAACATTTTTAAGCATCTCGGCTGGTAAGAGAGACTCTTCTCCTCAGCAATTTCTTACTGCTTATAGATTCTTGGGAATCTTTGAGTCTTGTAGGTTTCAGGAACTTTCTGAGACTTCTAAGTTTCAACTACTTCTTCAATCCTAAAGGGCCTCCCTCTGGGAGAGAATGTTTTAATTCAGAGGAAATAGCCACACTACAAGAGATACTGCACTAATAGAACTGTACTGTCATGTAACTGGCTCTTCTAGTACATTTAGTTATTTCTCATCACTGAAAAAAAATTACCCGAAAGATGTGCCTTAAGGAAGAAAGGCTTTATTTTGACTCACAGTTTGAGAGGATATAGCCCCATGCTTGTAGAGAAGTCTTGGCAAGGTTCATGGCAGCTCTCAGCTGTGGCTATTTGAAGCATGAAGCTGCTTGCCCATACCTCAGAAGGACAAGAAGCAGAAGAAGAACATGAGCCAGAGCCAAGGACTGGGAACTCATTAGACCTACCCTCATTAACACACTTCTTTCAGTGAGGCCCCACAGCCTCCAAAAAGGGCATCACTAGGTGAGAATCAAATTTTAAGCTTCATGAACCCATGGAGAACATTCTCAATGCAGACCATAATGTCCAGATACATATCTAAATCCAACTGCTTCTTCTACAACCATAGTCTTCATGATGCCTTTTTACCATTATCTATATTTTCCCTTTTATATAAATCCATACATCATTACTATTTTTAAGAGAGTATCTCAAAGAACTATTTCCCTAAAACATGGGCTCTAGAGCTTTTATAAGTTTAGGTCAGTCACCAATTTAGTTACCTTCTGACTGTGTGCCCTCAGAAAATCCATTACTCTTATATTTTTGGTTGTGAGACTAGCCTTTAATGGCCGAGCCTATACAGGGAGAGACTAAAATTAAAGACTATTTGAAGGGCAGTATGGAAACCTAATACAGTAGAAGCGTCTTAAAATATGTAATATATGAAAGCTATCTAATGAAATCACCAAATAATGGGGGAGACAGAGCCTCAACTGGATATCTCTTGTCACCTAATGAAGGTTCCGATACTGGAACTGGGTTACATCTCATTGAGATGTTGACCAAAGGGGTCCCATGGGAATCCCCAAACAACCCAATTGCCTAGGCTATTGGTGGCTCTCCACAAACTGATGGTAAGGCCCTATTCCTGAAGACAACATCTACATAAGTCATTGAATATGGAGAAGTAAAGCTGGTACAATCCCAGAGCTTTCACACCGACAGATCAATGTTCTTGTTACTAGAAGGTACTCTGTAAACTCCCAAAAACACAAAAACCAACCCAGCCACAAACCTTTTAATCCTCAACAGTGTCCTGCCTAAAAGATATGCTAGCATAGTGTCAGCATAAAGCTTGTGGGAGAAACCAATCAATATCTGATTTGATTTAAGGCTCACTCCATGAGATGAAGTCCATACCTGACACTGCTTCGGTGGCCCAGAACCTGAAACTAGATAGCTCAGGGACCTAGCGTAAAACCAAATACTACTGCTCTGAAAGCAATGTACCAATAAAAGGACTCCTGATGACATTCTGCTATACTCATAGATCAGTGCCTTGCTCAGCCACCATCAGAGAAGCTTCCTTCTGCAGCAGATGGAAACAAATACAGAGACCCACAGCCAGACATTATTCAGAGAGTGAGAGAACTAGGAATACTCAGCCTTAAATGATATCTCCATCAGATCCCTAACCTCAAGCCTCAAAGAACCCCACATAAAAGGAGGCAGAAAAGATGTAAGAGTCAGGGGGTATGGAGGGCACAAAGGAAACAAGGTCCTTTAATCAACAAGATCAACACACATGTGAACTCACAGAGACTGAGGCAGCATGCACAGGGCTTGCATGGGTCTGCACCAGAAGGGGTCTTAGGGCTGAAAGTAAAATTAGACACATGGCCCTATTTCTAACCCAGAAGATATCTCTGATTGATAACAACTTGCAAATGAAAATGTAGTTATCTCTTCGGGAGTCTGATTGGGGAAAGAAACTACTCTCAAGAGTAGGCGGCACTCACAGCAGTGGATGTTCAACAGAAAACGGACTCAGTGGCATCTTTGGAGGCTCTCTGTCTCATGTTGTGTCAGAGCTTTTCCTTTAAAAAAAAAAAGAATCTTATTATTTTCTTCTCTCTTTTCATCATACAGGTCCTTTGTGGATATATTATGGCTTCCAGAATAGTGTTTTTACGAACTCCTGAGTGTGCGAATGAGTGAGTCTGTTTCTTCTGCCTCCTCTTTGGCTTTTTCCTTCTGTTTGTTTTGTTTGTTCTATTCCACTGTGTTAGTTTTTGTTTTATCTTATCTTTTATTTTCATGTTATTTTACTTTATCAGTATGTCTTAAAAGTCTGTTTGTTTTCTAACATGAGACAGAAACAGGGTAGATCTGAATGGGAGAGGAAGTAGGGAAAAACTGGGAGGGGAAACTACAGCCAAAATATATTATGTGAGAAAAATATCAATTTTCAACAAAAGGAAAAAAGAAAGAAAGAAAAGCCATTACTCTACCTAGACCTCAAAGTCCCCATCAATCATATTTGGACAAGATCATTTCTCACTAGAATATCTGAAGGAGCATCAAAAGTAGCATTTATGAGGTGATTGACATGGTGTCTCATGACACTGCATGCAAACCAAATATGATCGGTTTTTTAAATTAAATAAAGAGAAAAGAAAATCATTACAGAATCACATTACACTGATACAAATCAAAACATTTAATGACTTTTCTTATGTTTCAAGAAAAACTTCTTATTACTTCTACAACTTCATGGTTCCAAGTTAACTCCCCCAGTAACAAAATTAACTCCCACAGCCTCCTGGGCTGAACAACATAGGATAATAATTTGTTAGTCAGCTTTCTGTTGCTGAACAACTCCCTGATATAAGTCCATTTAAAAAGGGGAAACATTTTTTAGCTGACAGTTTTGACATTTCAGTCCATAATCAATTGGCCTCTTTGTTTGGAACTGTGGTAGCATGGTTTATCAAGCTGGTAGCATGAGCTAGAAGATCTCATTCACCTAATAGTGCAATTCTGCAAGAGAGAAATCCAAAGGTACTAGAATCCCACTCTTTGCTTTGAGGGAAGACACCAGTCACCTAAAACTTCCCACCAGTTCCTGTCTCTGAAAATGTAACACATGGGTCTTTGAGGAAGATTCTAGATCCAAACTATGACAAACAGCAAATGAGTTGAACTAGGTACCAAGCCTTCCTAGTTAACTTTATATATCCTTTCCATTGTAATACCACCCCCTGCCTTTATAAATGCCTTCCAAAATTGGGTACAAAATAGAGTGACTAAAGCAAAATACACATTTCACTTTGATCAGAACAGTAGAATTCTGATAAAACAAATAACCTCAGAGAGTATTTCTGGGGATGTGGCTAAATTGGTAAAGTATTTATTTGGCATGCAAGAAGACCTGGGTTTTATTCCCAGCATGGCATAAACCCATCATGCTCACAAATGCCTATAATACCAGTGTCCTTAGTAGTTGTATTCCAACACAAGTTGGAGCTATTTTGGAAGAGGGAGTCTCAGTTGAGAAGCTGTCCTCACCATATTGGCCTACAGGCAAGCCTGTGGTGCCTTTTCTTTATTGATGATTGATGTGAGAAGAATAAGCTCCCTGTGGGCGATACCATTCCTGGGCTGGTTGTCCTGGATGATATAAGAAAGCAGGCTGAGCAAGCCATAGGAGCAAACCAGTAAGAAGTACTCATCCATGGTTTCTCTATAAATTTCTACCTTTAGGTTGCCACCCTGACAGCTCTAGATGAGGGCCTATGAGTTGCAAGCCGAGACAAACCTTCCATCCTCTTGTTGCTTTTGGTAATGATATTTTATCACAGCAATAGAAACCTAACTAAGACAACCAGAGTTTATGAGGTAGAATAAGGAGACAGAAGTTCAAGGTCATCCTCAGCTGTGTAACAAACAGTGTGGGCTGCCGGAGACACTATCTAAGCAAAATAAAATAAAAGCAACAAGAAAAATCCCAATCTGGTTTGTAGTAACATTCCTCCCAGGATTCTTTCCCAATCTCCATCTCTTCTCTTCTTTCTCCCCTTTCCTCCCTCTTCCCTATTTTGGAGACAGGATATCATTGTGTTGACCAGGTTGGCCTCAAATTCTTGGGCTCATGTAGACCTTGTGCCTCAGCTTTTCAAGAAGGTGAGAGCAGAGGTACAAGCTACTGCATTCTGCTCTTATCATGCTTCTTACCCTTAATAAGATGCGTATATCATCTTAGATAGCAATTACCTAGCTAAACATGTAAATCTATCCTACTATGACCCTTTTGAATCACGACTGCATCATCTAGTGTGTTGCACACAATGAGAGTGTTTTCTATACTTATACCTAGGTTTTAAATACAAACGTTAATCTAAGATATGTCATAAAAGATCTTTCTCAAGTTTAACTGTTAACCGCTAGTTCATATCTTTTTACTTCAAAAATCTGCATGCTCAAAATTTATCCTTTTTATGTCATTTTTGGTACACGGTTCTGAAACTTACGTTAGGTGGTAGTCTCTACATCCTTTTTCATAGTATCAAGATTATGTATTGTAGCTCATAGCTTCAAGAAGCCATCTTATTTTCTTTTTACGGTTTCAGATTTCAGTCATGTCTTGTGTTTCAGCATTTGTTCATGTCAACACTATTTCCCAGAGGTCACTCTAGATAAATTCATAACCACATCAGGTATTTCATTCAGCAGCCTGTGACCTGCCAAATGTATGTTTAAATAAGCCAAACATTTCCCACACTTCACCTATGAGTTGTCTTAAAATTTTGTAATCCCAGCACAATGCCTGGACTATGACAGGCACCTAGTGACGCTTACTCAAATCAATCTGAACTTGCTGAAGAATGAACCATGGTGTCTAGTCTGACAACTCATAGAATGGTCGAAAGACTGAAGGAAAAGATACCGTGGTTGTACCTAATGAACTATAAAATACCCTATATAAAGTCTTATGTTTTGATACCAGAGAATGCGTAGCAGAAAATAGAAGTGGGTAGCACCCTAGAGGAACATAGGTAACATGGAAAGTAAACTGTGCCATGTTAGAAATATGTTCTTTGTTACAGGGCACATAAAAAGCTAAATGCTTTTCATGTGAATCCCAGCATACATATTGGCTCACAAACAACAAGCTCACTTCTTGCCCATACAATACTGCCCGAAGATAGGGTGGGCAAAGGGGTAAGGTGGGAAAGGATGCTTTTCACATTGCCATGCAGAGACACGGAAGCACAAAGTGCTTTAGGGGATTGAACATGGTGGATTCTATGAGCCAGACCTGGACAAGATGCACATATTTGTTCACCTATATTTCATGGGCTAAACCTCAATCTTGTGGATATGCACTCTATAGCAGAGGCTGAAAATGCCTTCCTGACAAATACCCAGGGACAAGCAGATGTAGTTTGGTGAATGGCCAGCCTGTTTCCAATTATAAATCTTGCTAACTACTAAAAAGCCATGTACATTATTTGGCCTATTTTGTGTGGCACAAATGAAATGTATCTGAAAGCTGAAGAGAGCTCAAGATCCTTGAGCTTACAGTTTATTACTATACAAATGCTAAATGTCAGTATTGATATCTAGGATGTCAGTCTTTGGAGTATTGACATCTGAGCTCATTAAACAAAAAATAAAAAAATGGCTTTTCAGAATCCTCATCTGGAAAATTCTCTAGTTCTTTTCTTATTTTTATACCATTCTCTTAATTACTATAGCATAAAACCAGCAAGTACATAAATACAGCTGGCCTTTGGTACCCTATGGGGATTGGCTCTAGGACGCCTCACAGGTACACAAACTCTAGAGATGCTCAACTGTTTTACATAAAATAGCATACCGTTTGCATATAACCTATGTGCATCCTCCTGTGTACTTTAAATCATCTCTAGATTAACTATAACACCCAGGGCAATGGAAATGCTATGTAAATTGTTGTTTGTACTGTTTGCCTAGTCAGGGCCATGAAAAATAGTGTGTAAGTGTTCTACACTAACCCTTCAGTTTCCAAATATTGTCAGTCTTCAGCTTCTTGATTCGGTGTCTGCAGAGCTGCAGATATGGAGGGTCAACTGTATTGAGAAAGTACCTCTTTTTTCCCAAGTGACTTGCTATGTCTTTCAATAGTAACCATACTTCACTTTCTCTCCTTTGTGCTCCATGATGATTTTCTCGGAACAATCTAAGGTCACTTTGGACTCCTTTCCAACTGCTGGGAGACAGTGAGATAGCATCATAAGAGGGATAGTTAACTGCTAGGCTTGTCCTATCTGGTGGCCTCTAGGACCCTGCTCTTAATCTGTCTCTTTCTCTTCAGCTGTAAATGGGGGCTTACACACTGTGAATCCATCGTATTTGGAAAATGCCAATAGAAAAAATTAAGGCTGTCTTTGGAATGAAAATAATTGCTAAATGCAAATTTTACCTTCCAATCACTTAAAACCATCTCTTTCCCATCTACTCTTTGTCAAACTAATAAGCAACTTTGCTGAAGGTCTTGATCATCTTTGAAGTTGAAGAGGACGACTGAGGATAGAAGGAAGTACTTTGCTGTGGGTTGCCCAGAAACAACTCATTGAGTAGTGCACACTACCAGAAGTGTTGGCTCAACTTGCTCAAGAAGCCAGACTGCTTGTGGGAATGTAAATTAGTTCAGCCGCTATGAAAATGAAGGTTCCTCAAAAGATGTAAAGTAGGACCACAGATGTACCAATTTTTGGTATATAACCAAAGGAATAAAAGTCTTCACTCCAGGGATTCCTGCACAGCTGTTTCATTGCAGTGCTATTCACACTGTCAAGACATGGCAGCCTAGGCATATCTCAACGGATCAACAGATATAGGCAGTAAGCACATTCAGTAGAATTTTATCCAGTCACAAAGAAGAGTGAAATCCCATCATTATCAGAGAAATAGATGAAACTGAAGATAATCATATAGAGTATAAGATCCAGACTCAGTAAAGCAAGTAGACATAGTTTTGTTATGTAGGCAAGGGACTAGTATGGAGGCAGAGGATCAGGAGGAGAGGTAGAGGAGAGTAAAGAACGCTAACCAAAGGGCATATAATATCAAAGTATGCTATATGCATGTACTAAATTATCCCAATGAAACTCATTATTTCTTGCAATTAGTGCATGTTAATTTTTAAATAAAGAAGCCAAATACCAGCAGTTACATCCAACCTGTGACATGTTGGTCATATGAACCCAAAGAGAGTTATGAATGTGACCTAACACAAAATTGCAAACTTACGTATAACTTTTTTTCAGATAGAAGAGTTCTCAAGCATGAACCTATAACAATATTAAAGTTGTTGGGATTCCTCATAGAAGAAACAGAAGCATTTAAAAGGCCACCGGTACTACAAGGATACCTACTAATTTCCTAGGGTAGATGAAGAAAATAAACCTTGACAAAGATATAAATAATTATGTACAGTGTAGTTCCAGCAATGTTGTCTAAAGCAGATCATTCCAAACCATTAGTTGTACAAGAATATTTAGTCGTTTAATCCAGCAACATGACTGCTCTGGGAAAGGATCACATTCAGAGGCCTGTGTAATCCCCATGGAATGCAGAAAGAATGTTAGTCAGACTAATCCTGTCCTCTGTTTGTGCTAATGCTAGGTGAAAGGGATTTCTGTGGTTAAGGCAGTGCAGTACATGCCTTTAAACCCAATTCAGAAGGTAGTGGTAGCACATGCTTTTAATCCCCAAGACAGAAGCAAGTAGAAGCAGAGGAGGAAACAGAGACAAAAAGCAGAACTCAGAGAGAGACAGTCTGTTAGAGAATCAGTCAGATAAGACACATAGGCAGTTAAGCAGAAGGAGTCAAGAGTTTGAGAGAGTCAGCTAACAGAGTCAGTTTTAAGCCAAGCAGAGCAGTTCAGTCAGAGAAATTGTAGAAGTCTTCAGAAGAGTTCAGTCAGAAACAGTTAGCCAGCTCAGAAGGTCAGTTTGAACCAGTCATCTTGGAGAAGAGCTTGAGCCAGAACAGTGAGTGAGTTGAATCAGTCAACCAGAAGAGTCAGTTGAGTTCAGTACAGCTCTGAGATCAGAAGGAGCTAGTCAGAGTGAGTCAGTCAGCGGTAAGTCTTGGAGACTGAAACATTCTAGGTTACATCTATGGCTACAGTGAATGCCTTAGTCCATTAGCTACAACAAAGCACCATAAGTTCTGATTAGGGGACGCTTAGAACCAACAGAAATATATTTCTCACCATTTTGAAGACTGAAACTCTGAGATTAAGACACCAGCAGACCCATGGCTGATAATGATCTATTTCCTGTTTAGTGGATACAGCTTTTCATGGACCTACACAGTGGAAGAAGCTGAAAATTCTCTTGGACCAGCGCTATAAGGGCACTAATCCCATTTACAAATGCTCTGCCCTTATGACTTAACCATCTCACTGGGGTCCTATTTCATAACTCTGGCACAGTGGTGACTGTTCGCAACATACAAATTTAGGGGACACGAACACTGACAACACACTCGTAAAAGAAATGATGGAAATAGCCAGGTAGGCATGCATTAAAACCTTTGAGGATATTTCTTTTGTACATGCAATTTATCTTAAGGCAATTATAAGATAAGCATGGGAAGGCATCAGATTGGCTCACTTGTTTAATGCCGTGGTACATAACAGGGAATTTTGGAAGCCCTTGACTCTTCTTCTAGAAGACAACTGGAATGGACTGTAGTGAAAATGTATAAAGAAGCACCTTGTAATTATTTCAAAAGTGAAGCAAATTTATATAGGCCAGAACCTAAAGACATCAACCGTTTACATAAAATGATAAGAAGGAGACTGATTAAGCACAATATAATGCTAATTAGGGAAACTATGCTTATAATGCTATTAAAATATCCAAAAGGACACTTAACAGAGCTGCGTAGCAGAATAACTAGAAGGGATTCTAGGAATTGTCAGAATGATCGTTTCGCCACCATCATTACACTCCTCTGCATCATTATCGTCATCATTTGGGCAATCACACGATGCATCAGACACTTAAGTAGGCAATTTACAAATCAGACTTCATTAGGGCCTCGTGACAGCTCTGTGTTAGATATCATTACGCAGACTTCAAATATTGAAAAAGTAAAGCACAGAGATGGAAGTTAGCCAGAGGTTCCGTCAATGGGTTGTTGAGCTGGACTCAAGCTGTTCCACCCGACCCACAAGATCCTACTCTTCTCAAAACAGCTTCCCTGCGCAAGGGACATTGCTCAGCCTCAGAAGAGCAAGTCTGTAATCTAAGGAGGGGATATATACTCAAAATCCTGAAGAATAATTCCTCAAAAATAACGACAACAGTTCCTAACACTTGCTTATCGTTTATTGTTCACCAAACTTTATGTTAACTGTCTTACATACTTGAATGTAATAGGCCTGTGTGAGATGCACTATTATGAACCCACTTTACAGAAAGAAAAAAAAAAATAACCTGAGGCCCAAAGTAGAACTGTCTCAAGGTTTTACAGTGTCAGAATCTTAAGAGATTAGCTACTCACACAAGCTCTTAGGTACCAAAAGAAAGACGCCAGTGAATTGTTATGAGTTCAGGAAATATGATGACTTACAAACAGAAACTTGTCAGCTTTCTGAGAGAAAGGAGTATTTCTGCCTCTTCTTGGACTGGTTTCCACAGCCACTCAAAGATCACGAGAACTATTCCTTCAGTAAATAGCTGTTGAATGAGCAAATGCACATCTTGGAGGGGTGTTGTGTTTCTTCTGAAGGAGACATGAACAAGCATCCCTTCATCCCCACATAGGGAACCAGCAATAGAGCAAAGTAACAACTTCACCAAAGTCCAACTCCACAAAGCAATCAGTTTACTGTGTGAGCGTCACTTACTGCATGTGGGGAGGACATGACAGAGCTGCATGGATAACACAAGGTCAGAGGGCTGACCTCTGAGAAGAGGACTCACGACAGCTGTATCCTTGGAACCCTCTGCACAGCTTTCGGGCAATTGGACAAATCCAAGTGTCTTTTCCCCCAGATCTTTTCTTTTCTTTTCTTTGTTTTTTTACTTCCTTCTTCCCTCCCTTCTTTCCTTTCTTTCCTCTTTTTATTGCTCTGTGATTTTGAGGAGGGGCCTTTTGGATCTTATATGATTAACTTCCGGCTCTTCCAGACTTGAGCAGTTTACTTCCAGAGTCTCAGAGCCTGGCATCTGGCTAAAGATTCTGTGGAAGACATGTTAGGAAGTTGAGTTGGAGTCAGGGGATAAAGACCTTGAAGTGACAGGGATTTGGGTTCTATTAGCCAACAAAAAGGGATTCTTTAAAAAAAAAATTAAAGAATAATAAAGGAGTTGGCTTTAGTCAACAAAATGAACATGAGAACAGGAAATTGATTAGGTATTAGCTCTCAGTGCAGAGGACTAAGAAGAAGAGGACACAGTCTTGTGTCTACATCTGCATCAAGAGTGTGACTTGCTAAGAGTGCGCCTTGAATCTGCTCCAAGTAGAGAATGGTGGTTTATTAAATATTGCTGCAGATTCTTTGACAGCTTCCCTCTGGGAGAGGAGGTTTATGTCCCTCTTCTTGAACATTAGCCAGCTATGACCGATTCAAGCAACATAGTGAAGCTGAAAGACATGATCCGGCTTTCAAAGCTATATCGTAAAAGTTCAGGTTGCTTCCACCTGTCTGGGAACACGTCTAAGGTATGACTGTACCCCAGGAGCTTGTTGTGAAAATTCCTTTCCTGGGGCAGCTGTAACATCTGTCGTACCCCACAAGGCAGCAACGACAAACTTAGACATGATTCTACCAAAGTTCACTCTGGGGATCCAAGGAATTTATTGGGCTTTCTTACAGAGCTCATGGGGGGCGGGCAGTACTTACAAGGGCATGAGCACTCCTCCTCCAACTGGCCACAGCTGAAAGCCTTACCCAGCTGGAATAAGGGCTTCTCTACAGTCAAAACAGAGCTCCTGCCCTCTAGTGGTCTCCTTCCCCTAGATACTACACACACACACACACACACACACACACACACAGAGAGTCTTGCACACACACACACACACAGAGTCTTGCATACACACACACAGACACACACACACAGAGTCTTGCACACACATGCACACACACACACACACACACACACACACACACACACAGTCTTGCCAGATAGTTGGCAGTGGCTGGATACTCAAAAAAGAATCCAGTGCTCTACGCTATGCCTCCAAGTCAGGTGTAAACAATTAGCCCATTAACCACCCTGGATGGGATGATCTTTTGAAAGGTGAGCACAACTGAACTCAAAATGGTAGTTGCTTGTCTCAGGGGACCCTCGTGCACAGCAGACCTCTATTGTGGAGAGAGCTCATTTATATACCCCAGGCCGGCACGGCAGCTGAACCCAGCCTTCTGCCAACTCCACAAAGCACCAGAGTATGAGTGGAACATCCATGAGCCCTCCAAACAAGCTCATTTGCCAATTCCATCCTTTAAGGCCAACAGAAATAGAAACCTTGCCCAGCTGAGTCTTGTATGGATTCCTGATGTAAAATATCGTGAGTTGTGTCTAAATTGTTTTAATTAAACTTGAGAGTAATTTGTTATATAGTTTTTAGAGAACAGGACATTTTTGAGAATTCAAGACAGTGAATTACGCCGAAAAGGAGCCTAATGAGTCATGGTTCTCCTGCCTAGAAGGTTGCTGAGATTTTGTTCGCTATTATAACACCAACGTTCAACTTAGCACAAGACTTTATTGACTCAGTGAGCCAGATATGCTTCCTTTCCTTTTCTTTCTAAAAAGGTTTTTCTTGTATGTGTGTGTGTGTGTGTGTGTGTGTGTGTGTGTGTGTGTGTCTGGGAGTGTGTGTGTGTGTGTGTGTGCATGTCTGGGAGTGTGTGTGTGTGTGTGTGTGTGTGTGTGTCTGGGACTGTGTCTCTGTGTGTGTGTGTGTGTGTGTGTGTGTGTGTGTGGGACTGTGTCTCTGGGACTGTGTCTGTGTCTGTGTGTGTGTGTGTGTGTGTCTGGGACTGTGTCTCTGTGTGTGTGTGTGTGTGTGTGTGTGTGTGTGTGACTGTGTCTGTGTGTGTCTGTGTGTGTAATGTGTGGGCATTCACATGCCACAGTGTGCGTAAGTCAGACATTAACTCTGTGGAGTTAGTTCTCTCCTACCTTAACGTGAGTTGCAGTAATCAAACTGGTGTCACAGGGCTTGCCTAGAAAATTCTAATGCTGCCTGGCTTCTTTCTCTTTCCTATCAATATGAACCCTCTCTAAAGTTAAACTGTTTTCATTAGTACCCAGGGCCTCATACATACCAAGCAGGAATTCTTCCCACGAAATACAGTCTAAACCCAAACTCTAAATTTTTGGTGTGTGTATAAATGTATGTGTGGTGTATATGTAATGGATGTACATGTGTGTGTGTAAGGATCACATATGTGCCCTCACATGCAGAGGCCAGAGAAAGACATTAGGTGTTCTCTTGTTCTCTGCCTTATTCCCTTGAGACAGGTTTCTTGGGGAGCCCAAAGTTCACCATTTCAGCTAGGCTGACAGCCCAGCTCACCTCCCGGATCTACCTATCTCCACCCCTACCTTCCCAGTGCAGTGATTTTTACCATGGGTTCTGAGGATTAGAACTCCCATCCTCATGCTTACACAATAAGTGCCGTTACCCACTGAGCCATCTGCCAGCTCAAATCTGGTAAATCTTAAACATACAGCCAGATGGAGTCTTAAATACAGCCAGACTCAAGAACTGCTACCTAGATGAAGTGTGGGACAGTCACTGCATCTGTCCTGTGTCCTTCCCGGGCTGTACTCCCACAGACAGTGGTCATTTTAATCCCTAACATGTGTATTGGCTTCATCCATCAATCGTCTTCATAAACGTGGAATCATACAACTAAATTCATTTTAATTATATCTGCAAGTCACCCGTGCTAATACATGAAGTGCTGGTTTCTTCTTTTTCATTTTTATATATAATTCCATTGTGTGAATATACTACACTTTAGCCATTCCACACTTGAAATCCGTCCTAGAAATGTAATATGTATAGCTAGTATAAACATCTTTGCATGTGTCATTTGCTTTATCAGCTGATATCTTGATATGGTGATGTTTTGGGGTTTTTTGGGTTTTGGGTTTTTTTTTTTGTTTTTTTTTTTTGGTCTGTGTCTTTATTTGTCTACTTATTTTAGAAATCTTTAGCTCTTTAGATATATTCACCTAACCAATTCTGTGAAGAATGCTTTTAAATTTTTACCGACTTTTTCTTTCAATTTACCCGCTTACCCCTTGCTTATTATTAACCCGGCACAATAAGAAGAGTGCAGGATCTGTAACAGTGCTATCTTTGGTTCACCTTGTCTACATTCCACTGTCCTGGGTTGATTATTGGTAGAGCCACCCATTACTCTCAAGAACACTCTTGTGTCGACAGTGGAGTTTATTGTCGCCTGAGTTTGTATATTCCGGGTAACGTGACAATGAGCATTCAGAAGGAGAAGGTCTCTTTTTAAAGAGTGAGGAGCATGATGTCTGTAGAGAATGTGATGTGTGTGCTCAGGCAAATACGCTTCAACAGCGAACACATAGAAATTGGGGGTGTAAACATTGGCTCTTTTTAAGTGTTCTGTCCATGGGCCATCTGACAAACCTTGGTTCATTCCCAGAAATGCTGAAACCCCAGAATAAAGGGAGCTGACTTACCCCACCTAAAGCTGACCTTTCACAGAGGTGAGACTATTGAATTCACTAATTTTTTTTTAATAAAACTGTCCAGGAATTAAAGCAAAGTAATGATGAAGAAGTTCTGACACAAGAGCAACATTTCTCCAATGTCAACACATTTATTTATTCAACAAATATTTCCTGAGCTACAAGCATAGACGGGGCAGGGCCCTCAGCATTGAGAAGCTAGCAGTGCTCACTCAGACAACATGTTTGTGGTTAATGGAAAATGAGAAAAACAAGACAAGAAAGATTTCTCAAAAGGAAACTAGGAAAAGACACCATGTGATAAGTCACGAGGGACGTTTGCATTCCTTTAGGTTTACAGTAAAGAAAGTACGTATATGACAGGTGTATACATGAACACATAGTTCAATATTCTTTATAATTAAAGCCATCTGCTCTCTAGCCAACCGAACATAAGTGGCCACCATGCATCCCAGATTTAAAGTCCTGGTCACATGTCTAATGGAACCTCTAATTGTGCATTGCTTGTCAGTGAACTTGACATACATGTTCAATTGAACTCAACTTACATTTCAGGTTGAGAGGAGACTAAATCGATACTTCACATTTGAGTGCTTAAAGCCAAAGCCACGGTGTTTTCTTTAAATTTACACATTATGATCCTTCCCAGAGCTGTAAACAGAACACTGGTGCGTTCCATTGATAATGACTCTTCCCTGCTGAGAACATTTATTTCTATTTAATGGTAATCCACAGGTTTATTTCTACTTATAAGAAAAGGAACCTCGGTTGAGCTGTTATCTGAAGTTTGCCAAAAGGTTTGTCTCAAGATGCCTGCCCTCTTTAGCCCATGGAGGTCTGTGAAGTGGCCGAGACTGTAATTAATGTATCCCAAGACAATGATTCTAAAATCATATGTCTGTCACATAAAAATGATGTGTCGTTCGATTGAGAGAAGAGATCCTTTAATATATGCCGCTTAATAAAGAAAACCAAGACACCACTCCTAGCAATCTAAATGAACTTGTATTATTGTTACCATCATCAAAATGATCCAGTTTCCTGGCAGGCACTCACTGAGAAGGTGAGACATAACTCTCTTCCTAAAACCACGCCTCCTTTAGGCCACAACCCCAGGTGGAACATTACAGAGAAAATGCAGACCAAAACGATCACCCATGATACATGCTCCCTGGAAACAGAGTGCACCTCAGGCTCACCAGTCCAGCTCCTTGAGTGCTGTAAGCCTTTTCTCACCTTGGATTTTCCTTTAGTCACTGGGTAAAGGCTACTGTATCCTGCATTTTGCCAAGGTGGGTTCGAGATTACATCTAGTCTCTCTGGGTACCATGATCTCCTAGCACTGTCTGTCAGAATGTAGGCAAGACAAATGTCTATGCCATGTTTATGTCAGACAAAGAAACTTCAAATTTGATGAACCTTGAGATCAAAGAAACTGAAAGCATCATCTCCTTAGTAAATGAAGTTAAACTATCAACACAGAACATTTGATATTCCATTGTTTTCCCCTTTGGAATAATCCTCCAATAAGTTGTTCATTGTCTCCCCTTGAACTTAATATTGTCTTTCTTAAATAAGATTCTCAGGGGCTATGGAGATGGCTCAGTTGGTAAAGGGATAGCCACATAAATACCTGGGACCTGAGTATAGGTTCCCACATCCATGAAAAAGCTGGGCATGGCAATGCATGACTGGTTCTCAGTGCAGTTGACTGGAGGAACAAGCAGCTCCTTGGAGCTTGCTGCCTGGAACTACACTTCCAACCCAAAACATATTTGTAATGGGAAAACAACCTTAAAAGTTGGCTTAAGCCTTTTATCATTTTCTAATTAAAAATCTGTCAGTCCAAAACAATATAATTCTATGATCCAGAACATTTAATTAAGCCACCAATTCAGACAATGTAAACACAAATCAACCAAGTGACCTGAGCTGGCTGAATGTATCCTGGGCAGCAGGCTACCTGGTCACAAGGTTCTTCTGCTCTGCAGACAGATGCGTCTCTCTCCAGCTCCTTCCACATCTGTCCTGTTGTAACCATGGGCAAGTTGCTCAGTTCATTTAAAGCTTAGAGTCTAAACAGTCTTTCCTTGTTGTAAACTGGGTTTAATAATTCCTTCTTTGCATGTTGTGTTGAGGAAAATACCATTATCCTGATGAGCATGTGTTATTCCCTAGGAATTTCTTAAATATTAGCTGTATTAACACAGAATGAAAAAAACCTTATTTCTTACCTTATGTATTAGTCAGGGTTCTATAGAAGAACAGAATTTATAGAATGAATTATATACATATAATAATCACATATATGTATAATGTATATATAAAGGATACATATATATCTATAGCATGTATAATCATATATGCATATATAACTATATATGTGCATATTATATATACATATATATGGTTATTATGTTATATAATTCATATATACATGTATACATCTAATTCATATATACATACACACACACATATATATATATATGTATGATTTATAAGAATGACTTAAAGCCTGTGGTCCAGCTATCCAAAAATGGTTGCCTACAAACAGAAGGTCCAAGGATCCAGCAGTTGCTCAGTCCACAAGGCTGGATATCTCAGTTGGTCTTCAGTCTACACTGGAATCCTGAAGAAGTAGGTTCTAATGCCAATGGAGAGTGAGAGCAAGCAGGCAAAGAAAGAGAGCGAGCTTCCTTCCTCTATGCCCTCCATGTCTAGCAGGTGTGGCTCAGATTAAAGGTAGGAATTCCCACTTCAGAGATCTAGATTAGAAGTGGGTCTTCCCACTTCAAATGATTTCATTAAAAATCAAATTCCTCACAGGTGTGCCCAGTCATTTTGGTTTTAGTTAATTCCAGATGTAGTCAAGTTGACAGCCACAAATAACCCCCACACTTGAAAGCCAATCAGAAATGTAATCAATTTACTTTTATAAACTATTTCACATTTCTACATCACTTCTTCCATCTGAGAGTACAAAAAAATTCATTTCTGACCATGTAGGGAAGGTTTTAAGTATGTTTAAGCATGTTCTGTGGGTAAAAATAAGTATATTTTCCAGATAGTTAAAGCCAGAATGAGGTAGCAACTAAGTTGATTGTGATTTCTTTAATCCTTTTTGTGCATAAACACAGCTTTAAAATTTATAGACATTTTCGTTTTACCTTACAAGTTAATTAGTATTAGGTTAATTTTCAAATACACAGAAACAAAGTTAGGAAAGATTCTTGCTGTGTCCGAAATAAAGCTGTGTCGTCACCAATATCGTCAGGTTGAGGAGAGTAATCAATAGCCCTTGCAATAGCCTGTAATGTTTGTGGGGTAACCCGCTCCTCTCATTGGAACTTTTACTTGGCGCCATAAAGTATCTAATTGGAGCATTGTCTCCCCCATTATATGATTCCATTTAAATTTCTTTCATACTTGCATATAATTAAGGAAGCATCTGCAGTAGTAGGTTTCCATATGGCTCTTCAAAAGGCCTTTAATGTTAAGTGTTCCTCTCCATAATCTCTACTGTACCCTGCCTTCCCATTTCCTTTCCCATTTAATCCTCATATTCTCCTTCCCCTTCACCCCTTATCTCTATTACCCCTTCCTTGGGAGATTCTTTCCTTCCCCCTGGTCTCTTACTATCTGCCTCACTTCTGTGGTTGTTAGGATTGAAACACACAAATTCAAAGCTTAAAGGCTAACATACGTTTTTTAAGAGAAAACATGTAAATGTGTCATTTTGCATCTGTGTTAAACCTCACTCTGTGTACTTGCTCCTGCAGATTCCATAATTTTGCTTCTTATTAACAGCTAAATAATATTCTGCTGTGTAAAAGTCCCACATTTTCATTAATCAATTATCAATTGGTGGACATCTGATTATTTCCAGTTTCTGGCTATTATGATTACAGCCAAAATGGGTTGTTTAAAAAAAAATACTGTTGCTATAAGTAGGAAGACATTAATATCTGCTTTCAGTTCTCCCTTATATTTAACTGGAAGTAAAATTATGAGAGTTTACGATAATCCTATGTTTAATCTTTGAAGAATCTGCATACTGTTTCCAGGATGGTTACACCATTTTACAACCCCACCAACAATGCACATGAGTGGTACTCTCTCGTCATGCCTGGTAGTTTCCTGGTATCAATAGGTCTGTTGTAGCAACCCTGGTTGATATGAAGTGCTATCCCACTTAGGTCACTTCATCGCTCTGTTTGCCTACGATAGATAATACAGTGACCACAGCCACAGGTGTGTGTTGAGAGACAAAGCCAGAGTGCATTCTGCATGTGGGCATGGTGAAAACCACCTCAACGACCCTAGCCTGTAGGAAACCGTCAGATGATACCTTGCAAGTAGGTAATAGGTGGAGCTTGCACATATTAAGAATACTGTCACTGTATTCAAAAACCCTTTAGACAATTGTTTGAAGGGGATAATGATGGGATTCCAGAAAACAGGGTATAGAACCCTTAATGTCTGCACCCTGGACTTCTCAGCCAACCAACCTCTAAAAATTGTTATCATTTTCCTTATAAAAGGAAACACATTGAAGACTAATATTAAAATTTGCAACTCACTTGGGGAGAGGTGTAAAACAGACTAAAAGCTAAAGATGTTTGAATTAACATAGGAGATAAAACCCCATGGACATACAAAAGTAGTGTACTTTTTTAACACTTTCTTATTAGTCAAAGTCAGAGGCAAATTACTACAGAAAATTTATCACTTAGGCACTGAGTGGAAATTTGAAAAGATTTATATAGGAATATCCTGCTTTTCTTTTAGACCAACGACTTAAATAACAGCATACCAAAACAACACTGCAAGATGTCAACAAAAATAAATGGAATCAGACATGGCTCTGTTTTGGTAAGTTCACCTTCTGAGCAACTGTCAGGAAGGCAAGTTCACAGGTGACCTTCCCAGAGCTTACGAGTGGCATCTGCGCTAAAGCCAAATCACCTGCTACCATTTGATTCCTTGAGATGCCTGGGTAACAAACACACAAAGGAGAGAAGGGTTTTGTGAAAGATGCTTAGAAAATATCAACGTTAGAGCTCATAGCTACAAGCTCCTCACGAAACCAGACAGTGCTGATTTAGATTAATCGATTTGCACGTTAATTTCTGCAAGGCTAGTATCTTTCTCTTACAAGAAATCAAACAGATTACATGAGCAGATCACATTGTAACCAAGAGATTACAACTGAAAGTGAGACCGTGATCTGTTAGTAAGGAGTCTAGGCTGAAGGACAGCCATCACAAGCTCTCAAGATCTGACTCAGCTTTTGAAAGAGCAGCAGCTCCAGAGTGAAACACTAACACACATGGCTTCTAACACCTTACTGACATTTATTTCTCGTGTGGTTTTTGGAAATTTGCCCAGTACAGAATGATCTCTAACTTTAAGAATTTATTGGAGGAAATTACTATCAGTGAGCTCTCAACCATTCAGACATATCCAGGTGTCTAGAAAGTGCCCATAATTATCACCATCCTTACAATAATGCAGCAATCTGGATGTATTCTAGAGGCAGGGCTGGAGTTGTTATCCCCAGTGTTATCCCGTGCAAAGCCAAATGGGGCGTGTTCATGAAAGGGAATCCAGAGTTACCCATGCTCATGAGCAATGTTTGTGTGTGCAGATTTTCTCTACTGGGGCTGTAACAGAGCAGCATGGTGAAAAGAAGACAAACCATTTCAATTAGCATCTGCTACTTTCCTGAGATTAGTGTTGGTTTTACTTTTTTTCATTAGATTTGTAAGATGATGTTGATGTCATTTTGGAAAAGAAAACATAAGCCCTGCCTCTGTGGTCAGTCAAGTTCACCCTGTGGCTGGCATGTGCTGTACACAAAAACATAAACGATTTAGTCCTAGTCTTTTTAAGATTTCCAACTTATTTCAGTTTGCTCTACAATAGTGAGTGGAGTTACTCCAAACAGAAAAAAGTAAAATCATAGTTACACAATAAAAACAAGCAAACAAAACAGACTTCAAAAGTAGACTCGGCGCATTTGTTTAAGAATAACCAAAAGGACAGCCTAGACTTGTCAAATTAAAACCCAGCTGACACACTCTTGAGGTTTGCTACCAAAAGAACCACAAGGTACACAATCTTGTTTTCTGGCTTAAACAAGGGGTCCTTAAACAAGGGCAGCATCAGGATATAGCTATTCTGGCTTCATAGATTAGATCTTCTTTACCAAAAGGGACCATATGCCTGAGAGTCACTTTTAATGATCACACTTCATATGCTATTGTTCATAAAGATAACTTTGGAACTGGAGTGATTAAGAGCATGTCGCACTTGCAGGGACCCAGGTTGGATTCCCAGCATCCATATGGTGGCTTTCAACCAGCTTAATTACAATACCAAGGGACTTGACACCATTTTCCTGATCGCCTCAGACACTGGACCTGAATGTGGATGGCTACATAAAACACAGAGGGAAAACATTCATGCACAGAAAAGAATAAAATAAAATTTAAAAAGAAACTCTATTTTCTTTGTGTTTCTACTCTGCAGTAAATATTATAGCAATGCGCAAAGCATCTTTATACACGGGCTGTGCTATTTAACTCTAAATTTGTCTTACATTTTTATTTACTATGTGTGCACATGTGTGCATATATGTTTGTACACATACATGTCAAGGTACATATGTGGAGGTGAGAGGGTAACAGTTCTTTCCTTTCACCATTTCGAGTCCTGGAGAACTGAACTCATATTGTCAGGCTTAGCAGTAAGCTCTTTACCCACTAAGCTATCTTATTGGCCCAGTTCCATTTAATTCTAGAACAATAACATGGGAGGCAAGTACATTTACCATTGCTACTTTGCAAGTAAAGAAACTGCTGCCAAGAAAGGGTAACTAAGGGGATAGAGTTCATTGTTAGAATTTTTTTCTGTTCCGTACTAGGAAGCAGAGACTTTGGGGTCTAAACTCTGAAGACTGACCGCAAGTGCTCCAACACTCAGAAAGCTCTTCAGAGAAACATTGATACTTTTGAAAAACGGAACAACTCACAAAGCCTTACCGCAAGCAGACACTCCTTTTAGAAAGAACTGTTAGGACACCTGACATCAGTTTGGCTGACCTTGGATCCGGAAGCCCTGATGACAGTCACAGTTTATTCTTTTGACAGCAATCTTCAGTTTCTCACATCTTAGACGCCCTGAACACTATGCGATATCAAAATACAGTTGTATGCCGTTTAATGGTGAGGGTATGTTCTGAGAAACGTGCCTTTGGTGAGTTCCTGTGAACAGCGTAGAGAGAACTCACTCGAGCTCGCGAGGCATAGGTCTATCGCTGGACATGGTCTCTTGACGCAGTTGAGACTGTGGTAAAGAGAATGGTTGTGTCCACTACCATCCGGTATTGCCTTAGAGTAAACCTTTTTATAAATAGGAATACGCTCTAACAAAACAAACAATAAAAATAACAGTATAAATTCACGAGTCAGTGACTTAGTTATTTATCACCGCGGTTGTTTACCTAACCGCGCGTCTCTGCTTTTGTGATTGGCTGCACAGTAGCCTTTTTAGCACCAACACCACCACAAACAAATGAGTAGTAAAGCAGCTGCTCTGTGACATTGCTACGTCCCCAGGCAAAACGGCTTTCAGCTTCACTGCTGTGTCACGGGAAGACTATCACTGACTGAAGCATTGCGTGGTAGCACATGGCTGTGCCTTTAGCTATGCGAAGCACAAGACCAGTCCAGGAGCTCCATCCAGACTCCGCAGAATGGTGTAACGGGAAGATGCTCTGTATGCAGTTTTTCATACAACCACGGGAAAATGTCCAGGCAACCAGCTAGCTGCATCTTTCCCTTCACAGCCAATCTTCAGTGCCTTAGCACCATCTACCTTTAAGAAAATTGGAGAGTCTTTCTCTGATCCCATCTGACTGCTGGCCTCTCCTCCAAATGAGCTTAGCATATGAGTTTAGCTGCGTCCAATGAAAAGTCTGGTAGCTGATTTGAAGCTCTGACCTAAGAAAAAGATGACCTGGATTTCCTTGATTCCTAAGCTGCTAAATGTGATAGTATAGCAAGAATTGGAGAGCAATAAGGAATATCACATTGTAGTCTGCCAGGTAGCATGCACACACCATCTCGGGCTTCCATCTCTGCTCCAAAACATACAATTTTCACGACAGTAGTGGTACAGGTAGAAATATGGACACAGTATTAGAGTTCACCTTGAAGGGAGATTTTATCAAATCATAAGTCCTTGTAGACCTCACATGTGAGGTTAAACCAAGTGAAATTAGAAAGATCACTGGGTACTGGGCTAGAAAGATGGCTCACTGTTAAGAGCACTGATTGATTTTTACAAAGGACCCAGGTTCAATTCCCAGCACCCACATGGAGGCTTACAAACATTTGTAATTCCACCTCTCAGGGATCTATTACCCTCTTCTGGCCTCTCAGGGCATTCATGTGATTCACAGCTGTGTATGCAAAACACTCAAACACATAAGATAAAACAACAAAGGTTTTTAAAAAGAAAAAAATGCATGGTTAATGAATCAGAAAGCCCTTCTGTCTGCTTGTCCACTCTCATTACTTCCTGCTCTTTTGAAGGACAAAACCTTCCAAGCCTCTCTGTTTTCTACTTTGTAAGACAGAAACACAAGTATTTTCTTTCATAGAATGAGCAAGAAAGTAGGTAACACGTGTGGAGAGTACATTAGAATGTGTTCTTTCCCTTTCTCTTGTCGGTGTACCTGTGTGCATTTTAATGCTATATCACTAAGTTTGACTTCTTTTTCCATCACTGAAGCAGACTGAGCAAATATGTTGGCCTCATCTGGACAGAGACTTTATGTTCCTTTAACAACTGTTAAGTGTCCCTAATTTATGCTTAAAATAAAGAAGAGATCGAGTTTGAATGTGCTTTAATAATTTATAATCCCAGGTGTAGTAATTACTTTAGTCCTTGAATAATTTCTTACAGATCAAGGAGGAGGAAAACCTAGCAGGCATATACTGGATAGCAAATCACTTTTTTTTTTTTTACAAAAACAAATATTTAAAATTTTGAATAGTCCCATCAGCTTCCAAAAACACTGCAGAAAAGATTTGTCTTTTTCAAGTTGATAAGACCCTGAAGGTTACTTTTAGCTTTTCAGAAATAGTACTGCATGAATAAAAGATGTCAGTCTGAATCTTTTTCTGCATGGAGGGTGAGAACACGCTCTTTCCAGAACCACATGTCAACAGAGAGGTGGCCAGTAGAGGACAGTCAGCATACACTCCCCTGGTGTTTGCTTTTCTATTTCTCAATCCTATTCCCATTCCAAAACACCTTCCCCAATAAGTCCTTCCCAACTGCTAACTTCCTTGCTTTTACAGTGTGCAGCTCAGCCTCAGATGCTTAACCTTCCATAGTGGTTCTCCGCAGTGAGGCTCTTTCTCCCAGTTCTGGTTATTGTCCCCCTCCTCCCCGTTCTTAAAAATTACTCTGCTTTTACTTGGCAGCGGCAGATTGGAAAAGTTCCTGTAGCCTAATACACAGTCACACCTTCTGGTGCTTTCAGATCATCTGCTTTGTTGATGGACAGGCCTGAGCACAGAAACCAGATGTGCTTTCCAATGAAGTTTCTATTCTTATAGAGGACAGAATGCCTGACATATGACAAAAGGCAGGAGTCTGCTTGTTTATATTAGCTGTTCAGTGTGGAACAAATCAACAATATGTCTCTTCTTCAAAACACTTTGGGAGATGAAGCTTTCTCTCCTTACAATCCTTGGCTGCTTCCCTCAACTCTTCCTCCAGTGATAGAAAGCTTGCCACTTCCATAGCAAAGGCAGAATCTTATATTCTCTGGTGAAACTTCTCACAAACATGGACAGAAGAGCAAACAAGTTAAACTTCTCATCTTTGCTTTCAAATCACAGGACTTGAGGACAGAAAGACTGACCGAGGCCACAAGTGTCTGATAGTCACACTTTTCTCTTTTGTATTGGACTGAAGAGTGAACCCAGGCCCCTGCATAGGCTACACCAATACTCTACCATTGAGCTACACCCCCAGCTCTTTTAAATTTTTGTTATTATGAATCACGGTCTTGATAAATTATCAAGATGGCCTTGAACTCACTCTGTAGCCCAGGCAGGCATTCAACTTGCAATCCTCCTGCCTTAGCCTTCCAAATAGCTGGAATTATAGGTTTGAGATACCAGGCTTGGCTCACACGAACATTTTTAAGTGTCAAGTATTAAAGGAAAGATAAGCAGCTTCAGTTATTGCATACATTAATTCAGCGTTTATTTAATCTGTACCACATGTCAAGAATTATACCATACAACGAACCGCAGGTCAGAGGTGAGGGAAACAAACACAACTAAAATTTACACCAGTGGAGTTTTCTTATTTGAGAATTTTCAATAGCTTTGTTTGTATCTAGTTTAAAAAAAGTCTTATCAATTTAACTCTGGTTCCTTATAGTATCAAATACAATGTCCTGAAAGGTGAATGTCGCCGTTGAAGTCTGCAGTGTACTACAGCCTGAGGACTTGATGGTATTGTGCACATCCTACACTTTTAGGTAAGCAACACAGAGGGATTATTATGGGATAACACAGAATATACGCCTCATACGGGAAGGCCAAGTTTTCTATCCTTAGTACTGAAAACACTCTGGGGAACCCAGGATGTGTAAACATGAGTCCTATCTCCCCCAAATTTACTCCAATGAACATTCCAATGAGATCAGCAGGGTCTCACTCATTGATACTCGACTTCATTTGAATAAAAGCCATTGGGCTAAGGAGAAATCTTTAATGTATAAAAATCTGCCCTAAAAATTCTTTTAAGAATGCTCTCTACCTCTGCCTTTTATAAAATATATATATTTATATATCCTATATACATATATATTTTTATATTATATATCATATATGATATATACATATCTATATATCCAATATATAACATAACATGTAACATATAATATATAATGTAACATATAAGCATTATATAATATAATATATTATATCCTGAATATATATATAATAACATATTTATAATATATGGCTATATATTATAACATGCTATATTATATGTGTGTTATAATATATATCCAATATATAGGAGATAATATATATTACAATATATATAATATATATATCCTATATATAACTATATATTATTTAATATATAAATAAAAGTAACATGTAATACATAATTTAATTACATAAAATTGTAATGCATAATAATGTATTATTGCATATAATGTATAATAATATTGATTCTTTTTATCACTGCAATAACCTACTTGGTTCCATGAAATGTCTCCTTAAAATCAGTTGCTGTCAAGTTATTTTGTAAACATCCTGGTGTCTCAGGATTAAATAGAGTCACATGTTGGGTTACAAAGCTTGAACCAGTGACAGAATAAATTCAGGATCATGTTCCCATCCCATTACCATGGAACAAAAAAAGTCCAATGGTCATCTGTGTTACAGCTACAATAAGGCCTTGGTGCAGCATATTGCTCTTGTGTTGGTGATGGTGCTGGTGTGAAGAAATTTGCTGGATAGCCAGTCCGACAGATATCTGGCACAGGTGCAGTTACGTACAATATGTACTGCCATCACTGGTTCCTGTATTTACTGCACTAGTTTTATTTTTCCTGCAGCTTCCCTGTGCTTCTCTTACTTATGCAAAATGTGAATGTGAAACACCCCCAGGTAGGGCTTCAGGATGGATTACAGGGGGTATTCCTCTCAGAAGGGACACACAGCTTTCTCTATGTTGCTGTTCCCAAGACCTTCCAAAATGATTAGATGTGGTGGAGGATGGGAGGGCAGGTCGAGGAAGAATAACTAACGCTAAAGGACTGTTTTAGAAGCCATATGGAAGCATACTACTGAAGAAGCTTCCTAAAATACATACATAAAAAATATATGCACATACACATACACATACACATACACATACACATACACATACACATATACATATACATATAACATATACATCCACATGCATTTATAAAATGAGTGTAGGAGCAGCGGATGTTGCTCAGTGGTTAAGAGCACTGGCTATTCTTCCAGGAGTCCTGAGTTCAATTCCCAGCAACTACATGGAGGCTCACAGCCATCCGTAATGGGATCTGATACCCTCTTCTGGCAAGCAGACAAACATGCAGACTGAGCACTCATATAAATTAATTAATTAATTAATTAATTAAAAGAGCTTAAGTAGAGTTATCCTATAACTGGAGGGACAATACCCCCAGGCAGACACCATATGCCAACAAATGAAAAATCCTAGTGCAAGGAATGAGTTATCTCTTTTTGAGTTGTATCTGGGGGGAGGGGGGTCCAACAGTCCTCAAAATGTTACAGATAATTGCCATTGCTGTTTCTTATCTTCCAGAACTTGATGGTAAGACCCTGTTCCTGAAGGCATCACATACTTGAGTCATAGAATATGGAAAAATCAAGCTGGTACTGATCTAAAGGGTTCATTGTTACTGGCTAGGTTCATGGTGCAGGAAGGTGCATGAACACTGCCACATGATAAAAAATAAATAAATAAATGCTGGAGATTTACCCCATGGGCTAGTCAAACCTTTGAGCACTATTTTTACTACACAGATCTCTACAGTTGCCAAGACAGGAGAAGATGCCCAGGAGCAAGATACTGGGCCAATAGCCTTGACTCCAGCCTCTAATTTTGTGCAAGAATATTCTGATGGTTATTCAATTCAATAAAATCACCATGGACACGTTTCTCAAGATGTTCCCCAGAATTCTGTGATACACAATGCATAATTGGGCCAATTGTTCCTTGACTTACATTCAGATCAATCCTTTGGGGATATCCTTTTAAAAACACACTAAGATTCTCTCCTGGCTAAAACAACCCATGGAAAACCAACTCGCAGCAGGTAGGATTCTAGATCTACAGGTTTCCAGGAGCCAACTGATGGACCTTCTTTTCTCTCTTTCAGCCATTCTTGTCTGAAACTTCTGAAAATTGGGAGTTACTGTCTGGTGTTCTGTTTCTGTTAATATCTTCTGGAGAGTTGTAAAAGACAATATGTCCCATTCGCCCCTTGACTGTCCATTTATTCCCTTATTCTTTTTTCCACACATTCATCAAATATACAGAGAAAATACGGGTTTATATCCCAGCCACTCTACCTCCTTTGTGTCCATAGCCCTTGACCTTGCTACAGAACACGGCACACAGGTTCAGACTATTAAGAGACATCAGATTGAGCAGTCCTATGTAGCATCTAGTTCTAACTACTTCCGTCAAAAGCTGCTGTGAGTCTCCACAGCAGGACAGTTTCTGGAACCTCAGAGCAGATACTTGGAGTCTTTGCCTCCCTGGTTAATGCGGACATGATCTGGCCATATTATCATGTGCAATCTCTGATTCGTAGATGAGGTTTGCATGATTTCTGCAGAAGACACACTTTTTCATCCCATACGCAGAAGTCACCTGGTGTATGTGGCATGCTTCAAGAGGCCTAGCTTCTATATCTGGAAATTCTTGGTTTGTTTACTATAAAAAACCCTAAAAAAAGGTATAGCCTAAAAACACTTAGCACTTTGCAAGAGCTACCTTTGACATGTTCATAGAAAAAGTATAAGGCTCAGGGTGTAGGAAGAGAACGGACTGCAAACCACTGCCTTCTCCAGTAACTTCCCATCTCACAGTGTAAGACAGGCTATAGAAACAGGTACTAGGAGCCCACTAGAGAGTTTTAGGGAGGCCCTCGTGATTTATATCCTTCATTAGCCTTGGCAATCTAAATGGGATATGTGGTGTATTTGCATAGGTGTTAAGAGAGAAACAGTGTACTCTCGTTCTTCAGGACTCTTTTACTACGCATTTTCCAAAGTCAAACAGTCTGGGTGCCAGGTTTCCCTCCATAAACTAAGAATTGACTTTGATGCCACTGATCTTGATGCTGTTACCACTTGGCATTTTTCACTGAGCATTTCCTCTGTGCCAGATGCTGTGCTGAACATCTCCATGTAAAATCTCATGAATTCATGTGAGTTGTCTCCAAATTTATGAGAGTCAGAGAAGTTACACATGCGGGTTAAATTACCCAGCCAATCAAAGACTGGAAACACCAACAACACCCTCTTTGCCCTGGAGTGCAAGACTACATAATAGCATGGTTCAGAAGCTCAGGAGTTCTCTCTGTAGAACCCAGAAGCTGCCAGAAAGAAAAATCCCCCATTGAGCTTCCTTTCTAGACTTTTCTCTCAGGGGAGTTTTAACACACATGATTTCTACGTAGACCTAGAACACAGCTGCTTAGAGGAGGTCTCAGAATATCCATGATAACAGAAACTTTTTATTAAGATCCAAAAACTTCCCAAGAACCCTCCATGACTTCCCTTATTTGTGTGTCTCCCACATCAGAAATTCTCAAGGTCATTTCAGTTCCTACAAAGTTTGAGGGAGCACACTGCAGGGGGCAGGGCATCATCTGTCCACGGTAAGCATCCTTTGATAAATATTCAGTGTCCAGTTATGTTCCCTAGTGGGCACGGATGTTGTGGGAGCCTCACAGTGCAATGAGCAAACAGCTCTTCTGCATGTTCTCCTAAGCAAGGGATATTTCTTGTTACTTCTTGAATTCAGACCCCCAGATATTGAATAAACTCATCTAACATTCCAAAATACCTCTCTAGAACTGTTTTTAAGTTTGAAAGACCCATATAACTTTGTTGTTAAATGAGTGAAAATACTTTTCCAGGGTTAATAAGAAAAAAACTTAATTGTATAAATTTTATAATTGAATTTGTGCATACTTTCTTCTTTGGTAATAGAGGTAATTTTTACAATTATCTTCAGAAAGAAATTGGATGTATGCAACCAAGACAAAGATCATTTTGATACAACACACATCTGTGGCTACTGAATGCCTGTTTTGAATTACATTTAAATTGCCTGGAGAACATTTGGCAAATGGAAAATTTTAACTTGGTTTAAGCTTTTCCATGGACAATTTAGGTTTTGTATTGTTATTGTTATATCTGTGCTTCTGCATTCAAATCTTTTCAACCAGCATGGAAAGAGAAAAACATTGTGCTAAAGGCTTTTTAATGACATAGTAACTCCTCTTGACAAGCAGTGGATCTGTTCCATTATCTCATCTGCCAAAAAAGAAATATCTTCCAGGAGGATAATATGTGCTTAATCATGAAAGCCTTCAGCTTTGAAAGCTTCAAATGATAGAATCAGCAAGAGAAACAAGTAGTCTCTATCCCGAGTCAGATGTGTTCTTTTGATTATCTTGCAGTAACATCTGTGGTAATAATACTTTCTGGAAACCACTGTTGGTGTTCTCAAAGAGCTTTACCAAGTTTGCCTGGTTTATCACATAAAAAAAGAAGAATGTGATTTAACTAAGCGTGGATGATATTTTCACTCTGCAAGCTATTTGCCCTTTATCTGTACTGCCTGCTGGAAGCTTGGGGTCACTTCTCTTAGCTATGTTATTAGAATACAGTGGTTCTCTAATTACTGTACAGTCAGTCCTCCACATCTTTGGGTTATGTACATGTCTTTTTGGGGCAATTGTTGATTGAAAGTATTCATTAAAAACACATTTGTAGTGAAAAATCATTAATTGTCTCTTGTCATTGTGTCCTAAGCAATTTAGTACAGGTATTGTGTGATATTTGTATATTTTGTATATTTGTATATTTGATATTTGTAGGTATTATAACTCATGGAGATAGTTTAAAGTATATAGGAGGATGTGCATGTGTTATATACACCTGCTGTACCATTTTATACTGGGGACTTGAGCACTTGCATGTTCTGGTATCCTTCGAACACAGCCCCTACAGACACCAAGGAGCAGCACATTCTCCTTGTAAGTGTCTTTCCTTCCCACTTCAGAGAGCAGTTAGCCAGTAATGCCATCATTGTATAATTACAATCAATAGACAATTGAAGCATTTAGAAAAGGCATCCATGTAGAATTATCCTGTCTTGAGAGAAGGCTTTGCAACAGCTTTTCTATTCCCAGCATGAGGATACTGAGTGAGAACTCAGTTTACAGAGTTCTAATGTTCTTCTTGTAGGTCCAGATCAGACGTTGTACAAGTAGTTGTTGCTCCTGTACCACTCACAGGAGGAAATGCTCTGTCTTGAGCTTGCTGTGAAGTAGCTCCTTGCTCCTCCACAGGTCCGAGTTTTGTGCTCTGCAGTTGGTATTTGTTAAAGCATTGTCAGTGACATCATGGCAGAAGATACAGGACTCACGTAGACAGGCATCCCAGCCATCATGCTTGCAGAGGTAGCTGCTCATTGGCTGTTTATTGAAGAGGTGAGCTGAGAATCTGATGCAGATGTTACAACATCACAGGTTTGGGATTTGATTGCACTCCTGGTTGTCAAAACGATGGCAGGTCTACATTTTCTGACACAGTGAGTCAGAGTGACACGAAAGGAGAGGATGCTGGGCACTTTCCATGCCCCAGCTCTAACATTTTTCATTCCTGCCCCATTCCACCCTCCATGAGAGAAAGCAAGATCCCGGACTCCATAGCAGAATGGGAAACAAGCATTTATCTCTGCAGAGCCACTAAGGAGTTTGTTATTCATGATCTTCAATGTAGATTCTACATTGTCCCAAAGAGACAGAAAAAGCTATCTGATATCTTAAATGAAACATTAATACTAGAATAGAACCAGGGTATTTGGTTTTCACGGGAGTAAGCTTCATATGAAGAGTGCAGAAATAGAAATAGAAACCTCTCAGATAGACCCTGAAGAATAATGTGCTGGACACACACACTCCGTACCTTCCCTTCTGTGAAGAATGCACAGAAGGCTGCAAGTGTGAATTCCTTTGATATGCTAATGTCATTTCCTTTGGCTATACACCTAGTCGTGTAGTACTTGGAAATCTTGGAAGCTCAGGTTCTAAAATGAACACCGTATCAAGTATCACACGTGAGAAAACTGCAGCGTTCCCGTGCCTGCTCAATGGTAAAATTAGCTGTGGCTTTGACAGGGTCACACCCTGGCAGCACACCAGAGGTTTTAAGTGAAATCCAAAATTTAATTTTAGAATACTCACACGACTCACACATCTCAAAACCCCATTCCCTTTCCTGGGCAGTAGCCACTTGGGCACACATGGTAAACAGTGTGGGAAAGGGGCGTGGCAGGGTGGTCTGAACAGCTTTCGTAGTGCATTTATTGGTTCTGCGTGACAATCCATAAGCAGGAAGTTCCCCCTCAGATTTTCCGTAGGGTAGATGTATGGTCATTTGAAATAAATCGGAGGCAGGTGATACAGATTAGTGATACAAATACCTCTTGTATGCGAATTTCAAAAGCAGAATAAAATGAAATTCACTAGATAATATTTTGGAGGAATTGTATATTTTGAAAAACCACTGACTTTATTAAAAGACAAAGAAAGACAGATGACTTGAGCCATGGCTTACTTTATAAGAAAGGAAATAGCGGTCCTGGGGGTTTTGAATGTATCTATCCAGTTCCCAGCACTCCAGCATGTGATGGTGAACAGCTACCAACATTAGCCTCTTTCTACAAACAGGCATTTTAGCTGCATGTCTGTGTTAGCTTTCTGTGACTGTGACGTAATCCCTGAGGTAACTGGCATATCAGAAGGAAGTCCCTCCCCCCAGCCCCCACCTTGTGTTTTCAAAAGTGAATAACTGCTAATTTGATGTAAAGGCTGATATTATCTAGGTGAGCCATATTCCTATCTGATTAGTGTTAGTCCTAACTGGCTGACCTCAGAAGCAGTATGGACATGGATATTCTCATCTGAAAAATATACCGAGGAACCAGGAGCATAGATGCGCCCAAGCTTGTCAGTGTCAGGCTGGGACCAATGCCACTAATCTACAGCACTGGATTTTCAACTGTCAAGAGTAAAATCAATGAGACACATTTTCCGGATGATCCTTTTGATTAAAGACGGCTCTCCTCAGTGAACATTATGCTGGTAATGTACTAACATCGAATACTCGCTAAGGATTTTAACACTGTTCCACGTTTATAGCCCGTCCCTCCGACCCCTGAACAGAGGGATTGGATTTCTTTGAGATTGTATCACACCCACACGTATTTCCGCCATCACTGGACATGTGGCAGTGACTTTGAGAAATAACTGAGTATGGCAGCTCACCATGTTTAGAGGCAAAGTCAGAGTCATCTAGAGAAGACCATACAGAACCATGAAAGGACAGGGAAACACCAGAACTTCCTTTTTTTTTGCCTAAAAGGATTTTAAATAAGAACTCAGTGGATACTCAGTGGATCCAGCAATCACTGTGTTACCTGTCATCAACCCAGCGGCCAATGGTGGACCTGGGGTGAGACTGAGGTGTAGCATATCACTCACTCAGAGACATCATCAAAGTTAAAAATGACATTCTGCAGTGGCCCTAGGAGTCAGGTGAAAAGTGACCTGTGAAGTCCGAAGTACAGAAGCGGTATCTTTTTAGAGAAGCAAAACCAAATGGATCTCCCTCCACAGGACAGGGAGTCAGTCAAGCAATAGCTAAACCAATACAGAGAAACCAAAGGAGGCGTCCTCTAATCATACCCAGTTCAACCCCAGGCCCATCTTGTTTCATGAGCTAGGCTCTCTTATTTTTTTTTAAGTTTTTTTTGAGAATTATGCAGAATATGTTTTGATCATATTCATTTCCCTCACCTATAAAGGAAAGTCGACTAGAATAATATAAGACATCTCATCAGAAACTTAAGAGTCAGGATATCATAGAATGATATCATTTTGAAAGTAAATAACTGCCAAATGTGATTATTATATCCAGTAAGGTTGCTGTGCTGGTTAGTTTTTGTCAATTTGACCCAAACTAAAGACACTTGAGAAGAGGGAGCCCCAGCTGAGGAACTGCCAAAATCAGATCAGTCTGTGAGCATTTTCTTAACTAATGATCAGCATGGAGGGCCAGGCTCACTCGGAGCATTGCCATCCCTGGGCAGGTGGCCCTGTTTTGTGTATAAGAAAGCAAGCTGAGCAAGTTATGGGAGCAAACCAGTAGGCAGCGCTGCTCCGTGGTCCACGCTTGAGTTCGTGCCTCCACGTTCCTGCCCTAACTTCTCTGGGTGATAGGCTATTCCACAGAAGTGTCAGGTGAAGTAAATCCTTTCCTCTCCAAACTGCTGTTGATCGTTGTTTTACCAAAGCAACTGACGGATGATCTAGAACAGTTAACTGTTAAAGTGGACAGAGAAATAGGGGTGTTTCGAAATGAGCACAAACAATAGCAATCCATGACCCCCAAGCTATAATTGTAGGAGATAATTGAAGGAATTCTATGCTTAAAGGAGGAATAAAGACAGTATCTCTCACAAGGGCAAGGAAAGGATGAATTTCCATGAGCAGAATAGAGAAAGGATAATGAGAACAGAATCACCCACGTCTTGCTCGGCAAGCCAGTAAACTTCTTCCATAAATAGGAAGAGTAAACTATAATTGAACCAAACAGGAAGCAATCACCAAACTTATGGGAATCAACAAATACTTCTCCATAATAACCCTAAATATAAAGATATCAATAATCTAATTAAAAATCAGGCTAGCTAATTAGATTTAAAAAACATGATCCAACTATTTGTTTCTACAAAAATCACATCTCACCAGCAAACACACACACACAAAAAAAAACCCACAAAAAAAAACACAGGATGATAATGAGGGCAAAGAAGTTGAGGCAATAAGCAAGTAGGAGCCAAAACCAAGCAAAAGCAACTACCTTAGATCTGATAGGGCAGACTTCAAACCAAAATTAGTCAGAAGAGATAAAGAGGGTGAGTCTACACTACAGAAAGGAACAAGTCATCATGCAAACATTATTGTAAATATATATACACTGAAAATTGGTCCACCTAATTTCTTAAAACAAGCATTACTTGGCATAGTGACAAATATGTCCAGGCACAGGGATAGTGGGTGACTTCACTACCCAACTCTCATCATTGGACACAACATCCAAACAAGAGAAGTCAATGAAGAGATGAGATTTAAAATGCTCCGTGGTTCAAATAGACTCAGCAGACATCTGTAGAATGCTGCACTGGAAAGCTACATGACACAGATTCTTCTCCACAGCATATGGAGCTTGCTCTAAATGGATCACATTTTAGGAAATAAAGTCTTAACAAAATAATCAAAATAATTCCTCTACTTTATCATACCTTAGTAGAATAAACCTAGAAATAAGAATATCCATGAGTTTGAAAGAGACAACCTTGAATGATCAGTGGGCCCCTGAAGATATTAGAACAAATTATTTCAATCTCTGGAATGAAGTGTAAATGAAGGCACAAACTACCAGGATCTCAGAGATCCAGATAAAGCAGTTCTACAAGAAAGGTTTTTAGCTATCTGTAGCTGCTTCAGAGCAAATCTCAAATAAATAATTTAATGGCATACCTCAAGATCGTAAAAAAATAAGACAAAACTAAGCCCAAAATGAAGATATGTAAATATACAATAATAATCAGGGAGGAAATTAATGAAATAGAAACTAAAGCAACTGTACAAAGAAACAATGAAACTTACACTTGCTTCTTCAATAAATAAATAAATAAACAAGATGGACAAACTGTTACCCAAATTAACTAAGAGAAAGAGAAAAGGTACCAAGTTAAGTTCAAAGTTGAAAGGGACTTTACAACAGATTCCAATTAAATCCAGAGGATCATTGGAGAATCTTTGAAAACCTATATTATAAAAAGGAAAGCCTAGAGAAATGGATAACTTCCTATATACATGTGACTTACCAAAATTAAACCAACAAGATGTAGGCAACAATATTGAAACAGCAAGAAAGAGTTTCCCATCAAAGAAATGTATAAGACCTGATGGATTCATTCCAAAGTTATAGAAGATTTTAAAGAACTAACACCAGGGCTCCTTAAATTATTCCATAACAAAGGAAGAAACACCACTAAACTTGTTCTATGAAGTCAGCATTACCAACATGAGGATATGCTAAAAAAAGAAAACTATCAGTCACTTTCCCTGACAAATATAGATGCAAATGTTCACACACAGTGCTAGCTAGTTTTTTGTCAATGTGACACAAGCTACAATCATCTAGGAATAGGGAGTTCCAGTTGAGAAACTGAACCCATCAAATTGGACTTTGAGAAAGTCTGTGGGGCAGTTTATTGGTTGCTGATTGATGTGGGAGGGGCCATCCATAGGCACGACCATCCATGATCATGACATGTATAAGAAAGCAAACTAAGCACTCTGGGAGAAGCAAACCTGCAGGCAGCATTCCTCTGTGGCTTCTGTTTCAGTGTCTGCCTCCAGGCGCCTGACATGAGTTCCTGCCTTGGCTTCTTTGACTGTGAGTCAGAGTATGTAAACCAAATAAACACTTTCTTCCACAAGTAGCTTTTGATCATGGCAATAGGAACCTAACTATAACATACATCATGATCAAACTGTTTTTGTTCTAAGCTCACAGGGGTTGTTCAACATCTGTAAACAACAACAAAACAAAATGTGATTCAGCATATAAGTAAACTGAAGGTAGGAATCACATGATCATCTAAACTGATACAGAAAATTGATGAGAGAGTTTAACATCCTTGAATTTTGAAGAATGAGTAGGAATTTACCGGCACATAGCATTCTATCTGAACGATAATAGAGCAGATGTTCAATAAATGATTTTTCTATGTTTTCTTTTGTATTTTACTAAAATATTTTTTAAAGTCCCCAAAGAAACTAGAAATAGAAAAAAGATATAATAAACAAAACAATTAAGTTTATATGTAAAAGACTAAAGTCAATATTATAGTAAATTTGGAAAACCTGAAAACACTTCAGATCAGGGATGAGGTTAGTGTGTCCATTTTTTTCCAAGCTTATTTAACATGGTGCTTAAAGCCTTTACAAAGGCAGGAAAGCAAGAAGAAGAAATTCAAAGAATACAAATAACAATTGAAAAAATAAAATAAACCCTATTTACAGATGAGATAAGCTTACATTTAAAATACTCTAAAGACTCCATCCAGAATGCTCATAGACCTTATAAACACTTTCAATAAAGTAGCAGGATGCAAAATCAACATACAAAAATCAATGGTTTTTATACAATAATAATGAACTTACTGAGAGGGGTAAAATATCTCCCATTCACTAAAGCACCAAAAATAAAATACTTAGAAATAGCCTTTAAAGGGAGATGAAAGATCACTACTATGAAAACTTTAAAACATTGGAGAAAGAAATTTTTAAAAAATTAAAGATGAAAAAATTCCCTGTGCTCTTGGATCAACATAATTAATATTGTGAAAGTGGGTTTTATTATTATGCAATGTAAAGTTTCAATGACCCCACTGAATTCCCATGACAGCCTTCGCAGACATGTAAAGTATTTTCTAAAATTCATATGGACGCACAAAATATTCTGAAGAGACAACGCATTTTTAAACAGAAAGAGCAATATTGAACACCACAATATCTTGTTTCAATTATATGGCAGAGCTATGGTAACAAAAAGACTATGTGCTAGCACAAAGACAGTGACGCAGAGGAAAAGACAGCTTCTTTAGCAAATGTTGCCTAGAAAACTAAATACCCACGTGTAGAAGAATGGAAACAGATCCACTTCTCGCCCTGTGCAGAAATCAAGTCAAAGTAGATAAATAATCTTAGTGGAAGACCCAAAACATTGAAACTTCTAGAAGAAAACAGAAACACTTCATAGGATAGGCGCAGGCAAGGGTTTTCTAAAATTTATTCAAATACCTGAAGAAACAATAGCAAAATTGACAAATGAGATGGCATGAAATTTTTAAAAAAAATAGCAAAGGAACAAATCAGAAGATGCAGCATACAGAACGGGAGATTCTTCTCAACTGTACATCTGGAAGGGAATTAATATGTTGGAAACGTAAGTAACTCAAAAATTAAATGTCATAAAAATCATTCAACCCATTAATAAGCAAATTAATTGAATGGACATTTCTCAAAAGAAGAAATAGAATCATCTAATAACTATGTAGAAATATCCTTAACTACCAAAGGAAAGTCAAACTAAAAGTACACTAAAATTCTACTTCATTCCGTCAAAATGACTATCATTAAAAAAAGAAACAAATCAAAGAAAAGACACAGAGGTGCGCATGTCGGAAGGGGCTGTGGATCTTAGAGGGACTGGGGGAAGTAAATAAAATATATATATATATTGTATGAAATCCTCAAAGAACTAACAACAATAATTTAAAAAAAAAAAACCAGCAACAAGTGCTGATGAAGACGTGGTGGGAAAGGCGACTTTCCCCTTTTCTTGTCAATGTGCTTCTGTTCCACTGGAGGAGCCAAACAACAGCGTTTGCCGTAGGAGAGGGAGGGGCATTGAGAGAGTTCCAGTAATGGCTGAAGTGCATCTCATTGGCTTCTGAGTTTCCATGACGTGGTTACAATGAGAGCAGATGGTTCCTGCTTCCAGCGGACTGATGGGCTTCATGCCTGGCACCTGGATGCCCTTGCCCCATTCTCACTGAGGAAGGCATGCCATCCCGGGAAGACTGCTTCTTAGAAATGCAAAGGCCAAAAATACCAGAAAGCTCCCACCAAGGAACAAACAGTCCACCTTCCAAATGACAACTTAGCAAAAAGAATATTGGTTCAGAATAAAATAAAATTAAAAAACTAAACCAAATTCTAGTTTCAATTAGCATCAATTTTTTTTGTTTTGTTTTGTTGTTTTGTTTGTTTGTTTTCTGATACAGGGTTTTCTTAGGGTTTTCCTGGCTATCCGAGAACTCATTCTGTAAACCAGGCTGGCCTCGAACTCAGAGACATGTCTGCCTCTGCCTCTGAAGAACTGTGATTAAAGGATGTCTACCACACACCACCACCAGGTTTAATGATAACGAACTTTATATCTTCTCTATTTAATCTCTTGGAGGTCTCAATTTCCTTATCTGTCAAAACAAAACGCAATAAAAAGAGAAAAAAAAACATTTGCATACTTCACTAGATTTTTGTGTACCTGTAGACTTCTAGCTGGCACTCTCATTTTGAAATGCCAAAGGATTTTATCAAAACAACTATGCTGTTCTATTCTGCCACTCCTTAAAGTCTTTGAGTGCCTGAGCCAGGTCTCCCAGGTTAGGTTAACAGGGTTCTCACTACACACATTTTTTTCTAGTTTATGGAAAGAGGATTGATAAGACATCTGTGGCTCAAAAATTATCAGAACGCATGAAAGAAAAGTAGAGCTGAGGCTGAGCCTGCAGGGAAAGCCTCAGCACAGCTGCTGCCTGCCTGGGCCACGAGGATGACGACTGCTGCCTCTCTCCAGCAGGGAGCAGAACATCACCTCTGAAACATTCACACTGCAAAGATACTATGCATTCTGTTTCTCAATGGGACTTCTGTTTCTTTCTTTCCTTTTGCTCTTACACTGACATGACAAGTATTTGTTGCATCTACTTACGGATGCAATGTTTTAATTTATATTTGTGTATGAATGATTAAATCTGTTTAATTGACATGTGTGTCATCTCATACCTGCACTTTTTAATGAGAACATTTGAACTCTTAGCAATTTGGTTACGTGCAATGCTTTATTAGCAACTGCGATTGTTTCGAAGTATTATAAATCTTATATCAATCCCTATGTAACTGAAACTTTGTATCCTGTGACAAAAAGTCTTCCTTACCCCTACCCTAAAGCTCCTGTTACCTGGTGGCTACCATTCTACTTCTCTCTGTAATAGTCTGTAATAGACTCCACATATCTAGTGATGTCACGTGGTATTATTTTTCTGTGCCTAGATTATTTACTTTGCATAAAGTTCTCCATGTTTCTTTATGTTTTTCAAAGCCAAATAGCATTCTGTTGTTTACAAATATCTTATTTTCTTGATCCATTCATCTGTTGCTTGTATATCTTCCTCTTGTGACTAACCCTGCAATGAATATGAAAAAGCAGGTATGATTTCACTTTTTGGAAATATAACCAGGAATAAAATTATTACATCATAGTCTGTTTTGGGGTTTTGAGGGACTTTTATTATGCTGCAAGTGGATCTACTAATTTATATCCCACCAATAGTATACACAAATTCCACTTCCTCCACATCTCACCAATGCTTGCTGTCATTCATCATTTTAATACTAGGCATCCTAAGAATTATTAGATGATGCCTCATGATGGCCTTAATTTGCATTTCCTTGATTAGAGATGTTGTGTGTCTTTTCCTGTGCTTCTTAGCAATTTGTGTGTCTTCTTTTGAGAAATGTCTATTTAGGATGCATAGTTCATCTATGCAATATGTCTCCCTATGAATATTTCAATGCCCTTGTCACATAACTGGAAAGTAATCCAAAGATTTCTATGGAACTTGAAGAAACTCAAAAAGTAAGCACTAAGAGTAACCTAGGATCACAGTGCTCTGACTTCAAAACACACTGCGAAGTTTACCCTGTGATTTTTTTTTCTTACTGTTGAGTGTGTTCTTCACCTATTTAAAAATTACCCTTTTATCAGTTTATGAATATTTTCTCCCCACCTACTTGTTGTCTCTTCACTTTGCTGTTTCCTTTTTATATAGGAATTTTTACATTGTGCAGAGCAACGGACTGAAATTTTTCTCTGTTTTTTTCAGTTGTTTTTATAATTCAGGTTCTTGCAGATATAAATAAATGGGATTCACCACACTAAGGGCAAAAAAAGAAAGGGAATTTTATTAAATTCAACACTCATTATTCAGTGAGTTATTCAATAACTAGGTATAAATAAAATGTCTCTATAAACCATAAAGCCCATGTGACAAGTCCATACCCAAATCAAAGTTAACAGTGAGAAGATGGATGTCTTTCCTCCTAAACCAGGAGCAAGACAAGAAAACTCACTTTCATTCCTATTCAAACAAGTGATGGAAAGCCTTGCCAGAACAATAAGGCAAGAAGAAGAAATAAATGGTGACCAAACTAGACACCTGAAAGTGGTGCTGTCTCTGCTAGTTAATGCTAAAACGTTATCTATAGAAAATCTTTAAAATTTCACCCCTAAATTGTCATAAATTTAGTAAATTTGATTTATAGACAAAAAAAATCAGTAGAACTTCTATATATAACAACAAAGTATCAAAATAGATTAAGAAAACAATCTTATAATAGTATCAGGAATTAAGTACTTAGGAGTAACTTTAAAGAAGTAAAAGTCATGATACTGAGAATTAGAAAACATTGGTGACAGAAATAGAAGCAATACAAATAAACGCAGAAGTATCTTGGTTCATTAACTGGAAAACATAATACTGAACCCAAAGCAATGTGTAGATTCTGTGTTGCCCTTACTGGTGTCCCAATGTTATCTTTTACTGAAGCAAAATAACATGCTCTTGTCTTCATATAAGAACACTGATTTTCTCATAAGGACATCCTCAGTGTGACCTCACTAACTTATAAAGGCCTCATTTTCAGATCCCCCCCACATTTGAAATTGGGGTTTCAATATATACATTTTGAGAGGGCATAAACAATCAGACTATGGCAATTCTTCAGACAATCTGCAAAGCATTTGTAGCTTTTTGCACTTTAGAAAGGAACAGGCTGTCCTGAGCATCGCAGAGACTTACCATATATGCCTATGAAGTTTATGGCATATGCATGTCATAGACATTCAGTATTTCATTCTTGTGTTGAATGTAATATAATTAAAGAAAGCCTAAAAGCAATCAGGCAACACATCGTAATTGATACTAATAATTCTCAATACTACGTACCACTGTGTTTCAAAGTTGTTGCATATGCTCTTCCCTTTGCTTGAGGTAGACTTCTCCCACTCTTCTCCATCCATTCATCACTCCAAAATGAATATGCTATGAGCATCCTCAGCTTTTAAGGCATGAAACTAATTTCACTGCTTTGGGAAACTTTCCATATCAGTTAGGAACTTCTGACCACATAGAAAAGAATAAGTGGCTTAAACAATAAAGGCTTACTATCTAACACAGCCCCAGTAACAACAGAGATGAAGATAGAGGATTCTAGACTTGTAATTCATCAGCATTATAGTGGTGGTAGGACTAGCAGCTTCTCTTCCCTGCCCTTCCATCCTTGAAATGTTAGGAATTATCCTTAAGCCTTACCTTTGAGGATCTCAAGGAGGACAACATAGCCATTCGGGTGTGATCAACACCATTACAGGAACCATCTCCTTCTAGCGGTTCAAAGCTTGTCCCAAGACCATCTCAGAGTACTTTAACATCTCCTTTCTCAGTATTACACCCTGGACTCACATCTAAACTAATCATTGACCACAATGATGGAAGTGCAGTAATTGATCAGAGCCCTAAGCATTCATAAGGGAGAAAGTGACTCTCATCACTAAGTCCCGTCATCTGAACAAAAAGAAGACGGCGGTGGGAACTAGTTCCACACTCTTAGCCAGAGCTTCTCATCCCCTGGGATGTGGGGAGTGCCACACCTCAGTGACCATAGCAACTCCTAATTGGGTTAGGTGTTTTTATCACACTGACAACTTACCTGAGTTCCTGACTTTTTCTGAGGCCTCTCAAGCCTTTGCTTCAAGTTCTTTGTTACTTGTTTTACTAGGCAAGGCTCAGTGCTTGCCAAATTGAATATAGCCAGCAAATGTCTTCATGTCTTCATAAATATGAACATAAGTGTGGTAACACGACTAAATGGGGGAAAATTAAATTAAGTTCAGAAACATGTAAACAGTCACACTAAATTTGAATGCTAATATGAGATGGGACAGAAAGATGTACAATGTTTCATTATCATTTAGTTAGCGTATTTTGGACTTGGTACCAAAAGACATCAGGAATAGAATTTGCCCTTCACCATAAATAGCAAAGAATGAACAAGAAAATGAAATGCACATTAGTAAGACAGCAAAGAACAGGTCTCTATGAGAAACAAAAAACAAATGACATCAGCCACAGTTGTTCTGTTTAGGAGACTTGATAGAGTGACAGATAGTAGGAAAGATGAGAGGGAAACCAAGGGACCCAGGATTTGCTGGTCATGAGATGAGGTTGAAAGTCCAGAAGGACAAAGATGACTGGTGTTCACAAAGTACTGGAGAAGAGACATCTGAGGGAGAACTCTCAAGCATTCACCAGACCTCAGATCCAGATGTACAAATAAAGGGGATGTTTCACAAAGCATCAGACATAATTGTGTCCAGAGCTTTCACAGAGACCAGGAATGGCACTCATTTCTACCAGTCCAATTGGAAAACCATGGCCATGAGACACTGAGTACCCAAAGCGTCTTCCATTGACATCCTGGAAATTATCCCTGACTGAGCAGAGAACTAGCTTCCCAGATAAATGTTAAAATCAAGACCTCAGAGCATCTGTGTCTCTAATTAACTTCACCATGAGGAAAACATCAAGAATATTTATAGAAGTAGGAAAAAACAGTCTCCAACAGTACAGAACTTGCAGTGTCATAGATCAAATGAAAAACTACCAGAGGCCTGCTCAAGCGCAGACCACATCAGCCAGAAAAACAGGTAGGCTGCCTGCCTATGGCACTATCACACTTGATTTCACCAGAGACACAATCCTCTGCTACCCCTCCATCTCCCCCTCCCACTGCAGTGTCCCATGCCCCCGCCCTGGCAGAGGATGGACAGAGACCACACAAGCCAGAAGAGAGGAAATGAAAACCAAGGAACAAAACACTCATCCAACATAGACAAACTTAGGAATTTGGCACCTAGACCTAAAATCACTCCAAATCCAGATGCCTACATAACAGTATAAGAACACAGTCAACAACAGCCAGGACAATTTATCACTACCTGATGCCAGCTATCCTAGTCCAACAAGCCCTGAATATTACAACACATCTGAAGCACAAGGAAAAGATAGTAAAAGCAACTTTATGAAGATGATGGAGGCCTTTAACAAGGAAGTAAATAAATCCCTTAAAGAAATAAAAAAAAAATGGGAGAACACCAATAAATCCATTAAACAAAGCCAAGAAAAAAAAGTAACAATTGAAGGAAATGAATAAGAATTTTCAAGACCTAAAAATGGAAATAGAAGCAGAAAAGAAAACACAAACTGAGGAAATTCTGGAAATGAAAAATCTAGGTAAGCAAGCAGGAACTACAGAAGCATGATTCACTGACAGAATATGAGAGATGAAAGAGAAAATCTCAGGCCATGAAGATATGATAGAAGAAATAGATATATCAGTCAAAGAAAATGTTAAGTATAAAAAATTCCTGACATCAGGAAATCTGGGACACTATGAAAGAGGAACCTAAAAATAATAGGAATAGAAGAAGGAGAAGAATCCCAGCTCAGAAGCCGAGAATATGTTCAACAAAACCATTAGAAGAAAAATTTCCAAACCTGAAGAAGGAGATGCCTACAAGGGTACCAGAAACCCACAGAACACCGAATAGATTAGGTCAGAAAAGTAAGTCCCCTTGCCACTTAGTAACCAAAACACTAAACATACAGAACAAAGAAAGGATATTAAAAGCTGCAAGGGGAAAAGAGACAGTCACAGATAAAGGCAGACCTAATAGAATTACACACTTCTCATTGGAGACCCTCAAAGCCAGAAGGGCCTGGACAGATGTCCTGCAGATTCTAAGAGATTACAATACCCAGAAAAGCTTTTAATAACTGTAGATAGAGAAAACATGATATTCCATGATAAATTCAAATTTAAACAATATTTATCTACAAATTCATCCCTACAGAAGGTACTAGAAGGAAAACTGAAACCCAAGAAGGTTAACTACACCCATGAAAACACAGGAAACAAATAATCTCATATCAGCAAACCCAATAGAAAGGAAACACATACAACAACAACAAAAAAATAATAGAAATTAAGAATCATTGATCTTTGATGTCTCTCAATAAAATGGACTAAATTCCCCAATAAAAAGATACAGACTAGCAGAATGGATTTGAAAACAAGATCTCTCATTCTGTTCTGCATACAAGAAACACACCTTGACATCAAAGATAAAAAATAAACATCACCTCAGAGTAATGGGCTGGGAAAAGGTTTTCCAAGCAAATGGACCCAAGAACCAAGCTGGTGTAGCCATTCTAATATCCAACAAAAGAGACTTCAAACCAAAATTAATCAAAGGAGATGGGGAAATCCGTCAAGATGACATTGCAATTCTTAACATCAATGCCCCCAACACTTGGGCTCCCACATTTGTAAAGACATTGCTGACGCTTAAAACACACATTGGCCCACACACACTGATAGTGGGAGACTTCAGTACCCACTCTCACTGATAGACAGGCCATCGAGACAAAAACTAAACAGAGAAATACTGGAACTAACAGATGTTATAAACCAAATGGACCTAACAAATATCTCCAGAACGTTTCACCCAAACACAAAAGAATATACCTTCTTCTTAGCACCTCATGGAACTCACAAAGCAAGTCTCAACAGATACAAGAAAACTGAAATAACTCCCTGTATCCTATCAGGCCACCACAGATTAAAGCTGGACTTCAACAACAACAGAAACAACAGAAAGCTTACAAACTCATGGAAACTTAACAACTCTCTACTTACCGATAACTAGGTCAAAACAAAAGTAAAGACAGAAATTAAAATAGTCCTGGAGTTCAATGGAAATGAATACAATGTACCCAAATGTAAGGGACACAATGAAAGTGCGGCTAAGAGGAAAGATCAAAGTACGAAGTGTCTACATAAAAAAAATTGGAGAGGTATCTATCATAACAGAAACTTGACAGCACTCCTGAAATCTCTAGAACAAAAAAAAAGTACACTTAAGAGAAGCAGATGGCAGGAAATAAACCAAGGGCTGATATCAATAGAATAGAGACAGAGAGAACAATACAAAGAACCAATAAAATGAAGAGTTGCTCCTTTGAGAAAATCAACAAGATAGAAAAACACTTATCCAAACTAACTAAAGAAGAGAAGAGAATATCCAAATTAACAAAATCAGAAACAAAAGGGGGGGAAACAGCCACAGACACCGATGAAACCCAAAGAATCGTTAAGTCATATTTTAAAAACCTGTATTCCACAGAATTGTAAAATCTAAAAGAAATGGATAATTTTCTCAATACATGCCAAAGTTAAATCAAGATCATATAAACAAGTTAAATAGACCTATAACCCTGAAGGAAATAGAACCAGTCATTAAAAAGTCTCCCAACCAAAACCAGCCTAGGGCCAGATGAATTTAGTGCAGAATTCTAGCAGGTTGTCAAAGAAGAGTTAATGCCGATGCTCCACAAATGGTTACACAGCAGGGATAGAAAGAACACTGCCCGATTCATTCTGTGGGACCACAGTCCCCCCGTGGGACAAACGAAGGCAGTTCTACGAGGCAAGTTCACAGCACTCAGTGCCTACATTGACAAAAAAGAAAAAAAAAACAGAGATAGAGTTATCCACCATGGTATGTCCTGAGAAATGTGTCGGTAGTTGTTTCCTTTACAGTGTGAACACCATTCCCTGACACATACTCTGATGTCTATAACATCACTAGGAAATATCTTACAGGGTTACTATCATATATGTGATTATTCATTGGCCAAAACAATGTCTAATGCGTGATTCTATACTATTGTAAACTTTTCCCAGTGAATGTATGATGAAAATTTGTTCCAGTTTACTGGGAACTTGAGGTTTACTTTTGACACCAGAATTTCAGGGCTAAACTAAGACCATCCCAGGAGAACTGAGACCATAAGTCATTCTAATACATAACCTGTTATGGTGGTCTGAAGGAGAATGGCCCCATAGGCTCATATATTTAAATTCCTAGTGACCAGGGAGTGAAACTGTTTGAAAAGGATTCGGATTTGTGTCTTGTTGGAGGAATGTTTAACTGGGTCTGGACTTTGAGGTTTCAAAAGCCCAGGCCAGGCTGAGTGCCCACCTCTCTTGCTGCCTGCTGCCCATGGATCAGGATGTAAAGCTCTCAGCTACTGCTCCTGCACCACGCCTGTCTGCTTCTCACCATGGTGATCATGAGCTAACCCTCTAACACTGTAACCAGTCCCACAATTAAATGATTGCTTTTATAAAAGTCACTTTGGTCATGGTGTCTCCAGAGCAATAAACGCTAACTAAGACAGAAGTTGATACCATGGACTATGGGATTGCCATGACAGGCATGACCATGCTGTTTGTTGGAAAAATATAAAGGCTTTGGGACTTTGGACTGGGAAAGTGGTTGAAGGGTTTACGTGGTGTTTAAGGGGGCATCCTAAAAGGAGCATGGAGGAGAGCAGCGCTGAAGACAATATGGACTGTGCACCCCACCCACACTCAAGAGGTCTCAAAGGGGAAGAATATTATTGCCTGGCTTAAAGGTAATTCTTGTGGTATTTTGGCAAAGAATGTGGCCGCTTTTTGCTTTTGCCCTAAGAATCTGCCAACATTAAAGAGTTTTCCATTATTGTCATTGGCAAAGGAGATTTCAAGAAGCCTGGTTATTGACTGTGCCGTGTGGTTACTAGTGATCACTCTTACGCAGCTCTACACTGAAAAGGAGTATGCAGTATGAAGAGAAATACAAATGAACAGTTTGAAGAGGATTAAGAAAAAAAGAAAAAAGAACACCAGCAAATGTAATGTTCTGACCAAGTCCAATGCTCAAGAAGATAAAAAAATTCAAAGAAAAGCCCGATTCAAAATAGAATAAAGGAAGTGGTACCCTCAGGGCAAGACCTCACCTAGCTAAGCTTCCAACTTGTGGAAACAAATTAAAGGAAAACTCAATCAGCAAAAGAAACCATCGACAAGAGAGAAGTCATTACATGAAGCTGTGAAGATGAAACCTGAACTCCACTGGAGACCCCAATATGTTGAAGATGCCAGTGAGATGCCTGCCAAGGAGAGCTGCATAAAGGGTGTTGAACCAGCCCGAGAGAGAGAAGAGTGCTACTGTCAGTAAAGCTGAAAGGGAGGAATCATCTAAGCCCGTGGACATCAAACACAGAACTACAGAATCTGGACTTTGCCCTGCTGGGTTTCATTTTTGCTTTGGCTCAGTGTTTCCTCTCTCTGCTCTCTTTCCTCTTTTAGACTGGTGATGTATATTCTGTGCCATTGTATGCTGGAGGTCTGTGATCTGCTTTTTGAATTTGATATTCCAGGGGGTTACAGTTAAGAGATTACTTTGAATCTCAGAAGAGACTTGGACTCGAGACTTTCAATGTTGAGACTGTGGTAGTCTATGGGGAATTTTGAAGTTGGACAAAATGCATTCTGCACTGTGATCCATCAACAAGCCTATGGGGGCCAGGGAGTGGAATATGGATTTTGAATGAGAACGGTCTCATAGGTGCACTTCAGCATGAAAGAGGGTGCACGACTCCAAAGACACCCACCATCACCCAGGCACTGTGATGGGAATGGAATCCAAATCAAGAGATTCCGTGTACACTAAATCTTAACAAAGTGTTTTATCTTTCATTTTGGCACAGAAATTCAAGTTTCAGCTTAGAGACTCGGTCTGTGACTGACTTCTGTCCTTTGTGCATTATTTAAAAAAAAAAAAAGAGAGAGAGAGAGGAAAAAACACTTTGAGTCAAAATGAAAAAAAATTTTTCTCTTAAGACCTGGTCAAAAAAGACCCATATGAAACACAAGGTCTCAGCAGCTCTTCTCTTTTTTAGTCTAATGAAATTGTTTTGGATTTTAGCTGCGCATAAGAAGCATATTAAAATGACAACCTTTCACTTTGTCCTTGAGGACATTTTCTACACCAGGAGAGTAGCACTGATGATGGAAGTTCTTTGATTTCAATTGCATTTCCTTGAATTTTAAGAAATACACACTGTAACGATTTTCTATTATTCCATTTCATAAAATTTACATGAGACATACATTTAGCTCACAGCCTCTTCCTGGATGAATTAAGGTTAGGTTTATTATTATTTCAGCCTTCAGTGGTGCCTGGTGGTCCAAGAAACACAAGGGTGAACCTCTAAAGAGAATCAGGTTTTTTGTGAGGATTTTTTTCTATATACCCTTATTTTTAAATTCTCATAACCACAAGATTTTTTTTTTGTTTCCTATGGGTGGCATTTAAAAACTGACAGACACCTGAAATTGCTAAAGATGGTGCAGTACTGCTTAAGCATTTTTACAGCCTCCCCCCCAACACACAAACTCTTGAGGGAAGTAACTACTGTCTGAAACACATGGGGCAGAGCCTTTAAGGCAAAAGGAAGTAGAAATCACAGGTGGAACTGACATGAAAGTTACAGCATTAGGATTTTAAATCATGTACACTGGCCATCTTATTTTCCATTAAATTTTATTTTATTTTATCTTATTTTATTTTTCAAGACAAGATCTCTCTATGTAGTTCTGGCCATCCTGTAACTTGTTATGTAGACTAGGCTGGCCTCAAACTCACTGAGATCCTCCTGCCTCTGCCCCCCAAGTGCTGGAATTAAAGGCACTCGCCACTATGCCCTGGTCAAAGTTGTCTACTTTAAGATGTCATGATCTTAGGGCTGGAGAGATGGCTCAGCATTGAAAAGCCCAACCACTGTTGAAGACAACCTGAGTGCAGTTCCCAGCACCCATGTGAGGAAGCTCTCAACAACATGTAACTTCAGCTCTAGGTCATCTGACACCTTCTTCCAACCTCCAAAGGAACTACAGACACGTGCCAATGTCCCCATACAGACATATGCATGTACACATAATTTTTAAAATATTTTTTAAAAGGGTGAGGTGATCTTTATTCATTTATGAGTGCGCAATATACCACCATCTTCATAAACAGAAGGCTCTGATGCCTGCCATGGTCAGCAAAGGGATCCCAAAAGACACCTCGGCATTCCTACAATCCACCCCTCCTCTTCCCAGCCTGGAACCTCTTGCCTTTGCCCACAGCTGAAAAACCCTAGAAAAAGCCTCGTTCAGCTGTGAGAGGTGAGCAGAGACAGGCTCATCCCAGCCTTGAGAACCTGGAGCAGGAAGATCTCCAGTTTGAGACCGGCCTGAGCTACACAGCAAACATGGGGGGAGCTTCTCCAAGAAGGAAAGCAGCATGGCTGCCACTTTGACCCCTAGTTCTGGCCATCTGAGACACATCCAGTTAGATGTGGGAGCAAATGTTTTCTGGGAAGTGCTGCACCGCAAAACCTTCCTCATCCCACCCCTCCCACCCTATAATTCCCACGAAAATTTGTGATTCGTGTTTCCATCAAGCCTTCAATACCTTACAGACAGAATAATTTATCTCCATAAGGCTAATAATCTAGAGTTGTCAAAGAAATATAGGGCAAGAAATATGAAAGCTTTGCTTGTCCTAGAGTTTGCAGGCATTCTTCGTAATTCTTACAAGCAACTACAATTCTTTTAAGAATTTTGAATCCTTTCCCCTTACTGAATACGTCCAAAGCCCTAAACCATAACAGACATTTAGAACTCACAAGGCCTTAGAAACTGAAAGCATGTTAGCGCATCTGGGAGGGAGGACCTGCATTCTACGTTAGCTTAGCGCCACCAAGTGGACCGGGTGGGAAGTTGCTCTTGGGAGTGGTGTTTTTATCTCTACCTTGTAGACATTTGGGCCCCCTTTTAACTGCCCAGAGGAGTCGATTGAAAATGGAGTCAATTCAGAAAAATCTTGACTTTTTGTTTCACATTCCATATGGTAACAAAAGAAATTGGCTCAAATCAACTTCAAAATATTTGCAAAAAATTTGATGAAGCAGATTGCTGATATCGACAAATTCCTTTAAAAATCGTTCTGTCCCCAACACTTGTGATAAAAACACGGCTGTGGAAGTTCAGCAGGGCCCAGGTCTTTGTTATCAGGAATACTAAGCGCTCAAGTGCACTGCAGACTTTGTTGAATACTTTGTGAGGTTGTAAAATTATTATTTGTCCACAAAAGGCTGGCTGGAATATCATACTCCCATTTTAGATAAGTAAATGTATAATGCTAAGACCTGCCTTCTGAAACACAGCATTCTCAGGATCTAAAAAGATCCTTAGTGACCTCTTCCCTTTGTTCACAATGTAATGTCAATCTGACTATCCTTAAGTAACTAAAATGTTTTAGGCTGTGGAAATGGAATCATGGAGCACATGTCCTCTGTGTGCACCTCCTGAACTGTGTGTGATCTGTTCCTTTTTTCTCCTGGTCAACCCAAGAATCTTGAGATTCATCTACATCAGAGAATGTAGTTTTATGAGCTTGCTTTGTTGCTTCAAAACACCCCCTTGCAGGAATCATTTATTCTAATGCAGGTTGGTGCCTAGGTATTTCCAATGTGAGTGTATTTTGAATAATGCTTCTAAGAACATCTTCAGACATGTGACATTGTGCTGCTTAACACTAATTTTTTAAGTAAGCATCCAAGAGCAGGAAGCTGTCAAGAGAAACAGTCACATATTTCTAACTTTTCCAACTAATGTTCACTGTGTATAATTCACACTTCCTGCTACCAATGTGAGAGGACCTGAGAGTCCATTTACTGACCAGAGTTAGGATTGCTGGGTTCCTCTTTCATTTATTTTTTTATGATGCGACATATTTATTTTAAAGTCTTAATGGGAAAAATATTGCTTATACTTTCTAGATAGAAATAATATTAGATAACAGAAGGTTCGACTGAAAATATGTTCATAAGATTTAAGATACTCTTATATCGTATGATTGATTTAAGATGTCCAATATCTCTATAACAGATAACTTTCTTTCCAGAAAAACATAGACTATATGCAAGCATTTTTCCTTCATTTGTTTTCATTTGCATTTTAGGATATCAACTGTGGTGGTTTGGATAGGAATAGCTCAAATATTTGAATACTTGGTCATTAGGGAGCGATGCTACTTGAGAGAAATGAGGAAATGTGGCTTTGTGGAGGTGGGTGTGGCCTTGTTGGAGGAAGTGTGTCACAGGGAGTGGGCTTTGGGGTTTCAGAAGCCCAAGCCAGACCCAGTGGCTCTCTCTTTGCCTGCTTGCCCTCGCCCTGCTAGCACATCCATTCCTCCACTGACATTGGAACCTGCTTCCTCGGAGTTCCAGCATACACTGAAGACCAGCCGAGACATCCAATCTTTGGATAGGGTTCTTGGACTTTTTGTTCATAGTCAGCCATTGTTGGATTAGCTGGACAGCAGTCTGTAAGTCACTACTAAATCCCCTTTCTGTATATATAAAGAGATTCATTCTGTAAGATCTGTTACTCTTGAGAATCCTGAATAATCCTCCAATGAAGTTATGTATAATTTTGACTAATACACCAATGAAGCATATTTTCATATGGTTGAGGTCCCAATATTTGTTTTTAAAAGAAACTATTTTAGGTGGGCTGTGTAATTTACATAGGTCTCAGGCGATATTTCTACAATCTGGACATGAGCTTCCTCATCTGCAGGTGGTTGCTATGGATACCTCTCACATCCTGCTTGCCTTTCTACTCTCTAGGTGTTTTGATGAATGCAACTCCCTAATTTCATTAAGTCAAATCTTTAATTTGGCTTTAGAATTGGTGATTCGTAGTTTTATTTTAAGAAACCCTATCAACATGAAGGTGTCCTCTTGCCCTGTCATCTAAGCTTTATAACCTTATAATTATTACTTTCTTCTTTCATCGATATGACTATAATCCACCTGGAATTCATGCTACTGGTGGTATGAGGTAGTGAGCCCTCTGTCCATGATCAGTTTGAAATCATGAACCCTCATTGCCAGTCATTTAGTATCTTCGCTTTTACGTGGCACCTTAGATGTATGGGGATTTACCTCCGCAATCTGTCTTGTTGCACTGATCTGTACCTATGCAATGTCTTTATCATGAGGTCTTGAGGGTGAGTCTTGACATGGCCATCCATCTTGATCTTACTAAGGATCTCAGCTGAGCTAGGGTTTCACACTTTCCAACTAAGATTATAATCAGTATGTGGCGTTTCCTTCAAAAAGAGAAAAGACTACATTGACCTGTATTACACTGAAACTGTAGAGAAACTTGGACAGAATTTCTGCCTTTAACAGTAGCACATTCCTGATCTGCTCGTGAAATATCTCTCCACTTAATTAGACTAAATGTCCCCTGCTACAATTTCATGGCTTTCTCTGTTACAGTTTAACCCATCTTTTATGTTCTGTCTTTAAGATCTTGGCTTTTTTTAATCTTATGTTAAATGGCAACTTCTTTTTTTTTTTTTTATTTTCTTACAGGTCGTAGAAGGTATATAGAAGATATATAGAATGATTGATTTTCGTGCATTAATGGTATAACTAAATATTATGTTCATTAATTCTAATAATTTCCCTAGGAATGATTAATTTAGTAATTTATTTTTATTTTTAAAGTATGCTATCATATTATTGCTAAATGATGATTGATTTCATACCTTTATGTTTCTGTCCTCTGTAATGCTATTTGAATCTAGAATTTCCCACAAAGGTCCATGGGCTAAAGGCTAGATCCTCATCTCATCACTATTGCAAGATATCAAATTCAAAAGGCAGAGCCTAGTGGGAGGGACTCAGATCACCCAGAGCTTGTCCTACCAAGGTGGTGGAAACCCACTCTTGTCCCTGACTTTCCCAGGTGGCTCTGATCTTGTGCAGCCTCACTAACAGTGCCAAAGTCACAGGCCAATTAGTTATTGACCGATATAAAACTCTGAGCCAGAGCTAACCTTTTAGTTGACTCTCTGAGGCATTTGTACCAGTCACAGAAAGCTGTGAGAACATGTGAAGAAAGCCAGCTAGACCTTCCAAAGTGAAGTCTTCTGGGTGTCACACAAACAGAAGCCAAGTTCCCTTACTTCTAAACTTACAGGGGAATTTTCTAAAAGTTTTTTTCACTAGAGATAGTTCCTGCTTGGTTTAAGTTTGAGGCACCATTGTCAGATCAAGAAAGTTCCTTGGTGAGTAATATTAGATGTTCCTTTGATATCTACAGTGCTATTTATGTATCTTTTCTCTTTCTTATGCTAATATAATTTTCAAAATGATAAACATTCTATTGTGAAACCAACTTTAAATCCCCAAAAGAAACATCAGCCCAACGTAATATACTATGGTTATTTCAAATGGATATGTGTGTATTCAATTTTCTTCTTTTCAGACTTTTGCAGATATATCTGAGTGTGATAGATATAGTTCCTGATACTGCTCTTATGAGTTTAGATACCAAAGCTACATGAACACCTGTATAAAGCATCTCTGCCTAACAGCTGTCATGAATAATTGTAAACCTTCCAGTTTGTACATTTTAGCTAGCATGACCATGATCTGAGAATGCAAGATTCAGAAATTTTCCAGGAAAGGACAGAAAACAGTCTTATAAATACTTTACAACTTGAATTAAATTTATTCCGAAAGAGAAAAACTATAGACTGAATCACTTCAGTGGTGAATTCTAGCAAACATGTATGCAATAAATTATTCTAATCCAATGCAAAAAAATAGAGAAGCCATGATTTTTGCCTAACAATAATTTTCAATTTCTCCCTTTACTTCTTATTTATTTAATCATATAATACATCCCAACCCCCTCCTCCCCTCCCTCAGCTTCTCTCAGATCTCATCTCCCCTCTACCTGCCCCCCTCCTCAGATAAAAAGCAATCCTCCCAGAGTTACCACTCAAACAGGGCATGACAAGATGGAACAAGGCCAGGCACTAACTGCTGTATCAAGGGTGGGCTAGGCAACCCAGCAGAGGAAAGTAGTCCTAGGGGCAGACAAAAGGGTTAGACATACACACACTCACACAAACACACTCCAGTCTATAGGATCTCTGCAAGAACATTAAGCCAGAGAACCACAAGACATATCTAGGGGACCTGCAGATTCCTAGCCTGCCACTTTGGGTTCTCTAAGCCCCCAGGAGTGCTGGTCAGTTGACTCTGTGGAGCTTGTTCTCCTGGTGTCCGCCACCCCTCTGATCACAATGATTCCTCCTCCCCTTCTTCTGCAGGGTTTTCCAAGATCTTCATGTTTGGCTCTGGGCCTCTGTATCTGCTCCCATCAGCTGCCAGAGAAAGCCTCTCTAATGAAGAATGGGCTAGGCACTGATCTATGAGTAGAACAGGATATCATTAGAAATCATCTCCTGGTTATCCAGTCTCTAGTTTCTGGCCTACCTTGCAGTGTCAGGCATGGGTTCCCTCCTTTGGCATGAGGTTCTGCCCTTCCATTGTCCCAGCGGATCCTGTAGGGAGGATAGGCTATCGGTCAAAGGTTTTGTTACTGGGATGGTGTCCCTGTCCCACCACTGGAAGCCTTGACTGATTACAGGAGACAGCCTGTTCAGACTCCCCATCCTCCACTGTTAGAGGCCCTATCCTGGATCTCCTTATAGATTCCAGTGAGTTTCCACTCTCTAAGTCTCCTGATTCTACCCAAAAAAAAAAAATGTCCTCCAATTCTGGTTATCTCTCCATATATTCTCTCCCTCCATCTCTCTCCCTCAACCTGGTCCCTTCTCTTCCCATTCCCATCCTCCTCCAGCCAACCTGCACTATCTGTTCAATTTCCCCTTTACTGGGGAGATCCTCGGGTCCCCACTGGTGCCGTCCCTGTTGCGTAGTCTCTGGGTCTGTGGATTGCAGCCCTTTTGTCCTGTCCTTTACAATTAATGTCCACATGTAAAGTGAGTACACATCATGTCTACCTTTCTTTACTTCATGTTTTTCTCTCTGTACTTCAAAATGCACTCATTAGGAGTCTCTTGGAAAACGTGTCTTCTCCAAAATAAAAATATAATAACAAAGTAAAATGCCAATCTGCTATATTCTGATTTTTAGAGGTAAATCAGTAGATCTGAGACCACACATAAGTTGAGAGAGTTACAGAATGGCATGAATAGTAAATGAGAGGGCTGGTGGGGATCATTTTAGAGCTACCAGGTATGAAACTCATAAATAAACTACTCATCCTATTTTACTTTTTTTTCATTTTTGAAATTACAATATTTGGCTCTTGTCTTCCTTCCAAACTCTCCAGTATACACCTCCCACTTTCCTTCAAATTCATGACCTCCTCTTTCACTAATTGTTATCACATGCATATATGTACATCTACATACATATATACGCCTACATACAACCTCATCTGTCTGTATAGAGTTACACATATAAGATATAATGTATAAATATACAGTATACAATATACTGTATAAGATATAATGAATGTATATCTTCATGGAAGACCATTTAGCACTGGACAACTAGTTGATGCTCTTCCCTGGGCACGAGCACCTCTCCCACTTTCCTTAGTTTCCCATAGTTCTTCGGAAGGTCAAGGCCTCGTGGGCTTTCTCCCACCCTATCCACTCTGGCACGTCCTTTGCTGTGAGCAAAACATACCCAAGTGAACAACTGATGGAAGAAATGATTTATTTTGGCTCAGGGTTTCATAGGGATCAGTATTTGGTCATGTAGTCACTTGGTCCCCTGTACTTCGGCAGAACACAGCTGTGGGTGCATATGGCAGAAAAGCATCGTTAATTTATGGTAGACAGGACAGGGTGAAAAGGGGACAGTCAAGTGACAAAACTAGCCTCACCGTCTGTGGATGAAGCGGATGGCCTGGACCTGTGTGTAAGAGGGGAGATTTCAGCATAAATAGTAGCAAGACTGGTTGACTGAACGGAAGAGTGAACAGAATGAAGTACAACCCAGAGACTTGTTTCAGAAATCTCAGTACACTGCGAACAAAGTTTGAGTAAAGTCGAACCAAAGCCAAATCAGCCTTTAGCTATCAGGTTCAATACATCTCAAATATACATAGTAAAGAATTTGGTCTATATCAAATTTTGACTAGTAAGCAACGCTAGAGATTTATTCATACATTTTCAACATTAAAATTTATATTTCTATTATGTATTTGGATGAAGAAATGGGCATTTTCTTACCCATATTGCCAAGTTCAATTATGCTCCTGCAATTGCTTCTGCAGATGCTGGTTTTTAAAATCCAGATAACCCCAATTTTCTCTGATGCTTGTGTGTGAGGAAAGTTACAGTATCCCCAAGGTTACACGAGCAGGTTCTCTAAGTGTGAAGGCTTAGACATTCTCCCAACAAAAATTTTAAACGCACGTACTGCTTGGGACATATGCTCTTCCCTTTATCACCAACGACCCGCTCTCATCCATTCCCGCTGCAGCCTCGTGATTCCAGACACTCTCCTTAATCTCTCAGAATAGGGATGAAACTAGGCAAAAATATTTGATTAGATTGAATTTTGAATTATGAGATGGTCATGAGCCATTAGTTTCCACGAGCGAATGTCATGATTTGAATTAGAAATGTCTACACTTGGCATATTTACAGAAAAATATCTAAATTAATTTGAAGTCCATTAATATTACTGTATTTTCAACTATGGATGTTAAGTAACACCCCATGGACAGGTTGGCCTAGTTTATCTGGGAGACTACAACAAAATAACACAAACAAGATCGCTTAGAAACAACAGAAATGTATTTCTCAAAGTCCTGAAGTCTAGGAAGTCTACGACTGAGCATGTAGTGTGGTGAGGGCTGCTCCCTGGGCCTTCGCGGAGCCTTCTCTCTGTGTCTGCACATCCTGGATGAGAAGAACTGTTCAACTAATCTGACTGAGAGGGCTCCACATCTATGAATCCGTTCTCTCCTACAGGTCCCTCGGCTGCCACACCACCACATCAAATTGGTCAAGATACAAATATTCAAAGAAGTGACTATATAAACGCAGAGATGAAAGGAGTGATCTTACGCTGACATGGTTCAGTTGCAGACACTAAATGTTTTCCTGTCGTTGGAGCGAGCAGTTTAAAAACCTGATGACATGAAACCATAGTAACAAAAAAGGTATATCCGTATCTGAAGAAGACAATGTACACTGTAGAGGTTGTAAATAAATCCATTTATAAACATCTATATTCTGCTACATGTTCCCCCTATATATCGTTTCTTTTTATTTGTAGTGTAACAGTGAGCAGTACTTTTCAGCGTTTTTGGCTGAACAAACCATATTCCTTCCTCTACCATTGCACCTATCATTGTCAATTAGGAAGGAGAGGAGCTAAGTGCCTACACTACATTAAGATAGCAAGGTTTTATCAGCTCAGTCCAGGAATAACCTTCTTAAGAAGAAAAGTGAGATCGGCTTCTGCCATCCAGTGTTGTACTTTTCAGAAGTGTCTGTTAAAGCATAATGAGCTCCGAGATTGTGGACCTACTTCGCTGGCCTGTCCACTTTCTGAGATGTTGCATCTCTAGCCAGCTGTATCTGGAGGGTATGCTAAACTATATTGTTCAAAGATACAGGGCCTTAGAGTCTTTTATTGAAACTGTTATTTTTGAAATTCTTACATAAAACTGCTTTGAAACATTTTCAAAACAAAATGGTTTAGCCACATTATTCAGGATTTTTTTATTGTGGTATAGATGATGCAAATAATTTTAAAATATTTTTTGCAGTATGGATTGACCAGTGGCTGAGTTCATTATAGACAGCCTGATGTACAGAAAGGAAATAAGTAAATGTTCTTAGTGCCACAAGCAAAGCCAACTATTTATGAATGTGTTGGCTTTGTTCATGGGACAGTGTCTCACTTTGTAGCTCAGGCTCTCTCTTATTTGAAGCCCTCCTCACTCAGCCTCCCCAGTATTTGGACTACAGGCATATGCCACCAGGCCCAGCAAAAGCTGGCTACTTTCAGCAACTAACCTTATGTGTACATTTTATATTTGTGTTTTTAATAGCATACATATTATCATAAACATACAAATAAATATTAAATTGTAAATACTTTATTAACTAAGGTATAATTATAATTTATCATAGATTACATCTAATACTTTCAGTGCTTAATTCCAATTGCAGTCAAATACTACCGTGACAGATGTTGAACACTTTTCTTATATTTTTTTTTGCTGGTTGAATTTCTTCTCTTGATCAATAGCTATGTATATAATCTACTCATTTTTAAGTAGATAATCTTTGTTTGCTACCAAGTTTTTAAAGTTTTAAAATACTTCATATACTTTGTATACTAACCTTTTGCCATATGAATATATATTACAAGGATTTCTCTAACGTTTTGTAGGTTGTCTTTTTAGTCTGTTCTTAAGTTTTGGCATAAAAATTGGTGCACAGACCACCCATCAGAACAGAAATTCCAGGATTACATCTACCGTACCTCAGACAATCGACACTTAACAAAGGCACCAAAATACACACTGAAGAATGAATACAGTCTCCGTAAGGAAAAGATAAAAAATTGGTAGACTTCTCTTACTCTGTATAAAAATCAACTAAAAAATGATCAAAGACATAAAATCAAGATCTTAAATTATAAAAGTACTAAACAAAAAAAAAAAGGAGAAGTACTTTAAGACATAATATGGTCAATTAAAAAATAATAAGACCCCAATGCCCAGGCAACAAACACACGCAGAAATGGGATCTGATTGAACTGAAAATTGGAAGGAGCGAGCTCTGTTAGGCAGTAGTAGGAAGAAATGCGGAACAAAAAATTGTGCCACAAAGAATTTGTGGGAGTCTACTAAAATCATTCGGGGCCTCAGAGCTACCAGTGTAGTCTGTATTATTGTCAGACAACTACATATTGTCAGGAAAAGTGGCTGCGAGAAAGTTACAACAGGAATAATATTGTGACAAAAGGATTTGTTTACTAAATTAACTGTTGCTAATAGACAATGCTGGAACCGCAGTGTCAAACCAGGCCCATTTGCTCATTTATTCTGTGTTGTTCAAATGTATTATTTCTTGTACTACAGTTACATATTACCTTCTTGTCTGTCTCAGCCTGACCTCAAACTTGCAAACCTCCTACCTCAGCCTCCTGAGTGCTGGGAGTATAAATGTACATCATTGTACTGGCATGTTCTTCAAATTTAAGTTCTTATCAGATATCAACAGGACATATTTTCTTTTTTAATTGAAAACAAAATTCGTACAATATATTTTGATCATGGTTTTCCCCCCCCAACTCCTTCCACCATCCCTCCCAACTACGTGCCTTTCTTTCTCACTCTAGAAAACAAACAGGAAAGCAAAAAACAAAGAAACCATAATAACAACAACAACAACAATAATAATAATACCACAAGAAACATACACAGAAACAAAACTAATAAAAACATAAATTAGAAACTGAATATTCAAGTATAGGACCAATAAGACAAAAAATTCCCAAAGAAATATGAGACAAAAAGTCTACAAAAATGCCATTGAATTCTTTCGTGTTGGCCATCTACTGCTGGGCATGGGCCTGCTCTAAAGTGTAGTTAATATACTCAATGAGACTCCATTGAGAAAATTGATTTTTTGCAAACAGATGTCAATTGGACAGTTGGTTAGGGATGAGAGCTCATGTTCACTTCAGCCTCTCAGTGCTGGGACGCTGTCTGGCTTGAGTCTGTACAGGCTCTGTGCATGCTGACACAGTCTCTGTGAATTCATCTGTGCACCAGTCCTGCAGTGTCTGGAAGACAGTGTTCCCTTGGATTCATCCATCCCCCTTGACTCTTACACTCTTTCCACCTCCTCTCCCACAGAGCTCCTGAGCCCTGACTGATGAAGACAAAACTCAACCAGAGAAATAGTATGGATGACAAGCAACTTCAGTGAAGGGGCTGATTACAGGATCAACCCCAAAAATCTGTAGCCCTCTTATATACAAACAACAAATGGACATAGAAAGAAATTGGGAAATCAAAACGCTTTACAATAGCCACAAATAACATAAGATATCTTGAGGTGACTCTAACCAAGTGAAAGAACCTGTATGACAAAAACTTTAAGTCCCTGAAGAGGGAAATTGAAGATCTTAGAAGATGGAAAGATCTCCCATGTTCCTGGGTTGATAGGATTAGCATAGTAAAAGTAGCCATCTTACCAAAAGCAATCTAAAGATTAAATGCAATCCCTATCGAAATCCCAACACAATTCTTTACAGACCTTGAAAGGGCGATATTCAACTTCATATGGAAAAACAAAAAACCCAGGCTAGCTAAAATAATCCTAAAAAAAAAAATAAAAACTTCTGAAGATATCAACATCCATGATCTTAAGCCATAGTAATAAAAACTGCATGGTACTGACACAAAAAAAGACATGAAGATATGGAGGGTCCCAGTGGAAATCCTCTTTATAAACAGAAAATAGAACAGAAGATGCAGGAATGACAGGAAATGATGGAAACAGGAGGAGAAGAGACCAGAAAGGCATAGAGGGAAGGAGAGAGAGAATATATGGAAAGACAACCAGAAGTGGAGGACTTTCACGGGAGAATCTGGAATCTAACCCAGTGGAAACTCACTGGAATAAACAAAGGAGACTCTAGCAAAGACCTTTGGTAACGGGGGTCAGGTAGCCTAAACAGGCCATCCATCCCCTGTAGTCAGACAAGGCTTCCAGTGGTGGGACTGGGACACCATCCCAGCCACAACAACTTCAACCTGTGGCCTGTCCTCCCTGCAGTATCCACTGGGACAAAGAAGGGCAGAACACCATGCTAACGGAGGGAAACCATGACCAATATACCAGGGCAGGCCAGGAACTAGAGTCTGGACAGAGAGGAAAGGACTTCTAAGGTTATTTTGCTGTCATCATAGATTAATGCCTAGCCCAGTCCCTAACAGAAAGGATTGCCACAGCAGCTGAAGGGAACAGATGCAGAGCTTAGAGAACCCCACAGAAGAAGTGGAAGAGGGATTGCTGGGATCAGAATGGTCAAAGACAACAGGAGAACAAACCTCATGGAGTCAACTGACCAGCACTCTTAGGGTCTCAAGGACCCTGGAACGGCAGACTTTGAACCTGCTGGATCCCTCAAATATGTCTTGAGGTTGCCCAGCCCAGTGCTCTTACAGACTGGAATTGGGGGGGGGGGGATATCCCTGAACCTCTTGCCTGCCCTTGAGTACCTTATACTCTATTGGGTTGCCTAGTCCAATACTGAAGTAGGGAATTGTGCCTGGCACTGTTCCATCTTGTTGTACCATATTTGAGGCAGGGTGGGAGTGGGAAGGGGGGTAGATCTGGGGGATAGAGAAGATGGGGGGATCTGAGAAAAATGAAGGGGGGGCAGAAGGTCGTTTGAATGCAATACATGAAAGAAGAAAACTGATAAATAAATAATTAAAGTAAATAAATTAAATTAAATTTCAAAAAAAGAAAGAGGAAATGTTAACTCACATATAAAAAGGCAAACATGACAAAATAACAAGTTCAAAAATGTATGTAATTCCTTATATTTTATCATATATTGTGAAATAAAACTCTAAACCAATAAGAAACAAGCTATACAAATAGATACTGAATTATACACTTTTGTCTGAGCAATGAGTCACTGGAGAAATCAGGAAGGAAACTAAAAAGTTGCTAGAACCAAATAAAAATAGCAACACAACTTAGCAGAACTTCTGGAATCAAGCTAAGGCAGTTCCAAAAGGAAATGTTATAATTATAAGTGTTAACATTTTTTAAAAAATCAGAGAAGAGTCAGAGAGATGGTTCCACTGTAGAGAGCTCTTGCTCTTGAAGAGAACACACGTTCAGTTCCCAGCACTCACAGGGTGGTCTACAACCGTCCATAACTCCAATTCCAGGGGATCTGACACCTCCTTTTTGAGACTGAAAGTACCAAGTCCACATGTGGTACACATACAAACATGCAGGTAAAACACTCCTAGAAAATAAAAATCTTTAAAAAAATTTTAACTAGACATGATGCTATTAGGCTCTATAAAGCAAGAAGCCAAGGCCAACTTAATAGATGTCAATAAATAATCAAACATTTATTGGAGAAGAAAAGATGAAACACGGTTTCTTCAAGTAATTGGGCTGTCAGAAAAGGGAAAGTGGACATGTAGTCTCACCCACAACCAAGAAGCGATTCGCAATCGATAACTGCTGATAGAATAAAAGTCAGTACTCTTCAATGGAGTGTCACTGAGAAAACCACCAGACTCCAGGGCAGGCCTCATGCTCAGGAGTAATTAGTCAACACAAAATGGGCTCTATAGGTTATGGGGTCTTTTTTTTTTTTGGAGTGGAGGAGCACCCATACTTACTTATCAGGCCAAGGTTACCTGATACGGCTGGTCAAGGAATTAGACCAGCCTCTGGTTGGAGAGTTCACAGCAAGACTAAGGCTATGGCCATTTTTCTTGAGAACAATCAGACTTTTTATACCTTTGTCAGAAACAGAATATATTGGTGATTTTTTGACATCAGTACAGTGATGGTTACCAGGATACAATAACATTTGCAAGCTATATAGGGTATACAAGATTAATGTCTACATGTTCTGTCATGCTTTCATGCTTCCTTGACCACTTAGGGAATATACAGAGAAACACAAAGCAGCCTTAATGCTTCACTGCCTGAGAGAGTGCCTCCATTTCTCAGGAACTGAAAGACACACAGTGCCCTAAGAGTCATGGACTCTTACCTGAAAAACCTCTGATGCATGCCTCTCGAGACAGCTAGACCAGGCCAACACCATGATTCCCTACAGGTAGGAGTGCTTCTTAATTTTGTTACTTTGGTTTGGTTTGGCTTGGCTTGGCTTGGCTTAGCTTGGTTTGGCTTAGCTTGGCATGGCTTAGCTTGGTTTGGCTTGATTTGGCTTGTTATTTTTTTATGAGAAATGGAAATAACATGAATTTGGGTAGGTAATAAAGGAGGGGGAATTGAGGAAGGAGAAAGAGTATGGGTCAAAATATATTGTGTGAAAAAAAATAACATTAAAATGTAAGAAAAGGGAGAACTGAAAAAAAGAAAGGAAGGAAGGAAATAGTGCTGGGAGAACTGGAAATCCACCCCAAAGATGGATGAAACTAGACTTTTATATCTCACTCTATAGTAGGATCAATTCAAATTGTCAAACACCTAGCTGAAAGACCTAAGATGCTGAGATTGTGAGAAGAAAACATCAGTAAAATACTTCAAGATATAGGCATAGGCAAGAATTTTATGGATTTCAATAGCACTGGAAATAACCTTTGAATAACCGCCTGAATGACTTTGATATTATGAACATGATGCTTTGAAGGATGGGGATGGAATATTATGGTTTATAGTGATGTATTTGAGTGTATGCTTGCATTGAATAATTTCAACTGTTGGCTTGATCAGATTAAGAAATACGTGGGGAATTAGAGAAGCTTCCCCTTTAGGTATGTCTATGAGGGCATCTCCAGAAAGGATCAACTGAAGGACAAGGTATGGCCTTATTGAGTTGGTACCATCTCCTGGCCTGGAGTTAGGCTGAATAAACAAGGAAGTAAGAGACAGTAGCTTAGTCCCAGCACTCATCTCTCTCCATTTCCTGACCATGGACAGTGTCACCAGCCGCCCCACATTCCTCCCCACACACCTTCCCGGTCATGACGCTCTGTATCCTTTTAATATGAACCTTTCTTCGTTATTGCTTAGGTCAATGTTTTATCATGGCAACAAGAAAAGTAACTAATCCAATACCATTAGCCACTGGGGAAATCAAATCAGAGCCACAATGTCTCATTGCAGTGAGGTTAGGGCTGCCGATAGTCCACAGGGTAAAGGAACTAGACCTCACGGAATAAGAAAGAGAAGGAGAAACATTTGAGAAGGAAGCCCACCTTCTACCCCACCCGCTTCTCCTTTCTTTTTCTTTGGCTATCTCTCTTCCTTGAGTCTGAGATCAAATTCATGGCCTTATGCTGGGCAAGGGCCCTGTCATAGAACCACATCTCAGTGCCCGATTCTTGTTAGCTACTCTCACTTCTGCTATTGTTATTAGACATTTAAACTGAACTACATTAGGGAGCAACCCAGAGCTGTGACCACAAGGTCTACTGGAGCCATTTTAGTGAGTAGAACTGATCCCCTCTGAGATATCATATTTCAATTTCTTAAAAATTCAACATTTCCATATATGACAAGGCCTTTGCACATGTGGTTGAGTGAAAGCACATTTTGGAAGATGATGTTCCTTACTACCATCACAAATGTCAATGTGCCAGCATTCCAGAAGCACATTTTAGACACAGACTATATGGTGATATCACTACAGAGAACAAAGTATTTGAGAACAGAACTACAAGCCAATAGACCGTAGCAGGCAACAGAAGCAGAAAGTAACAATACACAGACACTCCCCCTGGACATCCGGATGGGTGTATCACTATTACCCCCCTGATGTTTGCCTCGTAATTCTGATTTCATTCAGCGTTCTGGCCCCCAGGACCATGAGTGAATGTGTTACAGGTACTTAAGTCATTGGCTTTGTAGTAAATCATTATAACAGCTGCAGGCAACTAAAATAAGCATCTCTGAGGTTGGTTATATCCCTCCTAAGAGACACTTTAAGCAGCTACTATGCAACTTCGTTTTGATCTCCAGAGTCATGCTCTTACTGTGCAATTAGTCCGACACTAAAGCTTGCATATGTTTTTCAGCTATTAGAGGGAAAATCTGCTTGTCAAACATGAAATAAACATTCTAGGTGCCAATCAATAAATATGACAGCCAACTGAAGTTATTTAATTTGGCCTCGTAGTCACTACTGTAGAGAAAAATATAACAGGCCTACGCTCATGAGTGACAGGACACAATCCATCCTGCATCTAGCCTTCCTTAATAGTGATGTGTCAGAGGACACGTTTGTTTGATATATACCAAACAGCGAGCGAGGAAGGAATCCAAGGGGAGCAGTGTCCTGATCACCTCTGACCCAGGTAGCATCATTTGGGGTTCATTTTCTCAATACTAGTTGTACTTTTTGTCTGCAGCACTTCCGAACACTCAAATTTCTTCTGTTATCTACCTATTATCTTTTTCAGTTCTCTATTATTTCACCTTTTGCATTGTTTAAAAGTGTGTGGCAATTGACTATTAAGCCATATGTTTAGAATGTGTTGCTCATATATTTCCCCCCCCTTTTATTTACTCTGTAAGACTGGTTTACATCAGCTTCATCTCTGGGTAGAATTTTTATCTATTTAGGATCATTCATATCAATTGTTTTCTCTGTTGTGAATTCAGTCTGCACTATAATCTCTAGAAACATCTTTGCATTACTAACACACACACACACACACACACACACACACACACACATATACACACTGAAAGAGAGAGAGAGAGACTTCTTAAGAAATGTGCAGCTGGGTGGTGGTGATGCACGCCTTTAATCCCAGTACTCAGGAGGCAGGGGCAGGTGGATCTCTGAGTTCGAGGCCACCCTGGTCTACAGAGTGAGTTCCAGGACAGCCAGAGTGACAACAGAGAAGCCCCATCTCGAAAAGGAAGGAAGGAAGGAAGGAAGGAAGGAAGGAAGGAAGGAAGGAAGGAAGGAAGGAAGGAAGGAAGACGAAATGTCTGATGTCTAGATCCAGCCTTAGAAATGTGCCCAGTCCACCTCCAGTTTCTACAGTGGCCTTCTTCTCTGTAGAGCATCCTTAGTTGTTCTTTTAAAAAAAAAAAAAAAAAAAAAAAAAAAAAAAACCTTTACTCTTACAGAACTGCATCAGCTAAAATAGCAAGCCTAGTGCTTGCTGCATTCACCTGGTAATATAGACAACATATATTGTGAAAACTTTTAATAAAGCACATCAATTTACCTTTTTATATAACAAAATAAAATACGAGATAAAATGAGAACCATCGTATCAAAGTTGGACAAACCAAGCCAAAAATAAAGGAGCCCCAAGAGAAGGCCCAATGATCAAATACGCATTTGTTCACACATTCAAGAGTCCCATAAAAGTACTAACAGAAAGCTATAGAATATATGTAGAGGACCAGGAGCAGATCCATATAGACCCTGTGATTGCTGATTCGGTTTGTTTAACCAGCTGTGGTGGTTAATTTGAATGAGGATGGCCCCCACAGGCTCATTTATCTGAATGTTTGGTCCGCAGTGGGTGGAACTGTTTAGAAAGGATCGGGAAGTATATGACCTTGTTGGAGGAGGTGTGTCACTGTGGGGTTGACTTGGAGGTTTCAAAAACCCTATTCAAGCCCAGTCTCTAGCTCTGCCTCAGGCTTGTAGATCAGACATCAGGTCCCAGCTACTGTTCCAGCACCATGCCTGCCTGCCTGGTGCCATGTTCCCCACCATGATGGTCTGGACTCCCTGAAACTGTAAGCAATCCCCCAATTAAATGCTTCCTTTTATAAGTTGCCTTGGTCATGGTGTCTCTTCACAGCAATAGAACAGGAACTAAGACACCTCTACCTTTAAGAGAACGATGTAAAAATCACACTGATTTGCACTGGATTTCCCATGTAACCAACTTCTACAACCTAAGCTGATGCACAACTGTGATCTTAAATTATGCATGTTTCCATGTCTCTGACCCAGAGTAATGCATGTGGTTTATGATAATTATCTGCTTAGATCAGCAAATATAGGCCAAAAGTAGACTTACAAATGAATACGCACCATAAACATTTAATGGAACATATGGATGTCGCTTGATAAACAGTGATGTTTGTGATGTTGGTTGTTATCTGGGTCAGTCGCAGTCAGTGAGTCAATCCCCTGTAAACCTGTGCTAAAGATTTCTGTAGAGTATCCTTCACACTTTCCTCCTTCAATGCTTTCTTTGCTGTGCAATAAAAACAGAGCAAAGATATTCATTAGGGACACATACAGACACAGACACACAGGGACAAACTTTATAATGTAAAAATGTAGGTGTAATTTACAAAAGAAGGGAAATAAAGGACCCCTGTGGTTTGATGGTACCCTAGCAATAGAAGCACACCCTGGAAACCTATTCCTGGGGTCAGGGTGGGGCTACTAAAGAGAGGTCACTAAGCCCGAGGTTGTTGATTAATGCTATTCTTCAAGGAATGAATTAAAATGGATCTCCTCTCTCTCCCTCTCTCTCTCTCTCTCTTTCTCTCTCTCTCTCTCCTCTTCTTCCCTGTACTCTCCTGTACTCACTCCCTCTTTGTCATTATACCAAGACCTTCACTGTGTAAGAAATACTCGCTGTTCATGACCCTCAAACTGTAGCATGTCTAAGCCTCTAAAAACCACGAGCTAAGGAATCTCTGTTCTGTATAAACTGCCCAGTCTCCGGTATTCTGTGAGAGCAAATTAAGCTAAGTCAGAGTGGAAATACAGTGGTGCTAATAGCTTCAGTTTAGAAGGATGCAACAAGAAGCTGGAATAATTCTTAATTAAAAAAAAAAGTAGGACTAAAAAATAACGGTTGTAAAAATGAGCATTATAGTTACCTCTAAAATTAAAACTTAGATCCACTTAAAATTTATGGATCAATAAATGGGATTTTACTCAATGTTATGAAGTAACTACTACAGGAATTAAGTATCCATAAACATGTTCTCTGCTCAGTAAACCTAGAGGCTGGGGTCGGGGATAAAGGAAAAAGGAAAAAGCTATCTGCAGGCTATTTAGAAGTTACAAACTATTTCAGTTTGTATTTTCTCAGTGAATCTAAAGCAAGAGAGTGGATGAGATGGGTATTTATTATTATTAGTAGTAGTAGTATATTATCTTTAGCATGCGTGTGAGAAAGTAGACACTTGGGAAGAGAGTGGCTGAGGATGATTACACTGGGATCAGTAACTCCGGGCACAGGAGTGGATTTTGTGCCTTTTCTGATCTATTTCAACCCTTCAGGGAAGAGTTGTACAGAAAACAAACTTTGAGCTAAAGTATATTTTTTTTAAGTTAAAAAATAAGAGGCTGCTTATTATAAGTCTAAAATCCCATGACGTTAAAAGGTTAACTGACAGGAAGAAAGATCAAAAGAATGTTGGGTAAAATGTTAATGTGGCTTATTTTCTTTTCAATAAATAAGAATATTTCTTGATAATGAGAAATGTAGATGCTCATCAGAGAAGCTCTAAAAGAAATAAATGCTGAGTCTACAATTTGTAGTTTATTTTTATTTTTTATTTATTTTATGTTTTGTCTGTATGTCTGTTTGTGTGGGCGTGTTGGATCTTGTTGTGGAAGTTCATTTTTATTTATGTTTGAAATTGTTTTACACACTGTTAGATGAGGAGTTGTCTAGGGCATTTGCAGGTGTTGGGTTTCTGTGGAGGTTGTTTAATTGCTAATGATCTGCATGTGCTGTCAGTAGAATACTGAGGAGTTCCGAAAGAATAAAAACACCTGAGCTCAGATGCTTGTGGTTCCACTGTTGATTGAGTCTGGTGTTGGCCAGGATGGTGGTTCCCTCTGCTGAGGTCTGGCAGGGTTTCCACTTATGAATATGCCTCCTTATTAGTCTTGCTGGGCTGCCCCAGCAGTGTAACTACTACAGGATCTCCTGGAATTGAAGAGACCATAAATATTCAGACTACAGTGATGTATTTCGATTCTGTTTTACAGCTTGGATGAATTAACAAAAGGAAAGACATGACAGAATATTTACACACAAAGATGCAGTGCAGATGGCACAGACACCAAACTGTATGCTCCAAAATGGCTAAGATGGTACATTTTAGGATATGGGCTTCTCTACCATTTGATAGATAGATAGATAGATAGATAGATAGATAGATAGATAGATAGATAGATCAATTTCTACACCCATATACAAAGGCATAGAGAGATCATGAGGTGAGTGACAATCTGAAGTCACCAAGTTCTTCCTTCTAATATTTTGTCACTATTGCAGACCTAGAAAGGCGCTAATGATTAGTCACAAAGTCCCTGTTCCGGAGAGCGAGTTAATATTAGCTAAGCCACAACACCAAGCCAAAGTCTCTCACTCACTTCACTCTGGATTAAAACTAGCCAAATGGATCCGCGATGCAAATACGACATTCGTCTTTTAGGTTCTTCTTCGTAGAAGGATGGCTATTTTCTAAAGTGGCTTTCACCTGACTCCTCAAAGTGCCCAGTCCTTTCTCTAACAGTCAAGGCTTGAGCCATGATATTCACTGTAAAGCCAAATACTATTCCACTTTACTGTGTTGCCGACATGGTATTGCTTTGCTCCTAATGTCCAGGTCTCAGCCGTCACTAGAGATAAAATAGATGCTGATGCTGCAAATGGATGTGTCATTATAGCTTTCACCACCAGAGGGCGCTCCGAACCACACTACAGGGAATGATTAGTCCTGCTGGCAGAGCGGAGAAATGATGTATTGCCTACAGATGGAGAGTTTAAACCACATTAAAACTTAATAAAGAATTGCAGAGTGGCTGAGGGAATTCTAACTCCAAAAAACCTTCCAGATACAAAACACAACACCAATGCCTAAGGCATTCTGTTAGCGCTGTGGTTTTTTTTTTTTTTTTAAGAGAAAATATACACAAGAAATACTGATTCAATTAGTGAAGTTAAACAAGCCATGAGATTTTAAATAGAATGGATTTACACGGAGCTTCTCAACCCTTCCATGTGCCAAAATTTTCCTTCCACTGGCACAGTCCTCCTTACATGAGACCTCTGGTACCACAAGCTCTTAAGACTTGTATTCCACATCAAGGGCCTCAATTTTCTCCTGAGTTCTCGGTGCTTGTTATTAATGTATCATCTCTACTCGAGCGGGTAATGTCTATTATCAGCAAGACTTAGCTTAAAATGGCGTAATCCTTTAATACACAACACGAACTAATAGGGAGGAAAAGCATCGAGGATTAAAATGATGATGATTTGCAGTTATGGCCAGGAGGCCAGGTGTGTGAACCACAGTTTATAGCCAAGCAAATATTGTACTGGGGAGCCTGCCAGCACCGTGGGCACATGAGAAAGGCGAATGGCCATAAAGTAACAGCCCAAAACATGAAAAGAATAGTAAACTCTGTCCTTGGAGTATTCCCACTACCATAGCAAAGTACCACAAACTCAGTGATTCAAACAACAGAAACTTATTTTCACAGAGTTCCAGAGGCTAGAATCTGAGATCAAGTCTTTAGCAGGGATATTTCTTCTGAAAGCTGACCCTGGATTGTAAATGGCTTTCTTCTTCCTGTGTCGTGACGTGGTCTTTTCCCTGTGCATGTTTGTGTGTTCTCTTATCAAGCCTTCTTTGAAGGATACAGGTTGCATCAGCTTAAGATATAACTATTAATTATATATTAACCAATTCTCTAAAGGGCTATCTTCAAATACAGAAACAATTTTGTGGTGCTGTGAGTTAGAGCTTCACAATATGAGTTTTCAAGGGCACAAGCGAGGCTCGTGCAGTGTTATGAGATGTCTAGGAGGCATTTGGGGGCCTGAGGGGTGGATCTGGGGGTGCATCACAATGTCAGGTTGCTCAGTGAATGGGAAAGAGAGTTATAGAAGGAAAAAAAGGAGCAAACGACTACAAAAATAAAATCGAAAACAAGACAAGAGACATTTCCTGATAATGAAAGCGATTAAAAATAAAATCAAATAAATGTAAGTCGTGAAGTAAAAATAAGTATACTTTTTTTTTTTCTTAGAAAAATAACATGGTAAAAAGTCAAATACGGTTAAATGTAGACAAGGGAAAAGGAGTCACGGGGAAACGGAAGAAAAGAAACTGGCAAGCAAAACTATTGCCCGGTAATGAAAAATGTATAAAAATCAGATGAATGTATAAAGAGGAACAATAACAACAAAAACGATTTAAATGCAATGAGGTAAACATGCTGCTGAAGGTGTAGAAAGGGGGAGAGGGACCCCAAGAGGAAAGAAGATGAAGTATGTATGTTGTTTTGTCCGTGTTGGACAAATGGTGTCTGCCAGAGCTGCCTTCAGCTTGGTAGCTTTCCTTCGCTGTGTACGAGGAACGTAACAGGGACACCCGCTGGCCACGCTTATCTGCCTGCAAGGCAGTCTCTGTCACTCTTCCCAGACTCCCCCAGGCCATGCTCCTGGGATGACTAGGGTTTTACCTGAAGAGCCTTGGAGGTGTGAGGAGCAGCCAAAGATCAGTACTTTCAAAACCTCAGGAGTGCCAATCACAGACGGATGCTGCCCTGGAAGAAGTTCTGAAGTTGCCAGGAGCTACAGCGTGGGGGGGACACAAACGACACGCACATGGTCCCAGAGGTTGAGCCTTCACACCTGCTGGCCTTGGCCTCAGAGCTGAAACACTGCATCTCCCCAGATGCGAAGAACAGAGCTGTCTTTATTCACTTCCTAGCCGGAGCCAGTCTTTGCCACCTACACCCTTCACCTCCTCGGGGCCTGCTTTGCTCCCGCTAGCTCCCAACTGCCTGGCAGGGCCTTCCCTCACTCTGGGACTCCGCCTAGCCACACTGAGGCTCCCCATCCTTGAGTGAACCCTGATCCCAGGCCACTGGAGTAGTTCAGCTTTTAAGAGTCCCACTTAAGATTTTGCTCCTCACTGCCTGAGTCCGAGTCGTGGCGTATGGTGACCCGTACAGGAATATTACTCTCTCGCCGCTGATTTGCCTGCCTGCCGCACCTGTGAGGGTTGTCCAGAGGGTAGGAATACACGGCTTGCACCCAGCCTGGCTTCTGGAAGTGGCCTCGGTGGAGCTCCCAGGGGCCTGAAACTCTGCTTCCTCCTCCGTGTGGTCTCTGCTAAGTTCATGACCCCCTAACTTCAGATGTGGATTCGTGGGTTCTTCCCCTTGTTCACTGTGGAATACAGCGTTTTCTTTCTTTCTTTCTTTCTTTCTTTCTTTCTTTCTTTCTTTCTTTCTTTCTTTCTTTCTTTCTTTCTTTCTTTCTTTCTCTCTCTCTTTCTTTCTTTCTTTCTTTCTTTCTCTATTTATTTATTTCTCTCCCTCTCTTTCTTTTTTTTTTTTTCTTGTCTTTTCCCCCTCACCAACACACAGAGGCAGCCTCTACTCTACCATCTTTTTAAAAGGAGTACATTTTATTCAGGAAATATCATATAATTTTAGAATTATATCATCCACTTTTTAAAAGCCTGTTTCTCAGTGTCTTCAAACTTACGGCATGTTACTCTTTGAACTATAGGAATATTCAATGAAAAACATGACGTAAAAGTCGGTACTTAGTAAGCTTACAGCCCCTCACACCACCCATTTAAGGACTTTTTTTGCATTGAAAATGTGTTACACCTTGAGACAACATTCAAATGACATACTTGAAGCATACTATATATGTGAATTCACTAATATGCATTTGATTTTTATAACACTTTTCGTTCTCCTTTCTAAATGTTACACCCACATGCACATTTGTTTGCTGGTGTACAGGCATAGATTATATTTATAGTTATATTATATATTATTATAGGCCAGGATTTGAGAACATGCAGCATTTTTTTCTAAGATTGGATGGCCTCACTTACACATCCTAAGTCCTGTCATTTTCCTAAAAATTTTGTGGTTTCATTTTTTTTTGAGAGCTAAATAACATTTCATTTCACATATGTACCAGATTTTCATTATCCCTTCATCTGTTGATGGACAACTAGGTCGATTCCATTTTCTTACTGTAGTTGAGCAGAGCAGCAGTGATCTCTTCGGTAGGATGTGGAGTTGTATTAGTCAAAGTTCCCTAAAAAAAACAGAATTGATATGTTGAATATACACTAAAAGGGGATTTATTAGACTGGCTTACTGGATGTGGTCTGGGTAGTCTAAGAATGGCTGTCTCACAATGAAAAGGCTGAGAATCAGTAGTTGTTCAGTCTGCAAGGCTGGGTGCTCAGTAGTCTTGGGGGATTTCTGGAGAGCTGCTAGTCTTCGGTCTACTTTGGAATCCTAAAGAAGTTATCTGTAATACCAACCTCAGCAACAGGATAAATGATCTTTCCAGGCAGAGTGAAGGCAAGCAGACAAAAAGCAAAGCTTCCTTCTTCTGTATGCTTTTATCTGGGATGCCACAGTAGATTCCAGATGTAGTCGAGTGAACAACCATGACCACCACAGGAGTTATACCATACCCAAGATTAAAATAGCCACCATCTTCACCGGAATATTAATGTCTTCAACATTCATACGTATCGTGACTTTATAGAAATCTCTCCTTATCTGTGGTTTCACTTTTCTGTGGTGTCACTAAAAAACTAGAATAGTTCAACTAACTATATTAAGAAGGCATATTTGTCAGAGGAACTGCAGCCAGCAGGGGAACCTCAGAAGTACAGCTCACCATTTTTACAAAGTAGTGATGAGTTTTTACCTCTGAATAGCAAAGCCTCCTGGGGGATTATCTCCTGATTGGCCCCTTCTGGTGGTGGGCTCTGTCTTGCTGATTGTTAACATAGTTGCTTTATCTCTCTGGTGGTACAATTCATAACAAGTCATGCGATCTTCCAAAAGGCAGCGCCCCTCGGTCAAATTAATGATTCAACTGAAACTCTAAAAAGAATAATTCAGAAACATGTATACTTAGGAAAATTAGGAGTTTTTGTGTATAGTTAATAGGATTAGATCGGGGAGCTTTTGTCAGCTGCTTTGGAATTAGTAACCTAGGCAACATTAGTAACCTAGGAAATAACATAAAAGTAAGAAAGCATATTTTTGATGAGATATTTGTTTTGGTCAGGGTTAAAGAGCAAGAACAAAGGAAGCCTGGTTGCTAGGGCCGATGAGTTAGGGCTATGATTGAGTATAACAAATGAGTTTCAGTGCCCAGTGTTAAGTTTGAACTTCTTGACCATAATTAATTTGACATTTTCCTAGATTTTACAATTATAGATTTCCTGATGAACTTTGGTGTGCACCTTGAAGAGACAGAACTGTGTGACAGATTCTCCTTTCACATAAGAAAAGCAAAAAGACCCCTGACTCAAAGTTTTATAGGTAACGACAAACATGTTTCACTGTGTTGGCTGGATAACATGACATATATTCAGTTTCTGATAATCACAAGATTGCTACCTGCCAGCTACAATAGAAGCTGGCTGTGAAAATACTTGGCTTGCTTAAACACTTGCAATCTATAATAGAACAATTATTGTTTGGGGGGTATAGATGTATTGTAAAAAGAAAGTACATGGAAAATTGGGTATTCGTGTGTAATCATGTGTGGGTATTTGGAAACAACCTTTTTTTAAAAATATGTAACTTATAATCATTCACTGGGAAAAATTGGATTTGTGGATATGATGTGATTTATTCTTACGTAAGGGACTTTTTTAAAAAATTCATATGAGGTATATGGGAAAAAATAAGGTGAGGAAGAAATTTACAAGATATTTGGGTAAGGTATGCGTGCTGAAGCTTTACTTCATCCACACGATGTATGAATTTGTAAATGAGTGTTTCTTTATGGGGAATGGAAAGAATAAGGTTGTTAAAGCTAGCTTGCATTCTTCCACAAGATATGTGTCTGTGTGTCTGTGTGTGTGTGTGTGTCTGTGTGTCTGTGTGTGTGTGTGTGTGTGTGTGTGTGTGTGTGTGTGTGTGTGTGTGTGTGTGTGTGTGTCTGTGTGTGTGTGTGTGTGTGTGTGTGTGTGTGTGTGTGTGTGTGTGTGTGTGTGTGTGTGTGTGTGTGTGTGTGTGTGTGTGTGTGTGTGTGTGTGTGTCTGTGTGTGTGTGTGTGTGTGTGTGTGTGTGTGTGTGTGTGTGTGTGTGTGTGTGTGTGTGTGTGTGTGTGTGTGTGTGTGTGTGTGTGTGTGTGTGTGTGTGTGTGTGTGTGTGTGTGTGTGTGTGTGTCTGTGTGTGTGTGTGTGTGTGTGTGTGTGTGTGTGTGTGTGTGTGTGTGTGTCTGTGTGTGTGTGTGTGTCTGTGTGTGTGTGTGTGTGTGTGTGTGTGTGTGTGTGTGTGTGTGTGTGTGTGTGTGTGTCTGTGTGTGTGTGTGTGTGTGTGTGTGTGTGTGTGTGTGTCTGTGTGTGTGTGTGTGTGTGTGTGTGTGTGTGTGTGTGTGTGTGTGTGTGTGTGTGTGTGTGTGTGTGTGAAAAATACAGTAGAGAATAAGTTTAAATAAGAGAAAGACTTGTAAAAGGGGGAAAAGGCTTAAATTGTATAGAGAGGAGAAAGTTTGACTAGAGAGGAGAAGAGGAGAGGATGAGCCTGAAGAAGAAGTCTGATGCCATAGCTAAGAGGTGTGATTGTTTTCATTATTTGCTGCATCCACCCATCCGCCTTGGATCACTGAGCACTCTGCTGGGGCTGGCCCTGGCACACATGCATGTAATACTTACTGCATGTCTGTAATTGTCCTAGTATCGTGCACAGTTGTTAACTTAGTGAACATAATTTTTAAATTAAACTTTGCGATAGGTATAGTTGTGTGGAAAAAACACATCATTTATGTTCAATACTATCCGTGGTGTTGTCCCAGTGTCCTCTGAGCATCTTGGAATTCATAATCCACAAACCCTTAGAAGGTACAACCCAATGGGAGAGAGTCAGCTCAGCTCCTTCTCACTGTTTCTGTTATATTATTATAACAATTATATATAATTATATATAATAGCATCATTATATTACTGACTCCTGTTGCAGTGTGCTGTCCTGCCAGAGGCCTAAAGCTAGACCAGGAGACTGTGGGCTGACATTTCTAAAACTTCACACAGACACAAAAAATTTGCTTTTCCTCTTCCATAAAAGTTGCTCATTTCTGATATTTTTTTCACAATGGGAAATCAACACATATCTGGCAGTTGATGTGGAAAAAAAAAAAAACCAGGAAAGAAAGAAAAGAAACTATTTTCCTGGTATTCTACTCTCACAGTTTAATTTTCACAATAGCAAGCTTGAACAAGAAGAATACAAAATGATTTGTCCCCTTTCCAGGGGAAAAATATCTTTACAAAGAGAGTAACAAAGACAGAATTGTTGGTGGCATTTGCCACAAAACAGTTTTGTTCTTCCTGGTTTTAGCATGTACAATATAAGCTGGACAGGACATGTATTCCACATGACTATGAATTTCTTGAACCAAACAGCACAACCAGATGAGCTAGGAACCCAGAGGACCCAAATAACTATACACCGTATTCTGCATCAGCCATTAGATGACCATTAAAAAGCGTCCTAGACGCCGGGCAGTGATGGCAAACGCCTTTAATCCCAGCACTTGGGAGAAAGTCGCAGGAAGATCTCTGTGAGTTCGAGGCCAGCCTGGTCTATAGAGTGAGTTCCAGGGCAGTCAGCGTTACAACAGAGAAACCCTGTCTTGAAAAACCAAAATAGAAAAAGGAAAGAAAGAGAGAGAGAGAGAGAGAGAGGAAGGAAGGAAGGAAGGAAGGGAGGAAGGGAGAAAGGAGAAAAAATATCCCAGAAGCAAAATGAAACTACAAAATTCTCAATAGCTCAAACTTAGCTTTACCAAAATGTAAAATTAAGAACCTAAGATGTTCCCAACATAAAACAGACACCCTGGCTCTCGAGGCTCACGTGAGTTAGCATTCTCTGTGTCCAGCCTAAGGAAAGTGAAAAGATTTCAAGATCTTGGCAGTAACTCTACTGAACTGATTTCATACAGTTCACTCTGTACGCCTGCTCCCCATACAGGCCAGGGTTTTGTGTCTCTTCAGTCTCCCTGGGTCTCCTCTGCTGAACACCTTTTCCTTCCTTCCTATTTGAAGAAACTCAGTTTATTTTAAAACCTAACTGGAAGTACTTGTCAAATGAAATTGCAAACTTTCCTAGGCCCCATCCCGTGCCGCCCCTACGGCAGCACCTACACTGGCTACATGTGTGTGTGTGGGCATGTTAGTTTCTCTGTAAGTTCTTTGATGACAGAAGCTATTTTATTATTCCATATTTTCTGGGTGTCGTGGGGATCTAAGCACAGTTCGTTGTGCAGAGTTAAGGAGTTTGTACAGCACATGACAAAAGCCTACTCACACAGTCTGGGAGTCGACTAGCTTCACTACGGGCCCAGCCTTCAGCTTGCTGAAGTGAGGATGTCTGGCCAGCAAACAGTTCCACTGGATGAATAGAACGAGAGATAAGGCAGTCCTCGAAAGTGAAATGATATTGCCTGAAAAAGACATATAGTAGAAAAGCACCAGCATTCTTGGTATTCCTGTCCTAAGATCGAGTTTAACCCCAGACTATAGCGAGTGTTGAATCCTGTTATTTCAATCCATGGTCTCTCATGCAGAGAATAGAGCCTTCAAACACCAAAATGGTCCTTTCTCCCCCCCGCCCCCAATTAGTAACTTATAAACACTAGGTATGCTACGGGACTGGATGAATGGCCAGGGGCCAGCAGCATCCACAAGTTCAAGCTGTTACTATCAAACCATCACTGTGACAGATCTGCAGATCCCAATGGACTGCTCGAACAGCCCATTCAAGCCAGCAGTCTCTGTTCAGCTTCTAGATCCTGAGTGTTAAGGGCCCAAGTGCTATTCCTCAGAACATCAGCAAAGAACATGACCATTTAGTCTATAAATATATGAGATATTTTCCATGCTAGGCAGACAGGGGGAACTGATGATATAAAATAAATTTCCAGCTCTTTCCATGTGAAGTGTCTACATAGCGATTGAGAGTTCAGGAGTTGTTACCCATCAGCATGGCTGTGATCATTCAGTGGTCTCCAGCTGGCGGTTGAAAACTTCTGTGGGTAGTAAAATTCTTAGTAATTTGTATTGCATATGCTATAAAAACTGTAGTAAGAAAATATTTTTCTTAACAGTTATGGCTTATTTATTCCTATTTTAAGTATCTCTTCAGCCAACATAGAAGTTCTGCTCTCTTTTGGTCTGGAATTTTGCATGCAGCCAGATTTGTCAGCAACCACTTTCTGCAGCATTGGCCTGGAAACTCTTTTCTTCTCATATCAATCTCCATTTTTCTTTCTTCTTTTTACAAGGACACTTTCTCTCAAAGCAAATGGCCAAAAACTCCTTTGTGCTTTTGTACCTTATGTTGATTACATGAAAAGCAGTGTGTCTTATAGTAAAGCAATACACTCAAATCAGAGTTCCACAACAGTCTGGCTGGAGAGATGGCTCAGAGGTTAGGAGTGCTTTCTACATTTCCATGGGAACCGAGTTTGGTTCCCAGCACCCGTGTAGGGCAGCTCACAACAGACCGTGACTCAAGCTCAGGCTGGGCATCTTCTTCTGGCCTCCACAGGCACCCACATGCATGTGCGCATACACAAACACACACACACACAAACACACACATACAAACACACACACAAACACACACACACACACACAACACACACACATACAAACACACACACATACAAAAACACACACATACAAACACACACACACAAACAAACACACACAAACACACACATACACACACACACACACACACATACACATTTCAAAAATCTGACCAGTTTTAGATAACACAGACTGGTTTTAGGACTGTGATATTCTTACCTCTTCCTGAAATGACAACTTTGTAAAACTCGTAAGTTTTTCTTGATCCTTTCACCTGAAGCTTCTAGATCATAGAACTTCCTTATGACTTAGTTTAGCACTTCTCAAACTTTTGATGCTCCCTTGAAACCCATTATATTCCTAAATCTGACTAAGAACTTCATAAAGTATGTAACATCTTTTAACATTTATATGAGAAATAGTGAGCATTTCAAGCATGGTCTTTTTAGATGGCATTAATTGAAATAAATAATATTGTATTAATGTATTTAGACATATATATGGGTACATGGAAGGTTTTGGAGAGAGGAAAAAGAAGGAAATGATGTAATTATAACATACTTTCAAAAAATTAAAAATCATTTAAAGCTAGATACATAATATATTAACATTGGACACATGCTTTTAAAATAAAAGGAATTGGGAGAGGAAAATGTACTTTACATCTTGGCTATTATTTAGTCTGACTTAAGAGAAGGAAACTATATTTTCATAATTTTCCTCTGATAGAGTTTTGTTTGGAGAACAAGAAGAAAATCCAACTCCGTACGCATATACAGGTAGAAAAAAGGAAGACTGTTTTACAGTTTTCTCAGCTTGCTGGACATCCTTCTTCAGTCACACTGGAGCTCAACCACTGGTAACTTTCAAAGAAGTGGTTGCAGTGGAGAATGCAAACTGTAAAGTTTCTTTCCTCTTTTCATCAAAACCCACTAGCCAGCTTCATACTTTAGATCCATGCATGATTTCATAACTGCCAAATGTTGACAAAATTGATTAGAACAGTGTCAAAAATCAACACTTGTTAGAACGCTTATTAATCTCACCAGCATTCTTTGAAATATGGGAGAACTAATATATATATAGTTTTTTCAATTTTTAATTTTTCCTTAAATGTGTCTGCATACACACATGTGTATGCATGTATGTGTTGTATGTGTGCATGTGTGTGCCCGTGTGTGTGTGTGTATATGAATGTGTACGCATGTATATGTCCATGAGTGTGTATATGTATGTGTGAGTGCACGTGTTTATAGATTGCTACCTCTGATTGCGTAAGGAAATTGATTCCTGTTATGGTTAACCTTTGAACCACATCTTTGTTTTAGATAAACCATTTTTCTTTGTCCTATTCCTCTTTTTATGCAAAATAGTTTGTTTTTATAAAATGATACATATAGACTGGAGTCATAGCTCAGAGGTTAAGATCACTGGCTACTCACCAAGAGGACCCAGGATCAGTACTCAACACCCACATGGTGTCTCACAACCACCGATCTGTAACTCCAGTTACAGGGGATCCAATGCCCTCTTCTGGCTTCCACAGGTACTGCATGCTCATGGTGTATGGACATGCATGCAGGCAAAACATAAAATAACATAAAATAAAATAAAATAAAATAGTAAATATTTTTAAACTGATATATTTTTCACTGTGTAAAAGTTAGGAAACAACAATAATCCATAATCCTACTAACAGAGGTTACATCATTTCTGCTTTGTCTCTATTTTGTTTTAAGCAGCCATCAGGCAGGCATTTCTAGTATCAAGACAATGTTCTAACATTATCTTACAGATTCATCTCAATTAAAACTCTTAGCAAAATGTTCTTTCTTTCCTAGAAGCAGTTCCATTGCCTCTCTCGTACTAGCCTATAATAGTTTCCTATGACTAACATACCAGTTATACAAATTTAAGGCGTTAAAAGAATGTAACTCAGGACTGGGGAGATGGCGCAGTGGTTATCGTGCAAACATGGGGATCAGAGGTCAGATCTTCAGAGCAGGGCTCACTGAGATGCCAGGTGTGCATGGTGGCTCACCAGTAATTCCAGCACCTGAAAGCAAAGACAGGATCACCAGAGCAAGCTGGCTAGAGAGACAAGCCATATCTGTGAGCTTTGGGGTCAACTGAGAGGCCTTGCCTCATTAGATACTGTAGATTATTTCCAACATTAATCTCAGTTCTCAACATGCACAGGCACCTACATAAGCATGCACACGCACATACAAACATGTATATGCATACACATATGCACATCACACACAGACACAAGAGAAAAAAAAAAGCCACCTGTGTACAGGGTCTTACTGAGCAGGATCTAGCAGGGCTACATTCCTTTCTGGGGCCTCTCGGTACTCTTCTTTAGTTAATACTGGGACTCAGCTAGTGGTAACATTTTTAAAGGGTGGTTGGTTGCAGTGGGAACTTAGAAACTGTTTCAGGGCAGTTTCCTCTCTCTTTATATTAAATTAGACTCTTCCTGGCTTTCTTTTCCAGTCTGCACAGGCCACTGACATCTCTGGGTTCATCGCTTCCATCCTCTGCCATGAAAACCAGCTTAGGCGGAAAAGATCACAACACTACCATCTTTGGGGATTTCCCTACATAATCATGCCCCATTCTGAGCACAGCCAGAGAGGACCCACTTCATGAGCTGGAGAAGATGGATAAGGTCTGAATATGAAATGCTTCCCACCAGACTCATGAGTGTTCAGCTGGAGTGTCACAATAGGCAGTTGCCCATGCAATGTGTTCCTGCGACCATGCTGTTCTTCCTGACCATAGACCACATGCTGCTAAATAATTATGGACAAATCTTCTGAAATGGTGAGTTAAAATAATTCTTTCCTCTTTTAAGTTGTTCTCATAAGTATCTTGTTTACAGCTAAACAATAGTATCTCATGGATATCTCAAGATTAAACTCCTCGATTTAACCACATCTCTAAATTTTCCCTGTCGGTATAAAGCAAATATCCACAGGCTCATAATAATTCAGACATTGACATTTGAGGAGCCATTATCCTGCCTTCTGCAATTACTAGCAGAAGCCTGAGACAGCTCCCCTATTCTCGAAAGCAATTCAAAAAGCCATATACTATATTGGGTAGTCTTCACTTGCACTTATTCATGAACCAGTGATAATTAGATTTATAAGTCTGTTACTGTCCTGAAGATGAATTAAGCCTTTTTTCTAATTTCTAGATCCTTGATGTATCCAGAGACAGGTAGTACATCATTTATCTTCATGTTGTACCTACTATTGTCCAAACGCTTTTAAGTAAATGAATATATTGAATATATATCTTCATTAATAAAACTTTCTAGTTTAATTTGCAACTGAAGTGCCCCAAACATTGGGCAGAGTATTGTCTCTCATCCACACAGAGACAAGAAAGGCTGTCTCAAGAGAGCTCTCTAAATTGATCTCAAAATCTGTGAAAAGATTAAGGAATAAAAGTAGTAGCACTGTCTCTTTTCCCACATTTATTTAGATGTGGTCAAACACATTCTGAAACTTACAATATTAACAACTGAAGCACACAATTCAACGGTTTAAATGCATCCCCTAATGTAACACAATCACCACCATCTTCCATCTCTAGGATAGTCTGTTCGTCTAGTGACTTGGAAACCTTATGCCCACTAAGCAGTTGCTTCTCATTCCTCCTTCCTCCGGCCCGTGTAGTTTCCAGTCCAACTCCTGACCCTGTTCTTCCGATTGCTCTCCATAGTGGATGTAAGGAAACTCATACCCTGTCTTTCTGTAGCAGCTTCTTTCATTTTATTTAATACCCATCATGCTTTGAAACACGACGGAATGCCATATTACAATGCATAAACTACAGTCATACAATTATGCGGTTATTGCCATACACCCCCAGTGTAATTAACACTATACAAGAAACATGAGGAAAACTCATGATACTGCATTTGCCAATGAGTTCCTGGATATGACATGGAAAGCAAAGACAATAAAAGACATATAAGTTGGATTTTATGGAAATTAAAAATGTTTTGCATCAAGAATGCAACAGAATGAAAAGGAATCCCACGGACTATATGACAGTGTCTTGGATAGAGAGGGGCAACAAGACTGACTGGTCAGCGGGAGGGAGAAACAGCATTGATAGATCAAACAACAAAATGTGGACACTGCAGTGTGGCGGGGTACAAACTGGAAAGATACGCTACACGCATGTGCAACCCTAACTCACGGTACAGAGTTGAACGGATCTATTAGCCAACCTCAAGCTACAAGCTTATAGAGTACTCTGGAACTTGAACAAAGTAAGTAAAGTGAATAAAAGTAATAGACAAGGAAGTGGAGGTCTCATTATTTCGAGTCACTCTCACTTACGAGACAGTCAGATGCACATAGACACTCACGTAATTGTTAGGAATCAGAGGTAAGAGTGTTTCTATCCTTAAATATCTCCTATTAGATAAGGTGAACAAGCAGATGAGCAAATATGTGCATTATACTGTGTTCCAAAATCAGGCCGAAAACAGGAAACTATTGGAGATTCAGAATCTGCTCGGGTCAACATATGGAGTGAACATTTTAAAATGGCAGTTGGTGATGGCTGAAGTAGATGATGAATTTTGACTTGACATGAGAATGACAAATTGTAGGAAAGAGGGCTCACTAAATCCACAATGCTTTTGCAATTGTCCTGGGTACATAAATGCCCACAGAGCATTTGGTACGGTTTTCACCTCCAGCAAAGCTTCCCTAGCAGCCTTATGAATCTTGTGAGAGAAACAAGCTGTAGCAGGAAGCCATGGAGCCATACAATCAAGCCCAAATACAATCCTTTTCTGCCACCAGCTCCTCACATGCTATCTATCTATTGACCTCTGCATCTTTAGAGCTCCGGAGGTCATCATTCGAAGTGGGATCCCATCCTCACAGTTTCTTTCCTTCCCAGATCTTTAGTCCTGTGTTCCTCACAATCCTCAGTTCTCATGCCCCAAACACATAACTGTCTCCCTGGCTTCTCTTTGCTGCTCCTAAGCCTGGCTTCCTCCCTTTGACCCCAGAATGCTTTACATGTTAATGGTATCCAGCGCGCCACACAAGAACCAATATACATAAAGGGAAGTGATGGCTCTGGCCCGCCGAGCTCTTCTTTTATCTGGTCCCCATTATTCATGGCATCAGCACCCCTATGGCTGATCTATCCAACATCCTTTCTTATGAGTTCTTTGATCTCCTTGAGCCAAATGAGATGAACCTACCTTTCCAGGAGCACTGGACATGTGTTAAGCACTATTAAAACAATATTGAAAGATGTTAAAATGGTAATGATGAATTCTTTTTGCCCTTAAACTTTTAGTTTTGAAATAGGATCTCATGTATTTCTGCATCAAACTCTCTATGTAGCCCAAAGTGACTGTCCTGGCTCGGTCTTATGTCAACTTGACACACAAGCTAGAGTCATCTAAGAGTAAGGAACTTCAACTAAGAAAATGTCTCCCTAATATCAGCTGTAGGCAAGCTTGTCAGGTATTTTTAAAATTGTGATTAACATGGGAGGGCCCAGCCCATTGTGGGTGCTTCCACTCCTGGGCTGGTGGTCTGGGGGTGCTATAAGAAAACAGGCTATCAAGCCATGAAGAGCAAACCAGTAAGCAGCACTCCTTCTTGATCTTTCCATTAGCTCCTGCTTCCAAGTTCCTGCCTTGAGTTCCTGCCCTAACTGCTTTTGATGATGAACTGTTATATTGAAGTGAGAGTGATTTGCTTTTGATCACCGTTTTCTTCACAGCAAAAGAAACCATCGCTAGGACGATGACCTCGAAATCCTGACGCTCTGGTCACCTGACTCCTGAGTGCTAAAATTACAATTATGTACTACCTGTTTTCTGCAGCTCTAGGTATAGAATGTAGGGCTCAGAGCAAGCTAGTCAGGGACTCTGGACCAGCTGTGTTACATCCTCAGCTAGGTCTTTAGTCTTATAGAAAAAACTCCATTTGATGTTCATTTTCTTTAAATAAGCAAGCATGGCTTCTCTCCCAAACAGACCCACAAAAGCTCTTCTGCTCTCTTCCAAAGGTGGTAGGTTTCCTTTACGATCCTGCTGATGAAGGACCAGCAAGTACAAAGTTCTCAGTGTTCCTGAAAGTGCACCTTTCCACAGTAGTGCTGAAGTTTGATGCAGAAAAGTTCCTATAGCAACAAGTGCAACTATTACCAATGATGGGGTAAAAGGAAATCCTGCTCAGACTGCTAGGAATTTTTCTGGAACATGGCTCAGTTTCCCATTGTTCCTAAAGACTGAGTTGGAAGTTAATATCTGCTGGTTGGAACACACATTTAACCTTTTAGAATAAATACTAGTATTTATTGTTGCTTTAAGTTTAAATCAGATATTTACGAAACAATAGCAACACCAGGAATCAATTCATCAGGGAGAGTTGACTCTGGCCCCTTCTTGTTCATTCTTCTCCTGTGACAAGGAATGCCTTTGAGAGTAGGGTACCACACCTTGGGTCCACACAGTGGCTAGCTGCTGCTTCACTAGAGGTAGAAGCTTTGTCTGTGACAAGTGGACTCTGATAAAAAAAAAAAAACAAAAAAAAACTGGAGGACACATCTGGCAATTCTTTCCAAGAATATGTAGGAAATTAAAATCCCTGAACTCAGATGTATTTTCTGAGTTTAAAATATAAAGGGATCAGAGATCATGGAAACAGTTGGCTAGATGCATCTACCTGCGGGCCCATAACTAGATTTTAAATTATAGTTAATGATGAAGTTGATAGGCATTTCAGAGAAAGGTTAAATTTTGTACAAAACTAAACATTGAATTGTAGGATTTAACCATTATGAGTATAAGTTGATATTTTAAACTGGATAGCTTTAACAATACTGACCTTGTGAAATGGAGAATCACAGCACGCAGAGGCACCCTTAGCCTTAGCTGAGTTACACAGTCCTTTATAAATGTCTCCTTTCAGCTTCTAAGACAGAAATTCTTAAGAACCGCCCCCCACCTTTTGGATAGTATTTTTGAGTAGCGTTCAGAAAGCATCGATGCAAAGAAGATCCGAAGCTTAGAGCAAAGCTCAAAGAAACACGGAAGAGCTGATGGTGTGTCCTTAAAGAAGACGGAACTCTAGAAAAGAGTGAGCAGCAATCATAAGTGGATAAGAAGCCAGGAGAGCAAAGATGGCCAGGCTCTGGCCAGGAGAAGAGCAAAGGACAACTCTGAAGAAGAGCAAAGACTGGCAGTGTTGCAGGAGAAGATGGCGAGAGGACAAAGCTGCAGCAGAGTTGGAGAAGACTGAAAGGAGCAAGAGTACCATGCACAGGACAGCAGCTACTAGAGGAAGGTGGAGGCCCTATCAACACACGCGTTTGAAATCACCCCCATAGCAGTCTACTGGTAAAAGCAAACTTGCCTTGCAAGTCTGACAACCTGAGTACAATTTCCAGAACTCACGTGGAAGAAGAAGCAAACACACAAAGTCATCCTCTGACCTCACATGGACACCCTCATGCCCGCCACCCCCACAAAGGAGATGAGTCTCTGCACATCTTCCAGGGTGAGTTAAAGGCTGACAGCGACTGAGAGATGGACACCTCTATGTGAAAGGGTGAGCTCTCTGAGGCAAGAATTCTGGTGTCAGGATCTTCCTGTTTTTAGTACATATTTGCTGAATTCATGAAGAAAGTCTCCAGGGCCAATTTTCATCTCAAATGTGTCCGTGTCTTCCCTGTTACAGGACCAAGGCTCACTGGGGAGTGGGGAGGGGGAGTTTGTAGCACTACTTAAGAGTCTGGAGGGTTATGTCAGTCACTTAAGGAATTGTCATTATTCATGGAAAGCTGAGAGTCTACCAGAGTTCTGGATTATGGAGAAAATATGCAGCTCACACTTGCCAGAATTTTGTTTGTATAAAAGATTGATGTGTGGACGGACATCTACTCCTTATAAAATTAAGCCTCTGTTAACCAGGAAATCTTAAATACTATTGTCTAAATTTTTTGTTAATTTAAAATTTCCTTCATTCTGGCCTTGTATACATACACACACACACACACACACACACACACACACACACCTGTGCACTGTCCATGTGATGTTTATACAGTCCTACAATATAAAATGACTTACTTAATACATCTGTTCTTTGATTTGAAAATATGTAGTAATCTTTAAAATCTTTACCCAATAACTAAATAATTGCTGTTAAATAAATGTGACCTTTAAGATTTTTTTGCATGTTTTAATTATTTTGCTTAATTATTTTGTTTAATTTAAATATTGTACTTTAATTATTGTGCTTAATTTAAGTATTGTGCCTAATTGACCTTGGAAAATACATTTTGCCATACTGTAAACCATACCTTTATTTATCAGAACTAGTAACTAGCATTTCTGTTGAGCCAGTTCATTAAAAACATTATTGTTTAAGAAGGCAAGGATGATTTTAAAAAGTTTTAAGTCATGAAAAATAAACATATACTTCCAAATATCAATTATAAAGAAGGAGAGAACTTCAGAAGGTCCCAGATCTGAGTAGTGACCAGAGTGAACTAGGAAATTCAAACACAGATTTCTGAAAAGTTTCTCCCAGATTTTTGCTCATTGAGTCTGGAGCTTGAAGATGGAGAATCCATAAGCAGTTGCAGTGGCTTCCATGTGGGCTGCTTGAGGGTTAGCGCCTGCTTAGCCTTTCCACAGAAGAAAGCAGAAGAAGGGCTAAGGCCAAAATACACAGAACATGTTCTGGAATCTTGGACGGCCCTTTCCACTGCCTGATTCTGGAAGAGCCTGACAAAGTGCAAAGATACAACAGTCAGTTACCACCAGGAAAGCCTCCTTTATGCTTCCAGTCAGTGGGTGTAGACACTTTATTTCTTAGGTTTAGTTATTATTTGAAAGAGAAGCCAATTGAGAGGAAACTGCCAAGCCCGATGTACAATGCTACAGCTACCTGAGGTAGCTCAGCAGGTAAAGATACTCACTTACAAGCCTGACACCTGACTTCCATCCCTGGAACCCACATGGTAGAAGAGAACTGACCACACCCAACCTATGGCATAAAATAAACCTAGGAAATAATGTTTAAATACCTATTGAACTTACAGTAAGTGCGTAGAATAGTGTAGCTGATAATCACTAAAACAACGCTAAGTTATTCACAGTTATGAGAAGGAAGAGGAGGACTACTAAGATTGCACTGGGAATTTGAACTAGGCTTTGCCACTGGGACTCCATATCATTCTGGAGAAAATTCAGTATCCGTTTTCTGCAAAATGCTAAATTTTTTAAACTTAAATTCCATTTATTTTGTTTTTAAATTTTTATTTAAAAATTTTATGGAATATGTTTTGATCATATGTTCCCCTCCTCGACTCCTCCCAAATCTAACCTCACTTCCTTATCTATCTAGCTTCGTATTCTCTCCTTTTCTCTAAAAATAATAATAATAAAAGCAGGGAAAACAATAAAGGAACAAAAATCAAAATAGCAAACTAAAAAAGAAAAGAAAGGTAAAGGGAAAACAGACAAAAAAGAAAAGCAATGGGACAAAAAACACGAGGCATAACAAAACAGGACAGAGATGCACAAGGATAAGATGGTGCCCCACCCTAGCCACTGCCACTGTTAGTCACCTCATCACTGGAGATGGTCATCTCAGCCCCCGGCTGATGGGGGACAATGGGTGGAACAGACCATCTCCAGAACCTTGAAACCCCCTGGGACTCCAACCTCCTAGAAACTGTGTCCTTTCCCTCAGAAAGGAATAAGCATCCTGCCCCTCCATAAGTTCTTTAAGTGTACCTAAAGTTAGTAAAGTTCAAAGTTTAAGTTGTTCATTTACCTCAGAATAAGAGTTTATTTTATAATACCTAAAGCTGGTTCAAGCCACAGGTAGCTGGGTCCCTCTCCTCAGATTATTCAAAAACACACCAACCTCTAAGCTCAACCCCCTTTCCAGCTCCAAAGGCAGAAAAGTTTGCATTTCAGGGTGAAAAAAATGTGAACTCAAACCCACCAATCACCAAGCAATCTCTAAGCCTGAAAACCCTGAGCTTGAAACTCACCAATCACAGGCCATGTGGTTAGCCCCGCCCCCTCCCCAGAAACCCTCTATAAAGGGCTGAGCTTTGCTCAGCCTGTCATTGCTTCTCCTCCGAACTGAAGCAGTCACTCTCTTGGATTCCTCCCTCCAATAAAGCTCCTTGGTGAGATGTGCTGCCTGCTGAGACTCTTTCATCAGACTGACAGGAAGAAGAGAAGAGGCGACTATCCCTCAGTCCTGGTGGGATAGTCTCCCTTCAGCACTGCATCACCTCTACAGGGGAGATTTCTCCTGTGGTGCTGTGAGGTCCCTGGATTGCCAGGGTACACTTCCATCTCTGTTTGAATTGGAAAAACCCTAGATGGTATCATTTGCAAATACCTTCTTGGTTAGGGGTGGGACTTTGTGCCCACTTTCCCTTCTCAGTGCTGGCATTTTCTCCGGCTTGAACCTACGGGGGTCCTGTGTGTGTTGTCACACTCTCTGTGAGCCCCTATGTCTACCAGTTCTGTTGTGTCTAGGTGACAGTTTCCTCGGAATCATCCACCTGAATTACAAATTTAAACATAAAACAAGCCATCAACAAATAAGTAAATAAATAAATGAGCAGGCAAAACCATTTAACCCTCCATCTGACGGGCAGTGTTGGGACTCTCCTTGCTCCTTTGAGCAAAGGGTTGGACTTTCATGCGAGAACCTGTCATTTATAACACTCCTTGGACTCGTGGAGCATTCTACACAATGATGTAGAATTACTGCTCCTTCTGGCTTCTGTAAACTTGTTTATCACCATATGCAGAAGAAATGAGGCAATTCCTTACGTAGCTGCAGATTCTGCAGAAATGAAATAATTGTGGTCTTCACCTGTAAAAGCCCTAGCCTCATCTGCTTCTGCGCCATGTACCTCTGATGTGGCTTAGAGATTGCAGCCCTTACAGCAGTTTTAATACATTTGCCTGATTATAATCTGTATTGAGTCTGGTGGTCTTTCACCAGTAGTCTTGATATATATAATACTCCAAATAATACTTTATGTAATACTCTAAATAATACTTCATTGCTGTCATTTCTCAGGAATAAAATTTAACACATTCATGTGCCACTATCCAACAGTGTGAAAATCTGGAAAAATAAGCCTACAGTCATGGTAAGCAGATTGGTGGTTTCTGGAAACATGGAATGGCAGAGATTCCTCACTGTAGGGCACAAGAAAACCTTTTAAGGTGGTGAGATGATTTGTATCACAATCATAGTCGTAATAAGACTGCATACATTTGTCAAAACCCATCCAGTTTACAATTAAAATTGGTAAACTTCATTACAGGTAAATTATGGCTCAATAAATCCAATAAAAGTGGATTTGAAGGGGCTGGAAAGATGGCTCACTGAAAATTCTTGAAGAGAACCAGGGTTCAGTTCCTAGCACCCACATGGCAACTCACAACTTTCTGTAACTCCAGCCCCAGAGGATCCAATGTCCTCTTCTGGTACTGTGGGTATCAGACACACACATGATGCACAGATACACATGCAGACGAAACACCTATACATGGGAGAAATTTTTAAGTGAATTTGTAAATGCAAAATTATTCTAAGTAACTACCAAGAGAAGCTCAAAAAGAAGTGTTAAGACTGATGTCACAAACTGGAGCCTGCGCTCTGCCCTTCTCTCTTTTATGCTGGGGGGCACTATTTCCATGAAGATGTTTGAGATGAGAATTATGAAGTAGTATTGTTTGGGATAGGCTCTTATCCACAGGTTATTGAGACTTCCTTTACACGCACAGAAAAAGGTAGAATAATTTTCCCTCAGGAGGCTCCTGAGTGTTATACTCCAAGAAATAAATTCTGATTATCATCGCTTTTTTTTAACCTTAAAATTTCTTCTGTGAACAGTAAGAAAATAGACCTTGGGTCAGACAATCATTGATCAAATCACATCCCTGCTACCTACTATCTGAATAGAACTGTGCCGGTTATTAAATTCACAAAGCCTGACTTGGCATCCTCTGATGACTGAAAATAACAGAATGATCTCACAAAATGACCTCAAGGATTTGCCCAACAAGCCAAGTAGTTGCACAGGAGCAGCGGGTGATGGGTGTTAGGTTGCCTGGTGAGACTGAGTTCAGATGAATGTGGACAGTCTGTTGGTTGCAGGCAGAACCGACATCAAGAGCGTCTTGCTGATGGCAGTTTCCCTTGCCCCTCAGTTTAATAGTTTCCTGTGGCAAGATGCCTGACAGAAGCAAGTCAAGGAAAGGAGGGTTTATTTTGTAGCACAGTTCACCATGCCCAGAAAGGCATGGCTGTAGGAGCAGGAGGTGGCTGGTGATGCTGTGTCTTCATTAGGAAGCAGAGAAGCAACTGTTGTGTGTGGTTTGCTTTCTTCTCCCTTTATTCATTTCGGACCCCAACCCATGGAATGGTGCTCCCCACATTGAGAGTAGAGTCTACTTACAGCAATTAATCCAATCTAGAAAATTCTTACAGACAGGCCCAGAGAGTTGTTTCCATAGTGATTCTAAATCCCATCAATTTGATGTAACTAGACACTTGGGTATCATGAGGTAAAACAGAGCCCAGGTACATCCTATACACTCAATCTTGTCGTGGCTGGCAAATGCCAAGGTTAAGAAGCCCTGACCAAAGAGAGGCTGCTGCCAAACTGCCCACTGTGACTTTGGGGAAGAAGTACTGTGTATGTCACTTGGGAGGTTAACCAACATCCCCTTACAGGTAAGGTGAAATTTTCATCTTCACTACCCTAAATATAAGAAGAAAGAGGACTGTAGCTGTACACCTACTGTGGTGGCTCAGCCAAGAAAACCTGGAGGCATACTCATAGGTGCAAACCCTGTCAGACCTAAACAAAGGGAACCACTACCATAGCAAGCGCCATCCTGAACAGTGGAAACGTCTGCTGAGATCTGGCAGGGTTTGCACCTATGAATAATGCCACCATGTCTTCTTGGCTGAGATGCCACAGTAGGTGTACTGCTACATGTGATGCCAATGTGGGGCAATTTTTTATATCCTTTGTTTGTGTTCAAGTTATGAAGAAGTTCCTTTTTAAACCTTTGCTATTTACGTGGTGCTTTTCATGAAATTTTGAGGCTTCTAAAACATTTCCTGTTAATAACTGATCAATCTCATTGTTACCTTGTGCCAATGGGCCTGGAAACCTGGTGTGAGATCTAATATGAGTAATATATAATGGATAATTTCTGTCTCGAAATCCTTTTGCAATTGCATAAATAAGGATGTTAATTCTGAATTATCCTGAATGAAGTTTGCAGTTTCTATATGCAACTCTTTCAGCATACTGAGAATCAGCGATGATATTAAGAGATTTGGGAAAGTTTATAAGGATGGCATGCAATCCTGATTTCTGAACTGATTCATATGGGCTTTGACTGGCTTTTCTTATTTTTTTTCTGACCTGTAGTCTGCCATTCCTGATTTGTTGGCATCAGTATAAAATGTAGATGCTCCAGAAACAGGTGGTTCTCTCATTACATGGTGAAGTATCCAGCTAGTCTTCTTGATAAACTGAATTCGTTTGCTTTCAGGATATTTGTCATTAATTTCTCCCAAATAATTGTTACAAGCTCTTTGCCAATCTTCACTGATTACCCAGGACATGATCTCAGCATTAAAGTAGGGTACCATTACTTCTGCTGGATCTGTTCCTGACAGCTGATAAAGTCTTATCCTTCCCTTTATGATTAAATCAGCATTTTTTTCTATATATGTCTTTAATTTTTTATTTTGCTTATGTGCCATAAATATCCATTCTAAGATGTTATTCTCTCTCTACATAAGAATCCCAGTAGGGGAATGTTTTAAATGAATAATGACCAAAATACAGTTCAGGTGTGGCTCTACGTGATCCACATATGCATCTTGTAGTTTCTTTTCTACCAGAGTTAACTCTTGCTTTGCTGTAGCAGTTAAGTGTCTTGGTCTATCTAGATTGGATTCTCCTTGTGATGCTTGAAATAAATTGCTTAGCTCTTGTGTGGTTAATCCAACTGGTATTTCCCAGTAGTTTTGGCAACCATTAAGAGTGCACAACTGATCTCTTCTGATCTGTACCTTTTGTGGCTGTATTTTTTATTGACTTATCTTATAAACTAGATAGTTAATGGAATTTCCTCCTTGTATTTTTCCAGGGGTAATATGTAACCCCAACAGGGTAAGATCGTTTTCGTTTCATCAAATAATTTTTCTAAAGTATCTTCATCAAAACCAACCAACAAAATATCATCCATATAATGATACTTAATAGATTGGGAAATTTGTTTTTTAATTATTTCTAGGGATTGTTTTACAAAATATTGGCACAATGTTGAGAGAGACTCACTTGAAATATTAATAAATCTGAACAAATTGTTGATATTGAGTTATGGAGAATAAGACAATGTCCTCCTCCCAGGATCAGAGAAGAAAAATAAAGGCAAACTACTGATCACAATGTTTGCCAAAAAAGCAACTCCAGAGTAAATTCTAGTAACACTGATGTTGATAATTATGAAGCAGCTGCAAATAGAGGCGCATGTTTTTAAGTCTTGAGTTAACAATCTTTGTAAAGAGAGTCTTAGTCTGATTTCTGTGGCTGTAGCAGAATGCCACTGGCTAGATAAAGGACAGCAGCTTCTGGGGCTCACAGTATGGCGTACAGCACAGGCCCAGCTAATGACTGCTGACATCACTAGCACTGTGGGCTAGTATCTACTAAGGGCTACTTCAGGTGATTTGTAGGCATGTAGATCTGTGCATCATGTGCATGCCTGGTGCCTGTGGAGACCAGAAGAGGGTGTTATATCCTTAGACGTGGAGTTACAGATCATTTAGAACTGCCACATGGTTACTGGGAATCAAACCCCAGGCCCTCTGTAAGAGCAGTAACTGCTCTTAATCACTGAGCAGTCCTGTCAGCCTCACACTGTTTCATTTGTAATTTCCTTCTCACTTTCTAATCTAACTTGTGCTAATCTCTGATGGGCAATGTGCCTGGTTAAAGATATTCTGGATTTATAAAGTGCAAGGGAGACGATCAGAATAGCGTGTGAGAGTCTAGCAAGTACACCAGTGTTTACTCATGTGAGGAAGACAAGCTGTGCAGATGACACACAGCAGTCACCTCTGACACCATACATAACTCAGGGAGTACAAAAGTGATCTGCAATGGCTTTATAGAAAGCCTAGTCTTTTTTAGCAGCTGGACATAAAAAGCAGGAATGGATGTTGGGAGTTGAGTGGCTGAGGTTGTGGGGATCACTTGAACTCAGGAGTTTGAGGCTAGCCTGGGAGACATAGCAGAATATTGTTGGACCCCCAAAGGCCCAAACCGGGACGCTGCACCCCCACAGAGACTCACAGACGGGATATCGATGCAAATAGCAAGAGGATTTATTCCAGTGCACTGGGACCGTTCTAACACGCAGGATAGAATCGGCCCCGAGGAGCAAATGGTGAAGCTTTTTAAACAGTTGTTGGGCACAAACCGAATTGGTACAAGTTGATTGGTTCCCAAATTGTTTTCCCGTTTTGATAGGTAGGGGCCAGTTAACCTTTAAATTGATTGGTGTTGGCATATAGCAAGGTCGTGGGCACCAGGAAATGTAAAGTCCCTTGCCCAAGGCTATTAGGCGGCGGCTGTAGCTGCTGCTCATTTTAGGAATTTGGGCTGGGTCACAGTGCTCTTGAATTAAGCCTGACAATAATTGTTTTATGGTTTCTGGGGTAGGCTAGTTCTTGGAACAGGGAGTTCTGAAAAGTACTCAATAATTATTGTATTGAGTAGAGAAAGCCAGGGCCAAGGGTCTCCGGCCTCACAATATCTCCCCGCTATCTCAAGAGAGAGAGAGAGACTGAGGAATCAGGGAGATGGTGTGGGGAATCAGAACTTCAGAAACAGTAGCAACTGCAAGTGCAAGTTTTTAAATTTGTCTGTCATCTGTGCAGCTTGTCTTTTTTTGTTTTTTTTTCAAGACAGGGTTTCTCTGTTGTAACTCTGGATGTCCTGGAACTCATCGTGTAGACCAGGCTGGCCTTAAACTCACAGAGATCTACATGACTCTGCCTCGTGAGTACTGGGATTAAAGGCCTGTGCCACTGCCCAGTTTAAGAAGTGGCTTTTTAAGACAATAATAAACATCTGGGACCAGCAAGTGGCAGAGGAGTTAGAAGATGACTTTGCTGGGATCTCTGCTGAGATCTTTCAGGCTTGAATGTAAGCATGTCTCATGTGTCTTGTTAATATAATGTGGGATTATTAAATAAATGGATACACACACACACACACACACACACACACACACACACACACACTAACTCTTAAATACTTCCCCAAAGCTTTTGAGATGTTTACCCTGAGTCAGAACAAACAGCTTAAGCTTAGCAGAAATTTCCTTTTTCAACAACCCTTCAGTCCCTCTGTTGTGGGACTCTCATAGAGCTAAGAGTGGGTCAAAGCTGGCTTGGAACCCTGAGTCATCCCAGGAGATGAGAACGGTAGGCATTCGCTGCTTCTCACTTTTGTTCTGGCCAGAACCCAGATAAATATTAAATATTGCCTGCTTCACAGAAGCAAAGGAATGTGTCTTGCTTGGTGCTTATCTGGAAGTTGATGTAGCTAGAAGCCTAAGGATGAGTCCATTTACTGATAAGGTGCCTTCCTTTTTTTCCCTGTGAGACCACACCTCAAGCAGAAGATGCCCTAGCAAGACCTTGACGCTTAGACTTGAGCCCCACACGCAAATAAGGCTACTCCAATATCCTTGTCTTAACCAATGGATCCCAACCCTGGGTACCAAAGACCCTCCCCTGCTTGTGGCCTCATATATGTACTCTATACTCTGCATTTAAGTGGAGACATCCCCTGAAGCTTGTTCCCGAGTGTCTGTACTTGTCCGACTCACTGGAGGTCCACCAAAAACAAGGCAGGATGCCTTAACCACTGTGTCCTCCCTGCTGAGTCCCTCCACCTGGAGCTGCCCAGGGCAGCTGCCAACTCCAGGCAGGGTACCTGTGGCTGGGACACACATGTAGCAGGAAGATTACACCCCACCCCCACCCCCTGGGGACTACATTCTGTTACAGAACTGGTTAGGTTACCTGGTCAGTGAGGCAGAGGATCAACACTATGAAATCACATGAGTCGGGGGATGGGGAGAAGGCAGACAAAGGGAGTAGGAAAAAAGCTGGGAGAAAAGCAACAGGAGCCTTGGAAGCAATGGGGCGAAATACTGCAGTGCTGAATGCTGTTTCAGCTACACTGGGTTCTGCTGGGAGTTCAGGAAAGATGAAGCTGAAAGTGACTGTAATAATTCCTTATATGCATGGAAGCGATGGGCCAAGTTTAGACATGTGGAAGCAGCGAGTTTTATTAAAGGTTTATTTCTTACAGGGGAGGGTGAGGGACACTGAGTCTGGGGGAGAGTGGGACCCTGTAAAGGGACAGGATCTGCATGGACAGAGAAGGGCTGAGACAGAGAGGGAAGAGGGGGAGAAAGAGAAAGGTCGGGACAGCAGGGTGTGAGACACAGAAGGACACAGAGAAGGTGAGACTGTAGCCCCCCATGGTTATATGGGGATCGGCACTGGTCCCCTGCTGCTGATGCTAGACAGGTGGCTGGAGGCAGGTATAGCACAGGAGGTGGTTCTACAACAGTGACCATTGAGTGTGGAGATGTGACATGGAAGCACGGCAGAGAGGTGCTAACAGAAGTCCAATCAAAATGGACCAAACAGATTGTAAAGAGAAAAAATGGAGACAGTATGTGCAGACAGATGTGACAAGAAGTTCTGTGAGGAATGAGATGCCGGACACCAATGTAAGAGAAGGGGAAGCTTGTCTTAACCTTAAAAATACATTACCCTTCCCTTAGAGCTCAGGGATCCCATGGAAGAGGAGACAGAAAGATTTTAAGAGCCAGAGGGGCTGAAGGACACCAGGAGAACAAGGCCCCCTAAATCAACTGAGCAAGGCACTGCCGAGAGCCATCGGACCCTTGGATATTTGCCCGCTAGAAGCAGTAACCTGCTTTCGGCCATCACTGCACATAGCCTTTAGTTATATAAGTTCATAGTTAAGTCAGAGTTAGATTAGTACATAGTTAAGAAAAACAAGCAAGATCAAAACACCATGACCTTCTCCGAGAACAAGCTAATGTTAGCCCCGGTGAGTGGGTAAACTAGCAACCTAACCCTCCTTGCTTCATGGTGACCTTTAGAGCATAGCTAACATCCTGCCCAAACACCTGCACCGCTTACCCCTCCCTACATCCTGCTCTGCCGACTATAAAGCCCGCCTGAGAAAAATAAAATTTGCCAGCTTGATCAGAACCTTTGTCTTTCTGGTCCTTCCTTGTGTCTCTTGTTCCTCATTCTCCCCTACAGGTCCGGTGGTCCCCGTTGACCTGCTGGCTGGCCCGGACAAGGCACGTGTGAGCTCACAGAGACTGAAGCAGCAAGCACAAGGCTGACATGGGACTGCACCAGGTCCTCTGTGTGCATATTATAGCTATTAGCTTAGTGTTTTTATGGGACTATGAAAACGTTGTCTTTGACTCTATTGCCTGCTTTTGAGGCGCTTTGCCTCCTGTTGGGTTTCCATGTCCAACTCCAGTATGATAGTTATTTTTTCCTCTTACTATATTTTATTTTATCATGTTTGGTTGTTATCTCTTAGAAGCCTGTTCTTTTCCAAGAAAAGGGAAAGGGAGTGGATCCTGAAGGGGAGGGAGGTGGGGAGGAACTGGGAGGAGGTAGAGGGAGGGGAAGCTATAATCATGATATGTTGTATGAGAAAAGAATCTATTTTCCATAAAAAGAAAAAATAAAAAAACAAAACACATTATGGTTCAGATGGGACAGTACTACTGTCCAGTAGTGAAGGGACACAGACCAACTAAGAGACTGACAGATGAAAGAATAATTCCAGATTCTCACTTGCTGTGAAGAAAGCAGTTGGCCTAAAGGAACAATTATACCTTTAAAAAGTAGAAACAAAGACAAAACAGAAGAGAAACCAGTGAGGTAGAGATTAGGTGGCCATAAGATAAAAGAATTCATGGTTCTCTTAAATTCTTACTTCTAACAAACCATTATGACAGAAACATCTCTCTTCTGGACTAGTGTTGAAGAAATGTTTCTTTGAAAATATTTCTCCCTTCTTGTTCAAGAAAAGCCTAAAGTAGGAAGCATCACTTTTAATTTAAAAATGTGCTGTTGCCACAGCTATAGGAACTTCACTAAGCTTTGATTTGTGGAAAGGCCCAGTAAACACTCTGAAGGGCCAATGACGATCAGAGGCTCAAGAGAGTTGGGTAAGCAAAAAATCACAAAGGGCTAGTGAATATCAACTGGTTAGGTAGCTGGATTTGCTAGCTGGCAATTATAGAAGTTAGAATTCTGTCCTTATACACAGGAAAAGTTCATTTCAAAAGAATGGCTCTTAGGCCCTTGAAAAGGGTACTGTTAGATCCCCAAAATAGCTCAAGTAGACACTGAGAGAAATGTATGGCCATACAAAGCAGTTTATTTCCACGGAGACATTGTAGGATGCCAGGGTCAACCAATTAAAAAAAGAGCATGTTGACCACAAGATGCAGCTGTGTGGGCTTTTTAAACCAAACAGGCAGTGTCTAGGGGATAGCTCTGATTGATCAGGACCTGAACCCTGGCTTGGCATGTTACATCTTACCAGGAAGTGGAGATCTCGCTGGAAAGCAAGGATCATCCTAAGAAGAAGAGAGGGGAGGTCGGGGCCGCCCACCACGAAGGGGCACTGGTCCTCACAATACTTCTTGTAAATCCCACCCATTGAGAAAAAGAACACCACAACTGAGTCAAATTTGAAGCAAACTTTAATTAAGTAAATTAAATACTAGCCAGAAAAATGGACTCTGGCCACGACCATTTTGAGGTTGCCACAAAGTGGTCCTGTGCCAGGGCCAGCCTGGCAAGTCAGAATGTATTTGAATGGGGGGCGGGACTGAGGGGCCTTATGAGGAAAGGGGAAAAAAAGGCAAAAAAGGAAGGGGATAAACCAGGCACACACACAGTATCATTGAGCTCAGATGGAATGGAGCTGAAGTTTAATTTTTGTCTCAGTTAATATACATTTCCTTCTCAAGGGTTACAAAGCACAAGGAATTCAGCAGGTATGCAATGAGGGTATCAATCGCCTTCAGACATCCTTTTTTGTTGGAGCAGGATGTTTATCCTGGGAGACAATCTTTCTCAGGGAAGCTGAATATTTACCCAGGGAAATAGCTTCTCTAGGTGGAGTTAGATGCTTACATAGGGCAATGCCTCACTTGATGGTGCTAAATGCTTACTTAGAGCAGTAGCTTCTCTCGATGGAGCTAAATGTTCAGCCAGAGAAGGAATGTTCCTTTAGATAATCTTTGACTTTCTTGAAATTAGCCACTCCCGGCAGTCTTATTAGTGACTCAGTTTTGCTCAGAGAACCTCCCCATAAAGGAATAGGCAATTTAGCCAGAGGCTCACAGCAGAATCTAGGCCCAGAGTCTGTGGGCTCACCACAGTCCTGCCACCTATAAAGTTCTTACAAAATGCCACCAAGTCATATGGCACAGGTGCTTTAAAAGGTAGAACCAGTAAGGTTACACACTTTCCACCAGGTCCAATCAGTGGAAGGCATCTATCCCGATGTACTTCCTGTCTGGGTTATCTCCCGCCTACAAGTGACTAAGCATACCACTGCATTTGGAGCAGTTGATCTGATGCAGTAGGATCAACTAAATGGAATCTAGACAATCCCCACCCAACGTTCCAGGAGGTTATCTGTCCTTGGACAAGGAGATTATAGGACTGTCTTATTGTACTTCACTTGAACAGCCCCACCCAGCACTCCAGGAAGTATATCCTTGTTCTATAGACCTCTTAAGCACAGTAAGTAAAATTTAAAGCATAACTTTTACTCTTATATTCTGAGTTACAGGAGATACACATGCATCCCAAAGGGACAAAGGAGTGACTAATATATGTAAGCCCTTGGGAAGTTATTTGTTGTATGTATGTGTGATAAAGGTGTGAGCATGTATTCAGGATTGTGTGCTCCTGGGCTGTGTTCACTTGTATGGAGGCCAGAGGTCAAAGACAGACCTCTGACAGGGAGTCTCTTCTATTGCTATCAAACTCCTCTTCCTCCTCCTCCTCCTCCTCCTCCTTTTTTCTCTCACTGAACCCAGCACTCACTGGCCAGGTAGTTCTGAGCATCCACTTGCCTTGGGCTGCCCAGTACTGGAATTCAGGTCTGCCTGCTTGTTTTTTTTTTGTCTTTACATGGATGCTGGGATACAAACTCAGATCTCTAGGCTTATGTGGCAGACACTTTGCGCACAGCTATAACCCCAGACACATAAACTAATTTCCAGCGAGTGTTCCAACCAACGTGCATGGTGGACTAAAACAAAGTGTTTTCTTGGCAGCTTTGAACAGGTACTAAAAGGGCTTAGGGCCATCCGAGGGAACTATTAGAAATAATGCCAGGGCTTGTCTTCTCATGTGGAGAGGGTACATGCTGGAAGACCAGTTTTTGTAAGCCAAGGACAAGGCCTAGTTAAGAGGAGTCAGAGGAGCCTGGGTAGAATTTGGTCAAGGAGAAAAATCTGTCACTCTCAGGCTCCCAGAACCATGTTTTTCTTCCAAGCTTAGTTGAAAGAAAAGTTAGATTCTGATCTATTTTTTCCTTACTTCATTCTAATCAAATTAACTTCTCTATTTCACAGCATCCGCTATAATATTTCTCTCAGAATTTTCTCACTTGGTACCTCAGAAATTCTCATAAGCTTATCTCATTGTGCACACACATATGCACACGCGTTCCCAAGGGCCAGTTAGCCAGTGTCTCCCTGTTATATGCAGTAAATGTGCAGCGCTGGGACACGAGGAAGAGATTCACTGACACAGGGACCTCAGGTCTCTCCGTCTATTACCCTCTAACTTCCCCTCACACTTCTGATGCTGACTAAAGACAGCTAAGATGCACAGACACTCCCACCACCATTGTTTTGTTTTTTAAATTTAACCCTGCATAACCTGGTCCTTAAGACAAGGGTAGGTGTGTTTCAACACACAATTAAGAGGCTTGTTATATGAGAGTCCCTCAAAGGTAAGCAATCTCTAGTTTATTCTCAGGGTATTAAGAAATCATAACCCCTATGAAATACCAGTCATGCTTGGTAGGAGAGATTTAATATAAAAGATAGTATTGTTGAAGTTTGGAACCTTTCTTCACTGCTGGTGGGGGTTAAATGGTGCAGCTACTTTGAAAGCAGTATGGCAGTTTTTCAAAGTTCAGAGATGGAGTTATGAGACAGTCTAGCAACTCCACTCCTGATTTCAACTTCACTCAACAGAAATGAAAGGATGTGCATACAAAACCGGGTACGTGAACGCTTATAGTTGCATTATTCTTAACAGCCAAGAGGTGGAAACACTGACACGCCTGGCAACTGCTGAATATGTTAATGGAAATGTAGTACGGAATACAATGGGATACACTTCTGCGATAAAAAGGAATGGAGTGTTGGCTTATGCTCCAGCGCAGATGAACCTTGACAGCATTATGCTAAATGAAAGAAATCAGACACAAAGACTACATATTTGTGTGGCTGGTTTTATTCGAAATGTCCAGGCAAGGCAAATTCACAGAGACAGAAAGTTTTAAGCAGTGTGTTCTAGGGCAAAGGTTTGAGGAGAGACAGGTAGGAGTAGTGATTACTAAAAAGTCAAGGTTTCTTTTTGAGATGATGAAAACATCCTAAGACCTATCTGTGAATATTACTAAAAACCATTGACTGCTACAGTATTGTTCTGTGCATTGACTGTACCTATTAATGCGGTTGTAAAAAATAAATATAAATAAAAAATAAATAAATAAATAGATAGATAGATAGATAGATAGATAAATAAATAAACGGAATAAAAGCCTTCAAATACTTCAACAACTGAAATCCGGGATCGAAAATCCAAGCGTTGTTATCTCCAGTCCCGCCGCCAACATCGGCTTTCACGTGCAAGGTGTCCGCGCCGCCGCAGCGCCGCAGAGGTTAGTCGGGACGGTGTGGGACGCGGCTCTCCGCGGCCCCGGGTCACCGCGCGCCCCTCCTCCGGGCCTGAGTCACCGCGTCGTCCCGAGTCCCCACGCCAGGATGCTGTGGTGAGCGCGGTCCGGACGCCGCGGGCCCCGGGGCGCAGCGAGGGGCTCTCGGCCGGCCGGCGGCGCCGCTCGGGACTGCTCGGCACGGTCGGGTCGGCGGCCTGCGCGCCCCGGGCCTCCATGGCGTTCACCCGGAAGAGGCAGCGCGAGCAGCAGCTGCAGCTCTACTCCAAGGAGAGGTGCGCGGGGCCGGGCTGCAGCGGGTGGGCCCAGCCGGCGTTGGGGAGAACCTCGGGGCGGGGAGGCAGGGTAGGGCCCTCGTGGGAGCGAACAGTCCGCGTCTCCCTGCCGACCCCTCCGCGCCCCGCGGCCGGCCCGCGCGGGAGGCTGGCGGGGAGGCGCGGGCTGCGGGACGGTCGCGGTTCCCCCCGCGGCCCAGGAAAGACTCGGGAGAAGCTGAGGCTTCCCGAGCTCGCCGGAGAGCGCACTTCCGGCCTGCGCGTCCTGCCCGCCGCGTCGTTGCGACCCGCGCGCCCGCGGACCCCCCAGCTGCGGCCGGTTCCGGCGGCGGTGCGGGCTGAGTCGTTTTGCAAACCCCGGGTTCGTTGGTGGGAGCCGCTCGCGGTCAGACCGTCACGCTGTCGCTCGGTGCAGCCAGCGGAGCCGGTTACACCTGGAAACGCAGGCGCAGCTTTTGATCCTGGGTGGGTTTGCGGAGTCTTCACCTATGGCTTCACCTACTCGACCCGCCAGCTTCCTCCTAAACACTCATCTTTCTTTAATCAGCAATGTCCGGCTGGCCTGGTGGTCTGTTCTGAAATTGCATTTCTCTCCTGAGTTTAAATGGGATTTCTTTGTCTGGCCTCTGGCACCAATGGCTTACGACTTTTTGGTGCTCTGTATTGCATTGATGATCATGCCCATTAACGTTTGTTTGTTTGTTTATTCATTTATTTATTTATTGGCTTTTTGAGACAGGGTCTGTCTGTTGTAACTCTGGCTGTCCTGGAACTCTCTCTGTAGATCAGATACTGGCCTTGAACTCACAGAGGTCCACCTGCCTCTGCCTCGCGAGAGCTGGGATTAAAGGCGTGTACCAGGACTTCATTATCATTTGTAACAATTCTGTGGCTTCACCGATGAACGGGAAAATTGAGAAGGGGGTGTTTTGTTCTGTTCTGCCCGTTATTTTGGTGGTCTTACACCGTTCTGTGATGTTAGGGGCTCATTGCCCCCTGTATTTCCACCATAAGCTGTTTTGTTTACATGTTAGGCCTTCAGTACTCCAAGATAAGAGTTCTCCTAGCCCAGACATTTATCAGCCATCAGCATCAACTATTCCCTAGAATCAGAGCTGGTAGTTGAATTCTAGTTCCTGATCAACCCAGATTTTTATGGCTCTGCTTAATGGCTTTGCATCTTTGGGGTACCATTCATTGATATCTATTTGAATGAGAGGAGCATTTCTTGACTGTGAGATTTGAATTTAAATCAAGCAGGTTCTTCATAAATCATAGAATTCATTCAAAAAGGACCAGTTTTAAAAGTTAGCTTTGGAAATCCAACTTTATTGAGAGCCAAATTTGCCATTTTTGCCCACATGTTTCTTGGCCTATCTATCATTTGGCAACATTAAGGACAAATGTACAAGATGATAAAGGCCATTCATTGGCTCTGGCTGTCTCAGAACTTCCTGTGGGGAGCTGGAGGCCAGCTTCAGAGATAGCTAGGGGCCTCCGCCTACACAGTGTTCTCACTGGCTCCTCTCATACCGAGTTAGGGATCTTAGATTTCTGCAGCTACCAATGACCTCCCAGAAAGAGAGGCAGAAGTTAGCGTGCGTTTCTGGTTGCTGATTCGGCTGCCGTCAGAATAACGTGTATTTGCAACGGAAGTAGAAGTAGAGCCTGATGGGTAGATTCTGGTTTCCATCACAGTGATGACAGAAGAATGGAGAAAAGTAGATATATTCTAGATGTTTAATGAGAGAGAGGTGAGCGGTGGTGCTTTTGTATGTGGCACTTAAGACAACTGGAGAAAGAAGCCCAGCTGGGATTGTTGGATACAATATGAGACACTCAGTTAAATACTAAATTTCAGATAATTTTTGGCATATGTATGTCCCCTGTAGATTTGGGTATTGATACTACCTAATTTGGGTATTGTCTGTTTAAAATCCAACTTTAACTGGACATGCTGTACTGTTACTTGCTAAACTGCACAGCCCTGCACTCAAGACTTCTGACTTGAATAACCATGCACTGGTGCTATTGGCTGAAGTTTATGAAAAAAAAATGCTTTAGTAATTTTCAGGATTAGAAAGCAAATAGGTGGTTAGTTCAAATGAAGTGTTCTTGTATCCCTACAATTAACGTTAGGAGCCATGTTAATTTTACTGGTTGTTTAAAAATGACCATGATTAGATGTTGACAAAGGCAAATGGTAAAAGTAAAAAGACAAATCACACGTTTCTTCAAAATAGTTGGGCATGGCAGAAGTGGTCAGTGGGTTAGCAAATGAGGATATTCTACACACTGCTGCTTCAGTTGTTTCTATTTGTGAATATTTCTGTTTAAGTTTTGTCTTCACAATTATTTTCATCATAGGTGATGTTGAAGTTTAGAGAGTTGAGATACATGCTTTTAAAGGGGAGAGCCGTAGTTCTGTTTCTGTGATAGAACGAACGATATTTGGTTTGTAAGCTGTCATGTCAGGCTGAAACATTAGTGATTCTTACTTTTCTGTTGTGTCTGTGTGTTCCCTTAGTAGTTTTACAAGTGTTCCAGAAACTTCCAATTTGCTCCAGATAGTCCATGAATATATATGATTCTTTGGATATGCTGATATTACATTTCTTTTACTCAACATATTTATTTATCAAGTGGGTTTGCATTTATTAATACTTTTTTCAGAATACTAAGTGATTTGTTATTCTCCTTTGATCTCTTATGCAGCACATTCCCAACTTTTATTACTTTTTTGTAGGTTATTAGGCATTGGAAAAGTAGATAAAATTGCAGAATCAGCACTCAGTGAGTCAGGAATGCTAATGGATAACAAAAATTGTGCCTTTAAAGCTCATTTTTTTTCTACATGTAAATCAATGAGAGAGAAAATAAATGTTGCAAATATTTTAGTTAACTCAGAATTTACATCGGCTTCATCAGAAGTGCTGAGTAGCCCGTGTTCTTATTCTGTTACCATTTCGAATTTACTTATTCTAAATTGGCTTCTGAGAAGGCGCGAGAATCTACCCTTAAGTGGAATTTGAGGTTTTTGCTGTGTGATTTACACCAGCTTTATCTTTTAACTGTGACATTAATCGGAGTGGACACTTAAGGATTCCGTACTTAATCTTAGTTTCTTTCCCTCCCTGCCTTCCTTCCCCAACCCAAGTCCTTCCTTTCTTTTATGAGATAAGGTCACATACAGTCCAGGCTAGACTTGAATTATTGACTCTTGCCCGCATGCATCATACCCAATTAGCCATGCAACCATGATATTTTTCTTTTTTGTTATTGTTGATGTACTGGAGATGGAACCCAGTCCTCATGCATGGTAGATAAACACTTTACCTCTGAGATATCTGTGGCCTGCTTTCTTATAAATACCACCGTGGTCTCAAGTTTATCACTAGGTATTTAGAAATTGTCCTAACCTTTTTAACTCAAGAGATTTTGAAATGTGTCTTTTCCTTACTTAACTCTTTATTTCCCAGTGCTGGGGATTGAACATGGGGACTTGCAGAGGGTAGGAAATGTTCTATCCAGTCCTGTTACTTACCATTAATTTGTATTTAATGAGAAACCTTGAATTGTTATCTTTTTTCCTGACGTGAATAATATTTTTTTAAATTTTGTCTGATATTAATATAGTTATATCAGGGGTTTTCAGGTGATTTTCATTATACAAAATTTTCCATTTTGTTAATTTTTGTGTTTTATGTATGTTTCCTGTGAATAGTGTATCATCTTTTAAACTTTAAAGAAAACTTTACATTTTGTTTGTTTATCTTGTGTGTGTGTGTATATATGCATATATATATACATATATATATGAATATATATATATATATATATATATATATATATATATATATATATATATATCCAGGCATGCATGAGTGGAGGCAGCTGCAGGAGTCAGTTCTCTGCTTCTACCATGCGGGTCCATCAAACTCAGGTGTCAGGCTTGGCAGCAAATACTGAGCCCTTTGCTGGTCCCCAGTGAACTCTTTAGTAGTTCATTTTGAATCTCTGTCTTAAGAAATGGTGCGTTATCATTGCAGGTTTATTCCTGTGTCTTCCTGTGTTTTCTGACTTCCATCTCCTGCTCCAGCCCCTTTTCCTTTGGATTAAGTGCAGTCCCTATGCTCTCTTTCAACTTTCCTTCAGAGTATGGGATCCTGTATTCTAATTCTATCTTTGTTTGTGTTCTTATGTTTGAAATTTCAACATTTAATTTAATAAATGAAGTTAATGATTTTCCTTACTTTCTCTATCAATACACAGGCCCTGGAATAATTATTATTCCTGTTGTCCCATGCTAAATTATAGTCTACTGTTATCCGGTTAAATCTACACATTAGGCATAATGATTGCCTGGTTAATAATTGTGCTGCGGTCTTTGATGAGTTTTCCTTCTTCCATGTCATGTCTTCCTTCTGGAAATTTTCTTTCTTAATAATAGCCTATTAAAGTTCCTCTGAGCAGGGTCTGATGATAGTAAACTGCCTTTGTTTTCGCATGTCTAAACATATCCTTGTTTTGCCCTCGGTTTGAGAACCGTCTTGATGGATGTCATTCCCTCAGCATTTTGAAGATTCTAAACAAAGGCAGATGGCCAGGGGATAACCCAGGACTTGATGGACAAGCAATAGGTCATGATACCACTAGCAGAGAAATGTCTGGTCGCAGGTGTGGCCTGCTCTCCTGGACAGAGCTACCCAGATTTGCCACTTGAGATGGGGAGAAACTTGAACACTGCCGAATGACAGGTCAAGATTCAGTAGGTCATGCTTGGTACCCCTGTGCAGCCTAGCATTTGTGGCTTTGGGTTGTCTACCCCCACTGGCTTGACTGGGGCGCCCTAAATCTCTACAATCTGGTAGGAATTGTGGGATCCCTGTCCATAGTTAGGGAAGCATGAGCACATTTCCTGGCATCATTTGGGAGCTAGGGTCTGAGCTGGTGGCCAGTCTGCAGCAAACCAGTACTGCTGCTGTTGGGTTGTCATTTATAAGTAGAATGTCTTCTCTGGAAGCTTTGGAGGCCTCCTCTCTGTGGTGTTTGCCCCATTTATCCAGCACTGCTGATTTCTTTAAAACTCAGTTTTATTAGGTCTGTTTTCTAAATAAGGTCATCTTTTCAGTATCTCCACCACATTTTATAGTTGAACTTAAGTAATTAAGTGAATGATTTGACAAGGTCACATGGCTTGTTCATGTGTGATGGTTAATTTTGTCATCTTGACTGCATTGGGAAGCACCTGTGGACACACACCTAAATGTGTCTGGGGACATCTCCAGAGAAGATCAGCGTAGGGCAGGACACATCCAGAATATGAATGGCCATTATGGATAACATCGGAAAAGGGAGGAGCCTGCTAACACAGACTGTTTTCTCACTGTCCTGAGACATCAGTGTTAGCTGCTGCCAATGCCTTCCTGCCAGCATAGACTAAAACCTGTGAAACTGTGAGTCACGAAGACAAAACTAACACACCTAGACTGGGCACCAGCACTGAGATCTTGGGCCCAAGTACAGCCTTTGTCCACTGTGATTTATTGATTCTGTTTGAAATGTGAGGTATGGGGAATGCTGGACAGGACTTGTTATTTATGGTCTCTGAAGTTTAAAATGACTCTGGAGGGATGAAGACTAGTTTAGATGACACTGAATCTTAGTCTCACTGTGTCCCACAGGTCAGCAGCATGAGCATGCCTGGAGCTCACTAGCCAGGAAGAGTCATAGGCTCCATCCCAGGTCCACATCAGAATCTGGTTTTAACACGATTCCTAGATGATTGCATGCACAGGAAAAGTGGGGGAAGCTCAAGATAATGTCAGTTAGGCACCTGTGCTGTCTGTTTGTTCTCTTGTTCGTTCCAACTGCGTCTTTACTTCAGTCAGGTCCCCAAAGCTCCCTGGGCTATGGCTCTGTGTGTGCAGTGTGGATTGCATCTAGGGCCCCGAATGTCCTGGGTAAGCCCTCCACCACTGAGCTTCATCACCCGGCCCACTGGGCTATGAGTCTTGATGAGTGAGAAAGCTGAAACTTGCAACAGCATCAGCAACACTTCTCCCTGTATCCTCATGGACGGTGGACTTGACATTAGAAGCACCAAGCTTTATGGGTAGTGTCAATGGAAGGGGTTTTGTTAGCTGAGCTGGGTCAGGAAATAATTATCACACCCATCGAGAAGAGAGTACAATTTCTTGAGTTGGGCCAAGTAATGGAGTGTTAAACTTGCTGTGGAGGGGAAGGACTACAAAAGCCAGCTGAAATAGTGAAATTGGTTTTGCTAGGAAACCACAGCTTCTGCAGAGGAAGAGGGGCCAGTAATTTACATGAGCCGTTTGGTACCAGGAACTAGAAATACTCTTTACTCGCTCAGATATTTCTATGCAAATTTGTAGAATATGGATAACTTGATACCAACTAAGAGACACCTGGGAAGGAGAGACTTCAGTCGAAGAATCGCCTCCATCAGATTGGCCTGTGAGCTATCTGTAAGGCATTTTCTTGATTAGTGATTGATGGAGGAGGGAGCTAGCCCACTGTGGGTGGTGCTACCCTGAGCAGGCGGTTCTGGGTTGTACTGGCTTTCTGGGAACCTGGAAGCAAGCCAGTAAGCAGCGTTCCTCTGAGAGGTTTCCTCATTCTCTGGTTTCTGCCTTGAGTTTCTACCCCGGTTTCTCTATAGACAATGAACTGTAACTGGCAAGCAGAGATAAAGACCTTCCTCCCTACATTGGTTTTGGTCACGGTGTTTATCACAGCAACAGAAAGCAAACTAAGACAAGGATATGTGTTTTCCAGGGTCCCTGAAGCTTGAGGCGATGGGAGCTGAGATTAGAATGCAGTGCCCAACAGCTGCAGACTTCTGCAAAAGTACCAACCTGCTGAGAGAGGCAGTGAGTTGAGTTCTGAATGCCAAGATGCAAAATTCCTACTGTGGCTTTCAGACCAGAGTGGGTGGGGCCGCGCGGTGGGATCCTTTTGGAAAGAGGAACAGAGAGAGTGTAGTTGTATTCATTCTTTGCAGGCCATGTCGGTAGATGTGTACCTGGGGTAGACTCGAAAACAGGAAGTGGCAGTAGTGACAAATGCTGAGAAGCCTGGTTGAGCTAATTACAGCGCCTCACTTCTGCTTCTAAAGTTTTAATTTATCCTAATGCAGACAGCTTGGGAAGTTTACTTAATTCTGAACGTTAAAGAGAAAATTAATGAACCAAGCAGCAGTGAAGAAACCTTCAGAAAAAGCAGTGATGCAAGCTTTAAATCAAGGGATCAAGGCCACAGCCCTTGCTTCTCGAAAACCTGCATTTTTAAGAAAGCAATATTGAAAGTTTCAAGTCAAAGAAAATACAGCCATTATTACTGGACAGTTCTGGAAAATATTTACACTCAAGAAGTATGTACTACCATCAGAAATATAATTCAGAGCTTCTAGTCCAAATTACCTTTCCTGAGGTGTTGCAGAAAGCAAAGCGAGCAAAGACAGATAGTTGTATAATGGTGTCCAGTTGTATAATGGGTTTCCAGAGTAGAGCCCAGAAGTTACAACTGGCTTCGAGAGAGTTGGAGCCACCCCTGAATGGAGGCTTTGAAAAATGCTGTAGGTTAAAAAAAGCAACACCCAAATCTCTGAATTTGTGTTTGAAATGAGGAAGCATGTGACCGTGAGGCAGGGCCATAAGGACTTAGGGCAGAGACAGTGACGCTTTTGTACTCTGCTCATGACGGTGCCCTTTGGCTTAAAGAGAATTCCATCCTGTGTGTGAAGATGCAGAGGACACAGGTGTCTGCTGGCATAAAAATGCAGGGAGAGCTTGGAGTGGGATTGCAGCTGTGTGGTGATCTAGGAATCTTGAGTTGTTGAAAGTGCCTTCATGTCCTGGCTGGTGTTAGTTCTAGATGGACAGATTGCTCACAGACCACGGGAAGAAGAAAGAGGAAGTTGTCACTAATCTCCAGTATGGAATACCAGTGAAGTCCTGCCTTGCTATGCTAATCTCTGTTGACAGAGTTCTAATGGGTAGTTGAAAAATGAAGTTGATTTCAGTCATCTCCACTTGGGCAGAGGATAAAATGTTTCTGTTTCGTTGCTGTTTGTTTTTAATTTGTGTGTGCGTGCGCACACAAATTGGAGCTCAACTGTTGCTGGCTCCATCTAACAACCTTCCATCCTTCGCATTTCTGCACAACTGCCTACTTTGTCTGTGTCTCACCAATCTACGCATAAAAGGGAGACAGTTTTCCCTGAGTCTTTGGAAGGCTCTCCTGTCATGCAAAACTTTGATTTAATAAATGTGTTAGGTATTTTTCTTGTGTGCCTGTCTTTGTTGTAGGGGTGTTGGGTGTGACTGTTATGGACAAGGGCAGGTTTTGCTCTGTTTCTGCCCCTACAACTCTCTTCAGACTTTACTAATGTTTTTTGGGGTGGAATGGCATTTCCAGTGACGGTGTCACGAGACTGTATCCCTGATTTGTTTCTTCCTTATTTCAAAATCCAAGGTTATTTCTGTTTTCCCTCCCTTCCTTCCTTCCTTCCTTCCTTCCTTCCTTCCTTCCTTCCTTCCTTCCTCCCTCCCTCCCTCCCTCCCTCCCTCCCTCCCTCCCTCCCTCCTTCCTTCCTTCCTTTTTAAAATTTTAAATGGCCTCTTTGTTAACCCAGCTCTCTAGTACAAGCACAACAGCCTGTGTTAATCTGAGTCTGGTTTGGGTCATCAGGGTATGGATGACTGCAAACCCTGGACAATGTGGCTTTCCTGTGCTCTGTGCAGTGCCACCCAGGTGTCAAAACACCTTTTCCATTGAGCTCGTGCCAGATTTACATGTGTAACCTAGATACAAACCTGACAAGGAAGCAGCAGGAAACAGTGGAGCCACTGTTAGCATGATTGGGACTAATTGTGGAGTCGCAGTGCATGCAGGGTTATCCTTCTGGCTGTCTGGACTGGAACAACTGGGCAGATGTTAAGCATATCAGTATGCTTTAAATTTCTGGTGACCTGAGGCTAAAACAACATGTGTTTAGTAATAATGACTTGCTAAATGAGGAAATGTATTCATGAATGACCCATGCTCTATAAAAGAGGGTCACACTAGGACTATGCAGGCCGCACAAGCCTCCTAAAGAAGGAATTCGTGGTTAGCAGTAATTCTACTGTGAGAGCGCAAAATCATGAAGCTGCAAAAGGGTGACTTTAATGTTCTTAAAGCATTAGGTTTTTGTTTTTTGTTTTTACTCATTAGAATATTGTTTGGACCAGGCAGTGGTGGTGAACACCTTTAATCCCAGCACTCCAGAGGCAGAGGCAGAGGCAGAGGCAGAGGCAGAGGCAGGCAGATCTCTGTGAGTTCTAGGACAGCCAGAGCTACAACACAGAAACTCTGTCTGGAAAAAAACAAACAAACAAAAAAGAACATTGTTTGGAAATTATTGTTAAAGTTGAAATGATTTTCACATAGAAAATACTTAAAGCAGATACCAGTAAACACTAAAGTAAAAACAAAACAAACAGCTCCTTAATTGACCTGTTAATGTCAAGCAGTGTGATTTGGTTAGGTTCCTTCTCTGTAGATTGGCATATCTTGGAAAACATGAGTATTGATAAACGAAGGAAACTACTATTTATGATCGATTTAGTGCTAAGACGCGGGTATACACATATCTTAATGACTGTGTGGAAGAACAGTTGTTTGGGAAGGTGGTCTGTGGTTCCCAGCCATAAAATCACGTGCGTGTCTTGTTGAAGAACACTGCTCTGCTTTCCCCTCTCTGTGGGAGGAATGGGGGTAGCAGAGGACAGAAGGAAGGGTGGCAGCCCATCAGCCCATTAAGATGCTGCCAAAATTAAAGTAGGGGAGAGTAATCAGTGAGTAAGTTCCTGATGGGTGCCTTCCTGGCCGTTACCTGACACATGAAAGGAATGCCTGCATCCTCCTGAGCTTTGCAGACTGTGCTCTGGCAGTTTGGCTTATGACTAATTTTTTAATATACTGGAGACTAAGCCCAATTTATGACTAATTCTTGTTCAAAAATTTTAAAATGGAGGACAAGTCAGTAAAACTTAGATGGTAAAACTGGTTCCTGTAGTCATTAATCTCAATCTCATGAGTCAGTCTTTTGGGTCAGGTTGTTTTTTGAACAATCTTGTGTCACTCAAGGATGTTAGCGTGTCTGACGTTTTCCTCTGCTCCTTGTGTCGTCTCTAGTCCTTCGTGTATATTCTTTCTGCTTGTTTGGGTCTTACTCTATCATGTTTTGCCTTTATTAGGGTATTAATTAGTCTTTGACCTTTTCTTTTGACCCCTCATTGTCTCTGGTCTTGTTCTTTCACATGAGAAGCTACTGATGTTGGAGTGACTTTCTGATTCCTGACATCTGCAGGTTCTGGATTTGGGGAAAGTCCCGAGCTTGCTCTGGTTTTCTGCTGAGTGGTGCCATCTCAGAAGCATCTGCACTCTGATTTCTGCGTGCTGCTAATTCTCCCATCTGCTTTCTGCCTCCCACAGATTGGCTCACTTCTCTTCCTTGCTTTGGATATGGTGCTAGTTTGCTGTAGTCTTCATGTTTTGTCATTTAAAAGTGTTTTATTTACATCTTAGTTTCATTCCAGGAGGAAGCAAAATAAGTAGTACTTTGTATAATCCACATTTGTCTAGATACCTTTCTCCAGGATTGTGGAATCCCTCTGAAGCTTGTCTGAAAGCTTTTTCCATGACTCCAGATGCTGTCAATGTTCCCTGCCCATACTCTGCAGCCAACGACATGCTTTTTGCTTTTTTTCCCCCTTATATTTATTTCCGTGGCAGTTCTACTAAATTTTTTTTTCGTTGTGCGCATGTGCGTGCATGCGCCGTGATGCAAGTGTGGTGGTCCGCGGTCAACTCTGAGGAGTCAGTCTACCCCTCCTCCCAGGTTCCAGGGATCACTCAGGTCACGAGGTCTGAGCAGCAATCTCCTTAACCTGAGTAAACATCTCAACACTCAACATCTCAACGTTTGTGCCGTGCTTACTTTGAAAGTTCAAAGCACTTGAAACTCAAGGACCCATACAACTCAGACTACCTGTTTTACTTATTAAACATACGTGCTGTCTAAAACATAGGTTGGTTGTAACCATCTTCACACCTGTCTCCTAGAGCTCATTGCCAAGTGGAAGTCACAAGAACTGAAGTCGGTGTAGGACATGGTGTCAGGGTAGAGGCAGGGAAACCTGGAGTGCGCCATGGGGGCACTGACAAGGCAATCCCGCGGGGAAGAGAGCACAGTCTTTGTACATACTTAATTTCACACAGTTCGGGACTTGTGTATGGAGGGTGCATCTGCTCTGTGAAGTCTCCATTTGGGGCATTGGAGAGAGGAGTGAGGGCTTCACAGAGTGCTGACTGGGGATGTGGGAGCGGGTATGTTACGTGCCTGCGTAGCCTCCTGTGCTTTCTGTAAGCCAGATGCAACACCAAGCTGTCTTCCTCTTCCGCGTTTAGGTTTTCCTTATTGCTGCTCAACTTGGAGGAGTACTACTTTGAGCAGCACACGGCTTTCCATGTCCAGCACCAGGGCAGCCACGAGGAAAGGTGAGCGAGATCACACAGCTCTGGGCACTCCAAGACTCTGTGAGGTCTGACGTCTTTAAAATAAATGCAGGGCTGGGTAGGGGGTCCCTCTTCGTTATTTCTAGGTGGGTAACAAGATGGTGGCGTGACTACTGTGGTTGTACCTCTTCTGAGGCTGCCGAGCAGGACTCTTGGTCTGTCTCATCATTTTTCTCCTGTATCCCCCGTGTTACACAGTACAGCCTGCTCGTCACTGGTGCAGAATCCTAGTGATCGTAGACCATGCAGCAGTAAAAAGAATAAAATAAAAAGTGCCAGCCTCTTCAAAATGAAGTAATAAATAATGCAGCATGAACCAGAGCAAAATCTGCTTTCTCCACAACTACTAATTACTCCTTTAAAAACAGACTCAGTTGCTTTGCTTTGCTTTTCTTGAACGCTATGAATCAAAGCATATTTTGTCTTTGGATTTTTGTTTTTCTTGTATAGATTGTACGTCAGTGTCACTAAACTGCTGACTAATATGAGGTTATTCTTGGCTGAAAACTTCTAGCTAGTAAATCCAATGGAGTGATAGAATTCAACCCCGTGATGAAGCAATGTGTCTACCCGAGGGGTCAGCAAACTAATATGGCCTTTGGGCCCATCTGAATGGCCCCTGCTTTGCTCGTATTGGTGTATGAGCAGTTGTATTGGAGCAGACACTGCCGTTTGTTTACATGTGGCCCATGTTTGATCACCCTGTGACAGGTGGGACAGACTGATCTATGCCACCCTCTTCATAGAGACTACTTGCCATAATTACATGGTGTATTGTAATCTGCAATGTATATTGTAATCTTCAAGGGCAGCTAAAACCATTAGGTAAGAGGGTACTGAGGAGTTTCGCAATGGGCATGTCAAGATTAATACCACCTTAAGTCCCTTGTATCCACTGATGGGAGGGACGCTATTCGTCCCTCTCCTGTGGTATTGTCAGAAGACGCAACCAGAATCTGCTCTAATCTCATGGATAATTTAAAGAAAGGACATGGGAGAAGAATGTCGCACTGATGCAGTAAGCAACATTTATGGGGCTGGGAGGTGGGGCTGTTTCAGAGGGAGGGCTCTTGTCTGTAATTCCTGAGAATGTGGATTCTATCCTAGTATTGCAGAAAAGACAACAAAAAGTTATGCTGTGGGACAATTATTTTAGATTAGCAGGTGTGAGGAGTGCATCAATCAGATGTAATGAACACTCTTTGGATTTTGATTTGAATAAACAGACTATGAAAATACACTGATGAAATGGAAAAACTCTGAACACTGTATACTTGGAGACCTTACGGAGTTAGTTATTTTTATGTGTGATAATGGTAGACCCATTATTAAAAGGATGCTTCTTTAGAGATTCATACTGAAGTGTCTCTGATCGGACTTCTATATGTAGATCAGCAGGGGTAAAGGGGTTTATACAAGAAGCAAAAATGACCACACATTGACAAATGCTAAAGTTAGATGATTGATATGTGGGAATTCTTTATTCTATTTTCTTATATTTAGAAATTTCATACTATTAAAATAGTTTACTGTTGGGTAAGTTTGGGTATTAAAATTAAATAAACTTGGGCTGGAGAGATGGCTCAGTGGTTAAGAGCACTGGCTGCTCTTCCAGAGGTCCTGAGTTCAATTCCCAGCAACCATATGGATTTCTGGAATACAGCGTACAGGCAGATAGAGTACACTCATACATAAATAAATAACTCTTTAAAAAAATTAAATACACTGAACAATGTGGAAATGTAAATTTTTGAAACCCTTTGAGAAAGAAGAGTTGTAAACTGACTTATGACCTTCAGCTGCAATGAGCCTGCTCATCTATTCAGCGCATGTACTGAGCAGTGAAGATTACCGTGGAGCTCTAATAAACACCTCCTTCCACAGAAGAGGAGAGTTGGGAGGGTATTCTCAGATCTTATAACTTAGTTCTTAGTATGCTTTTTTTTCTGATACTTTAGATTTCTAAGTTATATACAGATACAGACTCACAGATTTTTATCCCTAGATTCTCATAGATACCCAAGTCCTTGAATGCTGAGGTCCTTGATGGGAAGCGGTGCACTATTTGCATACAACCCTGAACCATCCTTCCTGTTTATTTTAAAACATCAGTGGTTATGTACAGTACTGCACATGACGCCTGCATAGCACTTCATTCCCCCTCTATTCTGCACAGTGCTTGCTGCACAGAAACTTCTACTTTTGTTTTTGGAACTTTCTAAAATTAAAAAAAGTAATCTGAGTTTGGTTGTATTTACGGAGACAGAACCTTGGATATACAGGGGCAGCCTCAGTGGCCTCAGTTAAAAAGTAGGTGATCCAAGAACCCTGGATGAACAAAGGGAGAGAATTAATCCAGGTAACAACCAAGGGCTAGAGAAGTATCCAGGTAGCATTGAAATGATGTTAAAGGAAGCAAGGGCTGGGTATGGCATCCTGTCCGCAATTCCAGCCTCAGAAGACAGAAGAGAAGGCTTTCCCAGAGCAAGCTGGCTCACAAAGCTACTCATACCCATGAGCTCTGGGTGTGGGTGGGAGATCCTACCTCAAAAAATAAAGTGGAAGGGCGATGGAGGATGACTCCAACATCATCCATGGCCCTCCACATGCATATGCACACAGGTATATACATGTTCCCACACACGTGTCTGCACACATGCCAACACGAGCACACACACATGCAAATACACATGAAAAACAGGGAAAAAAAGAATGAAAATTATAAAAATTGCACTTGTATATGAATATGCTTTTGCAAATTATCTTATGATAGTTTTTCACAGTTACATTCAGTATTCTCTCACCCATGTCTAACTTCATAGTAAACTGTTTTCTTGTTTTAATCACTGATAAAGATCAATTGATAAAAGAAAGTAAAGATGATACATACTGGCCCAAATTAACAACAGCCTCTAAGACACTAGAGCATATTTTTTTCCAAAACTTAATAAAGCCATCTGACTATCCTAGGAAACTAAGGAAGTGGTCAAGCCCATATCTGATTATATGATATCACATCACATAGTCTTTAAAATTGCTTATTGCCATGAAATAGATTTTCCCTGAATACCTCAGAATCATTGTTTATGGTATTTTATGTGTAAAATTCAAACTTAATTTTTTCATGGTTTTACAAAAGCAAAAAACAACTGGGCAGTGGTGGTGCACACCTTTAATCCCAGCACTCAGGAGGCAGAGGCAGGCGGATCTCTGAGTTTAAGGCCAGCCTGGTCTACAGAGTGAGTTCCAGGACAGCCAGAGTTACAACAGAGAAACCCTGTCTCAAAAAAAAAAAAAAAACAATAAAATAAAATACAGCAAAAAACCAAAAAATCTTGTAGTTAATTAATTGTACCTGCTTATTGATGTCTTTTGAGTAGTTCTTCCAGAATCAGAGAATGAAAGGCCAATGAATTTTGTTAAAAACATCACAGATTCATCATATATCAGTGTTTCTGCTCCTTAGTTTCTTTGGAGAGTAGTTGTAAAGACTCAATAATAATAATGATGATAATTCCACTGATAGTAATAATAACAATAATAATATAATAATTATTATTACAAATAGTAAGGTTATGGGGCTGCACTCAGCAAACAAGGCCATAATTTCAGCCTGTGCAGTTTCCCAGCCTTCCCAGAGTGAAGATAAAAGCTTGTCTCTCATGCTGCCCTCCCTTCTTCTAATTCCGAGCTTTATTAAGCCAACACCTTAGCAATCTACATTCCATTAAAATAAATAACTTTTGTGATTGCCCCAGTGTTCCTCAAATAATCTCTTTTCCTCTGGCTCCTAGGAAAATCAGAGGCTCCTTAAAAATATGTTCAAAATCAGTGATTTTTGAACCAGATGCAATATCCCAGCCCATCCTTAAGGTAAAGTTGTTTTAAATATGAACAGAAACATTCCTAATGGTGTGTGTGTGTGTGTGTGTGTACTTTTATGTTTGCTTATTTTTATAATATTTTCTTTTAATTTTATCCAGATTCCTTTGAGAGATTGTTTAAAAATAGGAAAACATGGAGAAAATGGAGCCAATAGACATTTTGCGAAGTATGTCATTTTTCACTTTTAATTTTACTTTGACAAAAAATTTTCTATGTCTAATGACTTTTACTTGCATTTCAGGGCAAAATCTTGGGGTATTTCACTCATTTTCAGTCAGGTAAGAAGCATTTAGAAAAATATTTACTAAAAACGTTAGCATGTATTTTCCCAAATTTGTGTGCAGATTTCTCTGCACGAGGGCATGTGATTTTCTTGCATGATGAAATTTGCCACTTATATAAATCTCAGCTGAAATCACCTGGAATAGGTGTCTAAACGCCTTAAGCATTCAGTCATCGAGAACTTAAAAGGTAAGTTTCTCCCACAGCGCCCTCCATGTGTGACTAAATGTAAGAACTGCAGTTTGTCCTCCGGAGCTCAGTGTGGGAAAGATGGAAGGAAAGTATGGCGGTCGGTTCTGTGGCTTCCTGCTGTTAAAGGTTGGAGGTCAGCGCAAGGTCACGTGAGTGGCCTCAGGCTCATGCGTGGCAGCCTAGCAACGCCTCACGGGCAGTCTCCATCAGTGATGACCTGAGCTGTTGCCTTCCTTCATTGCAAATCCACGCCATATTCACCTGTGCACCTGTGCACCCACAGCTGGATTCAGGTCAGCACTGGCGTCATATGACAAAATCAAATGTGGGTTTTTGCTGACATATAATTAATTAGTTTGTAGATTTTTTTTTAAAGAAGTAAGTACAGAAAAGCCGAGGTCTTTGTTCATTTTTGTTTACAACTTCACATTCTTCATCTGTGGAAGGATGTGATATCGGGGTTGATATCTGCAGAGCTCTAGTTCTGTGCCCTGCCAAGGTGTCCAGAGATGCATCCTTCTGTGGTCAAATGAGTGCAGGGAATCTGTGGGGAGCTTGACTGCTCTTGAGCACTTGATCCAGCTTGATCCCCGATCCCCCCCAGGTTTGCCCAGGACAATGCCTGAAGCCTCATGGGAGTTGACTGGGAGGGGGCAAGAGCGACCCCTGCTGTCTGAATCAGTGAACCCTTCCTTTATAGAACTCTGTTTAACGTGTGTCGCCATTTATTTAATGAAATCTGGAAGATTTTGGATTAAGTAACTTCCTGTTTGTACCTTCTGTAGTTCCAATTTCAAAAAAGAAAGACTCATGAATTACCTTCAATTTCATGTTTAATGCCCAGGTGCAAACAGGTCCAGTCATCTGCTGCTTCATGGAAAGAGCCTGTTAATAATCTAACCCTGTATGCTCATATGTGTATTTCTCATTATATCATGGAAAGAAAGAGTGCTTTTTTTTTAGTTAAAAGTAACATTTCCTTTAGAGAACTACCTATCTTTTAAAGTTTTAATAATTTGGTTTTAGAAATATAGAAATAAAGCTCAGAATCCTTCCTCTTAATAGTTTTAGGAAGAGTTCTCAGATCAGACCAATTCAAAACCAAGGGGCACCTACATGCAAGCTACTCTCTTAAGGATTATTTTAATGCAGACCACTCTTTCAAGGGTTACTTTAAGCTTCATGTGTAAGACTTTCACCAAGTCCCAGAAATAAGTTTTGGCATAGAGTTTTGCTCTCAGATTTCCTTGTTGCTGCTGCTTTGGAATAGCATGTTTGTGTGTATGTTTGTGTAAATATTAGCTTTAAGCCATATGTTCAATAGAGGAGATGGATGGCGAGAAAAAAATCTTTTCTACAGTGTCAGCTGGTGATAAATGTTATGAGGAGGATGAAAGTGTGAGGTGCGTTAGGGTTCTAGGAGCAGCTAGTGAAGACTCCTGGGGGGGGGGGCAGGCTCTGCATTCTGAACCCTGCTAGAGCAACTGCCCTTGAGGTGCTGGGGTAGGGGTGGGGCTCCACTGTAAGGAGAAAAGCAGGAAATGACAGTGCAGGCTGATGCGCTCTGGCAGATGGTGTTGTTGATTCTACAGTTATTAACGTGCAGACAAGGAGGCGGCCTCATGAAAACACTACTTGCCAACTCTCCTTTAGGGAAAAGACATCTCTTGCTACCATTGACTACATCACACCACCACGCCTTTGCCCTTTGCTTTTCCTATTTGTTAGGAAACTGGCTCCAGACTGACAAGCCTCCTTCCCCTACCTGATTGGCTACTTGATACAAATGATAACTTTGACGTCTTGTATCCACTTATTGATGATCCGCCCCTAAATATACCATTTGTTATTTAAATGTCAGTGCTATACTAATATAACCATAACTAATAACTAATATAACGAATATAACCATGCTAGCATAAACACAGGTACCTTTGCAAATAGAGATTGTGTAACAACAGTTTTGAACATTGAATTCGCAGTGTCTTTATGGTAATTCTTTATAGTGAAAACTTTTGGCTCTTCAGTATTGACTTGTCTTCCTCAGGTATATTTCATTAAAGAACACAATATTGTGGCACCATATAAGATAGAGCGGGTAAGTAACATTTTTTTTTTTTACATATTCTTGGAAATTTATGGAGTGATTTTGAACAGTAAGATTTTTTATGGTTCTAGTAACATCTTTAATCAAATACGGTAATATCAAGTACTTCAAAGTTCATTAGCAGTTACTGCAGAAGTACCACAGACTTTAGCCCTAATATCAAAAGCTTAGAGATGATATTAGAAATGGAAGAAATAGAGAGATGGCTCAGGGATTAAGCGCACTGGCTGGTCTTCAAGAGGACCAGGGTTTGTTACCTACATGACCACTAAAAATCATTTGTAACTCCATTCTAGAGGATCTGATCCCCTCTTCTGGCCTCTGCAGGCACTGCACATATATGGTACATAAACATGCATGCAGGCAAAATACCCATGCACATAAAATAAAAATAAACACATCTTTTTAAAAAAGAGCAAAAGATGAAACTGAGGTAGGGATGTACAAATTTATAAGCATATTTACTACATGCCACTGAGAATTTTTATCTAACATCACTGAAAATTTATTTTTAAGAATATTCAAGAAATACTTGCAGGTTATAAAATAGCCTATATTTAATAAGTCAGTCTATTATAAAGTCTTAATTTGGTGGAACTTACAAGGATTTATCAAGTAAGCCTAGGCGTTTCTATGTTTTTATCCTTTATGCTGCTGCATACTGTGGGTGAAAACATCACTCCTACTCAAGTAGTTTTTACAGGACGAAGGAGTGCAGCTTGCTCCTTATAATGACACTCCTGTGAATTAGAAAAACCATACTCTCTGCAAATCCTGGCCCACATGCTGAGTCAGCTCCAGTTGCAGGCCAGCCTGCAATATCTTAGCCAGCAACTTATGAAACACACAGACTGTGTATGCAGTTAGGTGGACAAGAACACTTGTATGAGCTAATGACCCAGGAGTGTGTGTGTCCACTGTATGAGCGTCCCATGCGCCCTGCTAAGTGTGCCTTGCCTTGTGACTGTTCTCTTGACAAAAGCCCTTGGGGGCAGTAGACTACTTACCTCTCAAGTTCAGATCCCTCAGCTGAGGTACCTTTCCTCAGGTTCTGCTGAGACCATCCAAAGTACAAAGCTGTATCTCAAGCGCCAGCCAGCCACAGAGCTGTCAATGCATGTGGGGGTTCTCTGGAGACACAGATAATCAGAACGTTACATTTATGTATAAGTGTGTGTGCGTGCATGTACACACTCTGGAGAGCCAACAGTGTAAGATGAGACTGAAGGCAGAGGAAGCCTGGTGTCCCAGCAGGAAGATTGTCACAAAGGCAGAATTTTTTTTTTTTATTGTAGTCTTTTATTCTTTTTGGGCCTTGACAGAATAGACAAGGCTCACGTAGGTCAGTTCATTTTACTCAGTCTAGTGATTCAGGTGTTAATTCCTGAATTTCCCTTCACAGATATACAGAAACAATGTTTACTGGAAATCTGTTGGTATTCCGTGGCCCAATCAAGCTGACATGTAAGGCTAGCCATCATATATGTGTATGTCTGCCTTCAGAGTACCTCAGTATTTGGAGTCAACTTTGAGGAGCTGAGGGGAGAACTAGGTCTCAACACAATGACAGTGAGGTTGCTACCCCACTCAACAGTGAGAAGAGCACCCAGAGAGAACACCAGCCAGGAGCCAACATTGCAGGCCAGGTGGGCAGCACGGATATAGCACAGAACATTCCACCCACCGGGGACACATATCACCTTAGTTCACAGGGCAAGCCATAGCAAGGGTAAGAGCGAAATCACTGCCCCAGCACAGTGAGGCAAAAGCACAGCTGGAAAGCCACGAATAGTGCAGTTACACAGCACATTATCTGGCCAGCAGACAATCAAAGAAATGAAAAGAGAAGAGTTGAAAACATTGGGTAACAAATTAAAACCAAAGAGAATGCCGGATTCTAGGAGCAAATCAACATTAAGAGGAATGTGCGATAGATACTTACATTACAAGAGAAAAAGAACTCGACATAAAACTAACTCTGCCCCTCAAGGAACGTGAACAGGAAGTGCAGACTAAGGCCCAGTGCACGGAAGACATTGGGTGACGAAAGAGGCACGGGTCTTGTGCACCGCTCCCTGGAGCCCTCAGCTCTGGGGACTCTAGGCAGACATGCACAGAACTGGCAGTCGCTAGGCATGTGCCTGATGTGCTGCCACCTCTGTCCTTCGCAGGGAAAAATGGAGTATGTCTTTGAACTGGAAGTGCCCGGGAAGGTGGAAGATGTCGTGGAGACGTTGCTACAGGTAAGCCCACCTCCTTTGGAGTATAGACAGAGCACAGAACAGACTGAGCCAGGGGCCTTGGCTTTGCTTCACTTTTGTTTTGAGTCAGGGGCTCATGTAGCTCAGGCTGGCCCACCTCCTGCTTCTCCTGCCCTGGTACTGGCTGGGTCAGAGGCATGTCCCGCCCCATCTGCTCAGAAAGCATTTTTTAAACCTCGTATTTCATATTACCCAGATAGTTGTCACTTTTCTAAATATGCTGCAGATTTACTTGAATCTGTTGAACTTGGAAACTTAAGTAGGAAAAGCCACAGACATATGGGAAGTTACTGAGTGACAGTACTCAGTACTTTCCCACTGATTCTGAAGAACTAATTGTGTGTATTTGTAACATTGTAGCTGCACAGGGCGTCCTGTCTTGATAAACTTGGTGACCAAACGGCTATGGTGAGTGTTCTGAACACGTGCTCTTTGATTAGGAGTTTACTTCTATTGATCTCAATTAGACTCTCATCCATACTTTTTAAATGGTTCTTCTCGTAGATAACAGCTATCTTGCAGTCACGTTTGGCGAGGACATCATTTGACAAAAACAGGTAAGATTTCAAGGTTTTGTTTTCTGATGAGAATGCAGGCTCCATCTGTAGCCCTCCTCCAAATGTGTTCAAAATGGATGTGGACTGGGGTGTGGGAGAGCACTTGCCTAGCACATTTGAGGCTCTGGGCTCTGGCCCCAGCACCAAAACCAAACAAAACTGCTGCTTTCATCATATCTTACTCCAAACCTGCTCGTCTTAGGGCTGAGAATGAGAGATCCCAGAGCTTCCTCCCCCTACTCCTTCCTGACATCTGCTACCTAGAAAGCCTGCACATTCCCGCTGCCGCTGTCTCTCCAGCCTGTCCACTGACTGCCGCAGTGTGACTTCTCAGTGCCAGTCCTCCTCCTCAGTTCCCCTTCACCCCTGAACCTAATGACCTGCTGAATTGTCCTGTGTGAATCACGTGGTGCTGCCATAGTCTCCGCCTCTTCTGTGGCGGAGCAGGCTCACTGCTCAGTGCTCCCGATGGCTGGTTGCATCCTCTCTGCCCTCATGCCTCTGTCATGTTCTCTTGTTCCCTCACCTACTTCCTCTGTTCTTCTGAGCCCCTTGTTTTCTCATGCTTAGCACATGTATCCACCTGTCCTTGGCCCCTGGTGAAAAGAACTTTCTGATTTTAGCTTAGCTGTCAGTTCTTCAAGAGTGTCTTTCTTTGGCTCTTCAAATTGCATTGAGTACTTTCCTATCATTCCCCACAGGGAGCGAGAGAGTACACTTATTGTTCTAATGGTCCTCCCATTGATTTTCTTGGCTTTATTAAGTATGCAGTGTATTTTCTGAAACTAAGTGTTTTTGTTTTTTTTTAAATTCTAGTCTCTTGTTTATTTCTTCCCTTATCTTAAGTAAATGTGGGCTATTTGCCTATATTTTCATATACTATTCTTCTGTATTACTTTATCTTCACAATAACTATTGATTACTTTGCTTAATGTACAATCATTTGTAACTCCAGTTCTAGGGGATCTTCTCCTAGGGCACCAAGCAGACATGAGGTGCACAGATATGGATAAAACTCATACACTTATAATCTTAATAAAATTAAAAAGCAATTCACTTTGAATGTTTGTCCAGGACCTGAACTATTATACTTGGAGACTTGGAGGGGAGTCTTGGCAGTGTAAAATGAAATATTCCAGTCATGTGCACTTCCTACAGAAGTGAAAGTAAACTTGTAGATGTTGATTCAGGATAAAGGCTTTTATTCTTTGTCTAATTAAATCACCATTTCATAGTACTGGAGCCCTGGAGTGTTTTGGCCTCCATGCAAAAACTCTCAAGCCTAGACCTGGAAGGCTTCAGCCTCAATGCAGTCTAGAATATTTAAGCCTCCACTGCTGACTGAGCCACCCAACTAGCTCCTTCTGAACCTGGAGTCTTCTTGTTCAGGCTCACTCTTCCTGTCTGATACTGACTTCTGCTGAGCTGTGTTGTGTCTCTGTTTTTCTCCCTGAGCTCTCACTGCTCTGTCCTGCCTCTGTAACTGACTCTGCTGTAACTCCTTAACTCTGAAACTCTTCTGTAACTAACTGCAGTAACTGACCTTCTGAAACTGACTATAACTGAACTCTGTTCTGACTCATCTCAGATATCACTTCCTATATGACACTGACTCCTGAGCTCTGCTTCCTGTGTCTGCTTCTACACTCTGTTTTTCTTAGGGATTAAAGGCATGGACCACCACTGCGTTCTGAATGCTGAGATTAAAGGTGTGTCTGCATTCTATCTAGACCACACAGGCCTCTGAATGTAGATTCCTAGAGTATAGACCCTTCCTAGCTTCCATACCTATTCCAGCCCTATTCCTCTTCATAAACTTATTGACATAAGCTTTTATCATATTTTTGAAGAAATGCCTCTTATTGAGGAAATAGAACTGTTTTCCTTACTTTTTATGTTAAAAAGATTCAAATTCTCTCAAGTTGGAAGAATAATATAATGAACACAAATAGTCTGTGACTTCCTAGGTATGTGTTAAGTTTTTGTAGACGTTTTTTGCTTTGGCTGTTGCCATGATCATTGGTGTGTTCATGTTGACGCTCTGGTGTATCTGTTCATTTTATTCAAGCTTTTTCTTGTGATTATGCCCTCAGTAGTGCAGTAAGGCAGCTCACTATGCAGCACTTGGTGGTTATTAGCTATGATGAGTCATCAGGTTATGCCAGTTCAGCATGTAAAGGAGATGGTTGTAACTCATGCAATTCTGTGTCCTTGCAGATAACTGCAGGTGTGTGTGTGTGTGTGTAAATGTATATGTTTATGTGCTGAGTATGATTTTTCGAACTGACACTAAGTTGCAGGGCATCATGGCACTGTCCCATAAGTACTTAGTCACGTGTCAGTTAAAGGGATGTTCTTGCAGTCCTTGGAATGGTTGTCACATCCAGTTATCTACAATATATTCTAACACAGAGCTCCAAATTCACATTGGCTCACTTGGACCCCAGAATTTTTCTAAAAATCCTTTATTTTAGGATGGTTTTAGGTTTGGAAAATGAAGGGCTGATTCTACAGAACTCTCTCAGTTCCCTCGGGAGCTCTCCCCAGCATTGGGCGTTTGGTTTGTAGATGCTGCTGTCTTTTCGTTCCTACGTATTTGCTTGATGCCACTGATATTTCTTTTTCAAATATTTGTTACTGGTATAGAAATATAACGAATTCTTTTATATTGGCCTTGTGCCCTGCCGTTTCTAAATCTGTGCATGAGTGAGTCCTAGATGGATTTTTAGCAGAGTCTATATTGTTTTCGTGTTTGTAATCATTTCTGGATAAGGACACTTCCACAGAAATCTGTTTATTTCTTCTTGCTGTCTCATTGCCCCATTTTGTTAATGAATATCTTGGAAGCAGATGCCCTGCCATATTCCTGGTACTGTCTGGGGAAAGGGCTCAGTGTTTGCCATTAAGGAATGACGCCGGCTGTAGGTTTTTCACAGACACTCATTGTCACAGTGAGGAAGCTCATTTTTGTTTCAGTTTGCTGAAAGTTTTTTCAATGAAAGGTGTAGAATTTTGTCAAATCTCTTTTCTGTACTTATGGACATCATTTTTTTCTCATTTATCCTGTTAATAAAAGTATAGTTTTTTAGTGTTAAATGAACTTTGTATTCATGCGGAAACATTACTTGCGATCATGGTGTGTGACCCTCTCTGTTGCTCTGCTGACATGTCACCAGGTGTTTCGGCATCTGTCTGCGTGTGCAGCACTGCTCTGTCGTTCGCTAATAGTTGTTCTGGCGCAAGCTTCTGCGGACCTCGTAGAGCGGACTTAGAGGCGTTCTGTGACCCCTTGCTGACAAGAAGGACTCGGCCTGTTATACTCAATGTATCCTTGTTGTCGTTTTGTTATTACTACTTTTTGACAGAGGGTCTTGTTACATGCTCACACTGGCCTAGAACTCTCCATCCTTTCGCTTCCGTCTCCTCAGCAGACCACCAGACCCAGTTTCTCTTACTTTTTTATGTTTTTTTTTAACGTGTATGGATGATTTGTCTGCATGTGTGTCTGTGTACTTATGGACATCTCTGGCACCCATGGAGTCCAGGAGAGGGTTTTGGTTTCCCTAAAATTGGAGTTACAGATGTTTGTGAGCCGCTGCATGGGTGCTAGGAATCAAACCCAGGGCCTCTGCAAGAGCAGTAAGCTCTTAACCACTGAGCCATCTCTTCAGCCCTGGCTTCATTTATTTTGTTAAATTAGATGCGGGACTATTTGCAAACTGCTTCTTGTATGTGTTTTGATAAATTGTGTATTTCAAAAATGTGTCCATTTCATCTAACTTGTCAGACATATGTATTTCTTAGTGTCCTTTAACATTTGTTTAAAACAAAACAAAACAAAAACAACCTTTACTTATGTAGTTGGGGTGGGCTGCAGGTGCATGCGTGTCATGACATGAGTGGAGGTCAGAGGTCACAAATCAGTCCTCTCCTGCCACTGTGTGGGTCCCAGAAGTCGAGCGGTCTCATGGTATCAATTCTTTTCAATGCTAGCGCATTCCGTAGTGGTACATATCTGTGCCTTCCTTGTGTTGATACGGTTTGTTTTCTCATTTTCCTTTGTCAGTGGCAAAGGGATTACCAATTTTATTAACCTCAAGTAATGCCTTGTCTTAATTTTCTATCTTCCATTTTATTTAAAGCTGATGTCTGCTTTTATGATTTCTTCATTCAGTCTATAGAGAGCAGAGGAGGCTTCCTTTTGGTCCTAATAGCAGGGCAGCAGTAGCCAGCACCGGGCTTTCTTCTGTTACCGTATGTAGCACTTGAGCTTGGAAGGTCTCCCTCTAAAGCTCCGCTTCAGCCCGGGTTTATTTAGCATTCATTTTGTAATTCACTTTGTCAATTTTTCTTTTACCCAAACGCAACTCCATGTATGTTGCTTAGTTTTCACACACTTGAGGATTTTAAAGTTATCTTACTGTGGCTGATTATTAGTTATTACTTGATCAGAAAAATATCTTCTGTGTTTCAGTCTTTTGGAGTCTGAATTTGTCCCATGGCTCAATATGTGGTCGATTTTGGTGAATATTTCCTGTTTACTGGTAGGAAATACATGTAGCTCTTGAATCCAGTGTCCATAATGGCGCTTACCTTTTGGCTGAAGGATGATCGTTCAGAGTGTGCACACCATCATTGACTTTGTTGCTCTTTTGTCATTTGCTGGAGAGATGTTAAAACTGACAGTCATTGTGGAATTACTTCCCTGTCTCTAAAGCCGCGCTGCTCTGCAGACTTTACTACTCCTGTGAAGCCTTCTCCTCCTGCCACTGACCTATTGGCCTCTTCTTTCAGTCAAGGTCATTTAAATATCTTTGCACCATAGGCTTTCTCATTGGGTCTAAGAACTCATGAGGATTGTTTAACTTAACAGGTGATCTTGGTCATTAGGCGAGAGCTTCAGGGATCTTTTCCAGTTTTCACATTTTCACTTAAAGAAAAATTTGACAGTGTGGTGGTGGTGGTGCACACCTTTAATCCCAGCACTGGGAGGCCGAGGCAGGTGAATCTCTGTGAGTTTGAGGCCACCCTGGCCTACAGAGTGAGTTCCAGGCCAGCCAGAGTTACAACAGAGAAACCCTGTCTCAAAAAATGAAGAAAGGAAAGAAAAAAGTTTGTCCCAGAGTCATGTCCTACGTTTAAGAGATGTTTTGTTTGTTTGTTTTTTACTTATCGTTGGTGCCAGGATCAAACCAGGGCTTGTGGGTGCTAAGCACATACTCTAGTGCTGAGCTGCCCTCCCAGGCCCGTGAGCTTTACCTTTAATCCATTTATTTAACTAAGTAATTGCCCTAAAATGATGATAATTTAGTTGTTTTCCACACCACTTTTTTAGCTAACAAATCAGAAATGGAGCTGTTTTTAAGTTAAACATTTTAGGAGTAGGAAAGAGGCACCGTTGAGTGGGGTTATATATAGTAATCAAACTGACCTTAGCGTGACGGTGACTGCGTGTTCAAAACCTGGTGAAGTAAACGCGCTAAGGACAGGGTCTTGCTGTGTAGTCCAAGCTGCTCTGAACTCAGGGTCCTCCTGCCTCAACTTCCCTAGCACTGGGCTAACAGGTGTACACTACCACTCCCAGCTCTACAAGTGGGCCTTAATGATATAAAAGTGGGAAGTTACATGGCCGTCGGAATAGCTACAGCACTCTTCATTTTGGGAGGCATTTTATTTCTGTGACATGTAATCTCTTCTGTTAATGAAAAATCAGGCTTCCATCATGCCAGCTAAAAGAATGCCAACTTATTTAAGCAGCCAATTTCTATCACCAATTTTCATATCAATTGTGCACACTGTGGTTAAGCCCAGGGAATAGGTCAGTTTCTGACTTTTCTTACTTTTGCTGCAAAATGTCTCTGCAGGTTCCAAAATATTTCTGAAAAGCTGCACATGGAGTGCAAAGCAGAGATGGTGACGCCCTTGGTGACGAATCCTGGACACGTGTGCATCACAGACACCAACCTGTATTTTCAGCCCCTCAATGGGTACCCGGTACGCACACAGATCTCAGGGCCACCACAGTACTTGCTTCTTCTGTCTTTCAGCTCAATTTTCCAGGACCCTGCCATCACAGTCACTGTGCCCTCACATCTTGGGAAACACGTGCACCAGTGTGACTTCCCAGTGCCCTGTGTAGTTCAGCACACACTCACCTGAGTGCAGTCTCCTCTGGTCTGCTTTCAGCCATTCTGAAGGACCTTGTTCCTGTATTGTGTAAAGAAACTTCATCCCTCATGATACAGTTGAGTCAAGGGAGATTTAGCCTCTGCTACGAAGCACAGGGAAAGGCACTAAGAAAGCGCTGTACCGAACGAGAAACTGATCCCTGTGTACACTTGCCTGAGCAAGCGCCGGTGGTACTGCTTGTCTCCCCTTCAGTACAGACAGTGGCTCTAAGTCTTCCCTCAGTGTTGGAAGCTTGTCTGAGCTAGAGTGCAGAGTGTAGAGATGCTACAGTCTGGATCTAGAGGACACCTCCCACAATCTAGGAAGCCACCTCCTCTTTGAAAAGAACATTAGACTTAAGACTATGCCAGGAAGTAAATATAATCTCAGATCTCTGCACTAACACTTGTAAAGAGATGGCCCCTTTTGGAGTGGGTCATGAAAGGAACAGAAGTCCTCTGGCCACATACTGGGCCATTTGGCAGGGCCCCTTGGACCGAGTGTTTGCTGTGGAAGAAGGATATGCGCTGGAAATTCTCCAGGCTGGTCATTGGCAGTAATCTGAGGTCAGGCATGGTGTTGTAACAATTCTGTCCACTAGGTGGTGGCACATACTGGCCAGATCCTCCAGCGACATGGCACACAGCTAGTTGGCATGATGTTCTCTGATACTGGCTACCGCTATTAGTATTTTTGCCTAGAAACTTGTAGGAAAAAATGTATGGCAGCACAGCCTCAGGGTCCATATGTGAGCATGTATTTATGGCCAGGCTTCTTGGGTTGCCTGGGTCATAAAGGCATTCTCCACTGCTGCATAGCCTGGCTTTCCCGACAGCTTCCCGCTCAGCCTGTTAGCTGAGCACAGTATCATCTAATTTTGATTCTTTCTTACTACTGTTTTCAAGTTCCAGACAATCAAAACATTTTTTACTCTAAGAAACAGTTTAAAAGTTTTGCCTTATATTGCAATTTATGAGCTTTGATACTCCGTAATAGTAAGGAAATGAAAAACATAATTAAAAAAAAAGATGTTAGGACAAAGAAAACCCTAGAATAGAGCTCAGGTCTGGAGTTAGCAGTTCAAGAGCCCATGCTGCTCAGTCATCAGGACTGGAGCTCGGATTGCAGCATCCACAGGGTATACCCACACGCCTGTACCCTCAGCTCTGAGCCGGGGGAAGTGGGTTCAGGAAGGGACCCTACCCCAAAGAATAGGTAGAGAGTGATAGGAGAGGGCACCTGATAACCTCTTCTGGCCTCACACATGAGCACACAGGTACGTGTAGCCCCGCACGCATGGGAGCATCCACAAATGCAGACACACGCGCCCACACATAAATAAATACGTGTTTTAAAGGAGCAGACTTCTTGAGTAGTTATTTATCCTCATTCTTGAATGTTCCACACCATGCAGTAATCCTTGCAGTAACCTAAGAGACGAGAGTACCATTGTCATCTGAGATTACCTAGGAGAGTTAGGGGATGTGTCAGAGCAGAAGGCGAAACCAGGATCTCTCCTAGGTGTTCACCTCAGCACACTGGGGAGGCAAGGATTTGTGGTTCTTTCCCTCCCTGCTGTAAGACACAAAAGAACAACCTTTGTGTTAGAATGGTGACATTTGACACTTGTCTCTGTACTTTTTAAAGAAACCTGTGGTCCAGATAACACTCCAGGACGTCCGGCGCATTTACAAACGGAGGCACGGGCTCATGCCTTTGGTGAGTTCAGGTGCAGTGCGGTCCCTGTGGGTGACTGAGACCTGCAGTGCAGCAGCTTCCTGACTTACAGGCCCCCGCTGCAGGCCTGGAAAGCCCCTGTGCTGAATGTGAGCATGCGTACTCGGATTCTGCCTCTTCTTTCTTCGGGATAAGCTAGAAATTGATGGAACAGTAACTCTCTTCTGGAAATAAGAAGTTCTGTTGCAGAAAATATTTTTTTGTTCAAAGAGCACGAAGTCCTTGAGTTTCACTCTCGAGTTTTCAGAGGTTCTGGGCTGAGGCTAGACCAGTGCTTGCTGAGTGGTGCAGTACTCCTCCCCCGACGCACCCACTGCAGCCAGATCTCAGAGAAAGACTGGGCAGATCTTCAGAATTAACTTTTCGGTACAGTGGAAGAATCCAGTAGCACAGCCACAGCCTTTAACTTAGCTTTGAGCTTAGTGAGGGAGGAGTGGAGAAGGTAACCGCTAACACACATGGTCGGTTCCTCCCGCCACGCTGCTGTGTACACACCAGAGTTTCGTTTATCTCACAGATGCACTTTAGGGATAGATGATTCCAAGGTCTTTTGAATTGAGATCAACATAAATTCATTTTTCCTTTGCAGATTATAAGTAGCTCATTTTTGTACTTTTAATTTGTGCAATTCAAGCACTTTGCTGCATATTTTATGTCCATTTCCAGTGATGGTAGAAAATCAAGGAAAAGAGCCATGCTCTTAGTATAGAAGAGCAGTCAGTAAAAGTGAAGAAATTAGCATTGGTTAGCTTCGTTGTTTCTATCACAGCCCTTGTACATTACTGATAAAGCAGTTGTGAGTCCAGAAATTTACTTCCTAACTTCCCCAGCTAGTGAATGCCAAGAGGCTGAACTTGAACCCAGAACCCATCTGGGCTGTCGTTACTTCTTCCCGTCTTACTTTGCCAGAACAGTGCCTGTGAAGCTTATAGTTTTCTTTTCTCTTGAGACTTGGCCTTCCTGTGCAGCTTGGATGGTCCAGGGCTTATGATTTCCTGCCTCAGCCTCCTGAGGGCTGAGGGAACAGCAATTCAGCTTAATTTTCTTTAAAATAACCACAGTTTGCATTTTTAAATTTGTTATTTTTTCATAGTCATTTAATTTATACAGTAACCCTAAACATTTCACTGGTCATCTAATTTTAAATTTCAGAATAATAAATTCATAAAAGCTATTGTCAATAACAATATTTAGTACTAAGGAGAATTATAGTTGCTTGCCTGAGATACATCTCTTGTTCTCAAGAAGTTTATAAGACAACATATGAATATAGAGACATATATCCTTGAATCAAATTATAAATATAAACAAGGTCTAAAGCTCAAGTGTGTAAAGGCTTAGCTGATTTTTAAGATTGTGCACTGGTATGATTTTAGGATGAACATGGTGCTATTTTATTCTTTCTGACATTTTAGGGCTTGGAAGTGTTCTGTACAGAAGACGACCTGTGTTCTGACATATACCTGAAGTTCTATGAGCCTCAAGACAGAGATGGCCTCTATTTTTATATTGCCACCTACCTAGGTTTGCTGGTCTCACGTCATTGTGTCTGTGCGTGTGAAGACAGTCCAACTCCTAAGCAGCAGGGACAGCAATGAGAGAAGAAGCATTGCCTCACCTTAGCTTTGCTTGTTTTCTTCTCTGATATGATATCCTAAAAACGAGGGAAATGTGAATTCATTTTAGTAATAGCTCATTGGTGTGTTTTTAAAGTGCTTGGTGAATGTGTTTAAATGTTTCCCTATTTTAACGTCCTCCAACTTACGAGTGAGTTACACAGAGTCTACCCAAGAGTTTTTATGTCCAGTCATGTCTTGATTGAATTTATGAAAACCAAGACTAAGCTTATAAGGTGGGAAAATATGTCTGTGATCACAAAGGCCGGGTGAACCCTCTGTGCCCACCCGTGTAATGGAATCCGCTTTCCTTAGTAATGGTTCCTCAGTCCCCATGGGAAATGTGAAGTTTTTCTACCTTCATCAGAAAAATCACCTGTATTTTCATCAGTTATGAACTCTTTATTAAGCAATATGACTAAATTAAATTCTTAATTTGTATGATTTGTCATCACTAGAAAGGGATGATTTTAAATGGATGTTGAGATTTTATTAGTACATCCTAATTTGTTTCTCGCTAGTGTGGAGTGAGTTCATCTCTAGATGTGTGGCTATCTTTCCTTAGAAACGAAATTTCCGTTGAGGGGAGGATTTTATTCTACTAGGAATATATTTTATCCCACAGTGGGCTTGTAGTTACTTTTCTACTCATTGAGCCCTTTATGATTACATAGTGAATAAGGAGATTTATTATAAGTTGGCTTTTATCTTCTGAGCCCTGGTTTGTTTTATTTTTCTAACAACGACAAGACAGCAGCAGAAAACCACTGCTTTAGGGTGGATGCTGAAGTTGCAATCAAAGCCACTCCCTCTCTCTCTGCTCTCCAGCTGCCACTCCTTGCTGAGCTCACTTCTGTTTGCTCCAGCTTTTCCAGAGGGTTCCAAGCGCTAAAAATAAAGAAATGTTTCAGTTTTTGAAGCCTTTCCTGGTTACTAATTAGAAACTTGTTATATAAAAAAAAAAAAGCAAATAAGAATACAGAAATAGAGAAACAGCATATAAGTTAAGAGCTTTTAGATTTAGAAAGGCAGAATTTTCTAAAGTAACTGGCAAATCATTTGTTTGTAGGACAGCTGAGTCATCTTGACCTTTCTAAAATCAAAGTTCTCACCAAGAGTCCGTTTTCCCAGGGAAGGTGGCCTTCATGCTTGCTCTGATTTGACAATTAGTCCTGCTGCAAAATCCCCGTTTTTCTTTGGCAGTGTGTTTTTCTCAAGTTCACAGATAATATGTATGTAGCTATTGATAAGTCCACAGTAGTTCACCTCTCCAGAATCTAAAAACAATAACAATAATAGTAATAGTAATAATAATAATAATGATAATAATAATAATAATAATGATAATGATAAAAATAAAGCCCAGTATGGTTTTTTTTTTTTTTAAGGCTTCATAAAAAACGAGGGGAGCCAGGCATGGTGGCACACGCCTTTAATCCTAGCACTTGGGAGGCAGAGGCAGGCGGATCTCTGTGAGTTCCAGGCCAGCGTGGTCTACAGAGTGAGTTGCAGGACAGCCAGAGTCACAACAGAGAAACTCTATCTCAAAAAACCAAAAAAAAAAAAACCAAAAAAAACCCCACTACTCCCGAATATTAGAATATGGAGTGAGCGTGCAAGCATTGCGTGGCAACAGATAACATTTATATAAGGAATAACAATGAATAACAGAGTTCTATTGAAAGTGCTGCCATTGATCCATTTTTAAAAACCATGGGCACTTGTGCCAGCTGTCCCCCTGATTTTGTTTGTTTGCTTGTTTGCTTCGAGACAGGGTTACTATTATTGTTGTTGTTACTTTTAGATTCTGGAAAGGTGAACTACTGTGGACTTATCAATAACTACATATTATCTGTGAGCTTGAGAAAAACAAAACTGCCAAGAAAAGGAGGGATTTTGCAGCAGGACTAATTGTCAAATAAGAGCAAGCATGAAGGCCACCTTCCCTGGGAAAATGGACTCTTGGTGAGAACTTGGTTTTAGAAAGGTCAAGATGACTCACCACCACCTGGCTAGTTCAGTATACTTAATAGCTTCTTTTCCTGGATCTCTGTGAAAGCAAATCAACAGACACTTTCAAAACTTTGTGGAGGAGTCCACACTAACGAAGCTGTTTCTGTCCTGTTAAATGAAAGGTAGCCAATCGTCTGCGAAGTGCACTGACCACTCGGCCCCTCTCCCCTCAGAGCACCATGTTGCGGAACACACCCCAGAGAGCTACATGCTGCAGTGGCAGCGAGGGCACCTCTCCAACTACCAGTACCTGCTCCACCTCAACAACCTGGCCGACCGCAGCTGCAATGACCTCTCCCAGTACCCAGTGTTTCCCTGGGTAATAAATGACTACTCCAGCCCAGAATTAGGTGAGCATTGTCATGCCTGGGCCTGGTTCTGATGGGGACCTGCTTCCAAAAGGGGGGACGTGTCTTCTTTTATATCCTATCTGATTATAGGAAAAAAATAGAACTCTCACTAGCAAGTTAATTTTCTCACTAACCAATTTCCATTTCAAAATATTGGAGAAAATATTGTGCAAATAGTGTTTCATGTGTATTTGCCACTTCTTGAAGGTCATACATAGAAAATATGTGCATAATCTTCATTCAGTCTTCTCGTTTTGTGTAAGCACCAAGTTTTGAAATATTTAAATTTCTCACTGAATTTTAAGTTACCTAATTATTTTAAATTCACATTGGAAATTTGAGTGAAAAGAAAAATCTACTATAGAATAATCACAGGAGGAAATGGAAGTTATCCGTAGTTACATTATGAGAGGGAACTATACTCCTCGGGCTTTTGTGTTTCTGTGACAAAATACCTCAGAAAGCTTATTTATGGGTAAAAAGACTGATTTTAGCCCATGGTTTCAGAGGATTCAGTACATGGCAAGGAGGCCTTCAGCAGAGCCAGAAGCATGGTAGCCAGAGAAAGAATACAGCAAAGGGCTAGGACAGGATACAGCCTGGAAGACATGCTCCTAGTGACCTTCCTCCAGAGGCCCGGCCTCTTACCTTTCAGTGCTTCCTAATAACGTTGTCTTATTACGAACCAGAAAGGGTCAATCCACTCATTAGGCAAGAGCCCTCCTCGCCGGGTTCTCTCAGGAAATGCCAGTGAAGATACCCAGAAACTTCCTACTAATTTAGACATTTTTCAAGTTGGCACTCAAGGCTGTCACAAATAACACTTTAATTTTATGGTGTCTATACTTCTTTCTTGTTCCCTTAAATAATATTATTAATATACAATAATATTATAATTTTATATCATAATATATTTATGTTGTATGTTATGAACGAATAGTTCTTTTTGACAGTTCAGTGAGTTAAACCTTGTTATTGAAAGTAATAAATTGTCTAGGAATATAAGAATATCTTTCCTTGGTAATTTTTAAATCCTTGGTTTTCAAATTTTGCTAATGTCACAAAATAATATTCACTATAATTCAGACATAAAAAGTAAACCTTAGTAGAATAATGTGTTTAAAATTTGTTTTTGTAGTTTTACTTAGAATTGGGCTCCTTTGTTTTTCATTAAAAAGTATTTTTAAAAGACTTTTTTTTTTTTTGTATGTGTGTGTAGGATTTGGGTGGGTGCATATGTGCCACGACGGGTCCATGTGGAGGTCAGAAGACAGCTCATGAGAGTCAGTTCTCTCCTTCCACCATGTGGGTGTCAGGGATTGAATTCGGGTTGTCAGGCTCCCTAGCGGTGTCTTTTACCCACAGATCCATCTGACCAGCTTCAGAAAACCTTTTTTAAACAGTCTGTATTTAGGGTATTTCACACTTTTTGATGTTACTTTTAAGTGGATGTAGATTTTTTTTGTTTTGTTTGTTGTTGTTTTCAACTGTATAAATAACACAGGTGCTTACTTCTTGTGAATTTATCTCAGTTTTAAAAACTACTCTGTAGAAACAAGTGTCAACTTAGCTCATTTCAGGGGAGTATGGTATAAGGTCATTGTGTTTATATTTACAGATTTGTCAAATCCCGGAACCTTCCGTGATCTTAGCAAGCCAGTGGGAGCCCTAAATCAAGAGCGGCTGGAGAGACTGCTGGTGTGTATGTGGGACTCTTGGCTTCTAAGCAACATTGCAAGTCATGGCTTGCTTAGTAAGGAAGTCAGTCCCTAGACGTAGGTGCCCTGTGTCAGGGTATCTGTTTTGTTGGGTGTCAACACCATCAACACCTAAGCCTAGAAAATGACACTACACAGCAGGAGATGACATTTTCTCTCCGGGCCTCTGCTGTTCCTAAGAGGAACGAGGAACACTGTGTGTCAGGATCTCTGCTAGGGGTTGACTCCTTGAGTCAGTTACTGTCTCTTAGTCAACATATAGCTGTTTGTTCTTACGTTGCAGACTCGATACCAGGAAATGCCTGAGCCGAAGTTCATGTATGGGAGTCACTACTCTTCCCCAGGCTACGTGCTCTTTTACCTCGTTAGGATCGGTAAGGTTTAGTATCATCCACAGCGCATTGTTTCCTTTGGATTCTCAGATAATTGTACCATCTGATTTAACCCTGATTTATTTTTTCCCTCTAGCACCAGAGTATATGCTTTGTCTACAGAATGGAAGATTTGATAACGCAGATAGAATGTTCAACAGGTTTGAAAGAGCACCTCACCATTCTAACATTTCTGATTATATATGTACAGTATGCTTGTTTTAAAATACTAGATATAAGCACAACTGTAAAGAAATGTGAAACCTAACCAGGCCTGGAGGCCTTTAACCCCCACACTCACGAGGCAGGCAGATTTTTGTGAGTTCCAGGCCAGTCTGGTCTTTATAGAGAGTTCCAGGATAGCCAGGGTGAGACCCTATAGGGAGACCCTATCTCAAAAACAAGTTATTTCTTTCAAGTTTTTTCATAGTGTGTGTGTATACAGGGGAACATTTTTATTTTTTGATTATTTTATTTTATGCATATTAGTGTTTGCCTGCATGTATGTGTACCATGTGCATGCCAGACCTCTGGAGCCCAATTTCCTGGAGTTACAGACAATTGTGATCCATTGTGTGGTGCTTGGCACTGAACCCAAGTCCTCTGGGCGAGCAGCCAGTGCTCTTAACAGCTGAGCCATCTCTCCGGCCCTAGGAACAGATTTGTGTTTTGTCTTTTCCAAGACGAGGTTTCCCTGTGCAGCCCTGACTGTTTTGGAACTCACCCTGTAGACAAGCCTGGCCTGGAACTCTGAGAGCCTCCTACCTCTGCCTCCCGGTATAGGAACAGATTTTTAAATAGAAATATTTTTTCCTGTCCTTTGTTGCCTGAGCAGTTTTTTACCCTTACTATGAAGAATATTTTGAAACAATGGATTTTAAAAATTATTGTGTCATATTTTAGAATATGCTGCAATCCACTTAAACTGTCATTCTCTATTGGGCAATTAGATTTGTCTCCCCAAGTTTCATTCTTCTTAATAATTCTGCTGTGGTGAAAGCATTGAACCAACTTACATGTTTATATGATTCACATTTCTTTACCAGAATACAAAAAGGAAGCAAAGTCCCCTTGTGTCCCACCACAGGCTGTGGTCTGATATTTCTGGAATCACCACAGCAGTTTCACTAATCTCGTATGTGTGCACCTTCCATGGAGCAGTGTGCGTGTGGTGGTGTGGAACGATGTGCTTGGTTCGCTCTCCTGTGACCCTAGCGAGGCCACCAGCCCCCCTGCGCCACAGTTCCCTTCTTGGTCGTGGGGCCTCACATGCATACTGGAAGCTGTGTTGGGGAGACGGCTAGAGCGCCAGGGCCTAGAGCAGTCCACGCTAGCGGGAGGATGCAGAGGGAAGCCCACTGCCGAGGTCCCCATAGCTCAGGTTAATCATGAGCGCATCACTCTTTCCATATCTAGTATTGCAGAAACCTGGAAGAACTGTTTGGATGGAGCAACGGATTTTAAAGAGGTAAGCAGTTCAGGAAGCTGGTGACTCACAGGGCTTTGGTTTCAAACTGCTTTAAAAACATTTGTTGTCTCCTCCACCCACAAACTTGCAGTTGATTCCAGAATTCTATGACGAAGACGTCAGCTTTTTAGTCAACAGTCTGAAGTTGGACCTGGGAAAGAGACAAGGAGGGCAGATGGTGGATGACGTGGAGCTTCCCACATGGGCCTCAAGTGAGTGCCTCCTGAGCATGCTGCTACAGCCTGTCCCGTGTCCCAGGCAGTGCAGTCGGGACGTCTTCCCCGTGTGGTACCGCTTGGGGCTTTTAAGAATGCCCATGTAACTGAACCAGGTATAAAGTTCTGATGACGTCTGCTCTGATAGGTCCCCAAGACTTTCTCCAGAAGAACAAGGATGCCCTGGAAAGCAGTTACGTGTCCGAGCACCTTCATGAGTGGATTGATCTGATATTTGGCTATAAGCAAAAAGGGAGTGAGGCCGTAGGGGCTCATAACGGTATGTAACAATGGCTGACATTTAACTTAGTGCCGCAGTTCTCAACCTGTGGGTCATGACCCCTTCGGGGGTTGAACAGCCCTTTCGCATGGGTCCCCTAAAACGATCTGCATATCAGATATATTTACAATGCAATTCATAACAGTAGCAAAATTGCAGTTATGAAATGGCAGCGAAAATAATTTTATGGTTGGAGGTCACCACAACATAACGGACTGTATCAAAGGGTTGCAGAGTTCGGAAGGTTGAGAACCACTGCCTTGGTGTGTGGTGAGAATGCAGGCAAACAAGCAAGCCAGAGACCCAGCCCTCCAGAGGCTGCAGAAGGAGGAACATGAGCTCAAGACCAGTCTGGACTGCATGTCTGGACTCTGCAAACCAAATAAAAAACTGTGATGGCACAGTGACCTCAGTGCCTGTGAAGGCCCAGAGTTTGCTTTTAATTAAGCAGGAAGAAGATGGCGTAGCAGCCATCCACCTCTTCAGCCACAGGGCTTATCTGCTTGGGGTTTCTCTGTCAGTAGAGAGGGACTTGAGCTGGGGTCCAGAGTGGCTCATGTGACCTTCCGCCCCACCAGTGCTGTGACTGATGCTTCCCTAAAGGACAAAGTAACACTAACCCAGGACAGCACCGAGACAGCAGCCATCACATCTACCGATTCACGTTTTTGTTCACCAAAAGATAATAATAGAAGTTAATATTTACAGTTTGAATATTCATCTGTTTCACAAAATGAAAATGAATTTCTTTGAACACAGTTTAAGTTAAGTTACTTAAATTCTGGACAGGGTATTTATAACTAAATGTGCATTTTTTTCAATAGTGTTTATATCTCTCCTTCAGTATTTCATCCCCTGACCTATGAAGGCGGTGTAGACTTGAACAGGTATGTACATGTCTACAGTGCGATCTGGTTTACTAGAAAATACTGGTATCTGAATTATTAATACACTTATTTGAGAATTTATGGGAATTTTGAAATGATTCTTATCTTGCTTTCAACGTTGTTGGTTGCTCAGACACATAAAATAGCGGACAGAGAGATAGCTTAACAGTTAGGAGCACTTGCTGGTCTTCAAAATGTTGTAAATTCCTAACACCCATGTTGGGCAGCTCAGAGCTACCTGAAACTCCAGCTCGAAAGGAATCTGGTGCTCTCTTCTGGCCTGCTCAGGCACATATAGCATTCACTCACACGAACACAAATAAATAAAAATAATAGAAATAAAAAATAGAAATAAAAAATCTTCCTTTCTTCCTTCCTTCCTCCCTTCCTTCCTTCCTTCCTTCCTTCCTTCCTTCCTTCCTCCCTCCCTCCCTCCCTCCCTCCCTCCCTCCCTCCCTTTTCTTTCTTTCTTTCTTTCTTTCTTTCTTTCTTTCTTTCTTTCTTTCTTTCTTTCTTTCTTCTTCCCTTCCTTCCTTCCTTCCTTTCCTTTCTTTCCTTTCTTTCCTTTCTTTCTTTCTTTTCCTTTCTTTCCTTTCTTTCTTTGTTTTCCTGAGACCGGGTTTCTCTGTGTAGCCCTGGTTGCCTGTCCTGGAGCTCCCTCTGTAGACTAAGCTGGTCTCTACTCATAGAGATCCTCCTGCCTCTGCCTCCCAAGTGCTGGAATTAAAGGCGTTAAATTAAACTTAAATTAAATTAAAGTAGGTGCCACTACTGCCTGGCAGAAATAAATCTTTTTAAAAAGAAAATAGGTAAAAGTGTATGAAGAGGTTCAGTCTTTGCCCATGGTGGCTTTTTATTTGAGGTTTTGACTTTGTAGTTGGTCTGCACTGTTTGAAGCTCATGCTTAGGGACTTGAGCCTGAGGGTTTACTGTATCTTCTGTGTTTCATCCTAAAGCATTGAGGATCCCGACGATAAAGTAGCCATGCTGACCCAAATCTTGGAATTTGGACAGACACCAAAACAGTTGTTTGTGACTCCACATCCTCGGAGGATCACCCCCAAGTTTAAAAGTCCATCCCAAGCCTCCAGCTATAATGCTTCTATAACAGATTCCCCAGGTAAGTCTTGTGAAGAGCAAATATAAGGGCCATTTGTTGGTCTTCTGGGATTAACATGTTTCTGAAGGTTCTGAAGCAGAGATGAAACAAGAACTGAGCTGCTTAAAGATGTCTGCCTTTGTAGGAGGCTTCGGGCTGCCTTAGTGGCAGAGCTCCTACCTCCCCAGCGCATGCAGGGTCTTTGGCTCAGTCCCACGTAGTCAAACCAAACAAGCATACTTATTCTATGCCTCTTTCTGTTGTTGGTTGTTTGTAGCTATCGACTTTGAGAGAACTGAAATCACTTATTTTCTGAAGATTTGCTGGCTGTGATTGCCAGGCTCCCTCTGTTTCTATGGTTTGGAAGCTCCCGCTTAGTTCTTAGCAGTACTGTCAGCCATACATTTCCAGCCATGCATGTTCTAACCATCGCCTACCACACTTTTCCAGAAAAAGGCTTGTCCTGGCCTTGACTCTGACAAACCTACATACAGAGAATTCAGTTCATCTTAGTAGCCAGCATGTCCTTGGATGGAAGGTGAACTTTAAGGAAGGAAAGATCACGCATCTCAGTCCACATAACCACGTTTCATATGTCTTAAAACCTCCCAGGAGGAGCCACGTGACGGCACACAGCATCTCATCAGCATGTTTTCTCTCCTGTTTTGGCTCATGACACCAGGCATGATGAACCTTTCAGACATGCTGCAGGAGTAGCTAAGCCACTCACCATCATCTTCCTGTGAGGGCTTCCCTGAGGGGCAGCCCAAAATACTGCTTGAAGACATACAGGGTAGTCAGAAATAGTGCCTTCATCCTTAGTCACCAAGCATAACCACCATCAATATGATCATTTTAAGCTTTTCTTAAAAACTCCCACTTTTCTTCAAGTAAAAGTGAGAACATTACTTCTGCCCAGAAACCCCAGAGGAATATTTGATTTCTTGTTTTCTTTCTCTTTCTCAAAACCAAAATAAAGTTCAGAGTTCCTAGGCAGCTGTCAGCTTTTACAAGGCAAAAGCTGAGAAGGAAACAGCCACTCTGAATTATTTCCTGTGTTGCCTGAGTGACCCCGGTCGAGTCAGGACTTTGCAAACACTAGGACACCTCAAGCTTTCAGTGAAACTTTCTATATGTAGTACCTTTTTCTTGCTAACACTGGCCTACAGGATAAGTACCTATGAAAGCATATTTTGGTGGATGGTTTGTTTTCTCTGTTCCTTAATATTAACAGAAAATACTGTGAATCTGACAGAGTTGCCTTTCTGCAATTTACTGATTCACTTAGCACCAGTTTCATACAGTTTCTCCAGGGGAGGAGTCATTTGAAGACCTGACCGAGGAAAGCAAAAGTCTTGCCTGGAATAATATCACCAAGTTGCAGCTACATGAGCAGTACAAAATCCACAAAGAGTAAGAGTGTCTTCTTCTAGTCTGTGTAAAAGCTGGGGTCTTGGCATGGGAGTGACCTGTTGAAGCCAAGTCACATGGGAACATCTCCATTCAATGTTACTTTCATTGTTTTCCAGCCTGCAAAATGTCTATAGTGATTTGTGATGTAAAGTCAATGTAGCAAAGGAAAATTTGGCACAAAATGGTTAGCTCTCCTTTAATACTGTCCTTTCTGCCATATGTTGTTCTAGAGTGAGATTGAACTGTCAGACAGCCTATAGTTTTGTTCCTCTATACTGTATATACCACCCCTCAAATCTTAGAAAGTGGGAAATTATGGGACAAGACTCAACCCCACTGATAGAATATTCTTCTGCTGTGACACCTTGCTGTTACTCAGGATCAGGGTGTTCACCAGGCTTGGTAGCACATACAGGGGAAGGACTCACTGGAACTCCAGGCTACTGGGCCTCGTTGTGCTAGCATGGTCTGTCAGTCTTGCTACCTTGGCCTTTGCGCCTGTAGCCCTTTGGCAGTGCTGCAGCCCCTGCCTTTCCCCACCCCATCAGGGAGGGCACCAAGAATGGCAGCTACAGTCACAGGATTGGCAGCTCCAGTCTAGAGGGCAGTGGAGTAGCCAAGTTGATCTAGTGATAGCCCACAGGCCGGTCCCTTGTGTTGCACGATGCAGCCCAGAAAATGGTACCTGTGCAATCTGGGTGCCTATGTGGTATCTGGGTACCTGTGGGAGGTCTGGATGCCTGTGGGAGTTTCTGGTAGCTATAGGATGTCTGGGCACCTGCAGGCTGTCCAGGCATCCATGAGATGCTCTGGACAGCCTGCAGGATATCTGGGTGATTGTGGGATGCCCTGGTACCTTCAGGATGTCCAGGTGCCTTCAGGAAGTCCAGGTCCATGTGCAGATGTGTGCTGTGTGGGTGCCTATGTGTTTGGGCAATGGAGCCCAACTTCAGGTTGAGCTTGGTCATACTTAATCTCCGGCTGGTGTAGGCCGGGTGAATGCCCATGATCTGAGCTGCCTGCTGCCTCCAGGAACCATGGTGCTGCCTGTGATCCTTGTTCCTACCACACAGGCTGGACTAAATTTTATTTTGCTTGCTTGTTTGTTTGTTTATTTATTTATTTGAGGACCCAGGGATGGGAAGATGAATCAGGAGGGAATGGGAAGAGGGTATGATTGAGATACATTGTATGAAACTCAAGTAATTAATAAAAGTATTATGAAAAAAAAATAGAATAGCTTTCTTCCTTCAACTTCCCAGAAAGGCATGTAGGAAGAGACCATGTAGTCAAGACAAGATGGTGAAAGCATGAATAAACCTCTAGTACTTAAGTAACATTTACTAATTGACCCTTGGCTGTTCTCTAAGACGGCCTACCAGAACCATGTAAGTACACCACTGGCAGACATTAGTTACAGTACATTCTGAATGAAGCAAGCTAAGTGATTGTAAAGAATAAACACCATCGCTTTGGGGATGCGGTCAGGTAAGGTGGGATTGTAGAAGCAGTTTCTACTTGTCAGAAACACGTCCAGGGTTGTCTGCCGTAGCTGGGAGAGAAAAGAGTGGGGATGTTTTCTAGTAGCAGAGTCTTCTCCGAGCAGAGGTGGGCATTGCCGAGGAGGGACTGTGATGGCAGGCACGTGCCGAGAGCAAGCAGTTCAAGCGAAGAAGCTCTGAAGACAAAGTGAAGGAAGTGTGGTAAAAATAAATCAGAGCAATGTCCTCTCACACGGCTACCAGTAATTTATAAAACTTGGTTTTCAACAGGGCGGTTACAGGGATAGCAGTGTCTTGCAGTGGGTCTTCAGTCTTTACCACATCACAAGGTATGTCTTCCTGCCTGAAGCTGTTCAGCTGGAATCACTGTGTCCTAGCTTTATTTTACCAGCATGTGTGGCTTCTACGTAAGATAGACTCAGAAAAGTTTCATTGTAGTTTGCCAAAAAGGAAAGGCTTTCTGTTGCTGACAAGGTTTCCTGGATGAAGACGCAGGTGGGAAGAGTCCCTTGGCCGTGGCTTTCCTTACTCCAGGCTGTCTTACTGCAAGAGGTCCCAGGTCTGCCGCGTGGCTTGCAGGACTCAGAATGGCATGGTGGAATGGGTCAGGGCCTAGCCAGACCTGGGCTGCCAGGGTGGTGTGTGTTAGCTTCTGGAATGCAGATTTGCCGTTAGGTTCCACCTTGACATTTGGCATATAGCTCTAGAGTTTTTTTGGTAGGGTATAACATGACATTGAATTCATATACTGATGACGTGTCTGTGCCTGTGCCATGTTTGATACGGCTTAGAACCATATCTTAATGATACATCCTGATCTATAAAAACATTAGCAAAGTCCAGCCCTTGCTGCGCATGTGCTTTCTGGGAAGGCTGTGTGACATACCATTAACTGAAGCGTGTCCCTGTGAAAGGGGACTACACTTGCCCTGCAATAGTGCAGTACAGCCAGTTCTGACAAAGCTAGTAGCTGTTTCTCACGAAGCTGCTGATCTGTAGTCCTCGATTACCACAGGTCACTGCAGTTTCCACCCATCATGTTTAGAAATGATGCTACAGGGCTAACCACACCCAGGCAGGTGAGTCACTGCTGCCACATTGTTCAGTGTTTTCTTCCTTTCTCTTCACATACTGCCTGGGATTCCATAACATACAGTTGTCCACAAGGCGTACAAAATGATTGTGCAGGGAAGGTCAGATGCAGCGCCCCACACTGGACACGTCAGGGAGGGAGGAAGCATCGTGTTCTGCCAGGATTTCCAGCCTCTGTAGCCTCCGGCTACTGTTAAGTAGCCAGCAAATACTTGAGTCTTTTAACAAAGCCTCTAGCGGTTAGCAGGGCTTGTCTGGCATGGTTTGTCAAATCCTTCAAATCCTTGGACTCACGTGACCTTGTGCCCCGTGAGCTTTACGATCATCAAGGCTTCAGGCCTCCCCCTGCTTACTAAGCATTGTACCACTGCTCTGTGAATTTGCTGAGTAAAAAGGAGGGATTTTGTTAAAGTCAAACAATTGCAATTTTGTTTTAATTTACATTTCTCAAGTTTAGATTTTCATGATTTGTATTCCTGGATTATATGCATATTAATATTCACCTCAAAGTTGAATTTCGTCCTCTGCTGCACAGTCTGCTCAGGTTTTGTGAACATTCGCCTGACTCACAACCTGTGAGATTAGCGCTCCTGTTGTCTTCGGTGTGGTAACTGTGCAGGGATGCTTTATGGTTCTATAAAATGGTCACATTGTCTTCAGCAGACGTTGTGGTGAGCACACAGCAGTGCCTAACAGGATCAAAAGCAAATTGGGAGGATGTTTGAATATTAATGACAACCTCAAGGAAAGTTCAAGTCCTGTTGTGTTTTGTCTTCTGTGTTTGTTCCCAAGTTAGTGATAAGAAAGTGTTACTGAGGCTCCTCAGTAATCCTCAGAAATCCTGTCGCAAGGAATGGGCTGACACGTGAAGTCTAATCGTAGAGAAGAAATGTATTCAGAGCTCGTTCTGACAGTTTACCCTGTTGTCTATTTAGGAAGTAGGTCACTGCTTGCCTGAATATCTGTAGCAACATTAAAGTTGTGTAGTTTGTGGTGCTGGAGATTACGGGCAAGCGCTCTTCCCCCGAGCCTCTGTTCTAGGTTTTTATGAGTTTGTGTTGGTGAACTTGCACAGTGTCTAATAGTGAGGAAATTAAGCATTTGGGTATTTTAATCCATGCATTCTTATTCTTTTTTAAGTTAGCGGTTCTCCCAGCCCAGTGGACAGCACGTCTGTGGCTTTGATCCTTGTTTCTGCATCCTGCTCCCTTCCGATTTGTTATCTTTCATCCTACCTTTCTTTTTAGTTCTAACCTTTCTCTGTCCAATGGCTTTATAAAACAGTGTGGGGGCTGAGCTCAAGATTCTAAGTACCTACCATAGGCACTATTCCTCATGTAACAAAGCATTTTTCTTCTTCAGTAAAAAGTAAAAATAAAAATAAAAGTTAGTACTGCTAGTCTATAATTAGTTTGGAACAAGAATGTCACTCTGTAATTAGGCCATTCATTTTTAAAAATTACTTCTATTGCCAAAAAATCTTTGTTTTCTTAAAATTGGGCCAGGAAAGATGGCTCAGTGGTTCCCAGCACTCACATGATAGTTCATAACCATCTAGAACTCTAGTTCCAGGGAATCCAACACCCTCTTTACCCTCTTTTTGGCCTTCACAAGCAGCAGGCACACATGTGGTACACACACACACACCTGTGATTTTTTTAAGAAAGAACAACATTTGTAAGGTTTCTGCCTCCCTCCGCTATTAACTTTCCATTTGAGTATAGGGCTTCACTGTGCATGCAGGCCTTTAAAAAGAAATGTCAGTGGCATACTGTGTCTGTGCTGGGATTGTGAGTTTCAGCTGATCTCTTCGTCATGGAGTTATAGATCATAGCATCTTTGTTGGCAAGGCCTCAGACTACTCAGCCTGCAATACTTAGTTCTCTGTGGAATGACACTGACTGCTGCCCTCCAAGAGTGGGGCAGCTGTCCTTTGACGTCTGTAATGCTTAGGAAGTCTTCCATGTCTGTGCTCTAACTCTTAGATTCCACTTTGAAGATGTTTTCTAAGGAATCCAAAATGCTACAAAGAAGTATATCATTTTCAAATATGGTAAGTCCATTTTAGCAGTGTTATGATAGAAATTCATAGAACCTGAGATGTTGTTCAGTATTTGAGCATTTATCTAGCATGTGGGGAGGGAGGGAGGGAGGGAGGAAAGCTGGACTGTTTCTACGTGCTCATACTAGTATGATTTGATTTTAACCAAAAATCTTGAATACCCAGTAGAATTCTCCTTAATAAGTCTATCCTTTCTTTTAGCTTATCAGAAAAGAAGTATTTCTGTGCTACTTAAATAATTTAGGCACTTTTGATTAGTTACTTGGGCAATAAAATCAGTTAATAAAGAATGTGCCCTGTTTCTAATGTCAACCCTCTAAGAGATTTTGAAATGCCCTTAGGAACTTCGTATATTTTCCTTAGCCACATGTCTATAATACAGAGCGGGCCGGCTATTTCATCCTTAAAGACTATCCTCCTGCCATGATCTACTCCAGATTAACAGCATTCCTCCAGCCCTTAAGGGTGCCCAAGAAACATCAGTTTGGGTCATGCTATTCCTAATGAATGTGAACATTTGGGAGAAAACCATACATCTGAACTTAGCCAGCTCTGAGCCTGGGTACTTATGAGGAAAGCCACGATAGAAAGAATCTGACATCATTATGGCAGGAATTCATAAGAGAGGTATACCAGTGAAGTGTTTACTAATTGTAAGTCATTAATATCAAATATTTTATATTTCAGGCTTTATCATCTTGTTTACTTCTGCCAGGAGACACCACTGTCATAAGTTCTTCTTGGGATAACAATGTGTATGTATCTGTGCCTGCTTCTTTGTAATTAATTCCGCATGCTTAGTGGCTGCTTCACGTGTGGATGTAAGGGATAAGAGGACACATGTTAGCGATGAGAACAGCATCATTTCCTTCAGATACCATTACTTGAGTGTAATAATTTCTCCAACTGGAATCTGCTTTTTCTAACTTTTAAACTCAGGTGAAATGTAGCTAAGACAGATTGGGAAATAATCTATTTGAATATTGAATAGTTTTCACTTAATGATACAAGAACAAGCAACTTATAATTCTAGTAAGCCTTAGTAATTTAGAAATAAACAGTATTTGTTTCTTAAATGCGTGTTTAAGACTCTTAAAATTAAGCTTGGATATTATTTTAATAGTTCTTGTTATCTTTTAGCTATTTTTATTCCATAGCATTTGGAAGACGCCAAGACACACTAATGGGACATGATGACGCTGTCAGCAAGATCTGCTGGTATAACGACAGGCTGTATTCTGCATCTTGGGACTCTACAGTGAAGGTTTATATATGTTTTTTAACTGAAAATGTTTGATCATAAAATATTTCAAACCATTCAGCATCTTATCTGTATGTTCAATCACTTCATATTTTTAAAAAACATGTAAATAATATACAAGGATACATTATTATTGCCTTTTCTTAAGGTTTATGTGCTGTGCATTTTCCCCAGTATCTTTTTTATTCTGATAGTTTTATACATACATATAATGTATCTTGATCATATCCGATACAAATCACCCTCCTTTTCATCCTAGATCAGTGGTTCTCAACCTTCCTGATGCTGCGACCCTTTAATACAGTTCCTCATGTCGTGGTGACCCCCAACCATTAAATTATTTTTGCTGCAGTTTTATAACTCTGATTTTGCTACTGTTATGAATCATAATGTAAACATCTGGTATGCGAATGGACTTAGGTGATCCCTGTCATTTGACCCCCGCAAAAGGGTCACAACCCACAGGTTAAGAACCACTGCTCAGCCAGGCCATGGTGGCACATGCCTTTAATCCCAGCACTCAGGAGGCAAGAGGCAGGCAGATCTCTGAGTTCAAGGCCAGCCTGGTCTACAGAATGAGTTCCAGGACAAGCAGAGTTACAACAGAAAGACCCTGTCTTGAAAACCAAAATTAAAAGAACCACTGCTCTAGACTCTCCCAGTGCTTCCCCTTCTCACCTTCATACCCTCCTCCTTTTTTTAAAACCAGACTCCAATTAATGTCGCCTGCATGCAAAATGGATATAGGCCACCCACACAAGCTTGGGCAGCCTATCGGATGCCACACCCCTGAAGGAAAATGGTAGCCCTACCCCAACAGGCATCACGTGCCAATAGGTTTTTAGCTAGGGGTGGAGCCTCAGGCGGCCCTCTCCTATCCATGGTGGACTGCTGTCCTGTGCAGGTAACCACAGCTCTCGTGACTTAATGAGTACAACAGCCATGTCATATCCAGAAGACAACACTCTGTTGCACTCCTCCCCATCCGACAGGTTCTTACATCCTCTCCATGATGATGTTCCCTCAGCCTGGGGTGGTGATACGAATGTCCATGTAGGACTGAACAGTTAACAGTAACTTACTCTCAGCACTTGGCCAGTTAGGAACTTCTACATTGACTGTTTGCCTCTGCGGGAAGCAGCTTCCCTGACCAAGGTTGAGAGCAGCACCCATTTATGGGTCTAAACATAAATACTGAAAAGGCAGACCAGCAATGTTTAGCAAAACAGCAGCCTAGGACTTCCCCAGTTGTGGGCCTTTAACCAGGTTCACACTGCAAGACACAAATTCCTTCCTGTGAAGTAGGTTTCAGATCCAGTGGGAAAGCCATTATTGTACAAAGTAGGCACATCTTAACTGGCAGGTCAGCCTGATAGCTCACAGGGTTCACTGTTGGATAAATCTATTCATGATGCACCCCCAACCCCAGTGACTGACACTGAGTGCTAGCTGGCAGGGAAGAAATTTCCGGGTCAGTACCAGCTTCATTTCTTATTCTTCAACGTAAGTGTGTTGTGTCTCCAATAATAAGGTCTCATTGTGCATTGCTGCACAGTGTGTTCACCTAGGTGTTGACAGGCCTATTACTCAGAAACAGGATCTGAGCCCTTCTTGTTTGATGACTGGAACTACTAGTTGATCAGTTAACCCTAACAACGCAAGTTAAGTTGAGGAATCACCGAAAGATCGTCTGTTTAAATCTGAAGCATGCATCCATGTCTTCGTTCACTGTTTCTGTGCCTTGGGATTCCGCACGCCTTTTCTTCAGACTCCAATGTGGTTTTCCCATATATGGCACTCCAGTTCTCCTTACCCTAGATTTCCAGTTTGATTCTGTGTACAAGAAAGAAAAACTATTATGTTTCTTGCAGAGTTTGTGAGAATTTTTCCCTTCAACCTTATGAATATGTTTCCTGTACATCATTTTTGTATTTGGGGGTTTGATTTACAGCAACACTTCCGCATTCACATCCCCTTGTTCACACAGTGCTTAAAGCACTCAGAGCAACACCTCCAAGGGATGGACAGGGGCAGAGCAAGGTGTGAGGTAGGACAGAAGAGCCCCATGGGGGGAAGCTGTACTTGTCCCAGCTTCTATTGGCAGGCATGCTGGATGGGAGTTTTTCTCACATCTGTTTGGAATTTTACCTTGAAGTTTAAAATTACCTTCCACAATGTGCTCCATCCTAGGTGTGGTCCGGTGTTCCTGCAGAAATGTCAAGCACCAAAAGACACCAGTTTGACTTGCTGGCTGAGCTGGAACATGATGTCAGTGTGAGTGCAGCTGCAAAGCTCTAGTGCAGAGGGTGGGTGGGGAGCGTGTCCCTGGATTTGCCCTAGTTTTTTTTTTTTCCTTTGTTTTCTTCTGCGTATTGGAGATTATAGGCCAGCCCTTTAGGTGATCCTGGTATTTGATTCTGCCTGCCTTTTCTCCTCTAAAATGTTCCTTTGTGCATTTACCTGGGAATTAAGTTCTGTCCCAATTAATTTTCAGATTTTTGTCAGTTCTGAGGTGGGATGCATCATCTGCCTGCTTTCTGACCTGAAAGGTAGAAAGGACCATCTGTTCAGGAGATTCCCATCCCAGAGCTGAGAACAGTGACAAGCTGGGATGGCCAAGAATGCACAGCAGAAGCCAAAATAGAACTCATTCCTGGTGGTTCTCTGGGGCATGCTGCTGTGTCTTAGGCTGTAGTTCACAATACCGCCTTTGTCCAGCAGCTGTGAATTGATCCTAAGTTTTTTATGGCCTTCAAATTATCTGAGGTTGAAGAATACTTAGAATGCAATTCAAAATGGTGTTCAGATGGAGAGATCCTTCATTCCACACAGCCTTTAAGCAGTTTGGCGCAGTTTGGCACCTCAGTATGATTATTCAGAGTTAACTTTTAAAAATATGTTTTTAATTGAAATGGAATTATGTCACTTTCTCCCATTCCTTTTCCTCCCTTCAACCCCTCCTATCTAACCCTTGAACCCCTACAAAATCCCCCCACTTTTAAGCTGATAGTCTTTTTTTACTATTGTTACATACATATATATGTATGTGTATATGTATATACACAAAAATATATCAGTACAAACCCGCTGAGTCTGTTTTTGTTGGTGGTATGTAGGTGGTTTCAAGGCTGACTATTCTGCATTGAACAACAATGAAGAGGCTGATCCTTGGGAAAGGTTAATTCTCCTTGTCCCAGTAGTCATCAGTTACTTGTAGGGTCATCACTGTCTGGGGATGAGACCCTATAAAACTTTTCCCTTTTCCACATTAACATGTCATTGATACTGCCATTGTTCTAATCTTGTTTATGTAGCCATTTCTAAGAGAGACTATTTCATAGCTGACTTAGTGGCTTTTACACTGTCTCTGCCCTCTCTCTTCCTTGATGTTCCTTGAACCACAGATGCAGGAACTGTGATATGTGTGCATCCATTGGGGCCGGGCTCCTTAAAATCTGTTAATCTCAGCATTGTATGGAGTTACAGTTTTCTGTGATTGTTTCCATTTGCTGTAAAGAGAGGCTTCTTTGATGAAAGGTAGTAAGTATACTTATCTTTGGGTATAAGGGTAAGATTTAGAATGTAGTAAGAAACTATGCTGGTCTAGCAAAGAGGTAATAGTAGATCTTTTCTAAACTCCGTGACCTCACTAGTCCCAAGAAGCTGGCTAGTTTAGGAATGTACCAGGAGTGCTTTCCCTCCTGTTAAATGAGCCTGAAGTCCAACTAGATAGTTGTCATTTGCCAGTGATATGTGAGTGCCACTTACTGAGCTTTGATGCATACCTTCCAGGCTGGTAATTGTCTCGGTTCATAGTGTAGCTGGGTAGGACTGTTTAATAATTTCCCTCCCTTGGGAGCTTGCATAGTATTTTCTGGCCATGGAAGCTAGACCACAGAAAAGAGGCTTTGAGGTCAGATCCAGATGAAGTCATCTGAGTTGTGTGTCCTAAGGTGTGGTATCTTCAGGAATAGGTGCCCACCTCAACCCCTAAAAGGCAACCAAGATCTTAATCACCATCTATATTATTTTGGGAGTCACTTGGACTACTCTGACCATTCAAAAGGTGAATCCTCATGCTTGTTACTGGAGTATTGGTTAGTCCATGATTCTTACGGGAAGCATTTTCAGCCTAAGTGGCTTAACGTCGTGTGTGTGTGTGTGTGTGTGTGTGTGTGTGTGTGTGTGTACGCGTGTGTGTGCATATATGTGTATTGTGTATAATTTTATGTCAATATAAAATGATTCCTTGAGGCTTTATCAAACAACCTTGGTGTTATTAGTCCCTTGTCTCTTCTCTGTACTGACCTCACCCCGGAGTCCCCTCCTCATTATTCCATTTCCTGTTTCACCTGTACCTGCTCTTCTGCCCACACCCCTATAACGCCTTTATACTTTCCTGATTCTGTGTTGCATACTCACATCTGAGGATTTGGAGCTAGGAACTGGAGATGAGAGAGAACACGTGACCTCCGTCTTTCTGGGACTGGGTTTCCTCACAATGATCTTTTCTAGGTTTATCCATTTGCCTGCAAATTTCATGATTTCATTTTTTTTTTAAGCTGAACAGTATTCCATTGTATATACGTACCACATTTTCATTATCCAATTTCCTATGAAGGACAGTTAGGTTGTTTCCATTTCCTAGCTATTGTGACTAGGGCAATAATGGGCATGGTTGAGCAAGTATCTGTGTCAAGTCCTTGCACATATGCCAAAGAGCCTGGTCATATGATAGATTAATTTTCAGGGTTGTTTTTTTTTTTTTGAGGATTCTCCATACTGATTCCAGAGTGGATGCAGCAATTTGCATTCTCACCAACAGTAAATGAAGGTTCCTTTGTCTCAACAAACTCTCAGCATTTGTTGTCAGTTCTTTTGCTGGTCTTAGCCAGTCTGATTGGAGAGAAATGAAACCTCAAATTTAATTTTTATTTCCCTAATTGCTAAGGATGATGAACACTTTTGAGGTATTTTTAGCCATTTTTATTTCTTCTATGGAGAACTCTAGCCCAAATGACTATTGGGTCATTTGTTTCCTTGACTTTGATTTTTAGTTACCCCCTTGTATATTCTGGATATTAATCCTCCATCAGATGTGGAGCTGCCAAAGATTCTCTCCCATTTTTTGGGTTTCTTCTTCACCCAGTTGATTGTTTCCTTAGCTGTATGGAAGCTTTTTAGGTTTTTGAGCTCTTACTTGTCAGTTGCTGGCCTTAATTCTTTGGCTAAATGGAGTCCTGCTCAGAAAGTCCTTTCTTACACCTATTTCTTGTAGGGTACTGCCTGTTTTCTTCCATCAGTTTTTGCATTTGGGGTTTAAAATTGAGGTCTTTGATCAATTTGGGTCTAATTTTTGTGCATTAGGATAGATATGGGTGTAATTTCATTCTTCTAAATGCAGACATCCAGTTTTGCCAGCACTATTTATAGAAGATGCTATCTCTTCTCCAGTTTATGTTTTTTGCCTTTTTATCAAATTATGACAGTAGTTATGAAGACTTATATATTTGGATATTCTCTTTTATTTCTTTGTCTACATGCTTTTCTGCCAGTACCATGTTGTTTTATTACAAGTCTGAAATAACAATCTCTCCTTTATTCTTTTTGCTCAGGGTTGCTTTGGTCATCTGGGGTCTTTTATGGTTCCACCTGAATTTTAGGGGTTTTTGTTTTATTTTTCTGTGAAAAATGCTGTGGATATTTTGATTAGAATTGCATTGCATATGTAAATTGCTTTTGGTGAGATAGTCATTTTCACAGGACCAATCCATGAACGTGGGATGTCTTTCCATTTTCTAGTGTCTTTCTCAAACTTTCTTCAGAGATTGGAAGTTTTTTGTAGAGGTATTTCCCCTCCTTAGTTAGGCTGTGTGTGATGCTGTTGTAAGTAGAAGTGTGCCTATGCTCTTTCTCGGTTTGTCTGTTGATGTATAGCAGGGCTACTGGTTTTTGTAAGTTGATTTTGTACTCTGACACTTAGCTGAAATTTTTTATTGTTTCTCCAAGTTTTATATTAGAATTTTTAAAATCTCTATGTATAGTATCAAATCATCTGAAAATAGGGATAATTTGACTTCTTTTCCTATTTGTATCCTTTTCCTTTTCTTCTCTTGCTTTATTGCTCCAAACAGTGCTTCTGACACTATATGGAAAGGGATTGGGGCAGTGGACATACTGTCTTGTTCCTGATTATGAGACTGCTTTAAAATTTTCTCCATTTAGGGTAATGTTGGCTGTGGGTTGGTCATATGTAGCCTTTATTATGTTGAGGTACGTTCCTTCCAGCTCTATTCTGTCTAGGACTTTTATCATAAAAGCATGTTGGATTTTAACAAAGGGTTTTTCTGTATCTATTGAGATGATCATGTGCTTTTTTTTCCCTTCAGTACATTTATATGATTTATTATGTTTATTTAGTTAAGTATGTTTAATCAACTGCATTTCTAGGATAAAGCCAACTTGATCTTTTGGATATGTGCTTATAATCCATTTACGTGTGTACTATTGAGGACTTTTAAATCTATGTTCAAATGGGATAATGGTATGTAGTTTTGTTTTTTTGTTGTTGTTGTATCTTTGCCTAGTTTTGGTAGTAGAGTAATACTGGCCTCATAGAAAAGGGTTTGTGAGTGACCCTTTATTTATTTATTTTTTTATGAAGAATTTAAAAAAGATCAGTGTGGTTCTTCTTTGACAATCTGGTAGATTTCTGCTGTGAATCTGTCAAAACTGGATGTTTTTAGTCAGAATGATGGCTTTTATTATGGTTTCAGTTTACTCCTTTGTTTTGGGTCTGTTTAAGTTGTTGATTTCTTCTTGGTTTAACTTTGGTACTTTGGATGAGTTGACAAATTCATCCATTTCTTTTATATTTTCCAACTTAGCGGAGAACAGATTTTTAAATTATTCCTTTATAATGTTCTGTGTTTCTGTTGTCTGCTGCAATGTTTCCTTTCTTAAGTTTGATTTTGTTAATTTGGTCATCTCTTTGTTTTGTTTAATTGGGCCAAGGGCCTGTCAATCTTGTTATCTTCTCAAAGAACCATGTCTTTGATTCATTGATTCTTTGTATTATTTCATTTCTACTTCTTTAATTTCTGTTTTGGTTTTTATTCTTACTACCTACTTGGTTTGTTCTTGCTTTTCTAAATTCTTGAATTGCATCATTAAGTCACTTAATTATGATTTCTGATTTTAATATAAGGACTTAGAGCTATAAATTTCTCTCATGGGACAACTTTCAATGTGTTCCACAGGTTTTGTTGTGTTGTGCTTTTATTTTCAAGAATATTTTTATTACTTTTATTTCTTCTTCATGCCTTCTTCATGTTTTATCTCCATGAGTTTATACACTTACTAGAGTTTTGTTTGCTATTGATTTATGTTTTATTATATAATGCTTACATAAGATACATGGGATTATTTCAAAGGTTTGCTTAGTGTCCCAGCATGTTGTCTGTTTTAGAGAAGCTTCCATGTGCTGCTGAGAAAAAATGTATATTATTTGGTATTTTGGTGGAATATTCTGTAGATATGTGTTAGGATCGTGTGACATAAGATACCATTTAATTCTGAGGTTTCTCTGTTTATTTGTCCAAATGACCAACTATTGGAGAAGGTGAATTGTTAAAATCATCTACTATTATTGTTACTGTGTTAACTTGTGTCTTTAATTCCATTGACATGCTTCTAATGAAATTGGTTACATCAGAGCTTCATCTATATGTTTAGTACTGTGATATTTCCCTGATTAATTGACCCCTTAATTATCATGAAGTGCTCTTCATTGTCTGATTAGTTTTATTTTGAAATCTATTTTGTTGTATATTAGGATGGCAAGCCTGCTTGCTTCTTTATCCCGTTTACTTGGAATATTTTCCCTGTCCTTTCGTTTTAAGGTGGTACCTGCTGATCTTTAAAGGTGAGTTTTTTGCAGACAATAGACAATATATTTTGTTTTTAATTCATTAATATTAGAGTTGTTATTGAAAGGTGTGTGTAGATTGCACTGTTTGATTTTGTTTTTCTGGTTTGTGTTTAGTTGCTTATTTTCCATTGGGCTTCATTTGTTTCCTTTCTAGAGTCACTTGGCTGTGCTTATTCTCCAAAGTTCAAAGTATTGCTTCCAGTTTTGTTTTTGTTTTTTGGATTTTTCACTTGGATATGATTCTTTTCAGACTATTTGGACCATGAAAAGTTGTTCTTTCTCCTTCAACTATGGCAGACACTTTTGCTGGATACAGTAGTCTTGGTTGACAGTGGGTCTTTTAGAACTTGGGAGTGCTTTGCTCCAGTCTCTTCTGGCTTTTGGAGTTTCCATTGAGAAGTCAGGTTTTCCGGATTTCAAATGGGTTTTCATTTGCATGTGACTTGTTTTTTTCTCTTGTCCTGTCACTGTCTTGGATTCGCCTCCCTCATATATGCCTATAATTTGAAGGTTTGGTCTTTTGATGGTATTCCACATTTCTTCTAAGTTCCTTTCTTGTATGTTAAAAAAATGTTTCATTTTCTTTCTTATTTAATGTAGAGATCCTCTCTCTTCAATCCTGAAAGTCTATCTTCTGCTTGATTCATTCTATTTGTAAGGTTTCTCCTGAGTTTTCTAATTGAGTTTTTGAGTTTTGAGTTACTGAGTTTTTCAAAGCATCTTCACCTTGGCTTGTTTTTTCTTCAGTGTTTCTATCTCTTCATTGAGTTCAGTTTTCAAACCTGAATTATCATCATTACTGTATTCAGGTATATATTTGTAGCTTTTTGGACATCATTCAGGTGTCTGTTAGACTCATAGACTTCAATGAAGTATTTGTGTTCTTAGATGAATTCTTTTGATAAATTTATGATTGTTCTTTTAAGTTATTGTCCTGGGGTTCATCTAGGGAGGTATTAGAGAACAGTTCTATAATGAATGAATTTGAGGATACATACTGGCTTGGCCATTCAGTTTATTTATGCAATTTGACCTGGACATGTGGACTTCTTGGTTGTATCTGATGTGCCACTCTGGCCTTCCTTAGATTGGGCCAATGCAGATGTAGCACCTGAGCTAGGCCAAGTAAAGCTGAATGAGTTATTTATCTGGACCAAGGACAGATGACTCCCAAACCACAGTTCTAGAACTAGGCCAGGAAAGGGGAGTCCACAGATGAAGAGGGTTTGCAGCTGCAGGTCTAGAATTGGGAGGATGAGTTTGCAGATGGCAGATTGGAGTGGATGATGTAACTTTCTTAAAGATTTAAAATGTGTGTGCACCTGAGTGTATGGAGACAACGGGGCATCCGATCTGATTGGTGCTGGGAGTTACAGGCTGTTGTGAGCTGCTTGATGTGTCCTCTCACAAGAGCCGTGCATGCTGTTAACCACTGAGCCATCTCTACATTCCCATGGACTTTTTTTTTTTGTGTGTGACTATTTTAGGCCATTTGAAAACAGCATTGTAGGTCCCTATATTATTTCATATACTTATATTTTTCTAGCATACTTAGAATTTTACTCCATTTTAAAATAAATGTCATTTGATATTACTGAAATATAATCATATCGGCTGTACCAGCACACTGCACAGTAAAGTTTAATTGTTATCATTGTGGTGGGTAACACACCACAGGAGTAATCTGAGTCAATTATCTATCACTATTTCTTCCTAGGTCAATACCATCAGTTTAAATGCTGTAAGTACACTGTTAGTTTCTGGCACCAAAGAAGGCACGGTGAATATCTGGGACCTCACCACGGCCACCTTACTGCACCAGATTTCATGCCATTCAGGGACAGTGTGTGATGCTGCTTTTAGCCCAGGTAGGTATTATCCTTTCCAGTACAGATGAGAGCAGCTCAGCTAAAACTCTGAAATTAAAAATTCAAAAGGCAAGCATTCTTTCCTAGTGAGAGGGTCTGCCTGTAGCTAGGCTCCCTCATGTCTGATACATACACCTTTGATGATGGTGATTTGTAAGTCGGATACTGCTTTCAGTTCCTCAGTTGGAGGAATCGGCATGTGACAGAAACTGTCCCATTTCATGGTCTTAGAAACTGAAGGGGAAAAAAATAAATAAAGTCTAAGGAATCAGAACCACCTTCTAAAGCGGTTCCGTGTGTCTCGTATGGCAGATAGTCGCCACGTCCTCAGCACCGGAGAAGACGGCTGTCTAAATGTGATCGACGTGCAGACGGGGATGCTCATCTCCTCCATGGCCTCCGAGGAGCCCCAGAGGTACGGTTGTCGAGCGGCAGCAATGGCGTTTGCAGTATGCTCATGAGCATTTCATCTGGTCATGCCTGACCAGGGCCACATACCCCTTCCTGCAATGATGAACTGTCTGCCAACCGTCCTGGCAGGTGCTTCGTCTGGGATGGGAATTCTGTCCTATCTGGAAGTCAGTCTGGTGAGCTGCTTGTCTGGGATCTCCTTGGAGCAAAAATCAGTGAGCGCATGCAGGGCCACACAGGTGAGTAGGTGCGCTGTCTCCACCTGGTGATGAGACCTTTGATGCAGGCCTGCCTTTCCAACAGAACACACTTAGGCGGACACCACCCTATATGCTCCCTGGGTTGTTAACATTTCTCTTGCACTTTCTGATTGGCCAGTGGTTGTATCTTTTAGATTTCATACGATTTATATTTATTTTGGCCTTGCCTCTGAAAGAAGTCTTTACTTCCATATAGATAATTTAAAACTATGGCAAATCTGTACAACTGATTCTTTAAAAAAATAATGCAGCTACTAAAAGACAATGCAAAAAATAAACTACTGTGCAGACTAAGGTGTCATGCTACCTACTAGTGTCAGGCTGCAACTACTGCGTCCCAGGTATTTGCCAGTGAATCGCATGTGGATCTCACCGAAGGCATTCTGTGGGCAGATCTGCACAAGCAGCACAGTATCACGTAGCGCTCTTCTGCTCCCTACCCCTTTTCATTTGCACTCTTGGAGATTCAGTGTAGCCTGCTCACATTCGCCTGCTTCCCTCTCGCTCATTCCGAGGACTGTTGTAACTGTTACCTCTTCCCTCTGTGAGACCTGACTGCCTACCTTCATTCTCTTTTCCTGTCGTGCAACTTCATGCTTATTTCTTCTGAAACATGTGCCTTAAAGTTTTGCAGCTGTGCTTTCCCCCTCAGTTTTGTGGGATTTTTTTAACAGTTGCAATTCTTATGTGAACCTTTCCATGGAAAAGGCATGAATCCACAAGCCTGGCCACAGGCTGCTCATTTCCCTTCCCATAAATCTCTTGACTATTCTTGTACCATTTGCCAAGGTATGTGTTTGCATCAATCATTTTGCTTTTAGATTCATATTGAAATGGTTTCATTCATTGTAAGTTCTTTGTAGAAGCAGCTGTTTTTAAAGCTTATAGACAGGATTTTATTATAGAAAGACAAGGTAGTACTTATCTCCTCTTAGTAAGCGCACAGAAGTCAGCACTGCAGTTCCTAACTAGAATGTCTTTCAGGTGCTGTGACGTGCATGTGGATGAACGAACAGTGCAGCAGTATCATCACAGGAGGGGAAGACAGACAGATTATGTTTTGGAAATTGCAGTATTAAGTGCCTTTTCCTCTCTGACTATTAAGATCAAGTCTATTTAATGTATTTTTAAACCAAACTTTTAACTGGTGAATGTGCAATGGTAGTACTTAGAAGTTTCACCACATGAAGAATCTGTGGCTTCAACTTCCTAAATCATGGTGACTTCATTCAAAGCCTCTGTTGCCATCTGTTAAGGCTGATAAACACATCAGTGTTAAGGGAAAGTACATTCTTTCTGAGGCAGAGGACTGTCACATGTGATGATGGGCAGGAGACTGTACTGGGTGGTAGAGGACAAGAATACCCAGCTGGACCGAGGAAACATCAGACAGAACTGGCCAGCGCAGTTCTCCAAGAAGAGGTGCAACAGCCTCTGATCCAAGTTGCCCTAGTTGTCTCACGGGTCTTCGATGTGTTCTCATGGACTGGTTCCTTTCTACAGCGCTGTGTGCCCAGATTCTAAGAATCTAGGGAGGAGTAGCAGTTCTTATGACAGTAAGTCTGTTACTGTGTACATAATGGTTTATATTTCATTATGCTACTAAATGTTCATCTTTTCTACATTAAACATATTTTTCTGTAATGAAAGCACATTTTTTCATTTTCTTATTTAAATAATTTCATTTAAGAATCACAAGGATTCATCCTTCTACAAAACTGTATGTAATGATACAAATATAATTTCATTTCTTCTGGCCCTACCTTCAGAACCGAGTCTAGACAAGACAGACCATCAAGCTGGGAAATGTAAATTTCCAACAAGGTAGGTTATATAGCAGTAATAATGATTTTCTTTAACATTCAATTTCTGAACAGCAACCATATGATTACAAATTTCCTGTAGTGTTGAGAGCATTATGGTAGAGTAGTTAAGAGGAAAACTCCTGAACCAGACCAAAGCAATAGAATCTTCAACGTCAGTTTTAAGTGTCATTGAATACGTGTGGATGGTCTTGGTTTCACCAGACATGCAACAGCCTCCCCAGGTCCCTTCATCACCTACATCAGGTGCACAGGTGAACTGAGGCCACAGGCCTGGAAGTAGGCTCCAGGCAAGTTTATCTCCTGTCTTAGCTCTGAGGCTGTCCTCAGAGAGACCCTGATGACAGCCTGGCAATGAAAGGACTGATGGAATGACAGACAGACTAAAATTTAACATTATTTTATACATTTAATAGGATAATATCAGGTAAAATAACAGGATAGGCACAAACCAAGAAGGACAAGTCAGGATAAAGTGTCATTGCCATTTCTTGTTTACAGGACGGAGTCAGAAAATGGAACAACTTAAAATGTCTAGGGAAACATTCTAAGACTACCCCGAAGTAGCTCAGTTACATAATGTTAGGATTCAATTGCCAAACTAATACTACCCACTCAATCTACAGGTGAAAAGGAGGCTCCAAAATTTGTTCTGTTTAGTATAACAACTTTTCATGAAATATATAGCAATTTGTTATTCAGAAAGCGATACGGCAACTTTCAGGCATTTTCCTTTATGCAGTGACTGGAAAATCTCATACAACTAGGCAGCTCCGCTTTAGCAAGAAGCTGCTCGGGCCAGCGCACACCAGCTTAACACAGAACTAACATCTCAGGCTTTAGAAGGCAGCAATAATTCTATTTTGGCTTTTATTCTAAATGCTCACTGTAGTTAAGGCGACAGTCGAAGCATATTAAGTGAAGGTAGTTGAGATACAGTGACAATCGTGACAGTCTCTTGCAACCTACACACACTGTCTAATGCTTTTGTGGAATGAAACCAGTGTTGATTAACTGGAATTTCCCACTCACACAGAAAAACTTAAAAATAACTATCAAAGGCAGTCACCCTAAATGTGCTATGCTGATGTACTAAAGTCTAAGTATGCCACAGAACTGAAGCACGTGACTAGCACTGTGCTGTTCTAGGAGAAAGGCGGCCAGATCTCAGACACAGCTAAGCCCACACCATTCATCCTAATCACAATGGCTTATAAAAACATCAGGTTTCCAGTAAAGAAACGATTCTAGGAAAGTCAGTAAATCTTTTGAAAGTTTCACATCTGTAAAACCAGGATAAGGCTACACCTATCTTAGAATCTGAAGAGGACGTCAGATAGAGTGAGGTTCCCAGCCATGATGGAAGATAGAAAGGTCCCCATGCAGCATATGCTCCCTGGCTCCGGGAAAGCTTCATGTGCGAAATATAGAAGTTGCCGAAGAAGGAAGGACACTGGAAACATTCAGCTGTGATGCGTTGGTTTATAAGGTTTTTAAACCTCAGGAATGGTGTGATCCATCAGGCTTTTCATAATGCTTGGCGCCATCCTACAAGAGAGCCACTCATTACATAACTGATGCTTTATTTTTAAAATGGTGTTAATCTAAGACAACCCCAATTCCCAGTTAAGCTCCTGTTGTCATTGATGAGTTTGAGCAAGAAGGAAAGGTCTTTAATCACTTAAATGAGCTCAGATCTATGGAACTCTGATAAATGAGTTGTAAGAAACTGTCCAGGAAGACTAGGTATCTGTATCAGGGCTGTTAAGTCTGGGAGTTTAATTAAAATAAAATAAAATCGCAAGGCTGAGATGAATTAGAAGAACAGAGGAGGATAAGGGGCCTTATCCTATTTAACCAATAGTTAAAAAGAAAAATGTACAGAACAATCAAATCTTCACATTTCCCCCTTCAGAGTAGCTAGCTGTATTCTAACCAAAAGCAAAAATATAGACAAAAACTTCATTACAGAGGTTATGCTTAAATATCTTCCAAATCCCACTTTCACATGCTGTATCAGGATTCTGAAAGAAGGGTTTACAAGACAGCATGGTAACAACTAGAAGGAAGGCAGGAGTTGAAAAGCTCTGGAGAGAATCCCCCTGCTGGCATATGTCAACTCTCAGGGACTTCACCCTCCTCAGTTCTGGAGGACAGAGAGCAAGCCACTCTAACAGCCACTCTTAGTACCTCACAGGCAAGGAACCCCGCCATGAAGCACCATGACTAGACTTCTAAAAAGCAAAAAGAACTGCAGGTAGAAAAGTAGTATTTACAGTTGTGTCAGGTTGAAGAGCTGTCCACTTACCGTTTAATAATATGTTCAAAGATAAAAGCAGGCATGATTGTGATGGTAATAATAGTTCCAGCTGTTGACAGTATGTCTGCAATCTGAGAGTCCTAAGGAACATAACAGAATTTAACATCACTGAGCCTTTAATAAACATAAAACTGTTATTGTCAGGTAAGAAACACTCTATTTGCTGTTGTCTTGCTAATATCTCTGGAGCCCCCAACTCCTGGTATGTCTATAAATTTTCATTTTAGTCTTACAATTTTTTAAGCTGATAACACAGTTGAATGTACTGAATAAAATCCTTTCATTACATGAGAATAGATATCTTTCCCCATATAGTCAACTGTATTCCAGAACTTATGAATTAAAGTCTTACTTAAAACTTTTAGATCTTAAGATAGTTTTAATTCAAGAATTTATACACAATACACAGTAGTGTATTGATCCATTACTTGAGAGGTAGAGGCACACACCAGCATGGCCTACATCATTAATTCCAGGATAGCCAGGGCTATTCTCTCTCTCATTCTCTCTCTCTCTCTCTCTCTCTCTCTCTCTCTCATACACACACACACAGAGAGTTTATAGATAAAAATCCATAAAAACGAAGTAGTAATGTATACCAAGACTTATTCATTTCCTGTATTTCTAGACTGAAAAATACTGGACACTCATCCACTCAGAATGTCAAAAAATAACCCTGCCCATGTCTTCTCCAATGTTCTAGCTTGAAGAATGCCAGGAATCATATTTAGTCACCTTGGTATGGGAAGGATAACTCCAGGAGAACATCCCAGAGTTATTTCTGTGATGGCCCAAGACCCCAGCTAACTCGAGCCAGAGCCCCAGCTCCCACACTTATCTCCCACGAAGTTTCAGTGTTTTGGGGTCATCACAAAATCTGTGCTACCTAAATGATGTTTTCTAAAATAAAATGGCACCAAAACCAGGGTCAAGTGAGTTCCTTACCTTCAACCCAATGACGTTCTGTCCGTTGATCTCACAGATGTTATGATCAGTGAGAAGGCCGTTTCTGGCAGCAGAGCTATCTTTCACTATGGATGTGATTTTTCCACTTTTAAAGATAAAACCAACATGCCCACTGCTGTCCTTATGCATAGTAACTGTCCGTTCAAAGGGCCTGCAAGCGTAAGGGTTAGGTTAGAATTTCCATAGACATAGCATACCACAAACTCTGTCACATGGGACGTTTTGTTAAAGTAAGTGTTAAATATTTCTACTAACAGTTGATTATGGCTCTGATACTGTACTTATGGGGCACCTTAGTAGCCTTTCTTAGTCTCATGATTTGGCTGACTTAGTAATCAGGATATCCTGAGACAAGAAAACAGTGCTTCACGGAGTTTATCAGTAGCCTTCCTTCGGTTCACCAACAATGAGATGGCTTTGAACTAAATCACTGAATACCTTCAGTACTTCTGGGAGCCAACTGATCTTAAGACATTTAAATTTTAACTTTACTATATTTCTTACATCTCCATTTTGAAAAATTTCTGAGTTTTCTTCTGTTTCATTTATTTATTATGTGTGCACAAGTGCATGCACGTCGGGTAAGCTGCAGGAGTCAGTTCTCTCCACCACGTGAGTCCTGGGAATCAAACTTAGCCTATCAGGTCTGGTGTGAGCGGGTCCCCCACTGAACCATCTTGCTGGCTCTATTGGTCTGAGACAGGTTTCATTCATTATCTGTAGCCTGATCTTCTCAAGTGCTGGAATTATGTGCTCTAGAGGGAGCTTCTAGCCTGGCTGGGAAAGAAGGCACAAGCTTCTGTTACAGGGCCACGAGCTATGTGCCTCAGAAGTGTCGCGCCACCTAATACTTGCTTACTTTCTGCAGCTCTGCCACTATGTTACTGTAAGATTTTTAAGGCCACCAGGTTTGTTTACATTCGGAAATTCTGCAGCAATACCTTTCTATTGGTCCAACTTTTTTGTAAAAAGTATTTTTTTAAATAATCTCATTCAAAATAACATTAAAAATTATTAAGGAATATATCGAGCCAAAGAAGTGAAGACCTCTATACAGTGAAAGACCTCTCCCAACACAAATTTCAAGATACTGAAAAAGAAAATCAAATCAGATAGTTGATGATGGAAAGGCCATACAACTGGACTGGCAGAATTAATATTGTGAAAACAGCTATATACTAAAATTAATTTACAGATTTAATGCAATACCTATAAAAATTCTGATATTGGATTTCACAGGTTTAGAGAAACAACCATGAATTCATTTGGAACCTTAAAAGCCCACAAATAGCCAAAGCAATCCTAGGGAATAAGAAAACTACTGAAGGTTTTACAATATTCAGCTGCAGATCAACCACAGCCGTAGTCACCAAGTCAGCCTGGTGCCGACACAAAAACAGACAGAAGACCAACGGAACAGAACAGACGGCCCATAAACAAGATGGCAAAGCTATGCCCAAGTAATTTTTGGCAATGGAGCCAAAAACATTTGGGGAAAAAGCGTATTCAAAATACCTGCAGATAAATGAGATTAGATTCTTTCTCTTTGTGCAAACATAAAATAAAAATGAACCCCAAACCTTAATGTAAAAATCTAAAATGCTGCAGCTTCTAGAAGAAAATACAGGGTATACCGTCAGGACACTGAGGGCAACACCCCTGACTACAGCACCAGCAACATAGGAACTAACCCCAGGTACCAAGAGATGGAACCACGTGAAAACCAAGCATTTCTGCACAACAGAGGAGATAATCAGCAGACTGTCTTTACCAGCCACACTTGAGACAAGGGACTAATATCCAAAATTTACAAACAATTGCAGAAATTAAATACCAAGGGAGTAAAACCACCAATCAAATGGGCAAATGAACTTAATAAACATTTTTCCTTTTTTTTGTTTGGTTTTTTCGAGACAAGGTTTCTATGTTGTAACTCTGGTCACCCTGGAACTCACTTTGTAGAACAGGCTGGCCTCCAGCTCACAGAAATCCACCTGCCTCTAATGCTGGGATTAAAGGCGTGCACCACCAACTGCCCAGCAATAAGCATTCTTCAAAAACATTTTGAAAAACATTTTCACAAAAATTTAAAATGTCCAGTAACTATTTTAAAAGTTCAGTATACCTCACTTGGCCAAACGGCTATCATCAAAAATGGAGGTTGGGGTTCAAATTAATACAGCCATTGTGGAAATAAGTTTGGAAGTTTCTCAAGAAACTAAAAATAAAACTACATGACCCACTGCTTCACTCCTGAGCACACACAGAGAACCCCATACCCGACTGTAGAGATACTTCTGCCCCTACACTTAACTGCTGTTTTAACCAAGTGGAATTAACCTCGATGTCCATCAACAGATGAATGGATAATGAAATTGTGTGTGTGTGTGTGTGTGTGTGCGCGCACGTGTGTGAATACAACTCAGCTATAAAGAAAAATGTTCATAAAATCTGCAAGAAAAATGGATGGACTTAGAATATTACTTGAAGTATAAAATCTTCAGAAAAAACTGCATTCTTCGTATGTGGAACCTAGCCAATAGTACATATGTAAACAAACATATATGTAACAATATAAAAAAGAGCAAGGAAGGGTAAATTAGGGCACAAGGAAGGACCGAATGCAGGCAGTGAACATCAATTATAAAAGTGTATGAAAAACTAACCTAACATTTTTTTCTAGTCCTAACTCTCAGGGATTTGCTTATGGTGGTAGGTAAGTGTTCAGAAAATATATTCCATAGTGAAAGTATAAAATCCAATTTGAAGCCCCACAGCTCCTGTTCCAAATACTCTGTACTCTAACTGTACAGAGATCCACTGTGATTTCTAGTTTGGGGGGCGGTTAATTTCAACATGTGATAGCTTTTTATTTGCAACATTAACATTTTAAAAAATGAAGTAAGTGGGTCTGTACATGTGAGTGCAGGTGCCTATGAAGAGAGTGGGTATTGGGCTTCCTGGAGCTGCAGTTGGGCAGTTGTGACCTGCCCGACCTGCGTGTGGAAACTGAGCTTAGGTCCTCCGGAAGAACAGTGTGTGCTCTTTAACCAGAGACATCTTGCCTGCCCAGTCCAACTTTACGAAACTCTGCTTACACACTAAAAAAAAAATTGGCCAGGCAATGGTGGTGCATGCCTTTAATCCTAGCACTTGGGAGGCAGAGGGAGATGGATCTCTGTGAGTTTAAGGCCAGCCTGGTCTACAAAGTGAGTTCCAAGACAGCCAGGGCTACACAAAGAAATCCTGTCTCAAAAATAAACCAAAATAGTAACAACAACAATAATGTATATAGTAATTTTCCATCTTCAATTTTTGGTATGTTTAGGAATTTAATAAACATTTTAGGTCAATGTCATTTTCATTTTAAGAGCCTCTCCCCCTGGTTTATTTTAACAGTAATATAGATCTCAGCACTTGTGGGAGCTAGGAAATAAAGAGGAACATCATTTTTGTGCAAAGTGTCCAAGTTAAAAATAGCCTAACCATCATGCAGAATGATTCATCTTCTTTTACTTAATTGCACAACCACCCAGAGAGCAGATCTGTTTTCAAAACTGAGTTCTTGGGAACTCTCATGACCAGGGGCCCTGGCACTGGAGACTTAAGCAATGGGCTGCAGAGTGTGCCCATAGCTACCTACTACATCAGTTACTTCTCTAGCATACACATGCTTTCCAGAGGGATACAGACAGGAAAGCCCTAGCTTAGGGACAGATCCCATAAAGTGTGGTAAAGTGTATTTGCAAACCCAGAATTCTATGAAAAGAATCTATGTAAGAAAAATCTGCAGCATACAACTGCAAGACTGAAAAAAAAAATTTCTTAAAAAAAAAAAAAAGAGTAGAAAACTATATTTACAGAACAGGCTTGAATTTCAGTTTTCGCTGCTGGGCAGAGAGCTCACCTGTCACGAATGGTCATGGTAATCTTCTCTCCAGATGCCTGCTTGAGGACCTTGTGTGCCTTATCGGAGCTCCAGCCTGCGCAGTTTTCACCATTGATCTGGAGTACCTGGTCCCCAAACCTCAGACCAACCAACGAGGCTGGGGAATTAGCCTGGACTAGCTGAACAAATATACCCTAGATAAGAAAAAATAATTTATCATTTACCACTGCTATGGCTGAAAATAAGGCTGATCAGAAATCTTCCTACTACTGTATGGTGTGTCATTATTCCTTAAAAAGAAACAAAAATGTACCAGAGCAGTAACAACCAAAAAAACAAAGCAGAAAATAAGATTTCCAGTCGGGACCTACCTGACCAAGCCCTATCATCCCACCCTCCATAGACTCAAGCGACAGGAATAGGGCAACGTTACCAAATGCAGACCTGTACACCGTTGGTATCGATCACACCATGGACTGCATATTTGCTAACTTATTTTACTGCTTAAAAAATGTGTACTTTGGGGCCTGGGGAGATGGCTCAGCAGTTAGAAGCACTTACTGCAGAGGATTCAGTTCAGTTCCCAGTGATATGGTGGCTTACAACATGTGTAACTCCAGTTTTGGGGCATCTGGAGTCATTTTCTGACCTCTGAAGGTACCAGGCATGCATGTAGAGCAACATGCAGGCCACCACTCAACACATAAATAAATTTTAAAAACAAATTAAATGAGAATTGGGGTAATAACTCCATAAGTTTTTTTTTTTTAATCTCAAAGACCACTTCTGTCATCTCTTAAAATATGCATAATCAATAAAACTGGGGTTAAACAGGCTAAAATGAGTAACATGTTAACTGTAACATGAATGCCTATAAAGAATCCATTATGACATTCAGAAAAGTACCTCTAGCAACTCACACAGATATTCATACTTATGTAACTTCAATCAGATGTTGAACCAAACAGACAAACATAACAGAGGAAGCGTAGGAACATGCAGACACATCTATAAGTTAGACCTTCCCTACAATCTAAGGTGAGCCAAACATGATTTCTGCCATGAGGTGGTATGGACATGCAGCACCCAACTGTCTCTGGCCAAGCAAACTAGAGTGGCGCCCAAGGACCCCGAAGTGTCTCAGCTGCCGCATGCTGTGCTGGCTGGAGAGGAAAAGCTAGTGTCAGTGAGGCCAGGGCTTTACAAGCACAGTGATCAGCCCCCGCCTTCTGAGTGGGACACAGGTGCTGGCCTTCCTGCCGAGATCCGCCTCATACAGGTCAACAGCATGCCACGCTTATTTCACATGTGGCAAGTTGGACTCACAGAGCTAAGGAGCCTTAAACATGAAACAGAATCCAGTAAGATAATGGCTATTAACAAAGAAAGGAAAAGAAAATTATAAGTTGAGGTGAAGACCCACCATGTCCATAACATTTTAAAGAATATCTGAGAAACTAAGTTTCATGACTCTGGTGTGGCAGGGGATTCACTGCCTGAATTACAAAGAACATGTTCACAAATGTCCTACTAAGTTCCAATTTTATGGACAGAAATAACAAATCTGCAAAATCATTTCACAAGTTAAATAATTACCACTTAGTTTAAAAATGCACACCCAATTCTCACTGGTCAATTTTTCCTTTCTCATAAGCTGCCCTATGCCAGGTCCAGAATTCTATCATACAAACCCTGTCACACGGTTTATGTAAACCCATACGTTTATGGCAGAAAAGAGAATCAAAAAAAAAGCTTTGTTCACAGTGATCTGCTTGCAAGTCCCAGCATGGCTTCTTTAAAACAGGGTGCCCAACTGAAAATTTAAGTCACTAGATTCATTAATATTCTCCATTATAGATGTGTCATTACAGCTAGCCAAACTACTTTCATTTCTAATTATTTGACGTTAATATTCCGTGACATTCAGTTATATTAAAAAAAAATATAGGTACTTACATTATCTACTGACTTAAGCCTGAGCCCAATTTTTCCATCTTGATCCTTACACAAAATGACTTCACGAATCCCTTGCTTAATTTCTGCTCTCCGGATTCCAGCATCGTTACCTGTCACAGGTGCTACCATATAGTTCACACTGGACGGTCTTGCTACCAACTGCTGGGAAGAATACACGACTTGTCAGTATTTAGAGTCACTTTCACTGAAAGTAACCTACAGCGGTTCACTGGAACATACTCAGTTATAGTTCTTACAGATATTACTCCATATAGTAAGTTCTCCTGGTGAAATCTGGTTTCTTAAATAATGACACTTTTTTATTTCCTCATTCCTTTGGTAATTTATTCCCACATTATCCTTGGATAGATAAGGCTCGGTGACTTGCTACAGACTTGTTACTTTAAATCAACTGGCACTACTGTGTATGAATCCCATTTGCTGCCAACCTGCCCCACAGTCAAAAGACTGCATTCCCAATGAGGCCATATGACCTCAGACTGTGTACGTACACTACATGAAGTTGGTAAAGCACTGAAAGTACACGCGAATCATCTCTCAGAAGAAATCCCTGTCACCAGCACTGGTTTGACTTCATTTCAAACATACTTTCCTAGAACTTAGAGGTCACACTGCACTTTGCAACATAACATTTTCCAGAGATTTTTCTGTGGTATATTCATAAAATTACCAGTTTACAAATAAACTCAGTATGAACAAGGTTAAGCCAGGAATGAAATAAAGAGATGATGTAATAAAAACATTTATATTAAACGGTCGCCATGTGTGAACAATAGAATTGGGAAAATTGAAGCGCCAAAAGCAGAGCAGTGAACTGGGGCTGATCTTCTCAAACACAAACTAGCTCCAAATGGATTAAAACGCTTGTGTTAAGATCTGCTGACAATAAAGCTAGGAGAAAGCAAAAGACAACTCTCTTTGATACTGATCTTGACCATGACCTTTTTTGTTTTTTGTTTTAATTTTCACATCAGAAACGTAAGCAAAAATATGAAAGCAGGACTACATCAAACTTAAAAAGGTTCTTCACAGCTGGGGTCAGGTGTGGTGACACACACCTTTAATCCCGGCAAGAGGCAGGTTGATCTCTGTAAATTTGAGGCCAATTGTGGTCTACATAGCAATTTCGAGGCCAACCTGGTCTACAGAGACCCTGCCTCAAAACAAACAAACAAGCAAAAAGTTCTTCACAGCAAAAGAAGCATTCACCAAACTGAGAGTAACCCACGGAATGGGAAAAAGTCTTTGTAAATCACCAAGTATGAAGGGGCAAGTATACAAATGTGTAAGAACTCAAAACTCAACAGCAAAAAAAAGCAAATAACTCAATCAGAAAATGGGCAAAATGACTACATAAGACATTTTCCCAAATGGTTCATGGATATGCGAAAAGGATGGTTTATCATTAGAAGAAGCATATCAAAGCCAGAAAATGACATCACCACCTAACATGTTAGTGTATCTATCAAAAAGACAGAATGTTAGTAAACTCTTGTGTACTGTCATACACTGAATGCACTCAGGATACCATTATGGAAAACAGTATGGAGGATCCTTATAAAACGAAAGACACACTTGCCACACGATCAAACAATCCCACTTCTGGACATATATCAAAAGGGAAAGAAAAGCACTATATCCCAGTGATACCTGCATTCCCATGTTCACTGCAGTTCATAGTGGCCATAGCTTAGAAACAAGTGTCTGTCAACAGATGAATGAATCAAGAAAATGTCTGTAAGTTTACAATGGCATATTACTCGAGCCATAAAAACACTGGCATTTGCACAATATGAATGACCCTGGCAGACAGTGTACTAAAGGAAATTATGTCAAAGAAAAAGATAGTACAGTCTGATCTTGATATGTCAACTATAAATACAGAGTCTCAGGTAGACAGAAGGGCACGTGTCGAATAAGGGGAGGGCAGAGGAGGAATGGGGAGATGTTAGATAAATTATACAAACTTTCAATGATTAAAAATAAGTTCCAGGGATCTTATGAACAGCGCAGTAACCATGCTGTTACCACTGTGCAACTGAAACTTGCTACAAGAGTAGATCTTCAGTGTCATAACCACACACTAAAAAGTTGTAATTCTAGGAGGTGATAGATATATCCACTGGCTGGATTGTGGGAATATTTCACAATGTACACACATTGATACAATATATGTTGAACATCTTCAATATACATAATTTTAATAAAGCTAGGGGAGACAACTGGCTGGAACTTTTTTTGATTAATTTTCACATAATGAGTCAGTATGTGTATCTGTGTATTTGCCACTAGTGTGGGTGCCCAAGAGGGCCAGAAAAGGACATCAGATCATCCGGACCTGGAGTCACAGGCAGTTGTGTACCTGATGTGGGCGCTGGGAACTGAACTTGGGTTCTCTGGAAGAGCAGCACAGCTACCTCTTAACAGCTCACCTAAGCCCTGAGGTGGTGCAACGACAGGAAACCGCCCTCAAGGTCTAAGCTGAAACAGGCCCCCTCTGCAAGCTTCTCTAGGGCCCAGCACCTTGTCCCCTCCATCCCAGGACGGCAGCGAACTTTCGGCAATTCGATCTGACCATCAAGCTAATTACCTCAGTTGAAATACTGTTTTCTCAACTGGATCCTGACCAATACAAGTAAGTTTTCAATAAATATTGAAATTTCAATGCCAGGTACTGTATTAAACAGTGGCATTATGACAAGAGAATAGAAGTGGATTCAGTCATGAAGTATGTAACTATAATTACAGCTAGTGCTAGAAGGGCTTACAACAATGACTTCAATAAAAGGTTTCTAATATGTTATATTTCAGACAAGAATCTCAGTCCAACCACAAGAAGCTTGGCTTCTAATTATAAGAAGTGGAATATTAAGCCTGGTAGTGGTGGGCACAGGCCTTTAATCCCAGCACTTGGGAGGCAGAACAGGTGGATCTCTGTGAGTTCGAAGCCAGCCTGATCTACAAAGTGAGTACCAGGACAGCCAGAATTACAACAGAGAAACCCTGTCTTGAAAAACCAAACAAACAAAAAAGAAGATGAGGAGGAGGAATATTAAGATCGAGAGCAAAGTAGTATGGCAAATATATCCTTCAGATGAAAGGTATCAGCAATGCATACATTATACTGCCTGAAATAACTGCTGTGAGATATGTAAGAAACAACTGTACTGATCTGGGTCAGAAGTACAAAAGTCAATGCAGTTATTCAGCTAGAAGGATAAAACTAACTTGGAAACATGGCAGAGGCCCAATCACAATGTCGTAGGAAAGGACAATGCAGGAGACAAAGGTGAGACCTAGTAAATTCAACAGTGGACGACAATGCTGAGAAACACATCTAAAAAGAAATCTAAATTCTGAGGAGAGGTCAACACTAAAGTTATAAATGTGTGAGGCTGCTACGAATGAAGTTTACATCTACGTATAAAGTGCATTTTATTGAATTCAAAATTATACTGTACATACCCCTTGGGCTGGTGCTACAGAGGCCACGGGCATATTTGCACATATTTCTTCTTCACTTAAAGTCAGTCCCATGTATTGAGAGAGCTCTGGATACAGTTTTGGATAGAGATCTAATATAGATAAACAAAAGAAGATAAATGCATTGGCAGAATATTCAAAATAATAACTTACTGTGTTCTATTTAAAAAAAAAAAAACAAAAAACCTGGGTGGTGGTGGCTTACACTTAATCCCAGCACTCCAGGGCAAGGGGGTAGAGGCAGCCAGATCTCTGTTGAGTTCGAGGCCAGCCTGGTCTACAAAAAGAAACCCTGTCTTGGGGGTGGGAGGTACCTTTAAGGTACAAAGATTTAGATGAATTTACAGGAACAAAATGAAAAGGGTGTCTCCACATCTCTGCCACAATCAGAATTGAAAACCTAATTAAAATTTTTATTTTTAATGTACAAGTCCTAAAATATAGACACATCCGAAACAGTCTGAGCTTTCTAACCCAGTCATCATCTTGTGGCCAAGAGGCACCAGTTTAAGGACCCAGCACACACCAAAATCTGCAGGTGTTCAAGCCCCTCCTCTAAGTGGTTTAAAGCTGGCTGTTGGTGAACAGCTGTAAGCTCAAAGCTCTACTCAAGGCAAAAGCAGGATTGCCACAAATCTGAGACCAGCCAGAGCTAGGCAGCAAGACTTAAAATAAGTGGATAGATAGGTAATGAGGTTGTCTGGCCATCGGCAGACCTGTGCAGATCCTGTCTGCTTTTCACCTGTGTACTATCACAGTACAGATAGAAAATTTAGAGCTAGAAATAATGGATACAGAGGGGTGACTACTCAAAAGTAAAAATGATTTTTCCAAATAAATGATCTTGCCCTTTCTATTTCTTAACATAAGAAACATGCAGTAACATGCATTAGAAATTTGGAGGTCATGGCAAGAATCCTTCAGTTTAGAACAACTGAAGTGTTTACTGTCACAACTCAATCCATAAACAGCTATAGGATGTGATGGTTCCTCTCACCTAACAGGAGAAAAAGTCAAAGCTTGCAAATGTACTCAGTTTCCTACCACTTTAAGAATGACAGTCATATGCCAATGAAATCTGACAGAATATTTAAACACTAACAATATTTAACCTTTTTGGACGTGTACTACTTCCACAGACTTTTCCTATGATCTATTTCAAGTTCAGAGTAGACTCTCTCCTAAGATTAGTGTTAGAGACGGCAATGCAGAAGATGAAAGGCCACGAGAACTTAGAATTTGCCATTTTGATTCTTCACTCCTTATGTATACAGAGGCTCTGTCTTGAGTCCTCTGAATCAGGAGGGAAGGGGGACAGATTATGGTTTATGGAGTCTGAAGAGTAACTCTTAAGATGTGAAGAAAGTTCCAAAAAGGAAGTAGTTGGAAACTTCCCAAGTTCCCTGGCAGACGTAAGAGGCAGTTTGGAATGTCTGGGAGCAGCAGTAGTCCAGAAACCGCAGCTCCCATGGAAGGGTTTTTTTCCTATTAATGAATAGACTATGTTAAGGATTGTGAGTCAAACTAAAATAAAATTTTATGATGCCCAAAAACCATCTTCATACTCACAGATCACTCTCTTGATTTAATAAACCATTTTTTTCTTATTGCTACTAGATCGTTATTCACAAATTCATATATGTCAAAACAAAATCCTAGATTCTGAATTGCAGGGGGCTTTATATGGATTTCTGTCCAAAGAAAATGTGCCCAAAGTATAAACCTACTTCCATCTGGAGGGAGAGCAGCAGAAACATCCACCAAAAGTGCCTGGTTGGCAGGGTTGGCAGAAAAGGCAGTCTGAGCCTGGGAAAGAAAAGAAAATTCAAGCAATTATAAAAACACGTATCTTTCTTCTATGAGTTACAAATTTAATCTAGTACTTCCCCAAAGAAAATCACAAGCAAAGTTTTACTCAAAGTTTCATTTTAAACACTTTAGCAATCATTTTTTCCCCAAAGGAAACCTGTAAATAAAAACTTTTAGGAGTACCTAATGATACCACTTTACACACAGTCAGTGCTTAACAAAGCCAACTGCATGTTCTTGCTCTTCTGTTATTTGAGGCAGGGCCTAACGTAGCCCCAGGCTGGCCTCAAACTTGCCATTTAGTTGAGTTACTGCATTACCATCGACTCTTGGTTCTCCTGCCTCCATCTCCCAAGCGCTCGGATTACAGGCATGTGCCAGTATGCTCAGTTTATTTAACTCTGGGGACGGACTGAACCCAGAGCTATTCATGCATACCAGACAAGCACAGGCTATTAAAAAATTTGGAACTGAAAGAGGTTCTAGGATTATGTGGTGCTGAAAACCACAGCCTAATGACTACTGTAAAATAATTTACAAAATATGAACTGCCAGTTCACTGCTGTGGTGCAAGGGCCAGATGACAAGAAGGAATGTTACACTCTTCTGTAACTTCTTGCCAGGGCATCTCAAGATCAAAAACACATGTGTCATCCACCCTAGGAAATGGAGCAGAACAACTAGCCTGAGTGGCTGGACTACGAACAGAAGAGCCATGCCCCCCTCCCCCAACTCGCTATTCTACCTCCTAGATACTCGGAGCCAACTGATGGATTCATTATATGCTACAAGCGTCAGCATTTAGAAAGACCAGTAAATATTTCCACGAAGCAAGAATTAATCCCAACTCCACATTTTCCTCTTAAGCTCAGTCACCGGTCTTCAAAGCTGCCACTTAAAGGAAGCTGACACCTACTGCAGTTACGAGGGGCAGCACTGGTGTTCCCCAGGAACTCAGCACACTTCCCTTGAGCTTTCCCTCCAGTCTAAAGGCAGCAATCACCTCACTGTTTCTGTACATTTGAACCTCAAAGAGGCACATTTATTCTAAGACTGGTCATACCTAAAGACCCAAAGAAAAGTACACTGAAAAATAAAGATAAAAAAATTTTAAAAAACAGTGGGGAAGTGGTGGCGCACGCCTTTTAAGCCCAGCACTTGGGAGGCAGACGTAGTGGATCTCTATGAGTTTAAGGCCAGCCTGGTCTACAGATCAAGTTCCAGGACAGCCAGAGTTACAACAAAGGAAACCCTGTCTCAAAGAAACAAGAAAGAAAAAGGAAAAAAGAAAAAGGAAAAGTGCACTAACTTTACACGAAACTAAAGGGCTGGCAAGCATATTACACTCCAACTTACATGTGTTACATGTAATTTAAACTGTACTGAGAAAATTAAGCTATCTTTGAAAAGTGTAAAACAAATTTTTAAGAAATATCTGGCTAGAGAAGTGGCTCTGAGGTGAAGAAAGTTTAGTGATCTTGAAGCAGACCCAAGTTCAGTTCCCAGCACTGGAGCCTGGCAGTTCACAACATCTGTAACTGCAGCTCCAGGAGAATCCCCTTTTGGTCTCAGAGGAGTCTGCACTCACATGTCCATGGAGCACACACATGCATGCACATACATGCACACCCATTTGTTTATCTTAAAAAGAAGCTATGCCAAGGCTACTAAACAGAGAAATTTAAAAAAGTTCTAGTCTTCTTGTAACGTTTTAGTCTACAATAAACCTAAATGGGCTCATGAATACACAGCAAATATATGCTATTTCGTTTCACAAATGAAAATGTTATGAAATATTTCTTTAATTAAAAACAAACATACCTGAATTACTTTGTCCACCTTCAAATCTTCAAGAGATGGATAAAGAGACATTTTTGCAGGTGTTTTCTAAAGAAAAAAAATATTTTCAAATGCTATAGAAATTTACACAGTATGTACAGCCAGCAATATGCACATAAACATGTACTACTGTTTAATACAATAAACATATAATTTCAAAATCCCAATAACAGGACTATTTAAGGCACATCATAGTTATTAACAGATATTTAACAGTTTTTAACCAAACTGTCTCTGTTCCTATAGCTACCAAATGATATTCATTATAGATTTTAAACTTTAAGTAAAGCTGTCTTCATTTCACAAGTTGTGAAAATCAAGGAAGAGAGCCATGAGGCTCACATTTAGCAGACACAGTGCTCCTGAGCTAAAACCCAGTGAGGAAATAACCTTTAACAAGATACTGTTAGGCACAGACAGATTCATTACCTTCTAACAACAAGACCCAAGAGCAAATGGTATGCAAATATACTTTTGTATGGAGGAACAGCCTTGTGTGAAAGCTAGGGGCTACATCAGAGGGGCTAAATTTAGAGTCCTGTGTGGTCTGGATGGAATGTAGACACACCTTTAATTCAGTATTCAGAAGGCAATGGTGGTCCACACCTTTAATCCCTAGGAAAAACAGTGGAGGCAGACACAGGAAGCAGAACTCAGAAGGAGTCAGTGTCTACCTCTGAGATGAGTCAGAGTGAATGGCAGACAAAGTGACTAATCAGAGGAAGAGTTAGCAGAGTAAGGAAATGCCCAACTCTCACGAGAAAAGGCAGACTCTCAGCTCAGTAAAACAGAGTTACCATAGGAGTTAAGAGTCAGTTGAGAAGCAGGCTGAAGAGTTAGTTGAAAAGAATCAACTGAAATGCAGCTAACGGAGCCTTTGAGATCAAGGATTAAGAGTAGATTAAACATTCTAGGGGGCTCCAGGACTCCAGGGCTCCAGGGCTCCAGGCTAGAACCAGTGATTTAATTAGACAAAGGAATAAACTGTCCTGTGCCCTGAACCAGTGTCTGCATCTGGTGATTCTGCATCTGCATCCACATCATCCTCATCCACATCAAACACATCATCCACGTCCACATCTACACTTGTGTATACAGAAAAACTGACATGCTACTTATTTTTTTAGCAGTGGTTTTATCTTGAGGAGACAGATGCAAAAAGGAAATTATTACCTTTCATTTTTAGCAATTCTATACTGTTCAATTTTTAAGCTACTATAAATTGCTTTTTGCAACAATTTAAAATAAAATTCAGTGAACTATTACACAGGCCATTTTTAATTTTGTTTAGCTATTCCAGGGTAAATACTTGAAACTTCCACTTAGGCAAACAAGAGAATGTATCCTAATTGCTAAAGGGTTTGGCAAATTACTGAGCCAGCTCCATCAACCTCCCACTTCCAAATCTATTCCTTATTTCCTGGTCTTCAAAAACAGAACTGAACCTTTTAAATACCGCCCTGCTGAGGAGAATGCTGGGTGTTCAGCAAGGGTAGCCAGAGGCACTGAAGAGCCTCTCAGCCATGCTGGGGCCAGCACCCTCTTTAGTCAGGCTCAGGCAAGAACAGCTGCCCTAGCACTTATACATCACAGGAAGAAGACTCAAGCAGTTTGGTGCAGCTACGAGGAGCAGCAAAGCAGCAGAAAGCCATCAAGCTATCTCTGAAGGAACAGCTCACCCAGAAACCCTTTCATGTGGATTTGCAGTAAATTCCAAAATGAAACATGCTAGAGTAAGAACTCAGTGTAAGTTCTACTGTGCCTACTAAGGAGCACCTCCCAAGGCTTGGAACAGTCAGCAAGCAGTTTGTTCCTGTGGTATTCTCTCTCAGTCCTAGTAGTGGCTACTTATTAAAACAAAAACCCCAGTAACAAACATGAGAAGCCCTCTTTTGAGTTACTGACCAGAGTTGACTAAGGGACTCCCAAAGCATACAGCTTACTGCTAGTTCCTTAGTTGCCTCCTAAAGATGGAAGGTCCCTATTGTTGAAGAAACCATGCCTTTCAGAAACATGGCCCAGAACTTGCCTGAAAGTTCCTTTTTGAGGACCAGCTTTCATAGTACCTGAAGAGCCCTGCCCATCTGTGATGGCTATAAACCACATCAGCAACCACTATGGCAAGATAACACTAAGGGTTCAGTAGTAGCACCCATACCTCGGCGGTAACCAAAAGACCAGCTCAACAAGAGGGAAACCATGCCTGGTACTGGGAACCTAGTGCAACTTAGTGCTAGTTATGGATACTGGAGGAGAACCTACAACCTCCTCTTTGACACAGATGGCAATCACTATACAAAACCACAACCAGTCAAAATGCAGAGCTGTGGGGACCAGTCCCAATGGATACATCTACAACCACTCCTGTACCTAAGGCTTAGGGAACACTACAGAAAACGGGGTGGAAAGACTATAAAAGAAATCAGGGAGTTTGCTGTAAGATTGTGTCTCTTAATACTGTCACAAGCTACACCCATAACGCCTCACCAAATGACTGCCTAAAACATGAGCTGAATAAGGACAGTAACATACATGCCAAAGTGGACAGGGAAAGACCACAAGGCCTTACACAAAAGGAATACAGGCAACTAAAGAATATATCAGTCTTCCCCAAAGAAGAGCACCCTAATTGGTTATCTAATTCCAAATGGTCAGCCCTGAGAACATACATGCAAGTAGCAGATTATATTTAGGAATAGATATGTAAACACATGTACATATATGCACATGATAACAATGATCAAAGAGGCCATGAATCTGAAAGAGAGCAAAGCAGGGTATATGGGAACAGATGCTTGGAGGGAAGGGAAGGGAGAAAATTGTAATTATAGTATAATTTCAAAAATAAAAGTAAAATAAAACTCCTGGATCCCTAGATTCTACATAGGACTCTTTCCTGCTCATTAGCCAACCACCATTTATTCAATCATGTTATAGATACTAATTCTGTACATTAAACTTTAGTCACTAGAGTTTCTATGTCTTGACTGGTAGTAAATGGCATTTTAGTACCATTCACTAAGAGCAAAAACTCTAATCTTTTTAAGGAATTCAGTCATCTTTAGTATCAACATGAGTTGATACCATTCCACTTCTAACACTGGAATATTGTTATGCTCTCAAAAGACACCTCAGGTATCCCATACTTCATCCACCCTCTAGCTTCAGACAACTACTTCTTGCCGCGGGATTTGCCTACTGTGGACATTTTAACTGGGATTATAGACTGTATGGCCTTTTCTTTCATACCATATGGTATTTTAAACATTCATCCATGTCATGGCATCTACCAGTATTTTTATCCTTTAAAGCTGAACACATTACATTTTTTGTTATGCCACCTTATGTGTATTTGTAGTATTTTCTTTTGGTGGCTTCCCATCCCAGAGAGGTAGTTCTGCCGGGGCCAGTGATGGCTCCAGGGAGGGAAGCCATGCTATACCGTTGGTGGGTCCACGTGGTCCTTGATTGGGCAGACCAGGAGCTGGCAGAAATGTACAGAATTTCCAGGAGCACTCAGCAGAGGGCATAACTCAGTTTATTGGAGGAGCAGAGTCACATTTATAGCAAGAGGAAAGGTCTCTGGTATCCAGGACATCAGGGAACTCATTGTTAGGACAGCACAGGTACGACAGCCCCATTTGCATGTTGGGGCTTGCAACCTGGACCTAGGTACTTTCCCAGAGACCAGAGAGGGAAACCTTATATGGTTATATAGGGAGAGATAAGTTGTAGCTCCAGGTAAGCAATTTGCCAGTCCCATACCTTTGGGGGTTGAGTGCCTTGTTGTGAAAGCAGGCAGCATAGTTTGTGGTTTGTCACTGCAGCCCAACACCTTCTGCTCTCAGAATGAGATTTCCAGGAGCTTCTACTCCACCTCAGCTCCAGGACAGCCCCACAAGTAATCATTCTGATCTATACCTCGGGGCCATAATGACTAACTGCTGATAATGCTAACACTTTTGCATTACTGGTAGATAATATATATGCTTTAGAATTTTTTGCATAAAGATATGCCTGTAATTCTTTTGATATATAGCTAAGAAGTTAACTTCTAAATTGCTATGGTAGCTCTACATTTAACTTTCTTGTAAACTATTAAACTGGTCGGTAAAAGGATTACACTATTTTTATATTCATAGAATTCTAATTTGTCCATTTCCTCACTGCCACAGTCTGTGGTTCTGATAACAGCTAGGAGTGAAACAGCATCTTGCTGTGGTTGGAATTGCACTTCCCTAACATGGAATGATGCTGGCATCCTTGCAGGCCACTTGCAGGCCTGATTATATGTACATATTCTGTCTATTAAGAAATGCTTATTCAAATGCTTATTCAAACCCAGTGCTTGTTTATTTAACTGGATTTTTTTAATGGTAACAGTTCTGCATACAGTCTAGTTATTAGTTTCTTAATCCACTCTGGTTACAAAATCAATGGAGCTGGCTGGATAAATAAATACAAATGTACTTCTCAAAGTTCTACACACTGGAAAGCCCAAGAACAAGGTGAAACATCACATCCTGTGTGACAGACAGCACCTTTCCATTGTGTCTTCACGTGGTAGAAGGGACAAGATAGCTCTACGGAGTCTCTACTGTAAGGGGACTAGCTCTACTCATCAGAGCAGAGCCCTCAAAATCTCACTCCCCAAATCCACTTTCACCTTGGTGCTTCCAGGATTTAAACAAAAAATTTTGAAGGAGGGGGTATGTTCAGACATATTGCACACCCCTATGAGATACGATTTCCAAATATTTTCCTTTCATTCTGTGCTACAAAGGGCACAAAACATTTTTGTTTTGATAAAGTTAAATGTGTCATGTGTCCATCCTAAAACATTGTTTTTATCTAAGAATTTTAGAGATTTAGCTATTATATTTGGATCTCTAGACTATTTTGAGAATTTTGTACACAGTTGAAGCAGTGGTGCAATTTAATTCTTTCCTACCTGGACATCAAGATGTTGGTTCTAGCACCATTTTTTGAAAAGAACAGATTTTTCTTACTGAATTGCTTTAGCAGCCTAGTTGAAAGTCAACTGATGGTTCCGTAGACCACCATTCCTGCCTCTGTTCCACCGGTTAGCTTTTTACCAGGAGCAGTGTTGAGTACTGTACCTTGCTTTAAGTTCTGAGTATGGGTTTTCCCACACCGTTCTTCTTTAAGGTTCTTTTCACTATCCTACACCCGTTTTAGTTTACTCCGAGTTTTAGAATCAATGTTTTTTATTATTACATTTTGATTTTTGACAATTTCACACAGTGAATTCTGGCTATTCTCCCCACTCCTCACCTTTTGACAAATCTTAAGTGTCTACAATTAGCACTTACAAACATCTACATAGATCTGGGGGCCACAGAAATAGCTGGGTGGTTAAGCATACACACGCTCTTGTACAGGATCCAAGTTCAATTCCCAACACCAACGCTGAGCAGTTTAGAACTGCCTGTAACTGCTCCTTAAGTTTGGATACGCTGTATTTTTGTTTTGGTTTTGGTTTTTGGGTTGGTTTTTTGTTGTTGTTGTTGTTGCTGTTTTGGTTTTTCAAGACAGGGTCTCTCTGTTGTAACTCTGGCTGTCCTGGAACTCACTCTGTAGACCAGGCTGGCCTTGAACTCACGGAGATCCTCCTGCCTCTGCCTCCCGAGTGCTGGGATTAAAGGTGTGCCACCGCTGCCCAGCTGGATACACTATACTTTATTTGTTTGTCATTGATATTTTCTAATTTTCCATTTGATTTCTACTATCACTGTGGTCAAACAGGTGCTTGATAGCTCAATATTCTCAAAATTACTAAAGCATCATGACCTAATACGTGATCTTTGAGAAGAAAGTGCTTCTGTGAGATGGATGGAATGTCAGGTCTATTTTGTCTACAGTATTGTTTCAGCCCTCCACTGTCTTGCTAATGCTCCATTTAGATATCATCACCACTATCAGAGCGATAAGGAAATCTATTATGCTGCTCTCTGCTTCTCCTTTGTTCCTATCTGCTTTATGTACTTCAAGGATCTGAGGGTATATGTACACATAACTATTGCCCTCTGATGGGTGCTTTTAGCATTATTCCACGCCTTTGTACTCGCCACAGGAGACATGTTCAACTTACCATACAGTAATAATATCTGTAGTAAACTGGGAAGGACAAATAGTGTTTTGCTGAGGTTTGAGTACTTCTGTCAAATCTAAATTCAGAGGGAGGGTCAGAAAGAAGGGCTATACTTTAGCTTATAGTGAGAGAGCAGATCAGAGTTCAAAGGCCTAGTGTAAAGAGAGGTTTAAGCAAAGGTTGATCAATGAGTTCGCTTTTTGTTCACTGGGGAGAACTATCCAGTTAATTGTTATTTAGTTTGTCATTTATACATTTAAAATCCTTCCTTTTTTTCCCCAGAGTTCTCAGCATATGGCATGTCTCTACGGTACAGTGGTTCTCAGTTTTCCTAATACAGTGACCCCCAACCATAAAATTATAAAATAACCAATCAAAAATTATTATGACCCCAACCATAAAAAGGTAGTCAGGCTTGCGAGACAAGAGCCTTTGCCCGCAGTCACCTCACAGCCCCATACATCTTAGCCTTTCATGAATGAGCTCTGTGCTTTCATGCTTTCTTGCTGAACAATCCTCCTCCAGTGCCAGCTGGACCCCCGTTAGCACCTGCTAGAGGGCAGACCTGTGGGAAAGCCTACCTACTGCTGCTCTATCTATAGTTCTGCGGCATACAATACTTTACAGGAGGCTTCTCAGCACTCTCCTTGGGCCTGTACGAGTTTTGCTGAAAGCTCTGCCTTTATCCCTACCAAGGCCTCTTGTACATGATGAACTGCTCTGGTCTTGGAGCGCTCACAATCTGCCTTCTGACTTCTGCTAATTTGACTTGTCTGATTTGCCCCAACTTGCTATGTATGGGCTTCTTGACTCTGTCATTTCCTTTCCCCAGATTTGGGAGTCTGGGGCATACTCATAAAGCAAACTAACTTTCTGTGCCTTCCCTCCGCTGAAAGTTCCACAACAACATGAGCGTCTACATTCAAGTGCTCCATGACACCCTCCTCAAATTCAGTCATTTAACAGAACTACTCAAACCTCAGTAAAGCACTACATACCTTCCCAGCTGACTGTAAAAGCGCATAAATGGAATACAGATGCACCACAGGAGGTGGGCAGAGCAGAAGCTCAGTGGCTCACTCACCTTCACAAGCAGATGTAAGAAAGGCTCCCCCAACCCTGCCCTCTTGTGCTTACTGCACAGAAATGCCCTCTGCATTATGGCGGGATGCATGGTTGTTTCAGGCCAGTCCAGTAGTGTTCTGTTTCTTTTCTTCATAAAAACAATTAACAGGTGCTCTCCTTGGTGAACAAGAAGTATGCTCACTGATCAGTCCTTGTTTACACTTCTCTTTCCTTCGGGCCTCTGAACTGATCTACTCTCATCCTGAGCCCTTCTTTCCGGGGAGAACAGAAGGATTTGAGCCTGCCACTCCCTCCTGCTGGTCCTCCCTACAGTTCTCACCGTGGCCCTCTGGTACAAAAGCCAGCCAGCCTTTCCATCCCTGCACAAAATAGACATTTACAAATCTCATACGTGACACTTACTGCTCTTGCAATTTTCCTTTAGAATAAAGTCACTTCTAATTGGAACCAACTCAATAGTCTAGAAGACAGCACAGGACAGCCACTCCAAGCCCAGCAATCTTCCCTCGGCAATCTCAGCCTTACACATCTACCTACCTACACACCCTCCTCATGCAGCCCCAGCTTCCCAGCTTCCATGTCAAACTCCTGCCACAGCTCACAGGGGCAGGAAGGGATGCCTTCAGGAGCGGCTTCTAGGAGAGAACTGGACCTTCAATGACCCCCATTTGCAGGATCAAGACTGGCTCCAGCCTCTCTGGGTCCCCTAGTTCTTCAGTTTTTTATAAAAAACAGTACTCCAAAAATCCAACAAAATCACTCAAGCTCAATATTTATCATTATAGGGGATGAAATCATAGGCATTTATCTTCCATACCATGGCTAGAAGAACCAATGGATCTTTGCAAGTAAGAAGCGGGCTATTTAACTTCATGTCACACTCTATGTGACCTGTACTGCATCCCATAAATTGAGATAGAATCTGATACTCAGATTACAGGATACAGAACAGTTAACTTTGCTACAAACTGTCCCCTGGCTTCCAATATGTTCCTCCATCCCCAGTCACGGGGGCTGAGGGAAAGCCCCTGATCTGATTCCAAGTGCCCAAAGTATTTAGCTCTTTTAGCGGAACCATGAAACTGCCCGTAACTGGAATTTTACAAAGGCCAATGTGAATTAAGAGAATTCTGAAAATACTACAAGAGTGAAAAGTTCTCATTTTAATCCTTTACAACTCCTGCTAAACCATTATGTGCCCACTAAGCCACAGAATTCTGCTTCTGGGCCTTCCACTCAGGACCTAAAGCTCCTGAAGTCCAAACAGCACCAGGAGTCCTACTGATCACTGCTCTACCCTGTTCTTATTCCTTGGAAAGAGCAGATGCCTTTCCCAATCTGTGCCTTCAGCAGGTTTGGCCTACCCCATGTGGTTCAAATCGTCCATCCTCGTGTCCTATGAAAAGACCTGACCCCAAGTGGTGTAGGATGAAAGCTTCAGAAAATATTCCCAAAGTAATTTCTGTTAAGACTTTTTTTTCTAGAGATCTGGGTAATACCAGAGTCTTTTCAAAACATAAGAACAACAACAGCCGAGGACTCAAACATGTTACCCACAGAGCTGGTGCCTGCTAGAAAGGACAGCTGCTGTGGGTGGGGCAGCTGAGAATGATGCTCTACCCCACTGCTGTGCTGAGCAGTCCTATTATTCCTGTCCCCAGCTTGGGGTTTTGGGTTCTTTATTTTAAACGTAGTTTGGAATAATTAGTGACCGATGATGAAGTAACTTCTAGATCGGTAAGAATTTCCTGTCTGCCCTCAACATCCTCAGAGCAACCTGGTGCTGCTCCCTTGGGCCTTTGGTCCACGCACAACTCAAATAAGGGAAGTGATATTTTGGAAAAACTAGCTTTTTTGTTTTTGTTATTGCTGAACATAATAAAAAAAAATCTAGAATTTTCCGTCTTCAGCCACAATTGCAGAGAAGAGAACTGAAGGACACAAACACGTATAAGACCTGGTGAATTCTGGGTTTAAAGTGGGGGACCTGATCATATACAGTGTGAGGTTTTAGATAATATCCTTCTAACTAAAATTCCCCAAACCTGAGAATCAGTGAATAAGCAGTATATTTCTATTTAGTAAGAAAAACAAGATTTGTCAGTCAACAGGAAGAACTTTGTCCTGCGGTATTTTCAGAAAAGCCCTGACCACCCTCTCTCACTAAGAGGGCACTGCAGTTTCCTTTCACAACTTTTATTTGTTTTCCAAATTTACTGTGCATTATTTGTAGAGGCCAACTGTAGACAAATATATAAGAAAGGTGACCAGAAGGAACTCATAATGTAGGCATTTTTAAAAATTAACTGCACTGATTATTCTATTTAACGTTTATAAACCTAAACGAACATTCTCTTTAAACAAGGAATAAAAATGGATACTCTCTCACCGCAATCCTAAGCCACTCGAGTTAGTAGTTACTACATTTGACCATTAACACACAGTGCTGACAGAACCCACTGACAGTTGAGATCTGGAATCCGTATTATGTTTTGACAACCCAAGTGCAAGAAAAACCATAAGCAGGCTGGAGACATGGCTTGGGGTTAAGAGCACTGGCTGCTCTTCCAAAGGACCTGGGTTCAATTCCCAGAACTCACACGGCAGCTCACAGTTTTCTGTAACTCCTGTTCCTCGTATCTGACACACTCACACAGACATACATGCAGGTAAAACACCAATGGGCATAAAATAAATAAATAATTACTTTAAAAAAAGACTGTGGGCTAGACAAGAGCTAAGAGGGAGTTAAAGGGTGATTTGAACCCCAGAATTCTCACCCTGAGAGTGGAAGGTGTTCAGCTCCTCCTCTTTTCCCTTACTCTAACAGCTAGCTCCCTCAGGTGCTGACATGCCTTAGGTCACTAGTCACTGATAAGATCCTGCCTCTCCAAGGTATGTGGCCTGGTTAATGTTTCTCTGACCACTGCACCTGGAGGGCCTCGGGCTGGACTTCTCCTCTCCCTATATGACCTTAAGGTTCTCTGGCCCCTGTGAGACCTCCGCCTATGCAAAGGAGGCTTCCTCAGGACCTTGGCCCCAGCCAATGACAATACAACCACCCAGGTCTGGTTGTGAGCCCCCCAATATGCAACTGGAGCTACCCTAGTACCAACACCATAACCAATGACCCTTTCTTCTCTGAAGTGTAAATATGACTCCCCTTGCTTCAATAAACTGAGCTGTTCACACTGAAACTGCCTCCTTGGAAGTCTGTTTCCCTACAGCTCTCAGACTCCACTCAAGACCTTCTCAGACCCTGGATGGTTCCTGACTATGCCTCTCCTTCCCACAGAAAAACACACACACACACATCATGTGCCAGAACAGATATATCTGAAATCTTCACAATGGCTAAAAGGTTGGGCCACACATTCTAGTTGACAAGCAATTAGCTTAAGTCAAATATTTGGCCCATATCAGCTATGTATAGTCAAACTCAGAAATTTTGGACTGGTTTGGTTTTTCTTGTGCTGAAATTATTCTTAAATTTTTCTGGTAAAGTTCCATCGTGGAACTTTTCACTTCTGACAACTGTACATAAATAATCTAAAAGCATATATAAGAAAAAGCATTGTGTTGGACTCAAATGATGTAACAGTAAGGACCTTGGTTTCCAGTCTCCTAAGGATCAAGACATCCCATGTAGTTCACAGATGTGTCAAAAGACACACCTGGATCCACCCTTACACACACACACACACACACACAGTGTGTCAGAGAACACACCTGGTCAGGTCCTAAGTAGGTTTCCAGAGCAGAATTCGACTTTGGCTAATCTTTGGATCACAACTACCTGAGGCATTAGATAAAAATAGTTCCCTAGACTGACACAGATTCCAGGGAAGGGCTTGGGAACTGATGTTTTTAATAAACTTCAAAGGAGATTCTGATGATCAGCCATTGAGAACTTCAGCTGTATGTGCCATAGATTAATAAAAGATGTTACAGAGCCTGTAGAAAGGAGGCTAAGACGGATTGCCTTCATCATAGCTACATGAAGAGCTGGAGCTATTGTGATATGACAGGAGTCTCAAAAGGGGAGACGGCCTTCATCTCTGAAACGTACAGGGAAGTGTTGCTTCCTATAGGTTAGGAGAGGGGCACAGGAATATTCAGGCCATGTGTGCTAGTAGGCACACAGTAGAGTTGTCATTCTGGTGGGCACCATGGGCCTGGGTTTGCTGGCAGTTAGGGGAGCTCCAAGGCCACAACATGTGCTGTTTATCAACTCCTCTTTCCCAGGGACCTGCAGAAGCGCATGGCCTGATCTGGAGAAAGTACAGCTCAGAGGGTCTGAGCTAACAGCCTGAAGTGGACTCCAAGTACAATAATTACTTCTTATACATAGGTTCTATTTCTCACCTTTCAAATCTAGCAAAAACGAGGGCTGGAGAGATGGCTCAGAAGTTAGAAGAACCTACTGCAGCTGCACAGGTTCCAAGTCTGGCTCTGAGTTCAGTTCCTAACACCCATGTTAGGGCAGCTGACAAGAGCCAGAACTCCAACTCCAGGAGATTCTGGTGCCTCTGGCTTCTGTGGGCCCCTGCTACCTATGCACATACCCACACACAAACACAAAATTTAAGGAGGGGGGGGAAGACTAGCAAAAATGCAAAGCCTGACAACACACTTGCTCAAAGCCTTTACAGCTTTGAGAAAGCCAGTATTAGTCATAGGAGTAACTAGTAAAATTTCTACATCTGCTACTATTATAAATCCAGACACAACAAGACAACTTCACATCTTTAGTTGACATGTAATTGCAAAGGGCAACGATCATACATACTAGTTTATTCCCTGTGACAGTGACCGAAAACAGCCAGACTTAACCTACGTTGCATATATATAGATACTGATATTGAAAGAGTTTAGTATTATCACTGACTCTAAAAACAGAAGCATACAGCAGAAAAACATATCACCCTTGGTGTGAAACCGAGGGAAACATTTTACAAAATGTTTGTCCATACAGAAACCACCTGCGTGGTATACTTGAGATACCTAAGACCCTTAAAACAACTGGCTTGCATAGAGGAGGTTTTATACTGTACACTTTTTAAACGCTTAAATTTTGAATCGTGTTTAATCATGTCCTTAAAAACTAAAGATTTTCAGAAAATGTTGCAACATCTGGGAAACTAATAAATACCGAGAGAACTATTAGTAAATGTAGAAGTATTTTAAAGTATGGGGAAGTCTTTTACAGTCTCGTGATGTTTACTACCTAAGACAAAGTGCCCAAATCTGGCAAAAACGGGGGAAAAAAATTGGTGAGTCATGCTTATTATTTTAATAAACTGCCTAATGAAAAAGCGCATTTAATTGTGAATCAGTCCCTTTTGTTCATGATTTTTAAATCCTCTTTAATGGTTCCAGCACATAGCTAATGCGCTTCCAAAGTTAAACAACTGCGATAATAACGAAGCGACTGTTTACTGAACCTTTCAGCCATTCCCACTTCCTCATTTCCTGGTACAAATGACCAGATGGTCAGTACTGTACTTCTGTACCACGCAGGACCTCCAAGTTTAAGGAACTAAGTTGTTAAGGGGATGAAAAGGCACGGTTTTCAATCCGTCCTCAGCCTCAAATCGGGAAAACAAGTGTACCAATCTGTTTAACGTTATCCCCTTCACACTGAAAGAGCAAGACGGTTTAGCAGGCCAGGAGCTTTCAATGTAACTTTCGTTTTCAGCAACTGTTCTGGGTGTAACCCGCGCAAGTGAAGAATAATGCCCGACCCTACGTTCCCTAGGCGGTTTACATAATGGTTTTGTAAAAACCGCTATGTGTCCGAGGACGGGACGCCCGCGGCAGACGATCCCACACTCCCGGCTCCGCTGCCGCACTTCCCAAACTGCAAACTTTCCACGTCCCCGCGCCTCCCTCCGCCCGGGATGCATTAGAAGGAAATCCTCCGAGGGGAGCTGAGTCACCAGACCTCCAGGGACAGCTCCTCGCGAGCACTCCCCGCAGCAAGCCCGGCCCTCCCCACCCCCTCCAGGAGCCGCCGCTCGGCCGCTAACCGTCCCGACGCCGCCTAGGACGCGACCTCCGACGGCCGGACGTGGGTCGGGGGCCCGGCCGGGCCCACGCGGCTCCTGGAGCGGAGCGCCCGGCCAGCTCCCGGGGCCCCAGGCCCTCGCGACCGCTCACCTGCACCGAGGTCCGCGCTGCTCCCACCGCCCGCTCTGGCACCGGACTCGAGAACTGCACGGCCCGCCCTGCACGTCATCGCCACCCCCGCCTTCCGCCGCGCAGGCGCAGGCGCGCGCGCCGTCACCATGACAACGCGGCGGCGCAGCCTCCTTCCGCCGAAACCCGCCAAAGACCCCGCAGCCCGCGCGTCTCCCTCGCAGCCCCGGCCGCCTTTTACTACCCTTTGTTCCCAGGGCGAATGCTCATTGGCTGCTGACGGTTACTCGTGCAACGCTCTAAATAAAAAGCCACATCCTACTCTGAAAACACAGACTGTGATGTCTGAGAGTCGATGATGCTGATACGAGAACTCATCGATGTTTTTGATCTACGTTAATCTGCGAAACAGATGCAACTTTCCCTGGCAGAGGCCATAACCTGAGCGTTTCCTAGTAAAGGAATATGACAGCATTAACATGCAAGCAATTGTCTAAATTATTTAGCATCACGGTACGTTGAAATTTTATCTCTGGTAACTAGTAAACAATAAGCATTAAACGTATGACAATAGAAAATTTGATCCTCGGGGAGCTTATAGCTTAACTGATGAAAAACTTGTAAAATAATTACACCATTGAAAAGGAAGAAACACAGTTTTGTTCACAGATGGCATGCTTATGTAAACAAAATAAAACAAAATAAGTAGTCACAGCGAGGTTGCAGGGATATAAGGTTAATATAATTACTTTCCTATCTGCCCAAAATGAGCACTTGGAATTGGAAATTAAAAATACATCACACTAAAATGCATAGTTATAAGCCTAGTTGGTCGGATCTCTATATAAAAGATGAGGGATGTGAAGGAAAACTCAGGAAGAAATCTGGGTCTGCTGCAGAGACCTATTGTCCTACTAGACTTTCATACTGTGAAGAGGTTGGAAGCTACAGGTCCAGAGGATTATTACCTTATCTGGGGCTAAATTCTGGCCCTCCAGAACAGCCATTCCTTGTCCCTGTGTCCAAACTCACATCTTGCGATAACAGATAAAAGCCTTTTAGAATCTACTGAATTAGCAGGCAACTAGCTTCTACCAACCCACAAGCTAAGAATGCCTTCAGAGAGCATCTTGAGCCTATACACACACACACCCCGCCCCCCAGTCCCCCAACACCGCCCCCCACTGCCCCTGTACCTGTCTGTCTGATGTACCCACCTATGTATTTCAAACTTACTTTGATTTATGACCTTCTCTGTTCCGTAAAACTATAAAAACTATGTGAAACAGCTTCCAAATTGAAACATGGAATCTGGGGTTAACCTAAATCTGTGTTAACAGGCCATAGCCACTCAAAATGCCTCCAAAATAAACTATCTTTCATTCCCTTTGAGATGAGAGCCGTTTGTGTTGACAGGGGAGTGCTAATGAAAATTAAAGATCTAAATAAACTGAAAGACATCCCATGTTTATAAATAGGTCAGTTCTTCCCATCTTCACCTATAGATTTCCTACAATCCCGGTCAAAATCTCATCAAGCCATAGATACCAACAAACTGATTCCTCCGTTTACAAGAAAAACAAAAGACCAAGGCTGGCAAGATGGCCAGTGGGGTAAAAGCACTTGCTACAACTCCCATTGCTGTCCCTCTGACTCCACTCTTGGGCTGTGTGGCATGAGAACTCCTGCACAGATACACATACGTGCACACGCAAGCGGGAAATTTAAAAAGAGTTAAAGGATACCAAAGGAGACAAAATTCGTAGCTTGCCAGTGTTTTATTTTGAAGTGTCGAGAACATATCCCTCAGAGTTCTGGAAACAGGGAATTCCTAGCTGAAGATCTTGGATCTGATAAGGACCCATGTCCTGATTTGCAGTAGCCATCTTCCCATTGCATCTGAAAGAGAAGAGAGAAAACAAGGGGAGGAGATGAGAAGAGAGAAGTGAGGAAGGAGAGAGGGGAAGGGGAAGGGAAGAGAGGAGAGTTCAGGATTCACATTGCAGAATGGGCTTCAGTGTAGGGATTTGGAATTAGAGATGCAAACACCCCGTTCATAGCAGTGCACAACACCAAACTTTGATGTGGTAGCAATTAAGAGAGAGTAGATCTGACAGGCAAATGACTCATGGAAATAGAATCAATAAATACATGGAATAGACCTTTGACAAAGAAGCAAAGTCTTTCAAAGGAAACATTTTTTAAAAAATCTGCTCAGTGGTAGAGTTCCTGCTTAGAATGGACATTGCTCTGGGTTTGACACCCACCCCGCAAGTATCATAAAGGAGAAGATGAAGAAGAGGGAAATCTGACAGCAGCCATTTTACTTTGGCCACAAGGAGGTAGGGGGAGAAGACCGGGAAGGAGATGGAAGATGAATGGTTCCTTCCTCAGGTAAAAATGAACCAAGACACGGACTTTAGATCCTTCATAAAATTCACTTTGAGATAGCTTATGACCAAAAATTTAAAATGCAACACTATAAAACTTCTAGAAAATAATATAGAAAACTATCTATGGGAACTTGAGTTTGGGTTTAGATGAGATGACAAATGCATATTCCATGGAAGGAACACTTGACAAGCTGGCCTCATATAAAGAAAAGTGGTACTGCGAAAGATAAAGTCCAGAGAAAGCAGGGTACCAGCCAAAATAAAAAAAATGGTAAGAAAACACATCTGAAAAAGGATTTATCTTCCAAAAACACCAACAATGCTTAAATCTCAATAATAAAAGTGTCAATGAGTTGAGCAGAGGTGGTACATTGCCTTTAAACCCAGGCAAAGGCAAGTGGATCTCTAAGTTTGAGGCCAGCCTGGTCTACGTGTAAGTTCCTGGACAGCCAGGTCTACACTGAGAAACCCTGTCTCAAAAGTAATTAATTAACTGATTAATTAATTAAAAAATGAAAAGTTTATTAAAACCCGGGCAAGAGATCTAAACAGATATATCTGCAAAGAAACTACAGATGGCCAAGCAATGCGTGAAAAGAAATTCAGGATCAGAATCTTACAACACTAAGAGACTGCAAATTTAAAGATGAGATCACAATACACATCTGTCAGAATGCTAAAATCCAAAGTGCTGATAACACTGAATGCCAGCCTGAATGGAGGAACATTCATGAACATAGCCACTGGACAGCAACCTAGAGCTCCCTTACAAATCTAACTGGAATTTTAACATATGAATCATTACCCTGCTTCTAGGCACTTAAATTAGTTGAAAAGCTATGTTCATAAAACAACTTCGCATGAATATTTATATCAGAGTTATTCATAATTACCAAATGCGGCACCCAAGATGTTCTTCAATAGGTGAACAGAGAAACAAATGATGTTTTATCCATAAAACCTAAAAAACAAGCTCTTTCGTAAGGGAGATGGCTCTATCAGTGAAGTACTTGCCTTGTAAGCACAAGGCAGTCTCATCCTCAGAACTCACGTAAATAGAGCTTAGAGTGGTTGTGTGGTGGTACACACTTGTGATCTCAGCACTACGAGGGAGGCAGAGACAGTGTATTCTTGAGGGTCACTGGCCAGTCAGCTTAGCTTAGTCAGTGAGTTCCAGACAGTGAGAGATCATATCTCAAAAATACAAGGTGGATGATATTTGAGGAAAGGTTAACCTTTAATGTGGCTTCTCTCTCTCTCTGCCTACACGGTCCTGCTTCCCTCCTATGGGGTCTTGCTTCCCTTAGATTAGCCCCCAGGAAGGAAAGTGCATGACCATTCCACGAGGGCACCACACTTTGAGCTCCCCATGCTTGTACACAAGTGTGCATGTGTACCTGCACACACAGGTGCATGTATGCACTCCTGCATACATGTGCACATACATACACACACGCATACACATTAGTACATGCACACACAAGCACAAGCACACCTAATGAGCTATAAAGCCAGTAAAGGATGTGAGAGAAGTCACTGTGCTGCAATGCTGGCACTAAGAATGCAAGGGTAGGAAGGCCATAAGTTGGAGGCAAGACTGGGCTACCTAATAAGACCTTATTGGAAAGAAAGACATGTAAATGCATTTTAGAAACCAACCGAAAATGACTACAATGCTGTGTGATTAAAACAGTATTAAATTCCAGAAACTTTAAAATTATAGATGGTAAAAATCTCAGGGATTACCAGAGGTTGGGGAAGACAGAAAAATAGTTAAGTATGTGAATTACGAGAAATTTTTAGACATTTCATGTGACACTATAACAGAGATACATGATATTCTGCATTTGTCAAAGAATGTAGGACAGAATACATTTTTATGTGTGTGTATGTATGTGTGTGATATATTTATTTATATATGATATATATATGAATATTTATGTAGGTATCTATGAGTTCCTATCATAAACCCTCAAAAACCCTGAAAGATAACTTTCTGAGTAACAAGGACTTTTGTTAACCTAATGAGACGGTTTATGGCTCGAATTTTGAATTTTTAGAATTGTCTAAAAAGCTTCAGACTGGGGGTAGTCACCAGAAACACCAAGCATGTGTTTAGGGTGGAGGCTTTCAGCCACAACCACTGACACCCAAGGAGGAAAGGTCTGAAGTCTGAGTGTACATGGTCAAACCATGAAATCCCAAATAAAACATCTCTAGGCATCAAGGCTTCTGGAGCTTCTGGTTGTTTGAGAGTATGATATATTCAGGCCCTTGTAAGAGCTATAGTTATGTTTGAAGTTTTAATTATGGTGCCTAAGAGATTTATAAAACAAAAAGACAGATAATCCTGTAATTCCCACTTGCCAAAGGATGGATAACTTCCTAGAATGCTGAGAGCTGTTCTTGTGAAATACAGGCCAAGTGTGTCAATGCCTTAAGCAAGTTTGGCTAATCCAATTTCACAGATTGTGTTTGATTATATGTAACTGAAACATATATAGGCAGAAAATATGTCAGGATGTATGCTTGTCCCTGATTTGACCAGGTAGGAAGTACATAGCCTTGTGGGTTCTGCCTTCAAAGCCTCTGCAAATTGCAACTCATCGCCATTTCGTGGGAACCCCAGAATGGTCCTGGCCAGAGTCCATCATACTGGCCAGTATTTAATTAATTTAATTAAAGCTTGCTTCAAATTTGGCTAAAAACTTGTGATAGTGGTCTTATTCTCAACCTATGGGATTAACACCTTCTCCACAAGGACTAAGGCCTTTGCCATTGGGATCTTCCAGACCTTAACCTTTGTACTTTTTCATCTGTTCAGCTGTATCTGCTACAATAAAACTGCAATCTTAAGTGCATTCCTCTCGGTGAGTTCTATGAGTCATTCTAGCTATTCATTGAACCTGAGGGTGTGGAGGGGGTTGGTACCTTCAAATTTGTGATCTAGTAAGTGAGCAGTGTGATCAGCATGAGGAAGTCAGGGCAATTTTATTAGAGATCTTTACCAGGTGGGGCTTTTGTAAACTGGAAGCCTCAGTTCCAATGTTAGATTGAATACTAGAACACTCAGTTGGCATCGGAAAATTCTCAACAGCACAGAACATACTGTACAACGCAGAGTGGGCTCTGAAGTACACTGTGGCTTTCAGTTAATATTATATCCATGTTGACTCATAAAATATTCTAACTGTATCACTGCATAAATGTATGCTTGTAGTATGGAAAGCTGTGTGCAGAGAGGAAGGGAGTATATGTGAACTCTCAGTTCTATCTTAGGTCAATTCTCCAGTAAACACAAAACACTGTTTTCTGGCTGTCCTAGAACTCACTCTGTAGACCAGGCTAGCCTCAAATACATCAGGCTAGCCTCAAATTCAGAGATCCACCTGTCTCTATCTCCTGAGTGCTGGGATAAAAGGTGTGTTCCACTACACCTGCTCAAAACATTGTTTTAAAGAATAAAAACAATACAAAACTGAAGTAACTATACAAAGTTCTGATAGACATTTGAAGAAAAACTCAGGCACTGTAAAAGGAGATTAGGAAGCAATCAATATTAGTCTAAGAGCTCACTAATGCTTCCTTGGAGATGTAGCTTTTAGCATAAAGGGTAGGAATTAGCCAAGTGAGTAATGGAGGAAAAAGGGGCTCAGGCAAGGGGAAAGCACATGCAAAAGCTTTGCAGTTGAACTGAACCCCAATGCACTCAGAAAGGCCCCTGTGGTTAGAATACCAGGATAAGAGACAGAATGTGGGAGACAAGACTGAGGAGCAGATAGTACTTGCTAAACAAGAAGAGCATGATCAGATGACGTCAGAAGCACTGCTCCCAGGACTGTTTAGGGGACAGATTAGATATGAGGCCAGTCTGCATTAGGACATTGATGTGGTCTGACCTCCACAGGCTCTTTGCTGGTCTCCAGTGTGGTAGTATTAAGAAGTACTTGAAAGCTTTAAGAGGTGGGGCCATCACTTAAAAGTGATGGGTCATTGATGTCACTGTTCTGGGAAGAAATCCATACCCAGCTTCTGGAAGTAGTTAGTCAACACAGAAGGCCAAATTTCTCAATCCTACTCAATCCTAATCTGGCTTCCTGTTTACCCGTGTGATCTTCCTCTTCTGCAGTTGATGACTTCTTTCCATTTCTGGGCTAGATTGTGACACATCCAAGTAGACTCTCACCGGAGGCTGAACTGATGGAACCATCTGATGTCATAGACTTTCAGCCTCCAAAACTGGGAGCTCAAATTGGTTCCCAGTCAGGCATTTTGTCATAGCTCCTGAAAGATGAGCTAGTGCAGGAGACTACTACAGGAGTCTTTATGTTTCAATTTCAGGGGCTGGAGATGTCGAAAATTAGAAATCTAAATACTTTTAGGGAAAGGAGTTAGAAAGACTCAGTGATTGGTCAGGAGTGGGTTAATTACAGGGAGGTATCTAGATGATTGGCAGTGTTCTGATATCAGATGTTGACAGTGGCACAGTTTTGAGGTAAGGTACTCTACGATGAGCACATGCAGGAGGCAAGATTAGAAGTTTGTAGGATTTGTTAGATCTGAAGTTATATGCACGTTATCAGTTGTGGGTTTGACAATGGCTCCTGAAAGATATCAACATACTACCCAAGGCTGGAAAAATGGCTCCGAGGTTAAAAGTATTTGCTGTTCTTACAGAGGACCTTGGATTAGTTCCTAGCACCCACATGAAAGCTTACAATCACCTGTAACCCAATTCCAGGGGATGCAACACTCTTCTGCACCAGGCATACATTTGGTACTCATGCACACAAAATAAAAATAAATGCATCCTTTTAAACAAGATATTGACATCCTAATGCTCTAAATTGCCTTACATGGTAAAAGGCACTTGGAAGGTAGGATTAAGTCGAGCCTTGTGAAAGGGAGACTGTTCTGGTTTATAGTGGGGAGTCCTGTTTAGTCACAAAGGTCCTCAGGAGAGTGAAAGGATGAAGGGTCAAAGCTTTCAGCGCTGAAGATAAGAAAGCAGAGGTTGAAATGGTGTGGCCATGAGCCCAACTGTGGCAGCAACCTCTAGAAGTTGGAAAATACAAGAGACATATTCTCTCCTGGAACCTCACCAAAAAACAAATAAACAACAAAAAACAACATTTTTTTGTCTCGACCATTTATATTAGCAACTTGGAGTAGCTGTCACCACAGAATCTGATAGAAAAGCCTTAAAGGAAGAAAGGTCTATTTGGTCACAGTTTCAGAAGACTTCAGTCTATCAGATGAAGAAGACATGGTGTTGGGAATGTTTGGTACAATCTGTCACAACACAGTGGGCCAGGAAGCAATGAGTTGGCTGGAAATGGAGGCCAACATAATTGTCAAAGGTCTGACCTACTTCTGCCAGCTAGACTCCCATCTCCTAGGGTTCCACAGTGTGCTGGCTAGTTTTATGTCAACTTGACACAAGCTTAAGTCATCTGAGAGGAGGGAACCTCAATTAAGAAAATGCCTCCATATGATAGCACTCTAGGACAACCTCTAAGGCATTGTTTTAATTGGTGATTGATGGGAGAGGGTCCAGACCATGTGGGTGGTACCATCCCTGGGCTGGTGGTCCTGGGTGCTCTAAGAAAGCAGCCAGTAAGCAGCACCCCTCCGTGGCCTCTGATTCAGCTCTTACCTCCAGGTTCCTACCCTCACTGTTCTTTATGGGGCTGTGAGTAAAATAAATCCTTTCCTCCCCAAGTTTCTTTCAGCCATGGTATTTCATCACAGTAACAGTAAACCGAACTAAGATACGTAGCCTTTCCAAATTCCACAATCAGCAGAGGGAAAAGCATCAAAATATGAGCCTGTGGAGCACACTGCAGATTCAATCCCTTATATTCTTGAACATCAATGTCTGCATAAATCTCGTGCCTTTGTGGATGAAGGGAGGGCAATGTATTGAGTAGAGAACTCCCGGTCACTTTCCATTCATGTACTTACTTCAAGGACATTAACTATTAGGCTTCCACACGTCCTCTAACTCTGTTCTGCAGTCAATTGAGGAGCACCTCTCTAGAGAAATTGAGTGCTCAAGAGCAAACATTTGAAGATGCTGACAGATGGCTTCATCACCCTCTGAGGAAGTTCACCCTTGATTGTAGTCACATTACCAGTAAAATATGTAAATATTTCTACACTTCTAGAAATTAAAAAAAAAAAGCAAGCCCAAATATGAATGAAGACAAATCAAGACCTGGGGAGTGAGATAAAATAAAAATTATGAAAAATCCATCATTAAACTTTTTCAGAGATAAAGATACGAAATTCCTAAAAGAACAGCAGGACAATGTTTTCAAGGCACATAAAGAACTCTTTAAGTAAAAAGTATTACAATGAAAATACTAAAATTTCATAGAACAGTCTGAAAACATCAGTAAAATCTTCCACAGATGATAATTGAAATATAAATAAATAAATAGAAAATAAGATCCTGTGTTGATCTAGGAACTCAAACTTCCAAGTAACATAAATTCCACAAAGCAAAACAATCAAGCCAGAGTAAGAATAGTCTCAGAGTTAGGAATCAGGTATTCCAAGTTAGTATGAAGGGTTGGTTGCCCAGAGTTATGAGAGCTAAAGTTATGTTTCAAGTTGAAATTACTGTGCTTAAGAGATCTATAAAACAAAAATGTCTCTAACCTGTAAGCTCCACTTGCCCAAGGACAGAGAACTTCCTGGAATTCTAGGGGCTGTTGTTCATGTAAGATAACAAGCCACGTGTGTTTTTGCTTCTGTAAACAAACTTGGTGGCCCCAACAAGATGTGCTTGATCAAATGTAGGCAGGAGGGACCTAAGCAGAAGTACGTCAGGATGTACACTTGCCCCCAGTGGGCAAAGAGGGGAAGTAAATATAGCCTTCTGGGATTTGCCCTTTATAAGCTTCTGATTGATGTCATTTGGTAATATACTCTAGGAATTCTGGGTATTGACCTGGCTAGTGTCCATTGTGCTGGCCAGTATTTAATAAAGTGTGCTTCAAATTTGACTCAAAAACTGTGGTAGTGGCCTTATTCTCGCTCTGTGGGATTAATAGACTAATAAATCATACACATTATAAAGTATTAGAATATTAGAGAAAGAAGACCAGAAAGTTCCCAGATAGAAAAAAAATGACATACACCCATAAGTAAAAATCAGAATGACATTGGATATTTCAACAGAAATGTTGGAAGCTTCAGGATACAGGCACCACGTTGAAAATTATGAGAGAGAAGATGTTTTCTAACTTAGATGATTTACTAAGCCAGACTACATTGTTCAATTACTATTGAGTGAAGATATTGAATCCATATAAGGAATCAGAAAGCCTTGTATTCCCTTTGTCAAGAAGTTTACAGAGTATTTGCTAAAAAGAAAGAAAAATAGAAATGGGGTGAGAGGGTTCTACAACACAGGTTACAAAAGAGAGCAAGAAGAGCTTGGGGTTGGGTTGGGGCACTGTTGAAGAATGTCAGAAGCCTGGAAGTCAAAAATCCGGGTTGGAACTGGATGATATAAGGCTCTAGTAGTAATGTCTCCAAGAAAGGTAGTTGTTAGGCCTCAGGAAGTGCACATGTCCAGAAATAACAATCTTGGCTTAGTTCAAGTTGGACTACAGAAGGACTTTCTGCAGTTAGATAAAAGCCAGCATTCCTCAGGAACTTATGAAACAGGTTCCTTCCCATCCAACCACAAAAAGAGGTCAGTTCCCTTGCCTCTGGCAGAAGGGATAGATCTCGTTCTCCATTGATATATAGCTGTGGTTGCATACCAAAACCGATGCTGCCCTCCAGGATATCCTAGGCTCCTTATTCACAGGACCTGGCTTTACACTTCAAAGCCCACACTAGCACCCGGGCCCTGTTCCCCTCCCTCCCCATTCTCCCATGCTAGCTAGTCCCCCAGCTGGTCCAGACTCCCAACCTCTTTATAATGGCAGGATTTTTCTCACTGCCCTGCTATTCTCTGCTATTCTTTCTTGCTCTTCTTAGTTATTCTTGCTTCCTAGCCTTGGCCATGTCCAGTCTGCTTCGTCTTCTCTGTGTTCTGAACTCATCCAGATGCCTCTTTCTCTTACCCACAAGAAAAAAACAAAAACAAACAAAAAACCCAAAAAACAACAACAACAGCAACAACAAAAAACCCTTCTCCTAATAATGAAGTGACATTTTGGTGGTTTCTTTACTCTGCCCTCACTTACAGTAGTATATTTGGACATACGGAGGGAGTCCTTTGTCTAGCAGAAAGCAGAAGTTGACTATAAGAAATTTACTATGAGCAGAAATTAACTATAAGAGCTCAGCAAAAAATAAAACAACAAACACCTCATTTGAGTTAAGGACAAGGCTCAGTGTTACAATACTTGCTTAGCATGTGCCAAGCTGTGGGCTCAATCCCTAATCCTAGGAAAAAAGAAAAAAGCCAGCATTTCTCACTTGGCTCATTAACCTAAACTTCTCCAACCCAAGGGCTTCCCTTCCCTTTCCCCAGCGTCTCAATCCTATATAAACCTACCATTCCAGCCATGTGCTGTCTTGGTTCTCTCTCTCTCTCTCTCTTTCTCTCTCTCTCTCTCTCTCTCTCCCTCTCTGTCTCTCTCGGCTTGCTCTTGACCTTCTTCGCTTTCTTCTTTTCCTCTCTCACTCCCTCCCACTCTCCTCTCATGGCCTGGTTCAGACTGGACTCTTGCAAATGCCTTCCTCATATCTACAATGAAATCCTCCTCAACCATACCTTGAAGGTCATGTGTAAGAGCTGTTGGGTTCATGCTAATAACTCAAGTAGACACTGAGAGGATTGTATGGCCATACAAAGCAGTTTATTTTCCGAGGAACACATACTAGCATGCTAGGGTACACACATTAGAAAAACATGGTGACCTCCAAACTGGCAACGAGGGCCATTTAAACCAAACAAGTAGTGCCTAGGAGATCCTTCTGATTGGTCAGGATCTGAATACTGGATTGGTTGTCATATCTTGCTTGTGAGGAAGCAAGTGACTTCTGGGAAAGCGAGGATTTTACTGGGAAGCAGAAAGAGCTGAGGTCAGTATAGCCCACTGCTAGGGGGCACTGGTCCTCTCAAGCAAAAGTAATGTTTTAAATTTTAATTACTGTGCCTGAAAGATCTATAGAATAAGGACAGATAACCTCCTAGAGTGCTGGATGGAGTTGTTCAAGATCCTATATGCATCGGTTATGCTTAGTCACTTGCAGGCTTGAGATAACCCAGACAGAAAGTACGCCAGAATAGATGCTTGCCACTAATTGGACCTGGTGGGAAGTATGTCGTCTTATGGGTTCTGTTTTTTTTAAGCATCTGTGCCATGGGACTTGGGCCATTTTGCAGGAACTTTGGAGGTGGCAGAACTACTCTATGGGAACCTCAGAATGGTCCTGGCCAGAGTCCATCTTCCTGGTCAGTACTTAGTTAATTTAGTTAAAGCTTGCTTCAAATTTGGCTCAAAATTGTGGTGATGGTCTTATCCTCGACCAGTGAGATTTACAATGTCCTCATTTCTGTTCAAATACTAAATAGTAAATGAGGCACATTGATCAAGAAAAGAAATGTAATCAACCACATGCCTATTATCCTAGTATTCAGAAGGCTGAGGCAGGAGGATTAAGTCTAGCCTGTGTCACATACTGAAATTTTGTCTCCACATTTTTTATTATACATCACTATAATATTTGGATAATCTTTATGCAAACATAGTAAGATTGACGTATTATCAGTTTAGGCACAAACATGAAGGAATACTCCTCTGGTCTAGACAATAGTGCCTATGGCCTGGGTGGAGACCTAACATTCTAGTCGGGTGCGACAATCATTTAGCCAAAGGACCATCACTTAGGAAGGTGGAACCACCCTTAGGAAAGTGAGCTTACCTTAAGCCATGCTAAAGTGACAGGCAGATTCATTCTCCATTAATGGGCAAATGTATTTTTAATTCCCAGAGTTCCTGCCCCCAGCACAGACTCTCACAGTGCACTACCATGCTGCTTAAGTCTGCCTGCTTTTCTGAATTATTCAGAAAAATCATAATTTTTTTCTATTCTTCATTCTATCAGTCTTCTAATAATGCTTTACCTCACACTTGGGGTTCCCTAGCAGGTTGGGCTTCACTCTTTCTCCAAAAGACCTACTCTCTACTATGTGTCTGACTGCCTGTATACGGCTGGCACCATGCCAACCAAACTCAACCAGCATAGGTGATTCCTTCTCTCCTCCGTTCTCCTCCTCTGAGTAGCTTTTGAGATTTATAGTTTTCCTACCGTGTGTTATTTTTCTTTTAAATTCTAAATAAGATTGTCTCAAGCTTCTGTTTGATTCCGTTTTTTAATTCTTTTATTAATGGGGTTAAGAGGGGACCCTGATTTCCCAGGTATCAGCAGGTGACCCTGAAAGGATTTAAGAAATATAAAAACTAGGGATTCATCTGAGTGCTAGCAGTCACCTGCAGGGGAGATGCACCTGAGTGCTGGCAGTCAAGTATAGGGGGAAATGCTTCCTATTGAGGGATGCCTTCCCAGGAACAGCCTCCTCAGCCTCCTCCCCACCACCTATCAGCAGGAATTCTTCCTTCCTGGACATCCTGGGCACCACCCTGTCTCAAGGACGACTAGTCCAAGGGTACCAAGTGACCACTCCCACCCTGGTTCCCACGGGCACGAACACCTGACCAACGAGGTTGAGCGACACAGGATTTGAGGAGCTCTGAACCAATCGGAACTGCACAAGCCCTGTCCCCGGGTCCCGGACCCTGGCCCCTGGACTCCGATAAAAGCCCTGGGGGCGGAGGGTTCGAGGCCTGCCATGTTTGACCTGTGCAGGACCCGGACGTGCGCCAGTTAACAATAAAGCCTCATGCATTTTGCAGCGGTTCGAATGTCTCATGGTTCCTTAGAAGTCCGCCCGGCTAGCCCTAACATAGCCCTAACAACCCAAAAGGGATCCTGAAAATATCCAGTAGCAGTCACATGTTGGTTAAAGATACTAGTTTATTTTCCAGACCATGTTTTTATTTGGGATTTTCAATAGCCTGATGTAAAAATAAGTTCATAAATGTATTCATATTCTAGCAATTACCACATGCAATAACATACAGATGCTTAGAAAAATCTCCTTAATATTTCATGCTATGCTTAAAGTACAATCTTATTTATTGGAACCAAGTAAAACTGGAAGCCATTATCTTAAAAATTCAATTTTCAGAACTGAGAATTTCATCCTTTTAAGTTGCCCAGAGATACTAAGACTGACATTGCTGTTCTTCTCAAAGGTTTCCTTTCACGACAAAGTTCAAAGAGTTAATCATTGGCAGGTCACTTGTTCTGCTGCATGATTCAACTTCCTCTTTCAAAAAGTCTCAGCCTCGTGACAAAGCAGCTTCCTGAAAGTCCTTAGATCAGCCTTTGTTCCAGAACACACCTCGCTGAGAGTGCTAGTTAAATCAGGAAGACTTTGTTAAACAGTGAGATCCTCTAAAACATTCCCAAGCCCCTTTCCTTGGAAAAAAAAAAATCTCCTGTTGTTTTTTATATTTTTGATTTACTCTCTGAGAATTTCATACGTGTAGACAATGTAGTTCGATTGTATCCCCCTTCAACTCCTCCTAGACCCCTCCCACCCATCCCCCTTCTGACTTAGGTCATTTTTTCTGTTTTTATAACACAGTGAGCTCAATTAGAGCTTCCCATAAGCACATGGGTCCAGGGCCACATAACTGAGCACAGGCTTCTTGGCGGGGCTACACTGGTAAATTGAACAGTCAACAACTGCTGATAGTTCCACCGCTAGGAGTGGGGCCTTGTGAGCCTTTCCTCTGTTCATCCTGGAAAACATGGTAGAAATTTATTTTTAGTTATGTTTGGATGGATGTTTTGTACACTGTTGGGTGAAGGGCTGCATAGGCCTTGGCGTTTTGTATGGTCTGTAGGTGCTGGCTTTATGTAAAAGACGTTTTGTTCCTCATGATCTGCATGTTTCATTAATAGAAAACCTGAGAAGCTTTTGTGTCAAAAAGATGTTTGATTCCTCATGATCTGCGTGTGCTATCAATAGAATACCCGAGAAGCTTCCGTGTCAATAAAACCCCTAAGGTCAGACACTCAGGGTTCCACTGTCCAGAATGGCTCTTGCCACGAAAGGTGGTTCTCTCTGTAGAGGTCGGGCAGGGTTTGCAGCTGTGAAAATGTCTCCTTGTCATTCTTGTTGAGCCACCCAGAAGCCTAGCTGCTAGAGACAACTGTAGCTACTGCACATCCTCGAGAATCTCGTGGAGAAGAGAACACGTCTCTGAAAAGAATTGCATCACATTGTGTGTTGTACGGCGCTCTAAAGGCACAAGGGTGGCTCTGAATTTAAAAAGAACACTGAAGACCGGCGGTGCTGCTCCGTGGTAGGGTGCTTGCCTGCCACATAAGAGGCCATGGGTCCAATAAGTAAACAACACAAGGAACATTGGAATAAATCATGTAACGCCTAGGTGCTTGTGAAGGTGAGTAATTATTCCCTAATATCATTTAAAATACAGATTTAGCCGAGATGATATCTGTGTAAGTTATAAAGTCCTCATGGCTAACCTGAAAGCTTTGCAAGACTATTTTTAAAGTTGTTCTATCATAACATATATTTTCATTGTGAAGCATTATCTATACAAAAGAGTCACATGACCCATACCTCTTTTTTTGTTTCTTTTTTGTTTTTTGTTTTTCCAGACAGGGTTTCTCTGCTGTAACTCTGGCTGTCCTGGAACTCACTCTGTAGACCAGGCTGGCCTCAAACTCACAGAGATCCACGCCTCTGCCTCCTGAGTGCTGGGGTTAAAGGTGTGTATCACCACTGTCCATTGATCCATACCTCTTATAGCTGGTAAAAAGCATTGTTAATCAATGCAATACATGTCAAAAACAATTTGTATAATATAAGTTATTTATATAACACTTGAATTTTCAAACCTTTTAATTGAATAGAAGTAATGTATTGGTCTTTGTCCCCCATCACACACACACCCCACCTTATGCCAGGAACTGACTCAAAGGGCCTCAGGCACGCTAGGTAAGCACTTTACCTCTAGCTCTATCTCTACTCTGGCTTCTGCTTCTCTAAGAAAGTAAAATGAAACTCAGTTTTAAAATATCTCCCCTCTACAAAATATATTTTTAAATATTAAAAAAAATTGTCTAAGGCAACGTTAAAGTGATTTGTGACTTTTTCTCAAAAAGGGAGTTTTAATTATTGCATCCATTGTTAGTGATTCAGTCACTACTTTTGTTTCGAAAGTCTATCTTCTCAAGTTGGCTGTCGTGAATAATACTTATAAGGAGAGAAAAGTTAAAATCTATTAGCCCATTTGAAACCATACTCCTATAACAGAAAATAAAAGAAATGATCCAGTATGTGTACGGACATATTACAGCAGCTTTGACACCGCCACATTATAGAAAAGGGTGTAATGCGCCAGGATCCAGGACAATTTTTACAGGAATGCTACAATATTTGGTTACCACTTATATTCAGCTTAAATTTTAATAATCTCTGGACTATTTGAGAACACCTGAATAAAGTCATTAACGACCCTGAACGCATTTGCTCTTTGTTAGGCACGTGTCATGTCGACGTTGCTGGTGCTGCCGTCATTTGTTGATGTCCCACCCCAGGACATGGGCAGAACTGCAGTGTGCTAACCTATTTGCTTTCAACTGTGGAATTCTCTCTGGAACTCCGCTCTAAGCTATGAATACACACACCCTTTAAGGAAGGTATTAAAGGCTCATTTCCAAATCACTTAGAGCAGAAAGTGCTCCAGATGCTCAGACTCAAGTACATGCTTACTTACACATTCGGGGAAATGCACAATTTCTGGTCATATTCCTGTAGAAAATTATAGAGTTCTTTTATTCATGAATTTTCGCGTGTGTGGATGCCTGAGCAATCATACTAATCCGACCATTGGATCTTAGTCTTACCCTTCAGCTCCTGCTACCGCCTTTATACTGTTTCACATTTTTTCCAGGAAGGGTCTTTTCTTCCCTGCTTCTCTTGAGTATCAATCATCCACTGGTCTGATCGGGAGCTGCCTATGAGCTGAGCTGGCTTTGCTCTCAGTAATCTTTGATTCTGGAGCAAAGCTTGTTTGTAATAACTGTAAGTTTGCAAGTTTGTGATGACCGTATCTTTCTTCACATCTTAACACTTCAGAACTTCAGGTTTCTGTGATCATAGTGTCTACTAAAAAGGTAAACTTGAGTCGCTTTTCTTTGCCTGTTCACGTGTGACCTTTAGTCACATGCTGTAATTGTACTGTTAGAAGACTGTCACCTTATTTGCAATATTTGCTGTTACAGCATCTAACTGTTAAATTTTTAACTTAAGTTGGGATTCCTTGCTGCCAGTAAAGATGCTTTTTAAAAGATTATACGTGGAGGTAACTCGAGACTGCCAAAGGCGACAAACAGAGGCCAGACAGCCCTGTTTCTGACTTTTGTATAAGGAACTCATTTCTCTTTAAGATTTCTTTTTCTTTTTTTTGTCTCTTCCAGGGTAATTGGCTTCTGAAGGAGGCCTACATCCCAATGCTCATAACTGGCCCAATGCCCAGCACATCTACATAAGAGTCCTAGAGAATCAACAGGTGGATTTTAGGAGCAAGAGCTGTGTGGAACTCTAGGAACTGGGAGACAGAAGAGTTCTGCCAGCATTTAAAGCCAAATGTCTCCATGAACATTCTCAGTAGGAGCAATGTGGACACAGCAGGAGAGCTGTCACTGTGCTTTCTACGATGGAATGTAGAGAGCATGGTTTGGAAAGGTAGATTGCTCCTCTGGGCTAGGTCACTGGCATAAAATTGAGGATGTGTTCCATGTGTTTAACATAAATAAACCTATTCCTAGTAGAAGGCGGGAATGTTTGCAATGCGTGGAGAGCTGAGTTTGATTCCCAGTACTAGTGAGGAGGATCCCTGCTGTTCCCGTATCGGCTGCCTTAGCACAGCTAGAAAGCTCTAGTTCAACCAATGAGAAGCCCCATCTCAAAAACAAATATGGGGGCTGGATAGACTGCTCAGCAGATAGGAGCACTGACTGGTCTTCCAGAGGTCCTGAGTTCAATTCCCAGCAACCACATGGTGGCTCACAATCACCCATAACGGAATCAGATGTCCTCTTCTGGCAAACAGGTGTAATGCAAATAGAGCTCTCATAAAATTAATACATCTTAGAAAAAGAAGAAGAAAAATGTTTTAAGACAAACAGACAACAAAACAACCACAAGGTTAATGGTTCCTGAGAATGACCCCTAAGGTTGTCTTCCGGCCTGTACATACATGTGTGTGCATATGGTATGTGCACACATGTACACCCCTCCCACAGCACATTATTATTATGATTAAGATACCAAGAGTAATCCCAGGATCCATAATACATTCTACACAGCAAGGGGATGCAAGTATCCTTAAATGTCTTCTTTTGTAAATCAAATTAGAACTAGTGGTTCATATTATTTATCTCAGTGTCTTCCCAAAAGTTAAATGTCACATTTCTTACTCTCAAAACCATCCAGACACATTATGCGCCTCCCTCATTGTGGTTTTGGATCCTTCAATTTCAACTACTGACAGTCAGTAATAATAAAAACCTGTTACAGAACTTTCTAGAAATAAGTAATCTGTAGGTTTCGAATTGTTCATTTGGGTATGAGATGAACTCTCAGACCATCTGTCCCTCCTATTCTGTCCTGTCCAAGACACCACTCTCCCTTGTCCCAGTGCGTCCATGTTGCACATTACCTCCATGTTACCATCCATGTTACCTCGCTTCTCACTTCATCTCAGCATGGACAACATGGCACTTGTATGGGTGTCCAGGTGGCTGAACAGGATATCTAGGGAGCCATGATTAAGGAATAAATGTGACTGTTTGACTGTTATATTAACTCGTTATGTAACCAGCTTGGGCAAGAAACAACTTTTGTATGAGTCTTTATAAAATGTCTCCATTACATGGGACTAAAGGCACATGCTCACATCTGCCAGTGGCTCCACGCATGGTTAGTCTCCCAGCTCCTCATGACCCTCTACCCCTGACCCCTGAACTCAGCCTTACAGTTTGGCATAGGCAGCAGTGTAGGGCAACACCCCGGAAATAAATAAACCATCTTCACAGTGGCTGAAGGAGGGATGGAGCAGATGTGCCCCAAACACAGTATGTGATATCCTGTGGAGGCCTCTCTTGCCTACTGGACCCCCAGCAGAAATCTGGGATGAGGTGCACAGACTGTCCCAACTTGGGGAAAGGCTCTGGGGGTCTTGGTGGATGCTCCAACAGGAAAGGAACAGATGGCAGCAGAAAAGATCTACTACTGGTCATAAGGGCTGGTCATAAAGATGCCATGCAGTGGAACCCATTGAGTGAGTAAGAGCCATTGAAAGAGCTGGAATCCCGGGGATGTGATTTTGGGCTCTAGCTCCCTAAGGCCCCACCATCCAAGGTAAGGCTGAGTATGAGAAAATGCCCTACCTATTGATGCAAGCTCCAGTGATAATTAAAGGCAGAGCTAGAGATAGAGCAGCTCCTGGGTCAGTGTGGTCAGGCCCGAGGCAAATGACAGCCAGACACAGAGGTGCAGCAGCTGGGAAAGCAGGACAGAGTTCAGGGGAGCCAGTCCCTGCTTGATCTCTGCATTTCTGCAGTGAAGGTGCAGACAGTGAACTGCAGAGGGGGTGGGGAAATTGACCTCATCACCACCCCTTCCTCTTTAAGGATGTGTAGGTTTGTCCTGAGACCACAGAACCTGGGAGAACATTTGGCAATGAACTGGATAACAGCTGGGACTTTTCTGGTATGGTCTGACACTGGCAAATTGTCAGAGACCATAAATAAATGGACTTTGTACATTGTCTCTATCCAGATAGTAGTGGCCATGTTTGAGCCAAACTCCTGTGGCCCTGATACAGGGCATTTCATTACCAGAATGAGGAATTTGATTTTTGCCACTGTTCTGGAAGTACATTTGGGTCTTTGGGTGCAGTCCTATGTAGGCCAGCATACATAGGAGGTGACCACAGCCTCAGGCAACATAGAAGGCCAGAAAAGAGGGTAGAGCACTATGAGCTACCCAGATGGACCCCAAGGAGGGAAGGTGTAGGCTAAATCACCCACAGGCAGAAGTCAGGAGCACAGATGTGGGGAGAGCACATCCTAGCTGGAACGGATGAGGAAGTAGACCACCAGCCGAAGAAGGTATTGCTAGCCCGTGGAGCCAGCTGAAGCTCCCCACCCCAGTGGTAGTAGAGGTTCCTTAAGGCCATAGAAGTGAATTCTGGGCCAGCAGGAGTATGGAAGCTATGTCTCCAGGATTTTCTGGCATGTACTTCAGTTAGGTTACCTCACCCTTTTGAGCTAGGGGTGTGGCTGAAGTGCTCCACTAGGGCGGGACTTTGGAAGACCAAAGGCCTTATGTTCAATTGGCCACCAAGATACAGAGTGTTGGCCCTTATTGATACTAGAGTTGACTGTAGTTTAGTTCATGGGAACCCTGCTCTGTCTCCTCGGCTGACTGAATGCATAGATGGCTATGGTGGCCCTACAGTCAAGACTAATCCCGTAGCTGTGACTTCGACCATTTGGCTTCCTGGCCATATACAACGTATGTCCCTCTAGTGGCTGAATATATGCTAGGGAAGGATATCTTCTGAGCGCTGGCGACCCTCCGAATGGCAGCCAGTGAGTTTATACTAAGTAAGGGCTGTGAGCCAGTGGCACAAGGCCGTCCACAGCACTGCCCACAGACACTGCCAGTCTCCCAAAGGAGGTTCAGGAATTCCAGTATCAGTGACCCAGGGAGCAGGGAGAGATTACTTAGACTGTTTCGCAACTAGAAGGAGCTGGTATAATACAGACAGCATACAGTCTTTTAAACTTCCCTGGGCAGCCAGTGCAGAAGTCAATGGAACCTGGAGAGTGACTGGACTAAAAAGAACTGAATGAAACAATTCTTACTCATGTGTGTTGTGGTGCCACCATCATGGACTTGATGGATCAACTGACTTGTCTTTGGGTTGATACCACGATGTGGCAGATTTGGCAAAGGTTCTTCTTGCCATTGGCGTGGTCCTGGACAGTAAAGAAAAATTTGCCTCCACCTGGTAGGGTGATTCATGGACAGCTCTCAGATTCATAGCTGCTGCTCCCAAATCAGAAATTGGCACAGTATCATCAATATAATGATATAAAGTAATTGTCTGAGGCTGTCGTTAGGACCCCAACTCCCGAGCCACTAGACTATGACAAAGGTGAGGCTAAGTGACGATCTCAGACAAGATGATGAATGTTCACTGTGGGGCTGCCCCATGTGGGGCAACCTTTAACAGGAAAACAGGAGTTGGTGGCAGTCTTTGCAGGAAAACAGGAGTCTGTGACAGTCTATCTTGTGACTGGTCATAAATCTTAACTCAGCGTAGGGGATAATGAGGCCAATAGGTTAGCCAGTGTTCTGTGGATATAAAGGCCAGGCACAGAAGAAACTGCTATATGGATATACTGATGACTTGGACATGCCAGAAGCAAAGCCATGACATAGGTAAATGTCCAGTGGAAAGGAGGCCTCTCAAGGAAGAGATGTGGAATGCCTGTCAGCAATATTTTATGTCCACTCAGGCAATCCCCAAACAGTTGTGATTGGCAATAGAACCTGGTTGGGTCAAGGGGAAGAACTGCCCTAGTAGGCATATCAAGTTGACTACATCAGATCCCTCCCTGGGTCTGAAGTTTGTGCTTACGCCTTTACAGCTGCTGATGTGGTGACAGGTCTCTTGTTTGCTGGTGTTATTGCCTGCGATGACCAGAAGGCAACGGTATGGGCTTTGACACACCTCTGCCTGGTGTATGGCTGGCTTTATTCTGTGGAGAGCCATGATGTCTCGTTTCACTAGCACCCAGGCTCCCCGATGAACATTAAATGGAAGTTGCATGTTCCAAATTACTCCTGGGAATCAGGTGTGCTGACTAGTGTTCATCAACTTGACACAAACAGGAGTCATCTGGGAAGAAGAGACCTCAATTGAGGAGCTGCCTCCATCAGATTGACCTGTGAGCTTTTTCTGTGGGGCATTTTCTTAACGACTGATATGGGAGAACCCAGCCCTGAGTGGGCAGGTGATCCTGGGTTGTACAAGAGCAAACCGAGTAATCCATGGAGAGCAAGTGAGTGAGCAGTGTTCCTCTGTGGTCTCTGCTTTGAACTCTTGCCTCGAGTTGCTGCCTTGGTTCCCCTCAATGGTGGACTGTGGAGAGCCCCTGATCTTGAGCTCAAATTCTGCTGTGTGCCTTCGGCTAAATGCCTGTATCTCATTTGGGACAGCTGGTGAATAAGGCTAAGTCATTAAAAGATAAGCCCAGAGACAGCTCGTTTCAGGGAAGTCAAAGATTACTTAAAGAGACCTTCCTTCTTAGTCTCACAAGGCAAGATGACTATTTTGTGGTTAACTGATTGATTAACCATTGATTAATTGTAACCTTGTGATTGTACCTATGCCTTCTACCTCATTTACCTTGTGCCTGTATGCACACCTGGTTTGCCCCTTGTGATCATTGCCTTGGAAACTACATGTATGCCTCTGGTGGGGAAGGGTATAAGAAACTGAGAATAAACCATGAGGCCAGTTTGGCCCCTGTGAACTCAAGATACAGTGTGTGTGTGTGTGTGTGTGTGTGTGTGTGTGTGTGTGTGTGTTCCAGTTTTCAGCCTACCTCCCAATCCAGTACTGTCTGAACTGGTAAGCTGGTCTTATCTGTGGAATGTACAGTGTAAGCTGAAATAAACACTTTGCTCCCCAAGTTGCTTTTGGCCATGGTATTCATCACAGCAACAGAGAGCAAACAGGGACAACAGAGATTATAGATGCATAAAATTGTTAAAAGACAATTTGTGTACGGGAACAGATTGCCTGTCCCTCAAGGAATGGAAGATCTGCCTGGACGGAGCAGTGCATAGTCTAAGTGAGATGCCTGGGAAGGGCAGGCCACCTAGTTTGAGGTTCTTCTACAGAAAGCAGGATCTTCCTTGAGAATTTCTTGAGGAGGAGGGTCCCCTTTTCACCAGATACTTTGGGTGTCAGTTGTTACTAGCATGCACCGTGATGGAAGAGGAGGAGAGTTATGTGTAGAAATGAGATTAAAGATAGATCGCTCTGAGCACCATTGGTTGGGGCTTGTGATTCCTTGGGACATGAGAGTAGTTGCACACAAAATTTTATATATATGTGTATGTATGTATGTATATATATATATATATATATATATATATATATATATATACACACAAACCAAAAAAATGTAGTGCCTGCTTTGTAAAAGTTGACAGTAAGGTACAGACAATCTAGCAGTTAAGTGGAGAAGCTCTAGAGCAATGTTAGAAATAGCATCTCCACAAACCAAAGTGGTCCATCCTAACCTTAGGATGTAGAGCCTGCTTATTGGTCATATATTGTTCTTCTCTGTAGTGTTGCTGTATCCAAGGAGTGTCCTGATAGGCTATTCTAATAGAGTGCCTAGCGTCTAAGAGAGATGGAATGGAGGGAATAAAAGCTGTAAGGCTGTAAAGGCGATAAAGGCTTAGACATGGCACCACTGTAAACATTCAGAATGACTTAGTAAAGATGGCTGTGGAACCATGAAGAAGCAATAAATGTGACTGGTATATAACTATTCATGTTAACCCATTCTGGAAAGAAGTCACTTTGGGGTGATATTCTCTAAAATGTCCTTGGGGCAAGGGAACATGATCCAGCCCTGTATAAAGTATGTCACATCTTCCAGAAGCTGCACACGTGCTTGTAGCAGTACCCTTGCCATGTTGTCCAGCAAAGAAGACAAAGAGGCATTTTTATAGGTGCAAACACTTCCATACCTCAGCAGAGGGAACCATCTGTCATGGCAAGTGCCATTCTGGACAGTGGAACCCAGATTGTCTGATCTCAATGATTTTTTTTTTGTTTTTAATCAACACAGAAGCTCTTCAGGTGTTCTATTGACAGCATGTGCAGATCATGAGGAATCAAACGTCTTTAACATAAAGACAACACCTGCAGATACTACAAAATGCTGAGGCCTAGGCAGCCCTTCCCCCAACAGTGTACAAAGCCCACCATTCTAAACATAGCTAGAAATAAACATCTGCAGCACATCTCTGATCACCTGGCTCCTCACAAACCTCCATCCTTGACCTTCAAGATGGACCTGTCAGCACTGTCTCATCTCCCACCAGCAGGAAGAAGGTAAGGAGAGTCTGCAGATACTTCAGGAATGGGGAAAGAAGTGTTCCCATACTGTCACCGCGATCTGCTGTGATTGTTCTGTGCCATTCTTAGATATTGTTAGCATCTTACACTCACTGTGTCTGGTTTATAAACTAATTCATGTTGCAGGCCTGCGTGGATAGGAAAGACATAGTATATAGAGAGGTTAGCGCTGCTCCAAAATTCAGAGCATTGCAGTGTCTTGGAATGTGATGGAAACATAAAGGGGAACTGCTGTAATCCCCCAGTTCTCAGTTTTACTCTGCATCCCCCTCCTGGCAGCTACCTCTCTAACCGAGGAGCAGATGGTCCGGTCTGCACTCCCGGACCCCCACAGCCATCTGCCTTTGACTTTACTGTGTATCATCTGGAGCTTTCCCCCGTGGCTCCCTTGTGTTGAGTTGCAGAGTCTTTGACTCACTCTCTGTTTAGGCAGTGCATTGTCTAGCTGCTTCCTCAGAGAGAGAGAGAGAGAGAGGAGTATAAAAAGAAAATGCTCAAAGCTTTGCCTTTATAAAGATTTAATTCTAGATGCTAAATAAACTGAAGTTATGGAAGGACGCAGGGAAGCGGGCTCGAAAGCCAATCTTGGTGAAAGAATGGTGTTAAGATGTGAAAAGGGAAGACTGTACTAGCTCCAGCTTTCCTTGGAGCAATTCTTGCTTCCTAACTGTCATTTCGTTTTAAAGCCTTCTGGGTCTCACACAGTGCTTTCTACAAAAATGCACACCATCCGCAGCATGGCAGATGGCACCCATAGGCTGAAAGACAGAGCGCAGCGCTGAGTGTTTGAACTGGAGCGCCAAGCAGAAGCCAGACAGCTATTTTAAAACATGCTAGCCCCTCCCTTAGTCTTAGTTTGCTAGCAACTTACCTCGGGCTGGGTTTGAAGGCAAGGGTTGTCTGCTCTTTCTCAAAGTGTTCGTTTTTTTAACAGACCAGCTTTATAATATAAGTTTCCAGTAATGGGCCATCATCACGTTGTGAAACCGAGAGGGATTCTTTTCTCTTTTTCCTCCTCATTCTGGCCCTCTTCCCTAATCTTTCTTTTTGCCTTCTGGCAGCTTTACAAATCATATAAGCATCAAGACATTTGTAGCAGCTCCTGAAACCACTAACTTAGCCTTTGATTCACTGAAGGAAGGCACTACTTTGCAGCCTTTTCTTATGCGCTTGTGTCTTGTTGAGACTTGTTTATTGATTGTGCAGAAAGGTCACTGATTGCACGGAAATGGCACACTGAAAATATCCCATGCATGTGACTCAAACTGCTTTGCTATTATTACATTGCATCATTTCCCCTTCTATTAATTTCATGTGAGCTAATTCACATGATTCAAACACATGGTTTTCTGTGACACTCTCCAAGTGGAGAGACACACTCCAACTGCAACGCTGTAAGAGAGGCTTCTTTGATAAACGTTGGTAGCTAGGAGAGGGGGATTTAGCCTCTCCCTGGGATAAGCCTCTTATTGGTTGTCCAATATAAAGTGGTCAGTACTGAAACTACATATGTACACGCACACACACACACACACACACACAGACAGACAGACACACACACACACACACACACACGGAATATATCAAAGTAAAAGAGGCTATATGTGTCTATATATGTCTCTATATGTATGTGTTTGTAATGGGAAGAGCCAAGTTTTCTACATATTTGAATTCCCCACTGCTTAATAAAGTTGATGGTATATTATATCCATACTTTGAGTAACAGTGAGAAGCAGAGAAAGCCATGTTCTCATAAGCATCTGTTTTCCTTTCTTCCTTAATAGCAGAGATCTGGGAACTCTGCTGGGCAAAACAGTGATGGTTTAGACCTTTCACAGATATGGCTGGTGAATGTGATCCTAATGTTTTGAAATTTGTAGAGGTTTTGGCTGCATCTGCCTTAGCTCCCTCATGCTATCTGGAATGTGGGTGTGATAACTAGCTGTTGGGCAGGAATTTTTGTTTCCTGAGATTTCACTTCTAGATTTCTTTTTGTATGACAAAATATGTTGATCCTGCTTAAGCTACTTTATTTTAGGCTTCTGTATACATCTGAATAAAATCCTAACTGGATCAAACATCCTCTTCCTTCTCTTGTTGACAAAGAAAAATAGAGGTAGAGTAAGAATTAAGAGCATTGAAGAACTTCCCCCCTGCAAAAAAAATATGCCAATCCACAATGTATTGAGATTATGGGAAGTAGTCCATGCCACAAAACATCAGGTGTCAAGGGATGTAAGAAGCTTGTAGAACTAGAAAAAGCAAAGAAATCAATCCTCCTTTACAGTGTCCGGAAGGGACCCAGCTCTGGCAAAACGCTTGATTTAGTCCATTGGCTCCATTTTAGAGTTCCGATTTTCAGAACTTAAAATAATACATTCTCCTTAAGACACTGATGTTGGAGAAGTTTATTTTTAGTTATGTTTATAATTATTGTTTTGCACATTCTTGGAGGAAGGGCTGCCTAAGCCTCGACAGTTTGTATTATCTGCAGGTGTTGGACTTCTGTAAAAGACGTTTGCTTTCTCGTGATTTGCACCTGCTCTCTGGCAGCGATTGTAGAAGAGCAAACTTGCTGTGGAGGAATTGCTGTAGTTCCTCTCCCATAGTCTCAGGCCTCGAGTTCCCCCACTGTAAAGGTGATATAGTTCAGAAGTTCAAGAGTTGTGGGAGCCTCTTGGGCCATGAGTTCTCCCACTGAAAAGGTGACATAACTCAGCTGCTAAAGAATTGTGGGATGAGACTAAGGTACAAATTTCCTTTGTTATGCATATAGGTCTTTGATTGAGGTGGCAGAGATTTGTAATATCTGAGGATCTTCTGTATCAATAAAAATACCTGAGATCCAATGATTAGGGTTCCACTGTCCAGTATGGTGCTTGCCATGACATTTGGATCCCTCTGCTGAGGTCTGGCAGGATTTGTATCTATGAAAGTGTCTCCTTTTCTTCTTTGCAGACCGTCACAGTAGCCATCAGCAGCAAGTGGCACACCAACCAGAGGCATTACATCACAGCAGCTACATCCAACGTGGAGACAAGGAAGAACAAGAGAGAGACTCCAGACGTCACAGAGTTCAGTAAAGTACATGTAGGGCAGTCCCCAGAGGACAGAGACTGAGGTATTGATAAAAGGATAAATGTGTGAAAAATAAGAAAGGAGTACAAGCACTGAAGGAAGAGGAAGGTTAGATAATGAGTAGAAGTCTCATGAAGGAAGAGAACGAGGAAGGAAATAAGCCTTTATAAAAAGAAGGCTATGAAAATTAGTAAATTAGTAAGAAAGAGTAGACTCCAGAAAGGGAGCCAGAATAGAAGGAAAGCTTTTTATTCCACAACAAGAGAGTGTTGTGGAATGTTTATTTTTAGTTATGTACAAAATATTGGTTTGTACACTGTTAGGTGAGGGTCTGCCTGGGTCTTGGCATTTTGTACTATCTGCAGGTGTTGGATTTCTGGGGAGGAATGTTTGATTGCTTAAGATCTGCACCTGAAGAGTTAGGATTCAGAGACGCTCGGGGTTCCATTGTCCTATATGGTGCTGGCCATGATGGTGGTTCCCTCTGCTGAGGTCTGGCAGAGTTGGCACCTATGAACATGGCTCCTTGTTTCCTTGCTGAATCGTCACAGCAGCCGATAACTCCTACAAGAGATAGAGCTGCAAATAAGAATAGAAAAAGACTCTGAAGTGGGAGTGAGAATAAAGGCTTCTAGAGAAAGGGAGAGCTATGTACAGATGAAGGATCCTGAAGAATTTTAGAAGGCAAGGGTTCATACAATAAATTACGAGAACCTTCATGGGTCCAACAAAGCATGAGCTCAGGGCTACAGCCAGAGTGCTCGAAAGTAGTCTAGGAATGTTTTGGACAAATTTTCATGGAAGAAACAAAGAATTAGGCTGGACGCAGAGAAAAAGCAAGGTGCCTACTGCTTTCCCTGGTCATGGAGCTGACCCAAGCACAGGGAAATGGTGTGACTATATGTAGCTCTCTCTGGCAGCTAGCTACTCTCCCTCCTACAGCTAGCAGTAGCAGGAGCCAGAATGTGCTGTTTTACACAGAGTCTTTTGTGTGTGTAAAGCTCAGGGTATCGTGCTTGAGATCTGTAGAAGGGGTTGTGTTTCCCTGTAGTCCCAGTGGAGGAGAATGCCAAACTGCCAGAACGTTTCCTGCAGAAATTCTTCTTACCAGCCCAGGATTTGCTACTGGGAAGCCATGGCTTGAAGCCAAAAAATAGCTGGTTTAAGATGACCTTTTTTTTTCCCCTGCAAGTCGGACTAAATGTTTCTTAAATCTATCTAGAGGCTAATAAGTTCTGTTTACTTTAACAGCTAACTTAACAAGGTTTTGTTTTTGTTACTAAGACTTCATTTTTTTTTTATTCTAAGTACAATAAAGATGAATTGCTTAGAGACTGTTTAAAAAAGGAGATGACTTGGTATCTTAAAAATCTATTGTACATCCAAAATGATTATAGATAGGATTCCAAGAAAAAGATTAAAATAATGACTCATAATTGGATACAGATGATCAGGATATTTAGCTGTCTTATCAAAAATTTTAATTTCAAAAGATAATATTTTTCTGCTGTCCAAAAAAAATTTTGTCCCTAAGGAGATAAATGTTACCTCAAAACAAAAGTCAGGATAGTATTACATCAGAGAAGGGGTTCACGTCTGAATTTCCAGGATAAAAGAACAAGTCATCCTAATCTGAACCATCCAACTAGTGTATCGAGAGACCACTGGACACATAAATCATCAGGTCCGTCCGGAGGAGATGTCTGGAGAGAGAGAATTGTTGACTTAGAAAACTGTTGGGATTGCAAAACTGTGTTGCATTGTTAATTTTCAGCTTGACAATCCAGAATCCAAATGACTTTTGTCAGAGGGAAGGTAAGATAAAGTGAACACATCTCCTGTCCTAGAGACAGTACTGTAGTGTCTTGCCATGCTACGGATGGTTTATAGAGGTTAATGGGTAATGAGACACAGCATTTAGGTAGTTAGCTCCTCAGATTTGGCTGTGATAATTATCACATGCTTGCAGCATTTGAATTTGAGGGACAGGAAACGAATGCCACCAGCTCATCGAATCTACCATGGTGTAAAAGGTAGAATGCTATCAATGGATTCAGTTAGATACATCGATAGCAATGTAAACGCAAGAAACCCTCAGGCATTTGATATTTCCCGTGGAGAAGCCATATTGGAGTCTATAGCTTCCTGTTGGGGAATATGGCTCCCCTAGAGGAATAATTTCTCACTCAGAATTGATATGACAATGGTTTAGCTTGAATAAGACTGTGGGTTTTGTTTTTTGTTTTTATTTTATTTCATTTTATTTTGTCCTTTTAGACTGGCAAATACCCTTCACCTGCTTAAAGCGTGGAGTCAAAAGATAAACATTCCTTATATTGGATTAAAGCACACCTTTAAGGCGTGTGTGCCTCAGCCTTACCCGGGGTTTAGAGAGCCTTTGCTATGGCACCCCAATTACTGCACATTTCACACATGTGCTAATGCTAAAATGTCCTACATGACACTTTCAAAAGTCTGTATGTTTTCAGAGCAAGACAGGCAGTCTGGATACTAGCGAGGCGGTCCTGACAAGACATCTGCTATGAGGTTGAGAACCCCACCCTAGGAGGGAACCCTTCCTGCAGACAAGGAAGACATCATCAGACTGACATCACCACCTGTGAAGATGCTGAGGAAACACTTGCTAAAAGACTATTAGAAACAGCTCCTAGGTGATCAGCACTAATGGTTGCTGCTTTATGAAGAAGTCTTTGGAACATTCTGCCGAACTTTGAACTCAAACATATTTCTTTTGAAATTGCCAGATTCAACCATTCTAGATTTTGTGAAAAGCTTGATGGATATTTAGTTTCATTTAATCTTGTGCATCCTAGCAAGCCTCATAATTGTTCCCCTTGTAAATAGTTTTGCTAGTGTTAAATTGTGTTGCAGAGATAAAGCATTTGTTTTTTTGTTTTTGGGGTTTTTTGTTTGTTTGTTTGTTTTGGTTTGGTTTGTTGATTGGCTTAGACAGAAAGGGAGAAATGTTTAAGAAGTTTATTTCTAGTTATGTTTATAATAATTGTTTTGCACATTGTTGGAGGAAGGACTGCCTAAGCCTTGGCAGTTCGTATTATCTACAAGTGTTGGCTTTATGTAAATCTGTGATTAAGGTGATTGCTTCCTCATGACCTGCACCTGCCCACTGCTCTCTAGCAGAGCCACGTGGAAGAGCAAAGTTACTGTGGAGGAATTCTTGTAGTCCCTTCCCCCCAGTCTCAGACAACAGGAGAGAATCTTTCCCTGAGGTCTTAAGTTTCCCCATGGTAAAGGTGACATAGCTTGGCTGCTAAAGGATTGTGGCATGAGACTAAGCTACAGGTTTCCTTCATTATGCAAATAGGAGTTTGGGTGAGTTTTTGTAACACCAGAGGAGCTTCTGTATCAATAAGAATACCTAAGATGAGATGATTGGGTTTCCTCTGTCTAGTACGGCACTTGCCGTGACAGCTGTTCACTCTGCTGAGGTCTGGCAGGGTTCACATCTATGAACGTGTCTCCTTGTCTTCATTGTGGACCAACACAGTAGGTATCAGCGACACACTGAAGTTCTAGCGATTTGTCACAGCAAGAAGGAACCAGTCTAGGGCAAATGATGCATTTCTCCCTCAACAGTGATGTTTTGGGTTCAGATCATCTATTCGTCTTGCTGCATTCAAGGATATTCCCTGCCACTTGAACACACCAGAGTTCTTCAGATTCGCTCCTGTTTCTCCACACACTCCCAAGAACCGAGGAATTAATTATACCTGGATATCTTTGAAAGACATCAGTTCTGTCTCCTGTTATCACCGCAGGGCATGTATCTACTATGCGGCTATTCATCACACTGTTGAGCTTATCAGCTGTGGACACAACCCACTGAAGCCATGTTCTTCATAGCTGGCAGTCCCTGCTGCTCTGAGAGCAGGAGTAGCAACGGTGAAACAGACTCCCACCAGAGACACTCAGAAGTGCTTGGTGGCAGCAGTAGTGAAATGGGTTCTTTTGAAATTTCTCAGGACAACCACACTGAGGGGAATTTTAGCCCTAAGCATAGGCAGAAGAATTCTAGTTTGGATCATGTCTGTTTTTACAATCAGATACTAAGCAGATAAAGGAAGCAAGAAAGTTAGACTATTTGGCAGGATTTGTCTGAGGACCTAGATGTGGGGTTTGCCTGCCTAACCTTCCTCTCCCTCTCTTCTTTGGACAGGGGACACAAGCAATGAACTCAGAGACAAAACCCAAGTGAGGAAACTGGAGCCGTATAAGGGGGAAATTGTTTCTGAAGAAAAACAGAGCAAGCTTGAGGAGCCCTCAAAGACGCACAAGGAAAAAGTATGCCTACACATTCTTTTTTTGAAAGAATCGAGACTATATCCTATCATAAAGAAAATGCAAATGAAGATGACTATACGAAACAGAATAAATGTAAGATTAAAAAATAGTGTTATTTTTTTAACACAAGTAAAATTTGTTGTTGAATCTAATGGTTGGTATATAACATGGGAAAAAATACTTAAAATAACAATTAGCTCTACATAGTTTCCAGGTGTTAAGAATAAACAAATTCAAATCTTGTTCAACTTGTCTCATATTAGAGAATGCTTTAAAGGGGCACAGAGTATTACGGTTGTTGCTAGAGGGATGTCTTTTAAATACGTATGTTAAAGATGTAAGTACAACAAAAAAGCCAGGTACGGTGGCTCATGCTTGCAAATCCGGCATTTAGGAGATTGAAGCAGGAAAATTGCTGAGAGTTCAAGGCCAGCCTGGAGTACAAAGTACTCAGTAAGTATCAGGTAAGCCAGGGCTACCTAGCAGGTTCCTGTTCCCCAAATCAAAAGGAGTATGAGCATAAACACCGTATTAGTAACTTTCCTATCGCAGTGATAAAACACCACCACGACAAAGTAACTTAGAGAAGGAAAGGTCGGCTTGCGCCTGAGGTTCTGGAGGGATGAGCATCCTTCACGGTACTGAGACATGTCAGCAAGCAGGCGAGCATGGCAGCTGGAGCAGGAAGCACACTTATGTCTTCAACTGCAAGCATGAAAGGGAGAGAGAAAACTAGAATAGGAGACGCTTTTTCATTCGAAGGTGGTCCCAGTGACACGCTTCCTCCAGCAAGGCTAGACCTCCTAAACCTCCCCACACAGCACCACCAACTGCGAATCACGTTTCAGACACCTAGGACTATGGGAGACGTTTCCCATTCAAACTAGCACAACCCCTATAGAAGGCTTATTTTAAAGACTTAACACCACAGCTGAGCGGTGGTGAACACGCCTTTAATCCCAGCACTTGGGAGGCAGAGACAGGCGGATCTCTGTGAGTTTGAGGCCAGCTTGGTCTACAGAGTGAGTTCCAGGATAGCCAGAGTTACAACAGAGAAACCCTGTCTCAAAAAACAAAAAACAAACAAACAGAAACAAAAAAACCCCACCTATGTCACAGATTAAAAATGAAATATGGATGAGAATTCCTCAGACGCATATAAACAGGGAGGAACAAGACACATTGGTTAACGGGACACAAAAAACCAGGATGAGCAGAGGTGATAACCCAATAGAGAGTGAAAATAATGTTAAAAGACAGAACCTCTAATTCCACGTTAAGAAAAAATTGTAGCTCTTTGTCATCTAAAAACTATACTTCCAAAAAATTTTAAGCCCAAGAACAAAAAGAAGATATTTGAGACAAACACAAATAAGCACAAATATATGAATATAAAAACAGAGTCAGTTCTAAGGCAGAAAACTTTATTATTGATAGAAATGGTGATTCCATAACAACAAAAACATATACACCTTCGACATAGATTCAAATGTAAAGTGAGAAAAAGCTGAAAAGTTTACAGGGAGCAAAAGAAACAAGCCTCTAACCATAATTGAAAGGGATATTAGCACTCATAAATTAAATATCAAAGGAAGAACTCTAGAGGTGCCAAAAGCTTACATACAGCGGTAATTCCTCCACAACACAAGATTGCATATCTACACATGCAGTGTGAAGAAACAGATAATCTACTTTGAAATAAACACAGAACATTCCTTGGAATCTATTAGACCTATTATATAGTTATGGCCTATTAGCTCATATTGAAAAACCCGAAACCATTGAAAAGCAAAATTAACACAAGATCTTGTTTTCTGATCACCATGTAGTAACTGGAAATTCACAAAAATATTAAAAAGTCATAACCAAACAAACTCCTTTGATTGAAAAATCGATAACTACCCTTTGGATAAAGATGATAGTTAAAGTCTGAAATTAACTGCCTTAGAGTATATTTTTAGTGTGTGTGTGTGTGTGTGTGTGTGTGTGTGTGTGTATGCTATATTATATATTAAAGTAAAACATAACTAACAGAGGGACATTCTCACCATTTTTGACATGGTGGACTTGATTTTTATCATCAGTCACTTGGATTAGAAGTAAACCTTTTATTTGTTCACTTTGTCTTTATGAATTTCTATTTCCACAAGTTGGGGAAACAATTTGATAGGAACCCACTGAATAAACCAGGATAAGAACTCACAGCTTTTTTATGTGCCCCAAAAGATTCACCTTAACAAAGAAAGTTGGCTTTATTCAAATTAACTTCTCAGAAACTAAACTAAGCTAGTGCCTCAATGGTGGAGTACTCTAAACGCACAGATGAAGGATGTATGGTGGGTCTAGTTCAAGATCCTGTGCTCACTGAGTTGATTATTTAACTTGATTTTGCTTTTTAAATATGCTGACCCCCACCTGCTCTTGACAGTATCTGTGCTTCAAAACTGTAACTCCAAAACAGTATGTGGAGTGATATTCTCTTTTCTCTGATGATAAGTAACAGGACTGATAACTGACACATCCTCATATTTTGGGAAGGCTTACAGTGTCTTACTCCTCCTCTACATGTTAGCCTGGATGTTGAAAAACACCCCAAAACTCTCAATATAAAAAAAATGCCAGAGTGATATCTCAGTGATAGAGTGTATACTTAGTATAAATGGAACTGGGCTCAATTCCCAGCATATGCATGCACACACACACACACACACACACACGATAGACAGACAGACAGGTAGACCGAGAGATGGCATCAGAGGGACACTTGGAAAGTATATGAAGGAAAAGCCAAACTACATAAGAGCAAATCCCATTACAAATGTGGTCATACTTTTTTTGAAATAGTTTAATGAGAATAATCTGTGTTTTCAAACAAACAATAGTGACAGCTGGTGTCTCCTCACCAATTTTTTTTTTAAGCAATGTCCAGCTGACTACAATGTGACCTGAGAGAGAAGGTAGTCAGAAAGCATCCAACAATGTTCAAGTATAAATTATTTCTACCAGCAAGGGAAATCTACACTAATTATTTACTGACAGAATTTCAATTGATGGGGTCCTTTTTTTTTTTTTTAAAAAAAGATTTATTCATTCGTGTATGAGTGTTCTATCTGCATTACACCTGCATGCCAGAAGAGGGCATCAGATCCCACTATAGTAGCCACCTTGTGGTTACTGAAAATTGAACTCAGGACCTCTAGAGGAGCAACAAATACTCTTAATGGCTGAGCCATCTCTCTAGCCCAATAGATGGAATTCTTAACAAAGTTTGTTTCAAGTTTATGGCTGTGCTATATGAGAGGGAGTCCATGTAGTGGCACTTCATCATGGTCAAACAATCATTACAAATTCCGTGGATGGGGCTGGAGTAGTGGATCAGTGGTTAAGAGTACTGGCTACTCTTTCAGAGAACTGGGGTTCAACTTGTAGTACCTACACAGTGGCTAACAACCATCTATAACTCCAGTCTCTGGGTACTTGATATCCTCTTTGGCCATCACAGGCACTGTGTGCATATGGTACCCAGACAAACATGCAGCCAAAACATCCATACACATAAAGTAGAAATAAAGGAAAAACATTTAAGAAATTCTTTTTGTGGACCAGTGAAACATTCAGGGAAGGAATATGGGTGTAGAAAATAATCAGCTTTGTCCTCTTGAGGGAACGTATGCAGGATGGTAGAATGGACGGTAGAAAGCTCTAGGCGCATTGCAACTGTTCACTGCTCCCAATACAATGCACGGGGAGTCACCAGCAGTACTTAGCTTTTTCCGTGGGTTCAGTTTTTCAAACTAGCAACTGTGCCCAAACAATTGACACCACAAACTAAGTAGAGTCAAGCAGTGGAATGCTGAAATGTCTTCACAGAGTTGAAAATTGGCGAGGCAGTTTGGTTCAATATGGCTCAGTAGCCAGTGCTGGTTCAAACTTTGGGAATCTGACCCTGGGTGGTTTACTTTAGGCATATTTAAGCACAGTACGAAAGTGGTGGAAACTCTTCTGGTGATCCCTAACTTAATACTGCATGCACAGGGAAGCATACATAAGAGATCTCCTCGAGGACGAAAAAAGCCGAACAACAGAGCAGATGTGGCTACATTGAAACTCGTTGTAAAATTGGGATCTATGGATTGACTGAGAAAAATGAGTTTATGATGAGAGTCTGGGGGAGGGTCTGATGTCAGAAAAGCCTCTGGCCACAGAGATAGCACAAAGGTCACCAGGCTAAGCAGCACGGTTAGCCTTCTGGGTAGATAACAGGTATTGCATTTCTTTCCTTGAAGGAACAACCTCGCGTGTTTAATGTTCCAGGTTCCCTAGTGCATGTCTGTGAGCACAAAGATCTCCATGCCCCCTACAAAGGGAGACAGTTCTGGGGCAAAAAGCTGGATTCCACTATCCTCCATCCATATGATTTGGTGAGAAATGATCCCGGATAACAAAGAGCAGATTCTGTTGTGAAGACAAGAAGGAGGCCGAGGGACTGACTGAGGTGGCAGCTCCGTGTAAATAACAACAGAAACAGTCTGTCCTCTGACTTCCACAGTGTGCCCTGGCATGTATGCCCACACACACATACAACGATAAATGGAAAAAAACAGCTATATGCTAAGAAAGCATAGATGTGGCAAACATAGTCAGAAGCTTGTTTGTTGGCAAGCTCTCTGAAACAGACGAGCTCTCAAAGAAGAAAATGTACATGAACAACATGAGGACAAGAACTGGCAATCACTACAGGCGCAGAGATTTTCCACCGTAAAACGAAATACTTAACGCAGCTTGAGCAGCTCTATCCAGACACGAGGAGACCTAGGGAAAGGGATTACAGAAAATACATTTGTCTGTGTGCTGACGCTACGCCGCTGCCTGAGAAGATAGCTAACTGCTCCCGAATGGTCGCGGTTGCATGAAGATATCCCAGTTTTATCCACCTTAGTCCAAATTTGATCTGCTTTCATCTTGTTTTAAAATATTTCATTGTCCAATAAAGATTAAATATATCAAAGGTGGGCAACATAAAGCTTTCAAATATGTATATTGTGTGGTGGTTACCACAATTTTCAAATTTTCCTGTGATGACTCAACATAAAAGGCTTCCTTTGAGGATGTCCTGGGCTTTGCTTCATGGGAACCACCCCACCCGCCCCCTCTTTCTTGGGAGGCTGGCTGCCGCGGGCCTGTCAGCTGCCCTGTCAAGAGGCACAGGAAAGTTCCTGAGAGCCTCTTTCCACTTGAGGAGGATCGAGGGTTGTCCTCGCCTTCCCAGTGTCTGGGGAATCACAGAACACACCGACGACTTCCTGAGAGGTCCTTGCTGCTCACCTTCCTGACTGCCTGCCTCAGTTCCGCATACAGGTCCTTCCGGTCCGCACTGAGCAAAGTTCTCACAACATGTTTCACAACACACCCCCCGCCCCGACTGTGTGCTGGGGTTCTGCTCCAATGGGTAGAGGTCCTGGCTGCCAAACATAGCAAACTGAATTCTACTCTGGGACCCATGTGGTAGAAGTAGAGAATAGACTCCCCAAGTTGTTCTTTGACTTCTATTATGGTACGTGTATGCTACCCCCAACTCTCTCTCTTCTCTGCCCCCTCTCTCTCACACACACACATGCACACTCCCAAATAAATGTAATTTTTAAATCTTGAGATTGTAGAGGTGCCATTTAAAATCTTATATATAAACAAACAAAATTCACTCTGAGGTTAAAAATCCAAAGACACCAAGTCAAAAGATTTATCTCTAGCAGAGTAACCAATCTGACATTTTCCATATACACCTCATAATTAAAATCTATAACTAAAACTTCAGCATTAAAATCTTTAAAGCAATGAATACACTGGAAACTTCCTGACCTACAGATTCAGATAATAGAATCAGAAAATGACACTACCAAGAAAATTATAATCATAAAATATGGACGTTTATTAAAATGTTAACAAAAAAAGTCCAATATTTTAATCTGTGAGTGTGGAACACTTGCTTAGCACATATGCAACCCTGGGTTAAATTCTTACCATAAATAAACTGCTGTTTTCAAGAAAGATGCATTCTGGGAAGGCAGAGATGCTTGGAAGTTTAAAAGTCTATTAATATAATTTTAACTGTAAATGTCTTGTGAGATTGTAGGCTAAATAACTCAAACTGCTCCCCTATATTCTACTTAAATACTAGGTAAAATAGAATAATAATCATTTTAAGTCTTGAACTGGGTAAGTTTTCCTTGTCTAGCCTTTCTCTCTAGAGCCTGGAGGTCTCTACAGACACCGAGGACTCCAGCTCAACGTGCCTCCCTGCAGCCCAAATCTAAGAACTCACTCCAGAACCTGGCCATCTTGGCTTGCAGTTTCATATTGCATTTCACTCTCTTCACGTATTTAGAGCCTGTGAAGTGCTCACAGTCAATCATGCATTTGGATTATAGTTTAGCAGTAATTAAAGCATATCCAAATCAATGATATAGAAGTAAACACAGAGAAATATATCTTGCTACCAGAATATGCTGATGAGTTTTTATCCACTTGACAGAAACTACAGTCACCTGGGAAGAGGGAGCTTCACCTGAGGCTGTGGGTCCCCAGTCTGGGAGGGTAATATCCTGATTAATAAGTGATGTGGAAGGCTCAACTACTGTGGGTGTTATCGCTCCTGAGAAGGTGATCCTGGTTTGTGGAACTGCGGGAAGCTCCCTGATTCTGGGCCTAGATTCTGCTGAAAGCCTCTGGCTGTGTGCCTATTCTTTTACTGGGAGGTTTTCTGAGCAAAGCTAGAGTCACAAAGCAAGACTGTCTGGAAGTGGTAATCAAAAGATTACCTAAGAAACATTCCTTCTTTGGGTGGGCATCCAGCCCCACTGAGTGAGATCACAGCTCTAGGTGAGCGTTTAGCCCCACTGAGTAAGATGATTGCTTTGGGTGAGCGTTCAGCTCCAGCTAGTAAGATGAAAGCTTACGTTTGACTATAGAATAAGTTGCTTCAATCATATATTATTTTACCTTGTGATTAATACTCTCATTGTATACCTGCTGTTTCCCTGGTGATTATTATTAACCTTGTAACTGCTGTAACTGCACGTAGACCCTTGAGTAAAAAGTGTATAAAAACTGAGACAAAAATTAAACGGTAGCTTCATTCCATCTGAGCTCAATGATACTGTGTGTGCCTGGTCTATCCCCTTCCCTTTTTGTCTCTTTTCCCCTTTCCTCACAAGGCCCCTCAGTCCCGCTCCCCATTCAGATACTTTCCGACTTGTCAGGCTGGTCCTGACATGGAACAAAACAAATTGAGCAAATCATGAAGAACAGCCAGTAAACACTGGTCCTCCATGGCCTCTGCTGCATCTACTGCCTTGAGTTCACTCTATGATGGACTGACTGTGTGCTGGCTAGCCTTAGGTCAATTTGACCACAAATGAGAGTTATCTGAAATGAGAGAAACTTATTGAGAAAATGCCTCCATAAGACCTAGCTGTAAGGCATTTTCTTAATTAGTGATTGATGGGGGTGGGCACAGCCCATTGTGGGTGTTTCCATTCCTAGGCTGGTGGTCCTGGGTTCTATAAGAAAGCAGGCTCAGCAAGCCAGGGGAACCAAGCCAGTAAGCAGCACCCCTCCATGGCCTCTGTATCAGCTCCTGCCTCCAGGTTCCTGCTCTGTTTGAGTTTCTGTCCTGACTTCTTCCAATGATGGACTATGATCTGGAAGTATAAGCCCAATAAATCCTCTCCTCCCACTTGCTTTTTGGTCGTGGTGTTTTGTCACAGCAATAGAAACCCTGACTAAGACAGACTGTAAAGTACAAAATTAAGTAAATCCTTTCCTCCCAATTGCTTTTGGTTATCACAGCAAAAGAAAGCAAACTAGAACACATACATTTTTAAAAAGTAAGTTGTAAAAGGTAGATATTATTTTTCAAATACTTAAATTTTTTTTAACATTTCAAGATTGGCCACATTAAAGTACTTCTACATTAAAAAAAAATCTCCATAGAAAACAAATGAAGATATCTCAAATTAAGTGACAAATGATTATCAGAAACATGGTGTACTAGCAGGCCAGCAACCCAGGAGAAAATCAAAGACTGAATTGGCAGTTCACTGAAGATGACCTCCTCATGATCAACAAGAAGAAAAATTACTCCAAGCTTCAGTGGTAAGCACTGGCGTGTATGAACCGAAGCGCGGCAGCCTCTAACAGTCATGAGATTCCAGGATTACATGTTTGTGCCAGCTAAAGTTTTTGTTCGTGTTTTGTTTTCGTTTTCTGGAGGGAGGGATTTGCACGGAAAGTTTTGATGAGTGCAAAACTCTCTGCAGACCATCAGGACATTAATTTACTTTCACTCTAGAGAATAGTTTAACTGTTCTGAAAAGCACAAAATGCAATGCCTACAAATTAGCATTCCATTCCTGGTTGTCTACCCTGCAACAGGGTTTTTCAAACTGTGGGACTTGCTTGGCACATTAGTAATGGGGTGGAACTAATTTATTTGGTAGTATAATCATGCCTTTTTTAAAAAAAAAAAATAAATGGGAGTGGGATAAGGTGAATAGCTAAGAATAATTTTCAATTAAAAAAACAGAATCTCAATATGCAAAATCAATTATTGCTTGGGTGAACTTCCTTTTTAATTACTCTTTGTGTGTGCATGTGCTGTCAAAGAATTTGTTTGGTTTTCTTTGAGACAGCATCTCATTATATAGGCTAATTTTCTTAAACTCATGATCTCCTGCTTTTCTGTCCCAAATGCTGGGGTAACAGGCCTGTAACACCATGCCCAGTGCTCATATAGAATTTCTTACTGTGTTCTAAATAAAATTCTTGCAGGATTAATGTTTGTCACATGTACTTAAAATTAATATTTCTGATAAATTCAAATTTAACTGTATATCTTATTTGTATCAACTAAATCAACAACCCTAAATCCCATATAATCATAAAGCAAAATACATAACAATGAAACATGCAAAAAGTAGTGTTGATAACATGACTGTCCACACCAGTAGGTGGATAGAACATTTTGTGTAATCATTCAGTAAGCAGTAAGTTGTGGTTAACATAGACTAATACACGTTTTTGCCAAAGTGGAATCTCAATGAACAAATGATGAATGAAGAAAAGTAGTTTACGGAGCTGTACATGCACTGCAAAAATCTTACCTAACGTGTTAGAGGCATGAGCAATATTATATATCGTATGGAGAAATACACACATGACAAAATATGCAAGCAATGTTGAAACAGAAAAAAATCAGGCCAGCAGGTGGGGCAAATATGAGGGGAGATGACTGAGGAAGGCTATGCAGGGGCTTCTATTGTACGTGTAGCATCTTACTTAAGTGGTAATTAGGTGTGCTATTTGTTTGAATATAGTATATTCCTTCCAAAATTTACAGTGGAGATTAATTCCCATTGTGAGGCGAATGGAAGAGAATGGAAGTGTGTGGGACCTCTGGGGCTGAAAAGCAGTTGAAGCAGCTAGCAAGTGCCTCGCCCCCACCAGGTGAGCTAGTAGAACGCTTTGCAAGCTCCTCCTCTTTTGGCCCTAGAGAGATCCTAGCTAAATATTATATATTTTGCTCCTGTATTCACAGGAGCAAAAGGAAAATAACCTGGCAAGTGTTTGCTTGCTCTGTTCCTGATAATCTCCCTCTTTGTCTTTGTCTCTGCAAAGACCTTGAAGCCAGGAGCCTGCACTATGCAAATCTCCCCTCACCCTGACTACAGGGAGCCCGCCCCCTCTGGGAAAAAGATATAAACAGGGAAAGCTGCCGTTAAAGGAGAGTGTGACTTCCACCAGAAGGCCTCCCGAGACTCAGTTCTTTGTGTCTTGTCCGATTCTCAGTCCAAGGTGGTCAAGGCCCACGATAAATCCACGAGACTCACGCCCATTTCCCCCACGCGCCTTTCTGCCACTCCCAGTGCGGATTTTCTGCCCCTGGCCAGGGTGGGAAACCCAGCCAAGATTCCATGGGCTGCAGGCTGGGATGAAGTGGAGGTGTGCTGCGAGGGGGGGGGGGGTGACGGCGATGACGACACAAGGACGGACGGGGGACTGACAGAAGTGTACTGTGATTATGGTGTTGCAAGGTGTGGTCTTTGGAAAGTGGTTAGAATGATACAAGATTATTGGAGTGGAGCTCTCAGGATTGAAAACCAGGGACTTTATAAGATCCTGCTGTAGGCAAGCCTGTAGGGCATTTTCTTCAGTGACTGATGGGAGGGTCCAACCCACTGTGCCTGGTGTGTGCATGGTGCTATCCCTGGGCTGGTGGTCCTGGGTTCAATAAGAAAGCAGGCTGAGCAAGCCATAGAAGCAAGCCAGGAAGCAGCACCCCTCAGGCTTCTGCATCAGCTCCTGCCTCCAAGTTCCTGCCCTGTTTGCGTTCCTGTCCTGACTTTGTTCAATGATGAGCAGTGCTGTGGATGTGTAAGCTGAATAAACCCTTTCCTCCTCAACTTGCTTTTTGGTCGTTGTGGTTTGTCTCAGTAGTAGAAACCGGAAGACATGGAGTCATTGCAGACAGCCAAAGCAAGGAGGCAGGGTTTATGGTGTACAGCTGTACTAAGAAAGCAAGTTTAGCCAACCTAGGCAGGAATATTCTCAGTAGGACGGCAGTCTTCAGCTGTGAATACTCAGGGGGGGAAACTATGAACATTTTCTGTACACACTGTCAGCATCTCACATGAAGGACAGAGGAAGGCTTTGCCATCCCTCTGAGCCTCATTCAAGTGTGAGGGCTCTGCCACTTTCCTACGGGTCGGAGGCTAGGGTCCTTAATGTGGTTGTGCCCATCCGAACAGCGTACACTCACTCAGGGCTTCCTCCATTCCCCACAACAAATAACTGGCAGCCATTCAAAATACTAATTTTTCTTCATACAATATAATCCGATCATATTCTTTCACCTTGCCTCAACGCCTCCCAGAACCTCTCCACTGCCCTATGCACCCAAATTTATGTTCTTCTTCCCCCACCCCCCAGGGAACACTGTGAAAAAAAAACAACAACAGCAGAAATAAAAATAGACAAACTAAAGCAAAGAAAAAACCAATAAGATTAAAAAAAATACGAGACCAAAACAAAAATCACACAAGAAATTGTCCATTTTGTGCTGGCCAACCACTCCTGGGCGTGGGCATGCCCTGGAATGTGGTTGATCTACCCAGTGACAATCCATTGGAGAAAAATGATTTCTTGTTACTCAGCAGATATTAACTGCAAATAGCTTGAGGGTGGGACTTGGTTCTAATTCTCCTGTCAATGCTGGTGTTTTGTCTAGTTTGAACCCATGTAGGTCTTGTGCGTGCTGTCACAGTCTCTGTGAGTGCATGTGTGCATCAGTCCTGTTGTGTTTGGAAGACACCATTTCCTTGGGGTCATTCACCACATCCGGCTCTTATAATCTTCCCTCCCCTTCTTTTGCATAGATCCCTGAGCCTTAAGGGGAGAGGTTTGATAAAGACATCCAATTTAGGGCTGAATGACCCAAACTTTCTGACTCTACAAATTGTCCAGTTATGGATTTCTTTGTTTATTCCCCTATATAAGAAGAAGCTTCTCTGAAGAGCATAGAGTGAGGCACTGATCTATGGGTATAGCACAATGTCATTAGGAGTTGACGGGGTCTCTGCAGGTTTCAGGGAGAGAAGCGATCCGTACAAAGAGATGAGAATGAAAACCCGGTTCAGATTGTCCGCTTTAACCTGGATCATACTTTGGAGAGTCTAATACCAGCCATTTTATTCCCAACATATTTAAACTTGGTACAGTTTGGAAAAAAGTTTCCTGGTGTAATACAATACCAAGTGCACAAGGAAGCATAATTACATTGAGACTCAATTCAAGGTAGATGTCATTTCCTAAGAAGGTGGGTTCTAGAGATAGGCAACCTGTCAAGGGCCCAAGGATCTGGCCTGGTCTAGGTCATACAGATAATATAGAGGTCATTTGGGCTATTAGCCACTTCTAGTCCTGAGAGCTTGGGGATCTCCTGGCTGTAAGGGTCATTTAGCTTACTAGCTACCACCAGTCCTGGCTTTAGGAGCTTGATACGGCCTGGCCCAACAGATAACACAGACCACCAGGCTATTAATCACTTCTAATCCTCCACCTTCCAGATGGAAGAACTGGTATTTTTTGTATCTTTCCCTTGGAAAGACTCCTGTGTGCTAAACATTCCTAGTTTCTCTGGAGATGGGGGTGGGGTGGGGGTGGGGTCAAGGACTGTCACACTATGCTCCCAACAAAGACTCATTTTATTTCTATGATCCTTTAACAGATTAATAGTTTTGTGTTTTCCCTTAGGCCCATGACCTATCTAGTCTCAGATTCTTGACCACTTTAACAGTGTCAAGTGTAGGTTCCATATCATGAAGTGGGCCTTAAATCCAATTTTTAAAAAGTGGTTAGTTACTCCTATAATGTCTGCACCACTATTGTACTAGTATACCATGCAGGCAAGTCTCTGTTGTATGGCACATGGTTTGTGGCAGGATGAAATTGATAACTACGTTTCTCCTCTGGTAGCATGTAAAGTACCTTCCAGCAGCATAAACACTAGTCAGCAGGGGTGAAGTTTCTGGGTACCAGCTCAATTTCTCCGTGTCTGGTGATATAAGAAAGTTGTGTCTTCAGCAAAAGTGCCGAACCGTGAGGTTTTGGAAAATAATCAATAGCCTTGGGACTAGCCTGTAATGTTTTGGGGGAGCGTCTGTGGGACCCCTTTAGCTAACAACTCAACAAGATATAACCCATTCCTGGCACTGGAGGTTTTACTCGGTAACATATGATGTCTAATAAGGAGGATTGTCTCCCCCATTATATGGTGATTTCATTTAAATTCCCTTCATATATGTATATATTTAGGAAATTTCTACAGTAGTAGGTTTCCCATGGCTCTTAAAAAGGCCTTTAGCAATAATTGTCCCACCCCACAGTCCCTGTCTTTTTATTGCCCTCCCCATTTAACCCTCCTTTTCTAGATTCCTTTTTATGTTTTTATAACACTGTACCCTATTTCTCCTTTTCTTCGCAGGTCCCATCCTCCTCACTGGTTTCTTAATAGCTATGTAACCTGTGTGGTTATTTGGATTGAAACACATATACCTAAAGTTTAAAAGTTAATATTCACACATAAAAGAAAACATGGGTTTCGGATCTGGGTTACCTCACTCGGGATGGTTGTTTATAACTTCATTCATTTACCTGCAGATTTTATAATTTCACTTTTCTTATAGTCCAAGTGCAAATGTACCACATTCCCATTAATCATTTATCAGTTTATGGACACATAGGCTACTTCCAATTTTTGGCTGTTATGCGTAGAGCAGCAACGAACATGGATGATCAAGAATCTCTTGAATCAGGTGTAGAGTTCTTTTTCTATATGCCCAAGCCAAGAGTGACACAGCTGGACCGTGTGGTAGATCAATTTCCAGCCTTTTGAGGAATCTCCACACTCATTTCCATAGCAACTGCATCAGTTTGCTCTCCCACCAGGAACGTGTAAGTGTCACCCTTTCCTCACTGGCATGTGCTACCATTTGTTTTATTAATCTTTGCCACTTAAACTGGGATAAGACGAAATTTCAAAGTAGTTTTAATTTGCCTTTCCCTGATGGCTAAGGATGTTGAGCATTTTCTTGTTTCTCAGCCATTTGTGTTTCATCTTTGGAGAAGTCTCTGTTTAGTTTTATAATCTGTTTTTGAATTGGGTTGTTTTTTGTTGTCCAGAGTTTTCTTTTTCTTTTTTGTTCTTTATATATTCTAGATCTATCAGATGTATAGTTGGCAAAGATCTTTCTCCATTCTGTAAGCTGTCGGTTTACTTGAATGATGGTGGTCTTTGCTGTACAGAAGCTTTTCAACTTCATGAGGTCCTGTTTATTAATTGTTGGTCTTAGTGCCTGTCCTGTTCAGAAAGTCCTTTCCTGTGCCAACAAGTTTAAGCCTGTTCTATCAGGTTTGCAGTATCTAGCATTTTGTTGAGATCTATGATCCATTTGGAGTTGAGTGTGGTATCTTTGGGGACCCTGATGAAGAGCTGTTCTCTAGGTCAGTGAATGGGGGAGTCACGGAGGAACTGAAATGAGTTAGAAGAACAGGATGAGAGTATAGTAGTACGCTGCTGTGGCAGCTCCCCAAGGAAGACAAGGAAGCATTCTCATACATGCACATTCTGCCAGACCTCAGCAGAGGGAACCACCATCATGGCCAGTGCCATCCTCGACTGTGGAACCCCGAGCATCTGAGCTCAGGTGTTTTTACTGATACAAAATTTCTCAGGTTTCTACTGATACTTATGCAGATCATCATCAGTCAATTTCCCCCACATAAATCCAACACTTGCAGATGATACAAAATGCCAAGACCTAGTCAGACCCTCACCCAACAGTGCATGCACAAAACAATATTTTAAACACAACTAAAAATAAACTTCTACAACACGAGAGGGGCAGCAGAGAAGAACCAGGGCACTCTGTCTGCACTCTCAAGCAGAGAGCTTGAGGAAGAACCAGAAGCAGATATAATTTTTATGGCTTGCCCCAGTGACCTGTTTTTTGCTATGGAGGCCACATCGTCCAATGATTTCATGACTTACCAAGACAGTACCATCCTGAGACCACATTTCAAACATATGAGCATTTGGAGTGTGCTTCACATTCAAACGATAACAGAGTGGGTAAGTTCATATTTACATAATCCTCATTACAGTATGTTACAGTATTTATTATTTAGTTGTTACCATGCTTCATATACTAGTTAAATTTTATCACAAGTATGCATATATATGAGAAAGCATAGTATGATGATATTGTTTGCAGTTTCAGATATTCAGCAAGGGTCTTGGAATTATTGTCTACCAATAAAAGGTGACTACTATAATTTAGACAAGATGTCCACTAAGAGGGCAGTGTGTGCATTAACCTCTTTAAATATGAGGTCTAACCAAATTTCTTTTATAAATATATTCATGAAGTAGGAGGAAACAAAAAGAGAATGAGTGAATTCCAAAACAATAAAAACTTCTAATATTATATCCATATCACTGCGTGGTTTGTTAAATGGTCATAAATATTCAGTATCTGTCAGAAATGCAAAAAGTAAAGACATTCAATTATTGCCAGATTGGTATACAATAGGGCAAAGACAATACAATGTAAACCACAAACTGTAATTAGCTACAAAGAGCATTTTGTGATTCTCAAAGGAGTAAGCAAAGAAAGAAACCAAAAGCCAAGCGGTGGTAGGCACACACCTTTAATCCCAGCACTCAGGAGGCCGAGGCAGGCAGATCTCTGTGAGTTTGAGGCCAGCCTGGTCTACAGAGTGAGTTATATCCTGAATTATAACAGAGAAACCCTGTCTCAAAAAGAACAAAAGAACAAGAGAAGGAGGAGGAGGAAGAGGAGGAAGAGAGGGAGGGGGAAGGGGAGGATGAGGAGGAGGAGAAGGAAGAGGAGGAGGAGGATGGGGATCAGGAGGGGGAGGAGGAAGTTGCAAAAGCAGTAATGAACATAGAGGCACCTAAGCAAGTGGGTATTGTTGACATGAACACGACTGAGTCGAGGACCCCAATGCCTCAGCACCACCGGATTAGCAAGTCCTTCCCTGGGTGAGGCTCAGTTGGCCAACAAAGCTTTCCTCTGTTCTAGGTCTGAATGCTGACTGTGTGCGCAAGAACTATCAACCACAGCTTCCTCCTCTGGGCTGACTGAAGCTTGAGACTGTTCCCCTACAAGAGACCTACTGAAATTAGCTAAACCTGCCTCCTCGTTCAGTTCAGCAGTATACAATAAACCCACCTCCTTGATTGACATGTAGATAATAAACGCACCAAGTTTCCAGGTTGTGCATTCGGTGCCATCCATCAAAGTGAACACAACCCATTGATCCCAGTACATTGATTCCTGTACATGTGTCTGTGCGTCTGTCTGTTCTTCATTCTCTCCTTGCTCCAGTTAGGTCAATCCCTGAAGCCATGCAGAATGCAGCAGAAATAGGCAATTCAGCTACTACACTTAGAGACTTTGGTACCTCAGTGCTTTAAAGAGCACTGTACCTAAAGTATACATAGCAGACATATTTGCAATACAAATTCTAAACAACAACATCAGAATACAAATCATTCTCAAGGACATGTGGCAAAGTCTGTACCGTATCTGTATAACAGGCTATTGGTCTTAATTATTAAGGCAAAATATTACAAAATATTGAAATCTTACAAAATGTATTTTCTAACAATTATGGAATAAAAACGAGAATTGAAAAGTACAAAAATATTTGATTTTCAAAAATATGTGAAAAATTAAATAATCTACTCTTAAATAACCAATAAATCAAACAAGAAATCACAAATTAGATAAAAAGAAAATTAAAATACAAGGTTGGTGTACTTGTATGGTAGCAAATACTTTTAATCCCAGAACTTGGGAGGAAGAAGCAAGTAGATTTCTGAGTCTGAGTGAGTTCCAGGACATCCAGGGCTAGTGAGAACCTGTCTCGAAAAACAAAAGCCAAACAAACAAAAAAACCCTAAAAACCAATGGAACAACAACAACAAACCCCTTAAAACATAAAGTACAACAAGCAGAACCTGACAGTAAGCAGCAGCAGCAAAGCTCAGCCTTCAACTTCAGCTAAGTCGCCTAAACTGAGAACAGGAAAGCGGATCAGCGAGCAAGTCTGGCCACCTGAGTTCAGCCTAAGAACCTTGTGAAGGGGAAGGAGACGGCTTCCCAAACTTGTCCTCTGGCCTCCACAGGCTGAAGCACATGGGACCGTCCCAACGGCCTATGCACACAAGAATAATACAATTTTAAAAGTACAGGAAGGATCACAAACAGCTTACTCTTTTCCCACGATGACCTATAAAAATAAGAGCTAGAGAGACTTAAAACAAGAAGTGAGAATCAAAATCAAAGCCAGAATAAGTGGCACAGAGAATTGAGAAATCATAGAACTAATAAACCTACAAATTCGCTCCTTATGAAGAGAAATCTACCAACCCCCAAGCAAAATGAGACTGAGATCAAATTATTAAAATAGAAAACATGAGAAGATACCACTTACTTTATACAAATAAAAGTCTATAAATGAATGTCGGTTTTTTTTTTTTTGTTTTTTTTTTTACATTTAATACATTTTAGAAGCACACAACTAATCAAAATTGTCACAAAATGCCAGTTTTATCTGGCTGTAACCTTGGAATTGGAGAGGCTGAAGCATTAATACTTCTGTGAACTTGAGGACAGAAATAAGACCAAGGGGCTCACAACAAAAACATAAACAAATAAATGAAGAAAAACCAAACCAAACCACAATAGACAATAAAAAGCTCAGAACCACCAAAGCAAAACAAAACAAAAACAGGTTAAAAAGGAAACTAAGAAGTCTAAATAGACTTGTCCTAGGAGGAGGACTGAAGTAGAAAATCTTGTAAGATTTCTGAGAACCAGATGGCTTTACCGAGTGAATCGTACTGACCATCGGATGAACCGGCAGCAACCCTTTGTGAACTCAGCCAGAAATTGGAAGAAGAAACTTCAAAACCATCCTACTAGCTCAGTGATACCTTTAACCCTAAAGTAAAGGGCATTTGATATAGAAGACCCGTGACGGACCAGCGTACCTAGTGCACGTAGATGGAGAAATCCTCAACAAGCAAAAACAGCAACACACAGTAGCATCATACAGCTTATAAGTAGAACTTATCCCAGAAATAGAGATGGGTCAACAAACAGAAAGAAAATGATGAAATACACCCTATTAATATTAAAAAAACAACCCACAAAGAACCTCAATGATAAAGAAGAAAAGAACACATGTTATACATCTCACGCTCTTCCATGAGAAACACTCTTCAAACTAGCAAATGACATCTGCAAAAGAATACCCTAGAGCAGAACAGCTGATATACTTCATGACAAAAGGCTGAAATATCTTCCCCTTAGACAAGGATGTCTGCTTCCACTACTTGTTGACCATTTTCCTAATGGCTCTATCTAGCACAGCTGGATAAAAATAGATAGATAGATAGATAGATGATAGATAGATAAATGAGAAAACAGTCTCAAAAAAATAAATGAGCTTGTCCATTAAAAAGATCTGAAGAATCTGAAGAATAGCATTTAGAGCTAAATTCATCAGGGATACAGGATGCAAGGTAAACTTTCAAAAAAATAGTCTATTTCTATTGCTATATATTAGCAATGAACACTGTAAATGAAGTTACAAAAGCATCTCCATGTATAACAGCATAAATAAGAACAAAATACTTAAAAATATGTGTAACAATACTATACAATAAAAGCTACAAAACATTATTGAAAGAAATTACAGAAGACCTAAGCAAACAGAGAACCCATGTTCCTGAATCAAAAGAATCTTGTTATCATGGACTGTCATGTTTTCAAATTGATCTAGACTCAAGATTATATGGAATCAAAGCTGATCCTAAAATTCGTGTGGAAATACAAGAGATGCACAGTATTCAAAACAATCTCTAAGATTAATGCTACAAGGAGACTTATACTGACTGATTTTAGAACTTAATACAAGTCTACCATAATCGAGACTAGTGCTAGCTAGGCTAAATATAGCTAGACTGAATAGAATTGAAATTTCAGAACATAGCCATTTATTTATAAAGATTTATATATAGTATGGGTAAATGTATTTGCCTGTCTGAGCTTATGAGTCCCACAGGCAGGCAACTGTTGATGGAGTCCAGAATATAGTCTCAGATGAGTTGGAACTGAGTACAGTTGTTAGCCACTATGCTGGTGCCGGGAAACAAGCCCCAGTCCTCTGTAGCAGTAAGTGCTCTTAATCACTGGGCCATCTGTCCAGCCCTACACCACACATTTACAGTCAACTGATTAAGACAACTGTGTAAACAACTTCCAGTGGAGGGGTGGTGGGTAGAGAGATGCCCCAGTAGTTAAGAACACTTGTTCTTGCAGAGGACTCAGGTTCCATTCCCAGCACCCAAATGCCAGTCACTCCAGTTCCAGAGGATCCAGTGCCCTCTTCTGACGTCCACGAAGAGATGTGGTACCCAGGCATACATGTAAGCAAACCACTCAAATACATAAAGTAAAATAATTTTTTTAAAAAAAAAAGCTTTCAATAAGAAAAATAAAAGTTTTCTGCAGCTGGATATCTACACATAAAAGAACAAAATTGGACACCTATGCCACATCATATACAAAAAAAAATCACAAAATTAATCAGAAGTCTAAATTTAAGAGCAAAAAACTTTAAAAAACAAAACAAAACAGGAGAACAAAATATAAGTACAAATCTTCACAGCCCAGGACTAAGAAATTACTTAGATGTGACATAGAAAGTATAAGCAGCCAAGAAAATTATAGATAAATTACATTCCGTTGATGTTAAGTCTTGTGTGCGTTTAAGGACATTATCAAGAAAGTAAGAAAACAATATACTTCTGGTAGTTCTCTCTGTCTCTGTCTCTGTCTCTCTGTCTCTCTCTCAGGGGAGGTTGATTTGGTTCCATCAGTTGGACGCATAGCTGAGCTTTATAGACGAGGCTGAGACTGGGGTGGGAGTTACCATGAAAGCAAAAGAAAGACTTGTCCTTGATTCCAGTCCTCAGGTCTATGGTAATGTGGGCGATAGTTTTCCCTAGTTGCAGCGTAAGACACAGAGGCTCACCCGGCTTGGTGCCGGAGCCTCACAGGATCAGGCCATCTGCACAGAGACGACAGTGTTCATCTCACACTGCTATCTTGTGGTTTAGGGAGGCAAGCTAGTAAAGGCCTTGGCACAAAACATTAATGCGTCAGCTTAACCTTTTCTAATAATAGAAATAATGCCAGAAGCCAAGCAGTGTGTCTCCTAACTTTTGATTGGCTGTATCCCCATGGGGTAAAGGCTCCATTTTGTCTGTTCATCGCTGTATCTCCAGCATCTAAGAAATGCCTTTCACAAAGCAGGCAGTGAGTTAATGTGAACAAAATGCATGAAATAAATACTAGTTCATGAGATAAATACTAGTTAATACATAGCTAGGTGGTGATGTGTTACACTTTCCCTTTGTACTGAGGTGCCCTTTACTTTCCTTAAACTTAAGCTACCAATGACTTACATATGTCTTTTTATACTTGTGTTTCGCTGGGTACTTATAATTCTAAAACCAGGCATTTATGATTCAAAATTATATTTGTTTTTTTCCAGACATATTCTTGCTATATAGGCCTGGTTGGCTGGTACTGAGTACCAAGGACAGTCAAGGCTGTGCTTGAATTCATGGCAATCCTTCTGCTTCAGCACCCCAAGTACTGGGTTTATAGGCATGTGTCTAGCTAAATTTATCTTGAGAATCAGACAATCTATTTTGTCATGATGTAAGTAGTTCTTTTCTATAGCTTCATAAAGTTGTAGCTCAAAAGTGCATAGACCTATTTCCCAAGAGCTTATTATAAAAGCCCCTAAGTAATCACAGAAAGCTGTACCATCCCACTAGCATGCCCTTCTGCTAACTGGCTCTGAGACAGATACCTCATATAGAGTTTTGATTTTGTAGACCTGGAAAAGGCAAAGAATCATCTTAACTCAGTTCATCTGTGTTCCTTCATAGTGATTCGCGAGCTCAGGAAAGCAATTAGTTTAACTGAGTTGTTTGACCTCGTTGACAGTTCACTTTATTTAAAGCAGTTAACTTGCTTTGTGAGGTCTTTGCTTATTGCATTCCTCCTTTTCTTCAGTGCTGGGAGTTGAACTTAAGGACTCACATACCCCGGACAAGCTTTCTACAACTGAGCTCTACCCCTAGCTCTGCTATTGTATTTCTTAATAGGCGGTAGAATCGAATGTGCCACTAGTGTATATATGCTGACAGTTCTGGTGGTTCCTTTTCCTCTCTGCTCTTCTGGTGTAAGTTCCCATGTTTTATAACTTTCTTTGTTTCTTTGTTTCTTTCTTTCTTCTCTCTCTCTCTCTTTAGGATTTCTCTTTTTATGCATATGTGTGTGTTCCTGTATGAGTCTGTGTGCATCACATGTGTGCAAGTGTCCACAGAGGCCAGAAGTTCCCTGGAACTAGACTTACAGGCAGTTGTGAGTTTTCCTGTGTGGGTGCAAATGCTCTTAACTGCTGAGCCATCTCTCCAGCCTGTTTGCCTGTTTCTGTTTATGATGACAGGGTAGTGGGCTTAGGCCTTATACTCTCTGAAGCCAAGATCAAGCTGTTCTAAACTGCAGGATTTCTATACAAATGAAGAAGAGAGTGACATGTTATAGAGGCATTAGACTTGAAATCAACTCAGCTTGGCATGTCAGGACTTTTGACAATGATAATCTAGTCTTTTCAGGGCAGCTGCCTACACTGCTGCAATAGAAACTCCATACTCCAAACTCCAGGGTCACAGCTGACATGTGTATACTGTGTCCCCAATGCTAACTCAGTGCCTGGCATGCAATAGCTGCCTGTGTGTGTGTGTGTGTGTGTGTGTGTGTGTGTGTGTGTGCACGAGAGAGAGAGAGAGAGAGAGAGAGAGAGAGAGAGAGAGAGAGAGGTGGGGGAGCAGAAACAAGAGAGACAGAGAAATTGAGTCACACAGCAAGAATTAACAAAATTTTACCATCTAAAACAGGGAATTAAAGAAAAGGGGGTAAAAAGAAGTTTCATACTGGGGCAGAAGTCAGTCACCACCATAGAGGGCCAGCACTGCGCTAAAACAAGCCAAGATGTCATTAAACTCAGGCATGAAGCTTTGTGCACTGTATTCCTTATGAGAAAGTTGTTTAAGTATTTCTTTGCAGTCTACTAGTAGTTTTGACAACTGCAATAAGCATCAGAACTTTCAGCAGCAGAGTAGAAGCTTTGCTAGATGCTGTTTGTGAATGCACAACAGCAGCAAGAGGTGGAGTTCATAGAAGAAAAGCTATAACCCATGTGTAGCAAAGAAAGGTGTCTAAGTATGAATCTTCAAGTCTACTGTGCTGTGTATGTGTGTCCATATGTGTGCCTGGGTTCTTGATGTAGAGGTTTTCCAAGTGAGGGGGTAAAAAGAAAAGGGCAGGGTAAGCGGCATTAAGATAAACACCCACCAGGCCTCACTGGAAGGGATTTGCTCTGTTCTGAGGGTAGGTGAGAAGTCAAGACCCCAGGAGCTTCCCGAGGCTGTGAGAATGCATTTCCCCTTCCATTCGGACTCTTCCTCATTTCCACAGAATTACAGATTCATGGGATATTATAAGGATGGTCATAAGTGGCTGCTCATGGCTTCTCCTGTCTGTTTTTGTCTGTTACGATTTCTATCTGACGTGATTTTTATCTGCTGTGATTTTGGGCACAGGTGACTCTAGAGAACTGGTTTGTCCGGATATGAATGAGATTGTTTCCGCAGTTACTCTGCTGCAATTGGATGGATAGTTAGTCTCTTCAAGAGCCATGTAAGAAGAAGATCTGTCATTTTTATAAAAGCAATATAAATATTCTTAATGTGCAGAAAGTGTTAGGAGGTCTAAATAGATTCTGAGAAAATCTGTCCCGCCATAAAACAACTGATGTTAACGACTATTATCAAAAGCCACACAATAAAGGATCTGTAGGTTCTGTTTGGGAAAGCAAAACAAACAAACAAACAAGCAAAAAACTATCAAGTATGGAGTTATAGAAAAACTAGAAAGAACTCTAATGTTCACCAATGGGGAATTAGTTGAACAAGTTGTCCAGTAGAATAACTTCTGTAGAATTTTGAGCACATATTAATAGTAATGACATATATGTATATATACCACACACAGATATGCATCTAGAGACATATATGTAGGAACCTTATCTCTCTTCTAGCCTTTCCTTTTCCTTTCTCTGATTGATATTGAGGAATAGAATGCACTGGGGCCTGGTGTCATATTCTACTTACTGCATTGGCTTTATTTTCTCCTAGGTGACCCCAGAGGGTCTCCTGGCTTTAAATATCAATTCAGTGCTGACGGCTTGAAATTTACATCTCCAATGCTCTCCTTTCTCCTTACCTCAGACTCTTACATTCCCTTGTCAATTTGACACCGTCCCTTGGATTTTTAAACGTTCGTTCCTCCCTCCACTCTCAAGTATCCCTAAGTGAACCAGCTTTTGTTTATCTTGTTGTCTTTTATTTTAACCCGACCCCTCCCTCACTTTGCTCTAATCTGTGCTACCTTCATCTTGTTTTTTAGCACATCAAGCTCCTCCTGTGATCGGGAACTCCACCTATGCCGCTCCCTACTCCAGGAAGGATTTTCCTTTGCCATTCAATCTCCATGGCCATAGTCTCAGAAAAGCTTCTCAAATCGATATTTCAAAAGCCACCTTGACTCCTAAATAGCTCGCTACACCTCACTTTCTGTACTCATGACACATATTTTAACGCCGTCTCCCCATCAGAATAGAATCTTCCTTAGAGTGGGGAACCTCCCTGTCTTATTAATACCTGAAACCAGCATATCTTCAGAGAGTTTTTGGGACATAAAAATGCTTGATTAATATTTATGCTAAATAGGAGGCTGGGGCGAAACTCAGAAGTAGAGAGCTTGCCTAGGAGGCATGGGGTCAAGGTTCAGTTCCAGCACAGAATAAAAGATTGTGCTGAATAAAGCCCGGAAGGATGCATTCCAGTTTGTAGTGCAAGTGGGCATATGAGGCAAATTATGAATTCTGACTTACTTTGTTGCAAAAAAGTGTTGTCTTTATTTGGTGTAAAATACATCTCAGCTACAAATAACAGTTGGTAAAGAGACCGTATTCTCAAAATAAGCCATTGCTGCCTGGAGGGTGAGGTGCTGGGAGGTGTTCTTTTCTGATGGTGGTAGGTAGGTAACATGTCATCGACCACATGAAACGGCTGTGATGAAAGTCCCACCGTGGTCTCATTCTTTTGGATTGCTTGCTCTATCTTTCTGGAACATCATGTAAGTTAATCGCCCCTCAAAGGTTACCACGTAAGCAACTACTATGGTGACAAAACCTTCTGCCTGTCTTGGTTTGCACCATGCTCTAGATCTCTGGCAGACGCACTCATCTGGAGCGTGTTTACTTCTGCTTTTCTCCACACAGAAGCACAGCGTTAGCCGCTGTCCTGAATCTGAGTGTTATGTCAGCACACGAAGGACAGACCTTCGGATTATTGAGTATTGCAGCTCTCTGCTTGTTTTGGAGCCTCTTCTGAAACTATGGACTTAGTTCAAGGCCGAGTGATACTATTTTTTCTTTTTTCTAATAGGAGGACGAATGGTTAGTTGTTTGCTTTGGTCACTCAAATTCATGTTATTGGATCATGGTCCTATACATATAAAAAGTCTAGTTTGAGCCACAGTTTGGGGACAGCCTGGCCTTGCTAAGCATAGATTCTTCCCTTGGGAGGTTTCCCTGCATTAGCAAAATCATGACCATTTCTTTGATTTGGGGAATTGCTGTGGTGGTGTGCTGTTGCTTATGGCTTATCTTTGGAAGAAGGAAAAGGTATGGAAAGAGTTTTTTTTCTTTAATTTGTGTTTTTTACTAGTTTCTAGTGTTCTTTACCTCTGTTATACAGTTTTTAAAAAATACTGACACATTAGTATTTTTTTTTCAATTTAAAATTTAAAGCTATATTTCTTTGACTAAATCTGCCAAGATAGACAGTTTCCCTTCCAATATCCTCATGTACCAATGGTAATGCAGATCTTGTCAAACATAACTTAAAAAAATTACAAATTATTGATGCATGTTTGTGTATGCCTGTGTGGAGCAAACCAAAGCTGGGAAGGGTGCATTTCAGAAGAGTTTATTTGGAAAGGGTGGAATTTGGAAGGGTTCTTTCTAGCACATGAACTGAGTAGATGCTCTGGCTAAGCATGTGTTCATTTGGGTTTTCTGCAGACTTAGTCTAAGCCTGGATCAGAGCACAGAGTCTGGGTCTGCCTGCTTCTAACTTTTCTTTCCAACATTAATCAACTGTGTCACTGGGAAGCTTTGTTGTCTGTATGTGACACCAATTTAAAGGATTCAAAGAACATTTGGGGACAGGACATTTAGATATTCTCTGTTATGTCAACATCAAAATATGAGACTACTCCTGGCATATCTCCAGCTAGGTGGACTGCTGTGTGTTGTCGTTCTTTTAAAAATTTCTTTGCCCTTCGAGTTATTTTAATTCATGCCTGGTAGTTTCCAGTTTAAATTAAACAGCTTATCTTCATGTTAACAGAGGTAAAATCAATGATACTCAGTTATTCTAACAAGCGATAAAATAGTTTATGCTGGAAAATAAATAAGCTTATAATTTCTAATAAAATATTTATGAGAACATAGGAACAGTGAATTATAGTTGATGATCCCATTGATATTTATCTCACTCAAGTTCATTTTATGATATCTAATTTTTCAAATAAGATTCCTATTCTCTTTAAATATCGTTGCAGAATAATAATGTCCTCTTTTTCAGAGTTCAGACTTAGCATGCTAGTCAAGAACTCCACTATTGAGCTACACCTCCAGCCCCAGAATGCCAGGATTTTTAAACTATGTAGATTTTGAAAACTTCAATCTTGTAGCTCTTTCTGTTACTTAGTGTTTCACATCTTCAACGAAAAGAGAACAAATGAAACATTTTAGGCATTTGGGCAAATGATTCTTAGAACAAGTTTAAGCACTAAATGATAGTTTCCTTTCTATACTGAGAATCTTGTTGGCTTTGTTTAGACTTTTATCCTTGTGACTGGGAAAAGCGATCAGACATAGCATAGAGTAAACTATTTAATGAATGCTTGATGAATGTACACATGTAGGTATACATGGTGGTGGACGGACTGATGGGTGGGTTGGTGGATGGATTGATGATTGGGTAGATTTAGTAATCACTTTCAACAATATCTTTGTAGGCTAAAAAATTCACTGTTTTAGTAAAAGAGTAGGGTAACAGCATCAAAAGAAGTATCTATGAACTGCAGTTATGAAATAAGTGGTAGAAACCTGTAAAAAGTTGGCTTAAATAAAAACAAGAAACATATAAATTTCCAAAACTTCAAATGTGTGTCTTACAGGAAAGCAGGTGAACCACCTTTGGAGAATGGGTTTATTCCATACCTGGGCTGTGCTCTGAAATTTGGGTCCAACCCTCTTGAGTTCCTGAGAGCAAATCAAAGGAAGCATGGTTATGTTTTTACCTGCAAACTAATGGGGAAATATGTCCACTTCATCACAAACTCCTTGTCATACCATAAGGTGTTATGTCATGGAAAGCATTTTGATTGGAAAAAATTCCATTACACGACTTCTGCAAAGGTAATCAGTTTATACGGATTCTGTTTATTTCCTAGCCTGCTGTGTATCAGTCTATCCAGTTGTTCCAATGTTATTATAGGATAGAGGTAACATAAATCAGGAAGTCTCTTAGTACTAAGTATTAACAATTCAAGGTAGTTGTAAAAGTGAGGACTTATATTTGACCTTAGAGGAAGAGGATATCTTGGTTCTACCTCTGGAAAGTGCTGAGAAATCATATGTGGGAAGGCCAGACAGAAGTATGAATGGATTTAGTTTATCCTCCAGCCATTTCCTGGCACTAGCCAGCTCAGGTTTAGCCCCTGCACCTTTCATGGATTTTATTTTCTGCCAGGCATTTGGACACAGAAGCATTGACCCAAATGATGGAAATACCACGGAAAACATAGCCAACACTTTCACCAAAACCCTTCAGGGAGATGCTTTGAATTCACTCTCTGAAGCCATGATGCAAAACCTCCAATTTGTCATGAGGCCTCCTGGCCTTCCTAAACCAGAGAGAGCTGCCTGGGTCACGGAAGGGATGTATGCCTTCTGCTACCGAGTGATGTTTGAAGCTGGATACCTAACTCTGTTTGGCAGAGATATTTCAAAGGGAGACACACAAAGAGCGTTTATTCAAAACAACCTTGTCAACTTCAAGCAGTTTGACCAAGTCTTTCCAGCACTGGTAGCAGGTCTCCCTATTCACTTGTTCACAACTGCACATAAAGCCCGGGAAAAGCTGGCTGAGAGCCTGAAGCACGACAACCTCTCTGTGAGGGACCAGGTCTCGGAACTGATCCGTCTGCGCATGTTCCTCAATGACACGCTCTCCACTTTTGATGACATGGAGAAGGCCAAGACGCACCTCGCGATCCTCTGGGCATCTCTAGCAAACACCATTCCTGCAGCCTTCTGGAGCTTGTTTCAAATGATCAGGTGATTAGCAATTTAAGTGTTTATTCTTCATAGCGACAGAAGTTACAATCTTACCTAAAAAACTGAAAAGACTTGCAGAACTTTCTGTGCCACCGATCAATGCCTGCGTCTAATGTGTGTGTAGTGTAAGCAGCATTTTGTAGGGGCAGTCTACAGAAAGGGATGTCCTAGAAGTCATAGAACTCAGCAGGACTGGCTCTCTATCAATTCAGGCCCCCCTGCCCTGGTCTTGCTGTACACCCCATAGTATTCCTCTTAATGTCAAATTAAATCCATGACTGTAATCTTCATCATGATAAAAAAACAAAAACAAAACATTTTTTAAAGATTACTGACTTGGAGAGAGTGATGAGGGCAGCGGCCACACCTATCCGATTTGTGCTTTCCGGTTTTCCTGCTGCCTCACGTATTCACATCCAGGTCGCAACGTCGAATTCATACGCTACGTGAACTGCAGTCGTATTTTAAGTGACACAACTACTTTTAGTCAAACATTCTTGAGGCTCAGTTCACTGTAATCAGGTAAAGTAGATTTCAAACTCAGCCTCCACCAAATTTCCATACATTAAGATGGAAGTATCCTTTATCTCACAGCTCAAAAAATAATAATATAAATGGAAACACTGTTCTGGAACCATGGTATGAATTTTAAAAGTAAATTTGAATTTTGACTCTGGAATTAACTAAAACCCTGACATTGTACGTTAGATGAAGTATTCCTTCTGAATCATTACGTTCACTACCTGACTGTCTAGCCCTTATTAGAAGCTTTGGATTATAGAGATCTGATCAAAGCTTGGATTTTTACATGGTAAAGCCCCTTTAGTGCCCTTCATGAATTCAAGGATGTGAATCCAGTTCATAATACAGTACAAGTAAGTGTCAAGGCCCCCTTTTCATACTCCCTAGTACCACGACTACCTCATTAAATGGACAATGCTTACGTACTTGCAGATCTCTGAATAAGGAAATATTTTCTGTACATCTCTTTTCTCAGAAGTCCTGAAGCAATGAAAGCAGCCTCTGAAGAAGTGAACGGAGCATTACAGAGGGCTGGCCAGAAGCTCAGCTCTGGAGGGAACAGCATTTATTTGGATCAAATGCAGCTGAACGACATGCTGGTACTAGGTATGCTTGCTCTGCTACCACTCATTTGCCATGTCACTGGTAGCAATGCTAGTTACTAGTAACTAATAACAATGCTCAACATGGATTGTACAAAATATTGTGTCCGAGATATTATGCTAAGTGTTTTGCACCCCTAAAACAATCTGAGAATTAGGGACATCTCCACTTTTATCTAACAAGCATGGAACTGAGACCCCCAAGGGTGGAGTGATACCTGGCATCAGAGGCTAGAACAGTGACAGCAATGGCATAGGACTTTTGGTATTCAGTCACCCCTTGTCCTTTGCCTCCTTGTTTACCCACTAAAACCATTAAACTTAGGGTTAAAGGAAGCATGGAATTAAATGTGAGCAAGGTACCATCAAGAAGCCACAATTGGGTTGGGTGGTAGGACTGAGCCATTTTCTTCTGTTTTTCTGTATTTTATACAATACAGAAGTGCCATGTGTTTATAGTAAAGCAATCTTCTTTTTAAGTTCTCTTCTGTAAAGGGCAGAAGCAGACATGAACTTTAAGGCAGTTTAGCTTATTAGAAGTGACAGATGTCTAGAGCCAGTTCTGTCTGCTGTGGGAGACGTGGACATGTCATTTTGCTTTGGACACCTTCCTACTCTCATTTGTAAACAAAATGCTAGCCATTTATAATTGCATACACAATCATGTCATGAACCCTGGAAAGAACACAGTTTCAGGATAGAGGCTGGCAGGCCAGGCTGGACCTCTCCTAGATCTCAGCTATTATGAGATTTATTCCCTCCCTCCATGCCTTTATCTAGAAGCAGGGCATCATGATACACCATCAGATAATGAATGGCTGAAAATGGGTCTTCCTAAACACTAAATGGCAGATTCATGAAATTCTTGGAGAGACATTTCTCTATCAGTATATTTCATCTCAAATGTGACCAATAATAATTCACACAAACATTTCCCAAATTTTATTAGCTGGTTAGTGTTATACAGAAATAAGATTAATGATTTATAAAATGACAAATGTCTATCTAGTTCCCAATGATGGTGAAGAACATTATATCATACCAAAAAACTTAGATGATCAGACCAAAAATATATTTAAGACCAGCTGAGTCACGAAGAACAGCACAGCAGCAACAGAAGCAGCTATGGGATGCATTCATCTGTTAGCTTTCCATTTGTTCATTATATACAGACATTGTCAGAAGTATTTCAGAATTTAAGTTATGTAGCCTCTAAATGCATAAATTCAGGGATAGAGAGATGGCTCAATGGTTAAGAGTACTTGCTGCTCTCATAGAGGACCCAGGTTCGACTTCCAGCACCCACATGGTGGTTCACAACCATCCATAACTCCAATTCCAGAAGCTCTGATATCTTCTTCTGATCTCTGTAGATTCTAGGCATGTGCATGTTACACAGACATATGCAGGCAAAGCACACAGAAATAACTTGAAAATATTTTTAATATGTAAATTTTCTCTCCCTACTGCCTTTCCCTCCCTCCTCCCTTTTTTCTTCCCTCCTCTCCTGCTCCTTTTATTTCTTAAATATTTAGATAGCATTATCAAGGAAGCTCTAAGGCTTTCCAGTGCATCCTTAAACATCCGGACCGCTAAGGAGGATTTCACTCTACATCTTGAGGATGGTTCCTATAACATCCGAAAAGACGACATCATAGCTCTTTATCCACAGTTAATGCATTTGGATCCTGAAATCTACCCAGACCCTTTGGTAAGTTTCTGCTCATAAAACTAGAATATCAAGGCAATATCCAGCCAGGTCTAAATAAGGAATGAATTTGAAAATACAGTTTTGATTTGCTCATTGGAACTAGAGGGATTGTTCCTTTTATTACAGCAAATACTCATATGTTTTGGAAACTTCAGATAGAGGCAACGTTTTTTAACTTTTAGTCCTGATATTTTTCATGTCATAGTTTCTGCTCAATTGTGTTTTCAGTCATAGCAAAGCTGCCTCCTTTCTTTCTCCTTAAAAAGTACCTTCTTCCAAACCCACAGTACTGGAAGGTGATGTTTCTGACTTGGTCCTCTAATTCCCTAGTTTCTGGTTAGAATACTTGCTTCTTTTGCCTAATGGGGGAACCAGTTTCCAAGCAGGACAGGGGGCACCTCAAAGCTTCTTGGTTCACCAACTCTCCAGAAGTTCATTCCAGTACCAGTCTGGCTCAGCACTGGGTGTTGGCTGGCTTCCCGAGGATAGCGTTATTAGCAGAAGATCACTCTGCATTTTCCAGGTCAGGAGTGAGACATATTTCTATCAAAATTGTTCATTGGCTTGTCTTTTTATTGCAGACTTTTAAATATGACCGATACCTTGATGAAAACAGGAAGGCAAAGACCACCTTCTATAGCAATGGAAACAAGCTAAAGTATTTCTACATGCCCTTTGGATCAGGGGCTACACTGTGTCCCGGAAGACTATTTGCTGTCCAAGAAATAAAGCAGTTTTTAATTCTGATGCTTTCATACTTTGAACTGGAGCTTGTGGAGAGCCATGTCAAGTGTCCTCCTCTAGACCAGTCCCGGGCAGGCTTGGGAATTTTGCCGCCATTAAATGATATTGAATTTAAATATAAACTGAAACACCCGTGATATATGGTTGGAGAAAGAGGACGCTGGATGATGTTATTGGACTGCAGATAGTCATCACTAAATGGGCCCTTGGAACAAGTACTGACTGATGGATGCTTCCTAGTGATTGACTGTCATGGGAAAAGAAGTGGTACCCAGGGGACCACCCTCTGTTCTCGCTGCCTGAGTTCCTGGGTGTTCATATAGCTAGGGCCTGAGTTTCATCACTTTCCAAAGTAATGTCTCTTGTTTTTATTTTCAAAATGAAGATATTCCAATTGGCAGGATTTTTTTCCTAAGGAAATTGCTTTACATTTTTATGAAAACTACTAATTAATTATGGATGGGCTTCAAATTCACGTTTTAGTGAAATAATTATTATTTTTCACTGATGAGGTTCTTCAGCTGTGGGCATATGTTATAAAAACATTTTAATGGATCATATCATGCTTTGCATAAAAGAAAAGGAAAACATTGTTCAGCTTCTCCTGTGTCTAGTGGCGAGAGCTTTTAAACTGGCGCTACTGTCCTGAAAGTTTTGACATTATATTTTAATTTATTGGTGCTGGAAATTCTTATTCCAGTTTTCAACTACCTTATCTCTCCCATTTCTTGACATCCATACCAATGAGAAGAGTATTTTTCAGAGATTAAAAAAGGCGCTTCCCACAAATCTCACCTCTGAGGCTTTTCAGCCTTCAATCCTAGCACTCGTGGGGCCGAGGAAAGCAGAACTCTGTGCTTGAGGCTATCTTTGTTTATGTAGTAAGCTCCAGGCAAGCCAGGACTAGAGAAGGAGGCCCTGTTTCAAGAAAAGAAAAAGGTCAATTTATGTGTCATAATCAATGATGAAACAACATAAAAGAGAAATTTAAAATAAGAACTCTAAGGAAACGACCATTTAAAAAATTTAGCAATGAAGTGTGTGGAGTTTGTTAAGTGCAAGCTGACATTGTATGTTCTTTGAAAATGTTTTATGTGTTATCTCTAAATGCCTCGTAGATGAAGAACAATGATTAAAAGCTGAATAGCAGTATTTAAATATGGAGTGCAATAACGCTTTGACAATGTATTTTAAGAATAGAGTTATTAGCTGTGCCATTTTTACTGATACAGCTATAGATATATTTATATGTAAATTATATGTATCTGTTTCTTGTATTATGAATATAAGAAAACATTGCAACATTTAGTAATTTTAAATTTACCCACCTTTCAGAAATGAACATATGAAAGTTTGTGTCTTAAATTTTGAAACAGTACTTAAGCAACAATAATTTTATCTGATTTATTTATTTAAAATATTCAGATTTTTCAAGAAATCAGAAAATATTCAAGGCATATTCATATACATATTCATATACATACATATGTATATATTGAGTACTCAAAAGTATCACTCAGATTACAGGAAATTCAGTAAAGTGTTTTCATGGAGGGGGACTGAACCAGAGTCTAGCAGTTGCTGGTCGGGTGCCCCAACGATGAGCTATATCCGCAAGACTCCTTAAGCTTTTAAATCTCATCGCAGAGTTATTGCCTCAGTAGGACTTTTCTCTTTCCTTTTTCATTTTGACAGAATCCCACAGTAAAGCAGGCTGGCTGGCTGGAACTCTCCACATAGCTTAAGCAAGCTTGGAACTGGCTGTGCTCCTGTTTTTCCCCTTTTAGGAAGATATTTTCCATATCAAGAAAATTAAATTGTTTAGATGACATATAAGAGTAATAGGATTCTGTTATATACTAATCTGTACCAAACTGAATTTCTAATGTGTTTTTCAAATAAGTTTTATGACTCTCTGAATTGAATGCGTCTTTCCATGGCTTTTTAAAAGCATATTTTCCACACACAAAATAACAGGTCTCATGATGGTGCCTTGTTTCCGGGTCTTTATTCTTGTAAGTGATAGCTGGTGATTAATATCCCATGGACCAATGTTACTCCTCCTGCTCTTGTTCATCCTAAGTGTTAAAAATGTCTTTTACATTTTAAATGCCTAGAATAAAAAAGCAAAAGACTATTTGTGTTGTATGTGAAGTATATGAAATAGACCGACACGCCCATGAGTACGATTTTATTGGGACGTCACATGCCTACTTCTTTGCTTTATGTCTGTGGGTCCCCTTTTTTGGCATGTGTATGTGGGTATGGTGTGTTTGTGTAGAGGCATGTGCATGTTGTGAGTGCATGCACCAACATGTGTGCAAGCCCGAGGGAGCCAGAGGTTGATGCTGAGCTTTTTCCTCCATTGCTTTTCCTCCAGTGCTGTCCCCCATTGCTCTCCACCTTACACATTGAGGCAGGGTTTCTCCCTTGAACCAGAGTTCAATGCATAGGCTAGCATAGCCAGCCAGTCGCCCAGTGCAGCTGCCTCTGCCTCCCGAGCACCCGGATTGCAGGTGGTCACCACATCCTCCTGGCATTTACACGGGTGTGGGGATGGCCTTCAGTCTTCCCACTTGCACAGCAAGTGCTTCGCCTGCTGGCCCTGTGTCTATGGCTTCTTGCTGTGCAATTGTAAAGCCAAGAAGCTGCAACAGAGACTGGAAGGCCACAGAGCTTATCATTCCAAAAATCAGTTTCTTCACAGAAAAAAAAAAGTCAAAAACTCCCAAGTATTTTCCAATTCTAATTGCATAGTAAACCCTTGTATGTTATTCTTAATTTGATAATTTCATTAACTTAAAAGTGTACCAGTATCTGGAAAAAATTTAAAGCACATGAAGGGAATTTACTTTAAAAAGCCGTAGATATAGTTTTATCTGAAATAATCTTAATCTAGGAATTAGTTAAAGACTACATCATTCCATTTAGAAAACTTTTATTTGAAAAAGACACCTACATTTAAAAAAAAAAACATGCTGTACATTGCATTTGTATATGTTAAAATATCACAGTAAATCCTGTTTCATAGCAATGAGATATAATTAATAACCATGACATAATAGCTGAATGAAGGCAAAATGGGCATGAAACAAACTGATGTAAGACTTTGTTAGGGCTGCTGTGATCCAGTGCAGACCCCACACGTCATCTCACGGTCTCCGCACTGAGGCTTACGATACCGTCACCTCTGTATTTCACAGAAAGTGCTCGAAGAAGATAAGTCATTAGCTCTGCTCCAAAGCCAGCATTTGCAGGAGGCCCAGATGGCAGACTGTCTTTACACATATTGATGAAAAGATAAGCAAATAAACGCAACCCATGAGGGCATTCCTGCTCCTAAGTCCCCCGAGGCTGGGAACATCACTCGAGTATGAGCACTTCAGCCTGGGCTTAGCTGGTCAAGGGGGCAGGGAAGAGGCTGAGGGCTCTGAGAACCCAGGCAGGCTGCCACATATCAACCCTGTCTTGTCTTGCACTCACCTCAGAGAGCAAGGCATTTCTTCAACCACTGACAGGACAGCGCGAGATGCTTCTTGGGCAGTCTTGTGCTGTTCTTAGGGTTGCCGTCATACGTCTCTGAGGTAGTAAGATGAAGGCTTCAGCTTTGGTCTTAGTACTGGATGGTGTCGGTATCGGAGCTTCTTTCCAAAGCGTTCTCCACCCATACCAATTGTTAGCACTTCAGTCTCACCCTGTCCCATGAGAAGGCAGCAGTACAAACTCCTCAGACCTTCCCGCCCCATCTACAGTCAGGTAGCCCCACATCTTACGTTAGTTAGAAGCTGACATTCAGTACAAAGAAGAGTGATTTTGAATATTTTATTTAGTTTTATGTACATTATTATTTAGTTTTATGTACATTAGTGATTTGCATGCACATTTATCTGTGTGGGGGTGTCTGTAACAGGAGTTAGAGACAATTGGGAGCCACCATGCAGGTGCTGGGAATTGAACCCGGGTCCTCTGAAAGGGCAACCACTGCTGAGCCATGTCTCCAGCCCCCAGATTTTGTTTAAACATTTTCACAGTGCAAAAACAGGACACGCGTGGTTCTAGAAACCTCTTATTTGCACATTACATGGCATTCGTACTGAGCTAACGGTACATTTTCCATTATGTAGCTCACCCTCCAAAGCACAGGCTTTATGGACTTCTAAGACTCTGCTTATCTATAAAGGTATCTGTGCAAAACCAATTAAAAACAAATAATGTCTAGAAATATTCCCGTTACTGTGCTCACGTACAAAGCTTTCTCTTTGGTGCAGGGCCCCACCCACACTAGGTAATGCTAGGTTCCTCTTCTAGTCCCAAATGCTCACTTTTGCTAAAATAAATAATATCCAAAGACTGTGGGGTCAATTCCATCTTAAAGAGCCATTTCTCATTCAATGCTATCTAGTAAGCAGTTGCAAATTGGCTAGGATATAGGTTTGACAACAGTTAGCGTAGACCAAACAAGTGGTCTTAAGAACCATGAGCACTTGTGTGATTCCGGTAGAGAAAGTTAAGCTTGAAAGAAAAGCTAAAAATCACATCAAGCCTCCACTTTGACCTGGCTTGAGCGAAGAGCCTTCCTTTTCTTTCTTCTTTTGGTCGTGCTTGCTTTTCCTTCAGATCGTTTGAAAAGTGAGAAGGGCGAGGTTTTCATTGATAATGTCTGTGATTTCAAGTTTCTAATTTGTCATGTTGAATCTGGCTTCTTGGATCCTTTGGAGAGAGCCAGGGGTGAGGCCCTCTCAAGGGAGATGATGGGGTCTTCACCATGGTCCTCCTCACCAGTATCAGTGACACCTAAATGCAGCACTCTGCTTTTATGGCAAGAAAAACAGTAAAATTCAGCTAAACTCTGATGACCAGAATCTGTGTTTTTGCTTTAAAAAAAAAAAAGAAGGGAAATCCACACTAGAAGTTTTACATTATATTTTAATTAATCACTTAATTAACTACTATGCTGGAATCAAACAATGTCTTTGTCTATGCTAGGCAGGCACTCTACCACACAGCCTATCTCTAGCCCTGATATTCACATTCTTTCTTGCAGTGTGTCAGTGAGAAGATGGTTAGAAGGACTAACAGGAACATAGTGACGGTGCCCAGAGCATGTGATACTCAGAGTACCATAGTGTATGACAACGCCATTTGAGTATTTCTGAAGATAGAGGGCGAGTGTTTCTATGAGCACCGTAGTCATGGAAAAGTGTCCGTAATGCAGCGTCAGCTATCTCTCTGGTTCTAAGTGTCTTTACTTGCTCACTTTTCTGGAGGCATTGCCCAGAACACTGGTTTCCCAAACAATATAATCATATTTCTTTGCACAGCCCACAAAGTCTCCTATTCACAACAGACACAGTGAAGACCAGGCAGAATGAACAAATGATTTGTGTGGAGGCGTTTTGTACTGTTTTTCTTCATAGTCCAAGCTCCATCAAGATCAGCACTGTTTGGTGGCATTACTAGGAACCCTTTCGCTTCTTTCTATTGATCTCCCATCCTAGTAAAATATTGGGAAAGAGTTACACGCAGAACGGAGCACACAGCTGGCAGGTGCCCATCATGCATGATAGGTGGGTTTACTACTAACTGAAAGCTGGTGGACACACCGGGCTCTGCTCTGTGAGGAATTGCAGAGGGCTTTAGGAGAGAGAGAAGTAGGCTAGAACTGCATCTTTACAGGACTAGATGTGGAGCCCAGGCTAGTGGGAGTTGGACAGAGTTCTTTCTCATGAGTCAGCCCATTTCTTCTTGACTTTGTAGTAAGGAAATTTCAGAAATGTTCAACCTCCTGGGGTGTCAGGTCTATTTTCTATTTATAATGAAGCTTTTGCTTAGGGGCATGCTGATATAACCTATGCACTGTACAGGTTTCTAGTGGGGGGATGGAGTGCAGTATTGTTTGCCATGTAGATATTCTTTGATCATAAGGAGGCCAAGTCAGTTCCTTATAGTAAAGAGTATTGCAGAAGAAACAGCATTAGGACCTTCCGCATCCTGTCTCTGTACACAGTCCTCCATGTGTTCTGAGGAGTTACTTGTGAGCACAGTATCTGAGGCCAAGAACATACTCTATTAAATACACTTTTTTATTATGGGGCATACATCTCCAGAACGACAAGCAGAAGTCAATTTGGCCCACTCCATTGAGGATGCAAAATGTAACATGGCAGGAGCATGTGCAAAGCAAGAGATCATAGAGCCAGACCAGAAGCTGGAGAGCTTCAGCTTCAGCTCAGTTACAGCAACCTTTCTCACAAGAACTAGCTCTAGATGGTCAGCTGAATCAGTCCATTTCTCATCTCAGGGACAGGATACTGGCAGGTACAACTCAACAGAGAAGGATTTATTGTAGGCCAAGGTTCAGAGGGATACCAGTCCATCCTAGAGGGTAAAGCAAGGCTGCTGGGGCAGCTGGGGCAGCTGGGGCAGCTGGGGCAGCTGGGGCAGCTGGGGCAGCTGGGGCAGCTTCAGTGACTGAGTCCCTGGAAGCAGGAGTTTTCAGTACCTACATGTTACATGGTGTTAATTCGGAAGTGAGAGCTTGGGTTGGAAGTGAGGCCACAGATAAACTCCAAGCCCATTCACCAGTGACCTTCTTTCTCCAGTTAGGCCCTACCTGCCAAAGGTTCCACAATCTCCCCAAATACTGCTGCTATCTAGGGACTGAGTGTTCAAACATGTAAACATAACACCAGCATTAATAAGGATTAATTAATTTCAGAGCCCCCAATTACCAAATCACCTTTCACTAGACTCCATTGCTCCCACAATGCCATAGGAGATACCAAGTCCCATGGACCTTTGGGAAACAAACTACCTTTACATTATGGTTTGAATGGAAATGCCCCCCCCCACCAGGCGTACAGGGAGTGGCACTATTAGAAAGTATGGCCTTGTTGGAGGAAGTGTGTCACTGGGGGTGGGCTTTGAGGTTTCAGAAGCTCAAAACTCCTAGATACAAACGCAGGAAAGCTTCTTGGCATTGATTTTTTTATATGATACCAAAAGTATAGCGAACAAAGACAAATGCGAGAAAGCAGAAATACACCAAATTAAAAACTTTTTGCTAAGAAAGGAAACAGTTGGGGCTGGAGAGATGGCTCAGTGACTAAGAGCACTGGCTGCTTTTCCAGAGGATCCAGGTCCAACTCCTTGCACCCAAATGGCAGCTCACAACTGTCTGTAACTCTAGTTCTAGGAGATCCGACACCCTCACACAGATATATATGCAAAATACCAATGCACATTAAATAAAAATAAACCATACATTTAGAACATAATAAAGAAAACAGTCAAAAACTTGCGAGGGCAATTGTACTGGTTAGTTTAACTGTCAACTCGACATAATGCAGACTCTCCTGTGAAAAGAGTCTTCCTGAGAAATTATCTGGACCAGGCTGGCCTGTGGTAATGTCTATAGAGCATTGTCTTGACTGTGAACAAATACAGGAAGAGCCAACCAATATTGTGGGCACGAGGGGCCCACAAAATGTGTAAGAGTAGAAGAGAAAATCAGCCGAGTACCAAGCAAGCTGGTGAGTGTGCCTGTGTTCAGTCCTCTCTGCTCTGGACTGGGGAGATGATGTGATTGTCTTGACTTCCTGCCATCGAGACTTCCCCACATGATGTATGGTAACCTTGAACTTTGAGGTAAAATGAGCCCTTTCTCCTCTAAGTTGCTGTAAAAACAACAAAACAAAACATAAGAAGGATGTAGTTTTTTTTTATTTGTATGTGTGGAGTATGTGAACATGTCTGGAGGTACCCATAGAAGCCAGAAGACAGCACTGGAGCTCCTGTGTCTGGAGGTACAGGTAGTTGTGAGCCACCAACATGGTGCTAAAAACAGAATTTGGGTCCTCTGTGAGAGCAACAAACATTCTTTACTGCTGACCCATTTCTCCATCCCATCAAGACCTCCTCCTCCTCTTCTCTCCCCTTCTTTTTCTCCTCCTCCATTTTCTTCTTCTTAGGGTATTTTTAATCACAGAAACAGAGATGAAAATAGTTTAGTGGCCTACAGGATGGGAGAAAATATTCACAAAACACATAAAAGGTGTTAAAACCCAATATTTATCAGGACTTAATAACCTTATATAATAACCTTATTCAGGCAAAGCACCTGAATAGACATTTCTCTGAAGAAGATATACAGGTTGTCAATAGATGCCTGAAATATTCATCAACACTATTTGCCACCAGAGAGATAAGCTTCAAATTGCAGTGAGATTGACACCACACCTGTGAGAATTGTCCCTATAACAAAGGTAAGAGATCACAGGCATTGGAGAACGTGTTGAGAAAAGAGGCCCTGCCCACCATATATGTGAATGTAAATAATGCAATCATAATAAGTGTAGCCATATGGACAATAGCACAATAGCTCTTCAAAAGCTAAAAATACAGCTGCTGTATGACACAACAATGGCACTTCTGGGCATATAGCGGAAAGGGTGAAGAACTTATCTTCAAGAGACATCTGCATCCTCACATTCTCTGCAGCACTAGTCACTATAGGGAAGGTATAGAAATAGTCTGAGTTTCCACTGGTGGCTAATTAAGGCAAATGCGTTCCCTCCATGCAATAGAATGCTGTTCAGCCTCCAAACAGTGGCTCTCAAACAACCTTTCTAATGCTGTGACGCTTTAATACAATTTAATACTCGTGTTGTGGTGACGACCCCCCCTCCCACCATAAAGCTATTTTTGGTTTCTATGTCCTAACTGTGATTTTGCTACTGTTATCAATCATTGTGTAAATATTTGGTATGCGGATGGTCTTAGGTGACCCTTAGTGAAAGGGTCGTGACCCACAGGTTGAGAACTGCTTCACTAAAAGGACATTCTGCTGTTTGTGACGTCAACAAAACTGAAGGACACGATGCTATGTGAACTTAAGTGGCCTCGGGAAAACAACACGTGCATGATTTACACTTGACATCTAAGAAGTCAAGCTCACAGAGGCAGTAAGTAGAAAGGTAATAACCAGAGACCAAGGAGAGCAGGAATAGAGAGGTGTGAGCCAAAGGGTGCAAAGTAAGACTCTCGGAAGCTGATAGACAGCATGGGGAGTGCTGGTTGTTCTATACAAAAAGCAAGCAGAGATAGATATTCATATATATCTAGGGTCCTCCCTACCTCCATGCTCTTCTGGGTAAGTCAGAATCTCTCCCAGGGATGTTGCCCTATATGGTGGTAATGGGGCCTTTAGAAGTTAACAGACAATGACAATTTAACTCCCCATCTCCTGGAGTATGCATGCAACCAGAATAATGCACATCTGACAGCTGAGTTAATCTCATATTATTAACCTGACCTTGAGAAACGAGGAAAAAGTATGAAGTGTGTTACTTTGATGCCTATTTTCATTTCATGCCACCCACCATTTGTTCAGGAAAGAGTTAAGGGCGGGTGAGTGGGTAGGACACACCAGCTTAGTATTGGCAGAAGCGATTCACAGAGATGGAAAGACTCGGTCCCTGCCTACAATACACAGCCTACTCTGATCATTTAACAAACCCAGAAGTATATAATTTTTACTCCATATATAAGTAGAGATAAGTGTACAACATGCTATTCTTTAGGGAGGTACACTGGATATTTCAGTGGGCAGATTGATGGTGAAAACTCCTCCTTGCAAGGTAAATAAAGATGACTCTTTCCATTCTGCTGTCAGACCTGGAGCACCTGCTCTTTGAAGGTTCGCCTCTTTAGGGACAGGTAATAGCTTTTAATCTGACTACTCACTTACAAAATATCAAGAGTTGTTTGTTTTAAGATGTTTGTTTTATTCATCTACTAGATTTAGCCTTTATCAACCTGTGTTTACCATAGTAACCCAGAAAAACAACCCCGGGACCCAGTGCTTCAAACTAAAACTTTACACTGGATGTCTTCCAATGCTGTCTCATGGTGTTTGAAATGTTGGCAGAAGATCTAGAGAGTCCATAGTAGCTTACACAGTGTTCACCTTTGTTATCTTTGTGAAATGCTGTAACCATTGCTGTATCATTGGTAAATCAGAAGCTTTTGAATCTGAAGTCACTTAAGGACACTGTGAAAGATGATCAGTGATAATGTACAAAACCAAAGCAGACTCCAAATGTGCTGTGATTGAAACACACACACACACACACACACACACAGAGACACGCACGGGAGCGCAAACTCCCCCATACATATATCCATATGCATGCAAAACATGCATAACACACACACACACACACAGAGACACACACACACACACACACACGCACACACAGACTCCCCCATACATATATCCATATGCATGCAAAACATGCATAACACACACACACAGACACACACAGACACACACAGAAACACAGACACACAGACACACAACACACACATACACACACACACACACACACACACCTAACTATCATTCTGTATTCATAGACGAGCAGAGAAGAGAGAATGCTTTGCCCCAGCTCTAGGTGACAAATGAACAGTGAAGCACTCGGGAAGCCAAGGCAGGCGGATCTCTGTGAGCTTGTGGCCAGTGTGATCTACAAAGTGAATTCCAGGACAGCTAGAGTTACAACAGAGAACTGCTGTTGTCTTGAAAAAAAGAAAAAAACAAACAAATCAAAACAAAAAAAGTGAAGCATACCAAAGAGAATTGGAAAAGAAATAAGAGCATAAGGTCAAAATGATTAAATAGCCCCTTCTTATTCAAAGGTATATTTCTAAGACCACCTCCATTTCTAAATACCACTCAGCTATTGATTCCCCTCTAAAATATGCCTTACACAAATGGCTAAGTTAAGATGTTGATTTGGGGTGGCCAGGTGCCTTCAAGACTTGGGCCCAACTCATGTACATAAACATAGACACAAATTAGTTCACTAAGTGATGGGTGCTGGGGACCTTCCTGAGTGGTCAGAACTGTGTACAGCCAAAACTCAAAGGAGATTCTATGAGATCCATGCCTTTGAGACAAAGACTTAGGAAAAGAAAGGAAGGAAGAAAGGAAGGAAGGAAGGGAGGGAGGGAGGGGAGAAGAAGGGGGAGAAAGAAAGAAGAAAGAAAGAAAGAAAGAAAGAAAGAAAGAAAGAAAGAAAGAAAGAAAGAAAGAAAGAAAGAAAGAAAGAAAGAAAGAAAGAAAGGAAAGGAAGAAAAAGAAAGAAAGGAACAGGTTGGTGGTTGGAGAGACGGCTCATTGCTTAAGAACACTTACTACTCTTCTAGAGGACCAGAGTTTGATTCTTATTTTATTTTTATTTTATGCACATTGGTGTTTTGCCTGCATGTATGTCTGTGTGAGGGTGTTGGATCCCCTGGGACAGGAGTTACAGGCAGCTGTGAGCTGCCATGTGTGTGCTGGGAATTGAACTCAGGTCCTCTTGAAGAGCAGCCAGTAGTTTTAACTGCATCTCTTCAGTCCCTCAGGTGTGAGTCTTAGCACCCACAAGGCAGCTCACAACCATTTTTAACCCCAGTTCTAAAGGATTCAACACTGTCTTCTGGAGTCTGCAGCACAAGGGGCGTGAATGTGGTGCGTATACATTCATGTAAGCAAAACACTCACATACGTAAGAAGCAAAAGGCAACCCAGGGCAACGAATTACAGAGTTTTCAAGCTTTTATTTAAGAACAGTTCAGCATGTCTATGTTAAAATTTATCAAAAATATGCAAGTTAGGTGCACAAGGTCATAGTGTAATCCCTCAATACATCTAAAATACATTGTTAAGCATAAAAACAATAACAAACTCACTTGAATAGTTTGATACTGTAGACATAGGAAAAAATTCAATAGTTTTTAAATTTATTTTTTCCCATTTTATTAGTTATTTGAGAATGTAATGAATTATTTTGATCATAGTCATCTTCTTCTTCGGCACTTCCTAAATCCACTGCTTTCCTCACCCACCCAATACTTTGTCTTAAAAACAACTTATCAAGTCTAAATTATACTGCCCCTATGACTCTTGAATGTGTCGCCTTCCCTTGGAGTTTGTTGCCCTAGCAGGGCCTATAATCTTAGAGAAAGCTGACTCTGTCTCTTAGCAGCAATCCACTGTCACTAGCTCCTCAGCCAGCGGTGAGTCTTCCTCCCCTCCCCTCGCCTTGCTGGGATTTGGTTTGGATTGGGTTTGCAAAGGTCCTGTGCATGCTATCGCTACTGCTGTGAGTCCATATATACATCTGCCCTGCTGTATCCCATAAATACGGTTTCCATGTAGCCACTCACCTCCTCTGCTTCTTACAATCTTTTTGCCCTCCCCACCCCCTTCTAATACGATCCCTGAGCCTTGGAGGAGGCGGTGTGATACAGTCTTCCCATTTAGGGCTCAACGTTCCACAGTCTACTATTGTCTGAGCCTTGACCAGCGTAGGTCTATAAATTGACATTGCAAATATAAGCTCATCCGATGAGAGGTGAGAGATGCAGTGGTCTATAGCAGCAGTTCTCAAAATGTGGGTCATGAGCCCTGTGGGGGTTGAGTGACCCTTTCACAGGAGTTGCCTAAGACCACCCTTTATATCAGATATTTATATTATGATTCATAACAGTAGCAAAATTACAGTCACGAAATAGCAAAAAAACTTTTTCATGGTTGGAGGTCACCACAACATAAGGAACTATGTTAAAGGGTTGTAGCATTAGGAAGGTTGAGAACCACTGCTCTATGGGTATAATGATGTTATTATAAGTGAATTTAATATATGTCTACTCAGCAGAATAATATTAGGTTCTCCTCTAGGGCTTGTGACCACATGCTCTCGGCCTGATAATCATTCCAGATAGGGTTTCCATTACATGGGGAGGGTCTTAGGTCCAATCACAAAGTGGTTCTCATTTCCATATCATTTGTACCATTATTGCACCGGAGGGTATATCTTTCCAGGCCAGTCATTGGTAGCTTGCAGAGCTCACACCTGTGTGAGGCTGAGGATTAGTTTCTTCTTCAGTAGCATGCTTAGCACTTTCTAGCACTGTGAAGGTTAGCCAGTAGGGCAGAGCTTCCAGGTCAGCACCAGCTTGATTTCTCCATGTTCTGTGACTCAAGTATGTGTAACATTCAGCAATAGGGTTTTACTGTCAAGTTCTGGAGGGAACTGTTCTTAGTGGTTTTTCTAAGGCTCTGAGAAAACACCATGGCCAAGGCAGCTTACAAAAGAAAGCATTTAATTGGGCTCATGGTTTCAGGAGGTTAGAGTCCATGGCGGTGGACTAAGGCATGGTGGCAAGATAGGCAGAGAGCTCACATCTAGAGCCATAAGCAGTAGGCATAGAGAGAGACACTGGGATGGAGCAAGTTTTTTGAAACATCAAAGTTTGCCCCAGTGACACACTTCCTCCAACAAGGCCATACCTCCTAATCTTTTCCAACAGTTTGACCAATTGGGAAACAAGTATTCAAACATATGACTCTATGGGGCCATTCTCATTCAAACCACCATAGTAACCAAGAGCACTGGCAATAGCCTATAATGTTTGGCACTATGTGACCTCAGTGGCTATCAACTCCAGTAGGTAAACTTTTCCTGGCACTGAACTTTTTATTTGTTAGCCTGTAGTATCTAGTAGGGGCATTGACATCCCATAATAGGGTAAGCTCATTTTAACTCTCTTTACGCAAGTGTAAGTAGATATTTTAGGAAGCTTCTGCAGTAGTAGAGTCGGTATGACTTTCTTTGAAGGGTATTTAGTGTTATTTAGCTTTTCTACTGTGATGGCTAGTCTTGGTTGTCAACTTAATCAATTAAAATCCAGACTGCTGGGCACTCCAGTATCAAATCCAACTTCTTCAGGATTCCAGCAGATCTCCAGGAATCTTCTAGAACTCCAGCTCAGATCAGATTGGGAAAGCTGAGACACTCAGCCTTGTGCACTGAACAACTATTGGATTCTCAGCCTTTCTGTTGTGAGACAGCCATTGCTGGACTAGTCAGACCACCACGTCCTGTAAACCAGTCTAATAACTCCCCTCTAATGTATGTTTATTCTGTGAGCTCCGTTCCTTTAGAGAGCCCTGACTAATATACCCATATCCCCTCCTCTGCTGGTCAGATCTGCTTAAGAGGTTGAGGTAGATCACAGGAATGGATCAGGATGCTAACCTGTGTCACTGGAAGGAAGACTGCAAGTGGGCCTCCTGCTCTTTCCCTCACACAATGCAGAATATAATAGAGTAAGCGAGGACAAAGAGAGAAGGGGAGAAGGAGAGGGAAGGCTGGGTGGTCCACGGGTGATGTTTGTACATCTTCTCAGCTCATGGAGCATGGATGATGGGACCCAATCACCCCTTATTAACGCTCTTCCCACAATTCTGTAAGGTATGCATGAAATGGTTTTCTCTGGGAGAAGAAGCAGTGAATGAATTTCAATGTTCAAAAAGTCCTCAGAAGTTATAAAAAAATATTGTGAAATGGACAGAAATAGTGCTGCTAGTGCCCCTGCTAACTATAGGCCTCATTAAACAGTCATCTGCCAGGTGGAGGTGGCACATGCCTTTAATCCCAGCACTCGGGAGGCAGAGGCAGGCAGATCTCTGTGAGTTCAAGGCCAGCCTGGTCTACAGAGTGAGTTCTGGGACAATAAGAGTTACAACAAAGAAACTCTGTCTTGGGAGGAAAAAAAAGAGAAGTAATTATCTATTTGTGATATGCTATGCTGTTTTGAAACTGATAAAACCTAGCACTACGTTCTGGTGGCTATCCTACTGCTGTACATAATACATTATTCCAACTAGAATTAACTCTTGGTTTCTGGGCATACAGAGCTACTTAGCTGGATGCCTGTGCTCAGGGTGTCTCCTGGAGTAAGGATTCTTGTTTGTATTCACTCTGGAATTCTTGGCTGGCCTTATAAATCCATGCTGGGGTTCACTCATATGGTCTTCTTCATGGTCTCTGTAGCACTTGGCTTCTCCTGTACTGAACCAGCAGAGTGTAGGAGAGCATGCTGCAATGTATTCTGCAGTCTGGTGAAAGCCTCCCTCAGAATGGCATATACTACTTCTGTTATATTCTGTCCTTTAGAAATCAGGCATGGTAGCTCATGCCTGTAATCCCAGCACTTAGCAAGAGCACTGTTGTGAGTAGAAGGCCAACCCATGTGTTCCAGGCTATGCTGAGCTATAGTATGAGACTTTGTCTAAAAAACAAAACAGGAACAATAGAAAGAAGTCAGAAGTTTCAGCCTTCTAGGATTTGATTCCTTGTAGCAGTTGGTGTACAGGCTCATCAAGGAGATAAGGAGGCATTTTCATAGACTCAATCCTGTCAGATCTCAGCAGAGGGAACCACTGTCATGGCCAGGGCTGTACTCGGACAGTGGAACACCGAGCATCTGAGCTCAGGTGTTTTAATTCTTTCAGATTTCTTCAGATATTCTACTGATAGCACATGCAGATCCTGACCAATCAAACATCCCCCAAAGAAATCCAACACTTGCAGTCAATACAAAATGCTAAGACCTAGAGAAAACCTCATCCACCAGTGTACAAAACAATATTTAAACACAACTAAAAATTTTTTTACAACATTTCCCCTTTTCTGTATAAAAAAATATCGCTTCATCTCTACAACACAATTTAACACTACACCAGCAAACTATGAGAGAACAATCATGAGACTTTCTAATGCATAGGACCCAGTAAAACCAAACAGCTATCAAACTTTCACAATGTCTTTGGAGAGCAGAAAAACATTATCAATGTCCAATTATCTGGAATTGATTCACGATCTTCTGGGTTCTTCCAAAGGGCTTGGATCACTTCTTTGGCTCTGCCCTTTGCAGCATACACAGCTTGTCCTCCAGGTTCCCACTGGCTTCACTCAACTGCTGCTGTTGTTCTTGGTGGGTGGTCCCATGGTATTGGCATCTTCAGAACGCTGGGGTCCCTTGCTGCAACTGGGCTGCACTTTCACCAATAACTTCTCCTTGGCTCTCTTCATGGTGCCAAACCTCAACTGCTCTTCATAGACCCCTGCATGCCTTCAAAACCAGTAACACCTGGGTGACTCTTATAGTTTCAAGTTCGACTGCTAGCAGGAGAAACAACTGTGGCCAGTTCTGGAAGACAGTTTCTGTGTGCTGACCCTGAGGATACACTTTCCAGATTTTAAGATAGAATCTGGTTTGCTAGAAAAATAACAGGTCACTTTGTCTGTAGGAAGGGTTCCCTCATGGGTGGAGTTCTCATCACCATTACCAGTATCTGGATAGCTTATATTTCTCTTAATCAGGTATGCAGGAAAAAAAAAAAAAAAAACAACTTGTCAGTTTAACTAAGTGGCTTTTTGGCTCTAAGCCAGGGCTTCCACACCAGCAGGGAGTCCTGGGCCAGTGGAAAGAATCTCCAGTTGAAACATTCTGGCAGCTTGGCATTCTTTTTCACCACTGCTAAGAGGAAACATACAACCCCTTCCTTAGATCTCAAACACAACATTTTGAGCTTCACACACATAAAACACAGCTATCAGAAAACTCAGTTTGTGAAATAGCACACTACCACTAGCAGTAGGAGAGAGTATGGGCTCCATGATTAGCAAAAGCAGTAAGAACCTTGCTTTTTCCTGCTCCCAGCTGAACCCTGTTTTCACCGTGAAAATGTCTTTCTCTGAAGGTCTCTATTCTGTGGCTCTCACTTTTGAGTCCTCTTTCTCACTTAGTTTTCACAATTTTCTCTTCATTGAAGATTATTTGCTTCCTTACTCTCCTCTTTCTTCAGGAGACTTCTACTCATTGCTGCTCAGGGCAGCTCCCAGAGGACAGATATATATATATATCTGTTCCCTGGGAGCTATCCTGAGCATACTTTACCATACTCTGTGAGGTCTGGAGTTTCTTTGTTTTTCCTTGTTTCCATGTTGGGTAAGCATGACTTTGGACTGCACTTTGCAGGTGCCATTTGTAGTAGTATGCTGTTGTGTGGTCTCACCAAGAGAGACAAGGAGGCATTTTCATATGTGTAAATTGTGCCAGAACTTAGCAGGGGGAACCACCATCCTGGCCAGAGCCAGACTGGACAATGGAACCCCAAGCATCTGAGCTCAGGTGTTTTATTCATTCAGAACTCTTCAGGTGCAAATTGTAAGCAATCAAACACCCCCACAGAAATCCAATACCTGCAGACAATACAAAAATGCAAAGGCCTATGCATCCCTTTTCCAACAGTGCACAAAACAATTATTTTAAACACAACTAAAAACAAACTTCTACAACAATTCCTAGAAGGAAGAAACTACAGGGCCTTATTGGAGGCTGCCCCACCTAAGGCCTGCAATCACTTTTCAGTTCCTCTATGTACTAGCCTTATGATTTCCATCTCAGTGTCTGTTTCCCCATCTTTAGAAAGGAATAATAAACCACTAACCACAGAGGGTTGGTGAGAGAAAGAAGGGCCTGAAACTCTGCTGAGGACTAGGTAAGCCTCACAGAAGTTAGAGTTATTGATAGGGTTTGCCTAATGCAGCACATTTCTGAGTGCTGTGGAGATGACATGGGAACTTCCTGTGCTAGCTCATGTCTTGGGAAATTAATGTTAAGCATGTTATCTGTATGGGGTGGCACTGAAGAAAGAAGTAGATGGTTCAGTATCAGTAATGACACAATTCTAAATGCCTGTTCAGGTAGAGTGGCACCGGTCCCCTCACAGCACAGGTCTGAGTGGAAAAGGAATGAGGGATCAGGCAAGCCATGGTTCCCTACGAGGAGCTACAACCCCGGAGCAGCGGCTGTGTCCTGCATTTCAGGTCCCCACCCTATTCCTGAGGACAGAATAGGGTACGAGGAGCCTCTTAACTTTGCCCTTTAGAAAGACTATTTGGCTATTTTAGTCCAAGGTTACAGAATTCCAATAGGACTAAAGTCAAAGTAAACAGGCCACCTCAAGTCAGTATTGATTTTAGGGGACATCTCTGCCTCCCCATTAGAGCCAAAAACCCTTGTAACTGCCAGTAAAGAAAACTCATGACTCAGGAAAGAGTACCTCCCAGATGATTTCATGGTAGACCCTACAACCAGGACTTTCATGTCATGCATTGTCCTTTGCACTCTATAGACTATGTAATGCTACAGACAAGGAGACTGTAGTTTAAAGTGACATACATGTGACCAAAGAATGCTCTGAACCTGCAATGTCTGACTTCAAACCTCACGGGCATTACAACAATATTAATAGCTGAGAAGAAAGCACAGCTCGCAAATTATCAGACAGTGTCTGCATGTGTATGCATGTGATGTTTATTTTCAAATTCTCGGCTGCATTTTCTTTTTTCTGAGACAGACTTTCTCTTTTGTAACTCTGGCTGTCCTGAAACTGACTCTGTAGATTAGGCTGGCCTTGAACTCACAGAGATACACCTGCCTCTGCCTCCTGAGTGCTAGGATTTAAAGGTGTGGGCCACCATCTCCTGACCCTTGGCTGCATTTTTAATAATAAAAAGGTGAGGAGAGAAAAGACCACGAGTAGAACAGCACTGCTCTGTGTCTTTCCTTCCCTCATCTATCCCAGGTACAGCCTCACAGACAAGAGGGGAAAGGGAGAAGATAGTTAGTCCTGGTTCTTTAGGGGATGGAAAAATGTAGCAGATAGCTACCGGGTGGCTCAGCAAAGAAGATAAGGAGGCATTTTCATAGATGCAAACCCTGCCAGACCTCAGCAGAGGGGACCACCTGTCATGGCCAGCACCACTCTGGACAGTGGAACCCAGATCATGTGTTCTCAGGGGTTTTTATTGACCCAGATACTCCTCAGGTATTTCCTTGATACAGAAATTCTGCCCCCTTAATGGCTCTGCCAGAGAGCAGGAGTTACGTGTGGATAATGAGGAGTCGAATATCTTTTACATAAAGCCAACACCTCAGACAATGCAAAATGGCAAGCCCTAGGCAGCCCTTCCCCCAACAATGTACAAACAACCATTTTAAACATAACTGGAAATAAACTTCAGAAACAGGAAAACTTTTTAACCAGGGCCAGTCCCTCCTAGAAACATTGTGTCTTTCTTGAGAATGTAATGTGTACTTCTGATTGTCTAGGATCTCTATAGGGTCATCACCAAAGGTCAATACTAACATGCTGAAGTTCCTGGAGAGCCAAAAGCTGCATCTAACTTTTCAGCCAATATTCGCGGGGAAAATGCTGCAAATATCTGATCTGAAGAAACTTCTGTGGAATAGACACACAAAGGTTAAGGGAAGGCAGAGTGGTGCTTTTCTTCTTTTCTGCTTTTCCTTCTTTTTCTTCTTTTCCTCTGCCTTCTTTGAGCAGAGATGGGGTAGAGGTGTCAATTCAAAGAGCTTCTGAGACTAGACTGTGATGAGACCGCAGGTGGTTCTGCCTGCTCTGCTCCTGCTGAGAACATGGCGAGGCAAAGCATGTTCCTCACATCACTGCCATAAGAGCCCCTTTCAACTGGCAGAAAAAGAAGAAAACAATCTCACTTAAAATCACATCTAATCTGGGTGGTAGTTCATGCCTTTAATCCCAGTACTCAGGAGGCAGAGGCAGGCAGATTGTTGTGAGTTTGAGGCTAGCCTGGCCCACAGAGTGAGTTCCAGGACAGCCAAAATTACAACAGAGAATTATCATAGCACCCAAATGAACTAGGAGATTAAATAATTCCTATTATTTAACTCTATAACACTTTTTATATAGATAGAAAAAGAGTTCTAAAATTTATATGGATTCACTAAACACCCTAAACAAACAAAGCAATCTTAAATAAACAGAACAAAGCTGGAGACAGCCTATTTGCAAGGCTACAACTAAACTCTGCAAATTACAACAGCAGAGCACTGGAAAAGAGAGAGATAGATATATACATACACACATACACACACACACACACACAGACAGACACACACAATGGAAGCCTTAGAAAAGGACATTATGCTTAGTTATCTATGCCAGCAATAGAAAGATTAACATTGCACGATCTCACTTTAGGCTGGTCCTTGACTGAGGCCCTAGCTACTCTAGTATCAACTTGCTTGGCAATTGCGCTCTGCCCTGTAGTCACCTATCCTGGGCACAAAACTCAAGAGCTCCCACCCACAGGGTCTATTCACCTCATACTTAAGTTACCCCAGTCAGTGGCTTCATTCCAATGCTGACAAACTGAGTTTGTGTAAGCTGTAGCTCCAATAAGAAGTTTGCTTATATTGTTGTTTGGAACCTGTCGATAGTCTCTGCAAAACTTTGAATATCACAAGCAAATGCGAACCTAAAATCAACCAACCAACTGCTAGTCGCTGGTCCTCATATTAACTGGCAGAATCTAGACTGAAGATGAAAATAAATATTAGCTGTGCATTAAAGTAGATGAAGCACAACTGCCAGAGGCTGAGAGATTATTTTAGCATTAATTATTTATTTTGGATATACATGTAAATAGTAATTCTTTCAGAGCTAATTCTTTCTTCCCATTCAAATGCCCACAACTCACCATGAAATAGCTCATGCTACTCTCAAGTAGTTTGCCTAACTAGCCAGCCTGCTTTGCCATCTGCTTCTAAACATCTGAGTGCTGGGATTACTGTATATCCATACAGCTTTTATACCGATTCCAGGAGTCTGAACTCCAGTCCTTACACATCTATGCAAGCACTTTACCTTCCAAGTGATCTCTTCAGCCCCATGTTGGAGTATTTTTTCAAAAGATTTACTTATTTTTATGTGCATTTGTGTTTTACCTACACATGTCTGTGTGAGGGTGTTGAATCCCCAAGAACTGGAGTTATAGACAGTTGTGAGCTGCAGTGTGGGTGCTGGGAATTGAACCTGGGTCCTGTGGAAGAGTAGCCAGTGCTCTTAACCACTGAGCCATCTCTCCAGACCCCATGCTGGAGTTTTCAAAGCCATATAACAAGGGGAATGGGTCCCTGACAAAGAGAAATAGCATTGGACTGACATTAATTCCAAAATTTCCTGCTGTGCTAACTACCACAATGTCTGTACCCTAGATCCAATGTTGTAAGTCACTCTCAGAATGCACCTTGGCTAGGAATGTTCACTGAGGTCTAAATATTTAAGAGTGATGCTTCTAGGAGACGTATGATACTTTTATGGGGCAGAGTTAAGTGTCCTATCTCCTCTTGCAGGGGTCCAACTGTGACTCCTTTGAACAAAAGTGAGGCAGCATTATAAAACTTTAGGTTATAAAGCCTCACCATCATAAAGATTCCATTTTCTGAGTATGGAGTCAAGTCCAATTATATGCTCAGCTGTGTTTCCCAAACAGTACTTTTAAAAACTAAGAAGTCTGTTTACAGTTCAAAATTAAAGAAGCAAGGACAAATTTCAGACATTTCTGGAATGAAAACACTGTATATGGAGCTAACTTCAGCCAACCACAAGACAGGTAATTTAATCAAAGAGCATGAGCCAAATGACATTAAATCAAAGACATAAATTAATAAGCAAAATACACTGTCTCTAGTTGTTTTATCTCTTGCCATAACTGGCAAAATTCTCATGAAATCTCAAAACATTTCAAGGTTGAAAACTTTAAGAGGACCAACCAACATCCTTTCTCTTTTCAGAGATGTAGACAGGCTTTCTAACTCATACATTGTAACGCCTGAATACTGAGAAGACTGTTGGCAGACTACTCTTCACTCATGGCAGTTACCAGCAGATGACTTTATTATTCTTAACGACATTCCAAATTATTTTAGAAGGCTGATCCAATAAGAAGTAAACACATTGACAAAAGGAAAAGAGGTGAAAATAGGAGGGTTCGGGAAGAATGGGTCCGTTCAGCAGGAGTGGAGAGAGGATGAGAGAACAATGGGAGAGGAATAGGATCACAGTACTTTATATATGTATGAAATCTTTAAAGAATAAGTAAATAAAAAACACGCAAAATGCTTTCCATTTTGCAGACAGTAGTATGCAAAGCGAAGGACCAAATGCAGTAGATCATGGACATGCAGACATTTACTAGGCTGTTGAAGATTTCACAAAAGAAAATGGTTTGTCTAAGGCCTTACTGATAGCTAAACATGGACCAAACATTAGGACATGGGTTATGCTCTCTACCCAACTCATGCCACTCATTGTTTGCACGGAATCTTGCATGAAATACAGACATTAAAAAGTAAATAGGTTCAAGCATGAATCTGATGAGCTCAGTGTAGGATGCTGAGCTAGTGGAATTTAACTCAGAAACTGGTTTAAGCATCTGGCCAGGGGACATGCTGTTCTTGGTTGCTCAACTGAGTCTCGCTATAAGGAAGTTCAAGGAAGGACAACAAAGAATGTTTTCACACTCTGGTCTCTATTTCATATTGGTGCATAGTTTGCTGGGGACAGGCTAAGTTGAACCGAAGGTTTGAAACATAAATCTCAAAGAAATCATTGTTTGTACACATATAGGTTGACTGAACCGACAATATTATTTTCCTCTTTGTTCTTCTCACTTCTTAGAAATCACACGTTGATACAGCAGGTTTATAAAAAGAAAAAGGTGAACTCATGACTCATACCTATTAGAATAAAGAAACTCCAAAAGTAAGGTGCGCATGTGTGTACTAGATAGTCTAGAGATGCCAGGGTTTGGTAACTAGAGCTAGCTGTGGGGTTTCCAAAGTCAACACAGTCTTGTGTTACATACAGAGCCAGATCCAAGATCAAGGTTGTTTACTGATAAGAGTAGACCTTGAACTGGGCTTAACAAGGTCGTTTTCAGGGGGGAACATTGGCACCACGCTGAACTTAAACGCAGGTTTGAACATTTGGGTACTTATGGTAATATTAAGGTGATTTTGTATTTTTAGGCTTGCAAGCTCTAGCCAGATGAAATGCCAAACCAAACTAAAAGACCCAGGAAGGCTATGGGTGGATCTTAAGGATAAGAAATGAAACCATTATGAACGGGTGTGGCAAATGTTATTTACTGCAACTTCTAAAAATGGCAAATTGCTTTCTGCAGACTTGCTCCTGTGCTACCATACCATTCCTGCTGGGGGAATCAATTGATTTGCTTAGGGGTTCAGTTTATTAGTAGGGATAGAAAAGAATGAATTGATATAATATTGGTTTTGGAGTTCTAAGAAGCATGTACGTCTTGCAAACAGGGAACATTGACTCCAGATGTGACGGCAGAGTCTGGGAGAGCAGCGTGGAGTAAGGTAGACAAGGACCCACGAGGACTTTGGAAGTAGAGATGCTGGGCGCACTACTGCAGCTGTTTCTGCTGATAATAGTGTTTCTCCTTCCTTTGCAACTTACCTTTAGCAAAGGCAGATACCAAGAAAAAGAAGGCATGGTCAGTTCTTTCCCAAGGCCTCGCTTTTTCAGAGATAGACTGGATGTAAAAACCACAGAAATTTCAAGTTCAACATCTGTGATATTAAAGTATGAGTATGAACCATTTACAAAGGGTAGCAAGATGGCAGAACAGAAGTCAAATTGGTCAAGGGTGCTCATGGAGATGAAGTCAGCTGTCAATGGTGGAGAATGCTGGGAAAGGCTCTGGATTCTCGAGACATGAAATGGAAATTAGGATCTATCTTATGCAGGAATTAGAGGACAGGGAACTGGGGCACACAGCTGCAGGCCCTGGGCTACACAGCAAGACTTTGCACAAAGCAAGAGAGAAAAAAGTGAAGAAACAGGTAATGCATACACACTGCAGGCAGCGCAGTAGGGGGTGGGCAGCAGCTGGTCAATAAACCATTAGATTTGGTCAGTGACTTAGAATAATAATGACAACGACTTTATTTTCCACTGTGCAATTTTATCTCGATTTTCCCTCAGCCATGGTCTAGTGCTAACAATATAATATTTTTGATATTACTTGGCAAATCACACACATCAACCTAACACCAAATAATTTTAACACGAACTGAAAATCATTGTTTGAATCAATTTCATCTATTATCTATAGTTACTAACTGGCATTTCTCTGTAAAGTACAGCCTGGAGAATAGGCTTATATATTACTCAAAAACACAAATTTGACTGGAAAGGAAAAATAATGCCATAGTGAATACTTCCCTCCACATGTCCATTGGCAACATAGAGTTGGCTTAACGGCCACTTCAAATGGTGACAGAAGTCTTAATGATGTGAGTCAAGGTAGACTTACAGATTTTCATGACTCAGTGTGTTAGGTTATGTGTACCTCCATGTTCTCAACTGGTGCCAAAGTAAGTGGTGGGAAATGCATCCAACTAATTTTGTGCCCTTTAGATATGAGTCTATTGGTCTTGGAAAGTCTCCATCCTTTTGGTGACAAGATGATCTGAACTTACATTGTGTTTTCCTGTCCAAAGCCTGGAAATCAGTCATTTATTTAAAATTCTCTGCTCGCTTTTGGTGAAGAATGATAATTGAGATAAGAAAATTGGTTCAAAAGAGTAAACAAAAAAAAACTAAACCAAATTCTACTCCTAAGGTAAGTTTACTCTCTTTGATTTTATCATGGATTCCTCGTTGCCATCATATCCCGTAAGAAGCTTCCGACTCACTGAACAATGCACTTTAAGGATACCATATTCTTACACAGCCAGGTATGGATTCTAACATCCTTGAAGCTTTTAAGGTTTGAAAAGCACTAGGCATTAAGGTATTAGGGTTTGGAAAAACTATAGTGGTCCTGAAAAGTTTTTATTGACTATATTTGTGAATGCTGTTCTTTACCAGATCTCCCACACATGTAACTAGAATGAGTGTGTGTGTTCGTGTGTGTGTGTGTGTTGTGTGTGTGTTGTTAGTGACTGAAGCCACAACTTTGTATGTGTTAGGCAGGCAGGCACTTTATCATTAAGTTACATCTCCCCCTTAAAACATTTTCAGAAATTTTCTTATCAGAAATTTTATCTTATCAAATTTTCTTATCAGAAAACTAACTTACAAGGAATAGAACAACACAAGCTAAACTTTCCTAAATCCACTTATCACTTCTCAATGAATTGCATTGTTTGTCTAGCTTTAAATCCATCCTAACATCTTTAAGCATATTATGAGTACTTAACTTTGTGAAACAGAAACAGAACTGAAGCACTGTGCTTTTTATATCCTCCAGCTTTACTGAAATTGCATGTATTTAAGGTGCACAATGTGACATTTTGACAGACACACATGACTGTAATGGTTGTCGCAATAAAGGAAATTATATCATCTTACACACAGTGTGTGAAAACACTTGAGATCCACTCAAGAATTTTCAAGCATACATTTAGTATTATTCTGTTGTTCAGCTCTTATTCATCTTATAACTCAAAAGTCTGTGCAGATGAGTCGGTATCCCTTCCACATTTCAGTCTGGAATAACTATTCTGTTGGTTACAATGAGCTCGTGCTTTTCATTCCCACACATACAACATCATATAGAATTTGTCTTTTGGCTTCAGGCTTATTTCCCTTAGCACAGTGTCTCCAAGCTTTGACCATGTTATCACAAAAGGCAAGGGTTCCTTCTTTTAAAAGGCTAAGAGTGTGTCATCAGCTTATGTTAGTCTTTTGTTGGACACTTAGGTTGACATGACAACTTGGCTACTATAAACATGCAGCATTAAACATAGGAATAGAGATACTTTAAGACGGTGATTCTATTTCCTTTGGCTATATACTGAGTAATGGACTAGCTGATCATCTGATAGCTGAGAGACCACCATACTCTTTTCTATAATGGCTGTACAAAACAGCAGTATTCTGACAGACTAATCTGTAGATGAGAAAATTCAGACTTCGGAGTTGATGGGAATGGTTAATTTTAGTTATTAACTTCACCAGGATGAGATGTCCAGGAAACTGGTAAAACACATTTTTGAGCATGTCTGTGACAGAATTTGCAGAGTCAACTGTCATGTGGGTCAAGGATGTGACCCACCCTAAGGGTGAGACACTATCCAATATGCTCCTAGAAAGCTGGATGAAAGAAAATGTGGCCCAGTACTTCCTGAGCGGGCATGTGTTCTATACTGCTGCTGACCACAGATACCAGAATCCGGAATCATCCTTTATTACAGATCTGTACTGACTCCCCAGGCTTCCAGACTCTCAGTGTTGGGCTATGAATGCATCACTGGTTTCTCTTGTTCTGAGAATTCCTGTTCTGTGAATTCCTAGGTTTCACCAGCCTTCCAGGCTACAGAAAGTCCCACTAGTACTATTTAGCTTATGAATTTGTCAGCCAATTTAATAAACCTAAATGTGTGTATGCACATGTGTATTTCTTGTTAGTACTGTTTCTCTGAAGAACCCTAATACATTGATGGTATGTGAAATTTAGGATGTTCCGCTCCTATGCCAATCCCCCATTCATTTTGCAATTCTGCCACTCAAGTTTCTGTTACTGGATTTGGTGATGATAAATTTGCATTAGTAGTTTTGACAGATAAGGGTCAAAGTAATTGACCATGGTAAGAATTGATAACTGCAAAGCTATAAGTGAACTGAGAACAGAAACACAAGAAATAGAATACAGGCAAACAGACAGGAAGGGACATGAGGAAAAGAAAAGGGAAACAATACTAAATAATAGTACATTTTATGGTGGTGCATTTAAGTGGATAATGTGCTGAGGAAACTGAACACGGTGAGGCAAGTTACATGACTTACAGGGAGAATGATTTGTAAGCCAGTCACTCGATGTCCATGTTGAAAAGAACCCAGGGCCTATTGCAGTGACAGCACTAATGCTTTTATAAAACTATTATTACATTACTGAAATGTTAATCACATTTGGCTGTTACATCACCAGGGAGAACAAAGGCAAGGGGCGTCACAAACAGCACCTCTAAATTTGTGACTGAGTTAATGCCAGTAACTAACAAGGACTTTTGATCCCATCTGTATAGTAACAACAGCTAATGCTACTGATGAAATTCTTTCCTCGTATCTACGCGCCCCCTGGTGGAGAAAACAAGTAACCACATATCTGTAAGGCTTGACTATCAACAAACAGTACCTGATAGATACTATCAGATAGGGCGGAGGAGACCAAGACCCTTGTGCCTAAGGGTTCATTTCCAGAAGATGTTGAAAACTGTGACCATTGCTTTACTCGTTGCTGCCTTGTGGAGCCCTTCCCTACATGCATTGGCAGTAGAAGTGTTTTTTTTTTTTTTGTTTTTTTTGTTTTTTTTTTTTGTCTCATGTCCTGTGTTGTCATTTTGTGGAAAAAGTGAAATGAAGTAAACACTAGTTTTTAAAAGGGTATGATGTATATAAGATGTGTGTATGCATGTGCTGGCATGCTTGAACTGCAGAGCAATGGAAGACAAACCACACAAGGATGAGGAGACTGCCAACATCTCCACTTAGTGTTTCTGGAAGTTACTTAGCTTTCTCCCATGAAAATCTTAGGGTATTTATTTCTCTTATCTCTCAGGGTTCTCATAAAGGCGATAAGAAATAATGTATGGAAAAAGGGTTTTCAGTTACTATTATGTGTTACTATTTAGATACATCTGCATCTAAAAATTAAATGCCCTTTGTGATTTTTAGCATAAACTGATTTGCAAAATTGAGCCATTCAGAATATACTTAATGGTAATCTCTAGAGTAGTGGTTCTCTGTGGGGCTGTCCAAGAGCTGAGAGCGTGTCAAAGCTGGCATGAACCCTGCATCACCCCTAGGGTTTGAAAATGGCAGGTGTTCGCTGCTCCACACCTTAGACCTGGCCTAAACCCAACTAAATTAGATATAAGTACTGCCCGCTTCACGGAAGCGAAGGTGCTTTGTCTGCCCTGCAGGCTGGATGCACAGGCTCAAACTCCATACAAAGGCGAGGCCGCTCCCTGCATTCTTGTCCTAACCTATGGGCATTCTTGGGGTCACTGGCTCCTCCCTTGCCTGTGCCCCCATAAATATACCCTGAATCCTGCTTTAGAGATGCCCTCTGACACGTCCCGCGGGTTTCTTTGTGTGTTCCCTGCACCGACTTAAGGAGCAACACCGGATGCAGGAGAGATGCAGTAAAGATCCATGGCCCCCTGCCACACCACGTCCCTGTGCTCAAAACCCTGGGTGGGCGCAGTTCCCCAAGCAGAGCAGCCAATACAGAAAATATGTGAGTGGCAGGAGAATCTTTTAAAAACAATTCTCAACCTGTGGGTCGCAACAGGTAAATACTCCTGTATTCACATAACAATTCATAACAGCAGCAAAATTAGTTATGTAATAGCAACAAAAATAATTTTATGGTTGGGGAGTCACCACAACATGAGGAGCTGTATTAAAGGGCCAAGGCATTATGAAGGTTGCAAATCACTGGTTTAGAGATTCATCCAATTAACACATATTTGGCAGTTGAACTGGTTCCAGTGTGAGTCTAATTTTATATGTGAAAATGTTCTTGACAGTGGGCATGTCTGTCATACAGCTTTGTAACCCTCAGTGAGGGGCTTATCAGAACCAACTATGCCCTACCTTGTCCTGTGGTTGGCACAGCTCTGCTCATACCTGGCTCCTCTCCCTACACATTTTAGGATGGAGAACGTATTGTTCCAATCAAAGTTCCCAGGAGTCTAAAAGCCTAGGGAAGTCATACTTAGAAGTATATGAAGGGCTCATGATACAGCTCAGTGACAAGCACATGCCCAGCATGAGCCAGGCCACGGTTGAATTCCCAGTTCTGGAAACAAAGAATCACAGGGCACCCAAAATGCTTTAACTAGGCAGAAGATGATCTCAACAGAACACCCGACCCTCACATCAATGGGGCTGGATGTTCAGGCATACAGAGTAAAGGTAGGCATCAGCTAAAGGAATGAATAAACATGCTTTTCCATGTGTTTACATGTCATTATCTAAGTAAAACAGCTTTGGAGAATCATTCATAAAAGTGAAATTAAAAGACTTTTTTGCACATATGAAATAAAAATGCATAAACTAATAAACTTCTAGGGAGGTAAACACTTCCTATTATTTTCATTAATAGATTAAGATGGCTTCTCTTAATTCAAAAACTAATTTAGGAGAAAAATAATTTGTGACTTGTCTGGAGGTCCTTTGCAATTGAGTGCAAGTCATGATTTCATAGCAAGCACGAGGAATGGGTACAACCTGGGCGGCACCAGCGCAGCCATTTTCATTACACCCAAAGCAGACTAAAGCAAAACTAGAAACCAAAAGGATCCAGATGCCTGTGAATATAGCTATGTGAAAAGTGATTTATTTCATATATTGTACAGAGAATACTTTTTACAATTAGGAGCTTTAGTGCTACCTTTTGTCAAATGTACTTAAAATGCATATTTATAAGTTAAAAGGAATCTACAGAGATTACTAGTTGAGTATTCTATCTCTATATAACTACATTGGGATGTCAAACACAGACTTTTTAACCACATCATCTTTCTCAAATAATTCCAAGAATTTTAAAATACATGTGTGTTTGCAGACTTCCTTATCTGGATATAAAGGTTATTTGGAAATCCGTAACTCCAGGTCATCTCTGCTGCCTCTGCTTGCTCTTGCGTGGGAGATTGCATAGTGGAGTTAACTCAGAGAACAAGAACAATATATACTGAAAGTGAGAAGTTTCTGAGTGCAGCCAATTGAGAGTGTAGTTAAAGTCAACAGCTTCTCCAGCCAGATTATTTAAGAAGTCTGAGTATCACATGATTAAGCCTCTACTATCATCTAATTTTAAATATATTTTAACACATGCTCAATTTACTATGGTTAAGTTTTCTTTCATATTTTAGGGGAATCAGTAGTTACATGAAATTAATAAAGTGAATGGGTAGTAGGTTGGCACTGAGGTCTGTATAAAGATATAAACTTATAAGCATCAGCTTACATGACAGTGACTAAGCACCCCTTTGCAGCTCTTGAGTAAGCAAACACAAGCCATTGAGCAGGTTGAGGATTCTTCACTGGATCTGGCCACAGAGAGCAGAGCTCAGTTTGTGAACAGAAGGTTTTAATTAATAGATCACCAAAGAGAACAAAGACAAAGGAAGTACCAACAGAAAAATCCTTGGGAAAATCACAAGAAGTATATTCCTGCATCCTTGAAGTGGAGACGTCTGCTGTACAGACCATTTTCCTCTGACCCAGCATATCACAAGCCAGTTACTCTTAGGGGGAGGCAGAATGCATTTTTCAGACTGACGGCAGGATCTTATCTTCACACTTCTGGAATCATAGCACATATCAACTGGGACTCTGAAATACCCAAGCATTTCTTGCTGTTAGCTGCCCATGAAGGTATTCCTTGGTATTTCCTACCCAGTACCATGGTGAACCACTGGAGACTTTACTTATACTTTAGCTACACATGAAACTATTTCTGGAAATGAACCAAGATGGCATTTCCAGACTCTTCTATGCTTTTAAAACCTAAACAAACAAACAAAAACCATACAAACATTTGCTAATACTGGTATCCATTCTTGGTAGCACGCTGAATGTCTGTTCAGGATGTGAATTTACACAACCCTCCAGAGTCCAGAGACTCCCATTTTGTTACTTAGTACTCATACTGAGCCATTCGGAGCTGCTCTTCTATGTAAGGGTATTGCCGCACAATCTAGGGATGTGGTAGACCAAAGCCCTGCCCTTCCTGAGATGTAGGCAATGAGAGCAGCGTTAGCAGATGAGAACAGATGTTAAATGACTAAGACTGGGAGCAGCTCTTATAAACAGGGTGAGTGGGGCTATGGAGACGAGGATGTCAGACTCAGGCACGAAAGGAGACTTCTCTGAGGAAGTTATATTTATTAAGCTGTGGTCAGGACAAGCTACACAATACGATGACATTAACTATAACATGCCTGATTTCAGTAAGCCCTCAATAAATGATAAATTGACACACCTCTAAGATACGTAATCCTTATTGGAAATGTATGGCATACATGCTTAATATTAAAGAATATGAAGTCAGCTTACTTTGAGTTGTTATATAGTAACTATGTGCACAATATTTCAACCACTACCAGCTAATTATACATATGTATATGTTTTGAAGGGGGCACTTCTAGACTCAGTATTATAATGCATTCTATAAACACATTAAAAACACTGTATTTGCATACAACTTTATTACATGAATAAAAATAAATACCTCATGCCATGAAATGTTGTACTTAGCAGTAGTCTATAGAAAGCATGAACATTTCTTTAAGACTTTACTTCTCTGACAATTTTCAACCTCAGTATAACTTTCAGGCTACTGAAAGCAGGTCACCCATTTGCTCTCAATATGCTCATATCATGTTCAAGTCTACCATTTCCTGAAAATCTATACTTTTATATTTGCCACATTTCAATTAACACAGAGTGTCATATAACAGTAAAAATGAATTATCATTCTTGATTATAAAATAAAAATGCTAGTTTGCAAGGAAATAAGACTTTGTCATAGAGGTAAAAATCAGAAATAAAATGGGGACAATGTTAAATATGAAAACCACACCAAAGAAATCTTTTATAATTAGGTGTGTTCTAAAAGATATATCCAAACATATACTATGTATTGAAGGAAAGCACAGACCAAAGTCAGGGACACAAAATAAAAAGGGCATTTAGTAGGTTTTTTGAATGCTCCAGTACCCACACTATGAAGTGGAGGCAAACTGCAGGAGGGAACTGAAGGATGGCAAAGTTGATTTAACACAAGGGCCAGTTGCCTCTCATCTTAATCTCTTGGCCCTTTTTTGTGTTGCCTAATTAGCATACAACACCTTAGTTTGTCAACAGAAAAAGGAATGTGTTGCTAATTTTGTCCAAGGTGTTTAAGTCTGCCCTGTTGAGTTAACTAGTCATTTATTTGGTCTTGTGGTGATAGGGGTGTTAGTGACACAGGCAGTGGTGATTCACTAGCTTTCTTGATGTCTTTCCATTGAGGAGCATCTTCTAAAAATCAACTGCAGCATTCAAGGGAACTCGTAAGGGAGCTGTGGTGCAAAGGGGTTCTGAGTTCTGAGCCTTTCTGCTTCCTACAGGAAGAGAGGTCATCAAGTTCAAACTGTCTCAAGAGTACTCTGCCCATTGTCCCCAGATCATGGATATATGGTCTTTACGAGGCAAAGTGGTTAAGCTACATGTTATTAGCTAGCTATTAGCTGTAGAAGCCACATGGATAGATAATTGTTACAGGCTATATAAACACACACACATATTTACATATACATCAGGGGTTCTTTCATAAACTATTTTATTGAAATTAGTGGACACTAAATATTTTATAGATTATAAAAATTTCAGACATCTAACTGCTCAGTGTGACTACCTTGCTTTGTGATGATCATATATCTTAAGTTACAGCAACTACAGTGTAAATGGATTATTAATAAAGCCTGTATCAGTGGTTCTCAACTTTCCTAATGCTTACAACCCTTTAATATAGTGTTGTGGTGACCCCCAATCATAAACTTTTCATTGTTACTTCATAACTATAAGTTTGCTGCTGCTATGAATCCTAATATAAACATCTGATATACAGATGGTCTTAGGCCAACATAGGTTGAAAAATGTTGGCCTATACTGTAATATCTAGGAAAGTGCTGGTCAACTATGTGGGCATCCAATTCTATCCTAATGCACACTTCTGTCTTTTGGAAAACTATTATACGCAAAAATGGTAGTCACTGTTTGCATTTGTAGGTTCTCCACTTAACTGACAAAAAAGCTGTAAGAAAAATTCAAGTTATTTGACAAAGTTTGGATATTTTTTCCCTGTTTTTAAAACAGGTTATGCCCTTTTATTTAAAAGTAAGGTATTTTTCCATTTAGCGTTTGCATGTGCTGGGGGGGGGGAGGTGCAAACACATATAAGGACGCATGTCCTGTGTGCTTAGAAGCTGGAAGTTGACACATTTTCCTGGTTGTTCTTAATCTATTGAAGAAGAGCCTCTTGCTGAGCCTGGAGCTATCCCATTTAGCAAGTCTAGCTACCCTCTTGTTCCAAAGATGACCACCTGTCTGCCAAGTGCTGAGACTGCAGGTGCCACTCTGCCTGGTAGGCTTGACATGAATTCTGGGCATGTGATCTCTGGTCCTCAGCCCTGCTCTATCTACTGATTCCATCTCTCCATCAGATGATTTTGCTGTATAAGAAAGGTAGTTTCTGTTGTTTTTTTGATTGTTTTAAGGCAGTCTTATATGTTAGCCCAGACTGGCCTCCAGGTAGCAGTGACCTTTCCTTAGGTCTAAAGTGGTGGTTATCAGGCATGTGTGAGCACACTTGGCTTTGGCAATCTTTTAGAACTGTGACTTAGCAACACTATGCTTAATAAAGGAAAATCATGAGGAAAAGATTCTGGAAGTTTTGTTCTTTTTTTCTTGACTGAGAAAAAAATCTCTCCAGAGATCTTGTAGTAACATTCCCAGTATTCAAAATCTTAGCTCTCAGGTCGACACAGGTCTTTAATTCTAGCAATCAGGAGGCAGAGGCAGACAGATCTCTGTGAGTTTAAGGCATGGTCTATGTAACAAGTTCCAGATCAGCCAGGACTATACACTGAGACTCTATTTCCAAACAAAACAAAAAACAAAACTCCCAGATAACTTCCTAAGTCCCCTACAGTACATGCTACCCAGCTAAAGGAGTGGGGGCTGCTGCTGGGACAATCCCAAAAGGCAGACATGGCGTTGGATTACACATACCTCAATGGCAGTTTTGAGGACAGTGACAGAAAGAGCTTAACCTGCCTTACTCAGACGGTTAGCACAAACAAGTGAGTGCTGGAGAGGGGTTGAAGGGAGTTAGGACTTGGGAGAGAAAGCCTAAATCACCAGAGAATATCTAAATGGTCATGAATCGTCTTTAGAAGATAATGACATTAAAGGCCCTGTTGCTGAGGGCTCAGAAAAACAAATCCATTATTGGAAAACTGAGGCTCAGCCGAGTTATGTGCAAAGCAGAATTTGGATATGATGAGCTGATGACTCAGCTGAAATTTTCAAGTAAACTTTGACCTGTTTTCTTCTTGCTGGTTGTAGTAGAGTTTGATGGTAAATAGAAACACTGCACGAAGAGGTGATATCTAAAAAGCAATCAGGGCTTAGTGGAATTCTCAGTCTACCTAAACAACAAATAACATCTAAGAAAGATTTTCTTTTTTAAATGACAACACAGCCAGGAAAGCCTGTTGCATAGGAAGACATAGGGAGCGGCTCTATGACCTCTTGATAATACAAAAGAAAAAATGTTTGAAGGACTGGGGAAATAGCTCAGTAGCTAAAGTGCTTGCCACTTTGGGCAGGCAGAGTGGTTGCCTGCAATTCTAGCACTGAGAAAGTGGAGATAGGGAATCCCCAGAGCAGGTTAGCCCTGGGTTTAAATGAAACCCCGCCTGAATGAGTAAGATGGAGAGAGATAGAAGAGTCCCAACATCAACTTAAGGCTTCTCCCAGACACACATTTGAACACGCACACGTGCATGCATACCACACATGTAACAAAAAAGTTCACATATTCAGGCATACAGAAAGCTCTCTGAAGAGATATGACACAATTCTGTTATCTCTGAAAAAGTAAAACTTAGAGATGCGATTATCTGATTGCTTCTGTTATGTAGAAAGATGCTTGGAAGAGCTTCCTGTTTAATTGAGCTAATCTCCGTGACTCACAGATCCTTAAGTTTGACAGACCTTTGCTACTGTAAAACGAAAGGTACAATACACAGTACAATATGAGAGGAAAGAAACCAGTTGAGTGGCTTCAGTGTAAGGAAGAGGGCTTGGACAGTCAAAACTCCAAGCACTAAGTTAGAGAGCCACACATTAACCTTCTGCCTCAAAAGCTGGATGGGATGTCTGGCTGGATTTGGATGCTCCTTGACACCAGAGGCTCCACTTTTCATTGTTCCCTGCTTTTTATGCATCAATGTTTATAGCTTATTCTACAGCTGTCCTGCCATTTTCCCGTGAGCAGATAGTTCAATTTTAGTGTCACAGGTAGAGAAGAAATCTCCACTTAATTTAGGTAACTGTACTGAGACTTAAGACTTTTGAGCCAATGAAATCCAGATGAGGTTTTGGACTTTAAATCAATGTGACAGGCTGAGATTTATGAGCACCTTGGGATGGGTGAGTTTATTTGGTAGGTGAGCACCATGGGTAAGGAACACAGGTGGCCAATGGAGGCTCAACAGCTAGGGAATGATTGTCTAGAGCCTCCATGCAGTCCCACCAACATCTTGATTCTACTGCAGAGAAAGTCTAGTTCAATTTTCAACCTACATAAGATACTTTAAGATACTAACATATATATATATTTTTAAAGATACTACATACTTTTAAATTGGTGCTATTTCAGTCACATAGTCTGTATTTTCTTATGTCAACAACAGAAAATCACACAGAAATGGTGCCCAAGGATACAACGGTGCCTGGGGAGAAATGAGCATCTCTGTCACTCCTGAGACTGCCCACGCCACTCAAGACATGCCTGCACTAGGGAGACACAAACACCCTGTTGGTGACTGTTACTTCAGTCTCTCAGGCTGAGTTTATACACTGAAGAACGCACTCTGCGCTGCACACTTACGATGGCGTTTCTGTGTGTAACAGGTCCCCTGTGAAAATGGTGAGTGAGTGAGTGAAAGTGATCAAAGCAGGCTCCGGGAGAGACTATACTTTCTTGATTTTAAAGTGCTATTTATCATGTCTTCTCAAGAGCAGATGTCTTTTATCTCCATTAAAATTTAGTTAATGATAGTTGCAATTCTATAAAAGTAATAGTAATTACAAGTAATTACAATTACTTACAATTCTATACAAGGCCAAAGTATATTATGTGATAGTAACATACTTCAAACAATATATAAAAAGAATATACAAAATTTTAAATTATTGTATGAACAAACAATTTCAAACTCAGAGCAGATACTTTGGCATATGTCACAGAAAAATTTCCAGCTTTTTGATCAAAAGGATCCTTACTGACTATTGGTCCTTGCTGCATTAAGAAACTTGAGTGCAAATTGTACCAAATGCATTACTAAAAAGGGATTTCATTCATTTCATTTGAAAAATATTACATTAACACTGAGCATGTAATAAGTTGGTTGATCGAGATGTTTATAAGCTATCAATGTAAGCCAGCCCTACAACTAAAAAATTCAAACATCAAGATCTACTCTTAGTCTAAATTTATCTAGACAAAGATTGGAAGATAGAACAACAGCAAAAACAGAACTTATCTGGATAATAAAAATAATCTGGTTGTTTTTATGCTGGAAGTGTTTACTGACACAGCACATCATCTATTCCTATACACTACTACATGGACTGGAACAATGCTGTTTTAGCTGCTGGAGTATCACAGTGTTAAGAATATCTGCTTCTTGTAGTGTCAGACTTTCATCTGTTAGTTCTTTATTTGGAAATGAAGTCACAAGAATGAAGTCAGTTGTTGCAAATTCAGGACGTGACTGTATTATAAAGTCTCGAACATCCAGAATCCTAAAGGAATAGTAAAAATAGTTTATTGTAGAACGGGCATGTTTCCATGCAAGTTTTAGCTAAAAATCATTCTCACAATAAAAATTACAGAATCCCAACTTTGTGTTTAAAGATGCTATAACTTTCTTTAGTTTACATTATTTTAATGAGAAAGTTCATCAAATTTTGAAAGAAAAATAACCTTGAAGTATACATTTATAATAAAACAATTTTCAAGTGAATTATGTATAAAGCAAAGTATTAACAATATTGTATATTAAAAGTACAAGTCTTACTATTTTCAGAGTAAAAAGTATTATATTAGTAGTCTAAGCTGCTAAGTCATTTGCATGGATACTGGGCAGGTTGAATCTAACACTATGAAAAGGATTTACACACACATACGCCTTTAATACTACGAAGAGAATTTTACACACACTTGAGTGTACATATACATATAAAAGCTAGGTGTGGTGGTACAATCCTGTAATTCCACTTCTTGGAAGGCTAAATTGAGATCACTGAATTGGAGGCTAGCCTAGGCTACAGAATCACACAGTAAAATCCTATTGTTAAAAACAGTAACAAAACGATTTTAAAAATTACTCTCACAAATACCTAGTAACTTACCTAAGACCATAAATGCACATCAAGGTGCTATAATCAGTGAAAAATAAAAGCCCTCTCATGTGCAGGGAAAATATTCATATTCAAATGAGTATTAGAGACAATGCAACAGCCTATTAGAGTCACTGTATAGACAACAGAAACTATTTACACCACACATTTACATTATGAAGTTGCTCTATAGAAAGTTCTGATTTGAATTTCATAAGCTTTTTGTTTATTTGAGATAATGTCCGGTTATGTAGTTCAGGCTTACTTCAAACTTGTTTCCTCTTCCTGAGCTCCCAAATGATGGGATGACAGCGTACCACCATGCCTCGCTTACGATCATCAGTATTTTAACTGAGAAAGTCCCACTAGGATCTTATTATCTTAAATCTGAGTTCACTTGACATAGTTTTAATTATCTTCAAGTTGTCTGGACTTGGACTAATTGGATAATTTGCAAAGATTATTACACCTAGTTCATTTACTGTAGATAGTTACTGTCCTTTTAAATACTCTTTCAAGTTTAGTTTAAAAATGTAAAGAACTTCGTCTAATCCTCATGACTTGTACAGTTTTCTGTGGATGAGCAGCAGTATATGAACACAAGGAACCCGGGCTGGAGGGGCAGCTTACCTGTGTGTGCTGTTGAATCTCTGTATCAGACGACTTCCATCGGCCAGCCTGATCTGAATTTTTGTAGTGGGCACTGAATCATCAATAAGAACAACTGCATTAAGGATTGATTTATCCTCTTCTTCTGGGGAGGAAGGAGTACTGACTATTTCAGGTGTAAGGCTAAGAAAGAAGAATTTAAGAATCAGAACACAAATTGGGTATGTAGGACGCAGGACACACTAAGGTAGCAGACTCAGGCAATTGTGCTGTGGTCCCTCAAAGGCCTTCCAACTAAGCAAGATCTCAGCTTCCTTCCAGTTTTTTCTACTTCTTTTGGCCTCTTTAATTATATTAAAATTAGTCTGGAGTCTGCGATTCTTACTTATTAATCTCAAATTTCTCAGCCTAGCTGCATTTCAACTCTATCTCTGAACTTTCCTCACTCTGTTTACCCTACAGTTCAGGGAGAAAGGAGAGACAGAGTTAATGTCAGCATGGCTAAGAGCATAAAGAAAATAGATTTCAAATCCCAACTGTACAAATCCCAATTATACACCAACCTTGCATTATTCTATAAGATTGTATTCTGTAATGCAAGTATTACCCTAGAAAGTCCTTCAGGATAATACCTAGAACACAGAACTCAAAAGCTACTTTAGCTTATATAATCAGAACTGACCTGTTACTTTAAACATTGTCAATACTATTTAAAAACATCTGACTAAGTAGGTATTGTTTTCAGAAGAGAAATAACTCCAAGCTATTAGTAAGAAATCAAATTTCATTCATAATGGTAAGCTGACATTGACGTTTAGTATATAAAAACACCTTACCATTTGATTTTGATTACTAGTGACTATCGGTTTACTAGCTTCTAATGTCATCAGGATGATCAGACACAAACTAAAGTTACTGTGAAAAGAGAGCTCTTCCAAGATTAAAACCAGTTTCACCATATCTGAAAACCTAACAGTCCCTCAGCATCTTAAGGGTTTTTTTTTTTTTTTTTTTTTTTTTTTACATCTTTGCTTATTGTTTCAAAAACTAAGATTTCAGTGTCCCCATGTATTACTTTATAAGGCTCCTGCTAGGAGCACAGGCAATGACTCTTTACCCTATTCAAAGTTTCTTCCGCACTGTTATATGGCAAGATAGCAAGTTATGTGACCTTCACTGCTGACACTTGCCCCCCTTATCCCATTCCCAGATTCCGAACCAGTCTGAGAAAACATATAATGAAAATATTCAAAAACAAAAATATAGGAAATTTCTAGACACCTAAGTTTTCCTCAAGTTCTGAACTGAAGGGCTGAACAGTTGCACTGTCAAGCTAGAGCATAGAGGAGAGGGATGAAAATCAGAAAAGTCAAGAAGATATCTCATCAGTAACCGTGCACATTCATGATCGCCAACATCGCCACATGTCCCTCTCACTCCCTTGTGTGTACGAGCCCTGGCGAGTCAGCCATGCTCACTGTGCCTGAGTCCTTGTTTGGTGAGGGGTAAGGACTGTGCTCCTGTGCAGGTTAACCTCATCAGGCACAAGGGTGTTTCAAGTTAGGTTTCTACAGTACCTAATGGGGGACCTCCTGAGAACCAAGAAAGCTGATTTTGCTCTTTTCTATGACAGAGCTACTTCACATGCTGTTTCTATCATCTAATATTGTTTCTTTAAGAAAAATTCTGAGCAGGTAAGCTTCTTCTAAACAGAAATGAAATACAAAGCGGGAAGGAAACTGAGGTAGAAAGAACCCAGATGTGTCCCCTTGTAAGAAGCATGTGCATACAAATGAATTATTTACAAACTGGAATGCATGGGCTTTCAGAATAGGTGTGCAGCAATATCAGTGGAAGAGTCAGAGGTAGACCAGAACCCGGCTCCATGCCAAGGTCAGTACTGGAGAGCAGGCACCGTGTTTCTGCCAATACAGTCAGTGTTCACGTTCAAAGTCACTTCTATGCTGTTTAAAGCTTCCCCATTAGCCTTCTCTTCTGAGGCAGTGTCACACTTTGTAGCTCAGACTGGCCTTGAACTGATCCTTCTACTTCAGCTTTGTGATTGCTGGGATTGCAGGTGTGCACAACAATGTCCAGCAAACTTCCTCCTTCGTCAATCATCACATTACAGTGACAATTTTTTAAAAGATTTATTTGTATGTGTAAGAGTGTTTTGCCAACATCTATGTATATGTACTGCCAGAATGCCTGGTGCCTGTGGAGGCCAGAGAACGTGTCAGTTCCTTTGAATCTGGAGTTATGGATGGTTGTGATCTGCTCCATATGGGTGCTGGGAACCAAACCAGGTCCTCTGCAAGAGCAGCAAATACTCCTAACCACTGATCCATCTCTGAAGCCCTCTGTAGAGACATTTTCATGTAATGTTTTTGTTTTAAGGCTAACTAAAAACTATTTTTAAAGAGGGAAATTAAGATATACAAGAAGACTTCTAGGAAAGCAAGAAGACAGGATTCAGGCTGTGATTCCTTCAGACACCTGGAAACTTTCAGAAGGATGAATAGACACTAATAAACCAGGAATCTGAAATTACATGAAAACAACTGAGAAACTCTTTGAAGCCAAAGCAAAGCAATGCGTGTGAGCATGTGATTCAGAAATAGAATGAGGGCTGAAGGAAAGAAGCATGGAGCCTCTGAGATAAGCCCTGTGGGATCTAGGAGGCACTGCACTGCCTGCTCTGCAGGGCTGACATGGTAAGCAGGCCTAGCTGCGTGAGGCAGAAGAGCCAAATGGCTATATTCAGAAGATCCAATGGCTGTATTTAGGCAAGGGCTGTCGAAGCAACAGCAAACAGAAGGGGCAGGTCAGAGGGGCTGCTTGGCATCAGACAAAGCATCCCCGAGGACCAGGGACCAAGGGGAAACTGAACCTCAGATTCAGTGCTAGATGAAAGAGTGACTAACAGAATCTTGACTAACAGACAAGAGACAGTCTTTAGACACAAAGACTTATTTTAAGGTACGTCATTATCATTATACATTGCAGTTCAAACGCCATGGCAAACATCACCTCAAGTCCTTCCTGCCAACAAAAACTGATGTTTTCTAGGTCTGTTATGTTCAACTCCAGCTCAACTCAAGTTGTCCTATCATTTGTAAATGTACAGTTGCCACCAACTTCCTTATATTCTATTATCTAGCTGGATAAAAAGTTTTACCATGTGATTATTCCATAATTACTTCTATATCATAAGAAAATATGGCCAGCTTCCATCTGTATGGAATTAGACTACCACCTATGGACAAAAGTGATGCTCTTCTTCTTTGTACTTGTGATAAAGTAGCTGACTAGAGCTCTTGGAAAATGAGAACTGCTAAGCTTCTTTCTTAATACTTTTTAGTTGCAGTATTTTTTTTTTTTAAGTTTTGGTGCCAGGGATCACACCTTAATATAAAGTGTTTAATGTAAAATGCTATGTGCAATTCTTTACTCTAGAAAATGTGATTAAATATGAGTTTATGTGTACTGAGCCACATCACATTAACATGTAAGTGTTAATTTTCTGTATATTAAAACTGAGCAAATCTCTTTTTCCATTTTGAAGCAAGATCAAACTCTGGCAGCCCAGGCTAGCAACAGAATACAGAACACAGCTGAGCCTGGCTGCAGACTGGGTAGAAGGCTCAGAATGACTTTGAAATTCTACTCTTTCTGCCTCAGCCTCCCCAGTACTGGGAATATAGGTGTATACCACCAGGCCAGGTTTATAGTGCTGAGCCTGAAGCTCAGGGCTGCTTACCAATCACAGAAAACTGCCGACTGAAGCCGAAGCACACTGTTCCGGCAGCAGCGTCTGGATGTTTATTCAAGGGGACACGTGCACTCACAGCTGTGAGGTAATAACTATATCGACTGCTTCCTCCGATCAGCAACACGTCACGGTTTCTCTTTCACTTTCTAGCTCAATTTACCTTGGGTAAATTACTGTTACTTCAAAATGAGTATTAATTATCCACACATTAAAGGACTTAAAAAAAAAAAGACTTATTTCAGTTTTAATTATCTGTATGTGAGTTTGTGTAATGGGCCTGGAGCTGGAGCTACAGGTAGTTACAAGCTGCATGGCATGGGTGTGGGAACCAAACTCGGGTTGTTTTCAAGAGCAGTGTGTGTTTAAAGAGCTGCTATCAAACAGCTAATACATGGAAGGAGTACTGATCTCTGGGTACTTGCTACTACTATTATTATCTGAGTTGTATGCCTAATTCCAGCAGAAAGCTTTTAATAGCTCATAATTCAGTTTTTACTTCACAAGACATTTTTATTTCTTATTCTCAGAGAAATGCCATTTTGAGCAAAGAAATGTTTTTCTCAGTAGAGGGATCTTACCTTCCAAGTTTTTGCCCTTCTCCACTAAAAGCCTTGAATCGTAATCTGGGTTTTATATACTCTTGGTCTTGATGATCTTCCATATCCAGATTCACTTGGCTACCGTGGACCAGTCGCTGAAGCTCTAGGGGAATCTCCCTTAAAAGGGGGGGGAAGAGAAAGTTTTAGTTAAGAGTGCTAAAAACTACATGTTAACTAAGATGACTAGAGCATGTCATGAGCTACATGTTAACTGAGATGACTATAGTATGTCATGAGCTACATGTTAACTGACATGACTGTAACGTGTCATGAGCTACATGTTAACTGACATGACTGTAACGTGTCATGAGCTACATGTTAACTGATATGACTGTAACATGTCATGAGCTACATGCTAACATACAAAGTCCCATGGTGATTTTGGAGTCTATGTAGATTGCTCTTTCTCCACATTATCTCACACTAAATTATTATTATTTATTTTAGTTGTGTGAGTATTTTGTCTTTATGTATGCCTATGCACCATGGACATGCCTGGTGTCCTTGGACAAAGTCCCTCTGATTGGAGTTATGGATGGCTGTAAAGCGGCATGTGAATGTGGGAACTAAACTCTGGCCACTGGAATGAAAGCAGCCAGTGCTGAGCCACCTTCCCTAGCTCCTGTTCCTCAGTGACTCCCAACACAGAAATGTTCTGTAAACTGATGAGTAGGTGTTTCTGAGTGTCGGGTGAGCACTGCATGTTTCAGCATGCTGGCAGGGGCTGTGGGACATGGCCATGCCACAGTCATCTTTTTTTTTTTTTTAATTAACAGTTGTTTTCGGTCAGTATAGAAAGTAACAGATTTCATAATGGCATCTGTGTACACACGTCTTTTATATTTTGTTCTTACTGGTTTTTCTCCCCCACTATCCTCCTCATGCCCTTCTCTTCTTTACTGCAAACACAGTATAAGCGGATTATACTAGTTAACAGTTGTTCTTGAAGGGCAGTAAAGATAGTATTACAAAATATTTTAAGGAAGAATTAATGGGTCTTTGCTAGTTGAGAACCTCTAATATTCTTTTCATAAAGGAGACTTCGCTCAGTATTTGTACTTGATGAAGTCTGTTGAATATTCCACTTGCCTGGAAATTAACTTTAGGAAATAATTAATGTTTTCTTCCAGCACCTTGAAGAACATGAACTTAAACAGCAATGTTGGATTTTGCATATTACTTTAATATTTCCACTACATTGTTGCTCTTAGTTCAACTGTATAATACTGACTTAAGCATCATATCCAAATACTTGCTACCAATGACTTAGGTACTCTGCTGACAGCATTTCTTCCTTTGTTTGGTATCTGAATGAAAAAAAGAAGTAAAAGGAAGGAAGGACATCACTGGTCCCAGGTTTCAGCAAAAGATGAATGAAAGAAGAAATAGAAAGCAAAGACATGACTGCTCCTAGGTATGGTGGAGGAGAAAGTTTATTGTAGATAAAAGGGAGAACATAGTAGACATGAGGGAGAGCACAGCCAGAGGCATTTGGAAGGGTCCAGACTGAGCCATTGGGACATGTGAGGAGAGGGGGAAGGGAGAGAGAGGAACTTGGATACTAAGAAGTCAGGAGGCTAAAAAAGAACTGGTCAACCAAAGTGGCTGGATTATATAGGGAAGGGCAGCCCAGCCCCCTGGGTTGGAGAGTTGAGGGCTGGGGGCAGGGTATGCAAGCCAGGAGGACCGTGTAAAAGGTAGGGACTGAGGGATGCTGGGAGAACTTGGAGGCCATGTCCACTTTGATGTTACAGAGGAATGTGGAAGACTTTCGGATTTGGACTAGAAAAGTGGTTGAACACTGTAAGTGGAACTTAGTGGGTTATCCTAGTAGAAGCTTGGCTGAGAGTTAACACTGACAGCAATGTGGACTGTGGCCATCCAGCTCAGGAGATTCGGAGTGGAGTGATATTGGTAACTGGGCTAGAGACCCTTATGTGATAGTCTGGCAAAGGATGTGGCTGGTTTTTGCCTTTGTCCTAAGAATCTGCCTGAGGCTAAGTTGAGTTTTAGACTAATTTCATTGGCAGAAGAGATTTCAAGACAGTGAATGAATGGAGTATTACCCTCAGGGAGAGACCCTACACAGCTAATCCTGCAATTTGTGAAAAGAAAAGGCCTAAGGAATTATGTTCCTAAGAGCAACTACAAATCAAAGCGTATGCATATGTAATTCAAAGGGGGAACCAAGATTCTATTCCAAGCAAGCAGTAGAACTTGGCAGCTTTGGCTACATGGTCCTGGCTTTACAGTCTTACAGGATACAGGAATAAAGGGGTTAAGAAAAACTGCTGAGGGCACGTGTGTGGCAGGAGAGTCCTGCATGGAGACCCAGAGAGGCTACTGTGCGAAGCTGTGAAAAGTGAAGCTTGGATTATTTTGGAGACCCTGAGATGTTGGAGATGCCAGAGTCATGGGGTACCTCCCAAAGCGAGCTGTGAACGTGGAGACGAACCAGCTCAAGAGAGAGAAGTGTGTGTAGTCAACAAAGCTGGAAGGAGTTGGACACTCAAAGAGCCATTTGATGTCAGACAAAAGTACAGAATTTGGAGTCTGCATTGCTGGGTTTCAGTCTTGTTTCGGTTCAGTACTTCCTCACTGTGTTCGGATTCCTTCCTTTTGAAATGGATATATATATCCTGTGCCATTGTAAGTTGAAGTATATAATTTGCTTTTTGATTTTGAATGTACAGAGAGTCACAATTAAGAGACTGTCTTGAGTCTCAGAAGAGACTTTAGATTTTGAAACAGTGCTGAGTACAAAAGACTATGGAGACTTTTAGTTGGATTAAATGCATTTTGCATTATAAGATAGCTATAAGCCTGTGGGGGTCAGAGAGTAAAATGTGGTGGTTTTGAGTGAGAATGACTTCTATAGGCTCATATATTTGAACACTTGGTCCCCAGTTGGTGGAAGTATTTGGGAAGGATTAGAAGGTATGGCTTAGGAGGACATATGTCATTGGTGTTGGGCTTTGAGGCTTTAAAAGCCCATACCCTCACAGTTGACTCCATCTCTGCCTCATGCCTGTGGATCAGATGTTAAGTTCTCAGCTACTTTTTGAGTACTATGCCTGCCTGCCTACATGCTCTCAGTCATATGATAACAGACGAACTCTCTGAAACTGTATACCCCATTAACAGCTTGTTCATGGTGTTTGTTACAGAACCTCATCAAAAGTAAGCAGGATACTAGCTTAATGGATAAGAGGCTAGATGCTATTCAATTTATTAATCTATTACTTTAAGATATTTCTTGTTGGAGTTAAGCCCATAGTGTAATCATACTTAAAAGAAGTACAATCGTCCAATGTCCTTTCTCTACAAAGATCCATCTCCCCAAAGACACTTATGTAATATGTCCCAGTATTACAGAATAGTTAAAAAATAAAAGGGCTGGAGAGACAAGCTACTTGGACAAATAGCTGCCACACAAGCATGACAACCTGAGCTCAGGCTCTAGAACCTATCTAAACACTCGGAACATGGTGATGTGCACTTAGATCACAGCCCTGGGGACACAGATCCCTGGGGCTCAGTGACAAGACAGCTTAGCCTATTTGGCCAGTTCTAGGCTAAGTGAGAGAACACCACTGAGGTTGATCCATGACTTTCACACACACATGCACACATAGGGCAGTCACAGAAACAGGCACACACACGCTCAAAATAGCTCCATTCAACATAATAAATAGAACACAAATAATTCATCTTACCCTCTCTTAACAGATTCCAAGAACTGAGCATTTGTTGGGTCACTGTAAGGTCTCAGTTCTCCATCATCTAAACTGAAACCATTGCTCCATAGCTTCAGTAAAATCTGAACCTTTTGGAGACAGCAAAAAAAAGTAAGAATTCATCTCCAAACAATTTTAAGTTTCAATGTGATATCTCCCAACTTACTACCTGATTAATTTCTCTTAAACTATAAAGATACTTGTTTAACCTTTATTCAGAGCTAAACATGTGTGTTCATGTGTTTACTTAGCAAGTTTATTTTTAGTCTAAAACACTGATAATAGCTGCAAATATCAAAGTCCCATAGGTGGAGCTTGGCCTCTGTGCAATCCCTCAGAGTTCACTGAGAAACAGAAGCAGCGAGAAGGCAGACTCTGCTTGGCGCCTGACTCACAGCCTGCATTCACACTCATACTCTTTTTAGTTCCACAACTTAAACTCATGTGAAGGGGCAAGGCAAACCTTCCAAAAAACTGTCTGTCTAAAATAAACCTATAATTTTAATATTTCCAAAGGCAACAGAAATGATTTAAAATGTTTTATATCTATAATTTAATTAATTTTGTATTATGAATATATACAGAAATTGTATAAATTACACATTCTTTCCACAAATAGTTATACATCTCTAAATGTAAGGCACAACAGAAAGAGATATTGTAACTGGAAGGACATAGTTTCTTTAACCCATGCTTAAAAAACTAGTAAGAGAGACTATTTATTGTGTCAACTGTTAATTCAGAAAGGACACACAACAGTAGCAACTAGAAGCAAATGTTTAAACATTTAGTGACTGTACCTACATCTTGCAGCTGATTTTCTCCATAGATGTACTCTGAGCGCTTACAGAAGGAACTGCCCAATCTGTATCCTCCACCTGTAAAAGACTGAAACACACGACAAACGGAGTAAGAGCTCACTATGGTTTACAGTCAAAATGTTACTCCTATGCTTGATAAATTTCAAAACTAAACAAATAATAGTTGGCCAGATTCATACTGACTAGGAAAACATATTGGAATGAAGCCCTTAAGTTATAAAAAGGTGTATATAAGTTAAATGTCTTTTCATATAAACATTAGAAGCTCAACATGTGAAATAACTTAGTTTGATCCCCAGAAACTACATGGAAGAAGGAGAGAACGGACTCCTACAAGTTTTCCTGACTGCCACATGTGGATTGTGGATATGTGCATACGCAAGCACACACATACAAATAAATAACTGTTACAACAAGGAATTCTGTATGTATCTATTAGGCTTTCAAATATATCTTTAATTGAAACAGAAATTACAACACTTTTTCTTCCAGCCCCTCCCACACCCACCACTCTCAAGTTGATAGCTTTTTTTATTGCTACATATTATATATACGTATATCCTATATGCATGCTTTTGTTGTTGGTGTGTGTATGGTTTCAAGGCTGACCACTCTGTATTGGGCAACCCATAGGGATTCTCATCCTTGGGAGAGGGCAATTCTCCTTATCCCCGCAGTCATTAGTTGCTTGTAGTTCTTAGGGGTATGACCCCATGAAAATTTCTCCCTTCCATGTTAGCATGTCCATTGAAACTACCATTGTTCCAGTCTTGTTTATGCAGCCATTTCTAGGAGACTGTTTCATAGCAGATTTTCTGCCCCCTCCTCCGAGATATTCCCTGAGCCACAGATGCAGGAGGTGTGATGCATATGTATCTGCTGGGGTTGAGCTCACCATGACCTGTTAATCTCTGCATTGTGTCCATTTGTGGTTTTTCTGTGGTGGCTTCCATTTTAAGCTGTTTTCTTAGCTATACTAACTCGGCTATGGTTGCAATTTGATCTTACAATTTGAACTACAATAAGTAGGCTATGACAAAACTTTTGATCTTGCTATACTGAACACATGGCTTTCAGGTAGGATAATCTGAGGAAAAATGGCTATTCTTTTAATTACCATTTGCATCACAAATGCACTTTTAATTACAACCTTACTTTGCTCCACATACTAAATCATCAATTTCATACTTTTCTTACAGAATTGGAGAACTTGGAAATGTTACTATGACCTCAGGGCTTGACAGAAGTTTTCCAGCTGCTGACAAGTAAGACTAAAACTGAAGTTTCACGGAGAACAGACATTCCCAACAGTGGGTGCTGAAAAACATCTGGAAGGTTTAACCAGACACAAGTCCAGGAACCTCTCAACTTCCCAGAAACAGGATAGCATTAACACAGCACTGACCTTAGTTTTGTCATCGCTTGAAGATCTTGTGGCTTCATCTAGAGGGATGGCCCCATGTTCCCTTGCCTCTTTGAAAAGTTCATTCACAATTTTCCCAGTTGGAGGTTGAAGTATATGTAATCCACCATATTCCTGTTCACCTGAATAAAGCCTTTAAACATCACAGCTCATAAATAAAAACTCAGAATAGACATAAACTGCTCTAAAACAAGAAGCTACATGGTCTTATGAAATAACTTTTATTTATAAAGAAGCACTCCTGAGTTCTTTGGAAACAAAGATCAAATAGGGGATAGTTTGTATTCCTTCTGAGTTTGTAGAGATTTGACAATTTCAGCAACCAACATGAACAGGGTCCTTGCTTCCTCCCTCAACCGTAGGGGACCACTTATGGAATTCATATTTTCACAGACCAAGCTCTTCCACTGTGGTGGGGAACCACAGCCAACAACCGGAGGCTATCCACACACCCCATATGACTACACGATGAAGATTTATTCTTCAGAGGTTCATGGATTGAAAAATACATACTGCATTACAATTCCCGCTGTAAATAATTTTATAACTAAGATCTGCCCCAACTCTAGCTACATAAGTGCTCTGAAACACAGATTTTCATTCACCTAAGATTAACATCCTAATCTTTCAAGATTAACTTTTCTGCCCAGGATATCAGAAAATTCAATCAATGAAGTAACATATAGAGACCTCCAATATAAGTGACAGAGCTCACTTTTTCTTTTCTCACACCCAAAGCAATAGTGGAAACTACAACAGCCTGGACAAGGAAGAGGTTCCCTTCAAGGTTTTCTCTTACACTGGCAAATGACATACAGAAGAACTGGCAGTTCTCAGCTCCTGCAAGTGAAAGAAAATCCACATGGAGCGTACACAAGTGTATACCGCTACTGCTGGGGGAGGGGGAGTTTGCCATCCTGTCAGTGTCAATAAGTACACTAGAACCCACAAAGCATTCCTCCCATGCTTACAGTGCATACTTGGAGGGCGGGTACAGCAGGCAGGAAGAACAGTCTGCCTGTCTCTGTACAGTGCTGGAGAAGAGGGACTGGACCTATGGCCTCAGGTAATGGAGACAAACAGAAAAGCAGAGCAAAGCCTCCTGCTATGCATGACCTCTCACCTCACTATCTTCCTGCCCTATTTCTTTTCTACAAGCTGGCCAAGTAAATGGCCCTGCCTCTTTGCCTTGGTCAGAAAGAACCTGAGAAAACTGGCTGCAGGAAAAGGTTTACCAGTTTGCTGTGGCCTCCCCTGAGATCATATAAGCACTGTGTTTTCTTCAAGCACCTTCACTGTTTGGACTTTTATATTTAGAGCCACAATGCATCTGGAACTGACGACTGCAAGTAGCATAAGGGAGAGGCCGATACTAACTGCTATCCTTACACCATGCAACAGAATTCCCTCTCCTTGTTGCTCTGCAGTGGCATCTTTGACCCAGGCCAAACAGCCATCTTCAAGGGTCTAAGACTCTGAGTTCAGGTCTTGGTCTTGGTCAGTGTCCTTCAGTCCTCTGCAGCTTTGGTGTGAGTCTTCATATCCAATACTTTTAAGTCCTGAACTTGATGGATTCTTCAGGAATTCTCTGGTGGTTCTTTGTAGAGACAGGGCACTGACAGTATTTACAACTGGTGCAGTAACATTTCCCAGGTTTTTTCTCACTTCACATCTGAACTTTGACTTTGCCTGACTTCTGAGAGCAAAGCTACTTGTTGCTCTGTGCAGTGGGGTTCCAACCATGCTCTGGTTTTACTAAATTTCCTTTCTTCCCTTTTCCATAACATATTGATGCTCTTGCCTTCTGTTCCCCTCTTATTTGAAACTCACTGAATCAATAAGGTATTTATCTTCCACCACTGCAGCTTCTGCTAACACGAGTCCAAGATATGATTTCGACCACCCCTACCCCTTCAAAAGCAGCTTTTCTTCCACTTTCTCACCATGCAGTCCAAGAACATCTCAAACTTATGATTCTCCTGCCTTAGCCAAGCAAGTGCTGGTATTATAAGTGTACACCATCGTGACTAGCTCTTTCTTACTTTGTTTGACTGGTTGGTTGGGACAGGAGTGAGACATGAGACAGGGTCTCATGTACACAAGGCTGGCTTTGAACTTACTGCATAGCTGACCAGGAACTCCTGATCTTCCTGCATTTACCTTTCAAGTGTTGGGAGTACAGACATGTGCCACCAGGCCTGGCCTCTCTCTTAACTTATTGACACTTAAAAGTTTGTAAAGACCTTAAAAAATAAAGCACATACTGACTTATTCTGCATGAATGAAGCCCATTACCTCCAAGGCCAATCATATTCTATGCTGAATCCCTCTTGTCAGCACAGCTCTCCTACCACAGATCCAACATCCGCCTCTTTCTTACTCGTGCCCTGCATGCCTTGTCGTAAGATTTCTACAAACAATTTTTAGAAAGTACTAGTGCAATTTCATCCTCTGTCATTCCAGTGTAATTGCCTAATATCAGATTGTATTGTCTCGTCCCTTGGATAATCCCAACTGCTGTCTTCAAGTTACCTATTCCTTTTCTCCCATTGCTACAATTTTACATTTATTTTTCTACAAAGATATGGTATTTTTCTAAAAGCATAGACTTTTTCCGATAAGGATTAATAGTTAATAGTATCACCAGGCAAATACATGTTCATTCAAGTCTTATAACAAAACTACCCTGATTTTTCAGATGAGAAAACTGAGGCGCTGGGAAGTTAATGAACAAGTCACACACAGACACCCACACACACACATAAACACACACACATGGGGAGGGTCTGGGAGGCATGTATTTTTAGAGCGCGAGGTCTCGTCCCCACAGCTGCTCATCACTGAAGGAACTCTAACCCACACCAGCATTTCAGTGACTGCTACATGAATGCAACAATGATGCGGGCCAACTGCAAAATGAACGTAAGTCCCTTCGCTCAAGGTATGCAAAGGAGCCGAGATTAAACCCAACACAGGGCCTCAAAAGTGTAGAGAATCATGTGACAGCACGGGTGACACTCCATGAGGCTCAGCCTGCGGCACCTCCACTCATACATCTTCTACTTGCCGCTGGTCTGCAGTGCTGTGCAGCTCCCTTCCTGCACTCTCCTACCTCTCTTCATGCTCTCTTCTGTGCCTCGTTGTCCCCGTCCTTGGTGCTCACTTAGATTTAGTGTCTGTTTAAGGTCCATGCTAGGCATATCCATCCTATTTAATTCTCAAAGCAACAGTACATAAATAGTGATGTGCAAAGGGCATGGCCTAAGCTTTGCATGTGATACATACAACCTCTCATGAGCGGATTTGTTAAAGAAGTTGTCAGGCTGTCCAAAAGTTCTTCTACAGATTACACACCTCTTTTCCTAGGCTAAACACACAGACCACATTATGTCTAATACTTTAGATAATGAAAATAATGCTGGTGTTTTATTTAGCTTCTCTGTTGCTAATAAAACACAAATCAAAGCAAACTAAGAGCAAAGTGTTTATTACATTGTACAAGTTATCCATTACTGAGGGGAGTAATGGCAGGAACCTGGAGGTAGGAACTGAAGCAGAGACATGGAGAGATGCTGCTTGGGCTTGCTCTCTAGGGTTTGCTAAACATGCTTTCTTATGCACCTAAGACACAAGGGATGATACCTCCCATAGTGGGCTGGACCATTCCACATGATCAAGACATGTGCACAGGCCAACCAGATGGAAGCAATCTCTCAATTGAGAGTCTTCTTCCCAGGAGACCCTGGCTTGTGTCAAGCTGACAAAAACTAACCAGTACAGCTGACCGGGTGTGGTGGTTCTAGCAGACTCTGGAAATCAAAACATTTGGGAGGCCTGGGCAGGAGAAGGACTGCTTGTTTGAGGGTAACTTGAGTGACACTGAGTTGTAGGCCTGCCCTGGCTACATTATGATACTCAGAAAACCACAGGAACAAAATGACAAGGAACATATAATTGTTTTGATTTCTAATCCTGCCCTAGGACATGACAATTAGCAGTTGCCTGTACAAAGTAAAATTGGAAACACAGCCAACAGGGCAAATGTTCTTACAGAATGTAAAGCAGGGAAGTATAAACTATACCACGTCCTAATACAGTACCATGCTTTGGAAAAAAAAGATAACCAATGATCTTTTTATACACTGTACTTTAAGTGATTAAACATCGGCCTCAGTATTTTTTAAAGAAACCCATCCTTTTAAATAGTAAATAATTCTAGAGGTCACGCTTGAGGCAAAAGGTCTTTAATAACTACCTTACTGGATGGAAAGGTATAGTTCCACAGTAGAAGTATATGCTTGATATGTATAGAATACTAAGTTGAATACATTAACAACCCCAAATAAAAACAAACAAAATAGCATTATAAAATTAAAACTATTAACAACAAAATTTTTCAGGTTGCGTAAGTATATTCATTCACTAAAGAAGGAATTCTTGGGACTGAGCCCAGGGCCTTGCATATGCTACCACTAAGCCACATCCACAGACCTTAGTTGTTCTGAAGCAGTTCAAGCTGGCCTGAACTTGCTTGGTAGCTTAGGACAACCTTCAACTCATGATCATAGAATTAATACATGAAGAGCAAGGAAAATATTTACATGTCTGTTTTATAAGAATTCAAATATTAGATTTACTGCACTAAGAGCAAAAATAAGCCATTCTGCATGTGCCCAAACTAGGTAGCCAAAGTCTAAACACTGCAATACTGAATGAGTAAAACGTATATACAAGAACACATTACATTTTTTTTTAAACTTTGGGGAACATATACATTAATGAGGCAACTAAAATGTTAAACATATCTATATATACTCATAAATCTAGCAAATAAGAATTAAACCAAAGGATAGTATATTCAAACCATGCCGAGATACCAACCTGCTGATTACAAAGACAAACTGTACCTGACAATGGAGTGATGTGGTGGTCAGCACCTTAATCAAGTGAGCATGTCACCAATAGTGGGAAAACTTGAAATTATATGGCTCCTGATGTGATATAATAAAAAGCAGACAGGATCACTTATCTAGTACTCTTGACAAAAATGCTTAACAAGAATCTAATTATGAGGAAACAGTGATCTAGAACGAGGGACATTTTGAGACATCTGGTGCATATTTTTTAAAAAAATGAATATAATAAATTTTAGATTATGTAGGAGAGCTAAAAACAGACAAGAAAGAAGAGAACGTGCCCTGCATTAAAAACTAACACAGGAAAAATCAAATGCAACAAGTAGTCTCTAGCTGGGTTCCCAAGTCCCCAAAGCTGGCTGGAAGAAATGGCTGACGAATGACAGGCTATAATTAAATGACATCATGGTACCACTGCTAATTTTTAAGCTATACTTTTTTATTTAGGTTATACACTTTATTCTCATGGGGATGCACAATGAAGTGTCTAGGGGTGTCGTGATGGCTGCAATTTGCTTTCAGATAGTTGAGTAAAAAAGAAAGCAAGAGCACGCACACAAGCAACACTGTGACACATTAACAACTGGTAAACAGAAGCAAAAATATCTACTGTTTATTCATCTTACTAACCTTTACATTTTCTGTGGATGTTAACATTTATTTGTAAAAGAAAACGTAGGGGGGAAAATTTTAAGGATTGCTCTTTTCATTCAAGTACAGAAAGATTTTTTTTTTTGTCTCCCCTACAAAAAGAATGTGAAGTGACAAAAAACTAATGTCCAGTGAAATTTCCTATTCTGATAAAATTTACTTTTTTGAGAACGACAGTCAGAAAATACATTCACTCTCTAATACTAGAAAAATGGATAAAAATATTCACAATATATGTGAATCTTATCTTCTAAATCTCTAGTCCATCCTCTTATAGTTCAGAGATCTTAGTGACAACAAACATATCCCAGGAAATCTGTTAGACTAGGCACCACACAACAGAAACACACATAGAAACTTCAGAATCTACAGATTCTTCAGCGGGGGACCAAAGACTCTCAGAGCCCCATGGCTGGTAGTATAAAAGCTGCTGGCCCTCGGCTGACAAGACTGCACATGAATGCTGCTGTGGAAGGAGAGGGCCTGCACAGATCAGAGCTCACTGAGCCCTATGACAAGATACTAAAAAGCCATTGTGCCTGAGAAAACAGAAGATTCAAGATATAATCTCCTGTGTCTTACAACAATATCAGATACTAAGGTAATTCTTCAGGAGTTTCTTTTCACTGACTATAAAAACATTAGGAATAGAAGCTCCATATCTATTTAAAAACTTTAACTTAAAAATCCCTCAGGGTCACTTAAAATAGCTAGGGCTCAAACAGGGTAGATGTTTGGAAGCAGCACTCACCGATGTGGTGGCGTTCGTGGGCTCTGAAAGGCTGCAGGCGCGGATCTGCCAGGCTTGGGAGACTTGCATTTCGCTTCATCTTCACATAATTCTGCCAAGGCCAACTACACACAACGACAGGCTTGTTATACAGGCAACACTGGAAACACATCTCTAGGCAGCCGAGGAACAGACAGGAACTTGAAATTGAGCACTAACGATTTCTTATGAAGAAAATGATGTTTCCTCAAAAGATGATGTCTTTCCAAAACAAACTATCAGGTCTCATAATATTCAGTTAATCAAACTGTCCTATGCCAGAGAAAACTTGTTAAAATCATTCATTTAATTAACTATTCAATAGTTTAAAAAACTGAATTGGGCAACGAACTATTGCACTTGGACCTGTGTAACTTTCTTCCAGGTTTTAAAGAATTTTTTAAGACAGTTCAAGCTATTTGCCAGTTCCTCTAATTAATCTCACAATATAATTTCACTTCGCTGTTTTCAAACAAGTACATAAAAAAGTTAAAAGTATTGCTTAAAAGTCTATCAGACACAAATTTCATCAAGTGTAGTGAAAAAAGCGTCTAACGTATAAGACAATAAATTAAATATAGGTTTTAACCATTTATAAAGCAATTACATGTTGCGGATCTATAGTTGGGTTCTTTCCAAATAAAGTAAAAAAAAAAGTATTTGTCCTTGAAATAGCATTTAAAATAATAATCTAATTACTACTGTTCCCTGCCTCTACTTTTGGTATTTTGGGCAACAACTGAAAAAAATCTCAGCCAGGCATAATGGCACATGCCCTTAATCCCAGCACTCAGGAGGCAACAGCAGGAGGATCTCTGTGAGTTCCAACCTGGCCTAGTGAGTTCCAGGACAGTCAGAACTGAGTAGAGAGACCCTGTCTGAAAAAACAAATGAAACAAATTCTCTTAAGTCTCCTGGTGGCTGCTCAGTTGGTATGATTTTAATCTTTGGGCTCCCACCCGCTTTACTAACTCTGTGATTTCTTGCCTCAGAAGGAAAGAGTAAATAACTGAAGCCCAGGGCTGGGAACTGAAACCAGGCAGAGCCTCACACTTAGACAAGTGCTCCAGCACCCATCCCCTGGCCTCCGAGGATACAGCAGCCCTTTAAACAAGCACATTTGAGACACATATTCAAGACAACTGGAAGACTATTTTTCCTCCCCTAATTGTTCTTATTCCTACTCCAGCTTATGTTTCACAGACGCATCAACTTGTGAAGTTCTAAAATGGCAATTTCCCTAGAAATGCACATCAATGGCTCTGACTCCTTAAGAACTGAATTAAATTTTTTTTTACATAAATTATAGTGTTTTAAAATTAAGATATAATTCCTTCATTTCCCCCTTTCCCTTTCCTCCGTCCAGTCCCTCCATGTTCATACACACCTCTGTTCTCTGTCAGCTGGATTCAAATCTTAACTTACATACTTACTGTGTAAAGTCTGGTGGATTACTGAACATCGCTGAGCTTAGTTTTTACTTCTTTAAATGCTTATCAAAATTCTCATGAACATTGGCTGCAAGATTAATGTATCTAAAGCACAAGGCCCATCCACACCACCACCTCAAGGTCTAAGGTCTTATTTTTAACTGTGTGATACTGGGGTTTTCACTTTCTTCCAGCACAGTCATTTGTGTTTCCCTATTGTCCTTTACTACCACTAACCTCCCAAACCCCAAACAGAGTGAAACAAAAGGTAGACTAGCGGAAGAATCTCTGGCCACAGTAAGTTTCCATCCTACTCTCCAGAAGGCTCTTTAAAATAGCATTCTTTTTATGGATTTCCTCCTGAGTAATCTATATTATTTCAGATTTTTTTCTAAGTCCACGTAACCCTCTGCTAACCTCCAAATGACATTCACTTTAGGTGTCAATTGTGATGGGTAATCTTCAGTGTCAACTGTATTAGAAACCTCCTAGGAGACACACCTCCAGATGTGCCTTTGACATTGTTTCTAAAGAGAGTAGACCTACCCTGAACATTAAGGGCTAGGGTCTTTGACTAAATAAAAGGACAAAAAGCAGCCTGGTTTCAGCTTTCCCCACTCTCTGCTTTCTGATCCATAAAGATATGCAGAGGACAGCCGCATGCCTCTGTCCTCATGAAATCTACCATGCCTCCCCACCAGATAAACCCCAAGTCAAGTAAAGTCTTTTTTTTAGCAACTTATTTGATTGTTGCCAATCAGATATTTTCATTTTGTAAAATAAACAAATAAAGCAAATTTGACTTTGTGGAAAGTGGAAATAAGAACAGTAAGAAGATGATCCAAGTGCTGCTGGGTGGTGGTGGCACACACCTTTAATCCCAGAACTCAGGAGGCAGAGGCAGGTAGATCTCTGTGAGTTCGAGGTCAGCCTGGTATACACAGTGAGTTCCAGGAAAGTCAGTTAAAACAGAGAAATCCTGTTTTGAAAAAAACAAAAACAAAAAAAGAAAAAGAAAAGAAAGGAAAAATCATGGTTCAATTATCATGTACTTAGAGGTACACAAGGGCTGTTTAGAAGGAGTTGGTACCAAGTGGTAGGTGGTGATAAGGGCTCACTCATAAATACTATTACATTTTTAAAATTTAGATTATTTGACATAGCAGACTGAACACGTCAAAGATTATATAATTTAAAATTAAACAGATAAAAATGAATGGAAGTACCAGATTAAAAAGTATAATGATAAAATTTCAAAATTTAATCTTTAAGTTTAATTAAGACAATACAGAAAGAATGCATCATTCCAGTTCTCAAAAAGTTCTGGAGTTTGGAGTATTTAAAGTTTCAGGTTTTTAGAACATAGCTGCTCATCTGATAGTCTCTGCGAATATTCCAAAGTCAGGAAAAAAAATCCCAAACTTGAAAGACTTCTGGCCCCCCCGCACTTCCTAAGTAGGAGACATTCTGTACTGATAATCTTTCCTCCAACATCCGCGATGTGAAGAACCTGGATCTAAGCCACTGTGGAGGGAAGACACGCAGCAACAGCAAATGAGAACTGGAATTCTCAACATTTTCCTGCTACATTCCAGAAAGCTCAGTAAAGTTTACCGTGCAGATGAGGCACACCTGGGAACTTCGGGAAATACATAACGCTCCAGGCCCACTCTACACCTAGTGAGTTAGATGCCGGTGTAAGGCTCTAGCATCTGCTTTAATGGGCATTCTCAGTGCCACTATTTCAAGGTGAGAACCAGTGGTCCAGGGGAATGACAGTCAAGAGGACCAGGTACAATGGCTACTGTAATACAGCCTCAGACACATTTATTTCTACTCCAAATGCTAACCTCTGGGAGTACAAAGAACAGCAACCCTTTGCTTCTCCTACTCTTCTGGAGGAAAACTGGGAAACCTACAATTAAATACCTTAAACAACCGTTAAACCTTGTCATGGATGGGTTGAAAGACACTAGAAGGCAATGGTCTTAGAATCCAGAAATAATAAGCAATGCAGAGGTTTTTAGATCCCAAACTTTCCCACTGAACACTGCCAAATTTGGGGAAAGGAAGGGAGCCAAGATTATTTATTGCTGGTTTGATGTCTAAATGGGATTTCAAGTCTATAGTTGGTAAATTAAAAATCAACACCACAGAGAAATGTAGGACGCCAATCTAGCACAATGCTAAGATGGCGCCGGCTTCCGGACGGCTTAGTAGTAAACAACAGCTTTGTGCATGCGCTACAGTTGAGAACAGCTTGGCTCTTGGTAACACATCCGTAACAAACCCGCAAAAGCGGATATGCAAATGAGGTGTTGCAGAGGTAGCCTATCATTAGGAACCACGATTCGTACAGTGTATATAAGCAGCTTGCTCTTGGGGCTTGGGGTCCTCCCGAATCATGATGAAGTGCTCCTCACAATAAAGGTGTTGAGAAGAATCCAGTTGTGGCGTCTTATTTGCTGGTCAAGGCGGCGCGACAGAGAAACACTTTGGAAGATACTCTGTAGCCCTCTGCTGGTGGTTCCTAAAACATTCTCTTTTGATTTAGAAGCTGACAGACCCTATTCTGCATAGCAGTTAAGATATATTTTTACAGCTGGTAATATACTACTAAGTGGGTTTATTTCCCACCTTAGGCTGATCTTTCCATTCTCCAAATTCATCTTCTGAACTACCTTTTTTGGCATTCAATAACACTTCACCTTAATCAGTGCTTATTTCTTCAAAAAGCTATGAAAGCTTCCAAGAAGTTACATGTGGTTAAAAGAGAGATCGCTTAGGCCAATTAATCCTAGTACAGTTTATCTGTAAAACAAAACAGAATTCCTGAATGGGGCAGATCCTGGGACCAAAGCAGGTTGGGGAAACTCCAAACAACAATGAGATCTGACTACCTTTATTGAAACTAGAAAACCAGACACAGAAAACAATTTAGCTATCAACAGATAGTTACAGTTTCACTAGTGTGCTGGCTAGTTTTATACAAGAGCCATCAGAGAGGAGGGATCCTCAACTGAGAAAATGCCTAAGATCTGAATGCAGGCAAGCCTGTAGAGCATTTTCTTAATCAGTGACTGGAAGAGGAGGGCCCAGCCCACTGTGGGTGGGGCTATCCCTGGGATGGTGGTCCTGGGTTCTAGAGAAAAGCAGGCTGAGCAAGCCACGGGAAGCAAGCCCCTCCATAGCCTCTGAATCAGCGTCCAGGTCCCTGCCCTTTGTGTGTTCCTGTCCTGACTTCCTTTGATGATAATCTGTAATGTGGAAGCCTAAGGTGAAAAAAACCCTTTCCTCTCCAAGTTCCTTTGGTCAAGGTGTTTAATCACAGCAATAGTAACCCTGTATTATAGAATATATATATATATACATATATATGTATATAATAAATATAATATGATATAAATAATAGAACCCACTAGATGAGTGGCTTCAGGGTTACCTGCAACTGACCAATGCTCAATTAATACCATTATAACTTCACATCGGTTTAGTCTGTTAAGGCTAATGTACAAGCCTGTTCAAATCTTTGGCCCTGCACAAAATTCAATGCAGTACCCACTACTACTTACGGATTTGATGTCCCATTTATCTCCAAATTCCCCAAAGCTTCAGCAGAAAGTTATAGTGGCAAGAGGTCAACATGCTTGGCTAAAGAATGAAGACCAGCTATTAAAAATGCTCTGCCAAGGTTGGTGAATTCAGCTTCATTTATTCTTAACTATTCGCCCTAACACATGTTTAACTGTTGAATTTTATCAGTGATCTCACAAGGAGATAGAAAAACGCCTAAAATAAGCAAGTCGTGTTAGCGTCTGATAAAATAGCATTTAGTGGACGAGTGTTCTTCTGAATAACGTTACCGAGTTTTATTTCTCTGTTCCGCTGTTGTATGGGCTACGTCTTACAAGTGGGCTGTGGCCACAGACTGAAATGTTTTAAGCTCTCTCCTGTCAAAACGAAAAGCTTTTTGATAAAAACAAAACAAAAACAATAACGATTAAACCGCTTCTAATGTGTAAGTCATCAAAACAGAAAGGGCATCCCAGAGAACAAACCAGCACGCGTTATTTTTAGGGTACTTCTTTAAGTGATGGCCAAGTAACTCTCCAGAAGGCAGACAGCACCAACCAGGAGCCACTCGGACGGCCCCGCAAAATGCCATCCATACACCAGCTCCGTGCCTCGCGCGGGGAGAAGGGGAGCCAGGCGCAGGTTCCCACGCCCAGCACCCCGCAATGCGCCTCCCGGGGAGACCCCCAGTCACCAGTCACCGTTCTCCAAGACAGGCTCAGGCGAGGTGCAGAGGTGCTGACCCGCGCCCACCGTGCCCTCGCCTTCCCGCCCGCAGCCACGCTCCGCGCCTCCACACCTGTAAGTCCCGCGCACTTGGGGGCCGCGGCCTCGAGGCCCAGCGCTCCTGCTCCTCCGGCTCCCCGCGGCCGCCCTCCGCCATCTTCCACCGCTCGCGGCGCCAGCCCCCTACGCGCGACTTCCGGGGCTGGTTGCTAAGCGACCATGGAATGGGCGGAGCCACTCGGTGACCCCCCTTGGGAGGGGGCGGAGCCGCGCTGCAGGACGCGGGTTAGTCTTCGTTCTTTCCCCACCTGCCCGCGCGCCCACACTGCAGGGTTCCGATGACCCAGTGGACCCAGCAGCCTTTTCCCCTTCCGGGCATCTGTCTGACTCGCTGGGAGATGTTGTGGGCTGTCCCAGAGCACAGCGTTGATTGGCAGTTAACGCAACAGTGCGATCATTTATCAGATGAAAGTTGCAACTTCACCTTTGATTGAATCATTTTTCCCTTATCAAGGATTTGATGGTTCATCAGTCCTTCTGCGCGCATCCATATTGAGGATGAGAAACACAGTAAAAGCTTTTGACAATTGAAGAACCAGCCTGTCTCCATCTTAAAAGTGATCTGATTGTTAGGGCTCAAACTCACAAACTGCTGGCTGAGATACCTATTTAATTTATGAAAGTGAACCTGGCCACCTGGTTCTCCCAGCATTCCTCCTCCCTTACCTGTTACAAGATCCTCCTGGTTTGTATACCTCACGGCCTGCCCTAAACTCTCTAGCCCTGGGCACTGGGCTGCGCTTCCCTATATAATTCCAGCCATTTTGGTTACTCTCTCTTGGCCTCCTGGTCTCTTGGCCACAACTCCAGGATCCCCTATTTCCCCTCTACCCCTTCATCCCTCCCCCTTTCCTCACATGGCCTGGCAGCTCAGTCTGGTCATATCCACCTTGGCCCTCATGTCTACTACATTCTCCTTCTTATATACAATAAACTTCCTCCTTCACCATACTTAGGAACAATCATATTCTTTTCCTTTTTATTTCTTTTTTCGTTCACTTCATTCATAAAGACAAACTAGGTTCATCCCTGTTCTACGATTAAACCTCTGTTTTCAAAGGATTATGCTATGCTGCACCTGTAAGCTTAACTACAAATGGTTCTGTACTGCCTGTTCCTGGAAATGGCAGCCATACCTTTGTTTCAAAAGGTTATTTGGCCACCTGTTGTTATGGCTACCTGTTGTTTTGACTGACTTAGATCACCTTGCAATAGTGTCTTTGTTTCGAAGTTATTTATAACCATTTTGCAACCCTACCTTTATTTCAAAAGTTGTTATGACTTACCTGTTGTTATGACTACCTTGTTACAGTCTGTTCCTGTAACCCCACCTATTTTCCCCCATTCGAAAACCTCCTACCCCTGAGCTATAAAAACTTTGCCTTCCTTATGTCCGATGCTGACCTCTCGAACCCCACCTTAGAATGAGGCATCTTGTGTACATGAATTTAAAAAAAGCTTGCTTTAATTAATTGTTTGCTTTAATTAATGAGGCAATAATGATTTGGGTCAGTGGTCTTTCTCCTATTTTGGGGACTAATACAATGAGAATGGAGACTCATAAACCATCTTTTTTCAGCTGGGATTGATTTAACTCCTTTTTTTACCTTAGGTACTTACACATCCCAAAATTGCCAACATAGAAGAAAGAAGTCTGGGCCTTTATGAAGCTTAAAAGCTAATGAGGGAAAGAAAGACATAAACAGATAACAGAGTACAAACTGTAAATAAGCTTTGCAAAGAGGCCTGCATGTGAATGGAGAATGCTCTGTTGGCGCCTGCTGTGTGCATCGTGCTGGGTGCCAGTCTACAATGTGCTGCCTTAGTGTATTCTTTATTTTGAATTTGAAGCACTTAAAAAACAGCAGAATTTTTTTTTCAGCTAAAGTAGTTGAAATTGAGAGGTCTGTAACAGACCTTTTAGAATTAAGCCCATCATCTTTAGCTACTTTTTCATGAATGCCAGTGGTATATACAGTCACATGGGCCTTCAGGTTCCCATGAAGACACTAAGCACATGTAAATTTTTTTTCAATAAAACTTGTGCCATTTTCTCCTGTGAATCTATTTTAGCTCAGTTTAATTCTTGGGCCCAGCTGGAGACTCAGAGGGCAAAGGAAGACCTCCCTTCCCCTCAGCTGGGTGTATTCCACATGTATTGGTGAGTATGCACTGATGTACTTGAGCAAGGCAAACGATAGTTGCATTCACCCTGTACTAACTGGCAGTACAGGCTACCAAACCTTACGCTCCTGTCCTGACACTCTTCTTAATACACATTCTGCCTCCAAAGTTCCCATCACTTCTTTAACAAGAAATGACCCTAGAGAGCAAATACCTTTTTATGTTGTGCCTTGAAGAAGAAGTACTTCCCACAGACTTTGGGCCAGGAAGGACCACAAGTAAAGAAAGGCACAGATGTGTTCTAAGACATAGATATTGGAAATATCTTAGGCATGTCCGCAAAATACTGCACTGTTGTTTAGAAATGGCAAAATATGATTGTGGGTGGTCAGGAAGAGACCTAGATTAGAAATGTAGGCTTAAATACTGAAGGAATATATTTCTTGGGTCTATATGAGGGAATGAGAAGAAATGGTAAAGATTCAATGCTAGGACTGAGGGCAGACTGTCTTTTCAGCCCCTTTTCCATTCTCGGTAAGTCAAGAGATACGATAGTAAGACGAATCAGAGGAGAACCTCATCAGGTTCTCCAACTTCATAGCTTACAGAAAAATCCCTATCTGTGTAATTCTACTTATGCCAAACAGCACTGAGGGCAGGACCAGAAATGACTTCATTTTATGTTAAAACATTTTTATTTTGTTTCTAAAACATTTGGAAGCATAGAGTATATTTACAGTTAATAACTTTCATGGCTTGCACCATTCATGTCCTCTACAATAGCTTTCTGAATTAGGTACTGTGTTCATATTACAGAAGTAAGTGGGGAGCAGAGAAATAAGATGATTTTCTTATGTCACTCAGCTAATTAAACACCAGAACTAAGTTTTAAACACAGCGGCATTGTACTCAAAGGCACATTTTTTTTTTTTTTTTTTTGCTTTTGTTTTTAAACTCCTACCCCTTTCCTGGGAGCAGTTCTGTAACTCCTGGCAAGATCACATCATGTTACTTCTCAAGACTTCCTGCTACCTTCCTTCCATTTCTTTTGGCTATCTCTTAACAACATCCAGGCCCTAAACAATGACATTCCATTCGGTTCTGCTTTGACATTTCCTATTCTCTTGCTGTATGTGCTTTTACTATTCAACACCATCCATTCTTATACCTATGATGTGTATACAGCTGATTCTCATTATCCACAGTTGTGTTCCATGAACTTGCCAAGAACACTAAATTATTGAATACTGAATCGTTGCTGTCAAGAGAGACACAAAGTTGTGCCCTTGAATCCTCTGTTTACATTTATTAACCGATGGATGGATGCATACCTTGCTCTGGGTCTGTTTCTGTGTAAAGACACCTTATTTAATACATACTGTGGCTTCATTAACATTGAACTCCAATCTCCTTCTTGAGAAAAGCTTACCTAACATGCGTTCTCCGTAGGCATATCCACTTAGGAACATTAGACAACCCTTCAGCGCTGTTCTCGTAGGCAGTTTTAAATAGATCCAAAAGGAGAAACACAGATTATGAAGGATGTGACGTTAAGGAGACTGCAAAAAGGGATACTTGTTTACAGTGTAAGAGCTGAAAAAGACAGTGTCACCTTGTTTGACCGCCTTTGGAAATAAGCTATCCCAGAGACTCAAATATTTGCTTCCCTGTGCATGTCTGTGTTTTAGTGTGAGCAACGATTACGAATTAGACTGCAATTTTGCATATATGCACTTTGCAAATAACGTGGATTGACGTCTAGAACTTCCAAATCTGTTTTTCTAGTTCCCAGTGCTTTCTATTACTGCAGACAGACCTACATTTCTAATTAACTTTTCAAATTATATTTCCACTTGGAGTCTCAAAAACATTGCTGTCTCAACCCCAAACCCTCCTGTTTCTGCTCTAAACTGCTGCTTTTCATTCTGTCCCTTACGGTAGCATCATCTAACTTCTATTGGAAATCAGTCACTGGAGAGCACTGGGGCTTCTCATGGCTGGAGTAAAGTTTTCCAGTGCTGATGGGGGCTGGGGCAGTTATGACTAGAACAAAGGCTCTTGAAGTAGACACTGTGGCCAACAGCAGAAGTTTCAGTGTTTTTCCTGCCTGAAGTGTAGCCCCAGGCATTCAAAGTGTTCTCAGCAGTGGAGCTGTCAGGGAAGAGGCTGTATGATTGATAGCTTCCCACCCAAGGTTGCCAGGCATGACAGAAAAGTTCTATTTTCTGTTTTGTTGTTGTAGTTTTTTTTTTAAAAAGATTTCTTTTTAAAAAAAATGATTGTTTTTGTTTATTTGTATGTGTGTTTGCATAAATATATGTGCATGAACTATGTGTGTGCCTTTGGAGGCCAGAGGAGGAATCTGTAGAAGTCAAGGTACAGCCAGCAGGTGTGATGGGGATAGAACTCTATCCTTTGCAAGAATAATATGCTGTCTTGACCAGCCATTTCTCTAGTCACCTTAGATTATATTTTCTTTTTTTTTCTTTAAATGTGGGGCTATAATTTATTGGAAAAGGTGTTCAGGCCCAGATTCTTCCTGTGAAAAAATTGAAATCATAGAAGTTTATTTAATAGTTATAGATTTATTTGGATTATCTGCTTTTAAGTCAGTTTTATTTTTTCTCCTTTTAAATTTATATTTTGGTGGCCAAAGATGTTGTGTTAGTGAGCTTTATATTATTGTCATAAATACCCGAGATAAAGGCAAAGACTTGGGTGCATGAGATGGCTCAGTGGGCAAAACCATTTGCTGCCAACCCGGATGAGCTGAGTTTTGTCCTCTGGATCCACATGGTGGAAGGAGAGAACCACCTCCTGAAAGTTGTCCTCCGGCCTCCACAGGGGCTCTGTGACATCTACCCCACTCCCACACAAATAATTAAATCATGTGACTTTAAAAAGACTTGTTTAAAAGGATTTGTTTGGGCTCACGATTTTGGAGATTCCGAATCTGTGAGTATTTGGCTCCGGTGCCTTGGGCCGTGGCAGCATCGTAGCTGAAGAATTTGACAGAAGTGAGCCGTGGCCGGGAGGAAAATGAGAGAAGGAGCAGAGTCGTCCTGTAGTTAGCACCTCTTGACAGCGCCACCTGGAGGACAGACGGAGCCGTTTAACGCATGACCTTTTGACATTATCTTCTTTATTGTTTGTTTCTATTTTATTCATACTCAAAGGCCTTATTTAAAAATCTCTCACTGTTCATTATCAAAATTACAAGATTGTTTGCATACAAATAGACTGATTATAAACAAGAAAGGTTCATTAAAGGAATGTTGGCTTACTGTCATTTGATCTTTTACTAAAAACTGCTGCAAGTTATTGATCAGAATTTCTTTCTTACTTTCATAAGTCTAATTTTCTTGAGAAATTCAACTAATGTTTCCACTCTCTTGACCAAGTTTCAACCATGGTCACCTTAGGAAATACCCCCCTTACTTGTTAATCAGAAATACAAACTGTAGCACGTGTTTCCATTTTCTTCTCTCAGCTAAGGTTTCAGCTGCACTGCATGTCACAAGAAGACAGAGGCTTGCTGTGGGCCTGTTGAGTCTTTCCTGTCTCAGCTGACGTTTAATGATGGCAGTGGGGCAAAGCAGTGGTGGTACACAGTTACACTTGCCCTGTTGTCCCGTCCCTCATGGAACCTTCCATCTGAGCTTGCAGAAGCTGGTGTTTGTTGCCTCCTCCCAACCTGACTGAAGTCCTATGTCGAAGTGACTCCATCCAGGCCAGGGCTCTTGAGCTTGTTGGTGGAGGGACAGTGTTAGTGTGAAGAGAATTGTCTGTGTAGCTCAGCTGTACACTCAGCCACCGCAGAGGGCCTTCCAGCCTTAGCTCAGTTCTGGAACTTGTCACTCGATCCTTTTTTCTCCACCTTTAGGAGCGATTGTGGAAAGGCCAGACTTCTTTGAGAAAATTTCCCAGTATACGCAGCAGCTCAGGATGGAACAGCTTCTGAATGCAAGGTCCATAGTCTGATACATTTTAAAAGGGATGTAATGTCATCCATTTTCTTCTGGAGGATATTTTATTTGTTTCTGGTTGATGGCCCCAAGCTGGCCAAATCTGTCTGGTGTGCTGGCAGTGGAAATTCATAGAGGTGCTGAAGTATGCAAGAATGTGGAATGACCTCCTGCCGTTGTAATTGTCCCTGCTCCCCGTTTTGCAGCCTCACCCAGAGCTGACTGTGGTCTTTTTTCCTGCATTTCATTGGTTACTTGACTTTTATGCTTTGTAGCATCAGCTCCTTTCATACGTGGTGTAAAATGGACAGTGTAGAAGGTCCTTTTCTGGAAAACTCCTGATGTACTGATGTTTCAAGAAGGAGCTGAACTCGATGCAAGAAGATCCGATAGTAAACCAGTCGGGTAAGGCCATTGCAGGGGTGTGCTTTCATATCCAAACCGTATTTCAGTGTCTTCCTGTGTCGCAACCTTCTGAAAGCTCTTTATCATCTTACCAGTTATCAGTGTCAAACACCTGATTCTTGGCAAGAGCAAATAGCATGGTTCTCTCTCCCTTTCTGTTATCTCATCCTGGTGTTGAGTAAAGCAAGTGGAATTCATTCTAACCACACACCTCGAAGTACTTCTTTGTCATCTGTCATTCTTCTAGAGGATAAAGCAGCACATAAGGGGTACGTTCTTCTTCAACCAAAGCCAAACTTAGTAAGAAACTCTATCGTGTGTTTATTATCTTATTACGTTTTGCTTTTTCTTTTACCATTTTTGGGTTTAATTTTGTTTTCCTATTTTCTTTAGATAAAGGCTTATTGAATTTAAGTCATTCTTCCTATATTCTATATGTTTAAGGTCATGTATTTCCATCTGTGAATGGACCAGCTTCAAATCTAATATTTTGAAACAGGAATAAAATTGGATTTTATTTAAGACACCATTTTTTTCGATATCAAATACAGAAAATATGTGATTAGACTCTAGTATGGGTAAATGAGCTGAGACAAGCCAGCAGCTATACAATGTAGAGAGATCAGAACTCACAGCCAAATGGAACCGTGAAAACATGCCCTCAACAATGGGAAATAGAGGCAGACATCAGCATTCAGCAAATCATTGTGTGGCCCTTTAAAATGGTGGTTCCTGGCACACTGGTGAAGCCCCAGTGGTGGGAGAGCCATGCTGAGGTGATACGTCCCTCCTCTTTCTTTGCGGAAACCTTGTTCACCAACATCAGCACGGCAAACGGATGGGCGAAGAGCCTTTACATACAAGCCTATATAGGTAATTGAGCCTTTCCTGACCTTACCCATCCCTCTCTGGTTAGCAAGCTTTAGGTAGGCTGATTAAAGTGTCTAGTAAGCATAGACCAAAGCTATTGGATCTCTCCCTTTTGCAACACCCTATTTCGTCCATAAAAGCCCTGTCCTTTCACAATTAACTGGATTTTTACCAGGAGACATTGATCTCCGGAGTTTGTTTCTTGGGTTAGTGACTTTTCACCACTCATCACCTTGCACCTGTATTCACAAAAGACCAGAACCAAATATTCTGAAAACTTAGAAAAGTACATTTGACTTTTCAAAGGATATCATGGCATTTAGAACCTCTTCCATGAAGACTTTGGGAGGTCAGGAGACTATGGCGTTTGGGTCCACTTTGCTGAGGTCAGTGTGGGGCCTCAGGGCCTCTTCACATTCTGTCCTAATACCAGTCTGAAACGTTCAGGACAAGGGGCAGACACTTGCTGTCACTTATATTCTGGCAGCTGTGGCAGGCCTTATTTCTGGTTGGCAAATAGCAAGGGGTGGGGGTAGAGAAGGGTGGTCAAATGCACTATCCAGGAGGATGGGATAGAATGTTCTGGATCCTTACCATAATCTTTGGAATGGGATTCATTTCTCCCAGAACCACAAGGACCCTTGTGTGACTTGTATAACCTAAAGATGTCACCAGAATCCTTGGCCTTGTTTTCCCTAGAAACACAAATATATCCCATGAATACCCTAGTCTCTCTCTTTGGAATTCTCACAGTGTTGGAACTTTTAAACAAGAATTCAAAAATAGTCGTCAAAATTCATTCAGAGAGCCCCAACTCTGTAAAAATGTGAAAATGCTTCACCCCCTCAAAATGTTACAGAAGCAAATAACTAAGCTCTCGCCTGAGGCCAGTTACTTGGCCAAAGGTTTACTTTAAAAAGTTTATTTTCATGTCATTTGAATTGCCTCCCAGTTCTATTCCCCGTATCTATTTTTTTTTTTTTAAAGATCTCCAACAAGCATAAACAATCATTTTTATATGTTGGATCTAAACTTTTTTGAAATAAAATAGTACAGAAATAAAACGTCAGTTAGGATTTTAGGGCTTTTATGGTTCAGTATACCCATGATGAAACCATGGACACCTTCAGAGTCGGCCAGGTAAATGATTGTATTGGCTCGTGAGGAAAGCCCTTGCCCTTATCAGTGGGTTGTACGCTCAAGGACACCGGTCAGTTCCCATAAGTGAAGATAAAATAATCTCAGCTTACAAACCTGGGGCTGTAAGATATTAAATGTAATATTACAATAGAACTATCAGACGCTGGAGGAAGGCTTATATGACGTGGTCACAAGTACCCTGTTTTATCGTCACCTTTTTACTTGAAGGAGGCATGGTGTAGTTTCTCTTTGACATGTCCACATGGCCAGTATCAGCACTCTTGCACACCGGGGCCATTGTTAAGTAAAACAAAGGTGACTTGAACACAAGCGTTATGATGCTCTGACAGAGGCTCTGAAAACTGAGATGGCTCCTCAGTGACTAGCTGGTGGTGCAGCGGGCAGTGCGCACCACGAACGAGCTGGAAAAAGGACAGAGCAGAGCAGTGTGGAGTTTCCTTATGTTGTACAGAAGCTTCTACAATTTAACAGCAATGAATTATTACTGGAAATTACAATCGACTGAAGGTGATTAAAACCGCAGACAGTGAAAACGCTGACTGGGGAGGGGGCCATGCAGCCCTCCCGTTGATATAACTGCCTCTGTTTCTGCTTGCTGTATTCCTGTTGGCTATCAGCTGTTCCTTTTCCAAGCAAAGGGTTAGAACTGCAGCTCTCAACCTGTGGCTCATGACCCCTTTGGGGGCCAAATGACCCTTTTGCAAGGTCACCTAAGACCATCTGAATATCAGATATTTACATTATGATTCATAAAAGTAGCAAAATTACAGTTATGAAGTAGCAACAAAAATAATTTTATGGTTGAGAGTCACCACAACATGAGAAACTGTATTAAAGGGTTTTAGCGTTAGGAGGGTTGGGAACTCCTGTCTTAGAAGACTCACCTATAGAAGTAACAACTAAACTTGCAGTGATATTAAACATTAGGTCATCTGGGTTTTTATGACTACATGTAAGATAAGACAGCCATTGAAGATCAATGTTAGATTCATTTCCATATACAGTTAAGGTGTGTATGTATCAGGGGAGGCCATGCTAGGGTAATATGTCATCTGAAGACCTCAGTGTCTTGGAAACAGTGGAGAGGGTGACATGATGGGAGGCTCTCCCATGTTATCCTTGCTTAAAGATGAGAGCGATGCCACTTCTGTCCTATGGAACAGGAGAAGGGATGCACAGTCTGGCTCAGGTCTTGTAGATGATGCAGATTTCTGTCTGCAAAGGATGGAGGCTACTACCATACATACTTCCTTGAGCGAAGCAAAATCTCTGTGCTGCCGAGTAACCGAATTGTGAGGCTGAAAACGTTTAGCAACAGTGTAAGTTTCTAGATGCGTAGCAACAAAAGTTAATTCAAGATGAGTTGATTCTGGCAGTTCCGTTCCCTCTTGGGTCAGTCAGCATCACTCCACCTGGGCTCTGATCACATATGTGCCTGCTGCCATGCCATATAATACCAGGTAATGCTGTTTGAAGTATCTTGGCCCTGCTTTGAAACTGTTGTCTCAAATGTTATGAATTACAGTGTAATTACTACACATACAGGACAAATACTACACACATACACACTCGTCAAACAATGACATAAGCATGGAAGACAAAGGCTTGGTATCTTATGATTATCATTCGTCAGCATGTAATATCAGATTAATGTGTCTTTGGTTTGTATTAACTTAGAATATTTGCTTTAAAAATTGCTGTTTGAATGACTGACTCGAATCTCATAAAGAAAAAAAAAAAAAAAGGTCAAACTACAGAATTTCCAACAACTTTTGAAATGGCCCTAAAAATACTTCTGCATCTTACATAACATGCGTGCACAAAGTAGTATTCTCAGTGTTGACAATGATAAAAATCAAAATAGTGATCGATTTTTAAAAAATGTTAAAGATATTCTGTGCCCTACAATTCAAATATTCAATGAAACTTTCCTTTTGTGTGAAAATAACTGTATCCATCTTTTTAGTATATGATTTTGCTTTCATTTTTAACTAGTGATAAAATTATATGTACAGCAAAGAATTGCTTCGAAATAAATTTGTTTGTGATTTATTATCAATACAATTTTTGATTTGTATGCCTATTTTCTATACCAGTTTCCTGGAATTGTGTAAAAACTTTGCAGGCAAAAGGATTACGAGCAGAAAAGTTTAGGTAGCCCTAGACCAGTCAATGCCATAGTGTAGGACCACTGAGGCTTCCCTCTGCCATCCTGAGGTCAGGGGTCAGAACTGTTAACAGAAGTTTTAGAGTTGTATAAGCATCAAGTTGATCTTATGCAGGGACTTTGTGTTATGTGTTTTGGTTGTTTCAGAGTCATACCGCCTTTTGCTTATTTCCCGTGTCTCAGGTGTGCAATGTGTCACCCTCTTTGTCTTTGATAGGAAAGTGTGAAGACAGAGAAAAATGAGCATGTGAAACCAGGATAAAAATAAAGGAAGGTAACAACAGCCAGGTGAACTGCAGTAGTGTGTTGCTCTTCACCTGTGTCTGAGTGTCTGAAGACAGAGCCATTGAGAAATACACAGGCAGCTGAAAAGCTCTCTCAAAACTAGCCAGGCAAAGGGCAATAAAGGACAGGATTCCAGTTCACACAGCACCGGGCAGAATGGCCCAGACAAGTCTGTTTTAGAAGGAAGTCTGGGTCTCTGTCTATAGGGCTTCTGCTGCTCCTTTTGGTCAAGTTCTGCCGTCTTTTGAGCCTACACAGAGTCCACCTGCCTCAGAACCTCTTGGTGACATCCGCAGGGTGGAATGAGCTTGTACTGAGTTTGTTCTGAAGTTTTCAACTCTACGGCAGCAATGTGGTCTGTGGAGGCACAAGCCTTGAACCTCCATCAGTAACCATCGTGTCCTGTGATGATTTTGCTCCAAGAAAGATTGGGAAACACCCAAGTGTTTCACTTGGGTGCATCACTTTCGTTTTTTCTCAATCACTCACAGTGTGAGACAGTGGTATTGGAGCTTCGCTGATTTACCTTCACTCCAGTGAAGGTCCGCCACATTTCATATGGTAATGTTGGACTTCTCTGGACTCAGGCTCTTTCAGCAAGTCCCCTTCTGGGGCTGTATTACCAGCTGGCATGACAAAGCATCACACCTGTGGGCTTACATCGCTGATGTTTCTTGTCTCATAGTTCTAGAAACTGAAAAGCCAAGATGGCCAGTGGGCAAGGGCTTTCTTCCTGACTTTTGATGGCTGTTTTCTTGCTATGTACTCACACTGTGGGGGTTGGGGGAGAGATGAGTATGGTATTCTGGTGCCTATCCTAATAAGGTTATCAGTGTTATGAACAGAATAGAATAACCTCCCAAATCTTTAGTTCCTAATGTCATCTTAAGGACTAGAGCTTCATATTTTAAATTTATAAGTTAGCAGCACAGCATAGTACAATCCTTAGCTCCCTAAATCCTGCAGGATGTAGAATTCAGACTCTACATTTTCAGTGTTAGGGTCCACAAATTTTCTCTACTGAATATTTTCCCAGGAACAGCTCAGTACCTAGGCTCACAGTGTGCCCTGGAATACACCCATTCACCATGTGTTGTCTCTCTGTTATCTACCACACTAGGCTGTCTCAGGGTGAGGATGGAATCTCTCCCCAGCTCTCAAACTTAAGTTCTCCATTTGTTAGTGCTGAATCCAAAATGTCCTCTACAAGTTCACGTGTTTGAACACTTGGTCTCCAACTGGTTGTATTTGTATGAGGGCTAGAATGTTATCAGGTCGAGCTGGCAGACATAGGCCAGTAGGTTTGGGTCCTGAACATTATTGCTTAGCCTTAATCTGGTTCTTTTCTCTGCTTCCTGATTTGCTAAAATGTGAACAGTCTACACCTCAAACTCCTGGTACCAAGGACTGCCTCTCCCCTGCCACCGTGGCCTCCCCACCCCCACCGCTTCCTCCTGAAACTGTGAGCCACAGAGTCCTTCTCTTCTATCAGGACAAGAAAACTAACACACCACCTCTTGTTAATCAGGACAATTTAAGAAAAATAGCAAATGAGTTATCTCTGGGGCTTCCTGTTCCATCAGAGGGGAGCCTCCGATGATATTATTATTATCTTTTGAAGTGGGCTCTCTCTTTGTTGCCCAGATAAGTCTTGAACCCCTGGCCTTCAGGGTCTTCCTGTCTTAGCTTATGAACATTCCTGTCTTGGATATTTCTCTTTAACAAATTCTGCAGCAGAGTTTTGTAGGAAGTACAAGCACAGTCAGAGGTGTGTGTATGTGTATGAAAAGATCTTGTAAGATTAAGATTACTTCTTAATTGTTAAAAGTGTTTCTTGGCTTGTGATTGTGCTCTCACATTAAAAAAAAAAAAAAGGCAAAAGCAAAAGCAGAAGCTTTTGCAGCATCACAGGTCTCCAGCAGAGGGCCCATCAGCATCAACACAGACCAGCTCTAACTTGAGACTCCAGCCTCAGAACCAAATTCCTAATCTTTTATTACACACGGAATCTCCAGGAAAACAGGATTATATAAAATATACAGTAAGAGGGGATTAACTATCTTACTGTGACTAGTATTTTATATAGAATTGTGAAGTTGAATTTGATTTAAAAAAAAAAAAAAGAACCGCTAATGTGAAAGTTGCGGGTGTCGTTAATTCCTTTCATAATACCGTAAGATTTAAAAAGCAATTTTAAAGCAACCGACATAACTGCGTTTTTATTTCGTTTATTGGCTTCATGAAAAATGTTGAGCAGGCATTCCCCAAGTCTTCATCTGTTTCTAGGAACTTCTGTTTGTTTTCTCCCTGTTCCTTCCTTAAAGTCCTCTCCTCTCTCTCCCTTACCCTCTGTCTAAGATAAGCATGCCGTCAGCCAGAGTCAGGGCAGTGAGGTCTCTGTCTCTTCCTACATTCTCCCTTATGTCAATAATAAAAACCTCAGCCCCTTAGGAACAGCTACTTCCTCCTTTCATTCCTTGTTTTTCAGTCAGTGTGTTGTTGATTAGTGAGAGCAGTCATTGCGAAGCAAGTTTCTTTAAATATTTGTGAGTTTATCTTTATCAGGTTAAGTCTGCCAACAAGGTAAACTGCCTGTGTCTGCCTTTCTCAGCAGGAGACCTACAGTAGCTCTAGAAAACCGAGTCCTGAGGCCCGATTTGAATGAACAAGGTAGCTGCAGTCCCGGGGAAGAAGCTGGTATGCTGGCTGCTGTTATAGCATACAGTTTGCCAGTCAATACCATCAGAGATCTGAGAAGGATTAATTATAGCAGAGAGTATGATCCAAGTGGCTTATATATCAGTTAACATGACAGAAGATTTAGATGGTCTCGATGGCTTCGCTGGGGACAGAAGAAGTTGGTCTTCCGCTGTCATTCAGGACAGAACTTTATCTTCAGCTACCACACAGAGCAGCATTTGGATGCCAGACCCAGAAGGTCTGAGGGATTTTCCTGTGAAGACGGAACCTGGAAAAATTGATTTCACTTTGATGAGGCAGAGTACAGCTGTCAACCCAACAGTGTCTACGGGTTGGGCAGAGCCCTGGTGGCTGGGATGCATGGGGCAGTGTTTCTCAGCGGTTAGCCTTACTGCTGTGGAACCACCTACCCACCGCCTCTTAACCCGCCTCCTGGACCACCCCATGTCAGAGTTCTGCATCATCTGAGAGGCCCCTATAGCAAGGATTGTCAGGTGGTCTCTCTTGTACCTTCTCCCCCTCATCTATATTCCCGAGACAGTTGCAATGTCTCTCTCTGTTCTCTCTGTCCATCTCTGGGCCTCTGCTTCTTCCATCCCTTACCTAAATAAATCTTTCCTGTAGAATTCTGTTGCATTCTGGTGCATTTTTAATATCTCGGTATTGGTGCTGTGACTTGCATTGGCTCTCCTAGTGCCTAAGCTTCCTGTCTGAGCTGCACTGGGACCCTATCACAGCTCAATTCAATGAGATTATCTGGTGAGTTCTCCAACCTGCTCTACAGCTGCATAGTGAAGGGCTGGCTCTGGTGTGAGCATCTAGCACCCCTCTGCTAAGACAGAGATACCCCGAGCCATGGCCTTTAAGGCTACATCTGGCTCTTCTCATTGACCCTATTCTCTGCTTGTTCTCTTATGTGGGACCCCTCTCTGAGCCCAGTTTTTGGCTCATTAGTTCCTTACAAATCCCTGACATCAGGTAGCTGGGTCTCCTCATCTGACTTCCTGTTTATGCAGTGACAGCTGACTAGAACAGCTTTGGTCTTTCTTGTGTTCCTCTTGTATTCTGGGGAGACTTCCCATTAATAGACTTTGAACCAGACCTGCCCCTCTTTTTGCTACCCATGGTAGTGAAGCCATATTTTCCGCTGGCTTCCTCAGACTTCCCCCCTACCCCCCACTACCCAGCAGCTGGCCACAGATGAACAAAATCCCCATCATGGAGCCCCATTCAAACACTCTTCTCTGTTCCAAGCCCTGTTTTTCTCTGTCTTTTAACATTTCCATGTTTGCTACCAAATATATCTTGTAAGATCTGTTTATTCCTTGCAAAATGATTCTAACCTCTGTCGCCACGCTGCCCTGCTGTAGCTGTCTCTAAATGTTTGTCTCTGATGCCCTCTGCAACCTCCTTCACCTAAAGTGATGGAAAAACAAAACAAAACGAAACAAAAAACTTCTCTTTGTGTCTTTTAAATATGAGTAAAGTTAAATAGTTTTTATATGACCCCATTGCAATCCAAAGCTGGTTCTGGAATGGGGTGCGGCTCTCCCCTCCTCCAGACCCATTCATATTTGTTAAAAGATGGAGACCATTGCTATTTAGCTCATTCTCTTTGGTTTTGGTTTAACTCTCTAAAACTGTTGCTAAGCCATTTTGTGTTACTAACATGTGGTCCCCTTATGTGGTCCATCACCATCTTGGCTTCTTTCCACTTGGGAAAGGAGATGGCCATGTGGCTGTCAGCCATTTATATTAGGATCAAAAAAGACAGGTATGATAGCCATCTTTACTAAGGTCAGATAAGACAGATCATGTGACTCCATAGCTGTGAAAACCTTAGAGAGTTTGAGGACCATATAATAAGTATACCTGATTTTAAATAAACTTCACGTGTTTTAGTTACTTGCTTTAGACTTAATGTTGAAAACATATTCAGGAGGCTAAATAAAGCTGAGGGATAAATGAATCACAAAACATTTTTCAAGTTAGTAGCTTTTAAAAGATTAGGAATTTTGCAGATTTATCTGTTAAGTTTGAGGCTTAAAACTTTGAGTTGAAGAGTTAATTGACGATCCTGTTAGCGTCAAAATATACCTTTAAAGCATAAATGTGGTAAACTTGAAACCACAAACACTGTCCATAGAGAGATTGGGAACTTTACAAAACCACAGATACAGTTCACAGAGAGACTGGAAACTTTATCCTTTTACAGTGCACCATTATAGAATATCACAGGTTTGTTTTTTTTTTTTTTTTTGTATGACTGTTTATCCAAATAGCTAAAGCTTAACAAAATTAGCAAAGACAAAAAGGCTAAACATATATCTTCAAGTAAGTTACTGTTAATTTGAGTAGACCTTGGGAATTTATAAACTTTATTTATCAAATATACCTATTTAAACATATATTGTTTCTTATTTAAATTTTCTAGAAGCCTGGTATTGAGCAGTTAACCAAGATATAAATGGTTAGACATACATCTTTAAGTCAGTTTTTGTTAACTTGAGTATATCTTTATAACCTTAGGAACTTGTAAACCTTACAAAAATTTATAGTGATCTAAATTATTTTGGAGACCTGCTGTTGTTTCTTTAGTCTGAAAAGTAGATAGAAGATAAATCAAGTGTTCAATAGGACTGAGGAGTTTTACAGGTGTTGATTTACTTGGTTTATACCATGTAGTTATCTTAAGATGGTGGTGAAGTCACATGACATGTACCCTTTAACCTTAGTAAGGATGGCTGACAACCATGTCGTTGGTATTTAAAATATCTATTTTTGTTGGTATATCTATTTTTTAAACAAGAGTTGAATCTAAGTTGCATTTACAGTATATTCTAAACAAGAGTTGAATCATATATATAGTAAGTCGTAGCAAATTAAGATTATCCATGTATAGAATTTTAACTATAAGCCTTTTGTTACAAGTTTACACCCAATGAACTTCCAAATACCGAGATAGCGTTTACAGCATAGTCTTAAGATATTGTTTGAGAGCAGAGCACAGATAAACCGTAGAGATAAAAGGCTTTTAAAGAGTGGGAAGTAGAAAAACCTTAAAGACAGACTTTTGGAAGTATAGATATTGTAAGTTTAGATGTAAAGGATCAGGGATCATTTGTTTGGGCAATGACAGAAGTTATCATATGGGAGAATTTGGAAATTGAGCATGCCAATGCTCTTTGGCCAATGAGGTTGTTTGTAGTAACATAGCAGGGCTTTAATAAAATCTGAGTCTGCGGAGGAAGAGAGAAATGGTCACAAAATGGAACAGCACCAAGGGGAGAGTTCCTGTAAGTTCCAAGAGGGAGCTGAGAGAGAGTGTAGGTGGCCCAGATGAGCTTATAGAAAATGAGACTACAGAAGGGAGCAGGGGGGGGGTCTTAGGGAAGAGACAGAGCAGGATGCTCTGTAGGGAAGGAGAGAAAACTTCAGGAGGGAGGTGATCAGAAGCTGCAGGACTACAGGGACTGCAGGCAGCTCATTGCAGGCAGAGACAGGGCCTTTCCAGGCAGGACTACAGGTGGGACTGCTCCTGGGGAAGGTGAGAGACAGCTCCAGGAATGTGCTGAGCTGAGGTGGATAAAGGGTCATTGTGTCACTGATTCCTAATTTTTTTCTACATTTCTAGCCAAGTGTCTATGATGGAAAACTTGTCAGAGAAAAATGTTCCAAATCACAGAGGCGAAGCATCCATGCCCACAAGACTGGAGGCACAATAGGGTAAGAAGGACTTCCTGTTACACCTTTTGTGGTAATAGTAGACAAAGAAGGCTATAATTCTTCTGGCCAAGCTTTTAGGGTCTCCATTGAGAAGTCGGGTGTAATCCTAATAGGCTTGCCCTTGTATGTTACTTGCTGTTTTCTCTTGTTGCTTTTAATATTCATTCTTTATTGTGTATATTTAGTGTTTTGTTTATTATGTGTTGAGTGGACTTTCTTTTCTGGTCCCATCTATTTGGTGTTCTATAAGCTTCTTGAACTTTTATAGGTATCTCTTTCTTTAGGTTTGGAAAATTTTCTTCAGTGATTTTGTTGAAAATATTTTCTGGGCCTTTGAGCTGGGAATCCATTTCTCTATTCCTATTATTCTTAAGTTGGGTCTTTTCATGGTGTCCCAGATTTCCCAGATGTTTTGTGTCAGTAATTTTTTGGATTTGTTATTTTCCTTTACAGGCATTTCTATTTCATCAATAGTATCTTCAACTCCTGAGATTCTTTCTTCCATCTCTTGTATTCTGTTGCTGTAGTTTACTTTACTACTTTACTGTAGTCCTGGTCATTTTTCTAGATTTTTTCATTTCCAAGATTCCCTCGGTTTGTGTTTCCTTTATGGCATCTATTTCTGTTTTCAGGTCTTGGACAGTTTTGTACATTTCCTTCCATTGTTTGTTTGTTTTTTCTTGACTTTCAAGGGATTCGTTCGGCTTGGGAGAACGGGGTGTTCTGGTAGAAGGATTAGGCAAGGAGTCTACCTACCTTCTCTTCTGGTGGTTCAGTAATCAGAGTCTGGATCAGAATATGTCTGTCTGAGTTGGTGTGTAGGGCTTGGGCATCTGGAGGCAGGGAGCTTATTCCTGTCTCCTAATTAAATATCTAACCTTTCAAATTAGGTGAGATTTGTTTAAGTCTCTTGCTATTTGGTTTTAGCCAAGGGGGAAAAAAAAACAGGTAGAAGACTAACCAGCCTCAATATCATTCATGTACATATTTCTTCTCTTTTTTATACTAAAGAAAAATAGAAACCCTTTCAGATTGTGTCTTTTAAGATTTTTCTTCCACTTCTTTGCAGGTAATAAATTAATATGATCTGAAATGGTGATTGTTGCCTATTGTTCTTCTGTTTCAGTCGCAGTATCTATTGCTGACTAAAAGCAACTTGGGGAGGAAGGGTATTATTTTGCTTACACTTCTACATCATAATCCATCTTTGACAGAAGTCAGGGTAGGAATTCACAGCAGGAATGTCGAGGAAGAAAGCGAGGCAGAGGTCATTTAGGAGTACTGCTACTAACTTGGTCAGCCTGCTTTCTTTTGTACACCCCAGGAGCACTTGTCCCGGGATGGCACCACCCAGAATGGGCTGGACCCTCTCACATCAATCACTAATTTAAAAAATGCCCCACAGGCTTGCCTACAGATCAGTTTTATGGTAACATTTTTGCAATCGTGGTTCCTTCTTCTCAGATATCTCTAGCTTGAGTCAAAACAAAACAAAACAAATGAGTGAACAGACAAAAACAAACAACACATCTTCTCTAACTGTCAACAAAGCTTCTGGAGAGTGTCTTCATCAGGCAGACCTCTATCAATGCAGTGATGGCTCCTGAGAGTGATGATCTCAAACAAGCTAGCAATAGGAATGTGTCTTTCACTGAGGGCTTAGGGTCAATGATAAGTGGATGGTTTAGGAACCTGAGGTCACAGGTATTTTTCATTGTTCGCACTACTGAGAGTCAGTTTTCAAATATTATGGACTGTTGTGAGATATTCTCTAGAGAGATCAGGGGTTAAATAATTCACCCCTGGAAACAAACTTGAGGAGTTCTTCATTTTAAGGGTACATAAATGCCAAGCCCATCAAACACATACATAAGAAAATGATTATTTTTTTATTTTAGGAAGTTTTTCCATGTTTTAAAAAGGATTATTTTCTATGAGTCTTATAAATAAAATTCTATATATTGTTGATACATGCTTAGAATAATTGATATACACACATTTCAAGAAATACAACTCCTATATAAGAAATATAATTATAACTAGTTTTTGCATTATTAACCTCACACTCCTTTTTTTATTTCTTTATGTTTTGGTGCCACAGATAGAGTTCAGAGCCTGCACCTTCAGTGTGAAGCACACACTCTACTATGAATCTCTACCTCGAGCGTTCTTGTATCTGTATCTATTGCTTCATTACTTCTGGCATTCTACATTGCTATCTCTTTATCTTTAGAACTCTTTTCCCCTATCTCTATGTGAGTGACTCTCTGTGTGTTCTAATTTGAACAGGGATTTTTGTTTCAGCTCTAGAGATCAAACCCAGCACCCTGTACATATTAGATAAGCATTCTACAACTAAATAAAATCACTGGTCCATGGGATTTTTTTTTTTTTTTTGCAGGAAGGTTCTCACTATGTATCCCTAGCTGATTTAGAAATTACTGTGTATCTTAGGGTGGACAGGAATGTATAGTCTTTTTGTATCTACCTTCCAAATTCTAGGATTACAGTTATGTAATCCATATATGATTGAAAAACATTCAGATAGAAGTTTAACATGTATCAGAGAATACTATAAAGGTTTAAGAGGATTCCAAATGGCAGATACAGAGAGCAGCTGCTTCCTACACCTGAGGGCGACTACCTTTTCCACAACTCCCCAAGTGTTACTGAAGAGGGTGGATCTGTATTCCTATGGCTAGCAGAGAAGTTCAGTGCTGAATCTTCCTAGAAGCTGCCTTCAGTGGTCCAGCTGCACAGGCCTCGTCACTGGAAAGCTGCTGCAGGGAGTGACATAATACTGACTGGACCTCAGCAGAACTTTCTTAATGCTACCAGTCGAGGTTAGCTGTTTGTCAACTTGACACACGCAAGCTAGAGTTATCTGAGGAGAGGAACCTCAACTGAAAAAAATTCCTCTATCATATTGGCCATAGGGAAGTCTGTAAAGGTATTTTATTGATTAATTATTGATGTGGGAGGGTGTAGATGAAAATATTAATATCTCAGGTGGGTTTCAATAAGGAACAAAGACAATTCCCCAAGATGCAAGCCTGGATAGCCTAGGCAAAGGGTCTTGCCTCTCATAGATTGATCCAGAGCATGCAGTATCCAGGTAATTTATTGAGGAAAGACACTGCCCACTGACACAAAGATCTTAATTGCTTAATGAATAGAACTTCAACAGTGCATCAACCCTCAACTTCAGCTGGATGACCTGAAGCATTTTACAGGTGAAGTCAAGACCTCAGGCAAGGTATTTCTTGACCAGTGCTTAGGCTGAGGGAAGAGATCATAAAGTTCCTTCATTTTTGTAATAATACAATCAGTTGCTTTCAATAAAAAGATCTCAGTGGGCAAAATCAAATCTGAACAACATTGTTTATCCATGGGTATTTGAGGAGATAATTGTTGGTGCTGCAACCTAGGATTCTTTCTGCATCCAAGAAGGCTGTAGCCATCCACACCCAGAAAGCTGGTTCTAACAACTAAGGAAGATGACCTTCTGGAAGTAGCTCTACCTGCTGTATACAGCAGCTGTTCAAACTTCATATTAATGCACAGAAGTGCATGGAGCTTTATAATATTTGAGAATAAGTTTAAATATTCCACTACAAGAGGACCCAGGTAACTTGTGCATGGTACCACCTCTGAGCAGGTAGTTCTGGGTACTATAAGAAAGCAGGCTAAGCAAGCAATGAGGTGTAAATCCCACTGGCTGAGATTAAGAACATCACAGTTGAGCCAAATTTGAAGCAATTTTAATTAAATTAATAAATACTGGCCAGGAAGATAAACTCTGACCAGAACCATTCTGAGGTTCCCATGGAGTGGTCCTGCCACCTCCAAAGTTCACATGGAGTTTTCCTGAGTCACATGGCACAGATGCTTAAAAAGGCAGACCTATAAGGCTATGTACTTCATACCAGGTCCAACCATCAGCAAGCATCTATCCTGATGTACTTCCTGTCTGGGTTATCTCCCACCTATAAGTAAGCACATGTGCATTTGGAGCACATCCAGTGCAGTAGGATTAACCAAATGGGATCTAGACATTCCCCACCCAACGTTCCAGGAGGTTATCTATTCTTAGTCAAGGGAGATTCAGAATTCTGTCTTTCTGTATTTCACTTGAACAACTCCATCCAGCACTCCAGGAAGTTATGTCTTTGTTCTATAGATCTTTTAGGCATAGTAATTAAATTTTAAAACATAAACTTTTAATCTTACAGAGGAACACACCAGTGAATAGCATCACTCCATGTCCTATGCTTCTGACTGCAGAATTTTTGCCCTGACTTCCCTCAGTAATAGATGGTTACCTGGAAGTGTAAGATAAAAATCAAAAGCAACTTGAGAAGGATTTGGGCTTATGATTTCAGAAGGATAAGAATCTCTCCTGTGAGGGTATAGTGGCAGCAGACAGCAGAAACAGCTGAGAGCTTACATCTCAAAGCCCAAGCAGGAAGCAGAGAGTGTACTGGGAATGATGGGAGGCCTTTGGAACCTCAGAGCCTGCTCTCAGTTACATATTTTCTCCAACAAAGCCATACCTCATAAACCTTTCAAACAGCCCTGCCAACTGGAGACCAAAACTATTCAAACTTCAGCCTATGGGGGACGATCTCATTCAAACCACCATGTCATCTGACCACCGCTTGTCAACAACTTAATTCAGTGTGTTTTAAAAATCATAGTGCGTCCAAGTAGCTGGAACGAGAAGTGAAAATGGCTTTCAAACGATCATGAGTTTCCCCCAGTGACCGCAATGAAACAAAGCTGAACATTTCAGAATTGACAGGCCTTCTTTCCAGAGGACAGGGGGCCGTATGAACACACTGGGCCTTGGTGCTGTGGAAGCAGTTGCTGTGTATTCAAACATGTTAGACTTCTGAACCAAGAGAAAGAGAAGAAAAGGGCTCAAGAGATCAAGGAATAACTCTACTTTGTAACTGGTTTAAAAAACAAAACAAAACAAAACAGTTAAAATGCTGAAGTTGACAGGGGACCTGATAGTTCACTTGTCAATCAACAGCCCATTAACTCCTGATGTCCCTTGAGGTCCTGCTTGTGACGTTAGCTGGACCCTGTAGTAATTTCTCCTATTCCATAGTGCTTTGTGGGGTTTTGTCATTGAGAGGGAGCCGGCGCCTACTCCTGCTTCTGTGTACTGTGTCCTCCTTGTCCCTGGAGTGTTCTTCAGCACGTGGGATGTGGTATTCACCCTAGTGGGGTCAGTAGCACCCTACATTTCTGTTCAATCCCTGCTCTCCAGCCTGCTTCTGAACCCATGTCAGTGCAGGCCATGGTGCACTTCACACACTCTTAGCTTAGTTTATTCTGAGCCCCAGCCACTGAAGCAAGACCTTGCTGATGTATATCTGCTGGTGTTGTGAGATTCCTGTGGAACTTTAAACAAACACGATTTCGTTTGTTTTCCCTGAGGTCAGCCTTTATGTAAAGGTGGTCTGAGGCAGCTGGGAATCGGGCTGTGCATTTGTGTTCTCCCACTCTGGGCCTCTTAAATCAGCTGTGCTTCCTAAACTCGCACTTAAATCACTAGAACCTGGAATTTTACAATGCGGAGGAAACCCAGCAGCAATTCAATTCATATTGACAGTTGGGGGTGGGGTGGGGAAGGCAGATTATGACAAGCCCCTGCCAGCTCAGTTTTGGGCATTTCCTAGTCTATACAACTTCTCCTGGCTGCGATCTATACCTTAGCTATGGAGCTTGGCCAGTGAACACAGTTCTGTGACCAAGAAGGGTTACTCTGTAATCCTTTCTTTTAGAAGATAGAGTTAGGTTCAAGTGTAACAGATAGAAAATGTGTCAGGAAACAGGACGGAAACATGCAAGGTGCAAGGCAGCCGTTTTCTGGACAAGGAGTTCCAGAGAACCTATAGGTAGAAAGGAATGGAACAAATGGAGAGAGTAGCAGGTGAAGCAAGAGCACTTTTGGTTTTCTGTGAGACGATACCCAGAGGGGATGATACATAGCAAAGATAATCAGCTGTATGTGGAAGAAGCCATTTTGACTGAAAGTCCTTTGTCCATTCCTCCACGTCTGAAACCTCTGTGTTCTATAGTTTATCACCTGGCTTAGAGTCTCTGTTTGCCAGGACAGGCACCAGGATTGCTTTGACGAGGGCAAGGAGGAATGAAGAAAACACCTACAGAGACATGCAGCGATGGAGCGGGCCATGTGCCCTGATTGATAGAGCCACACCAGTAGCAGCCCTGGTTACCTCACCTCAGAAAGAGGTCTTTGCAGGGGAGTAGTGCCAGGCTGTAGTCATGCAGGAGGAGGAGGCTGGAGTAGATAATTTCTGTACATACACTCAACTTTGGATCTCAGTCTCCTGAGCCTGACCCAGGGAAGGTCTTGCTGTCACCACGGGGTCTTTGTCAGAATTGTTATTGCTTTGATGAACCAGCATGACCAAAGCAAGTTGTGGAGGAAACGGTCTACTTGGCTTACCTTTTCCTATCACTGTTCATCACTGAAGGAAGTCAAGAGAGGAACTCCCAGAAGCCATAGAGGAGTACTGCTTCCTGGCTCTCTCTACTCTGCTTACTCAGCCTGGTTTATTGTAGAACCTAGGACCACCAGCCCAGGGGCGGCCCCACCTACAGTGGGTAGGGCCATCCTACATCAATCATTAATTAAGAAAATGCCCTATAGGCTTGCCTACAGCCTGACCTTATGAAGGCATTTTCTCAACTGAGTCACCCTCATGGTCTGAGGACTCTAGCTTGAGTCACACTGACATCAAATTAGCCAGTATACATGGGTCTGAGCCACTGGGATCCTTGACATCACCATACTCACGTGAACATACGACATTCGTGCAGGATTTCATCCCCTCTCTGCCCCAGCAGCACCAGGGGACCATATCCAGAGAGGAGGAGACAGTCTGAGGAACTGTCACATCGTGACATGCTTGGTATAAAAACGCTTGACTATATTAGAAATCATTCACATCATCAAATGAATTTTAATATTTGTTGTCAATGAAAGAAAAGGAAAAGATAATGAAAAATAGTTCCTTTCGATAGGTAAGATTTTTGCAGTTATAAAGTATTTAATTAAGAAAACTATATACTACTACAAATTTAGTTGCTTTTTTAAAAAAATTGAATGTTCATGAAAAATGAGATAAAAGTATTTTTCAAAAGTCTCAATCAGGAATTACATAGAGCCATTTTGTATATGATTTAATATATAACATCATGTATTAAAAATTGTATGGATTGCTATAGCTGTAACTCAGTGGTGGACTATTTGTCTAGCATCCACGATGCCTTGGGGTTCAATTCTCGGTAACTTCCCACCCCCAAAAAAACAAAACCAGAAGCAAAACAGGCATATAAAGGTTGCATAATGTTCTTTACAGTGTTGTTTTATAACTCTCCTAAAATTTCTTTTAGCTGCCTATTAACAACCCCCATGTTGAAAACAACATTGTTTTCATATATGTTTATTATGCTATTGCAAATAGTACTGCACTGAATGTGTGAAACAAACAAACAAACAAAACCCGTGGAGAACAGATTCCCAAAGTAGAATGGGTGCATCAAAGGCTATGTGGTTTAACTTTTTGATGCTGTCAAATTACTAACAAACTTTAGCACCAACTTACCATCTCACAGTTTGCAAAGGCTCTCACATCATCTCCAGCAGTCTTTACATCGTCAGTCAGAGAGTTGAAAATGCTACCTTGGTTGTTTCTTTCCTTATGGGTGAGAGATAAGAGAGAGATAATAAGAAACATAGATTGTTCTTAACTAAACCATTCGGCTAACAGTAACCTTAGAAGAAAACAGGAGAACACACTAGAAACTCAACTCTTAATGATCCCAAGACAAACATAAGAGGGTGCAGAACGTAGGAAAAACTATCAACGTGAGTGCTGTGCCTATCGTTAAACTGGTCATTGACCCCTGTCATGGTGTCTGCATGCTTGAAGGGTATGCCAAGTCTCGGGGGTCCTGACGTGGAGAACCTCTGCCAGATGCGAATCTTATATGAAACCAGCCAGACATTATATCCGTGTGTATAATTATCAATACAGTTGTGTCGGGAAGAAGAATTGGGCCCTGCCTAAACTTGATGAGTCTGTTTTTTTATGTAAAGACAGAGCGTGGTAAGGATATCGGCACCTTAGGAAAGTGGGATCAAGGAATGCCTAGTTTAAGTGAACATTGCTGTTATTAAGGATTTCTAAAATGAAAAACCACCTGATTCTCATCCTCCAGCAGGTGGTGATATCCCAATACCCCAGACTGCTATTGATTCTGAAGGTCGGACAGGCGTTTCCTTCAGATCTCAGTTTAGAACCATTCTTTTCCACAGTAGTTAAAATTTAATGTAATACAATAATACACATTCATAAAATCTATTACATTGTGTTTCATATACTCAGAATATCAATTGTTAACTTCCTCTTTTACTATCGTTAGAAACTGAAATCCCAATTCATTTAATAGCCTCAGGTGATGTGACTTCCGATCTGTCATAGTTTCCTAAACTCAGTTTTATGAACACGCTAGTGTTAGGTAAGTGATTTGTGTGATTGAGTAGGAATGATACAGATTCAAGTCTTTGATCTTACTGACTCTTTTTCCTAGTTCTGGGAACCCAACCTTGGGCTTCACACATGCTGGGCAAGTGCTATGCTGCCATTCTGTAGAGTCTAGCCTCATCTTATTGAAACTTTGTGGGGCTGTCCTAGAGCTAAGAGGGGATTGAAGCATGATTTGAACCCCAGACTTCTCACCTTGAGAGGGGGAAGAGTTTGCTGCTCTTCCTTCTTGTTCTGGTGCCACAAGACCCCAACCAGTACTAACAGCTAGCAGAGCTCCTCCAACACTGCCATGACATGCAGCAGCAGATAAGATCTTGCCTTTCCAAGGAATCTGGTCTGATTGCTGCTTGTCTGACCACTACATCTGGAAGGCCTCGGGCTGGACTTCTCCTCTCCCTATATGACCTTATAAGATATCTTCCTCTGGCCCCTGTGAGACCTCTGCCTATGCAAAAGAGGCTTCCTCAGGACTTTCGCCCCAGCCAATGACAATATAACCACCCAGGTCTGGTTGTGAGCCCCCCCACATGCAAATGGAGCTACCCTGGTACCACTGCCTTAACCAATGACCTCTTGCCACATAAGGCATCCCCTCTCCCTCTGTACCCTATAAATGTCACTTCCTTTACTTCAACAAACTGAGCTGTTCTGCCTCCTGGGAAGTTCGTTCTCTCCCATTGGCTCTTCATGTCTATCCAAGGCCTCCTGGAGCCGGTCAGTTCCTGACTACTTCACTTCCTCTCCAAGGGGTCTAGCTGCCTCAGGGAAGGAATGGAAACCATGGACTGAGAAAACTTAAAAAAGAAACGTGGCTTAAAAGGAGAATTAAAGGACAGCCAACCTTTTAGAAAGGCAGCCTTACTAAATGTATATTTATATAATAGAAAATCCAAAAGTGTGCACAAAAAAATAGATGTCCACAAAAAACTGAAAAATTTCAAAGTTTTCTTAAAAAAACAATTACATGCAACAATAACATATAGTTAGAAAGTGTGACAAGAAAAATAAATGCTGTTTATAATTTAGTGAAAAAAAGTCTCATCTGAATGGATTTGATTTATTTTGAGAGATTAAAATATAAAAAAAACACAAAAGGAAAAATAAAGGAAGACATTTATAGAGATTAAATATAGCAAAAATGAAAATAATATTTAGGTTAGATGTAGAGTCAACATGCATACTCAATAAGAACTACTAAGGTTATCTATTTTATACAACTTACAAATGAATAGTGAAAATCTGTAAAAGCCAGTAAGCAAAATAATAATAATTAAAAGCTTTGACAGCAGCCATGCCTGCTATAACTGCCCAAATACTTACAAAACTATTTTTCAAGTTAGGTGTTAACTGGTGGGCATGGTTAAAGATGATCACGAAATAAAAACACACTGACTACCACAGCGAGGCTGCTTCGTTCCCCATGTGTACGGTGTCTATGAGGCTTATACCATATAAAATACAAATGCTGACGCAAAACACTACAGGAGCTGGCCCTACCTGGAAAATTCCACAACCAAATACTGCTTGTGCTTTTGCAGTTAACATTAAAAGTTCCAAGTCAAGTTATTTGTTGCTACTTAGAAAAATAACTCTTTGAAATTCTACTTTATTTTATTTTTTTAGTTAGAAATGAGAAATCACTTACAGATAGGATTGCTCTATATCATTTCCTTGGCAAGATCTGGGATCTGTTTGTGAAAGTCTGAAGTAGGGCTGGTTGTAATCTGAGTTGATTTAGGAGGTATTACATAAACAGGAGATGGGGGTGGAGGAACGAACACAGAGACCTTTCACATTTCCCTCCCCCCTTTCAAAGAAGGAAAGAATAAATCCATCGTATCAAAACATTCACTCTCTAAATACCTAAACTTAAGAGGCTTGAATAAGTGGCATCAAAAGTCTTATAATCCAGTCTCAGAAGTGGGATAGATTAGATAATGAGGGATATTTATATATTATGGCTAATTTAAACAAAGTTGAAGGGGAAAGGAGCTCAAGAAAACCAGTCTGTCTTAGCAGTTGTAAAGTGATTTCTGGAAAGCATTCTTTCTGTCTCACGTTCACAGCATGCCTTCGTGGTCCTGTGACCCTGCTCCTCCCAGCTGCCTGTAGAAACTTCATGTCTCTCTCCCAGTCTTCCTTCACTTCCTAGCTTCCTGCAAATGACTCCAGGCACCCGTGGGTGGCAGAGCTGCTGGTGGGAGAAGCCTGGATTTTCAGCTCTACTCACCTCAACCATTTGTGTTAGACTTTGTGTGGGTGAAAAACAGAATTTTATGACAAGACCTTGGGGATTTGCTTTACAGCCACCAGAGTTATTTATTCTAACTCATGTTGCTGGATTTTTATTTCTGTTTACCAAAATAAAGTTTAACCTAGTTGAAATTAACATATGACTGTTAATTTTTATTAGTTTATTTTCTTAATTTTTTCATCATTGTGTGTATATGTGTGTGTGTGTGTGTGTGTGTGTGTGAGGGATCTGGAGGTTGAACTTGAAGCCTGTGTGCACTGGACAAGTACCCTCCCACGATGCGACACGCCCTGTCCTCCCTAGAATATATTCATGTTAAAGAATAACATGTTAACATTAGCAGTTTTTAAAACCTGTGCAAATATCTCATACTATATGAAACACTGTCTTGGATTTATTACCACGTTTTGTACTAGGTTTCCAATTTTTCACCCTAATGAGCTACTTATTACCTTTATACATATTATTTGGGAAATATGGAACTGGAACTATCCAGCGGAAAGAAGATAAATGCGGCCAGCGGCCAGTATACGCGATATGAATCCCTAAAAGTCAGTGAGCTGTGCAGAGCTGCGCAGCATGGCCAGCGAAAGAAAACTGTGATTGGATTTTGTTAGAATTTAAACTTTCACTCTAAGGATGGTACTGTTAGGAAATGAGAAATCAAACAAAATTTAGAAAATAGTCTTTGTAAAACATATACTTGGTAATATGGTGATCCCCAAATGAAGTGAGAACTTAAAAAATTCACCATTACAAAAGCAAATATCCCAACTAAAACATGGCAAAGGCCTTAAAAGTCATATGGCCAAGGAAGACATGAGTGTCTTCAGATGGTAAATAATCGCCTGGAAAGGTGCTCAGTGCCATGTGCCACCTGGGGACAGCAGCTTAAACAGTGAGAAATCTCTACGCCTCTACTCACACTGAGAGAAACAAGAACACCGATTACTCCAGACATCCAGGAGCACCCATTCATTGCTGAAGCTGGTTGCAAATAGTTCAGCCTCTTTTCAATACAGTTTGGTATTTCCTTGTAAGATAAACATCCTCACTGTAAGATTCATGAGCTGATCCCGTGTTACTTCACCACTCAGTTGAAAGCTTACAACCATGCAAAAAGGCATACTGAAAATGTATGGCAATGCTTTGTTGATAAAGACAACTCAAAAAAAAAAAAGGAAGGGTTTAGACTAGGCATAATGGCTCGTGTCTTTAATCTCAATGATTCGGGAGATGGAGGCAGGAAAATCAGGAGTTGAAGCCCAATCCTTGGCTATATTGGGTTTGAAACCAAGTTGGCTAGGCGAAACAAATAAATGATCATTGTCATCATTGTCATCATCGTCATCATCATCAACAACAAACAAGCAAGTGAGAAAAAATATGTTATAGTTTTGGAGTTTCCTGGTCAATTAGCTCCATTGACTTCAGGTCTGTGTCAAGGTAGAAGTGTCTTGGTAGAGGGGTTGACAGAGGACAGCTGTTCGTATCCTGGCAGCCAGGAAGCAACAGAACAAGACGGAGGGGTCAGAAACAAGGTACACCCCTCAAAGGCATGCCCTATGACCCACTTACTCTGAACAGGCACCACAATCAGGTTTTCTCCACTTCCCCAAAATATCATCGTCTTATGAACCCACTGATCTGCTGATCTTTGGTCCATTGATCCATTGAGTCAACTGATCCATTGATTAGATCACAGTCCTTACAATCCAATCCCCAAATCTCCAATTCTGAACATTGCATTGAGGTAAATAAACTTTTGTAGAAGATATTTCATTTTGAACTCGTGATCCTCCTGCCTTCGCCTTCTTTAGCAAATCCTACCAGCATTTGCCTCTTCTCTACTAGCAGTTAAGCACTCTGGCTGCTCTTCCAGAGGACCTGGGTTCAATTCCTGGCACCAACATGGCAGCTCACAACCATTTGTAACTCCAGTACTAGGAGATCCGATGCCCTCACACAAACATACACACAGGCAAAACATCAAAGTATATAAAATAAAAATAGGCAAATCATTTTAAAAGACACTTAATTTCAAGCCATAGCAAGTACCTTTATTCATAACTGTCCAAATGTGAGAAAAAGGCAAAATATACTTAAGCAGATAATAGATATACTGTGGTAATACAGGCATTGCATAATATTTAGCAATAAAGAGAAGTTAGTGGCCAAGTTGTGAGCAAACATGAAGCAATCTCCTTGCATATTGCTAAATGGGAAAGTCAGTCTGGAACATCCACATATCTGTGATTCTAACTACGTGGCTTTCAGGAAAAGATGAACAGTGTGGAGAGGATAAAAAATAATCAGTGGTTGCCAAGGAATGGGGGCAGGGAGAGATGAACAGGTACAGCAAAGCAAAGAGATGATCGTGACAGCACTTTTTGGACAGTGAGAGCTGTCATTCAGATACTTCCTAGTTGACAAGAGTGATCTGACCCACAGAACTTAGACAAGAAATAGTGTTTTATAACATCCCCAAACTAAAAACAAACAAACAGAAAGTTTTAGGGTTGGTGTGGTAGAGAGCAGATGCTAGTATTTACTTATTTCTGCTCATCTTGCTGAGTTGTGATGTCTGTCAGAGGGGTGTGGTATATGTATGGTTCGTACGTGGTGATGGGTGTTGGGTAGGCATTTGAAGAGAGGCTGCACCTTTGCACGCAGTTCACTGGGTGTGATATTATTCCCAGTGTCATTTTTCTTCATGATTTTATTTAAATGTATCTAGTTTTTGGGTATGAGTATTTTGTCTGCCTGGATGTCTGTGCGCCACATGCATGGCACCCTGGAGGGCAGAAGTGAGTGAGTGTTGGATCCACTGGTAGTTACAGACAGTGGTGTGCTGCCATGTGGATACTGGCAACCAAACCTGTGGCCTCTCCAAGAGCAACAAATGCGTAACCACTGAGCCATCACTCTAGATGGCTCACTTTTTTCTTCTTGTGAGCTAGGGATTGAACCTAGGGCCTTGAGTATATAGTTCAGCACTCTACAATGGGCAGAACTCCAGATGTGTTAATATTTTATAAACAAGATCAGGCATAAAAAAAAACCCAACTAATTCAAGTACTGGCCAATTTGTTCCTGAGTAAATAAATCAAGTAATTGTGCTAGAACAAATGCAATTTTCAAAGCTAGCATTATCACAAAACTTGCTGTAATTTTGAAAGTCTAATTAAAAATAATGCTGCCCTTCTGCTCCACAGTTTCTACTCCACAAATGCTCTGTTTTTTATTTGTGTAGATGTGCATTTTCACTGCAGGGACTCACTGAGCATGTGGGCTCTTGCCCTGCCCACACCCACACTCCTCCACCGTTGTCAGTATAAGCTTGGTGAATATTCTGTCACCAAGTCAAGTAACTTTTTCTAAACAGCTTCGTTTCTCTGTAAAATTTTTATCTTGAGGCTTGAGACATTATTTGCGTATCTTGTGGCTGGATTTTAGATACGTGGCAATAAATACCTTCCCTAGAACAATTTGGGAGTTGGCATTATTTGTTTCAATTCTTAATATATTCAAAGTAGAAATTCTCTATTAGCTACCGAATTTGAAACTTTATTAAGTACTTTCAAAAACATCTTATCTTTCTAATTTTAAAGGTGTGTTTTCTGGCAGTGTAGAAATTTCAGTGTGCTTTACACCTTGATTCACTTATGGTTTACTTTTGCTGATCCTATGTATTTTTTCTATTTTACTATGAGGAAACAGTAATCTTAACCCGATGTTTCTAGAATCACTACCCTGCTCTAAAACCTCACATCATCACACAGATTTCAATCTAATGACACGCAGGACTGTCAGGAAAAGAAACATACCTTATAATTTTATTTATTTAGTCAATATTTTTATTTTAAAATTAACCTTTAAGTTAGTGAGCTTAATTAATTATGACATCTGCATTGTGCATATGGTATGAACATGCATTGTTTGTGGTGAATGTATGCACAGAGGCCGGAGGAGGACTGACTATCTCCTTCTATCCCTCTCGACCTGATTTCTGTGATGGTCTCTCACCGAACCTGGCACTCATTGTTTTTTGGCTAGGCTGGCTGGCTAGTGACCGAGCCCCAATGAGTCTCCCATTGCTACCTGTCCTCTCCAACACCGGCTTATGGGTTTACGTGCTACACCCAGCTTTTTCCATGGGTACTGGGGAACTGAACTCAGGTCCTCATGCTTGTGCAACACCTGCTCTTAACCACTGAGCCACTTCTCAAGACCCTTATTAAGACATTTTTATAGACATATATCATTGTGTCTTGCCCACACTTTCCTTTCTCAAGTGCTCTAGCCTTTCAGTTGTTCTCACCCTCCCCGCAGATGGTCCCTCTTCTATTTTCACAGTGTGTGTGTGGTGCTGTGTGAGGGGTGACACACATGCACTTGTCTTTGTTCTGCATATGAGAGAAAACATGAGAGCTTTCTTTCTGAGCCTGGCTTATTTTGCTTAACTCAATGATCTCCATTTCCATCCTTTTTCCTGCAAACGGCATACTTTCTGTCTTCACAGCTGAATAAAACAGTTGTGCATATAAACTATGTTCTTTATCCATTCATATATGGATGAACATCTAATCTAGGTGGCTCTATTTATTCATTGGCTATGAAATATACCTATGAATTATACAAAATAAAGATGGGTATGCAAGCATCTCTGGGGAGTACCGACTTAGACTCTTTAGGAATATATCCAGGGACAGAATAGTTGGATCATACGGTCTTTTCTATTTTTAGTTTTTTGAGAGACCTCCCCACTAACTTTCATGGTGGCTGCAACAGTTTACATCTCCACCTACAGGCTCCTCTTTCCCTACATTAGCTAGAATTTATTGTCATATGTTTTCTAGATGATAGCTATTCTGACTGGGGTGAAGAGGAACTAAGTGCAGCTTTGTTATGAGAAAGGGTCTCATGTAGCCCAGGCCTTTTTTTAACTTACTATGAATTCGGAACTGGACTTGGACTCCTGACACTCTTGCTCCACTAGTGTGGTAGCATAGATGTGCACCACTGCCTCTAGCTAAATGAAGTCTTAACTTTATTTCTCTGATGACTAGGGGTGTTGAACACTTTCAGATAGTTGGTGTCCATTTTTTTCCCTTCCCTCTCTCCTTATGAGAACCGGCTGTTCAATTTGTTTGCCCTTTCGTTAAGTGGACAGCTTGTTTGTTAGTGTTTAATTTTTAATTTGATTTCTTCTTAGATTCTATCATAAATTCCTATCAGATAGATGGTTGCAGAAGCCTGTCCCATCTTCTGGAGACTGTCTCCGCATTCTGCTGACTGTTTCCATTGCTATTGAGAAACCTTTTAATTTAATGAATCTCATTCATCAGAGTTTCGGATTATTTTCTGCCCCTGGAGTCACTTTGAGGAAGTTATTACCTATGCTTAAAGCTTGAAATGCTTTCCTCAAGGAATTTCAGAGATTTGGGCCTTGCATTGAAGACTTTGAGTTGTCATTTATAGTCTTAATTATTTTGATATGTGTTCCTTCTACACCTAATTTGTTTAGGTCTTTTACCATGGAAAATGTTATTATTTGGTAATATTATTTGATTTCTGTCCTTAAATCTATTTGTGTGCTGTTAAGTAGAGGTGTAGGTGCAGGTGTAGGTGTAGGTGCAGGTGTAGGTGTAGGTGCAGGTGCAGGTGTAGGTCTAGGTGTAGGTGTAGGTGTAGGTGTAGTTGTAGGTGTAGTTGTAGTTGTAGTTGTAGGTGTAGGTGCAGGTGCAGGTGTAGGTGTAGTTGTAGGTGTAGGTGTAGGTGCAGGTGCAGGTGTAAGGTGTAGCTGTAGTTGTAGGGGTAGGTGTAGTTGTAGGAGTAGGCATTGGCGTAGGTATAAGTGTAGTTGTAGGCGTAGGTGTAGGTGTAGGCATAGGCATTGTTGTAGGTGTAGGTGTATTTGTAGGTGTAGGCATAGGCATAGGCATAGACATAGGTGTAGTTGTAGGTGTAGGCATAGGTGTAGGTATAATGTGTTTCAAACCTTTCTTGTATTTCTAGAATAAAGCCTATTTGGTTATAGTATATGATCTTAATGTGTTCTTGAATCTGCTTTGTAAGAATTTCATTAAGAATTTCTGCATTTATATCTATCTTGGAAATCTTTTTATAGTTTTACTTAGGATATTTCATATTGGGTGATGCTAGCTTTTTAGAATAAGTTTGACAGTGTTTCCCCCTTTTTATTTGTGGAACAATTTGAGAAAACTGGTGTTAGTGCTTTTTTAAAAGTTTGGTAGAATTGGCAGTGAATTCGTCTTCTCCTGGGATTTTCTCTGTTAGGAGACATTAATTATTATATTTAAATTGCTTCAATCCACTAGCTGGTTATGGATCTGTCTATGTTGTCTCTATCATCTTGGTTTGATTTTGGCAGTTTATAGGTGTTTATGTCTTCTAAATTCATCTGGATTTAGCCATTCTTCTAGATTTTTTAATATAAGCTTTCAAAAGATTTCTTTATGGTTCTCTTGGTTCATTGGAATATCTCTGTGATGTCTTCCCTTTGTCCCTTAATTTCTTATTAATTTTCATCTTCTTTCTTTATTTTGGTCCTTTGGCTAAATTTGTTTATGGAACTTTTTCTTTAACCAAAGAACCAAATTTCCCCACTCATTGTTTGTATCATTCTGTTTCTCTGTTTGTTTAATTTCTGCATTATCTTTATTATTTCTGTCCACAGCTTTAAGTTTGGATTGTCCTCGTTTTTCTAAAACAACGAGGTATATCACTGAATTGTTCACTTGATGTCTCTCCAATTGTTTAGAAGAATCAGTGACAGTGCACATTTTCCCATTAGAATTGTTTTTGATGTATACCAAAAGTTCTGAAAGTTCCACTTTCATTTTGTTGGATTGTATGACTTCCAAAAATCTCTCTCTGGTTTATTAAAGAAATCATGGTCATTTGGAAATGTGTAGTTTAATTTTGCTTTTGATTTTTATTAAATTCTTCTGTGATCTGACAAGATACAAGAAATTATTTCAATATTTTTGTATTTGTTAAGGGTTGAAGTTCAGTTTAAAATTTGATTTGTTTTAGAGAAAGTTCCATGGACTGCTGAGGAGAAAGTGGCTGGCAGGTGAAATATTCTGTAAATGACTAATACGTCCACCATCTTTGTATGAGTTAACTCTTACATTTTTTATTGACTATTAGTATGATTAACCTATCTATTGAGGAGAGTGGGTGTGGAAGTCACTCATATAAATGCATTTCTATACTTTTATGCTTATTAGTGTTTGTTTATGACATTATGAGCCCCAACATTTATATATTTGTTATATCCTTTGACAGCTTATTGCTTTTATTAATAGATAATACCCTTATTTATCTCTTCTGAGTAATTTTGTTTGAAGTCTGGTTTACCATTTATCAAAATAGCTATACTAACTTGTTTAGGCCATGGTACATTGACTCCCATCCTTTGGTTCTCGGTTTATAAGTATATGCTTTTTGAATACATCATATAGGTGAATCTTATCTTTATTCTAATAAACCAGTTAGCTATTTTAGTTGGAAACGTAAGAGAATTTACATTTAAGGTTAATATTGAGAAAAGTTTGCTAATTCACATAATTTTGTTGCTTGGTTTTTTGTTAGATGAGTTCTTTTTTTTATTAATTAGATTCGTTCTTTGACATTTTACATATGCATAAAAAGTGTCATAATTACACCACCCCTCACCTGTCAGCCCTCTTCCTGCCAACCAGGTTTTTACATTTCTACACTCAGATTTTTTTTTTCTTTTGTGACCCACTGAGTTTAATAATGCTATCTGTGTGGCCATGGGTTTGTAGCTAGCCATTGGAGCCTGGTGGGCTCATATTTTAGTGCACAATTGAAGACAGTGATTCCTCTCCTAGAATTGTTTCATAGCTAATAATTCAGTAGGAAGCGGTAGGACCCCATACACCCCTCTCCCGTTGATAACTGATGGTTGACAGAGTCAGTTTTGTGTAAACTCAGTGCAAGTGAGCACAGTTTCTGTGGTTAAAGACTCAATTCTCCTTTGTTCCCAATTTCTATTTTTAAATGAATGAATGTAAAGAGGAAAAAGGAAAAGTTTGGCTAGCAACAAAAACCTAGTAAACAAAATAACAAGGGCAGCAGAAAATGAAATGTAAACCTCAAAACAACACAAAGAATAAAACATCCAAACAAACCACATGGGGGTTGGAAAGATGACTCAGCAGTAAAAGCATGTGTTCTTACAGAGAACTCCGAGCCCACATGGCAGTTCACAACAGTCCATGAAAATAAAGATACCAGATAATGTAAAAATACAGCTAAAATCACAGAAACAGCAAGGGGTGGGGGAGAAAAAGAAAAAATAAAGAAAGGAAGGAAGGAAGGGAGGGAGGGAGGAAGGGAGGAAGGAAGAAAAGAATGTCCAATAATGAAAAAAATGACCCTTGTCTGTTGTAGTGGAATATTTGAACCCATCTCCAGATATTGTAAAGTTGTATGCTCTGTCTGTACATGAGCGCTCCTGTAACTTTAAGACTTGTCTCATAGCAGCTGGTGTTGGAAGTGCGCTTCCTAAGGTTTTTGCAGCCTGATTCTCTCTGTAAGACTTGCTTCCTGCACCTGTTCACAGTTCCTGGCTAAAAACAATGGATGTTTAAATACCTAGCCCTCTGAAATCTTCATGCTAAAGATATTTTTTCATGATATTGCAAATGAAGGTTCTTAACCTTCCTAATGCTGTGACCTTTTAACACAGTTCCTCATGTTGTGGTGATCCCCAACCATAAATTATTTTCATTGCTACTTCATAACTGTAATTTTGCTACTGTTATGAATTTTAATGCAAATTAAAATTATCTGATATTCATGATGTATTTTCATTGTAACAAATTGAATATAATTAAAGCATAATGATTAATCACAAAGCACTATGAAATTATATATTGTGAAATATTTATTTCTAATTACAAAAAAATGAAACTTTGTCTTGAGGCATGGTGTGGCATGCTACAAACACTTGGTCAGAATTTCGTAACTGGCATTGTAGAGAAATCAGTTCTAGGTGCATCATGGTTAATAATGAGCTTCTTTTGTGCTGGCTCAGGAACATTTTCAACTTTGGCTGTGAGTGGGCTTCTAGCAAGTGCCAATGGGATGTCAGGTAGATTTGGAAAGTATGATGAAAATTTTTCTGCAAGCATATGCAAGTATTCTTTCACAGAAATTATCGTCGTAATCCATTTGCCTGGTTCAATGTCATGTTCCTCAAAGAAAGCCAAAATTTTATTTTTATCCATTTTTTCCCCTCAAAGCTGAAATTTCACTGGAATGATCAGACCTTTTCAGACAAATCAAGGCATATTCACTTTATCCCTGCAGTGATAAATTTAACTCATTCAAAGTGGCAAAGGTGTCAACCTAGTAAGCTATTTTCCACAATTCACTTTTATTGCCGAGAAGCGCTTCCGACTGCGGTCTTGCTTTCTGATTGAAAAATGCTTGGAATTCATTACGAAGCTCAAAAACACGTTTTAAAACTTTTCCTCTCTGCAACCATCTCGCTTCCACATGAGATAGCAGAGCATCCTACTCGCTGCTCAGTTGCAAAAACAGTTGACTGAAATTTTTACGAAACTGACAGAACTTACAATGCTTTTCGTTACTTCATGTAACTCTCGTGGCAGAGTCTTCATTGCTCATATTTGCCGATGAATCACGGTGAGTTCTGGTGACTTTTGATGACTCATTCAGTACCAAACATTGAAGTCCAGTTGGACATCATAGCATAGCTGGAACACCATCTGTGAAAACACCACAAAAATCCTCAAACCCCAAGAGATCTTATGCTCTTTCAGAAATGATCCAACTGTGTCAAATACCTCACCTGCAATAATTGTCGTTTCAAAAGGTTTGCAAAAAAGAAACTCATCTTCAAAGTCGCCACCATTGATAAACCTCACGCAAACCAGTAACTGAACAGTTCGCAACCTCTGTATTCATCAAGCTGGATACTGAATATCAGAAGTAGAGCAGATTTAATTCCTGGATTACCTGATCAAGAATAGCATGTCATCTATTGTTCTACAGACATTGTTGTTAGATTAGGAAATTGGACTCAATTTCATAATTAATTTGTCTCTGATCAAACAATGTTTCTGGCCACTGGCAACAGTAAATCCTCAGCCATGGTGTGAGGTTTCATAGCTCTGGCGATTCTGAGGGCCACCAAGTATGAAAGCTTCATCACTGTTTTGTTTGTTGTCTTGCCACCAGTGTCAAAGCTGGCTTTCTTGAGTTGGTATCCTTGAGCTACGATGCTTGCTGTCAAAATGGAATCTTAGTTTGTTCGGCTTCACAGATTCGGCTGGTAGGGCATGATAAAGAACGTTGCGGTTTCTCAACTGCTGCTGTTATTGACGGAAAACCATCCTGTAAAAATTTCCACTGTATTTCCTTTCCTTAATGTTTTTCTCCACATATCCACTATTATGGGATGGTTTCCTACTGAAAATAATATATAACAATGGATTTAATAATACAAAAGTTGATACATAGTTCAGTCAATGCAGTTCATTAAAGTTTGCTGTGATTTAACATTTATGTTTGCTTTTTTTGTTTTTTTTTTTAAAATATCATAAGGGGATAGTATTCACATCAAACACAGCTGAATATAAAAGACCAATCAGGATCCAGACTAAGCTCTCATAGTACAACTTTATATTTTTGCAGTAGTTGATTTTACAGTACATGATTTTACATTTACTCAGTAATTATAATTTATGACGTGTTGCTTCACCTCCAGTATTACTGCTTTCAACAAGGTAGCTGCTCTCTACACACGTGTGACTGGTCCACATAAGTACATTATGGCACCAACCCTGTCACATACCTGGATTTGTACCCGATATACGTGATGGGGTTGGTGCAATGGTGTCTTCACACCTCATACTGGTATGTCTGCACGTGGGTGGACTCGACTAAGACCAATAGAGGAGTAGTGCCTCAGCTAAGACCATGGGAAATATATGTTTTTTTCCGAAGTGACCCACAGGTTGAGAACAGCGGTTTTATAACCGTGTGTAGCTAATTGTTTAAGCCATCTTTTCTCTTGATGCCTGCATTTTTCTTGTGCAGGTGGGTGGCCCTTGCTCAATGTCTAGGCTGGATTCTCTTTCTATTCAATTGAGTTTTATCTCCTCGAGTATTGTTTTGGTAATGCTAGATCTTTCCTTTTCTTTTGGTGTCTCCATCCCCTGCCTGTGTCTTTTAGCTGGAAGTCACCTTGGTTGTGTGTTGGCCTTCAGCCATTCCCCTAAGGACAGAAGCTTCTTCATTTCTTCACCTTTGGATCTTTACCTCGAGAGGGTGGACCCTGAGGTGGTTCACTTAAAGAAAGAAATCCTGATAGTTTTAAAAAAAACTTCATATTTTGATGTTCTTATTACATTCATAATAACTCTGATTAGCCATCATTGGCCATTATTATACCATCTTTTCAGAATTGCTCATACTATTTTGTGAAGAATGACTGCAAGAGGAAGATGCTGAAGCCATGCAATGCAATAGCCTGCCAAAGCGATCATATTAATAATCAGGGAATTTTCTCAGGAGAAATACTCAAATGGAAAGCACGTGCTTATGTATGACAACCTTTAGGTCACCTTCGCCCTTCCCAGAATATGGACAGGCCTCTCTGGCCCAAAGAGATCTCTCCATACACAGCTTTCATTGTGTTTCCTCTTCTTAGTCATTTGGCCTTCTGTCTCTTAGAATCATTAATTCTCTTTCTACATTATGGTCTTTGGGGCTCAAGAGATAAATTCCTTAAAGATGGGTCCTTACTAAATTTCTTCTCTTCTCTGTCTTAAGATGCCCACGCCAAATCGTTACATGAGTAGGTGCCCAATGATATTAATGAAACTTAATTGATAACATTTGATCATAGAAATCCCTAGTGTGAAATTTGATTGTTGGGCTACAGTTTCTTTTATTATTTGGGCATGTATATACATACACTACCCTGCTTTTACTTTCTCGTATGGTATCTTTTTGGAAAACAAATTTGTTGCCCCCTATTTTGCCAGATCACACATACTGCTAATTAGCACCTGAAAGGAAGTCTCAGAAAGTCACAATAGCATGCATTTGCTTCGTAGTGTTTGGCCTTTTTCTGTTTTGCACAATTGCATTTTTCAGGAATGTTTTTCTTCTTGTAGAAAGGCAGAGGAAGTTCAAAAATACACCTATAAATGCACTTCTCAGAAAATGTTTTGGTGTATAGGATTACTGATTGGAAGCAGGAGGCTCTAAAGACTCAAGCACATCCTGATTAGACGTCTCTATTTCCTTTGTGGCTTAAACAGCCATGTATTAATCTGAATTTGAAACCATTGGCTCCCGTGGATGGTTTGGAAGCTGCTAACTGCTAGCGTGGTAACAACTTACATTCGTCATTTGTTTTTCGAGGTTGCTGAATAAATGGAAGGTCAGAAAGCCAAGATAAATTTAGCTCATGTAACACTGACTGATAGGAATTGCTCAGCACAGTGCTATCAGTGAAAATATACCAGTAGGAAACACGAAATATCACAGATGTTGGAACATGTTACTTCTGAATAGTTGGAAACTTCACAAGGTCAGAACACAGCCCCAGGAACATTCAGAGCAGACATATAAATGCTGTAGAGACTATTCATGACATTTACAAAATGAAGATCTATCTGCCCTAAAAGGATCAATGTGATTATTTAGCAAGGTCTTCGACATTCTAACAACAACAACAAAAAATTGTCACAGTTTTAAAACAAAATAAACTTTCTAAGACTATTTTCTTAGGCAATTTTGCAACTACATTGAAACTGACAGTTTGTTCTTAGTATGAAGTATGAATTATTATAAGTTGGATTAATATTTTTTTATATGTACTGCCCGGGTTTCTTTTAAAAGAAAAAAGCTGTTCCATTCAGCATGCTATTATGGTTGTATGTTCCAAATGGAGGAGGAGCTTCGTATGTTGCAAATAAAGCAGTAGCATCTATTTTTCAGCAAATTTATTCTTTTCATGATGAGAAGAGAGAAGTGCCTCCCCTTTTGGTTCAGAAGCCACAGGAAACATTGGACCACTTACTGTTTCTTAGGTCTGCAGTAACGCCAGCTTACTGGGTAGATGGTGCTAAGTCTGAGATGTGAGCATAGCAACGCTTTAATCGGGAATATTTGAATGACCCCAGGCTCCCAATTCTCTACTTCCTCTTTATTTTCCAATTCAGGGCCAATCCCTCAGGCTCTCCATAAAGCTTTCATTCACACAAAAGAGGCAGGATGGCTGGGATTCATTGAAATAGATTCATTTTGTACATCCATTTATGTTGTCATTTGGTGGCTGGTTAGCAAAATAAGAGAGGTATAAAAAGTGAGAATCACATAAAGCTGAATTTTGTCTCCTCCAGGAGCTCTGGCATCTGTGCAGATCCCTTGAGCTGGCTCAGCTTAGTCATGGTTATTCATGATGTTTGAAGAAGTGTGCTTCCTCCGGAGGGCTGGGGGAGGCCAGGCACAGAAACAAAAAAAACTCTGGCTTCGAAGAGGGACCGAAACTTTCCGTACAATGTCACTGGCTGTAAATATCGTTTGGCAGTAATAAAAGATGCTGTAAGCAATTAGGCAAGTTGGTTCAACAGTGGCCTCTCTCGGGTGGCTAGTAGAGGCAACCCTTTGCCAGATGCTGGGGTGATGAGTCAAGCAGGGCTCCTCTCTAGAGCTCAGAGTCCAGCAAGGGACAGCTGAAAGAGAACATCTCATAAAGGAAGGTGTGACACTTTCTTGACATCTCTGCTTACATCTCATCCTCTAGAGCTCTCCTCTGTAAACACTGCTAGTATTTTATACTTAAAAAAATGTGGTTTTGGTTATTGACGCGAGGGCTCCAATCACCCTAAACAAGCACTCTTCCAGGGAGCTAGATTCCAGGACCTCCTGTTTGCTTATCCATCCAAACTTGAATGTGCAAATGAACAATTTAATGAGTATACAATTAAGGATAGATTTTTATATATACAGACAATCATGTAATTGTATATATGTAGACACCCAATTTAGAAAATTAAATGTCTACTGTGCTTAAAGGGATATGCTCAAAGTCAGGCACGGTGGCACACAACTTCAATCCCAGCACTCAGACGGCAGAGGCATGTGAATTTCTGAGTTCGAGGCCAGCCTGGTTTACACAGGAAGTGCCAACACAGCCCAGGAGTACACAGAGAAACCCTGCCTTGAAAAGCAAACAAAACAAAACAAAAATCTAAAAAACAAAGCAAAAAATGGAATATGGTCAGCTTCATTAACTAGCAGGAAATACAAATAAAACCGGTAGCAAAAGTCCTGTTTTATTTATTGTATAGGATAAATGATAGATAATGCTTGTTCCACAGTCATACTTTAAGTTATATGTCTGAAACAAAAAGAAATATAGAAAAAATAAAAAAATGGATCAAAAGGCAACATACCAAGGGTTTACTACTTCTGGAGTGGGGGGCAGTGGAATAGGGAGTCTGATGATTATTAGAGACTACTAGCAATACAGTAATATTATTATTCAGGTGCACTTCTCATGAGGTATTTCTAGTGTTTTACAAATATATATATATATATATATATATATATATATATATATACACACACACACACACACACACACACACACACACACACACACATACATATATTTTACATTCAGAATTGGATATGTAATGGCCACTTTAATGTGGGCTGGTGAGATAGTTTTATTGGTAAGGTGACTTGAAAGTGTGAGGACCTGAGTTCTGATCCCTGGAGTCCACATGTTCTAGTTTCCCTGCTACGGAAAACACCAAGAGCAAAAGTGACACTGAGGAGAGGGTTTATTTTGGCTTATACTTACAGGTAACAGTTTATCACTGCGGGGAGTCAGGCTGGAAACTCCAGGCAGGAATCTGGGAACAGGAACTAAAGCAGAGAGCCCAGGGGTACACTGCTTAATAGCTTGCTTCCAGTTCCAAGCCCATATTGAGCTACCTTTCATATACAGCCTAGAATCAACTGCCCAACATAACCCCAATCACAGTGAGAAATGCTCTTTGGATTTTCCCACAGAAATTCCTTGGTTGGTGTTTTTCCCATGTTTCTAGTTTGTGTCAAATTGACAAAAGCTAACAAGTATGTCATGAAAAAGCCAGTCATAGTGATGTATGGACACACACACACACACACACACACACATACACACACATCACACGATGAATGAGCATTTAACTCAGGCTTTTCATAGTTTTAAAAAGACTTCCTATGTATAACCTTTGCTTGTTGATAATTTTCCTTTTGTCCAAATGATCTTTCCCTTAATATTTGCACTTTTATATTCTGCATTTCTATGCGTTTTTATAAAGTTGCACCATTCTAGCAACAGTATTTAGATTGCTGGTTGATAAGACAGTGTCTGTGGAAAAGTGCAAATGTTGTCTGAGGGAATGAGCAGTGCACTGTGGCTTCGCCCTAAGGGTTCAATGAATGTGCCTTGGGTACAAAAATAAAGTTTTGGATGGAAAAGGTGAATAATTTGTCATCAAAAGCTACTAGTACACCATACTGGTTTAATTTGGCTCAGGGAAGTAAGTTAGACATCAGAAATGTGCATCACCTAACTCATGGGAATGAAGAAATTTGTTAAAAAGTTAGTAAAGCCTTAAAGGAATTTAACATCTGAATAGCTTGGTTGGTTGAGGAGTGTAATAAAAATACAATAGGTATCAGTAAGCCCTGGACTGCTTTCCAACATTTCAGCTTGGTATCAGTTTGAAATTTAGGCCTCTGGGCAAATATCTAGAAAGGATCCCTTTTTTTTCTTTTTTAATTAAAGAAAAAACTTTTGTGTGTATGGGTGTTTTTGTCTTCAGGTAGGTCTGTGCGCCATGTGAATGTCTGATACCCACAGAGGCCAGAAGAGGGCATCAGAACCTCTGGAACTGGAGCTGCAGGTGGTTGTGGGATACAATAGTGGTGCTGGGAATCAAACCTCAGGTTCTCTGGAAGAGCAACCACTACTCTTAACCATTGAGCCATTTCTTTAGTCTCAGGCAAATATTGTGGGAAGCCACCCGATTTTGGGCCCAGATTCTACTGAAAGCCTCTGGCTGTGTGCCTATTCTTTTACTGGGAGATTTTCTGAGCAAAGCTGGAGTCACAAAGCAAGGCTACCCAGAAGTGGCTGGTTTCAGGGGAAGTAAAAAGATTACCTAAGGAACATTCCTTCTTTGGGTGGGCGTCCAGCCCCACTGAGCGAGATCACAGCTCTAGGTGAGCATTTAGCCCCACTGAGTAAGATGATTGCTTTGGGTGAGCGTTCACCTCCAGCTAGTATGATGAAAGCTTACGTTTGACTATAGAATAAGATGCTTTAATCATATATTGTTTAACCTTGTGATTAATACTCTCATTGTATACCTGCTATTTCCCTGGTGATTATTAACCTTGTAACTGTTGTAACTGCACGTAGACCTTTGAGAAAAAGTGTATAAAAACTGAGACAAAAATTAAACATCAGCTCCATTCCATCTGAGCTCAATGATACTGTGTGTGCCTGGTCTATCCCCTTCCCTTTTTGTCTCTTTTCCACTTTCCTCACAAGGCCCTTCAGTCCCGCCCCCCATTCAGATACTTTCCGACTTGTCAGGCTGGTCCTGACAAAATATTTTTAAAATTATCTATTATTTCGATTTAGTAGTGCCTAAAGTTTTTGAATATGAGGTTGTGGTCTCCCAGCTGGTATAAGGGTAGTGTCTTTGATGGAGGGGTTCTATTTGGATAGATACTGTTGAGAATTTCAATAATAATTCTGTGGTCTACTCACATAAGTTGTGTGTCTTATGTAGAGATGTGCCAGAAAGCGAGAAGAATGGAGGCCTGAGGATCACCATGTTCTCCTATTGTCCTTTCTCAATTGTAAAATTGAATTCGATTAGCTCCCAAGAATTGTGAGAATATGTGCAGCCGTGAACATGCTTTATTTAGCAATAGTTTAGGGTCTGAGAAGCAAACAGCTGTTCTCTGGGATGGGAATGAGACACAAGTGCATTATTCACTGTGAGATAAAACATTTCAAGGCTTGTTTCTTGGATGTGACATGACTATAAAAAGGAAATGAGGGATTTGCCTTTTAACAGTCACAAGGACATTCCTAGTAAATTATTCACTCGTTCTCTCTTCTTCATTCTCCTTTGAGCTTCCTGGCAAGATCACTCCTAAGAAATTATGGCAAATAGCATCTCCTTCCCCTTTGTCCTGTAAGCATTTATGAGTACCCACAGAATCTAGGAATTCTGAGATGGTTGAGATACAATTTTTTTTAAACAAGTATAGTATGAATGATCTACACATGATAAATTCTAAAACTATAGGAAGAAATAGAACAGTTCATTCCCCCACCTTTGAGATTTGGAAAATATTCCTTCAACAGAGAACCATGTGGGAAAAATACATGTGAACAAAGAAGTTTCATTGGGGGATAAAATAACAATAAAAGTAATGACAATAACTGCCAAGCACTGATTTATACGTATCAGTGGACTTACTTTACACAAACCATTGAAGCCTCTACTATGATTATGCCAGTTTTACATACAACAGGATGAGAAAGACTGTAGCAAGTTCCCTTCTCTTTTAACTAAGACCTTGTCAATTAAAGATGCATCATTTAATTCCGCTTATCCGGAGCCAAAGAAACATCACAGTAAGTATATGGAGCAACTTCACGTACCTTCAGATATCTCAACTTCAGATACATCAAATGTCTGTTCAGGTGCTTAAAACGAAGGGTGGTGGTTCCGCTACCAGTGGCATCTTGGCAGGTGCCATCAAAACTCATTACTTTTTGATAATAGGCACATGACTTGAAAAATAACACATGATTAAGTGGAGGGTTATTTACCATTCAGCATTTTAAACAATACCAGTGACCATTAAATGTATTGTATGCACACAGGGCTTATGGATGACATGGTTATTCAATATTCCTTCAAGAAATTTCAGATCTCAGCCACTAGTGATGTAACAACAGAGAAGGCACTAAAAATGTCTCTGAGTGGCCTTGTCATTAAATAGATGCCATTTCTAATTAAATTGCATTTCAGGCAAGTAAGAAAATGAAAAATGGTGATACTATGAAGAAAGTTTGGCGAGAGAGAGAGAGAGATAGAAAGAGAGAGAAAGGGGAAGCACAGGACTGGTTCCAGGACTCCCCACCCCACCCAGTGAATATACAAACCCGTAGATGCTTAAGATACAAAATAGCATAATGTTTCATATAACCCACTACCTTCCATCATCTCTAGATGATTTATAATACCCAATGCAATGCAAGCAGCATGTAAATAGCGTGTAAATATTTGCTGTACTGTATTGTTTAGTTTTAAGGACAAGGTAAAAAGAATGCATACACGTATCACCAACACAGTTAAAAAATTGCTTTCTGTCTGTGGTCTGTGTATGCACAACCCACTGATACAAAGAGTAGACTGTCACCAGTGCCAAGACCATTTACTGACATGGTAGAACATCATCTTACCTCAATGGTCCCCAGGGTGCCAGGAAGCACAGCATCTTGCTGGTGTTAATTTCCTTGCTTACCTCTTTTGTGCATCACAACATATTAACCAGTGTTGCTCTGGCATCATGAAGAAAATGCAAAAAGGGATTTGTCAGCATGCTCAGAGATGCAGAAATATTTCTTGATGTCTTAGCTCAGCATAGAACACTCTCCAAAGATTCCAGAAAAATGAGACATCACTTTATTGGAAGAGAGCTCACATTTATATGTACTCTATGATAATTGAGTCATTCTGGCACATTCTTCTAGATGATTTTTGATTTTCTCCAAGGAATTTTCTCTTAGTGTTGTTAATATACTTTTCAGTGAGGAGATTGTGGGTTGTTCATCTCCAAATGGTGAAACTTATCCAAAGCTGTAAACATGTTGGAATGACTTCCTGATTGGTACATGACAAGTCACCATCAGCACAAAGAATGAAGTTTCCGATTTCCAGAGAATAATCACTTCCTGTTCTTTCAATGACCTTGTGTCAAAAGGTTCCAAAGTCTGAAGAGTTCTTGTAGGTAGGAAGCGATTGGATCCAGTTTAAGAGGTCATGCTAACAGGGTAGCCTGTATTACAATGTTACAACTACAGACAGGATAGAGAGCCCGTAGGAAGAGGATAGGGGTCCTTGAGTGGTCCTTTTCTGTCTGGAGAAGCTGAGATGCTATTATTATCATGATATCATCAAATATATTATCTTGAAGAGATCAAAAATATGAATGCAGGAGTATCCTGAATGTGATGAGTCGTTCACTCCCAAAAGAGGGATTATGACAAAAAGTGACAAGTCTAAGCATAAAAATAATAAACACAAATAGTTAATATGACGTGAGAAAGCTGACAGTTGATCAGATTGAAATCTCCATCTTGAAAACTATGGATCAAAATTACTCTGCTAGTGGAATAGATTGCTAGATGAACCTGAGTAACCCAAGCATAATGTTCAGAATATATACTTCAAAAGCTTCACTGCTTATCAAAAATTCACATTTTCTGATGGTTCTGTGCTATTTGCTGGATCTGGAAGCCTTGTGTAAGGGACTTTTCACCAAAAGTATGGCCAAGAAGCCTACCTAGCCAAATAAAGGAGGCTTTGAGGAAAAACTTCCTTCTTTCCTTGATGGAAGATGATTGGGCGAATAATCTTCTTGGGCCTTCCTCCTCATCCCTTTGTGAAGAAAGTAATGATGGTGTACAGTGTGGATCTTAAGTGTCCCACAAGGCCTTTGGGTTTGGTTCTCAGGGAGGCAATATTGGGAGGAGGTAGAACTTTAAGAAATGAGGCCTGGTAGAGGAAGAGAGGTTACTGGCGGGTGTGTTCTCAAACAGGACGTTGGGACTCTGGCTCCTTCCTCTTTGATTACCTGCTACCACAGACTAGCTCCTCTGCCACATGCTCCTTGCAGGTCATCTGACCATAGACTGAAACCTCTGAATCCATGGGGCAAACAAAGCCTTTCCTCCTTTTAAGTTGCTTCTCTGAGGTATTTTGTTACAGTATTGGAAAGATGACTATGACATGGAAACCAGCATAAAAAACATCGGTTGTGCCTTATCTCTTCTTCTCATCTGCTTTGCTGTGTAAGGTTGAGTCTTTAGGGTGCCTGAGAGATTTCCATGGGTTGTCAAACAGCGGAAGCCTTTCCCAGCAGAACAGACATCTCTCTGCTACTGTATTTACATATAGATGAATATGTATTATATATAGACCTTTAGCTTTACATAATGTACCAAATCTTGTGATTGATTATATGATGGCAAAGTCCAGAATATTTTCAGTGCCACACCCTGGGGGCTTTCTATACAACTGAAACACAGACCCCAGGCACTTGCTTAACTTTTGCTTACTGTGCTTTTTAATACCCACCACTTTGTGCCTCCTGGAGGCCCTGTCTAGTATGAAGCAGTGGAAATGTGAGAGACAAGTCCATACTTTGTGGCCCTGTGAGGGTCCAACCCAGGTCCTTCTTTAATCTGAACTGTATCTATTAAATAACTAATAAAATTTATTTATTTAGGAATAAGATAAATACAAAAGCAAATTACTTTTGTCTCCAAGAACTAGTGAAATACAAACAGGCTCAGGAATGAGAATGCAGTTAATTCTGAAGAGAACAGTTTAATTAAAATTCAAAGTAACAAGTATATATGGGCATGTGTGCCTGTGTGAGATAAAGAGGTGTGTGTGTATGTGTGTGTGTGTGTGTGTGTGTGTGTGTGTGTGTGTGTGTGTAAGCCCGTGTGTGAGGATGATGGAAGGCTTACCTGGGGATTGTTCTATATTGCCATTCAAGGAGTGGGGTGAGAATACTGGTCATGTGACTTTTCAGCTCTGCAACATCAGTGATTTGATATGTTCGAGAGCACTTGTACTTCTCTTGAGTTATAACATCTGTGTTGTAGGTCATATCGATCATGAAGTCTCTTCTGTTCATCAATAAAACCAAAGTTTAACTGTGATTTCTGGGAGACTGAGGCAGATCCTGATGCCTCCAGTGTCTACTACCCGGCTGATCTTGCTCCACACACACAAATCATGTTGAGGTGGGAATGAAGCTTGTATTGACTCTCCATTTGACTATAATTGGCACTGAAAACTTCAGATCACATCCAATGAAAGAGTTGTCATTTCTGGACCAGAATCTTATGACTTATGAAAATATTCTTATTCTAAAATGAATTGTGTTTTTATTCTTTTTCCTAAATACCCCAACACCAGAGTGTTGCAGGAGTTTATATTCACTTATATTTAAAATGTTGTTTTGTGCACTATTGGGAGAGGGGCTGTCTAGGTCTTGGCATTTTGTATTATCTGCGGGTGTTAGCTTTATGTAAAAGATATTTGATTCCTCATGATCTGCACATGCTATTAATAGAACACCTGAGGAGCTTAGCTATCAATAAAAATCCCTGAGATGAGATGCTCAGGGCTCCACTATCCAGTATGGTGCTGGCCAGGATTGTGAGTCCCTCTGCTGAAGTCTGGCAGAGCTTAAATCTATGAAAATGCTACTGTATCTTCTTTGCTGAGCCCCCACAGCAGCATAACAACAACAAATGGTGTACCAGTGTGGGGCACTGACATGCCAGCCACATCCAATGTGGAGACAAGGAAGAAGAAAAAGAAACTCCAAATTTTGCACAGTCCATTTTGTTTTTGTTTTTTGTTTTGTAAACCTGTCCAGATACTGGTGAAGTGTTCCTGATAAGACACATCTGCTATGGTGAAGAGAACTCTTCTGCATGAAGGAAACCTTCCTGTGGACAAGATTATCAGTTACTTTTTCCTGCAATCCAGACTCTATCTTAAAATCTGGAAAATGTTTCCTAAAGGTCAACATACAGAAGCTGTCTTTCAGAACTGCCCAAGGTTGTATCTCATGCTGGTAGTCAAACTTGGTACTGTAAGAGTCACCCAGGAGGTGCTGGTTTTGGAGGCATGAAGGAGGCATGGAGAGCAACTGAGGCTTGGCAGTATGAGAAGCCAAGAGAGGCCATTGATAAAAGTGCAGCCTCATTTGCAGGTGAAGGTCCAGATTGAAGGGGTCATGTAGAAAAGTTGAGGCTTGGCACCATGAAGAGAGCCCAAAAGAGGCCATTGGTGAAGGTGCAGCCCCAGTAGCAGTCGAAGGTCTAAATTGAAGGGGTCATGTAGAGAAGTTATGTTTTGGCATCATGAAAAGCACCCAGAAGGGGCTATTGGTGAAAGTGCAGTCCAGTTGCAGCAGAAGACCCCAGGTTCTGAAGATGCCAATACCATGGGATGACTATTAAGAACAACAGCAACAGTGGAGAGGAGCCAGCCAGAGTTTGGAAGACAAGCTGTGTATGCTGGAGAGGTCAGAGCCAGAGAAATGACTCAAGCCCTTTGGAGGAGCCCAGGAAATCGTGAGAGAATTCCAGATAATTGGACATTGGTAATGTTTTACTGCTGTCCAAAGACATTGTGAAAGCTTGATAGATGTTTGGTTTCATTTGGTCCTGTGCATTAGCAACCCTCTTGATTGTTCCTCTTGTAAAGAGATTTGCTGGTATAGCATTAAATTGTGTTGTAGAGATGAAGTGATTTGTTTTGGATTGGATTATACAGAAAAGGAATTTTTGTAGAAGTTTATTGTTAGTTATGTATAAATGTTATGTATAATTGTTTTGTGCACTGTTGGGGGAGGGTCTGCCTAGGTCTTGGCATTTTGTATTGTCTGCAGGTGTTGCATTTATGTGGAGAATGTTTGATTGCACATGAGCTACAATGCTATCAGTAGAACACTGGAGGAATTCTGAATCAATAAAAATCCCTGAGATGAGATGCTCAAGTTTCCACTGTCCAGTATGGTGCTGGTCAGGATGGTAGGTCCCTCTGCTGTGGTCTGGCAGTGTTTGTATCTATGAATATGTCTCTGCATCTTCATGGTGAGCCTCCCAGCAGCCTAACTACTACACCAGAGTACTGTTATCTATCAACTGTGTAGGAAGATCAAGTAAGCACAATGTGTAGTGATTGTTAACCTGTAGAGGAATAGATCTATGTGAAAACTAGGAAAGATATATATTCCAGAGGTCTATATGAAGGAATCACATTCAGAGGCCTATGTGGTCTGGATGGAATGTAGAAAGAATATTAAGAATGTTGGTACACACCTTTAATCCTAGTAAAACAATGGTAACAAATATTTCTAATCCTAGTATTCAGAAGGCAGCTGTGGTCCTCACCTTTAATCCCTAAGAAACAATGTGGAAGCAGATATAGGAGGCAGAGCTCAAAAAGAGGTAGTGACATCTGAGATTAGTCAGAGTGAAGGAGAGACAAAATGACTAATCAGAGAAAGAGTTAGCAGAGTGAGTCAGAGTGAGGACATGCCCAACTCTCAGAAGAGAAAGGAGGGCTCTCAGCTCAGAGCCGAATCAGTGACAACAGTCACATAGCTGGAAGTATGAAGCGAGCAGTCTGAAGCATGCAGATGGAGGACAAGACATAAAGACAATGAAGCAGTCTGACTGAGGAGCAGAGAGGCTGGCTAAGGCAGTTCGGAGCAGTGAGAGCTCAGTGAGAGCCACATACACACAGAGGCAGCTCAGCAGAAGAAGTCAGTATCAGGCAGAAGAATGAGTCAGTTTGAAGCCAAGCAGAGCAGTTCAGTCAAAGGCAGTCAGACAGTCTGCCAGAATCAGAAGAGTTCAGTCAGACATAGTAAGCAGGCCCAGAAGGTCAGTTTGAACAAGCAACTTGGAGAAGAATTTGCATTCAATACAGCTCTGAATTCAGAAGGAGCTACTCAGAGTGGCTCAGTCAGCAGTAAGTCATGGAGGTTAACTAGATTGTACAGTGGTTTAAACATTCTAGATTATATGAAGGCTGAAGCCTTCCAGTTCTAGGCTTAAGAGTAGATTGTACAGAGGCCGAAACACTCCAGGGCTCCAAGAGAAAGAACCAGTGATATAATTTTCCAAAGAATAAACTGTCTTTGAATCCAAATCTATGGTTATATTAACTGTTAAATTCTTCTTTTGGTTTTATTTCACTTCTTTTTGTTTTCAGACAGGATCTGACTAATATAGCCCATACTGGCCTTAAATTTACTTTGTAGTTGAGTTTGTTCTGGAACTCATGGCAAGTCTGCTGCAGCTGTTGAGTGCTAGGATAAGAAGCATGCATGACCATAGCTGGTTGTTAATTATTTTTTAATTAAAATTTTATTTTTTGGTTGTTTTATACATTAATGCAATGTATTCAGATTGTATCCACCCCTTCTTTTCCCTTCCCCCTCCAACTTCTTCAGGACCACTTTCCCCATATCCCCTCCAAACTTTATATAATTTATTTGTGCGTGTTAGGTAGGGCTATAGGTTAGTGGAGGTAATACAACTTGAGGCCTGTTCTGTCCTTCTACCTGTAGATTATGGGATTGAAAGTCAGGTGCTTCTGGCTTGGCAGCAAATTACCCACTGTGTACCTTAATGGCTCTTGAATTCCTATTAATTAACATACAAAGAAGCATGCATGTTCAGATTAAAGTTTAATCCTGAAAATGTTATTTAGGAGGACATCATTGCTTGAGAGTTGCCACATCCTGCAAAATCCATGGAGTTAAAGCAAAGAGCTTACTTCTGAGAATGATCCTACAAGGGCAGCTGTGTCTGCTGTTCTTTTGATCTGTTCTGGTTACTGCTGTGTAATCGGCATTTGGAACAATAATTTAGAGAAGGCATCGAACAGGGCCGTTGAGGTGGCTCAGCAGGTGAAGGTGCTTGCTGCCAAGCCCAGTGACCTGACTCAGATCCCTGGAACCCTCACGGTGAAGACTAGAACCAACTCCTGTGAGTAGTGCTTTAACCTCCACATATGCACCTTGTCGTGAGTGTACAGAATAGACAGACATGAAGACATGGGTAAAAGGTTAGAATGTGGTGGTGTGTGCCTCTAATCCCAGCACTCAGGAGGCTGCAGCAGGAGGATTACCATGAGTTTTAGGATACACACACATATGTATATATATGCATATGTACATATATATATGTACATACATGTATGTAGATATAGATGTACACACATATGTGTGTGTGTTTCATTAAAAATAAAAAGGTACATATTTGTTGAATGAATTCTTAAGTCAGAAAATGGATTGAAATACCTGGGAAAAGAAAATATGAAAATATGAAGATATGAATAACACAAATGCCTTCTTATTCCCATCTGAGAATTCAGTAATATTAACCAGGTGGCTGCCACACGTTAGCTACGTGCTCAGCTCTGGGGACACAGCGGCAACACAGATCTACACCACACCAGGGCTTTGACTCACCCAGGACTGGAAATCACTGTATAGTTCAAGCCGTATGTGTCTATACATGACAGCCAGTGGTGTTGGAGGTGACAAGTTAGTGGCATGTGAACTTATACTAGTACTGCACAGAGTTCCTGAAACCTCAGCCCCAGTTGAAGTCAACCAGAACATGAACCAGGGAAATATTGCTGAGGACAGTCATTCAAGACAGTTTCTTGTCTTTGCTGAATGACCTTGCAGTGCTATGAAAATGACTATTGCCTAGGACTTTGTATTCTGTTGTTGACTGTGTAGTGCTTCAGGGCTGCATTCAAGTAGGTTCTCCTTTTGATGTCAGCACCTCTGCCACAGTCTCTCCCCTGCTTCTCAATCAACAGGGGACTGCATTCTGTATTTCTGAAAGGTTGTTCCAACTGTTCCCTGAACATACATTGCTAACTCTTCTCCTGTTACAGTGTGCTTTTTACATTCAGTTCGTGTTTCTCCATGCATGCATGTTTGAAGCCCAGTGAGAGCGTGCACATCATGAGAGCTCCTCATCAGGGCCCACACCGACCCTCACCTTACTTCTCAATGTTTATGCATCCGGTCTACCCTTGACTCAAATGCTTTCCTCTTTCCTCCACACATTTATTCAAGCCACCATCGTTCAAAGCTTTGCTGACATCCTATCTCTGGCATCAAGCCCTTTTCCATGTGATCCTTCCTTGAGACCTACAGACCTGTGGTCTTGTTGCTCAATATGCATCTATGTAGATTCTGCTTGTGTCACAGGCTTCCTCCTTTCTTCTCTGCTCATGAACTAGAAAGCGCGAGTCCCCCAGGTAAGGATTGTATTTCCTATGTTGCTCTTGAGCCACACTGAGTAGATGGTAGGTATTATCAGCTACTCTGATGGAAAACCCTGTTAAAAGAATCAGTGCAGTGGATGGACCACTGCCGTGTTTACCTCTACGTCACTGACCTTCAGTCCGACTAATCTTAGTGTTAGTAATTCCACCGGTCACTTCTTGATCCCCCTCTCCTGCCTGCCTCCCAGCATACACACCACACATACCACATACATACCACACACCTTATGGATTGTTATGAAGATGAGATAACATGCATGGAAGTTTGTTACTGATTTATATATGATACAGCAGAACACTGTGCATGTGTTTTGAACCAGCAACACATTCAGGATTTTATCGGTGATGTGTAGAAAACTTTGCTGTGACATATGGACTGTTCCCTGGCTCCAGGCATGCATTTTTCCTCCAGTCGTAGTCATACAATTTTTAGTTTTGCATTCACGTTCTCTTAATCATTTTGGACTGCAAAGGATCTTATTTTTAGCTTAGTTAAGACACATGATTTAAATAATTAATAACTGTAGAAAAATTGATAGCAGCTCTGGATTAGACATTCACAGATTGTAATCAGGCTACACTAAAAAGTGGGGACAAATCTCAAGGAAAGCCATGAGACTGGGCATTAGTCATCTGTAGTATCCATCTGAAGCGAGATCCCTTCTATACATTGCATTGATGATGTGGGCATCCTTGCCATCCTAATGTAAAAGTCCTTCGCAATCCTCCCCAGTAGAAATTGTGCTCCATTACCCATGGGGATTCTTTATGCCAGCCCAAAGTCTTTCTCCTTTCAAGTTCTGGCAGCTGAGGCTTTTGTATGTAACCCCAGGATCTGACAGAAGGGGTAAATGTCTGATTTATTCTATTCTCTCTCAATAGGAAGAGATGTTAACGTACACGTTGAAAGTACACTTGCATGTCAGGTTAATATAAAGATAAAATTGCAGTATCTGGGTAGATTCAGTTTGGACCGTTTAAATGGGGTCTCATGTGTGTTTCCTTTACATTTATTTTTATTTTAAGCACTTCTCTAGTACTGGACCATTGCTAGTTAAGCTGCATTGTCCCAATACTTGCAATATTTTCAAATGGCACCAAAACTTTGAAGGAGGTGGCTGACAGGCAGGGAGGCTCCTTTAATCTTTTTATCTGTCACTAGGCTTGCCTCCGCTATGGAATAGATTGTCTGGTTTTGTGCAATTGAGGGTCGGGGGTGTGGTACCCACTTGCTACCTGTCAGAGCTGTTTGATGTACTACCCCAGTGTTATGGAGCCAGCTCCATCTTTCAAAGAGACACGGCGAAGAAGCTGCTAGGAGCAGGAAGTCAACACTGTGGGTCTCCTGCTCTCAGTGTGGGTCAGCTTTGCGTAAGATGCGTCCTTACACTGTGCTGAAGCCTAGAGCTGGTATGCCCCTGACAATGGCAGAAGAAAGCTGATAGCACCGGAGACAAGGCTGCAGTGGGAGCAGTGCCAGCTCCTCCTGTCCTTTCAAATCTTCCCTTCCCCGCTGTGAGTGCACAAGCTCACTCCAGGCATTTTACAGTGACTTGGAAGAAAGCCATGCTGGTCTGCTTTGAAGGATGGAGGATGAAGTCACACAGTATACCATTTCCAATTCACCCTTTCAGTTTGGGACAACAGTGTGTGTGGGGGGGGTGGGGTGGGGTCAGAGAATTAATATTTTTAATTGTGTTCAATACGTATTGTTTAGTCATAGGGGGCAGGTCGTGGTACACATAATTAAAGCACAGTTTCATAACTGGACTGTTGCTGTACACAAAGGCTTTTGGAAACAGTGCAGGAGACTTCAGAAGAGAGACATTTACATGGAGAAGTTGATATCAAAATGGTTTTGTTGTTTCTCTCTCTCTCTCTCCTCTCTGTGTCTGGGGGTATGTGCACATGTGCTTGCATGTATGCATCTTGAGCTACAGTGCACATGTGATCAGAGGTCAAAGGGCCACCTGTGGAGCAGCTTGTCTCCATCTGCCATGTGGGTTCCACAGATTGAACTCAGCTCATCAGGTTTGACTTCACCCGAGGAGCCATCTTGCCAGCCCCAAGGAGATAGAGGCAGGATTTCAGTGTGCACTATGGGGTGGAATAAATGGCTTACATGATAATAAATGATTGGAAGCAACCTAATTGTCCATCAGCAGATGAAAAGAAATGTAAAGTGCAGTATACCTCTATCTGTCTGTCTGTCTGTCTGTCTATCTGTCTATCTATCATTTATCTATGTATAGTGTAAGTGTATGTATGTGAACACACACACACACACACACACACACACACACACACACACACATATATATATATGTGAACACACACACACATATGTGTATCTATGTGCTTCTTAGTTTTATATCAATTTGACACAAGCTAGAGCTTGTGGCCAGAGTCTGTGTAACTTACCATACATCACCTTCTTTCTAGCATCTGCATAGGTATAGCATATAAATACACATGCACCCACCAACACCCTCTACCAGGTCCTTATCCAACTGAGAATGCCTGCTTGAAGTGTTTCTGTTTCTGCCTCTACCATGTCAGGCCTCCCTACCCTTGTCTTCGAGGACTTCTGCCCTAGCTGGGCCTGTTCCCTAGATCTGCAGGTTTGAAAACCCTCTTATATTTTACTGAAAACCCAAACACTGGTTTTTGTACTTCAACTTTTTTTTTCCTGCCAGAGGACAGTACTCCCACCTGGCAGTGGCTGAAAGGGACAGTGTCCCTACTGGAGAAGGTATCAGTGCGTAAAACACAGTCACTTATGAGCAGAAACACATTTCCTACTTTAAATGCACTACATATATAGCTTCTCAAAGAACAGATGAGGCAACAGATATTTCAACTCATTTTTTTCTTACAAGATGGCATATTCCTCATTTAGTTTGTGTTCAGTCATTCAAGTCTTCCTTTTGCAGGTGGGTAATTTCCAAGAACCCTAAGTGGTTCAGTAGTACCGAAGCCTATATATACTGTGTTTTTTCCCCTATATATAAATACCTATGATAAAGTTTAATTTAAAAATTAGAAACAAAAAGAAATCGACACTTGCTTGCCATGATTAATGACATCAGTGCATGACTCCTCTCTTAAGTTGATAATGTCTGACTTCTCAGTTAAATGAAATACTTTGTAGCATTTGGAATTACCAGAATCCTTATTCTGCACTTTGATGCCATTAGTAAAGTAAATGTCACTTGAACACAAGCATAGTGATAGATGGAATATCGTGGATGGGTACGAGACCACTAATGAGTTGATGACATACAGCATGGATACACTGGACGAAGGGAAGATTCTGTCCCGGGCTTGATGAAGGAGGGTGGTATGAGATATCCTCACGCTATTATGACTGATTATCAGCTTACAATTTGAGAATTACTTTTGACGTTATGCCATTTTCAAGTCTGGGTAGTATGGAGTAGTATGGGGTAATATGGAAAGCAAAAGCATGGATAAGAGGAGAGTGTTGTACTTGATTAACCAGAATTTAACATGTAAAACTTTTCAGGAGTTCATTGTGTAATAAAGTGTACTTCTATAAATATACATGAAAGGTTTTTCCAGGCTTTATGTCTTTAAAGGTTATTACAGGAGCTGAGTGGTAAATGGTCTGTGCTCTCATATAATAACAATAAGCTTAGTTTATGTTTCCTAAACAGATTCATTGGCAAATTTTTAAATCATTGAGTAGATAAATTTTACCTAAATTCTGAGATGAGATAGCTTAAAGAATTTAGGGATAATCACTAGAAAAGGCTTTTGTGTGTGTTCACGATGTCACTTGGTCCACAGTCCAAGTGACATATTCCGAATTTCATCTTGCAGGCTGCACTTGTCCATTTATCTTTCTATCTAGTCCACTCCTTCACATGAGCTTGCATAGGGATAGGGGGCTGACTATGATCCGGTGCTGTGATGTCTGTTACTTCCTGTAGCATTCTTAATTAAACTATGGAATTATAGGAAAGTGCTTTTGAAGGACACACTCATGTTTCTCTATGAGCTGTTTAAGTTTTCTGGATTCCCGTTGCTCTTGTCCCCTTGGGAGGTGAATCAGCAGTGGCTTGCTATCACTTTCACCAATCATACTCTGGTATAATCATAAGCGAATAAAATAGTTTAAAGTGATGATGTAAATTAACATAAAATGCATGGTCTAGTGACAGCCCACCTGGCCTGAACACAGAAAGCACCTGTCTCTACTCTCAGCCCGTCTATTCTTCAAGGTCAATTTCTGGTGGACTCCCTGTTATCTCACAGTCTTTCCAATTCATCGTCTAGATCAAAGCATCCTTATGCCATTTTTTGAGTTAGGGTAGTATGGAGGATTGAAGGGGCTGACCTTCGTGGGGTGAGCTGGTGACCACACAGGACACTGCAGCGTTTACATTCTGTCAGTGGATTTTGGAAAGCTGAACTTAGTGTCTGGGAGCCTGAGTTGCTCAGCTCTGCCTTTCTAGGTTCCCTAATTTCTCCTGCGGTGCTGGGCATCTCTGCCTGCTTCCTGTGGGCAGGAATTAAGTACCAGCTCTCACCTGCTTTAGTAGTCTTATTGATATTGCTTTCATCCGGCTCACAGCTGACAAATGCTCTTGAGAATGTCTCTGGGTTTTATTGGTTTAGTCAGGAAAACACATGTGAAGAATGTGACACAACTCTGCTGTCTTATAATCACAGCCACACTGTGCTTCTGTTCTGTAGCACGCAGCTGCTGCTCTTGTTCCCCAACTTCTCCATTCTTTACTTTGTGACCTTGAAATCAACTAGTGCTGAAAACCAGTTTTGTTTCTTTCTGAAAGAGTTCCTCACTTTTTGCGCATCTAAAAATGTAAAAAGCAAGCTGGTCATGGTGGTGTGTACCTGTACTCATAGCACACAGGATGCTGAGGCAGGAGGACCATAGAGAGGAGGGTAGCCTGGGTCTCATAACATGACCCTGCCCAAAATAAAATAATCATAAAATAAGAAAATAAAAGCCAAAATAGAAATGTAAACCAGCCAAATGAAAGCAGACACATTTAAAGGAGTACACGTGACACTGACAATATGGGAGTGTTAGTTTCTCATCAGATCTTTTTCAAAGACTTTAGACAGTTGGAAGATGCCATCTAGTAAATGCAAACCATTTTGTTCCTGCACCTTAAAATATTTCCCCATACCCCTTTTGTTTCCTCCTGCATGAGAAGAAACCACCAACTGTCTTCCTAGGGTCAACCCCTCCACTTGTTAGCTGCTCCCGTTTATGCAGAAATTTGTTACAAGGAACCAATACTACACCAGGAATTTGTTAGTGAGATGGGTGTGGGTGAAAAGTCTGAGCTCACTTTTTGAAAATCCCACCAATCACTGAGCTAGAAATCACACCAATCCCTGAGATTGTTCAAGCTCAGGACTTGAAAACCCACCAATCCCCAGCCTGGAAAATTTCACCTGAAAACCTCTGCCAAAAACCCTATATAAGGCCTGCCTTCTGCTCAGTACTCTGCTGCTTCTCACCCAAGCAGAGGCAGCCACCCTCTGCTGTCTTTCCCCAATACATCTCTTGTGTGAGGTTTGTTGTGTGGTGTGACTTTGTGGTAGCCCTTAGCTCCCAACTGCCAGGATACCCTTTCCCTCAGAGCTGTAGCACTTACACTTTGGCTCCTGTCTGCCAAGATATCCTTGCATCAGAAAAACACAAGAATGAAAAAGCCAGTCTGCTCTCTGCCTTGATGGAGCAATCAGCACCAGGAGAGACAGCGCCTGGCAGGTTTTTCTCCAGTCACTAACTGTCCTGCCATCATCCACATGGTGTTTTATTTTCTACTTTCTCTGACTCTGTATTCACTCCTTTAATCTCTCGCTATTACAAAAGGGGAGCTCTTTTTGGTTATTTCTAAAGCCTCAATTGATGACTTCCCAGTCCTTTCTGTTCCTATCCTCTCACCCTGTTCTTTCTGATGTTGTTCTAGATTGCCTGATTTTGCATTTGGTATTTCCTGAGGAAGCTTGTCTGATGACAAGAATCAAAAGAGGAACTCGTTCCCAGCAAGATGACAGAGCAGGGTGAAAGCATTTGCTTGCAAATCTGAGTGAATTTGATCCCCAAATGTCCTGGTCTGTTTTTTGCTGACTTGACACAAGCTAGAATTATAGGGGAAGAGGGAACCTCACTTAAGAAAATGTCTCCATCAGAGCGGTCTGTCTGCAAGTCTATGGGGACTTTTTCCTGATCAATGATTGATGTGGGAGGGTCTAACTCACTCTGGGAAGTCACCCCTGAGCAGGTGGTTCTGGGTTGTTTACAAAAGCAGGCTGAGCAAGCTGTGGTGAGTAAGCCCTTAAGCAGTACCGCTCCATGCCCCAGCTTGGGCAATATGAGACCCTGTTTCAAACAAAAGAAAACTACCAAAACCAAAACCAGGGACTAGTGAGGTGACTCAGTAGTAAGGGCACTTGCTGCCAAGGCTGAGGACCTAACCTGACTGTTAGGAGGGAAGAACAGACTCCCCAAAGTTATCCACCAATCTTTAAGCTTGAGCCCACTCATCCCCAAAATAAATAAATGTAATTAAAAAAAGAGGAACTCACTGTAGCATTCGTTCCTGAGCCCATCCTTGGAAATTTCTGATAAGACTTATCTGGGTTGGAGTCACGACACTTGCAATTTTATGACACCACACAGAGAACTCTTAATGTGCTTTCATTTAGGAACACGAGGCTTCATGACTTCCACCCCATCTGTCTCACCTGCCAGATGTGGCAGATGATGGGCACCACTAGGCTACACTCTTTCAGCCCTGTCTTTCTCTATCCCAAAGAGAACACCCAGGGACCAAGCCCCTCCCTTCCTCCCGCAACTGCTGGTCCATATCCAGGATCCAAATCTCTTTAATCATCTTACTTCCTGAGAATTGGCTTCTACCTGCCCGTCAGCTCAGTGGATATTTTCAACATGTGTTTCACCTTCACTCAAGCCCAGCCTGTCTAAATAAACTCACCGCGTACCTCACTCCTCAGCTGGCAGCATCCCTTTCTGCTTTTCTGCCTTCTATTTATGACTACCATCTTCTCCTCCACCTGCCATAAAGCTCTAGTGTCATCCCTGATTTCTGCCAATCCTCCATCTCATGCCTGACACATTGTCCGGCCAATTCTCTTCATGCAATGACTCTTTTATTAAAATTATATATATTTGTGTGGTGGGTGGGTACATGGAAGAGAGTTATGGAAGCCAGAAGACAACCTAGAGGAGTCAGGTTTTTCTTTCCACCATGATGGTTCTGGGTATCGAACTCAGGTCCTCAGTCTTGGCGGCAAATGCCTTTTCCTCTGCACCATTTGCTGGCCTCCATGTGGCGGTCCTCACTTCTCTTTCTGTTTCACTGCTATTTCAATCACTGAGTTCCTTTGTCAGTTACTGACTGCTGGCACAATTGCCTGTCTGCTCTCCCTGACTTCAGAGCTTCTCCAAAGAGTCCCATTTGTCCCATTTTGTCCTTTTGCTGGATTTCCCCAGGATACAGATGGACTACTGGCATGCTGTTGCCAGCTAATTTGGTTTTCAAAGATAAGCTCAGTGGAAGCCAAGCTGTAATCAGGGTGATGGGTGCGCATGGTCTGAGAGAAGGGTTGATTGTAACACTGGACTGTGAAAAGCAGACAGCAGGATACACCTCACTCCACAAGAAAGGGCCAAATGCAACTCAGACCAGCTGTACCTTATCCCAGGAGTGGGACAGTCTCCTCCCAGACCATGCTTTGATAGATTCTGCTGACGCTGTCTCTGATTCTCATTTTTCTGTGCCTACCTGGTTGGCCCCTCATGGGCTTCTCCTTGGTGACATCAACGTACATATTGAATTACCATTGAGTTAGCTGACTTGTGAGTCATTCTCTCATGTATGCTCCCTCTACATATTCTTCCTCTCATCAACTACACGATTAAAAATTTACTTCTGGACTTATCACTACCTCATTATTTCCAGGTTGTTGGTGAAAGAAGCTTTGTACCTGTCATTTATCAATAATGATCATCTAACTAGATTGCATAAATTGGAAAAAAATCACCATGACCATATCAGCAGGATCTCTATTTAAAGTGTCTACATTCTCTGTCTTTCATGTAGTAGAAACTACGGTATTACATCCTTTTATAATGATATTTTCTTCATTTCAACATTTCCAGAGAAATGTAATAGAAAACTGATAATAGCAATTGAAAAGACAGGAGGCATAAAAAAGGTAGAAGTAGAGTAATAGGAAGGTCAGTAATGGCACGCATAATGAAGAGGTAATAGAGAATTTCAAATGTCTAGCTGAAGAATTTGGCACATTTTTTTTTTCCCACAAAAACAAATTAGGTAATTAAATGAAATTTCCAAGACCATTTCTGAGCTCTGGAAGTTGGGAAAAAAAAAAAAAAAACTTGAAAAATTGAGAAGCACTTGTTGCTAAAGAAAACGGAACTTGATGAGTGAATAGTAAGGATAGTAAGGATGCAGCATTCCTGTTTGGGACTTCTTCTGACTTCTCCTCTGCAACCAGCTAGGGTGATATGGCAGCTTTCCTAGGAAGGGCTGACCATGAAAGCCAGCAGCTGCTCCACCGGGGGTGGGGGAATTTTATGTAGAGTGGAAAGGAAAAACCTTGCATGCAGGGACCCTGTGGGTAAAATGGTATGTTTGGTAAGAAATGAAAGGGGTGGAGTTGGGGGTCTAGGGCTGGTGAAAGAGGTGGCCACCTGACAGATGATGTAGTGGTGACACTTGGGAGGCTGCATGGAGACTTCAAGAGCCAGCTCTCCACACCCATCTAGTTGACAGAAAAGTTCCACCCATGCTGAGGGTGATGAATCTTGAATGTTTTACTCAATCAATTTAGAGAAGACACTATTACACTAGAAATGGCACAGAGGATAACACTGGAGATTAGAGGATCAAAATAATTGTAACGACATCCTGGCTAGTTTTTCCTTAAATTCACACAAATTAGAGTTATCTGGGAACAAGTACTTAGCTGAGAAAATGCTTCCATGAGATTGCCTGTAGTCATGTCTATGGAACTTTTTTGGTTTTAATTACTGAGGCTGGAAGGCCTAGTCTATTGCATGCAGCACTACCCTGGACAGATGGTCCTAGGGTGTATCAGAAAGTAGGCTTAGCAAGCCATGAGGAGCAAGACAGTAACCAGCATTCCTCTATGGCCTCTAATTCAGTTATTTCTTCAAAATTTCTTCCTTGGGTTTCTGCACTAAATTCCCTTTATGATGGATTGTAAACTGTAAGCTGAAACAAACCCTTTCATCCCCAAATTACTATCATGGTGAAGCAAACCAGAGCAGGAGAGAAGGAAAAGAAGGGGAAGTAAACGTAAAGATTTGAAGGAAGAAATAAGTCTATATTTTCCTTTCTTAACCCCCTTCCTTCCTTCCTTCCTGTTTTTTTTTTTTTTTTTTTTTTTTTATGACAGGGTCTCCTCTAGATCATGCTAACCTTGAGCTTGTTTTGTATTTAAGGATTCCCTCAAATTTCTGTTCCTCCTTCCTCCAATTCATAAGTTGTGGAATAACAGGAATTAACCACCATGTATATGCATAAGTGCTGTATTTAAATTCATTAAGAAAGTGCTTAGTTACTCCCATGGAATTCATGCCACTATTGCACTAGTGGGCATATTGTGTTAGGGCAGTCATTATTGTAGCTCACAGGTATACAGGAATAGGCATGTGTGAAAGATAGGAAGAGTCTATATTCTAGAGTCTATACCAAGGAATCACATTCAGAGGCCTGTGTGGTCCAGATGGAATGTAGAAAAAAATGTTAGGAATATTGGTACACACCTTTAATCCCAGTATTCAGAAGACAGTGGTAGCCCATGCTTTTAATCCCTAAGAAAAACAGAGTGTGGAAGCAGATACAGGAAGCAGAACTCAGAAGAAGTCAGTGTTACACAGGAAGTGATGTCTGAGATGAACCAGAGTGAATGGCAGACAAAGTGATAAATAAGAGGAAGAGTTAGCAGCATGAGTCAGAATGAGAACATGCCCAACTTTTATGATAGAAAGGTAGACTCTCGGCTCAGAGTGGCAGTCTGTTACAGCAGGCAGAATGAAACAAGCAGTCTGAAGCAGGCAGTATGACAGAGGACAAGACACAAAGACAATGAAGCCATCAGACTGAGGAGTCAGAGGATAAGGCAGAGAAACAGAGAGGCTGATTAAGGCAGTATGGGTCAGTGAGAACTCACAGAGACACATAAGAAACCAGTATTAGACTGGAAGAGTGAGTCAGTTTGAAGCAGAGCAGAACAGTTCCATTTGAGGCAGTCAGAGGGTCAGCCAGTGTCTGCCAGAGTCAGAAGAGTTCAGTCAGAACAGTCAGTTAGTTCAGAAGGTCAGTTTGAGGCAGCAGCTTGAAGAAGAGTTTGAGTCAGAACAGTGAGTAAGTTGATCAGTACAGTTCTGAGTTCAGAAGGAGCTAGTCAGAGTGGCTTAGTCAGCAGTTAGTTTTGGAGGCTTAAAAGTTTAAGATTGTATGGAGACTGATGCCTTTCAGTTCTAAGCTTAAGACTAGATTGTATGGAGGCCAAAATTCTCCAGAGATCCAGGACTAGGACCAGGGATTGAATTAGCCAAAGAATAAAAGACTTTTACTTTTTTTTTTAATCTGAGTTAATTTAGAACAAAATGTGTGATCATTAGCTTGAGTTTCTGAAACAGAATAATCTGAGTCAGGAGCTATATAGTAGAAGGTGACTCCAGTCTGATGCAAGCATATTCTGTATTCAGTAGACAATAAACCATTCTCCATCAGTAATAAAGTGATTACTCACAGGATGTCTGTGGTAGATTATTTTCTGTTTATAATTGTGTACCTCCCAACTCCAGTACTGTTCTGTGTACACCTGTCTCCAGCATCTGTGCATTGGGCCGCAAGCCCTTACACATGGACCATCTGTATCCAATCAACAAAGACGACTTTGCTGGTGACCTTGTCAGAAGCATGCTGTTTGGCAAGCAGGGTTGATGGAGTTTTGGTTGGCTCACAAGTGACAGCAAACACGTCTGTCACAGTGAATTCACTGATTTGATACACAGAGCTCATGTTAGAGACTCAGTTGGGAACACATCTTGTAGCATAGAACATTGTGCTTCTGTGCCCCAAGCTTATTTCCTTCCAAGGTATTCTGGGTGGTCACCTGTGGCTGAGTTTGGCAGAAGAGACCATATTAGAATGACATATTTGAGCTTTTAGCAAACTTCGGTCTTCAAGTGACAGTTTTCCCATTTTGCTGAAGCCTGGCGTTCTGGATTGCTGTCTGCCTAATTTTTCTGGTCATATTCATAAGAACCCTTTTCAAAAGAGGTGGGAGACATGCAAGGGAAAGCAAGGGTGGTGGAGGAGCTGTAAACTGCAAGGCTTTGTGTCAGGTATTTGTCCTCAGAGCTATTCAGGTTCCATTTTAATAGGCTGTCACAGTCAAGTCAATCCATCTCAGTCTCAGCTATAAATAGAAATTGATTGCCTTTACTTCTTTCCTCCCTTTTATTGCAAATAAGATAGTTTTCACAGTGCATGAAGCACAAGGCCTTGCATGTTATGGATTCTCAATAAATTTTAGTTACTTTTTAGCATTCTATAGTATATTTATGTCATATCTATTTGTGTACATACATATGTCATACACACACACACACACACACACACACACATCACACATAACTAAATATCTCCTGGCTGCATTATTTTACTTACCAAAACTTAAATTTAGATTAACATATTACCCATATAGATTTAAAAATTAATATAGCCATTTCAACAGATTTCAATTAACTGATTTAACTGGCATTGAAAAAATGCAAAGTAAATTATTCTAGGTTTCAAGTTCCTCATTCTTACTGTTGGGTTGGTAGTACCTGTCACAGGATCACACAAATAAATGCCCTAAAAGATAATGTCACAAGACTAAAGAATTGGGCAGACAATAAGAGCTAAAATAAAATGGCAGGGTTCTAGTAGGTTTAAAATCAGATTTAAGTACAAGAATCATTACCCCTGTGTTGGCTAACTTTAGGCATGGAGCCTAGGGATCTGATAAGATATACTTCTGCGTATGGGTATATACACGAGAGAGTGTGTACTATACCCATGTATGTGTTCTGTGTCCATGTATGCGTGTGAGGGTATGTCCAGTGCTGAGATGAAAGAGGAAGCGTTAAAAGGGGTGATGTCTCACTCAAGCTCTTCCTTCCCAGAGGGATACATTTTGGTTGCTGTTTCCTCTGGGTCTGGCAGCAGACCCCGAGTGCTTCCCTGGGACATGTGGCAATGGTCCTTGGCAGAATGGTGGTGCTTCCTGGTCTTCCTTGAGGAGCTCCACGGCTGGAGCCTTTCATTTTTACACTTCTCGTTTCTTGGACTGTGCTGCCCATCGCTGTCCTGGCTCTGGTGTGCACACAGGCATCACTGAAGCTCCCAGCCTCTAGTATCACGAGAGCTGTTCTAACAAAAGCCTTTTAAAAATATTTATGCCCTACTGGTTTTGTTTCTCTGGAGAACCCTGACTAATACAATCCATGTATATATAAAAAACATTTCTACCTCCATGAACTTCCTTCATTAGAGAGAAAGAACATTAACTTTCTATGTCTATTTTGCAGTATTGCTGGGAAGATTAGTTATGTACCTGACTCCAGAGAACTGCACTGTTTTTGATTTTTAGAAGATGGTTTTAATTCAATTCCACTCATTCAATAATGCAGATTTTAGCTAAATTATTTTTGGGCATAGACTTAGCTTTTGGGACCATACATTTAACTCATTAACATTAAATAGTATAAAACATCATTGGGATAATTATTTTTAGGTCTTTTTCTTTTCGTGGAAAATAACAGCCTGGTAGAGAGAACACTTTCTGTTATAGATGATGCATGCAGCTCATGATGCCATTTCCTGTCTGTCTACAGATGATTTTCTGGGCACCACTGTATCTGTAGCACCTTTATCATTATGACAGATACTTGGCACAGGCAACTTAAGGGAGGAAGGATTTATTTGCCTCACGGCATCAGAGGTTTCATTCTGCAGTCTTTACTTCCATGGATTATACGTCTTTGGTGATGAAACGTAATGGCACTGGGAGCATGTGGTAGATTCAGTCCACCTCATAGATAGGAAACAGAGAGGGGAGGTGCCAGAGACAAACATGGCAGCAAGGCACATTCCTGTGGACTGACTTTCCTCAGAATCCCATCTCCTAAAGTTTCACAATCTCTCTAAAGAGTCCTATTAGGCATTCAGTAATAAGTGTGTGTGTGTGGGGGATGTGTGTGATATTCAAACTATAAATAACTACAGCAACAGTGTCTAAATTTTCAAAAAACAACAATAACAACAGCAGCAGTGATTTGTTTTTATAAATATGGAAATTAAAGAGGGCTTTAATTTAAGAAATTGTCATGGGCTTACAGGGTTGATTAACTATTCATGAATGGAGACCCTATTACCCAATGAGAGACAACTTATTCTTACCAATCCTGAATTTTTTTTATTTATTTTAATTTTTTAAGAGGATGAGTAAAACAATTTAATATAGGTTAGCATTCTTGGAACTTTACTAAGGGCATTTTCTGCATACAGTGTATAAAATAGTGTGTACACGATAGAAATATTTTCAGAATTTTTCCCTTTTATCAAACATAGATTTTTTTCTCACATAATATGTCCTGATTATGGTTTCCCCTCCCTTTACACCTTCCAGTTCCTCCCCACCTCCTCTCTCACCCGGATCTACTCCCTTTCTGTCTCTAATTAGAAAATGATCAAGCTTCTTAGAAATAATAATAAAATATTATAAGATAAAATAATAAGACATTGGCATTGTGCAAAACAAACAGAAGGAAATGAGCCCAAGAGAAGGATTAATAATCATCCAGTTACACACTTGGGCATCCCATAAAAACACTAAGTTGGAAGCCATAATGTATATGCAGAGGACCTGGTACAGACCCGTGCAGGCCCTGTGATTTCTGCTTCAGTCTCTGAGTTCACACGGGCTTTGCTCATTTGATTTAGAGGGCCTTGATCTCTTGGTGCCCTCCATCCCTTTTGGCCTTTTCACTCTTTCTGCCTCCTCTTCCTCCGGGTTCCCTGAGTCCTGAAGGGACCTATTTGATAGAGACATTCCATTTAGGGTTGAGTGTTCCAAGGTCTCTCGCTTTCTGCATAATCTGGCTGTAGGTCTCTGTACTTGGTCCTATCTACTACAGGAAGAAGCTTCTTTGATGATGGCTGAGTAATGCACTTATCTGTGAGTAGAGTCAAGTGACATTAAGAATCATTTTATTGCTATTTTTTTTGTTGTTTGTTTTTAAGAATAGTAGTATTTGGTTTTATCATAGGTCTCTGGGCTATCTATCTAGTCTCAGGTTCTTGATTACCCAAGCAGTGTCAGGTATGGGTTCCATCTTGTGGAGTGATCCTTAAATCAGATGCTTGTTACTTCCACAAGCTTTGTGCCAACATACACTAGCATATCTAGCATGCAGGACAGCATACATCCACTGATTTACCATCCTCCTATCTGAAATTTACTAGAATCTTGCCAGAGGAGGTTACACATGGGACAATTTAACTTAAAAGATATAGTGGTTGTGAAATCATTAAATTCATAATAAAGAATTAAGGTTCCTCTCATAACTTTAGTTTTTAAAATACACTTTAAAGTTCATATAAAACTTGCATACAATAAAGGGTAGATCTTCAGTGTGAAACGTGGGGCCTCTTGGCACGTATAATCATCGCAGTACCCCATTGCAATATCACAAAGAGAACTGCTCTCATACTGGATTCTAATTCTTCCGTCATTCAGGGAATATTAGGGACTGGATTTTTGTCATCAGTTAGTTTTGTCTGCTCTTGAACTTCACAAAAGGCAGCCATAGTGCGTGTTCGTTCATTGCTGATACTTTCCTTTGCTGTTGTGGAAGCAACGGTCCTTTTTATTGCTGCGGATTCTGTGCAAACACTGAATGAGTTACTAATCCATTTTACTTTGATGAATGTCCATGACGCCTCCTATTGTGAGAAATTTATCAATATGTTGTGAGTGTACTTACAAATGTTTTATACATGAATTTTCTCATTTATCTTAAGTAGAATTACAGAGTCATAAAGTGTTTATCTTTAAATTTATACTAGTAATTATAGACTTCAGTGGACACATATTTTCTTGTTATTGTGAGTGGAATTGTTGTCTGGTAGTGTGGATTCATCTTTAGATGTGTAAATCACCACCAGATTGCTTTCCAAAACAATTGTACTATTATTTACTCCCACTGGCAAAGTAGGAGACTCCCCTTGCTCCACATCCTTGCCAGTATTTGCTGTGTTTCCAAGTCCAGTCTTCCTAGTGAGTATGTAGTGATATTAATGTGTGACTGGACTTGTATTTCCCTGACCACTCACGGTGATGACAGTTCACGGCCGTGAACACAGTTGAATGCAGGGTGTCTCGCCAAGTCTTCTTGTTAGCGTGTGTGCCTTTTAATTTTTGGTAAGCCTTCCAATTACTAAATTCTTTGTTATGGATACTAGTCCCTTGCCACAGAGATTTCAAGTATTTTGTGTTACTTCTAGGACTGTTTTTCAGTTTTATAAAGATATCTTTTGAACAGCAACTTTGTAATTTTGGTGAAGTCCAACTGATAATTGTTACTTTACTGGCTACTGTTGTTTGACTGAATTGTCTCTATTCAATGCTTCTTTATGGTAGAATGAGCGAATGAGCCACCTTTTTTTTTTTTTTTTAGAAGATATTTCAATGTAGTTTTAACATTTAAGTCTCTGATTCATTTTAGTTAATTTTGGGTATAGTTTATTTTTTCCATATGTTTATCTGTTTTTTGTAAAGCACTATCTGTTGATGAAGATGTTTATTCATTTTCCTATCATAAACACACACACACACACGGAATCTTTGTATTAATATTGCACTGCCTTGATTATTGTAGCTCTATAATAAATATTAAAATGATGTAGAATCCCACAACTTTGCTTGCTTTTTTTTTTCCTCCATTATTTTAGCCATTCTAGAACATCAGCAAATCATTACAGAATCAGCTAATTAATTTCTATGAAATCCCTAATGGTTGCATCCATCGAATTCACAGGTCAATCTAGGAACCCTTGAGAACCCAGTGTTAGCAAGCACTGGGACTCCTAAGATGACGGGCTTTGTTAATCTGCCGCCCGTGTCTCTCGTCTCTCAGCAAAGCTTGAAGTTTTCAGTGTTCAGGCTATATGTGTTTTTCTTTTTTTCTTTATTTCTAAGAAGTTTGCATTTTTAGCCTATTATATAGGATATTTTACCAAATTTTATTTTCCTCTTGTTTCCTGGCATACATGAAGGTAATTGCTTGTTTTGAGATTTGTATTTATATCTGTTTACCTCCCTACAGATGCTATTAGTTCCAGTAGCTTGGAGCGAGCTAAAATCTAAAAGGTTTTACCATATGCAGTTTTGTCTACCTAAAAATAAAGTAAATTTTTCTTTCTTTCTTTTTTTATTTGTTTGGTTTTTCTATCGTAACTCTGGCTGTCCTGGAACTCACTCTGTAGAACAGGCTGGCCTTGAACTCACAGAGATCCGCCTGCCTCTGCCTCTGAGTGGGGGATTAAAGGTGTGCGCCACCACCACCTTGCTTATTTTTTACTTTTCAAAGCTCGTGATTGTATTCATTTTTCTAGCTTTAGCACACTGAGTGTTTTAACCTCTGGAAAATGCTAATACTCGTCACATCACTTATCACAGAAGCAAACATTCCAGTCATATGCGTGTGTGTGTGTGTGTGTGTGTGTGTGTGTGTGTCTAATGCTGGGGATCCAACTAGAATCTTCTGCTGAGTTACACCCCTAGGCCCAGTCATTTCCTTCCACCACAGCTATGATACCCACTTTGCTGCAGGCTCAGAAACAGCTGAGTGGGCCAGCACAGTGGAAAGACACTAAATAAAAGAGAGCTATTGCTGTGGCAATATCTCTTTCTCACAAAATAAAATATCTTGCTGGATCTTAGTGTCAGGGCACTGACAGACTCTGTCACAGAGTATATATGTTGGGGGGGGCTGATTTGAGAAAGGCCTTGACATTCTCATGCATCCGAGACATTGACATCCTTGATATGGCAGCGCTGTCGTCAACAGCACACAATATCTGTTTAAAATTTACCAGTTATTGTAACAGGACCACAGACCTTAGTAACCTCTAGACTTTGACACAACTGACTCCATGTTGGAAGTGCCATTCAGGTTAAGACTCAGCACATAGACAGCACCACCTGGCAAAACTAAACCAAAGGCCTAATCCATCAAAGTCCATAAGTTCTAGGAAAGTGTCTAAATGTATTAACCTTTTTTCTTTTTTGTTTGTTTGGCTTCTGTTGTTCTGCTTCTGGATGAATGTTCTTGTTAACTGAAGTATGTCAACACAGGACATTGGTTTTGTGGCTTGGTGCTATTCTGGGATCCCAACACCCAGTGTAGCCGGTGGCCCGCTAATAAAGATCTTCTATTGGCTTAAACCCATGTCTGAGTAGTCTTCTCTGGTGAATAACCTACAACATTATGTCACAGACTCTTGGAGGTTTCCTTTATGAGGAGGATTTATATTTGATATTTGTAATTGCTCACACAGCATTTGCCTTCAAGTCACAATTTTCCCATCTTTCTGTTCCACTTTTTGCTCTCTGTTGCTGTACACTTGGATAAGGACAGTGAGCAGTGAGTGGAAACCAGTACACAGTCATGCTGTTCTGTCTTGAAATTTCCTCTACTAATCACATCAATCTGTTACTTATAAATCCAGCCTCACTTAGGACAGGGGCAGAATTCATCCTGGATCTTTGTCAGAGATTCATCCGAGCGACTCGAGACCAGTTCCCACTGAAGCTTTCTTCTACTCTTCTGAGCCCAGCCTCCACTGTCTGCATCTCCCTCAGTATTGAGATTTTTGGAGCTTTTGCCAGAATGGCGCCTTAAGCTCAGCTTACAGCATCCAAGGGCTTTTCTAACCCCATCTCTTCTACATTCCTTCTGCAAACACTTTCAAAGGCTTACTTCCTGGTGTCAACTTAGTGTATTAGTTCGTTTTATCATTCTTATAAAAAATCTTAACAAAATCAGCTGAAAGAAGAGCAGGGTGCAATGGCTTACAGTCCGGGATGTAGTCCCTTTCAACAAAGATGGCTTACAGTTCCCAAACAATGCAGTCTCTTTTTGACAGGAAGTCATCAGGGCTGGGATTGAGGCAGCTGATCAGTTAGTGCCTATGGTTAGGAAGGAGATTGTTCAGTTCCCTTTCTTATTTTGTGGTCAGTCTGGGACCCATCCCACCAAGTGATATAGTCTATATTTAGGGTGGATTTTCATTCTTTAGTTGGCCTCATCTAGAAAATCCCTCAAAGACATGCCCAGAGATCTGTTTCCATGGTGATTCTGAAACATGTCAAGTTGACAATCAAGAGAAATCAGTACAATAGTTAATCTCAGATTTTGATTTGATTCCATATGATAAGTGGTGAGATTTAAATCTGAACAGGAGGCTGGGGAGACGGCTCAGTGGGGTAAGTGCTTCCTTCACCAGCATGGGAGCTCAGTGAGATCCCTACACATGTGCAGAGTAGGGCATGGCAGCTCCGTGACAGTGGAGGCAGGAGGATTCCTGGAGCTTGCTGGACAGCCATTCACAACAGGTACAGTGAGAGACCTTGCCTCAATAAACGAGGAGGATGATTGAGGAGACATTTGACCTCAACTTCTGGCCTCCAGCATACATGTATGCACACATGCATGTGGGCACACACACACACACACACACACACACACACACACACACACACAGACATACATATATATACACACACAAACACACATACATACACACACATACACACAAGCATATACACACATATACACACATAGATACACAGACACACATACACACACACACACATACAGACACACACATACACACACAGACACATACATAAACATACACATTCACACACAGACACACACACATCACACACACACACACACACACACACACACACACACACACACTTCAGTAATATTTACCTTGACACATTTTCCTTTGGTCCATTCTTATTCACTGTGGATATGAGTGTATTCAGAATAAAGGAATGAAAAGAAACCTTCTACAATGTATGTTTCTATCAAGAAAAATGGTAAGATACAGCTATAAAATTATTGTAAGTATTGTGTGAAATATAAGTTTAACTTAAGTATAAGTGTTAACTAATTTTGTTTTGTTTTGACTTTTGCAGATAATTAAGAATTGACCACTTAATCTAAATCTAATCTCCCCTAGAAGACTAATCTTCCTCCTTTACTTACTATGTTGTGATAGGTCTTTATTTAGAGAAGGTTTTAAATGCATGTTCACAGGTTCATTAGGTGAGACTGAGACACTAGTTGTATTTGCTACAAGAAAGAGCAGTGTCTCTATAAAGCAGAAATAGCAACATCCTTAGATAGGTTAATATTTATTGTAAACATTATCTTCCTGCCTTGGTATTAAAACATATTGGCTTCCTAGTGTTCCATGTGAAGACGCACATAACTACCTGTTCTAGTTAATTGTCATTGCTTGCTTAGGAGTATCTTAGGCTTTTTGTTGCTGTGGTAAACCACCACAGCCAAAAGCAACTTGAGGAAGAAAGGGTTTATTTCACTTCTACGTCCACAACATAGTCCATCGCCCAGGAAAGTCAGAGCAGGAGCTCAAGGTAGGGACCTGGAGGCAAGAACAGAAGCAGAAGCCACGGAGAAGTGCCATTTACTGTCTTGTTCACTCATGGCTTGCTCAGCCTGCTTTCTTATACAGCCTAGAAACACCTGCCCAGAGGTGACTCTGCCCACAGTGAGCTGGGCCCTCCCACTTCAGTCATCAATTAAGAAAATCACTTGCATATAGGCCAATTCTTTGGGTGCATTTTCTCAATTAAGATTCCTTCTTTCCAGATCCTAGCTTGTGTCAAGCTGACATAAAAACCAGCTAGCATAAGGAGAGATGGGATGGTGAAGCGCTGACTTCAAATTTGCTTTGCACCTTTCCATTCACAACATTAAAAAAATTGGATTTCATAAAATTCAGAACATCACTATACTAGACCATACTCATTTGCATGTCATTTGAATTGCAGATTTGCTGGGTGTGTAGCTTATTGCTCACCCTATACAAGGCTTTCAGCTCCACAGTCTCCTTGGCTCATCTCCCCTGCACACTTTTGGGTCAATTAGAGCCTTGCCTAGCTGCTTGCCTTGTTCTCTGCCAGTGAGATAAACATGGAATGGAGCCTTTTATCTTAGCAGGGCTTCTCCAGATACAGCACTCAAACAATGTTTCTCTCTTCGATGTATTATTTATGGTATCTAAAGTTATTCTTTCACTTTGGGTATAAAATCAAAACTTTCATAGGCAGTGCAGCAGACGTGGCAGTAAACACCCATGACCTCCTGGCTTCCTGGGAGCAGGCCTGTGGCACTTCCTTTGGCTGATCCCTTTGAGTTGAGTTAGTTTTTGACTCTGACTTTATAATCATCAGTTGACAGGACTTTGTGACTGAGAATCAGTCCTGCATTCAGCCGTGTGGAAGGTGGCATACAGACTTGCTGGAGAGGCTACTGTGGGTAAGATGAACTCAGATCTGTTCTCACGTCCTGACCACTTCTCTCCTTGCTGAGACGATCAGTTGATCCATCCAATTGCACACCGCCTTCAACTTCTTGGTAAACATTCCCTCCCCTAGATGAGGTTTATCAGAGATTGGCCAACATGTGCTTCTTTCAGATCGTCTGGGGCATCTATGCCACACCCTGATGTGCACCACGTCTGTGGGGTGGGGGCCTAGAGAACACACTGAAAGAAGTGTAAGAAGCATCCAAGGTGTCCCACATGTTTACAAACCACAAAACTGTATATTATTTTGTATTTTAATTATTATTTTATTATAAAGAACTTGCAAATTACACACACAAACATACACACAGAAAAATTAGACCCAAAGTCCATCCATCTCAGTGAATTTCTATACAGCTAGAAGAGCTAGTTTCTAGAGGGAGATATTTATAATCTCAACTGGAATCATATTTATTAGTAAACATATGTTATGGAGGATTGGATGAATTTTAGTTTGCTCATATGACCGTTGAAAGGATCTCACAATCAGCACAGAACACGCCCAGCCACCAGATTCTCAGCAAAAGAAGATATATTTGCCACAAAGGGACAAAACCAAGGGACAGGAGGAGGGAATAAGAGAAGAGAGATAGTTGTCCCCAGAGGGACAAAGGACTACTTCTGAATAGAGGGGACTCAGTTCAGGCCCTTAGGCAAAAGGGTGGCTTATATGGGGTCCTAGGTGGGAAGGGGAAAGGGGAGGTACAGTTGGACAAGAGTTGGAGTGGCTGATTCTGATTAGCTGGGAGAAGAACAAAGGAGAGGAGTTGGAGGGCTTTTGGGGAGAGAGGCAGGGGCACTGTGGAGATGAGTCTGTGTGTGTAAGGCTGGGCTTAGATTATGTCTGGCTATCTTTTTGTGGCCTGTTAGAGTCTCAGGGCTAGGTGGGAGATGTCCTAACAACCATTATTAGCATGTTGGATAAATGTCTGGGCTGTCAATAGATCATTTGCGTGACAAAAATCTACCTTGCCGTTCTGTCTATATTGACAATTGTGATGAACGACACCAATTCCCTTCCTTTGAAAATGGATTATAGCAACATCACTCTTAGAATTCAAGTTTTCCTTGCTCTCGAAAATGTTTTGATTGAAGAATATTTTATACAACGTACTTTGATCATGTTTCCCTGCTCCCCAAATTCCTCCCAGGTCCTCCCTGCTTCCCTTTCCTTCATTTTAAGACGACCCACCATCTGGACCAATCTCTGTTGCAGTTGTAGCAAGCAATCGTGGCATTGTCTGCCTCTAAATTGGGGCTGGTGTCCACTTCTAGGGTCCTTGTAGCCTTCTGCAGATGGCCTTGTTGCTGCTAAAAGAACAAACAGGGTCCTCTGATGGATACTTTGATCCTATGAAACGACGGACTCAGTGGTTGCTTTGGATACCTACCAGGTTCCAACACTGCTTTTTGGTTTATTTTCCAAAAACCAAAATGGCCTATTCTGCTGCTAACTGTTTTCTTAGCTCCCAACAATCCCTTAGCATCACAGCAGCCAGAGTGATCACTAAAAGCATGATTCCAACCTGGGTACGGTGGCAGGTCATTACAGCTATTGGGAGACTAGGTAGCCAGACTGCAAGTTCAAGGCCAGCCTGGGCTATATAGCCAGACTCTGATTCACACAATAAAAGCAAAGCAAAGTGATTTTTAATCATTCCCTTTCTCAAAATGCATGCTGGTGCAGATACCCAGGTGCCCCAAACTCATGCACTAATTTGCCCAGATGCTGGTCCCCTCGTTAATCGGCAGCCCCCAGCTTAGTCTCTCCAGCAAATGCCTTTGCTGGAATAGCCCTTTATCCATTCACCGACATGGTGCCCTGCATCCATTGATGGCTGGAATAGGATTTTTAGTCCTGAACCACTTCAGATTTTCTATTATGGATTCAGATACATAGAATACATTGCCCCTTTGCCAAACCGCATTGCATGACTCAGTTCTGTAGGTGCAAATGCAAGACACAGCTCTCAGAATCTTCCCTTTGGTCTGTCTCAGGAACTTGGCCTGTGATAGTCCCATCTCACTTTCGAAAAATCCATGACCTGTGGACTCTGGGTCTGCTTCTTCATTTCTTCTTCTCGTCTTGCTCCTCTTTCTGCGCATTGTGTCACAGCTGCGTGGGGATTCTTACTATTGCTCTGACTCTTCAACCTTCGTTCCACCTCCTGTTTTCTCACTTCTCTCTGATAGAATGAAAATCTCTCCCAGAGCTCTGCATGGTCTGCTCCTGTCCCAGGTTACCCCTGAGGGGGAGAGAGATTTCTTTGTGACAGTTCTTTTTACTCATCTTACAAAATAATTTTCATAACAATAGTAATTTTTAATATAACACACAAGGAAGCAGCACAGTGCTGCTCTCTACTTTCCCAGTGATCCTCTGCCTTCCCCCGTTGTGTCTTCTCCAATCAGCTGCTAATCTCCTCCCTGCCTTTTCTGGTCTCCAAAGTGTTCATCACAATTAAGGCTTTATAATATGTTTATTTACTTCTTACATCTCCCTTACTTGAAGGTAAAGCCTATAGGATTAGTCTTGTTTCTGGCTCAAGATCAATGCCTAATACAAAGTAAGCACTCAATAAACATTTCTGAGTGAGAGATGAATGAAGGTATGAATGGGTTTAAATTGGCCCAGTCCATCACACAATCTACTAGGGATATGAATGTATACCGATTTAGCATTCTTCACACCTAACAGACATTTCCAAACATATGCAAACTGCTACTGGTTGGCCATGTGATCAGAAATAAATTAATCTCTCTGCTGTGTGTTTTTTGTTCTTGTTGATCATAGAGGCAAGGGTGAAAGCATTTCCGTGCTGAAGTGTGGCAATTACTTTATTAGTGTGAATCAACTGTTCGAAAATTACATCATTTAATTTGAAGTTTAACAGTACTTAAAAGTGTAAAATGCCTCTTTAAATATATTTACTGTCCGGACTGCCTTTGACATGAATTTTAGGTTGCCTCCAAGTTGTTTGGTGATTGAAAATAATATTGTAATACCATCCTTATATTGTTTTTTTTTAACGTTTATACTTACCTTCTTACTTCAATGTGTATAAGGATAACTCTAGCGAGAGGAGTGGAAGAGACGCAGGTAGGCAGGGAGATGGAAGGAATTCTCTAAGATGGCAGATTTCGGTTCTCATGGGACATCTCGGGGGCACATTCTCAGACACTCAAGCAGAACCAACGATGAGCAAAGGGATGATGCAGTCTCTCAACTCAGAATCCTTTGGGTGGACTGGACTCCAAACTCTGGGACCATCCTCCCTTTTTAAAGGGAATTGTTTGCTTGCTCCAATAAAGCTATAACTTTCATATTCTTCGTGTTTCAATTTTCTATCTTTTCCAGACAGTTATTTTTTCCTATCTCATCAAACAAACTAGGCGACTCCCTAGACTATCACCTGAACCCCAGTTACATAATTGCAATCATGTACATTTTGATTAGTTAGGGCTGGCTAACTGCTGTAACGGGTAGACTGAAAAGCATGACTCAAATACACAGAAAGCTCATTTACTACTCAGATTTCACAGTGGGTGTCATAATTTGGATGTAAAATATCCCCATGGGTGCTGCAGAAGTTTATTTCTAGTTATGTTTAAAGTATTTGTTTCGTGCATTGTTGGGAGAAGGGCTGCCTGGGCCTTGGCATTTTGTATTGTCTGCAGGTGTTGGTTATGTAAAAGATGCTTGATTCCTCATGATCTATGCTTGTTCTCTGCTCTCTGGCAGAGCCATTATGAGGGACAGAGTTTTTGTATCAAGGAAATATCTGAGGAGCTTCTGCATCAATAAAAACCCCTGAGATCAGATGATCGGAGTTCTACTGTCCAGTATGGTACCTGCCATGACATGTGGTTCCTTCTGCTGAAGTCTGGCAGGGTGTGCACCTATGAAAATGTCTCTCTCCTTGTCTTCTTTGCTGAGCCACCCAGTAGCTATCTGCAACACATAGGCTTATGTGTCTGAACTCTTGGTTCCCAGGTATTGGAGCTGTTTTGGGAGGTTATTGGACTCTCGGTGGGACCTAGCCTTAGGAAATGGGTCCCTGGAGGTAGGTTATGGTCTAGCCTTGCTTTCTCAGGTACAGGCTGCCTTGTAATAGCCTTAGATGAGATAACTCTTCGGCAGAGGTAATGCCTGTGGAGTTACTCCATTGTAGGCTGTTCCTGGTTAAATGGGACACAGCAATCCATGTGGCAGCATGTTCCTGCTGCCACAGTGCTTTCTCCACTGTGATGGGCCACATCCCCCTCAGACCATGAGCCCAAATAAACACTGTGGCTTTGAAGAAGATTCTTCTTGGGTATTTGTTCACAGGAATGAGGGAAATGTACCAAATGTAACAAGCGTTATTTCCTCTCTTGTAAGCAGAAATAAGCTGTGTCTTTAGGTTGTAGCCTCAAAGGTTGCCACAGCACAGACCTCAGTCCAGTGGAGAGAGGGCTAGCAGGGTGCATCTCTATGACCCTTAGCCTAGAAAATATGTTCCTCAAATACACACTGACTCTACTGATAAGGACTGGTCACATGGCCTTGTTCAGATGCTAAGGGGCCAGGAAATGATGTTGGCTAGCTTAGCAACTCTACTTGAAGTTAGGAGAAGCGTGAATCATTGATGGAGCCATAGTTGCCTCAGCCACAGCAAGCTTTTGATGCTGTTGTTAGAGCATGTCAATCATTCATCATGACTTATCCATGTAGCACCAGAATTAATCAGAGTTTATATTTATTAAGGTAAAGGCTTTGTAGTTTAGTTAGATGTCTATTGGATCTTGGAATATTTTTGAAGCACTGTACACTTTGTTGGTATATCAAGCTGCCAAACAGTCATATTGCTCTTTGCTTTGAGGTTCCGAACTAAATTAAGAAACATGTCCAGCAGTCAGGCAGTGTTCATAATATGGAAAATACAGAGAATTGAACAGAGACTGTATTGGCTTGGCATTGGAAGATCACTCTCAACTGTCTTCTCCCAAATGCCCACATTCTGCTTTGATCTGAATGACTGCTCAAGAGTGGATTGTTTCCACATTGCAGGGCACGTGTGGCAGTTACTGGAATGGCTGTAGAAGGCAGCAGTCTATTCTGTGCTCAAGTCCAGGAAAATGGAAGAGAGGAACTCCCGGCTCCAACTCTGACTCAGTATATTCCTTAGTTTGAAGCAGCAGTAACTAAGCAGACAGCAAACACCTTGAAGGCACAGAAGTGTGCAGAATGCGAGTCAACACATTTCCACCAAATAGGAAGGAACCTTGTGCCAGGTTGAGTGATCCGACACATTTTACCCTTTCATTTGGTTATGAGGTCTGCAGAACGACTATTAAGCAATTTATTTGAGAGCCCACTGGGCTGGCATAGCTTTGGTGATATAAATCCCTATTTAAGCAAACCGAAGGAGATCATAAAAGGTAAGACAAATGTGTGGATTTAGCAGTCACAAACCATTTCTACTAGGCACTCTCCACTGAACCCAATTGCATGTCTTTCCTTTGTGCCAACTAGGTCCCCACATCTGCAGTATAGCTTTCTGACTTCCTCTGGCTCCAAGTGGTGCCAGCTCATGAATCATTCTTTTTTATTTTCCACAAGACAGGGTTTCTCTGTTGTGACTCTGGCTGTCCTGGAACTCACTCCATAGACCAGGCTGGCCTTGAACTCACAGAGATCCGCTTGCCTCTGCCTCCCAGGTGCTGGGATTGTTGGCATGTGCCATCACTCTCCGGCTCATGAATCATTCCTTACTGAAGGAACTTCTGCTGAAATAATTTTGTCTATAAGGATTCCTTGAATAAATTGGGCACTACTCTGACACTTCAGGATTAAGCCAAAATTTCAGTCACATGGTATTAAATAGAGTTGTTCCCTACTCTTCTCATGTTAATTTTCATGGCTTCTTGTTTCTAGGGAGGTGCTGTCTCAAAGCCAAAATCTATAGAAGTATCAGAATTGTTGAGAACTCAGCTATATGGCCACAGTAGCCACGAAGGAGGCTACAGAATGTGCCTCAGCTATATGCTCAAAGGTGAGAAAAGACACCTGTCTCCATTACACTAAACAGGATCCCAATCTTCCACTTCCAGTGTTGATTTATCCATCTGAATTTCCCAGCAGGAAATCCTGTTTCCTTGGGACTGTAGGAAGAGGAAAGAAGTTCCCTCTCTCCATCTGAGTCTTATCACAGCTCCAAGACTGCTTCAAGTTTGGGATGAGGCCACGTAGAGAATGTTACTGGTTTGTTGTGATCTTCATTGTGACACCCTACTTACCTACTGGGTGAAGGTTACACTCAATAGGCCTGCTAGTCCTTTCTATTCTTTAACCAACAGGTGTATGGTCTAGAAATGTCTAGTGCCTTGAGCCAGTCCACACAGTTAATCTTTGGTATACTTATGAGCTGTTAGAAATCATGAGGAGACAGTGGTGTGCTCATTGACTTACTAGTGCAGTCTAACATAGGCACCTGTAATTAACTGGTAGATCAAACTTTCAGTAGCTGAGAAAGGAGATCTTTATCAAGAGCTTTTACTGGATGGTGGGTTCTACTCAGGATCCTTAGCAAAAGTAGGGAATACCTGTGGAACTTTTAGACAATAGTTAGGTCCTTGCTTTCAAATAGCTTAGAATTGAAGTTTAAAAAAGTGACTCATGGGAAAGAAAAAAAAAGCTGTTTTTATAAATTATATACTAAATACTCTGTCTCTACCTAAATAGATCTTAGATAAAGCTATTTATCTCCCATTTTCCTCCTTAAACTGAGAAGAACAGCCATGAATAATTGTAGCCCCTGAGCAATTAAACTGCTCACATAGATCCTTCCAAAGATAAGATTGTACTTGGGCAGATGACAACGGAATGCTTTTCAGGCCTCAGGCCCAAGCTTTGTAGGATAAGTCAAAATGGTTGTGATAGTGAACTAGGAAATAATGCTTTGTCATTTCACTTGCAACAGTCCCCCAAACTTACTCCAAATATTCCTTAATGGAAGTAAAATACTCTAGCAGTAAAATTGCTTTCCAAGCATAATCTTTGTAAACATAAATCTAACACTCAGTACACCTTTCCAAAATGATTTAAATTATAATTCTCTAAAGTATGAACAAATACCATAGATGTGTTACTACTGACTGTCTGAAGTAAAACCTCATGAATCACTGACTAGGACAGATTCTACTACAGTCTCCAGAATATTTTGTGGGCACTGGACATCCCAGTATCTTGTAGATGCATGGGTACCATGCAGGCACACACCCAGACCCCCTGTTGAGGAAGCCACGGCTTAGAGCCAAAAAGCCACTTTAGTGTTAGTTAAATTGAACAGTTTCTTTTTTTTTTCCCCCCCTGCAAACCTGATTACAAATGGTCCATGCACTGGTGATGGTAATGAGAGCTCCATCCATGAAAGAACCCTTCCTGCAGACAAGGACTAGTTAGTTTTCCTGTAAACCAGACTCTATGTTAAAATCTGGAAAGTGTTTTCTCAGGAACACAGTACACAGAAGCTGTCTTCCAGAACTGGCCAAGGTTGTATCTCCTGCTGGCAGCTGAACTTTGTACTGTAAGAGTCACCCAGGTGGTGCTGGTTTTTACCGCATGAAGGAGTCAGGGAAAGCAACTAAGGCTTGGCACTCTGAGAGTCCAGGAAAGGCCATTAGTGAAGAAGCAGCCTCAGTAGTAGTTGAAGGCTCAAAATGCAGGGGTCCTGTAAAAAAGTTGAGGCTTGGCACCATGAACAGAGCCCAGGAGAGGCCACTTGTGAAGGTGCAGCCTCAGTGGCAGTTGAAGACCCAGATTGAAGGGGTCATGCAGATAAGTTGAAGCTTGGCACCATGAAGAGATCCCAGGAGAGGCTATTGGTGAAAGTGCACAGCCCAGTTGCAGCAAGGGACACCTGTGTTCTGAATATGTCAGTACGATGAAACAACCACCAAGAACAGCAACAGTGGAATGGAGTCAACCATAGCCTAGAGAACAAGCTGTGTGTGCTGCAGAGGGCAGGCCAGACCTTTTGCAGGAGCCCAGAAGATTGTGAGTGACTCCCAGATAATTGGACATTGATAATGTTTGTCTGATGTCCAAAGACATTGTGAAAGCTTGGTAGATATTTGGTTTCATTTGTTCCTGTGCACTAGCAATTCTCATGATTGTTTCTCTTGTAAATGATTTTGCTGGTACAGTGTTAACTTGTAAAGGTAAAGCATTTTTTTTTTATACAGAAAAGGGGAATTATTGTGGAAGTTTATTTTTAGTTGTGTTTAAAATAATTCTTTTTGTGTACTGTTGGAAAAAGGATGCATAGGACTTGGCTTTTTGTATTGTCTGCAGGTGATGGATTTCTGTAGCAGTTGCTTGATTGCTTATGATCTGCACCTAAGGAGTTCAGAATCAATAAAAACACCTTAGCTCAGATGCTCAGAGTTTCACTGTGATCGAGTATGGCGCTGGCCGGGACAGTGGTCCCCTCTGCTGAGGTCTGGGCAGGGTTTCAGTCTATGAAAATGCCTCCTTGTCTTATTTGGTGAGCCACCACAGTGTTGTACTACTACAATAGACAGTAACAGCATGTAACTGTTGGGGACAGCAGAAAAGATTAGGAAAGTGAATGGCTTCTGGATGGTTTGAAGATAAATTTGAAAGGTGGAGTGACATGGAGTGGAAGCCGAGAGGTGGGTCCAAGGTGACTGGAAGCTTAAGGCCTGAATGACATCAAGCACAGAGTTGCTATTTACTGACCTGGAGAGGAGTGTAAAAGTCCCGCCACTTTAAAGGTAAGGGCTATCATTATTTTAAAAGTGTCAAGTTTGACATATCAACTTCTTATCTCAGCATTGGATATTTTGAGAAAATAATTGGATATATGAGTTCAAATTTTAGGATGGAAATCTGTCTGAACTGAATTTATGTTTCCTAGTTGAATGAAATGAATACTGAATAAATTCATGCAATCCCAGTTATATGCTACAAGAAAAAAAAGAGTATGTAAGTCTATTTCAGGATGGAGTTAATAAGCCTGCACACACCATCAGCATCAATGATGTCTAGAAGCATGTCACATGAATCACAAAGAGAGTGAATATAGACAGATAAAGTCCCAGATCACAGCTTTGTGAGATGATCCAAAAAAAGGACCAATGAGGAGTGGCTGGTGAGTGAAGGGATCGCCATGTGGCTGATACCTGCATTGAATATCACCATCTTCCAAGTAATGTGAGACCTGGAAATTGACACTGGTCACTGATGATAATAAGAACTGTTTCAATGGCATAGAATAGATTAAAGGCTAGGTATGTGCATTTGAGAGACAACTGAAGGAGAGAAATACCAATCATCAGGTGTAAACAACCTTTTAGTTTACTATGTAAAACTTCCAAGAATCTAGCAAACTGGGCTTACTTATCCTAAAATGTAGGAGGTCGCTATCAAGGGCATGGGTGCTGGGAATGGATGAAAGAGGATGGTCAGTAATTTGGGGAGAGATTTAAGGAAGACATTTGTTCTGGATCTGGAAGCAGGAATAATTCTGTCCCTAGATATATTGAAAAACTTTACATGCAGACAGGAACACAAAAGTGAGGCAAAACCTACAATTATTGAAAAAGTAGCTCTCACTCACAGTAAGTGAAGGCAGTTGTTCTGGTAAAGCAAAGCTTTCACTTTTAGTGGTGCTGGTCCCTTGTTAATTGCAACTGATTCCTCAGTTCTAGCTGACTGGAAACCACAGATTCTTAACACAAAACATCATGCAAGTGGCTCTGGAAGTCTTTGCTTCTCCCTGAGACTTTCTAATCCAGGCCTTCATCATCGACATTGCTCTCCGAATTCCTGTCTTCCAAGTTTGCACAACCGCACATAGAGTTCTGAGTACTCAGTGGCATTTCCTAGTTAAACATTCCAGACATTCCCACGATCCTTCCCAAATGAATATTTGGTTTGCCACAGCAATATGCCATGAAATTGGTACCAATTTCTGTTGTAGTTAGGTTGACTTTGCTGTGATATAGACCATGACATAATCATAGGTATGAACTCCTCCAGACCTCAGCAGAGGGGACTCTTATCACAGCCAGTGCCATCCTGGATTGTGGAACTCTGAGCATCTGAGCTCAGGTGTTTTTGTTGATTCAGAACTCCTCAGGTGCAGATCATAAGCCACCAAACATCCCCAACAGAAATCCAACACCTGCAGACAATACAAAATGCCAAGACCTAGGGTAGTGCCTCACCCAACAGTGCATAAAAATTTATTTTATATATAACTAAAAATAAACTTTTACAACAGACATCTGAAAGACATCAGGACTTTCTGTGGGCACTGGGGCATCCTGCAGACACACAAGCATCACTTGGCCAACCCACAGACACCCAGACATCATGCAGGTACTTGGACATCTTGCAGGCATGCAGACATCACACAGGCACCCAGTCATCCCTCAGGCATCCTAGCACTCTGCAGGCACCAGGACTGACCTCAGGCACCTGGACCTCCCACAGGCTCCCAGACATCTTGTGGTCACTGGACATCCCAGTATCTTGCAGATGCATGAGTACCATGCAGGCATATACCCAGACATCACACAGGTACCTGACATACCTCCAAGCACTCTGCAGGTCCATGGACATCTTGCAGGAACCCTGACACCTTGCAGGCACCTGACCATCCCTCAGGCATCCAGACATCATTGTCTCCTGGTTCTCCTGAAGACATCTGGTCATTCCACATGTGCATGGACATCCTGAAGTTCCCAGGCATCCTGCAGGCACTAAGCATGCTGCAGGCACCTGGGCATCCTGTAGGCTCCTGGACATCATTCCTGGCTCTTGTACTTCAGGTAGGCATCTGGACATCACCCAGGGCCCCTGGATCGCCTTCCAGAGTGTTGAGGACCATGATATCCTCACACGACCATGACAGATGCTGACCATTTAGACAAGGTTTTGGACTCCTATTAGCCAGAAGATTGTGACTCCCTAGCTACTTTGCCCCTTCCCACCTTTACTGTACAGCTGCAAAAAAATCTCTCATTAATAATAATGTCTACATGGACTAATAATAAAACTCAAAGTGATTCCTGGGTTGGCTATTGCTGACCGGGAAAGGGACATGTGTTAGTTCAACTCAAAAGTAATTTTAACAATTTTATTGATCTTCAAGTCCTAGCATATATGAGAGTTAACTCATGTCTACTGAAAACATATAAAAAACTATTCCTAGTCAAAAACTTGACCTCCCTAGAAAGAGACAGTTAGATAAAAACAAAGTGCCGAGACAGTAAGTCAGCAAACTTGTAAAAACAAATAGATAATTCATCCATGAGTGATTGCCCCTTTGTTAATAGTAAGCCTATACAGACCTAGAATCAGCTATCCATTAATGAAACCATTGTGTTAAGAAGTCTTCTCACTAAAAATAAAACTTAAAGATTAGAGCTTGCACCTAGTCTGTAAAGGATGCTCCCACCTGCTTTGTATCTATTCTTTTTCTTCTGAAGTGTGCTTGCCACCTGGAAAAACTGTTTTGAATAAAGTAGGCACTTTGGAAGCCACAGAAAGCTGGCCTGGAGAGTCTCTCTTCATCCCTGGCTGGAAAGTGCAGTTACCCCAAAAGAACAAATGTCTGTGCTTGTCTATCATTTCTTCGTCACCGGTCCATTTTCCTCCATTGGGTGATCCTCAACCATATCTGACTGCAGAGGCAAAACTCCCGCACCAGAGTTAGCACCTCATGAAGGAGCTAACAGGTCCAGCACCTGATGAACTCTAGTAGTGTCAGCAATGCACACAGAACTCTAATTGTCCTGGTTCAAGTGAGCATCCTGGGGTTTTTTAAAGCCCTCCCCAAAGGAGGAGACTCACCCCCATTAGTGGAATAGTCTTTGGCTGGGACATCTTACTGTTGCTCAGAATCAGGGTGCTCCTGAGGTTTGGCAGCACATTCTGTAGCATGACCCTCTGGAACAGCAGGCATCTGTGCCCTGCCCCGGCCTCAGCACCGTCTTGTTACCTCAGCCTTTGTGCCTGCAGCCCTGTGGCAACACTGCAGCCCTTGCCTTCCCCCACCCTGTCAGGGAGGGCACTAAGAATGGCAGCCATAGTCACTGGACTAGAAGCTCCAGTCTGGTGGGTAGTGAAGTATCTGAGCAGATCCAGTGGTATCCGAAAGTAGCCCTTGTGTGGTGACCTAGCCCAGAAGATGGGACATTTTTCTGTTGGGAAATTTTGCTGTTACTCAGGATTAGAGCAATCCTGTGGTTTGGCAGCATGATCTATTCAAATTCCAGGCTGCTGGGTACCACCCTGCCTTCAGCCTGCAGCCCGCAGGGAGTGCTGCAGCCTGTTCCCTCCTCCACCCCATCAGGGAGGTAACTGTGCAGCAGCCACAGCATGGTAGGAGAAGCTCAGGTCTGGCCAGCTGTGAGATGGCCAGGCCAGTCTAGTGTTAGCCTAAAGACAGGTCCCTTGTGTGGAGACCCTACACAGAAGATGACACATTTTTATTTTAGCTGATATATCTTGCTGATTGCTCTGTTTCAGAACAATCCTGTGGTTTGACAGCATGCTCACGGGCAGGACCTGCTCAAACTCCAGGCTGCTGGGCCCCACCCTGCCTCAACCCTGCTCATCTTGCTATCTCAGGCTTTTTGCTTGCAGCCCACAGTCCGCCGACAGTCTTACAATCTATACCCTCCCCTACCCCATAAGGGAGGGTTCTATGAGTAGTAGCCATGGCCATGGGAGCAGTGGATTTGGTCTGGTGGTTGGTCAAGGACTGGTCCCCCATCCACTTTGGATTCACTCCTGTCTTTCCCAGCACCTCAAGTTATGCGTTTCCTAGCAGGGCTCACCATTGTTCCTCTGCCTGCAGATCCCCCAGCTCTGTGTTTCTTTGCCCTGAATTCCTTTGTTTGCCATCTAGGTTATGCCACACCTCCATGACTGTGTTTCCAGTTCATATTTTCTCTGTCTGTCTGTGGCAAGGAGGGTGGGGGGCAGCAGTGGCCCCTGCCTCTCAGAGACATTTCCGTATCTGTCCCCACCGTGACTCTAGCTCGACATCTCTGTTGCATGCCCTGCTGTATGCCACCATCTTTCTTCTTTCTACTCTCAGGGAGTAGGTTTTCCAGGTCTGTTGTCTTTCCAACCACATTTAATTCTCAAAGTTTTCTCCACTGGCCTTGGCTACAGAATAGCTTCACTGTGTCCATGAAGGGAGGGGCCAGAGGCAACTGTATTGGTGTGGCAGTGGCTAGAGCCCTGTTGGACTCTGGTGACTGCCTTGCTGTCATCCTAGAGTCTCTTTTGTTTTTTAATAATACATTTATTAATAACTTGAGTTTCATACAATGTCTCCCGATAACACTCTCTTCCCATTCCTCCCTGGTTCACTCTCCCACCTGTGTGCTCTCAAAAACAAAACAAAACAAAAAAACAAAATAAAAAATAAAAAACAAAAAAACAAAAAACAAAAAACAAATCAAATAAAAGAAATCAAGTCCAGCTTGTGTGATGGGAATATGGATCACAGACATCATGGTTTTTGGAGGTGGCAGTCTGCTCTTATGACTGACCTTTACCTGGGTTATATTAGCCAGAGATTAAATATGAAGTTCAACCTGAAGTTGGCCTTCACTGTCCAAACCTGCAGGGTGTTTGGGCATCAACCTGTGATGCAGACACCTGGTCATGCCACATGCACCCTGACATCCTGCAGGCACCAGGATATTCCACAGGTGCTAGGACATCACAAAGGCAGCTAGGCATCCCTCAGACACCTGCACATCACACAGGCACCCACACATGCCTCCAGCACCAGGGTATCCCACAGGCACTCAATTATCCTGCAGGTATTTAGACATCCTGGAGGCACCAGGGTCTCTCACAGGCACCTGGGTATTCTGCGGGCACCAGGACACCTTGCATGCTCCAGGGAATTCCCCAGATGTCTGGGCCTCATGCTGGCACTGGACCAACCTGAAGACACCGGCTCACCATTCAGACATCAGGCCCTTCCTCAGGCATCTGGTTATCCTGCAGGTACTAGGACCTTCAGCAAACATCAGTGTACCCCACAGGTACCAGGATATCCTGCAGGCACCAGAGCATCTCACAGATACCTGTGAATCATACAATACTTGGCTAAGGCACAGATACCTGTACATCACACAGGCACCTTGTCTTCTCTCAGGTACCTGGCTATCCCTCAGGTACCTGGACAAGCAGAATGCAGGTTTGAGGGTGAGCAACAACCTGGAACTCAAGCTCTCCCCCCCACACCATCAGGGAGAGAAATTTGAGTGGCAGTCACCCATAGGAGTGGCAGTACTGGCATGGTTGGCAATGAAGAGGCAAGGAGGGTCTGGTGGCAGCCTGAGGACTGATCACTTGTCTGCCCCTGGTACATACCTATGCCTGTCTCCATCTCCAGTCATGAGTCTCCTAGCTGCATTGCATTTTCTGAGTAGCAGCCCTGGCCTGGCAGGTGGTAATAGGATGGTCAGATTCTGGTTTCAGTTTCCTGGCATCCCAAGTACTTGTCCCTCTTGGAGACACCTAGCTCCCCTGTCCTCAATCCTGTTTGTGCCACTGCCAAGACTGTCTCCAGTTGAATGTCTTCCACTTTCACAGGCAAGGCCTGAAGGCTTGCTCTGTTAGCCCTTCTCTCCTTCACAGTCAGATGACTTTCCAGGTGTGTCACTGCCTCTGTGTCTTCTTATCTATCTTTAATCTACAAAGTCCTTCCTGCCAGACCAGGCACCAGTGTAGTTCTCCTGGTCCACAAATATATAAGGAGCTGGGGGCCACTGGAGGGGAGGAGATGGGGTTGGATTCAGCTGTTGGATTCTGCCTACTGCATCACTGCCACACTGAGTCTTGTCCATGGCTCTGTTCTTCCATCCCAGACTCTCTTCATGGCCTGCCTCCTCTATGCTGTGGGCAAAACCTTGAGGCTGAGTGGGACCTCCCTGCCATGCTGGTAGAGATGGGGCACAGTAGGCCTGCCCAGAGGAGATGCTTTTCCATCAGAATCATGTCCTGGCTTGCCTCCTCCATTCTGAAGTTCAATCCCACTGGCTCCTTTGGGAATGCTGCCTCTCTCATGGCCCATGGATCTCCCAGCTCTGTCACCACTGCTGTATCATTCCAACCACTTCTGATTCCCAAAGTTTTCCTCTCTAGACTTGGGGTCAGTGGAGCATCTCTTGTTGCATTCATAAATCAGAAGCTGGGATGCCTTCAGTGGAGAGCCTTGAGGCAGCAGGGCAATGGGTGGAGCCCTTTCAGACTCTGCCCGCTGCCCTGCTGGCATCTTGAATTCTCAGTTTACTTTCTTATACACCCCAGGACGATCCTCCCAGTACTACCAATGTTGGTCCGGCACTTCTACATCCATCACCAATCAGGACAATACCCAAAAGGCCAATCGTATGTAGGATTTTCTCAACTGAGGTTCCTTCTTCTCAGATGACTTGATCCTGTGTCAAGTTGATAAGAAAAACCAATAAGGACAATGACTAAGAGCAACTGGGAGAGGAAAGGGTTTATTTCAGCTTACACTTCCAGGTAACAGTCTACCACTGAGTGAAGACAGGAACTTGGAAGCAGAAATCTTGAGGCAGAAACTGAAACAGAGTCCATGGAGGAGCAATGTGTAATGGCTTGCTCCTATTGACTTGCTCAATCTGATGACTTACACTTCCCCAGACCACCTGCTCAAGAGCGGACAACATCCAGTTTGCTGTGAGCCTTCTTCTATCAATTAGTAATCAAAATGCCCCCACAGGCTTGACTACAGTCAATCTGATGTAGGCATTTTCTCAGTTGAGGTTTCTCTTCCCAGATTTAGGTTCTACCAAGTTGACAGAAACCAGCACAGTGGTGTTTTATAGTTTTGTGCTTCACACTTTTTCTTTTATCTGTGCCCTGATGAAATTCTGAAACGCTCTTGTTTTCCAACTCATTATATCCAACCTTGTCAGAATTTGATGTTCTGTGAAGAGCAATGAATGTTAGACTGCCTCTGAGCAAGGGTGCATGTTTGTGTTCCCTAACTGATGATACTAATTGTAAACCATGTCTTGTTTAAACAGAGTGCCCATGTGTTGTGCTATGTTTTGTATTGATCTCTGTCACGATTTTCAACTCTGAGACTCTATTTACTAGGGACTGTTGCTTACCTAGAACAGAGCATTTTAAATTCCATACACTACATAGACAAAGACTAAGTTAAAACCATGTTGGAAAGCTGCAAGTTCCCTTATTTGTCTATAGATGAAACTATAGATTCATTCCAAAATTGATCAATAAAACACTGAAGAATAGTTATTTATTTGCATACACTGCACCCTAAACTCTGTTGGAGTGTGTATCTTTTCTTGCCATCTGGTTGGCTAACCTTGTTTGTGAGATCTGTTGTATTTCACATATACATTGTAAACAATGTATATGGGTACTTAGGCTATGAATTTGTAACCATTAGCAGTAGAACATGTTATTAAACATGCAATAGTTTCCTAAAAATAATTTTTTTTATTAATTTAGAGGCTGGGGGGGTGATGTCACTCAGTAGGTAAATCAATTGTCACCGAGTGTGAAGCCCCAGAACCCATATATAGTCTGGCATGGTAGCAGGTGTTTGTAACCCTTAGCATTCCTACAGTGAGATAGGAAGTGAAGACAGGAGAATACGAGAAGCCCATGGCCAGTAACCCTGGTATATGCAGGAGGAACAAGGACCTGTCTCAAAACAACAATGGAGGAAAAACAATGGAGGTTGTGCCTTCACTCTTCATACTAACACTGTGGCTTGTGCATGACTAAATGCACACACATGAAAATGTACACACACACACCCTACATACAGACACACAGAGTTTTAAAAATAATTTGATTAAGTTAATTGCCTAGGAATACTACCATGATAATAGTTCTAGATAGTAGAAAGATTTTTATTTTCCTAATATCTCTTTGTGCATTTGGTGGAAGAATTTTTAAAAACTGAATTCAGAAACAAAATTAGTATAAATTTGCATAAATTTCATCTCATGGAAGGTTTAATTTTATCTTCTACTGTTTAAATGAGTTTTTAAAGCTGTTTTCTAGTTGGGTGAAGAAGTGGTTGCCATAACAACTGTGGTTTCTTACCACTGAGATAAATAGATTTTTTTCTTTTCTTTTCTTTCTTTCTTTTTTTTTATGTCAGCACACTTACCAACACATTCATGGTACAAATGTAAAAAATTCACAATGTGAAGAGAAAGTCTTCTCATACCTCCAGCATCCTCCATACCCATCTCTACCCAAATTCAGTGATTATCACCTTCTTTTATGTCATCTGGACTCTCAGTGCTTTAGAATCATTCTCAAATGCATCTGTTTTATTTTGCATTTGCTTTACACGTAGCAATATAACTTGGGGAGATCTACTGTAAAATATATACAACCATGCTACTTCTAATAGCAGAGCTTAGCTATAAATATGTGGCTTCTGTATAAATATTGGGGTATTTAGGCAATTTTCCAAGTTTTACTGTCACAATCATTTACTGAATAACTTTACACACATATGAAAAAAATTTCCAGAAGTAAAGCTTCTGAGTCAAAAGTCACTTCAGAATTTAGTACCTATTACATTTCTATGGGAGGAAGTTCTAGCAAGTTCCATTTCCACTAATAGAGTATGAGACTGTTCTCTAGGCCATTACCAAAGACCTCTGTGAAAACATTATGGTTATTTCCAGTCTCCTCAAAAATTTGTTTTTCTTTTAGATTTCTATGTTTTTTCTTCTTCTCCTCATAAAGTTTTAATTGTTGTATTACATGTAATATGTTCCTCCATTTATGTGCTTTGACTTTCCGATAATGTTTTCATGGTGACAATTTAAAATATATGAAGTTGACTTGATCCCTTTTGATTTTACATTTTCTAGTTTTACATTATACTTGCAGGCATTTCAAACTCTACAATCGTTAAGAAAATATTAGCATCTATGAAGTCTCAATAAAGAGCAAGGACAACTCTCAGGGATGCAACTCCCAGGTAGCTTAGGCAGAGAGTCTGCCCTCACACCCTCTCACATGGCTTCTTTACATGGCTTCCTCTCCGCTTCTGCCCCTAGGTCCTTTATTCATTCAAAACTCCTTCCTCCCTTCACACAGGCCTTAATTACACAAATAAATAGAACCTAGCACCCCTTAGGATCTGACAGCGGACCTGTCAGTATCCCAGTGGGTATCCAAGTCTTCTCTGGTATCCCTGCTGTATAACCTGTGGGGGCTATAGGGATCCTTCATCTGCATGAACATCGACAAATGGCACGTTTATGTGGAGATCTAGAGGGCTACTCCGTTGTTTATAGCACAGAGGCATGGACAGGTGTTGCAGAAGTTTATTTTTAGCTATGTATAAAATAATTGTCTTATGCACTGTTGGGTGAGGACCTGTTTAGGGAGTTTTGGATTGTTTGCAGGTGTTGGATTTCTATGGGGGTTGTTTAATTACTAACGATCTGCATGTTCTATCAGTAGAATGCCTGAGGAGTTCTGAAAGAATAAAAACACCTGAGCTGAGATGCTCAGGGGTTCAACTGGCCAGATTGACACTTGCCATAGCGTTGGTTCCCTTTGCTGAGGTCTGGCAGGGCTTGCACCTATGAAAATGCCTCTGTGTCTTCCTTGCTGAGCTCCACAGCAACATACTATTTCAAATGGTATATCAATGTGAGGCCTGAAGTCACACTCATCCAACATGGAGACAAGGAAGAACCAGGAAAAACTCCAGACCTTGCAAAGTCCAGTAAGAGATTAAGGTGTAAATAAAAGGAAAGCTCTATAAAGAGAGAGTTGTAAATGAGGAAGAAGCTCCTAGGTGAGAGCCATGTTTCAGACAAATGTTTGGGATGAATTTTCATGGTGAAAACAGAGTTCAGCTGCGAGCATGGAAAAGGCAAGGTTTCAATTGCTTTTTCTGATCATGGAGCCAATGCTCCCTCCTGCCAGGGTATGGCAAACAGAAATCAGAGTGTACTGTTGTGTAAACCAAGTTTATTGATGGCTGTGTGTGTGTGTGTGTGTGTGTGTGTGTGTGTGAAGCTCAAGATCTTGTGTTTGAGGTCTAAGAAGTGTATATGTTTCCCCATAGCAGTGGCGAGACAAAAACACCAAACCACCTGAATGTTTCAACCAGAGATTCTTCCCACAGGCCCAGGACCCCCTGTTGTAGTAGAAGCCTCAGCTTAGAGCCAAAAAGCCGCTTAGTTAAACTGAACAGTTTTCCTGCAAAACTGTCTACAAGAGGTATCGATAAGATACATCTGCGATGGTGTTGAGAACTCTAACCCCTGAGGGAACCCTTCCTGCAGACAAGGTGACCAGCTATTTTTCCAGCAAAGCAGACTCTATCTTAAAATCTGGAAAGTGTTTCCTAAGGGTTAGCACACAGAAGCTGTCTTCCAGAACTAGCTAAGATTGTATCTTGTGTTGGTAGCCAAACTTGGTACTATAAGAGTCATCCGGGTGTTACTGGTTTTGAAGGCATGAAGGGGTCATGGAGAGCAGGTGAGGCTTGGCACTGTGAGAGGCCAGGAGAGGCCATTCGTGAAGGTGCAGCCAAAATAGCGTTGAAGGCCATTGAAGGGGTCATGCGGAGAAGTTGAGGCTTGGCACCATGAAGAGAGCCCAGGAAAGGCTATTAGTGAATGTGAAGCCCAGTTGCAGCAAGAGACCCCAACAGTTTTTGAGATGCCAGTACTATGGGACAACCACCAAGAACAGCAGCAGCAGTGGAGTGGAGCCAGCCAGAGCCTGGAGGACAAACTGTGTGTGCTGCAGAGGGCAGAGCCAGAGAAGTGACCCAAGTCCTTTCGATGAGCCCAGAAGATCATGAGTGAATTCCAGATAATTGGACATTGATAATTTTCTGCGGTCCAAAGACATTGTGAAAAGCTTGATAGATGTTTGGTGTCGTTTGGTCCTGTGCATTAGAAGCCTCATAATTCTTCCTCTTGAGAATAGTTTTGCCGGTGTAGGTTAAATTGTGTTGTAAAGGTAATGTTTTTTGTTTTTTTTTTTTTTTTTAATACAGAAAAGGGGAATTGCTGCAGAAGTTTATTTTTAGTTATATATAGAATAATTGTTTTATGCACTGTTGGGCGGGGGGCTGTCTAGGGCATTTTGTATTGTTTGCAGGTGTTGGATTTCTGTGGGGGTTGTTTAATTGCTAATGATCTGCATGTGCTATTAGTAGAATACCCGAGGAGCTCTGAAAGAATAAAATTACCTGAGCTGAGATGCTCGGGGTTCCACTGGCAGAATGATGTTTGACATGATAGTGGTTCCCTTTGCAGAGGTCTGGCAGGGTTTGCATCTATGGAAATGTCGCCTTGTCTCCCTTGCTGGGCCGCCATAGCAGTGCACTACAACAAACAGGTGCAGGAAGCAAGTCTTTCACAAGCTGCAAGGCATTAGGAAGCACCCTTCCCCCATACAGCAGAGAAGGCAGGTCCACAGGAGCATCAGCCCATAAAGATAGCATGTAACTATAACAGAATATCTAATTCGAACATTCCACTACATACAAGTATCAAAAACAAAATGAAAAAAAAAAATAAAGAGAAGCTCATTTCTGATACTTACCTAGTATCTTAAAACAATTTCTTTTAGAATTTTTAAATATACGTGTTTATTTACTTATGTGGGGTGCCACATATGTACCTTGGTGTGTATTTGGAGGAGTACAACGTAGATGAGTCTGTTCTCTCCTCCCACTGTGTGGATCCTGGGAATTGAACTCAGGTTGTCAGCCTGGGTGGTAAGTGCCTTTACTTGCTGGCCAGCTCAATGGTCAATGAATTATATTGTTTTTAACAAGTATTATTCTTCTTCAAGATTTTTTTCAGGATTCAGTTCTGAATAGTTGAGTGTGTATCTAGTTGTTCCATTCTATTTTGCTGATTAACTTGACTGTTCACTACCAATGTGAGGTACAACTCTAATCAGTACTAAATTTCCATATGCATTGGATTGTATTCCTATACTTCACACCCTGTAACTTACATCTGTCTCCTTTTACTACTTTTCTCATCATTTCCCTGAATATTGAGAAACCACACCAGAGAGTGAAAGTAGCAGGACGTTTTGTGTTATGATACCCTTTACCCAGCACCCAAGAACTCGTATGGGAAAAGAATGCCGTGCATTCAAGGACCATGGGAAATTTTTTCATGCAAAGAAATCTTTAAACCACCATCAAAGAATTCACACAGATGAGAAATCCCATTAGAGAATGTGAGAAATCCTTCTGAATGAAAATGACTCTTAATAATCATCGCAGATCCCACACAGATGGAAAGTCATGTCAATATGGGAAGACTTTCAGCTACAATCATCTCTGGGGATCCATGAGAGAATCCATTTTGGAAAGAAATGCTATGAATGTAATTAATGTGGAAATACTTGCCATGTGAGAGCCCACCTCATTGAACATTAGTATCGCATCCAGGAGAGAAACACTATGAATGCAGTAACTATGGGAAGAGCTTTAGCATGAAGAAATCCCTTAGTCAATGAGCAGAATTCATACTGAGGAGAAGTCATGTGCATGTAGTAAGTGTGGAAATGGCATCCGTGTGAAAGTGCACCTCACTGCTCATTGGTGAATTTACACAGGACAGAGGCCTTTTGAATACCAGGAGGTGGGAAGGGCTTCCGTTGGAAAGCCTATCTCAGAACACTGAGAACTCACATGGAACAACCCTTGCTTTGAGTGTTGGAAAAAGCCTCTCCCTGAAGATTCCCCCACTACCCAGGATGGGTCACAACCCTAGGGGAAGCTGATTGAGAATGCAGGACATACTGGCCACAGAGTGGCACTGAGACTGGTGTAAAGATGCATCTTGATTCCTTTAGTGAATAGCTCATGGCCGCTTGCTTTTTGTTCTGGAGTCACCTTTGTCGCTCAGGTGGACTTGAACTCTTGCCTTGGCTTCCTGAGTGCTGGGACAACAGGTGGACGACCAGCATGATTGGCTGCTTTCATTTGTATTTCCCCAATTCGTGCTGGGCTTAGACATCTTGTCTAATGATTGACCATTTGGGGTTTCTTCTTCTGTGCACTGTTTTCATCATTCACTGACTGTTTCCAAATGAGATGTTCATCTTTCACTTTCAGGTTTAAATGTTGTTGCTGCTGTTATTATTTAATATCTAAGAATATAAAGCCCTTAAAATTATTCCTTAAGTATTTTCCATGTAGACAATCATATAATATACAAATACTGATCATTTTCTTTATTTTCCCTATTGTCACACATCTTATTTATTTGCATGTTTTGATTACTTTGGTTGGTACCAGGTATGTGTCAGATATTTCCCAGTCATTGGGTACACATTGTATATGTGGTTCTGATTTTAATGGAACCAAATCCACTACTTCTCAGTACCAATTGTGTTACAATTATTTTAAATACATAAATATTTAGATTTACCCCATGATTTTAAGTTTAAAATTTTATTTTATAGGCATGGGTGTTTGCCTGCATGTATGTTGATATACAGTGTGCATACTTAGCACCCATGGAAGCATTGGTGCTCCCCTGGAAGTGGAATCCTCTGAAAGAGCAGCCAGAGTGTTTAACTGTTGAGCAGTCTCTTTAACACTTACCCCATAAAAAGTTAGAAGTCTTGAAATTCATGTTAAACTTTATAAACGTTTCATAGCTAATATCTGTCAAGAAGATTTCTTATAGAAATGACTCCTGTGTTTAGTAACATAAATACCACATAATCAAATACATACTCTTTTATAGTTAGCATTATAGTGTTTATTAAATGTATGTTAGTAGGACCTTTCCATATTTATTGGTAGGATTGCTCTCAACATTTATTTTCCAGTGTTGTTTATATGGGGTCAGGCATCAAGATTCAGGAAATATCTTTCTGTAAGACAACCAAGGAGATCTCTGTTGGGTCATATGCAGGGACAGTTTTAATTGTGGTAGAGCTTCTTTAGCTCCCTGGGCACACATGTGTAGAGGAAAGCTTTGCCAGATAAAAGCCCCTTCCTCGTGTGATTGCATGCCTCTTGGACTTCTTGGAACAGTTTAGAGGGAGGTATGCAAGAGGGACAATTGAAAGCAGCTGAAGCAGTTGGAAGTTAAGAGTTAGAGCTAAGAGTTCCAGCAGAGTTCCAGCAGGATACGGAAAGAGAGAGCACAAAAGCTGGTGATAGGAGAAGCAGGCAGAAATAAAGCACAGATAAAATAAACTAACTGGGGTTTTAGAAAAGTTACAATTTAGATCTCAGTAAGTGCTGTGCTTGGAGAAGCTGAACCAGAGTGGGATAGAGTTAGCTCAGTTCCCCAGACATAGACAGATTAAGACAGCAAAAAAGGGCTGTAAAGCTTTCTCTTTCCTTCCTATCCTTTCGTTTCCTCCCTAACCCTATGAGCTAACTGAGGTCTAAAAAGTTACAAGTTAGAAGTCTAGCAGCTGGGAACAGAGGGACGAAGACAAGTTGCCAGTGAGAGAAAAATAACAGCAGCTTTTGAGAGCCCAGATTCAAACGGCAAAAACAGCCAAACCCACAGCCCCTTTTAGAAGAAAAATTGTTATGTTTTAGATACATTTTAAATACATTAAAAAATATCTTTTACATTTTGGAGCCCATTTACAAAACCTTTTACACACATGCGCACCTGGGATTCTAGGCAAGAAGGAAGCATTGCACAGCTCCGTGTCTTCTATGTAAAACTACATGTTTGGTTTCTGGAGTACATCCTGATACCAGTCTTAGTAAATTTTCTTTTCAGAAAGTTATCCATTTTATAGTTATCTATTCTAGATCTCAGAGTCGAAGTTTCTGGGTTGTAATTGGTTTTCATTTTCCTGTATTATTACCATGTATACTCATGAATAAACAGAATTTCTTTTTCAGGATGTAGCAGTTACATGATTCTGCTATTTAGTTTTATATTTATATTTATAGTTGTATCCTTCTGATAAAAATAAAGTCACAATCTTCTGTTTGCCGTTCATGTTCTTGGTGATAATATTGAAAGCATGTTACCTGTTTAATTGGTAATCGTATATCACTTCTTTTAAAAGTAATTTAAAATCAAACTTTGCTTCATACGGATTCATCCCCAAGTTCATTTCTGGACTGTGAATCAGGAGCCCAGCTGCACTTTTGTAGTCATCTCTGCAAAGAAGTCAGCTGCACTCCCAACAATGCGGAGCTGTCTCTTACTGCCACATGCAGAGTCCAAATTTACAAATTTGCCTGCTTGCTTAAGTGTGCTTCTAGCCCCAAATTAACTCCCAGAACACTTCAACTGCCTTTTGCAAACATATTCATAATTGTGAAGATTTTGAGTCACCTGAAGAGCCAGCCCCAACAGAGGAAAAACCCAGTGATGTTCTGATTTCTCCTGTCAATTCTCACATTGTAAATGTGTGTCGTTTGAAGGGCTTTATTGGTAGCATTTGTAGTTTTTTATTTGTTGATGGTTTCACTGTTTGAATTTACCTGAGACACAGCACGTAGTGCTATTTAGCGCTCGTGCCTCTCTGCATCCTTGTGACTCTTCTTGTAAAGCAAACAAACAAACGACAAAAACCCAAGTGCATTAGATAAGCATCATTTAAGAATGAGTGATGATGGTGCTGACAGCTATCAGTCCAATGCCACATATTAAGCAGGATATCTTTATAAAGGAAAAACCACTAATGCAGTGCTATGTGCTGATCATTTGCTAAAGCTATCTGATTCACAGGTTTGAAGAAAACACACTCTGTAGTTTCCTAAGAAGCAATTAAATCTAATAATCACTGTCAGTGTTTGTAGTGACTTTATATATAACTACTCTGGAAAGAGTACCTGATCACATATATTCTAACATACAGTTATGAAAAATTACAGTTATGAAATAGCAAGGAAAATAATTTTATCACATGATCACATATATTCTATCATAGCACACCATATTATTATTATATTATCTCATATCTATCCATCTGTCTACTTACCTATCTACCTAAACTTTGTTCCCAGTTTGGAATTTCCATTTGAATACTGATGAATTTTCTAGAATTACAGGTTTTGTTGCTGCTGCTGCTGTTGTGGCTGTGCTAAGGATTTAACCAGCAGATTTGCCTATGTGAAGTAATCACTCATCAGTAAACTTTACCTCCTCATGTTAAAAATTTTTAATTATGGGGTAGGATAGATGGCTCTGTGGGTAAAGTGTTTGATGTATAAACATGAGGACATGAGTTTGTACCTAAGAACCCATGTGAAACACCAGGCATGGTAGTACAGATCCTCAGCCACAGCCATTAAAGCTGTTTGTGTGTGAGATTAGAACAGCTGTTCTCAACCTGTGGGTCATGACCTTTTTGAGGGTTGAATGATCCTTTCACAGGGGTTCCCTAAGATCATCTGCAGACCAGATATTTATATTATGATTCATAACAGTAGAAAAATTACAGTTATGAAATAGCAAGGAAAATAATTTTATGGCTGGGGGTCACCACAACACAAGGAGCTGTGTTATAGGGTTGCCACATTCGGAAGGTTGAGAACCCCTGGATTTGAATCTTCGCAGCCTAGTCGTACTATATCCAAGGACCTAGGATGACAAGACATTCATGGTCACCAAAGACCACCCGGAGATAATGACTCCTGAATGGGTTGACACAAGCGACAAAGCTTAAAAGCAAAGACACTCATGGGAATGAGCGAGGCGGAGGAAGCTTTTTAAAGGAGAATTGTAGAATCCTAAGAATTTGAAAGATAGTGAGAGATTAAGGAAAAGTGAGAGAAATTTCTAAGAGTAGAATGGGGTCCTACGAGAGGAAAGACACAGAATGATCCTGTCGAGGAATTTTTACAGGGTTATGGCAGAAACTGGGTAAAGGCTGAGATCATTGCATTAGTTCGTTAATTAGTTTAGTTAGATTAGTTCGTTTTCTGGGCTATCACGGGCTGAATCAATGCTCTCACTCCTCATGTCCACTTGGCATAACCAGGGAGATTTCATGCTCCCTCTACATGCTGCCAACTCAGTTACGGATGGCTGGAGTCCCCTTCGCCCATCTCTAACTCTAGCTTTCTGCTTGTTGACCTTGACGGTTGATGACAGTCACTGCAGCTACCTTTGACTTTGCAGGAGCCTCAGGTGCTGTGAGTTATCCTCATGCCTCTGTTTTCACAACCACCAAGAAGGAATTATAATTGTTCCATTAGTTCCTTGCCTATGGAATGGTCTGGGATTTCTTTTCTGAAATGGGTAGAGGCTCTCTTAGCAGCTATCTTTACTTACATTAGAAGCAAGATTATGCTAAGGGACAACAGTGGCTTGCGTTCGCTTCCCAGGGGAGGGTTTAATGGAAGGAAGGTGCTGGCCCACCAGTATTGGCTTTGCTTCTCAGAGTCTGTCTCTCTTACCAGGTCCACTTAGCTATCTATTATCCAGCTGCATGCTCTTTGATTCTCATCCCTAGTATTCCTGCTGCTTTAACCTGAGCAATCCATTTAACCCTCACATTTTTTCTTACTGTAATATGTATGAGCAACTTGCTGTTTTCATTATGTGCTGATGCAGAAGTTTATTTCTAGTTACGTTTAAAATAGTTATCTTGAGCACTGTTGGGAAAAAGGGCTGCCTAGGCCATGGCATGGCGTTTGTGTTGTCTGCAGGTGTTGGCTTTATGCAAAAGATGTTTGATTGTTCATGATCTGCACACGTTACCAATGGAACACCTGAGGAGCTTAGGCATCGACAAAAACCCCTAAGGTGAGACACTCAGGGTTCCACTGTCCAATATGGCACTTGCTATAACAGATGGTTCCCTCTGCTGAGGTTTGGCAGGATTTACATCTACGGAAATGCCTCCGTGTCTTCTTTGCTGAGCCGCCACAGTGGGTGTACTGCTACAATGGGCCCTGTCCTCCTACTAACTAGGGAGAGCTAACTTTTGTTTCGCTGTCAGGGAGAGAAATCAGGAAAATTCTGGAGGGGCTCACTGGCCATCTAAACTAGCCAAAGCAGTGACTCTAGTTTCAGTGAGAAGTTCAGACTCAGAAAAGAAAATGGAGATCCATAGGGGAAAAGATGCCCAAAGTCAATCTCTCATCTCTACATGTGCACACACAGGCAGCACACTAGCACACATACAAATTAAGAAGTAATGTTTTATATTAATATGACTTAATAAAATGTATAATATATGTAACAAACCAAATATCTGTCTACTATTCTTCTATACTTTTATTTATGGTCTTTATAGTTTTAATTTCTGGTTTTGGGTACGACTCTATCTTGTGTTAATTTAGGTGTAAGGGTCATGACTCACGTTCATGTGACTCTCTTGGTATTCAGTGCCATTTGTTGAAGATGCTTCTGTTTTACTGTTGAATACCATCAGTGCCTTTGTTGAAAAGCAACAGACTACATTTCTGTGTGTTCATAGAAATTCAGTTCTGTTCTCTCCATCTTTATTATACTTCTGTCAGCAGAATTTTGTGACAATCACTCTAGCTTTATAGAAAGACTTAATATCTTTCATGAGCCTTCCAACATTTTTCCTTATCTTTGAGATTATATTGAATTATATTGGGTGCTATATAGCTTTCTAATTTCCACATAAATTTCAGTATCAGCTTGTCTATATTCATACTAAGCTTTCTGATACTTGATTTGGAATTTCGCTGAATCTACTAGTCAGTTTCAGAAGAACTGACTTATGGAGATTATCTATCATCTGTCTGTCTAATCTTTTTCTTTTTGTGATACTTCATAGTTTTTGGCTCCAATTTTTTGTTTTGAACATCTTTTGTTAAATTTATTTCCAGTGGATATTTTGACCAAGAAAAAAAATCATTACATATAACCAGTGTTGGAACATTATAACTAAATGCCATATCACTCAGTATTCAGAAATGCCAGTGATATCAACATCACAGTTAGGGCCAAACACACGAAAGTCTCTTATTCTCTTCACCATTATCAGTTGTTTGTTTTTGAGTTAACTGCAATCTACTTCAAAAAGGAGATTCTCTGATGAGGTTTGAGAGATGCATTATATCACACTCACACCTTCAAAGGCCTGGGGAACATTGAGGAAGAAGGAGGAGAAATTCTCTAAGAGCCAGAGAGGGTGAGCGACTGCAGTGAGACAGTATTTTCCAGACACAGCAGGGGTGTTGCACATATGAACTCACAGAAGTTATGAAAATATGCACAAACTGTGCAAGTTCAAGCCAGACAAAAATCCCAGCATAAGGGGCATGAGAAGGTAGTGGTAATTAAAAGCTGCCAGGAGAGGAATGATTAGATTGTTTTAAAGGTAGTCCTGATAAGTCTAACATGCTCCAGTGGAAGACCATACATCCGATAACATGTGGGAAACACAAATTGGGCTTGGTTTCTTCTTTTGAAATGAGGACACAAAATTAGGTCAACATGAAATGGGGGTAGATCTTGGAGGAACCAGGAAAGGGGTTAATATGATCAAAATAAAATGCATGCAGTTTTAAAAGAACTAATAAAATATAAATTTCAATGAGCCAATTACTGCAAATTTATTCTTAGCACCAAACAACTTAAAACTGAAATAAAAATATATTGTCTTAAAACTCTTGAATCTATTAAAAATAGAATCAACACAGAATCTAACGGTCTATTAAAAAACAAAACAGAACAAAAATACACTAAAACTGAGTTGAATTTATCTCCTTAAAATGCAAAGTTAATTTCCTATTTAAAAATTGTATTGTTTACTTCATTAAAGGGAAAATTATTATTCTAGTAAATGAAGGAAAACACTTTTAAAAAATTCAACAGTTACTAGAGTTAATGCTTCTCAGCAAACCAGGAAAAGATGTAAAACAAACAGAAAGTAGAAGCAACATACTTCAAAGTGTGGTGGTGAGAGCTTTCTCTTTGGAACTCTACCAGAGCACAACTACTCAGGATGAGCACTTTATGAAAAGTAGGAGCTCTTCTGACTTACACAGTAAAAGAAACAATTGATTAATGGTTTAGATTAAAGTGACTACAAAGGATTATTAAATAAATGATTAGCATTTATTCACAGATAAGAATCTTAGATAATTAAATAGAATGAAAGAAAACTGAAAGGAAACTAGAAATAAATCCTTGAAATTAACAAACAATGCTCACAAGACTCTTGATATAATTCTTGCTTAATGGTAATAGTCAGATAATACCACCTGTAGTAGCATGAAGTACATGAAGACTGAAAGTAGCTATATATACAACTAACTCTTTTTTGGAGGGACAGGGTTTCTCTTTTGTAACTCTAACTGTCCAGGAACTCACTCTGCAGAGCAGGCTGGCCTTGAACTCACAGAGATCTGCCTGCCTCTGCCTCCCAAGTGCTGGGATTAGAGGCATGCATCATCATCGCCAGGTACAGCTAACTCCTTTATCTAGAAGCCACATTATTATGAAAATGCTAGAATGCACATGTTAGTTATTTTTCTTATGACTGTGACAAGATTCTGACAAAACAACTTAAAGGAGGTAGGGTTTATTCTGCTAGCAGTTTCAAAGTATTGACCCCATCATAACGGGGAAGTGTTTGCTGTATAGCAATTTCCCCCAAATGGAAACAAACCTGAGGTTTTAGTGATGAAATTGCCTTTGAGTCCACCATGTTTCTGTAAGTAGCCTCTTACTGACACCCCTGTAATTCCAATGTACTCATTGGTTCACCAAGTTGGACATAGTGGTACAGTTTTGTGTATGGTAGGTGACCTATTTAGGGTGAGTAGACATTTGTTTGTATATTAATCATGGTTCTCCAGAGGAACAGAGCTGATATAATTCATATATATATATATATATATATATATATATATATATATATATATGTTAAATATTAAATATATATATATATTTAATACAATGTATAATTAACATATATAATTAATTATATATATATGGGATTTATTAGACTGGCCTATAAGTTGCTCATCTAGCCTAACAGTGGCTGTCTAACATTGGAAGTTTTTAGGATCCAGTAGTTGTTCATTCCATGAGGCTGGATGTCTTGGTTAGTCTTCAGTATACACAAGAATCCCAAAGAACTAGGCTCTAATGCAGGTAGAGAAATGCGTTTGCCAATGAGAGTAAGAACAATCAGGCAAAGAGTGAAAGCCAGGGATGTCTGAGTAAAAAAGGTTAACTGTCCACAGAATTATCCTAGCTACCTGTGTACTGAACTCCTCCTCAGCAGAAGTCACCTTTTAATGAGCATTTACTTGGAACACAAGTATCTTCACACCCTTCACCCATTTGGAGAGATTGATCCACATACTTCTGCCGCAGATGTCTTTCTCACCAAATTTCCAATCATGCCCTTTCCAAGTCCCTGGCTTCCAGCCAAACCATTGGCTACAGCTTGTGAATCAGCGAACAACTGCACATCTGGCCATTTTTCCTTCCCAACAAAATGTATGACCATGGGTATTGCCCGAAGCTTTGTGTCTTCTCACTTTAAATGATTTAATTAAGAAAAATCTCCCTCACCAGTATATTCAGCTGCTTGGGTTTTAGCTAATTTCAGATATAGTCGAGTTGAAAACCAAGAATAACCTTCATAGTTTCATCTCCCAGGAAAAGTCACACAAAATAACGGACATCTGAGTAGAGACTGACAAAGCCAAAGATGAACTAGGAGAGGTTATAAGGCCAGCCTCTGCAGTGGGCGTTGAGACCTACAACTGAATCTGTCTCATTTGAGCACTGAGTATCCATGGGATATGTTCAATGTGACTGCATTTCCCCAAGTAGTCAGGTGGTATGCCCCTTGTGGTTGCCATGGTGGCATGCTCTCTGAGATGAGTGGAGTGAACCATGGCTGAGCTGCGTGGAAATGAAATGTCTATGAGGGGAATTCCAAGTGACAGTTTTCTATGTGGTAGGAGTAGAATGCTTACATGATAAGTGTAATGCCACACGAGCGTGGGGATGCCCCGAAATAGATTAAAAATTGAAGAACGCATTGCAGTTCCCTTGAGTGAGTTGTAAGAGCAAAAGTTATGTTTTAACTTTTAATTACTGTGCCTAAGAGATCTATAGAACAAGGACATAACTTCCTGGAGTGCTGGGTGGAGCTGTTCAAGTGAGGAACAGAAAGACAGAATCCTGTAATCTCAGGTGCCCATTGACATATAACCTCCTGGGATGTTGGATGGGGATTGTCTAGATCCCATTTGGTTGCTCCTACTGCACAGTATGTGCTCTAAATGCTTATTCACTTGTGGGAAGGACATACACAGACAGAAAATCCATCAGTATATATGCTTGCCGCTGATTGAACCTGGAAGGAAGTCCATAGCCTACGGGTTCTACCTTTTTAAAGCATCTGTGTCACGTGATTCAGCATCATTCTGTAGGAACTCCAGAGGTGCAGTAGGTACACTCCATGGGAACCTCACAATGAACCTAGTCAGAGTCCATCTTCCTGACCAGTATTTAATTAATTCAATTAAAGCTTGCTTCAACTCTGATGGTCTTATTCTTGACTGGGGATTTACACCACACATAAAACAAGGTTCTTAGCAAGACATTGTAGCCATGATGTGGCTACTCCTATAGTGGAATATTTAAACTTATTCTCAAGAAATAAAGCTACATGCATACCTGTGCAGGAATAAGAATTCTGAACAGCTGCTATATCTGACAGTAAAAGCTACTGCCAGAAGATCACCTTCCTTAGCTGTTAGAACCAGCATCTTGGGTATGGATTCTGGAATGCAGAAAGCATGCTAGTTTGGAGCACCAGCATTTGTCTGCTCTATGGACCATGGATGGAGGAATTGTTCAGATTTGCCCCAGTGTACTAATGCTAAACAGAGGAACTTTATGAGCTTCTCCCTCAGCCTAAGCATCTGTCAAGGAGTACCTTACCTGGGGTCTAGATTGTCCTGTGAAACAGCATCAGGTCAGCCAGCTGAAGTTGGGGTTTGGTGCACTGTGGAAGTTCTATTCATTAAGCAATAAGACCTTTGTATCATGGGCAGTGCTTTTCCTTAATAAAATACCTAGAGACCAAGTGCTCTGGGTCAGTTCATGAGAGGCTAGACTCTTTACCTAAGCTGTCTAGGCTTGTATCTCAGAGAATTGTCTTTGTTCTTTATTGAAACCCACCCAAGATGTTAATATGTACATCTACATACTCCTTAGCATAAGACTTGTGACTGAGGCTGAGATGATTTTCCAAGGAGAACTTGCCCATTTAAAAGAGGAATTCTAAAGCTGGGCAGTGGTGGTACACACCTTTAATCCCAGCATTCAGGATGCAGAGGCAGGTGGATCTCTCTGAGTTCAAGGCCAGTCTGGTCTACAAAGTGAGTTCCAGGACAGAGTTACAACAGAAAAACCTTGTCTCCAAAAATCTAATAAATAAATAAATAAATAAATAAGTAAATAAAAGAGGAATTCCAAGAAAGGGCATGCACATTAACCACTGATTTGGCAAGTAAATTGGATGAAGGAGAAGATGAGATGAACTATAGTACTGTACTATATAAAAGAAAGCCTTGCTTGCTCCTCAATCTGTGTGTGCTCTAATGTCTGAGACTGGAGTCTCCTGCTTAAGTCTCATTTGGCCCTGGAAACTTTCACTCAACATATTGTGGTTTTGGCAATTTTAACTTTTATACTACTGTATTGATTTCTTCATAGCATGGAAATCTTTTAATTAATTAATTAATTTTAAAAAAAATTTTATTTATTTTTATATCAAGGTCCACAGTGCCATCCCAGGGCAAAGGCCATGTTTTAGTGACCGAGCATATGAGTGTTTTGCTGAAAGAGTCCAAGGCATACGCAATTTTGAGGGATGGCTTGCTGAAGAGTTCCCGTGAAAAGCTTCCACCATGAAGTCACCTGATAACCTGATTAGCAGCACTAATGGGAATCCTGGGGTGGCAGCTGGTGTCAGGGAGGTCTTGGTGAACCTTGTTTACTGGGAAGGACACAGACATCTTACAGTAAATGTTCTAAACAGGGACTTAGCAAAACAAAAGGTATTTTATGGCTCACCCTGGGGTCTCAGGCGCAAAAGATTAATAGCAAGGAAGTAGGAGAGACTCAGCAATTATTGAAGCAGTGTGAGATTTCCTCGGAGACACAGTAGGGGAGGGGCATGTGATAGGGCTCCATTTCTGAAGTACTGTTGTTCAGTTCTCACTCCGGCCCATAGCAAAGCCCACCAGGGTGCTTTCTGTGCGCCTGACTAGGGCTGTATCGTTCATCCCTCCTCCTGATCACTTTTGTGAACTGAATCAGTTCTTCCAATTTTAGGAGTGCCCAGGAAGCAGAGATCTGAAATGTGGGGTTGTACCCATTCTTATCAGCTATCTTTTTCTTTCCATTTGTGGCCTCTGCATTTGCTAGTTTCCCAGAAAAATAATGCAGAGTTGGCAGTAGAAATCAGACTTGGCAAATTTCAACTGTGACACATCTAAATGTTACCAAAATCTCACTCTGGTCTCCTTCTGCTTCCTATCCTTGTGAATGCCATATAAAGAATTCAGATGAGACACGCAGCCTATAGTACAGAAGACAGGTGAGACTCATTGCAGAACATAGCAGCATGAACTACTCTCAAGGAGTTTCCATGCTGGCTTATGTGTTTAGGCAGGCTTTATGCTGCTTTCTGGAGTCCCAAGGGTATTCTCCTGTACGGGTGAATGATATCTTATTTTGATTAACTATTTAAAAATATTTTATGTGCGTGAGTGGTTGATCATGCCAGCATGTATGTCTATTTACCACATGCATACCTGTGGCCTACAGAGATCAGAACAGTATTGGATACCCTGGAACTGGAATTATAGGTAGTTTTAAGTGGCAGTGTGGGTGCTAGGAACCAAACCTAGGTCCTCTGTAAGAAGAGCAACTGCTCATAACTTCTGAGCCATCCATCCAACACCTTGGATTAACTCTTGGGGGGTGAGGGTCGGGGAGTGGTATGTCCTCACTCCTTCCCAGAAAGCCTTCTGGTAGACAAGAATTTAGTCACTCCACAATGCCCACCACCCCAGCAGTCCAGAAAGCCACGTCTCTTCATCTCTATCCAGGGCTTAGGATTGGGGATACAGCTCAGAGTTCAGTCTTTTGATGAAAATCATGTAATAGATTAATTTAGAAGAATTAAGATAGAAAAATAATCCCACAAATCTGAAAAAGCAGCCATGCTTTACTAGGAAGAAATCGTCTTTTCTTAACAGGCCTCCACAAAACCCCACCACCTCCATCTTCCTTGCCTTTGTTTAATCTGTGGCTTTCTGCAGAGATCAGAATGTGGCTACTGCTCTTGAGCTGTTTCTTACCACACCATGCTATGGCTTCTTGGACTGAGTGATGCATTTCACAAACCATATTTGGCTCTATTTTGAGTGTGGATGCAGATGCAGGATGACCCTGAACCTTGTACATGGAAGCACCAGCACTTGTTCAGCACCATGCATGAGGTACAGACTGACAACCCATTTCCAAAGTCGCTACTGAGACCGTGTGAGCACCCAGGAATATAAGACTGTGCCAGGAAAGCAAGGTGAGAGCTTACTGAATGAATTAGACCAAGATGCAAGAGCCTTACCTGAATCCCAGAAGAAAGGCCACCTAACACTGTGGTGGTCCCAGCCTCACACTGACCTGACATATGACATTTGAGTCAAGGGAAGGAAATAGAGAACTCTTCAGTAAAGCAGGGCTTTCAGCTCAGTTCAGTCCCCACTACTATTACAGTCTACTACTCTAATTGTTATCCATTATCCATCCATCCCTCCATCCCTCCACCCATTCATCCATCCATCTCTTTGTCCATCAAGCCCAGTACTGTAGCTCGCTCCAGGGTCCTTTGTCTTTCTCCTCTAGGGCTTCTTCTCCTCAGCAGCTGGACTTACTCTGGAGGCTCTGCTCCACCCTGAGGCAGGGATCACCCTGTGACCCTTCAGTCTAGCTGGGCTCCTTATTAGCACTTTTCAATTTCTTTGAAGCTGTATGAGCCTCTTTCTTTTGCTTTGGGGAAACCTCTTGACTTGTGCTGCAGCCTCTTTAAAATGTGGCCAACCTATAACACACATGCACACACGTTCACACACACACACACACACACACACACACACACACACACACATTCAGAGATTGAGAGAGAGAGAGAGAGAGAGAGAGAGGGAATATTACTATGGGATATGTAATGCGTGAGCTGAGGATTAATATTAGTAATTAAGATTGGAATAAAAGAGCCTGTGTTTGTCCCTGCCAGCTATCAAGGAAAAGCAAGCAGGCCTACTTGGCAAACTGCAACCAAGGAAACTGGCAGAGCTTCTGAATTTATTATTAGTCAATAAAATCTGACATTGTGGAAAGACACAGATATGTCAATGTATGTTGCTGACAACTAGTGCTCCTCTATGGGATATTAAATGTTGGGGAGGGGCAATATTATGCTTCCCCTTCTTTTACATGCTATTTCAAACTCTAAGGAGGGCAATTGTTATACTTCCTTCTTCCTTAAAATTAGTGTGCTACGCAGGACACAAGAAGGAGGCCAGAAGCTGATTATGGGGGAAGGGCCTCAGTGACCTAATTGCTAACTAGAGACCAAGTATCACTAAGCAGTCTTCAGAAGAAGTTAAGAGGGACATTTTGTCTATGAGCTCAGGCCAGAGTAGCCAGAGGGTTCTGGGCTAGAAATCTATGTCTTCCGTGTAATCTTTAATGTGTTACTTAACTTCTTTGAGCCTCGTGATTCGTAAAAATGAAACTGACACCTGGCTTATAGCATAAAGATGAGAGACAATCTGTAAAGTCCTGTGGGATGTCAGCTCTCAACACACAAAAACTGTTATTAATTACCTTTCAGGCCCATTGTCCTTGGATGGTGTTTACCTCTGTTGGCAAAGAAGAATTGAAATGACAAGGACACAATGGATTTTGAGGGGAGTAAGGACGGTAAAAGACTGTTTCCACTGAGAAATGGATAAATGACTCATGATATAGAGTTTAGATTTTCTTTTTTAATATCTCGGGGAAAGTGTACTTCAATCCTTCACAAGGACCTTTATTCAGTGTCTCATCATGTTAATGGTGACAGAATTCTTTCTCAGAATACTTCTGGCTTTAAAGAAGCTTGTTTCCCCATATTTGGCCCCAAGAGATAAAGGAGCAAGCCATGAGGCTGTTTATTGAGGAACCTTCACCTAGAGATACCAGAACGCTCACTCCTTTCCAGGGCTCCCAGGACAACTGACCACAGGGCCATTGCACTCGTTATGGGCACCAGATGCAGTGATGTCATCCTTGATCCATTCTTATAAAGCAGGCTTATTTACTTCACACCTTGTTAAAAACCTGCCTGTCTTCTTCGCAGAGCCAAACTATCCAGAGTGCTAGGAAGAGCCATCTCAGGCCTGCTCAAGATTGAAAACAAAATTATTTTGATGGTATGCTAACAAATCCCAGGGCTCATCATTAGAGAAATCCTCCAGTCATTGAAAAAGAAGCTCCAGACCCACGGGGGCACATCACTGAGACCCGGGATGTTTGTCAGGAGCAGTTATCAAGTGGTATAGGATTCCTTTTTATAACTCTAGCTCTTCTACCTGCTAGGAAGCCCCTCATTGTCCCCAAGCCTCAGCTTTCTCCTCTGTCAAGGAGACAATCTTTCATTTATTTCTTCTATGAAACCTTGCATGTTTAGACTTTTTTTGGTGTTTATTCTGAAAATAATTTTTATTAAATTACCTTTTTCCAAAAAGGAACCCATCTCAAAGTTGTCCATTCAGGCCCAGATAATTTAGGTCTATGAGTTTGTAAGTGAGTTTTGGTTTTCTTGTATTATTGTATGGTACACTTATAAGAAAAGGGAGTTCTCTTTATAGGAAGTATATATAATAATTAAAGTTATATGATTGTGCCATTTAACTCTATGTATCTCTAGTTTTATCCATTTAATAAAATTAATGGAATTGAATAGAGGTTATTTTTTTTTTCGTGCTTGCCAAAGCAAAGTACTAGGGGAAAGTACTAACTTCAAAGGGCTTCTGAGGCCACTACATGTCCTAGTAATAGTTGTTTCTTATGAGCTCCAAAGTCACTTTTCTCTCTGGCTTTGCTGCAATGGGTGGTTTCCCCTTACATATTTTCTTCACAGTGCACATATGTTCACATGATTCAGAACACTGCACAGCAGACATACAGCAGGAGAAAGGGCTCACTGGGAAACCGTGGACTTGGGGAATGAGCTGAGGGACCTACTGAGGCTTTGACACAACCTTGTGTTTAGAACTTCAATCTATCCTGGTGCTTTCTGGAGTCTCTCAATGGAAGTCAACAACCCATTGTCCAGGGTATCTCAAATCCCTCTGTAGGTTCCCGTGAAGATTCATCTACTGCTCCTCTGCATACTCACGTACTGCTGCATCCTGAAGGAAGAACTGGTCTGTAGATGTAGAGAGCAAGATATAGCTGTTGATTCAGGGTCAAAAGGCAGTTTATTCTTTGGCTAATTAAATCACTGGTTCTTTAACTGTAGTCTTAGAGCATTTCAGCCTCTGTACAATCTATACTTAAGACTAGAACTGGAAGGCTTCAGTCAGCCTTCACACAATCTAGAACATTTAAACTGCTAGCCCAGACTTATAAGGCTTCAGCCTCAGCCTCTGAGACCTATTGCTTGATGGAGCCACTCTGACTAGCTCTTTCTGAACTCTGACTTTTCTGATTCAGGCTCAAACTCTTTTCCAAGCTGCCTAGTTCAAACTGACCTTCTGAGCCAGCTTACTGTTTCTGACTCAACCCTTCTGACTCTGGAAAACTCTGGCTGCCTCAGACAGAACTGCACTGCTTCGCTTTGAACTGCCTCACTCTTCCCATCTGATACTGGCTTTTTCTGCCATGTCTCAGTATCTCTCCCTGAACTCTCACTGATCCATCCTGCCTCTGTAACTGACTCAGCAACTGACTCTGTTATCAAATCTGCTGTAACTGATTCTGTCTGAGCTGAGAGCCTGCCTTTTTCTTGTGAGAGTTGGGCATGTCCTCACTCTGACTCATTTTGCAAACCCTTCCTCTGATTAGTCACTTTGCCTGCCATTCATTCTGACTCATCTCACACTTCCTGTGTAATACTGACTCCTGAGCTCTGCCTCCTGTGTCTGCTTCCATGTTCTGTTTTCTTAGGGGTCAAAGGTGTGGACCACCAATGCCCTCTGAATACTGGGATCCCTTCCAGACCACATAGGCCTCTAAATGTAGCCTCTGGGATATAGACCCTTCCTAGCTTTCACACAGGCCTATTCCTCTACATAGTTCCCCTTTCTGTTTAATATATAAAGTGTGTTCTGAAAATAACTTTAACACAATTTAACTATTACAATCAAAACAATTATCAATTCCATTAAGTTAACAGTCTGAATGTCCTTTTGAAGATCTACTTCAGTGGTCCAAGTACTGATCTTCCATCTATCCTGATCATCTGTTGCGTTCCCTTCAGCAAATATCCATTTCAGCATCAAGGTTTTCCAGTCTGACAAACTCTTGCCTCTCCTTCAGCCAGTTTGTTGACCTGTTTTCTGCTCATTTTTCTTCCTTGAGTCATTCCTTTTAGCCTTTCACGTTAACAGTTGGTATCTACAAAACTTCTTACTCAGATCGAATCTTTATCAATTTTGATCGAATCTTTATCAATTTTGATCGAATCTTTATCAATCTTTTCATCTCCTGTGGAAATAAAAGCAAATCCTCTTCCCCAACGTAACATATTCTCTAACTTCCATTCTGATGTTAACACATCCTTATAGTATACAGGCTGATTTAATTCAACATTTTTTCCCTAAAATCCAGCGTCTTTGGCAGCTGTTGTTCCTGCCTCATTAGCATTCAGAAATTTAAAGTTAATAAAGCATTATGCAATCTATTTCTAGGAGCCCTTATTCTTATTCCCTCTTTCTTTTTATTAAGTATCTCATTTAAGGTATGGTAAAATCTTTCTAAAACTGCTTGACCTATTGGATTGTATGGTATGTTTTCTCCCTGTTTGTTTCTGATGTGGTTTGCCATATTTTCCACCAAATAATATTTGGTGCTCACTCTCTCTCTTTCCTTCTCTCTTTCATTGTAATCTTTGGATTGAAAACAGGGTCTCACCCATGCTTGATAAGTGCTCTACCACAGAACTACACTCCAAGCCTCCCAATGCTAATTTCCACTAAGAAACTGATTGCAACGCTTTTTGCTGTTGATTAATAAAAATATAACAAGGATTGATTCCACAGAGCCCAACTAGGTGCATTTGGAGCCTTCTAAATCAATTCAGAGTCTATGGCTAAACATGCTGACTGGTTCAAAGTCTAGGTGTTGTGATTGGTGATATACATTCTGTAACCTTGATTCAAGGAGCAGCAGTTTAACCTCAGAAATGCAACCTGAAAAGAGTGTGCTGTAGGGTTCTTTACTATCTCCATTACATTCCTGTCACAGAAGAGACACATTTGCCAAGAAGAAATAGTTTGGGACTTACATACTCAGCCACACATTTAAAGATAAATACTTCTCAGGAAGCCTCCAGAAGTGGTAGCTTGGATGAGTGTGCTCATCCAGGTACTGTTTTGCCCTTTAAAAGAAAATGATGATTTTTAAATAATTAAGTGGGGATATGAATTCACTCAGCAGTTATACTAACAAGTGGTATTTTAAAGCATGTAGCTGAAAAACATTGTGCTAAGCAGAAATGGCAGCTAAGAAATTGGTGTCTGTCACATAGAGAAGCTTTTGTCTCCTCAGTTTTCAATGGAAGAAAAGAGGGTACTGAAGTATGTAGCATAACCAGGCTTTTTTTTTTTTCATTTGGCTGGAAGCCAAAAATACAGTTTCATGTCACATTGGATTCACCTCTAATCATCTCTTCTCTCCTACCCCACCTAAGCCTGCCTTGTGGGTATGACCTCTTGACCTGATGGAGTGTGTGACACTCCCTCCCCACATCTTTACATGATGAGCACAGATCTACTGATTTCCACTCCACAGAGGGGACTATGGCCTGCTTCCCCTCCCCTCCCCAGAGAGCTCAGGAAGGGAGGGACTTGAATTCTTGAAGCGCCTTTTGAGAGACACCAGATTGACTCCAGATGAATACATTTCAGAGGAGCCAGAGACATTTTAGTTTTTAAATTATTATACATTTATCTGTATATATGTATCACATGTGGGTAAAAGCATGCATGGCATGTCATGCTTGTGAAGGTCAGAGGACAGATGACTCGAAGGAGTTGATTCTTTCCTTCAACCATACGAGTCCCAAGGATCAAACTCAGGTATCAGGCTTGGTTGTCAGTACCTTAACTCACGAAGCCATCTTGCTGATACAAATACATTTTATCTATCTAATTTAATCTTATCTATCTATCTATCTATCTATCTATCCATCCATTCACTCACTCACCTATCTATCATCTATGTATCTATCTATCTATCTATCATCTATGTATCTATCTATCATCTATGTATGTATGTATGTATGTATGTATCTATCTATCTATCATCTATGTAATTATCTATCTAGGTGAGTGTGTGCCATGGCTCTATGTAAAGATCAGAGGACAACTCTTTTTTTTTTTCTTTTTTTTAAGATTGAAAATAGATTCTTTTCTCATTCAGTATATCCTGATTATAGTCCCCTCCCATCTCTACTCCTCCCAGTTTCTTCCCATCTCCCATTCCCTCTGGATCCACTCCCTCCCTGTATTCTCATTAGAAAAGAACAGGTTTGTAAGAGAAAACACCGCAACATGACAAAATACAATATAAGAGTAAGCAAAAACTTTTGTATCAAAGTTGGATATGACAACTCAAAAGGAGGACGAGTCCCAAGAATGGACAAAATAGTCAAAGACCCACTCATTCTCATAGTCAGGAGTCCCATAAAAATACTAAGTTAGTAGCTATAATATATACACAGAGGACCTGGTGTAGACCCGTTAGACCATTGCTTGCTGCCTCGGTCTCTGTGAGCTCATATGTGTCTTGCTTAGTTGATTCAGAGGACCTTGTTCTCCTGGTGTCCTCCATCCTCTTTAGCTCTTATGGTCTTTCTTCCTCCTCTTCTGCAGGGTTCCCTAAGCTCTGAGGGGAGGAGTTTGATGGAGACATCTAATTTAGACTCTCAGCATAATGTTAGCTGTGAGCCTCTGCATCTGTTCCCACCTGCTGCCACTGAAGCCTCTTTGATTATGACTGGATAAGGCACAGATCTATAAGTATAGCAGGATATCATTAGGAGTCATTTTATTGATTTTTTTTGACCAGTTGTGTTTGGTTTGACTCTAGGTCTCTGGGCTATTTAGTCTCTCGTTCTTAGTCACCCAAGCAGTGTCAGGTATGGTTCCTTCTCTCAGAGTGGGTCCTAAGTCAAACCAGACATCAGTTGGCTACCCCCGCAAGTTCTGTGCCACCTTTGTCCTAGCATGTTTTGCAGGCAGGACAGATTGTAGATCAATGCTATTGTGGCTGTGTTGGTGTCCACATTTCTCTTTTGAGAGCCTTCAGAGTGCCATTCTGCACCAAAGACACTAGAATGTAGGAGTGAAGGCTCCATGTAGGAACCAGCTTCACTTCTCCATGTTCAATGAGTTGTGTGTATGTTGTCCTTGGCAATGACATCCCACTGTCAGTTTGCAAAGAACAACCCTTTGTCTTAGCTGCAGTCTGGGCTATTTGGGGATTTCTATGGAACTCTCTTGGCCAAAAAAATCAATTGAATGCAAGCCAGTGCCTCCAATGGAAGCCCTGCCTGGTTACAAGAGACGACCAGTTGAGACTCTGTATCCCCTGTTATTAGGAGTCCTCACTAGGATCACCTTCATAGATTCCAGAAAGTTTCCACTGCACTAGGTTTCCAATTCCTCAATTTCAGCCCAGAGGGCAACTTTCAGAAGTCACTTCTCTCCTTTTACCATGTGGGTCCTGGGGATCAAACTTAGATTATCGGGCTGGGCGGCAAGCACCCTGTATTTATAAGTCAGGATTCTTTAGAGTAACAGAGCTTATAGAATGAATCATTATTTATATATAGGAAAGGAAATTTATTAGAATGCCTTACAGGCTGTGGTCCAGTTAATTCAACAATAGCTGCCTAAAAAAATCCAAGAAGCCAGTACTTGCTCAGTCCACATGGCTAGATGTCTCAGCTGGTCTTCAGTAAATGCTGGAATCCTGAAGGAGTAAGCTTCAGTGCCAGTGAAGGAGTGGATTTGCTAGCCAGAGCAAGAGCAAGTGGGCTAAGAGAGCAACTTCCCTCACCCATGTCCTTTATATAGACTTCCAGTAGAAGGTGTAGCCCAGATTAGAGGTGAGTCTTCCCACCTCAAAGGTCTGGATTCAGAGAGTGTCTTCCCACCTCAAAGATTCAGATTGGAAGTAGCTCTTCCCACTTCAAATGATTAAGCAAAAAATCCCACACAGGTTACCCAACCATTTGGGGGTTTTAGCTAATTTCAAACGTAGTCAAGTTGACAACCAAGAATAGCCATCACACGCTGTTCCATGCTGAAACCTCCTCACTGGCCCACGTTTTAAAAGTTAACAGAGCCAATGAACATCACACTCTTGACACATTCTGCATTATTTCCTTTATGCTTGGTTAAGCCTGCCATGTCACTTAGTTGTTTGAGCTATACGTTCATATAATACCTGTTTTTAGTACATTGTCTTTTAAATGTAGATGTTCTTTAGGAGGTGTGAATTAAAGGGAAAAAAAAAACCACTGGAAATAATTCAATTTGATGAATGGTATGCAACAAGCAGAAAATGTATTTATGACAATTTTTTAAATCTTTATATGAAGGTGGTCTGTGATTTTATTGCTAATTAGAGTAGCCAAGGTAGGAAGAGCCAAAGGGGCCATGAGACCATAATAACAAAAAAAAAAAAAAAAAAAAAAAGAAGGAAAAATTCATCTGGCTGCAGTCATGGAAACTTCATTTCTATGCCAAGGTGACCATCATTCATCTCCTGATGTAGATCAGTTCCTAGTACCCTGTAGTCTTCTTTTATGACAGCTGTATTTGTCATCACCTACCCAACACCACTTATACCTGAGAGCTAACACTTCTTATGAAAGTCTGACTCTGATTTACTTGTTGCTAAATACTTGCACACTGTGCCTGCATACAGCCAGGGTTCTAGCTGGAGATGCTCAATAAATGGCATTAATACAAGGTATAGACTGGGAAGGAAGCAGTTCATAGAAGAGGCAGGGGATGAGCCCATGAACAGAGCCCTAGAGTGAGATCTAGTCAAGGTTCATCCAGGAGCCATTGCTCTAGAGACCCAGAACTTCAGCTGCAGAGAAGGACCTAGAGAAAAGCCACTGCAATGAGATGTTTCAAGGCAGGAGCTAAGATGAAGATTCAGCCTGACACTTTTGTTGCCTGTTTTGCGAAACCCATCTAGGTAGATGGTGCTGCACTAATTATCAACTTGGTCAGAGTGTTAACATGTGAGCCAATACCTTGGCTCCTAGGCCAGCTTCTGCCATTGATCCCAAGTAGCTAGATAGTCCTAGTTCTAATCATGTTGCTCATTTGAAAATGTGCTTGAAACTTTTCTTGGCAATGAGAACAATAGCTAATCTTGGTGTGGTGGTGGGTGTCCACAATCTCAATGTTTGGGATAGTGAATTTGAGGTCAGTTTGAGTTACAAAGTCTCAACAAACAAACAGACAAACAAAAGACAATCCATTTCCCCCAAAACAACAACAGCCAATTATGTATAATGAAGAAGAGATAAAATGTTTAAAAGGGAAGTTATACAATTGGGAAATGCTTTACAAAACTGACCACAACTCAATCCTTGCTTCTCACCCTACATATGTTAGAAGTTAGTTCTTGTAAGGTTCTCACAGGAAATTTGTTTCAACTGTCCTGTGGCATGCTCAAGGGCAAGACTAGCTCTCAGAAAATATCCTAAGACTCCAAGGAGAGAAAGAGAAAATGGATGATGAAGCTTGAACAGCCCAAAGCTGGAGTCTCATTCCTAAGGTTGAGTTCCTGGAGTCAGGGTGCTGGGCTTTCAAAAAAACCTTTAAAATTCTGTAATCAACTGAATCAAGCCTGTTATCTCAAGGCTGTTTTATCCCCTCCAGTTAACTTCTTATTGTTTCAAGAACTAGTTTTAAGATAAATATTAATCTATTCTAAATACAAATTTAGCTTTTCCCATTTTTGCCTGTTTTTTGTTTGTTTTTAAACAGACCCTCTTTTGACAATGTCATGAGTGGCTGAGAGTCGTAGCACCTAGGGGGCCCCAAATATCTTCATCACATTCACACAATGGGAAAATGTGTTTTAGATTTGAAATGCGTGCCAGCAGCTAACAAGATTTTTCAACTCGCTACAGAATAAATTGTGAAACTGATTGGGGAGTGGATGGCTATAAATCAACAAAACACTGGCACTTCCCTACCACGTAAAGCAGACCTCTCTTCTGTGTATTAACTCTATTCAAATGTTCCTGGGGTCCATCGCGACAGCTGGGGAGGCGGAAGATCAGGAACTACATGATACCCTAGGAATGATTCTGAAAACCAATTCAAAATGCAGCCTGCCACAGACTCTCCGTAATGCTCTCTAAAAGGAAACAACTGGTCCTGCACTAAACCTCTTCAGCTGGTAAGTGTACCCAACAGTCCAATAGTCACAACTTCCCAGCTCTTCTGCATGCTTCTCTTCTCCAAATAGAAATTTTAGAACTATATATTCCAAACTGCAAGAGCTGGTGTAATTCTCCGAGTTTGGTGATGCCTGTCATATTTGTTTTTTTTTTTACTTAGCAAACAGTTTAAGAAGGGATACTGAAAGCACACAGCTTATCCTCCCTTCTCTCCAGATGGAGCCCAAAATATTTGCCAGGAACACTGCTTTCTCATGACTTAGAATAGAAATATACAGCAAACCTAACAATTGTCTCCGCTACAGACTATTTTCTGCAATTACCAACGGAACTAACAGAAATGCCGGGAAAACACATATTCATCAAAATAGCAGAATTTTTCTTTGTGAGCTGTAATTGGTTCCTATAGCAATTTCCATCCTCTGAATTGTGGGCTGCATGATAGGCAATTTCTTGTGTGTGCAAGAAAAATGAATGTATTAGCTCATAAGCACATCCTGACTAGATTATAAATTAGTTTCTCTGGAAAATATGCCAGTAATAAAGAACGTGTTTCTGAAGAGAAGTCCATCATTCCAGAAATGTTTATCTGGGAACACGAGTTTCCACTCCTTCTTATTTTTTTTTTTCCCTTGTGCTGCAAAACATGCTGCAAAATCTCCACGCCATTTTACTTATGTGTGAGTTTATGTGTAGGATAATTTCTCCAGTTTCTTTAAGCATCAGCCGCTAACTGGTATGATCATTGAAATCAACCCAACCATTTAGAAATGGTGATTCAAGGTGTGGCTCCAAAGATTCAGACAGTTACCTGGGCATTGGACAATTTAAAGTCTCCCAGTTGTGCTAAGGGTTGGGATGCATGGACACTGAGACGACCCGTAGCAAAGGCTACAGAAGCATGTAGTTCTGCGTCCCACCTTCACATCCAGCCAGGGGGCTACAGAGTTTTGTCCAAGTGAGGAACGAAAACCCTTATAAGAATTCTAACTTTGTCCCCCTTACTACAGTGACATGACAAACATCTCATTATATTTGCCTTTATTACAAATGATTTGTCTTTTCTTATGCCTATTACCTATTTTGCGGTTGGCATTTCTCTTTATAAGTTGTTAATTAGCCCAAGGTCTCTGAAAGGAGGTGTTGAGTGTTTTAGTTTGTTGACCTGACTCTCCTGTGGGATTTCTTTTTCCCCATGAAGAGCATCTTTATACCATAAAATTATCAAAAAATTTGAACTCTGGCTATGTGTCACCCTGACAAAGTTTGTCCTCATTCTGAAATTATTTTGTCAACAACAGAAATATCTTTTAGAATTGTATTGGTTTTATTTTTGACATTTAAAATGTTTATCCTAGCACTATTCTGACATATGCTGTGTGACAGGCTAATTTTATTATTTATCCAGATGCTCAAATATCCCAGTCTGGATAGTTAATCCCTCCATTGATGTGAAGCATCATCATATCAAATGCCAAACTATAGAATGTCAGGGTTAATCTCCTTTGTCAGTGTGTCTGGATTGAGAATTACCCAGGAGACCAAGGCACACCTGTGAGAGTGTCTGTGAGCGTGTTTCAGAGAGGCTTAACTGAGGGAAAGCAACTTGCCTTGAATGTGGGTGGCACGGTTCCCCAACCAGGGGCCTCTGGTATAATAGATCAAAGTCAGCTGAGTGTCTCCATTCCTCTTCTGGATGCTTCCTGGCCTGCTCTGTCCCATCATGCCACTTCGGCCACCGGGGACTAAAGCCCGAGACCACAAGTGGAAGTTTGTGTCAGGAATTTTGTCATGGCCATGGAAAGGTAACTAGCATGTGATACAGATTAGAAGTCATTCTTGACTTTCCATTTTGTCCCTTTGTTTGCCCACCCAGGCACCAGTTGCTGTAATTCAGATCTGCATGGTTCCCCTAGTGATGTGTGTGTTGAAGGCTTGTTCACCAGCCTGTGGCTCTATTAGGAGGGGGAAAACATCCAGGAGTCAGAGCTCAGTGGCAGAAAGGTCACTGAGGGCATGCCCTTGAAGGTGATACCGAAGCCCCAATAGCTTGTCTTCCTTTTTGTTTCTATGAGGTGAGCAGGCCCTTTGTCCTACACTCTCTTCCGTGATATAGAGTGTTCTAGAAGTTTATTTTTTGTTGTGTTTAAAATAATTGTTTTGTGCACTGTTGGGTGAGGGGCTGCCTGGGTCTTCATGTTTTGTATTGTCTGCAGGTGTAGGATTTTTGTGGGGGATGTTTGATTGCTAATGATCGGCACGTGCTACCAATAGAACACCTGAGGAGTTCCGGATCAATAAAGACACCTGAACTCAGACACTCAGGGTTCCTCTGGATGGCATTGGCCGTGACAGTGGTTCCCCCTGCTGAGGTCTGGCAGGGCTTCCGCCTATAAAAATGCCACTGTGTCTTCCATGCTAAGCCACTACAGCAGTGTATAGCTTCAGTGTAGTCCTCCCAGAGGTCTGGAACCTGTACAGTTGTGAGCCAAAATAAAATCTTCCTCTTTTCCTTGAGATATTTTGATATTGTGATTTGGAGCCGACTCAAATACTGATCCAATGCTATCTATTATATTATAAATTTGTGATGAAGATTTGTAGCACATTATAATCCCTAAGTACTAAGTACTAAGTGATCCCTAAGTACTTTCTTTTCGTAAATGCTAGGGTTTTCTCTTATTCACTTTAGAATCTACTCTTCTAGTTCCAAGAATTCTGTAAGCTTTATTGGAGGACTGTGTTGGATTTGCTGAAATAGAACAGTACATGGTCCCTTTATTGGCCAACATCTTACTAATGCCACTTTATTTCTGTTTTCCCCTTGCCATAAAAGCCCCAGCGTTTATACTCAACATGGTACCTATGATCAGACTGTTTCTTCTCAACATTTGCAGTTCATCTGACCTTGGAAGGCATGACCAGGAATCACTCTCCTCCCTCCCAGCATCCTTTCCAGATGTCTCCACTATTTACTTTGCCCCTCAGCTTAACGACATGATTTCTTTTCAGAAGAAGTGATTATTCTTCAAGGACCACTGTGCACAGTTTAATACAGTAGTCCCATAGTGCTGCTACTCGTGTGGTTCCTGACTCTGGGCCTTCCTCATCCCAACCCTGGACCTGTGACTTCTGTATCACCCTTCTAGGATAGATTGAGTGGACTCTGGATTGTTTTCTGTTCCTCCCTGTTCCCTGTGCTTTGAGTGTGCTCTCAGGGCCACTAAAAGCCTTTGTGGATGGTATCAAATATCTATTTGATACACTTCATTAGACACATCCTCAACCTGGAACTCCCAAAGGTAAGTACAAGGAGTATGAATCAGGCCATGGGTATCTCACAATGCCTTAAGTGTCTTCACTCTGTGACCTTAGCCAAGTTAACTTTCTGTGTTTTAAATACATCAGCTATAAAAGAGGTGGTGTTGTAGAACTGATCTCTGAGCATCACAGCCATTACCATCTCAATCAAAGGATCAGTGATGACTCAAAAGATGGCATCTTGAGGACGTTTCCTCATAGAAGCAGGGCTTGGGAGAGTTATTAGGCTCTTACCACATATTTCTGGCACTATTCCTGTACCTTTCTGCCAGCTACATACAATTTAGCTCGGACTGTATATGATCTTGTGGTCTGAATGTTTGTGATCTCTAGAGTTATACATAGGTTGACTGAGGTTACCACTCCAGCTATGCAGATATGGGTAAGTAATCACCAGCCCAGAGGTGAGACTTTCCAGTGGTGCAGCCATTTGGCAGTCATCCACATGTCCATAAGAACCTGCTCACCTCTGCTCTGGAAGTAAATACAATAAACTCATTGATACACCAAGTGATATTTGAGTGGAATCATTACTTCTGTCTGTCATCTGTGTCCTATCTGGGGTGAATAGATAATTGCTCACTTCTCCCCAGGAAATTTTCATGCACAGATGGAATGTGCCTAGGTTATCATGGTTCTCAGTATAAGCATTCAGTGAATATGTGCTACTTTATTACTTAGTATTATACTGTTCTATATTGCATTCACCTCAAGGTACACTCGAGGTGTAGAGGAGCATCAGAATCTAGTCACTTACTGATGAACTCACTATCTTTATTAATTTACTAGCTACAGTAAGTAAATAGGACAGTTCACTTTTTACTTCATTTTTTTTTCCTATTGCATATAGATTTAAAAAGTGATCTTGAATGTTTCTAACAAAGATGTTGCATTAGGTTATAAAATAAAAAATAATTTTAAAAAATCTTAAGTAGACATTCACGTATGGGTATGACAGACCCTAGACATTCTCCTTTTTATCCAAAAAATAATAGAATTTGACACATTACAGACATTTCTCTCATGAAATCCAAATGTGGAGAGAAGTAGACAGATTATTGGAAAGTACATGTTTCCCAAAGGGAGGAGAGAGCAACCCCATAGGTCTGCATATCTGAGACCACTGGCTCTTGAGTCCAAATGGAAAAAGTCAGGTTTTCTGGTGTGAGAAAGCAAAGCAAAGGCTGGAGAGAATGGAGCAAGCGCTAGACAGGGAAGAGCAGCAAGGATCCCAACTCTGTCCATCCATCTGTGACAGATCCACAATTGCATGAAGAGACTCAGGCATTTCAGTTAAATACCAGAGCTACACCTGACCTGCTGTCCAATAAACAATTCATGGTTCACCAGCAGTCAAGAAAAACCACCTGTTTCCAAAAAAAGAAAGAAAAAAAAAGGAACCACTAAGGGAGACAAGTTACATTATTCAGGATCTATGAACATCTGTAATGACTAAGATGCAATCCAAAATCATCCCGCTCACAATGACCAGGAAAATGGAATGCACTCTCAAGAGAAAAGAAAACGAATTGTGCCAAACTGAAACCGAATCAGCTGCTGGATATCCAAGCAGTAATTACAGCGGTACAAGGAGATACAACAGGGCGTGCTTGCTGTGAGTGAAAATCTCAACAGAGAATTTTAAATCTCAATAGAGGGGAAAAATGATGAAATACAGAAACAGATTTACAGAGCTAAAAGTGGTAAGTTTAAAATACTTGTTGGAAAAACTCAATAGTTAAATAGGCATAAAAGAGGAAGAAGCAGCAGACTTGAAATTCACTAGGCATTATCTGAGGTATAAACTAGAAGATTTTGAAAAGTAACAGTGTCTTGTTAAATGCAATAAATGGCCACACACACACACACACACACGTGCGTGCACACACACACGAATATCAGATCAGAAGAGAAGGGCAAAGAAAGCTTCTTTTTGAAGAAATAATACTAGCTGGATGTTTCTTCAATTTGATGTCAGACTTCTAGAAATGATTAGGTGCACAAAGCTCCGCAAATAGCAGCACAATAGATACAACAGTCCCAGGCTAAGGCTCATTATAGTAAATTATAGAAACCAAATCAAAAACAAGTCTTGAATACTGATACATTATATACACAAAAACAATGATTCACAATTGGGTTGTCATCAGAAGCCATGAAGATTATAGGAGAGAGGGTAACCCCGTGAAAATGCCAAGACAAACACAATCATCAGCTGAGAATTCTGAGTCCAGTGACAACGATGTCCTTTGAGAATGAAAGTCCTGGGACAATAACAGACTCGTGTTAGCTGATGGAGTAATGATATAGCAGATAACCAATTAGAAAGATGAAAGATTTATTTTGGTTAACGGTTTTTGAGAACTTAGCCCACTGATCAATTGACACCTGAGGCAATGTAGCACATCATGGTAGGGCCATGTGGTGGAACAAAGTTGCTCATTTCATGGCTGGAATCAAAAGGAGGGAGGGAAGGAAGAAAGGGAAGGGGGGAGAAGGAAAGAAGGAAGGAGAAATAGAAAGAGGAAGAAAAGAAAGAAGGAAAGGAAGGAGGGAGGAAGGGAGACATGAAGGAGAATGGGGAAGAAGAGGAGGAAGAGGTGGAGGAAGAGGAGGGAAAGGAAGAAGAGAAGGGAGAAAGAGTAATCATCAACCCAGCTCCAAGTCCTGTCACCTGCCACAGTGACTCGACTGCAGGCTTTACTGGTGCAATAGTGGCACAGCTGTTATTGAAGTAACTGACCATTTTTGGATTGAATTTAAGGCTCACCCCATGAGCTGGAACCCATACCTGACATTGCTAAAGTGGCCCAAAATCTGAGACTAGAGAGACCATGGGTCTCTGGAAAAACAAAAGACTGATTCCATTAAAGGAGCATAGAAATAAAGTTACTTCTAATGACATTTTGCCATACTCAGAGATCAGTGCTTCACTTAGCTAAAAAGAACACAAGCTTCTTTTTCAGTATGTATGAACTAAGGTAGAGATCTACAACTGACCATGTGAAGAGAGTGAGAGACGGTGGAGCACTCAGTCCTAAATATTTTCATCGAATTCCCTCAAATCAAGGCTCAGGGGTCCATGTGGAAGAGGAAGCAGAAAGACTGTAAGAGCCAGAGGGGATGGATGACTTGAAGGAAACTGTTACGCAGCTACATCAGCACTGACCCACGTATGAACTCACAGAGACTATGGCAGCATGAAGGCCAACACAGGTCCAAGTCATATGGGATTCCAATTGAGATGGGGTAGCACTGAGAGGAGGAAGTGGGCATGAGCCCCCAAACCTAACTAGGAAGCTATTTTCAACTGACTCCTGCTAGCAAAGGAAAGATTATTTTCTCCAATGGAGTCTCATTAGGTATATTAACTGCACCTCAGGGCAGGCACCACGCCCCGGAGTAGTTAACTAACACAAAGTGAACTCAATGGTATTTTTATAGACTTTTTTGTCTTATTTTGTTTTGTTTGGGCAATTTTTTTTGTCTTATTGGTCTTTTGCTTATATATTTGGCTTTTTTATGGGAAGTTTTTATTCGTGTTTCTTTTTGTTTTGATTTTTGAAGACACAGAAAAAAAAGATCATAGAGTTGGGTGGGAGGGATCTGGGAGAAACTGGGAAAAGAAAATATCATCAAAGTGCATTGTATGAAAATGTCTTTTTCAATAAAACCTTTTCTCAACTTTTTTCTTGTAAGTGTGGAATTCAATGGAGAAAATATTTTTTCAAAAGATATACTGGGATATATATATATATATATATATATATACACACACACACATATATATGTATATATATTATGTATATAAATCAACAATATATTTTCATATGTATACATATACATACATGTATATATATATATATGCTTGAAAAATAGATTTTGATTTTTTAATCCAACCAACCATACACATAAATTAACTACAAAACAGACCATATCATTAGTATAAGAGCTAAAATATGAAACTTCAACAACAAACTTCAGAAAAAGATTTTGGACTATTATTTTAGAGAAAGAGTACTTAAAAAGGTAGGAAAAGCTCAAAGTATTAAAAAACAGTTTAAAATGATCTTAAGATTAAAATAACTTTCTCTTAGAGATATAATTATGGAAAAAAAGGACAGTGATCCAGAAGTAACCGTAGAACACATATTTCACAAAGAACATACTCGTGTGCAGTCAAAGGAAAAATTATAATCCAGAATTTTGAGAGAGAACCCGATAGAAAATAGGCAAAAATTTGAAGATACTTTATGAAAGATGAAGTGTCAATGGCCAATGGGCATATGAAAAATTGATCAACAACAGAAGACAACAGAGAACTGTAACTTAAAGTCACATAAAGCCAGTGAGATATTATCACATACCTAATCAGAATGGAGGGAATTAAAAAAAAAAAGAGTGGCAATAGGAAGTGTTGGAGAGGCACAGGGAGAAGTCGTGCACTGCCACTGGCAATGCAAAAATATTTAAAATATTTTGGAAATCTCTGTGGCAGCACCTTGTAAATTAAATGTAATTTTAATGATCAGATCCAGTAATGCCACACCTAGGCTTTAATCTAAGAGAAATGAAAAAATATATTTACACAAAACGTGAATACAAAAGTTAATATTAGAATTAATCATAATAATAAAAGTCTGGAAATAACACAAACCCATCCATTGATGAAAGGATAACACAATTTGGTGTGTTTGTATTATGAACAACCAAATATTAATATATAAGCAGATATAAATGGATCTCTAAAGGATTTTTCTAAATGAAAGAAGTTAAACATGACATACTGACATAGGATTCCACAAATATTAAATTTCAGGAAAGACATAACTATGGGGCTACATGGGACAAATGTAAGAAGATTGATTATAACCAGGAAGGAAAATGTTTAGGGAAATATTACCTATCTTGATTTTGGAAGTGGCTACGAAGCTGTGTACAGCATTTAACTTTACCAACATGTACACTCAAACTGGCTAGTTAGACCTTAACTATAAATTACTGACATTGTATTGGTAAATCAAACAGCAGCTGAATAAAACTGTGTCTTAGATAACCTGTCTAATGATGCTTTAGCAAATCACTTACACATATAACTGTAGTGAGCTGTCATTCTCAAATAATAAGTGTGATTTTTCAAAAGAAATTAAACTCCGTATAATACAAACCTATTTACGGTGTAAGATGTGAATGGAATGACTTCTGAAATACACTTTTCACCAAACAGAATGAGCTATGACAAGGCCTCTCCAGAGCAAGTGATCAGGAGAGTTGAGAAAATAGCTCGTATGTGATTACATGCTTGTATTTTCCATTGTTTCCCATTTTCCACAAATACAGTTCAACAGTGTGAGACTGCTGTGAGAGGCTGTTTCTAACGGGAAAAAACCTCTTCCCTTTTAGCCCCTGTACGGTATCACACGAACTGCTATGATATTGGAAACATTTCTGTGTGGATCTCCATAGAAACCATTGCTGTAGTGCCAGGACCATCCTAATATTGAGCATCTACTGCTGTACATGTGGGAAGACCCAAATTGTCTAGCCTTTGAAATTGAATTTTGGTACCACCGCCTAAGAAAAGCACACTGGAACTTCTGTTTGACCTTACTGGGATGGTTTCTTATTAAAAACAACAAAAAGTAACATTCTCCAAACAACAATACTGTGATATTCTTCCCCCCACCTCTTTCTCTCTTCATGTTTCATGTTCGCTAATTACTTTCATTACTTTTCTAATTTATTTATTTTTCTCTTGTACAATACACCCCAACCCCAGGCTCCTCTCCCTACACTCCTCCCAGCTCTCCTATCTCCTCTCTCTCCAAAATTCATCCACCCCCACCCCACCCCCATTTCACCTCAGAAAAGAGCAGGCTTCCCAGGGTTACTGGTGGATCAGGGCTTAACAAGATGTAACTGCAACTAGGCAGGTCAAAAGATCCTACATCATGGCTGGATGAGGCAACCCAGCAGAAGGAAAAGTGTCCCAAGGGCAGGTGAAAGGGTCAAAGGCCACAGCATTCCAACTTTTAGGAGTTCTGCAAGAACACCTAGCCTAACAACCTTAAGATATATGTAGGGGACCTAGCTCAGACCCTGACCCTAGCTCAGACACACAGACCATGCAGGCTGTGTGTCTGCTGCTTCAGTCTCTGGGAGCCCTTATGAATCCTGGTCAATTGACTCTGTGGGCCATGTTCTCAGGGTGTCCTTGGCCCTTCTGGTCCCCAAATCCCTCCTCTGCCTCTTCCTTTGGGTTCTCTGAGCTCTCTGAGCTCTACCTGATGTTTGGCTCTGGACCTCTGCATCTGCTCCCAGCAGCTGCCAGAGGAAGACTCTGATGATGTTTGGGCTGGGCACTGATCTATGAGCATAGCAGAATATTCTTAGGAATCATTTCCTGGCTATCCAGTTTCTCTTGGTTCCTGGCCAGCTCTGTAGTGTCAAGCATGGGCTCCTTCCCTTGGAATGGGGTTCTGCCTTTCCATTGCCCCAGCTGATTCTGCAAGGAGAATAGATTTTAGGTCAAAGGCTTTGTGGCTGGGTTGGTGTCCCAGTCCCACCACTGGAACTGTGCCTGGTCATAGAAGAAGGCTAGTTCAGGCTCCTTATCCCCCATTACCGGGAGCTCTACCTAGGTCAGCCTCATAGACTCTAGGGAGTTTCCACTGCACTAGGTCTCCAGATCACTCTCTAAGTGTCCCCCAATTCCAGTCATCTCTCCCTATATTCCATCCCTCCATCCCTGCTCCCCTACCTGACCCATCCAGTTTCCATTTTCATCCTCCCCAAGTCCATCTGTAACATCTGTTCTATTTCCCCTTCCCAGGGAGATCCACATGTCCCCACTATTGCATAGCCTCTCCTTGTTGCATAGTCTCTCTGGGTCTGTGGGTTGTGGTATAATTATCCTTTACAGCTAATATTCACTTATAAGTGAGTACATACCATGTGTGTCTTCCTGGGATTGGGGTACCTCCTGAGTGGGTTTGTGTGTGTGTGTGTGTGTGTGTCTGTTCACAGCATGAAGAATAGAAATATAAGCCAGTGCGACAAAAAATGAAATGTAAAAGGCCCTATAGATTGAAAAGGACAAAATAAGAGTTAAATTGAATCTTTCTGCAGAAAATATAATTTTCTAAAGTAAATAATATGGAATCTATTTTAAAATCCTGAAACTAATAATTGAGTTTAGCAGATCACAGAATCCAGTTATGATATAAGTACAATCAATTGCAACTATGGGTGTATGAATATATATATATATACACACACATATATACACACACACACACACATATCTACATATATGTGTGTGTCGGGGTACAATAATTTGGAATTGAATATAAAACAGTATTATATATAGCAATACTAAAACTGAAATATTTAGAAATAAAACTAACAAAATATATTCCACGTTTACATTGAAACTTTCAAATGATGACAAAAAATACAAGAAAATATAAATAAATGTAGAAATGTGATACGAATGTGTTTATTCATAAAAAATACTATCACACATTGTGCCAATTACCCCAAAGATTATCTCCAAATTCAATTTTAGTCGCAAATAAAATGTGAGAAAGATTACTTACACATATTAACATGGTAAATCTAAAATTCAAACAGAAAGCCCAAGGATTAGCAGGGCTGGTTAACTTTTAAAAAGATGACTAGGTTGGGGGACCTACTTGCTTATTTCAGGACTTATGCTATAGATACAGGAATTGCAACAGTGTAGGCTTGTGAAAGGGTAGACATATTCAGTTTAACGGACAGAACAATAAGTCCAGAAACACAACTGCACAAACCCAGGTAATTGGTTTTTATAAGGGTGCCAAGGCACTTCTTGGTAGGGAAAAGGCCCTCTAGCACATTGTGCCAGAACACTCAGACATCAGCATGTGAAAAATAAACCTGGGATCATATAAACACACTGGAGTTTATTAAAAAAATCAATTCAAAATGGGTCATAGACCTAAGTAAAAAATGTAAAGCTGTAAAACTGTTATTGGACAAGGGGGCACATCATTATAGCCTGGTTAGTGTTTTCAGCTATGATACCAAGGGTAAAATGCATGAGAGAAACATTATAAATTGAATATTGTCCAAACGACAGTCATTGGCTCTGTGGAAGAGATATCCAAGACAAAAAAAACAGGACAAGCTACCAACTGAGAGAAAATGTATATGAGTCTGTCAAATAATGTGATCCAGAACGTGAGTTTTGAAAACTTAGCATGCCAAACAAAACAAAACAAAACTCAGTCCACTTTAAAATGGACTTCTAAAATTTTTTAATATAAAATTTAAAAATGAGTCATAGGCTTAAAAGATATTTCAGTAGAGATTGTAATCCAATGGGCTATAAAGTATCCTAAACATACCAAATAATATGTAAATTAAAGTGACAATTCAAAACTTTAGTGAGTACTCAAAAAGCAATAGAAAATGTTCACTTTTGGATGGGAATCCAAACGTGTATAAGCACTTTGGCAAATCGTTTGACCATTTATTACAAATCTGAAAACGTATTCACCCTTTAAATAAGCAAGTTTGCTCTTGAGTATTTACCCAAGAAATGGAAGCATTGACCTAAAACCTAAGTATGAGAGTTTATAATTCCCCCACAATTGGAAATGACCTAAGTATTTTTCAGATGGTCACTATATAAACAAGTTGTGCACCCAAGCAATGTAGTATATTCAGACATGTACACATAGAGGTGAAGGCAGAGTTATAGGGTGGAGATGAGTTCAGTAGCTGCTAGAGGGGACCCAACACCAGGGTGTAGCGAGAGGGACTTGCGTCTGTAAACATGCAACTGTCTTATGTTGCTGATTAGACAAATTTATGTATGTGTCAAAATTCTCGGAACTGCACACTGAAAGATTGAATCTTATTGTATACACATTCAGTAAAAGACTTAAGAGACACTTAAGAGATGGAACGACCAAATCCAACCTATGGGTCCTACTCTGTGATTTGAACAACCCCATCAGAAAAGATATTTTTGAGACTTCTGGGGAAACAGGTTTGCAGTACACATTAAGTGATAATGAGGAACTCTTGCTTTTGTTATGGGTAACATCAGCATGTGATCAAAGAAGGAAGTCCCTCCTTTCCAGAGTTGCCTTGCCTGGCTGCAAGGGAAGCCCGGAAGTGTATATAGTCGTGTAACAGGAAGATACCATTCCACACTCTAAATGATACAGAAAAATGGGGGTCGAGTTTCTTGCTGAGGATCATAATTAGAAGAGGTAGACTTGATTGGTTGCAATGGATCATGGGATTGCTGCCCTGCTTTCCAGGTGAAATTTTAGAAAAATAATCATTAGAGGGCTGCAAGCAGATAATTTGGGTCACAGTAAAATTCAGAGATTGCCTCAAAAGCTGGAGGAGGGGAAGGATTAGAGATGGGAGAGACAGAGTGCCCTGGTGAGAATAAATGGGTATAAAGTTGAGTCAGGGTGACAGTCCCACTGCCCCAGCGATGCACAGAAATGAGCTAGCAGAAGCATCGGGGAGCTGCAGAGCGTTGAAGGAATGCAACAGGAGACAATAGAGGACCAACGTAACGAATTGTATCTGGCCTGGGTTGAAAGGGATGAAGGTCCATCACAGGTTTCCGGTTTCAGAGTTTCTGCAGATGTATCAGGAGCAAATGGAACCAATGGAGCTGTTGTAGGATGAGAGCCATGGGGAGAGATTACGTGGGACATTGGACAAAGGAGGAGGCAAAACATTTAAAAGACATCGTAAAAACGGAAGTATGAGGATAAAAAGGAGGGAAAGGGGGAGCAAGGGAAGAAGCCAGGGTGAATTTTTGTCTGGTCTCTGTGTCTTGGACCCTATCTCAAACCACCTAGGATTTGTCGGCGTGAGGGCAGCTTTTTCCATGGAGGAGGGCACAAATCCCACCCTTAGCAGGAATCAGATCCCGTCTTGGAGTTCTGCAGCAGCCAAAGAGTTAAGTTGTTCCTGAAGGATGTTAAGCTAATCTGAGATTTGCCAAGAGACAGAAAGGTTAATTGGTGCAAAAAAGGCTTTAGTCCAGCCGTTTTAGTTCTGAGTCTCGAACACAAAGCCCAGAGTAGCAGAAAGAGTGACGAGTTGGATGGTACATGGCCCATTAGTCCCCCTTTCAGAGGTCACCCACACTGCTTTCAGGAATTTGGAGATGCCGATCTCTGTATAACTGTTTCAAGCTTCAAGTTGACGAAGTGTTGACAAGGGTGAGGGAATTAGGATGGCTCAGAAGAGGGTCCATCCAAGGGGCACTGACAAAATTTAACAGTTGGCAAAGATCCAGAACATAAGTCAGGAGATAATAGCTGTACAACCTTGCAGGGAACACTAAGAGTCAAAGTTAATGAGGAAAACTTTTATACCAAGATTAACATAAGTCATTATGAGGTAAAATATAAAGTTAAAATAAGGTTAAATGCAATTTTACACCTGGCTGGGCCATGTACAGAGCTCTGTAGAAAGATAAGGTAACTGTAATTAGCTGTTTATTTACACCAGAATCCTGCATGAGGAATAAGCACCTGTAAGTTTTGTAAAAGAAATCAATTAAATTCAGCACTTAATTGACAGTTTAAAAGAGAAATAGAATCCTGTTGAGTCTTTTTTATAGGATTTTCTAGTAAAATTCCAAAGCCATCACTTAGGTATTCCGAAACACTTCTCAATGCTGTGTCTGAGGTCAGAGTATCTGGCATCTTCTTTAGCCATGGTGAGAATATAGACCCTGGAATTAGCTTTTGCCAAGAGGAAGAAGTCAATGTCAGCCAGAGCTGGTCAGGTCTACACAGCCAGAGCTGGTCAGGTCTATACTTCCAGAGCTGGTCAGGCATACATAGCCAGAACTAGCTGGTCAGGTCTACACAGTCAGAGCTAGTCAGGTTTACACAGCCAGAGTTGGTCATATCTACCCAGCTGGAGGCAGAAGCAGCAGACTTCTGGCAGGTCTTATTTCCCTGTGCATCCTTGTCCTGAATGAGGCTAGTGTGGAACTTACTCTGGTGGGATTGTGCTCCATCTGAGGAAATGACTTGGGCCTTGGGACATCCTGACATACAAGTATTTATAAATTTAACCTGTTTTACTCAAAGATTCAGTTTTTCATAAGCAGTTTTTAAAAATATATGTGATTTTAAATATTACTTTACATTAAACAAACTTTAGATTTATTTTGAATTTATTTTGAGTTACTTACTTCAACATATTTCTTACTTTTACATATTACTGACATATTACAAAGTTACTTACTTTGACAACATATACAAAAGACTACATAACACGAGATATAAGTTGGTCTCTCCCTCCGAGCTTGTCTCTGTAATGAATTATGTTTACTTAGAATGACTACAAAGGTAGTTCTGTGCACATTAAAGAATCTAGTCATCATAAGGTGACTGTAACTTTAACTTGTAAGTTTTAAATAGCTTTAACAGTTATAGTAAGTTGGTTTTTATAAGTCAAGATTCTATAATATCATCCCTGTCAAGATTTTTGAGCCTTAAAAATTTGTAATTTTTTTAAAAATTGAAGATCCTTTAGCATGGAAATGAACTTTTATTTATTTGGTTTTTTGTTTTGCTTTGTTTTTTTGAGACAGGGTTTCTCTGGTTGTACTGGCTGTCCTGGAACTCACTTTATAGACCAGGATGGTTTTGAATTTGGAGATCCACCTGCCTCTGCCTCCCGTGTACTGGGACTAAAAGCATGCACCACCACACCCAGCTCAAAATAGGCTTTAAGCCATACAGTCGACAGGAAGAAAATGATAACCTCATTTCCTGATTCTGATCCTTTTAAAGTGTTTTGAAGGCCTTGTATTTCCTCCTTAGCCTCAGGAAAATAAAATAAACAAAATCATCTTGGAGGCCTGGTGTACTAAGTTGGAGGTGAAGATACATGGTATTTGCCTTCTTTATAACATTAATAAAGATGGTGGCCAAGTGACAGAGCTGTTTCCATCTTGATGAGGTCACCAGAAAAGATGATAGCCAACCACGTGGTCACTTCCATCTTGACGAGGTCATCAACCAAAATGGCAGCAAGCCACAGGGTTGCTAAAGGTGAGCCCAGATCCCTGAGAAGGCATGCCTATCAAACACTTACCCGAACTTTTTTCAAAAACATATATTTTTCTGAACAATAGCTGAATCCAAATGTCGTATGCTGATGGTATGGTGTAGTAAATTAAGATTACCTAAGCGCAGACTTTTAGCTATTAACCCTGTTTGTTACAAATTTAAGCTACATTTTTTTCCCTGCTTAGAATTTTACAACCTTTGAAAACCACAGCCCTGATAGTCTTCCAGATACTGAGATAAGTTTAAGGTTCAGCAAAATATTAAAAGATATCTATGACCTTGATTGGGGGAACATTTTAGTAAACAAAACCAAGAAGATGGGGCAGAGAACTAAACATCTGTAACTAAATTTAGTCATTTTAACTTTATATATGAGTTTAACTATTGAAAATAATTTACCTCTTGGCTGTTCCCAGGCACTTAGTATCATTTTCCTGGGCTGTTCTGTTCCTGCCCAAAGACTGAGCCCAGTTGTCTACATATCTTCATATCTGTAACACGTATCTATGTGCCTGCAGATGAGGGCAGACAGTGTGAAAAGCTTAACAAATGTTTTTTGTTTTTTCTTTTATAAAGATATATCCAGGATTGACAGGCGGTAACAAACGCAGGCACTAATAGCACAATGCCACAGTCCTGTGCTATCTCCGTTAGAAATTATAAAGATACAAACTTGAAGGCTAAGTAAAAATAAGAGGAATTCTGGCTCTAGGCAGAGTTGCAGGTGGTGTAAATGAAAAAGAATAAAAAGAACTGGGAGTTGTGTTGGGGAGGGGCCTTGGGCCATGCTACCATTCCATTTTATGGAATTCTTTAAATCAGTTAAGATGTTAGGATCAATTTTGCTAACTCCAGCCAACAGTGGCCATTTGTCCAATGCATATTGAGGCCAGATTTGGACCAAGAACCAAACACGTGAACCCAGTTTGAAGTCTTTAGATTAGCCTGCAACCAGGCTTAAGCTTATGGACAATTTGGAATCTATTGTGGACTGAGGTAAAAACAGGGGTCAAAATAAAACCATTTAATAACTTCCTGGGTGGGAAGGGATGAGAAGGTGGAGAGAGCAGTTATGGGAGGAGGTGGGGAGAGGTGACTATATTCAAGATACATTATATGAAAGGACTTCTCAAAGAATTAACAAAAAATAGTGTAAAAGGATTTTTCAGCTTTCCTAAGGTTACTGAAAGAAGTAAAAATCAAACATAGCTCTGCCAAGCTCAAGATGATATGCTCTTAAAGATAGTTTTACAGCCTCAAGATGTATCTAGGTTAGGTAGTTTGTGCATACAGCATATTCACTTGCTGTGTATGGAGAGATATGGCCTGACTTGGAACATAAATTGGTCCTTTATATTGAGATTCTAGTAAGCAACATATTTATACACATATTCATGAACCTTTATAAGGGTCTGCCATTGCTGTTTTATATATGTAGTGGTTTGAATAGGAATGACTCCCATGGGTTCATATGTTTCATTGCTTAGTAATCAGTGGATCTGATTACTAAGTGGAACTTAGTGGAGCTGCCTGTTGCCATGCTCCCTGCTTCCATGTTCCCCGCCATGATGATAATGGAATAAGTCTCAGAAACTGTAGGCAAGCTCCTAATTAAATGATTTCCTTTATAAGAGTTCCCATGGTCATGTCATGTCACAGTCTTAGCGGCAAGAGAACAATGGCTACGACAATGTAGATGTAACTACATTACACAGCTCCAAGGAGTACGATATATTAAATCTATTTAGCAGATGTAGTAAACAATTCTTGCTCAGAATATTCAATTCTTTTCCTCCCTTTCAAAGGACACACTATGGACTGTTGTTTCTTTTTTTCTGAGCTAAAAATCTCCCTATGACCATTATACAGTTTACAGAACTAGATTTCTATGCCTTTTCAGAAACTATGCAAAAGTAAGCTACACCTATAACCGATAAACCTCTACACAGAACTCTGTCCCCAGGGAGGGCTGTAACTAACAGGTGTCTTCAAAAAGTAATTGATGATTCAATAGTGCTTCTAACTACTATTTTGGAAAGAGCATTAGAGATTTTAACAAGCAATTTCAGGGGCAATTGTTAACTGTTACTATTTTTAGAAACATGGCAGAGTCTAAGTACCAATTTGCTCGGATATCTACATATTCACCTAATTTATATCAGTATTATGTGCCTGTCCTCCCTGGAGCTGCCCTCTAAGGGGGTTGAGACTTCAGGCAGCAGGAGATGGAGGGAAGAGAACATGTGTCTTGGATGAAACTCTCAAAGTCTGCAGGACTTCATTCACACTCCCGCTCTCAATCTTCTAGGCGTTTCTTGGCATGAACGAGCAAATGTGTCAAACAGCTCAGTACTGCACACAACGAAGGACTGAATTCTGAAACCATATTCAGGGCTCTTTACCTAAGCTTTCCTCTTAAAGACCAATTTTCCAGAATATATCTTGGATATGCTTTGAGCTATCCCTTAGAACACTTCTTCCCGCAGATGAGAAGGTTGATTCCAGGATACCAAGACAATATATTTTAGATGTGCGTATTTTCTTCCTTATTGGTTAGGCTGATAACTTTGACTGTACTTCCAATTTCTTTAAATAATTGCAGATAAAGTTTTCATTATTTGGTATGAAAAGGGTTTGGGTTTGTTGATAAAATACAACAACCACTGATGGGCTTAAGCTAAGAATTCGATGGGCCTGGTTGTGAGCTCAGTTTAGGTGTGTTGATATTGGGAGTTCAGAATTTATCTTTCTATCTATCTATCTATCTATCTATCTATCTATCTATCTATCTATCTATCTACCCTCTCTCTCCTCGTCAATTATCTACTAAGCACCCATCTTTCATTCTCCAATGCCATCTGCAAGCCATAATGACCACACTTTAGGCAAAGCCCGGGTAGTGGAAATAAGTGCAGACATAAGAGCAGTTACTATGGACCCAGGAACGGGAGGAGGCAGCGGTTTGATTGTAACCAGAGGAGATCAGCAGCAATCACAAATGTACACAGTAGCAGGCAACAGATTTTAGCAAAGCATACATGGATTCGAATATGCGGTGTCTGGGAGGTGGAGCTTTAGCACTGACACAAAGCCTGCCTTATTCTTTTTTTTGCCATTTCTTCTTGGGTCAGTCAGGATGGTGCCAAGTTTTCTCAATGGAGCTTTTTAAGGATGATAAGAAAATTTCTGCACAAATAACAGAACGACCAGTCATAGCTTAGGATTTTAAGGTCACCTATAGAAGGTATGAGTATTCCTCTTTTTGATAAGTGGTCCCCATATCTGTTGCCTATTTCATATTTAGGATGAAATATTAAATATTTACCACCACGTACTAATATATACTATATATATAAAATATTAAACATACCCCCACATTTAATATTTTGAGTTGAATTAAAAAATAAGATTTTGAAAAGGTTCCCTTTATTATAATCAGTATATTGAATGAGTATCACAAATTCATTTTTAAATAGCACATTATTTTATTAAGCCTTAGCATTTTTTCTGAGAACAATAAAACAATGTTATTGTTATGTTTAAGCACTACACTTTTACCTTAAAACAAATCAAAACAATTGGAATCCTGATCCTTTAATTGGGAGTCTATTACATGTTCTCCCAATGTTTTCCAGAAGGCTTTATTTGAATCCACATTTATACACGAGTATGCTGTGGTCTCACGTACTGCTGATCTTTAACTGTCAGTCAGGCTTCAGGAAAAATGACCACTCATCAAACCCATAACCCACCAGCTTAACTGAAGGTGATGCAGAAAGCACGCAAAGACCTCAGTTAGAGCACAGACAAGCCCATGCCTGGTCTATTCACGGGTGACATTTTAAACAATAGAGCTGTCAGACCCTACTGTGAAGAAAGGGCCTTAATCATGGCAGGAATTAGTGCACACCACAGGTGATTACACGCTGGAAAGATGCCAGGGCAAGACCAGCTGCAGCGCTTCTCAGTATTCATAATCGCAGTAATTGATGCCCTGGATAAATGATTTGAGATGCGAGAACCCTGGCGTTGAGGAAGAAGTAAACAAACACTGTATACAGCCCACTTATTTCCACAATAGAGGTCTCTCTGTAAATGGGAAAAGTTCAACCCGCATTATAAATTTAAGTCCACAGCCCCTTCTCTCCAATTTAACAGCACAGCAATACAATCAGCCTCCCTGCCTTTCTGAAAAGTCCAATTATAGTGTCTCTTTACAAATAAAATAAGCCTTCAGCCATTTACTTACTATTTGAGATGAAAATTTTTCAAAAATTATTTGGGCTAGGCTACCTACAACCACTCAGGAAGACAAGGGATTCAGTGGAAGAAAGCATCTTCCTTATGGCCTACTCTGCTCTTTAGCTATGATAAATACTCGCTTACCATTTCTTGGAGTTTATAAAAAGGTAGCTTCACTTTGAGGCCATTTGTGAAAGTGATTTAGAACCAGTAAGTTTCCTAGGAAATACAGAAGAGAAGAGGTGTGGAGTGGGAGGAAAGATTTATAGTCAGGAGTCTAACTTCCGGGTTTTGGTTTTATGGCAAGGATGCCAGTGTACAAGCTAGCTTGGCCCTGGTCTTTCTGACTTTTCAATGGAGACCTTAAGTCTTTTTGTTTTCTCCACGTAGTTATTTCTAGAAAGCAACCTTGCTTTTCCGTATGTATTTTGCGGTCTGTTATACAGGCTAAATTACAGCTTTCCAACATGTTGCCAAAGTAGAGTTAAGAACCCCCATCAGCAACAGATACTTCTATTTTGTCTCATGATTTGTCAGTCTCTTGCAAAATATTTTCTATGCATATTGTCTACGCAAGGAAAGTTAACTGATACATGACTAGAGTCCCCGCCAGGTCATTGATTATCCCCGTAGAGCTCCTTTACAACTTCTTTTTACATTAGAATATAATCCAGTATTATAATTCATTCTTTGAGAGCATGCTCCTTTAGTCTCCTTTAATCCTAAGTATTCCCCTGACTTTTTAAAAAATGTGTAGACATGAACATTTTGAAGGAGGGTGACATTTATTTCACAGACTGTGCTTCACCTTGGGTTTTGCTGTGTTCTCCTGACTCATTTCTAGCCAAGAATATTGGAAGCTTTGTAACTAAATGATAGTTATCATGTTCTTCCTGGTACATCCTATCAGGAGACTTGTGTGATTGCTTTGTCCCATTGTTCATCGTGTTGGCTTTGATCTTTTAATTAAGACAATGCAGGGGTTGGAGCTGACTCCGCAGTGAAGAACGTTTGCTGTTCTTATAGAAGACTCAGGTTTGGTCCCCAGAGTCCACATGGAGCTCTTTCCCCCTCCACAGGCACTGAGTGTAGGCAGTGTAAATAATTACACATAGGCGAACACTCACACAACTAAAACAAAACAAATAATTTTTTTTTTTCCGAGACAGAGATTCTCTGTTGCAACTCTGGCTGTCCTGGAACTCACTCTGTAAACCAGGCTGGCCTCGAACTCCCAGAGATCAGCCTGCCTCTGCCTCCCGAGTGCTAGGATCAAAGGCGTGTGCCACCACTGCCCGGCTCAAATAAAATCTTTTTTTTTAAAGATTATGCTCTCCATGATTTTCTCCATTTAGTTTTTCTCTGTAATTAATGATCTTTGAGGAGAGACTCATCTATGTGTGTATCTTGTTTCTTACCCACTTTTGCAAGCTTTCGTGTCAGTTTATGATTCTCTTTATTATTCCTTCTACAGTTATTAATTGCCATCCCACTCCAAGGAAAAAACTTTCTATCCCCTCACTTAATCCTTAGTTCATTGCTCACACTAATATAGACACACAGAGTCCTATTTTCTTCCATAAGTTATGATTCATAATTTATTTTAACGGTGCAAATTTTCATGTTGGGTGAACAGGAGCCTCTTGGAGCTAGCTGTGCACTTTCGATATGTAACCAACGTGCATTTCCTTTGTGTGTCAGTTGAGGACCCACTGGAGAAACGGAAGCAATAGGAGTAGATATTATAAACAGCTATAAAAAGCTGTATTCTGGGGTTGGTTTATGTGATCGCAAAGCTGCCTGGGCAAATGAGAAACCTGCTGGGCACTCTCACAGACAGGAAACTCACGCACAGGGAGCCAGCCCAGAATGGCCTCGTCTCCAGAGGAAGCCTGGGTCTGCCCTTAAGCTATTTTAAGAGATTGAACTCTTCAGGATATTGCTTTTACTTGTAGCCATTTGATTGCTATTAACCAAGTCTTCATAGTACCTGCCCTGTGATATTTTCATCAGACACTATAATCTGGCTGTTATTGTCTCTGACAAGAAATCAACATTATTGATGTCACTGTTTCCACATATAAAAAGGATCATTTTTCCTGGATGCTTCTAGGTTTTCTATTCACTATTTAGTGCTCAGAAGTTCAGCCAGAATGTATTATGCTGTCTTCTCTCTCTCATTTGCAGAGCATCTTAGGGTTTGGTATTAGATTGACTCACTAAATTTTAAAACTGGTTAGTCTGTATTTCTCCAAATGTTGGTTTGTTCCAGTTTCCTCTTCCTCTCCTGGGCTTCAGAGGCATATATTCTAATCAATTTCGTATTGTACTGCAAAATTCTATTCATGCTTTCTCAATAGAAGTCCCCTTCCTCTTCCATTCAGTTTAAGGTTAATTGACATTTCCCCATTATTCCTAGTAAGCGGACAAGACCATCTGATAAATGACTCTAAGTTCATATATTTATCGTCATCTTCAATAGTGTCTATGTGCCTCTCTCTTGCAGTTTCCATCAGTCTGGAGATTCTCCCTTTCTGTCCATTTATAATGACTGTGCTCCCCTTTGAGTAGTATATTTGTTGGACTTTCTCTAAATCTCTTGCTGTTTAACTCCATCTGTGCCATCCCAGAGGCTGCTGGTCCTGATTATTTTCTCTTTACTCTTTCCACTTTCCTATTTCTGCCTGTGTCTAATAATATTATTGAGTACCAGTTATTTTTAATGATGAATTCATTTCTAAAGATAATGAAGATAGACTCATGACTATAGTTTTTTTTTTTTCTTTCTTGCAGTAAGTTAACAACTTCGTTGGAATACAACCTCAATATGAACATTGGCAAAATTTCTTATTTCTTCCAACTTGCCAGCTGTGCTTCTTCTCTGGGAGCTATGGAGTCTCTGGTGCTCCGAAAGTTTTGGCTTCAGCCAAGGGTAGATGGCATTCATACAGCTTCGAGAGTTTCCCTTCTCTGGACCCTGTGTCTGGGCTCTGCATCAGCTCTCCATGTTCTCCAGCCACTCCCAAGTCCTGGAACAAAATGTGTGCTTGTCACGGGACAAGAAACAGCTGCATAAGTCCCGCTGCATTTCCTGTCACTCTCAAGGAGTAAACTCCTCCTCATTTCTCAGCAGTGCATGAATCCCACCCTTCCTGTATCCTTCTTTAATTGTAAAGAAAGAAAAGCAAAGTGTCAGATGCAGGGTAACGCCAGGATGTTTCCAGAAGTGAACTGGAGTCTCAGATCCATCTTACATGAGAACAAACAAGGATTCTGTTTTTTTTAAGTGGTTTTAAAATTTTTATTTATTTTTATTTCATGCGCATTGGTATTTGGCCTGCATGTGTGTCTGTGTGAGGGTGTCATATCCCTTGGAGCTGGAGTTACAGACATTTGTGAGCTGACATGTGTGTGCTGGGAATTGAACCCAGGCCCTCTAGAAGAGCAGCCAGTGCTATTAACCACTGAACCATCTCTTCACGCCAGGAAAATATGTGTTAAAAAAAAAGCTATTATCACAATTAGAGATGACCAGATGCTGGCCATCCTAGCACCCCAATAAAAGGCCTGTTCCCTCCTCCAGTGTGGGAGAAGAGGCAGTTGATCTTTCAGTGCCATTTTCCACACCCTTTCCCCACACCCATTCCCTTCTCCCTCTTCTTGTGAGGAAGCCTCCCCTAAAGCTTTGCCTGTGAGTTCATGCTCAAGCCTCGGCCTCTTTTCCGTTATTGCTGGGATGAAGCTCCCTTGGATCTAGCAGTCATTTGACGCCTCATGTTCATAACAGCAGGGTTTGCTTTAGTTCTTCTGCCTCATGCCACAGAGGCCAGGATGTGTCCTTGACTGAAAAGATGTCTAAGCAGAATCTTACTATTTCAAGGGTGGGCTGCTCTCCAGTTTTCCCACGCTTTGGGCCATCCTACACTTCTTACAAACAGCCCTTCGTTTATTTGTGATGATATTCCTTCAAAGTTCATTATTACTCTCAGCAGGAAGTAGAGCGATGCAAAGGACTGTCACTGTCTCTCTGTGTGTGGAACGGGAGATGGGGCCTGAGATACCCTGCATGCTGGGAAAGTGCTCTACCACAAAGCTCTACCCATAGCCCTCCTCTCACTTTTATTTTGAGAAAGAGCCTCGTGAGGTTGCCCAGGCTGGCCTTGAACTCACTGTGTAGCCTAGGCAGACTTTGAACTCAGGACCTTAGTCTTACAAATAAATGGTATTCTAGACCTGTGGCATTAGTTCCTACTTTATTATATACAGGACTTTATTTTGGTATGGTAAATGATTTATTGAATGATCATATGGACCATATATGTTACCATAGTTTAATGTGACACGTATGTAACTTATTAGCCAATTCCAGGTAAACTCAGAACAACTTGATGGGAAGGAAAATGCTTGTGTTCTACAAGAAACCTACTTTCAAGAGCCCCGGTTTTAAGTCAGCCCACAAGCCAAATATGGCCAATTTCTGACTTCATACAGAAGCTGCTATTGAGCTCAACTGAGCCTGTTTGTCAACGTCCTTCAAGAAATGCTTCCCCATGACTGTGGCAAAGCTGAGTAGTTGTATCAGACACTGTATACATGAGAAAGTCAAATGTACATGATATATGTTCTTCATAGAAAAGTTGTTGCTCTTGGCCAACATAAAATCACCAATACATACCGTGAGCAGTTCGAAGTATACACTCCATTGCACATCAATGGTTTGAGACAGATCATTTTTGAAAAGTACACTATAGTGTGCTAAAAGAGATATGCAGAGGACTGGTCCCTCAAAGACGTTCACTCCTCCATCTGGGTAATTAGGCCAGTTCACACGGCCAAATGCAACATGCAGATGTGATCAATAGTCTGGATACTGAGATGTGGCTGTTATTCTAGATTATTAAAGTGGGTCTGGAGCAGCTGACAGAATATAAGAAAGTCTTTTCCAACTATAGATCTGACAAGGAACCTAGTATTTAGAAATATGAGGATATGATAAAAAGGGAATCCTTATTTACAGTTGGTGGGGGCATAAACTGATATGGTCACTGTGGAAATCTGTGTGGAAGTTTCTAGAAAAGATAAAAATCAAACTACCATGTGACTTAGAAATTTAGAAGAGTCACAAATTCCCTCCCCAAGGTTTTATAAGAAGTAAGGACTACTGAGGAGAGGAGACTATCCATATAACTTTATTGAGTTGTCACCCAGTCTAAGGTGAGATTTTTGGTGATGCATCCATGTGCCTATAAATACTACTAGAAGTAACTCCAGTAAACTTCCTGGTTTACTGTGGAGCTAGTGCAATTTGTCTGGTCTGTTGGTACTGTCATACCTGTGGTAAATAGACATTTGTTTACATCTTCCCAGAAAAAGTCACGTAACAGAATCCAAAGAATCTGGAAGTCATTAAAAGAAAGAACCCTCTGCAGCTATTCTGTGACAAGATGAAGGATCAGAGATACAGTGACGTTGGTATGATATAGAACAAACAAAAGCACTAAAAGCCAAGAAATGCTGACAGCTCCTAGATAGTGCAAAAGGCAAGAAAACATTGTCTTTCCCAGTATTTACAAGGAGTGCAGCCTTACTGATCCATGATTTTATAGCACAGGTACTTGTGACAGACTTTGGCTCTGCAGATAAAAGGCATGATACACTTGTGTTTTTTGTAAGACACAACATTTGTGGTGATTATCATAGCAGCAACAGAAAGCTAATCCAGCCACACAGTATAAAACACATAAGGAATGATACGTTTCAGGACCTGAGTTCAGTTCCCAACACTGATAGGTGGTCATGAACTCTAGCTCACCCTCTTTTGGTCTCTTTGAGTACCCATACACAAGTAGTGTTCATTCACATACGCACATACATAAAAATAATAAGAACGATTTCTTAAAAAAAAATTACACTACAATTACCTAGCCACAGAAAAGACACCATTCACTGAATCAGATTTATTTCTGTAGCAACACAGTTGGAGCAGGTACCTTTGTGTCTGCTTCTGCCATTTGTGATGCCTGAGATCACTGGGGAAAAAAAATCATCTGAGAAAAGAAGGCAGTTATAAGGGCTTTCATTGGGTTATGGTTGCCAGGGGAACCATTTTACTTGGTAATCAATGTGTTTAGTGTGCCTCTGTTGCTTCTGTTTAATTCCTAAAGATACTAATACAGAGTGGGTCCATGAACACTGGGGAGGGAACAAGGAAAGCCTTGAATAGCAACTATAATGAGAGAAAAGCTGGACAACTCATTCCTATGAAGCTGAAGAAAACGTAAAAAAAACAAAAGACTTTAATTTTGTGTAATACCAATAGAATGGGGTTTATAAATTGAATATGAGATGCATTTTTCTGTAGCAAATTGGCATCATTATCATGAAGGTCCCTGGGATTCTTTTGCGATGACTTAGATGAAAAGGCAGGGCTTCAGCAGCTAGCCAAGGCTTTCTTTGTAAATCAATGCTTCACCTCTCTCCTCCTCTTCTTTTTCCTTCTCTCACAACATCTCCCCACTTCCTCTGTCCCCAACAAGTTCCATTTCCTTAGAACTTTTTTCATTTATAATATATGAAAAAATGAAGCATAGTTGTAATGCAGAGCATTCAACTCTATTCACTGTGATGCAGAGCTGTGAGTGTCTCTGCACAGCCAAGGAATTGAGCCCCAGAGAGAAGGAGCAACAGACTACTATTAGGCATTAGAGGAAATGAAGGAAATTCTTAGGGAGGGGATGGGACAAGTGAGGACTGTTTCATGTGCTGTGGGTTGAGGTCCTTAGGGTCCTTTTCCGTAAAGAACACAAGAATTGGCTGTTTGATCACAGCCAGATTATCACAGTAGTAGAGTGCAGCCCTGCAGATGACTGAGACTGCCCCATGCTGACACTGCCCACCCGCACAGGGCTGGTTCTGGAGGCCACTCTTTCCCCTCCTCCCCCTCCTCCTCCTCCTCCCCCTCCTCCCCCTCCTCCTCTGTCTCCAGATTCAGGGCCACTTAAGCCTGTTCCAAGTCTTAGACATCAAGGCTATATATCACATTTGCTCATCACTGTAGGTGCTTTGACTTCTTGTGTTTAAATCATTTTAAAATACATTGTTGTGAGGATAACTATGTTTGAAACAATCTTGGCCGGAGAGACCGGCAGGAACACAAATGATAAAACTGGCACAAAGTGAAATATCAGAATTAGCTTTCTAAGTAGGTGAACTCATGTGTGTGTTCACAGAGCAATGAGTGTATTGTTGCTTACACATATTGAAACAGTAAGAATTTTACCTTCTTGTTGTTCTCAGCTCAATGAGATTCTTAAGCTGTGCCCTTACAAAATGTGAAGCTTGGGATGTATTGATTTCAATTCTGTCTTAAAAATTAACAGCTGATAACAAAGTACTCAATCCAGTACACACACACAGACACACAGACACACACATAGACACACACACAGACACACATACAGACACACAGAGACATACACACAGACACACATACACACAGACACAGACAGACACACACACACAGACACACACACACACAGACACACACACAGACACACACAGAGACACAGACACACACACACAGACACACACACACAGACACACACACAGACACACATACAGACACACAGACACACAGACACAGACAGACACATACACACAGACACACACACACAGACACACACACAGACACACACAGAGACACACACACACACACAGACACACACACACAGACACACACACAGACACACATACAGACACACAGACACACACACAGACACACACACAGAGACACACACACACAGACACACACACATAGACACACACAGACACACACAGAGACACAGACACACACACACAGACACACACACACAGACACACACACAGACACACATACAGACACACAGACACACAGACACAGACAGACACATACACACAGACACACACACACAGACACACGCACAGACACACACAGAGACACAGACACACACACAGACACACACACGACAGACACACACAGAGACACAGACACACACACAGACACACACACAGACACACACACAGAGACACACACACACAGACACACACACATAGACACACACAGACACACACAGACACACACACACACACACACACACACACACACTGGGGTATCATTCCTCCATATAGATGAATAATGCAAAAAGAGTGAGTGAAACTCCAGAACGTCATGCTAAGAGAAATTAGCCAGACACAGAAAGACAAATATTGCATGTTTTCTGTCATATGAGGAAACAGAAAACAGAAAAGAAAAAGAAAGGTGGCTTAAAGTAGCAGAGGGTTGGATACAGACTGGAAGGATAAGACAAGGGAAGAAGGGAGAGAGGGAGGGGTTGGAAGAAGTGTGGACAGATGATCAATGCATGTTGTATGCATATGTGGAGACCCCACAGTGAATCCACATGTGTGTGTGTGTGTGTATATATATATATACATATATATGCTATATATGTATATATAGATATGCTAAAAACTATAATAACAATAGCTAAACAATCTTTATGTTGAGAATAAGAACAATCGCTCATGTGAGAGATAAGACAGAAATGGTTTTCTAATTCTAAGTAAAACTATTTTTAGCGGTACTTACAGAGTGGAAGCTTAAAAAGAAAGGACAATTATAATTAGTTATTTGTAGTAATTGTCTTCTGAGCAAGGACTAGGTCAGCTGTGTTTTCCTGTCTGCTGGCAAGGTGAACTGAAAGGCACTCTTGAATAGTTCTTGTCCTCTTTTCTACTATGACCGGGGACTTTGGTTTCTGGGTGGATTTAGCACACTGGCTTTCTGCTGCACTTTTATTTTGTATTCATAGACTGCTGACTGTGCTGGTGTAGTACATTTTCCTCTTAAATTTGAACGGAATGTTTTGAAGCAAGAACTAGTTAGTGATGGTGTGTTCAGTTTTGAGAGCAAAGAACTTTAATCTTCTCTCTGAGTTTTCTTTGTGCAAGGAAATTTTCCCAGTTTTACAATAGCCCCAGTTTTTAACAGAGAGAGAGAGAGAGAGAGAGAGAGAGAGAGAGAGGCACACACACACAATATCTGGCATTTTTACTTTCTCTCTGTTTGATCTAGACTGACTCTCAGATACAGATTGAGCACTCCTGATCCCAAATCTGAAGTGTTTCAAAACACAATGTTTATTTTTATTTATTCTTTGTTTATTTGTTTATTGATTTTTTTCTCTCCTATAATACATCCTGACGCCATCCCCCCTCCCCTCCCTCCACTTCTTGCCTCTCTCTACTTCTCCCAGCTCGTCCCCAGCCTCTCCTTTTCCGTAGACTCTCTCTCCTTTCTCTCAGAACAGAGCAGGCCTCTCAAGTGTTACCACTGGAAGAGGGCATATCAAGATGGAACAAATCTGGCTCGGTCCCCTACAAGGCTGGACAAGGGAGCCCAGCAGGAGAAGAAGGGTCCCAAGGGGAGGTAAAAGTGTCAGGAGCCCTCCACTCCAACTTTTAGAGTTCTACAGGAGCATCAATCCAGATAACAGTAAGATATATGCAGGGGACCCTGCAGGCTCCATGTCTGCCGCTTCAGTCTCTGTGAGCCCCTAGCAGTCCTGGTCAGTTGACTCTATGGGGCTTGTTCTCCTGGTGTCCTCCATCCCTCTAGTCCCTGCAGTAGCCCCTCCTGCTCTTCATTGGGGTTCCCTGATCTCTGCCTAATATTTGGCCCTAGGCCTCTACATCTGCTCCCTTCAGCTGCTGGAGGGAGCCTCTTTGATGATGACTGGATCAGGCACTGATCTAGGAGCAGAGTAGAATATCCTTAGGAATAGTCTCCGGGCTACGCAGTCTCCAGTTCCTGGGCAGCTCTGTAGTGTCAGGCATGAGCTCCCTCGATTGGCTTGAGGCTTTGCCCTTTCATGACGTCTCAGCAGATCCTGCAGACAGGTTAGGCTATAGGTTGAAGGTGTTGTGGGTTGGGGTCCCAGTTTCACTATTGGAAGCCTTGCCGGGTTACAGGAGATGGCCTGTTCAGGTTCCCTGTTCCCCATTACTAAGGTTCCTTGGTAGGTCACCCTCATATATTCCAGGGAGTTTCTACTGCACTAGCTCTCCAGATCACCCCCTTAGATGTCCCTCAATTCTAGTCACTTCTATATTCTCTCCCCCACCCGGCCCAATCCGTTCCCATGCCCATCCTCCCTCATCCCACCTGCAATGAACATGACAATTTTTAAAGGATGAGTGAGTGCCTTCTCTTTATCTTATATTGAAGAGAAATGACTTCTAAGGTCATTCTGTGTCAGAGCCGAAACTGAAGTGACTTCCTAACTCTTGTTAAACCTAACCCCTTCCTTTTGTTTAAGACACATTTCCTGTAGTCCAAAGGGGACTTGAATTCTCCATGTAGTTAAGGTAGACAGGATGATTACATTTGTTACATTTCTTTTGCAGTGACAAAATACCACCAGCAACTTAGAAGAGAAAACGTTTAGCTTACACTTGATGGGGTGGGTGTGGGTACAGTCCTCTGTGATATGGAGGCATTGCAGTAGGGGAGTAAGGCTTGGCAGTCAGGAAGCAGAGAGATCACATCCTATCCACACACAGGAGAGAGAGAGAGGGGTGTGGGGTAGGGGGGTGGAGGAGACCAAGTGTCCAAATTGTGAGCTCTTGCGGACATTTCTCAATCCAACTGCTATAATGACTCCTCATCTTCCTGTGTCCTTCTCCCAAAAAACTGTGATTACCGATATGCAACATCATACAGTGCTAGGGATTGTACCTGAGGTTGCATGCCTGCTAGGAAAGTCCTTTATCAGCTGAACTACATCACCAGCCTTTCACAGCATGGAAATGTCTAGATGCTGACAGGATATTACAGGTGAAAAAAATCTATCCCTGGCCTTAAAAATATTGTATAAATTGCTCTAAGGCTATATTTTAGGAAGCATAAATGAAACTTTTGATTAGGTGTGGGTCCTATTTGTAATTTGTCTCTATATGAATACAAAATTATTCTAAAATTCAAAAAAAATGAATCCAAATTTCTCCTGTTGTAAGCATTTGGATAAGATACTCAACCTGTGCTGTCTTACAGAATTGGCCTCATTGTGCACAAAACGAAGAAAATGGCTCATGGGAAAAATCTGCCTTTGTTTCTGAATGAATCTTGAAATATGAAAGCTTGAATAAAGTTATTTTATACATAAAAAGCAAGAAACTTTACCGTGAAGGAATTTTCATTACACATTTTTTAGATAGCACATATATGTTTACCACCTTTCCTTTAAATAGCATTGAGTATAATTGAGTTCCCAGTAACTTTCTAAGGCTGCCAGAATCATATTAAAAGGTGAAAATTCTGTCAAGTTCATATTTTAAAATGTTAACCAGAGTATATTCAGCTTGGGACAATGAATTGTGTAGAGATTTGACAAGTTAAGGTGATTAAGAACAAACAACAATAAAACCCTGAATATCAGTATGTTGCTATTGATCATCAGGGAATTTTGAAAGATGACTGGCTCGCCATAGAGAAAGAATGTAGAAGGTAACTATGGTAACTGTGATGACGAGCAAGTGGCTTGCGATGTATTTGGGCCCACTACCCCCATGTGATTCGGCTGCCAGTTCTTACCAGGCCCCTGATTCAGTGGTCCATGAGCAGGGTCGGAATGGGTCTGCCCTGCTTGTAACTGGAAGTGGCATCCTTCTATTCATTGGCTCATCAGCCTTCATTTTGGATCTTACAGTTAAATTTGTCTTGGCTGGAAACTTGCTAATCACTGGTTTGCAGGCAGCAGTGCTTTAAGATAAAGTTTCTAGAAGTCCTTGAAAAATAAATGAGTTCCCAATAAGCCAATTTCACTTCATTTGAAAGACTGATCTCTAATTATAATTGTGTCTTCCCTTAATTTTTGAGTATGGAAAATCATTTTTTCTTGTTTTGCAAAATAATTTGTTTTCTGGTTTTCTACATTGTTATTGTTAGAAAAATTATTGACCCTAATTTCAAATAGAATCTTAACTAGTCCTTAATCCCCAAACTGAAGTATAGTATTAGCTTGCTTCCATTCAAGGTGATTGCAAAAACACATGGAAACAAACAAACAAACAAAAAACCCAAAATTCCACATATGGTAAAAACAGGCAGTACATTTCTTATTGGCATTTCTGAGGGCTTAGTCATTAATGGCTGAACTACTCTGTTACTTATAGTTACTGCAGTTTTAGACTTTACTCCCTGATATTAATTGATATGAATTATCTTGATATAATAATTCTTTGTGTGAATTATCTCATCTAATCTTAAACACACTTTCTGAGGGGAATGCCACATTCATTTCACAGATAAGGGAGCCAAATGGAGGTTAACAGAGACACACAGAGGTAAACAGAGTCATGTAGAGACTAGCTAATCCACACAGAGGTTCGCTGGGTCATACAGAGTTAGTGGAGCCACATGGAGATTAACGAGACACTGAGAGTCAACAGAGTCACATGGAGGTTTGCTGAGCCTCACAGAAAATAATGGAGTTGCATGGAGGTTAATCTTTGCAAGGCAGCACAGCTGTAAGTGGGGATGCAGAATTTAAATGCAGGCAAAATTCAGAAGCTTTCATCTTATCCACTATGCTTTGTGTCATTTGACCTTTTTATTTGGAAAATATTCAGAAAATATAACCAAGAAATGACATTTTAAATTGAAAGACAAAAAACAAAACAACCTACTGGGTACATACCCTGTTGGATGTGTTTTCTTGTTCCGATGAATCTATTTAATAAACACAACCATCTCTTATGTCTCCTAGGGACTGTGGTGATGATCACTAATGGATTATGTTACTTAATTCCCCATCAGTTTTATGGAAAAGAAATTTTTATTGTCCTCAGTTGTAGACAAGAAAACTGAGACTTGGGGATGGAGTGGGAGATTCTGACAACACAATTCCAGCAATAAAATGAGTGCAAGGCACCAGCAATACAATCTACTTCTGTGCTTTTATATCAATGCAGTTAGAATATTTAGACCATGAATTACTGTGTTTGTGATAAGAACAAGAAAAGGCAACAAAATACACTTTTTTAAAAAAGTAAAAAGTAAGTAGATGCTTTCAAATTATCATTCTATATCATTTGAATGTTAGAACTAGCTTTTCTTCATTTCCTGCTTCTTTTATTTTCTTCTTCTCTAACTGTGTAAAATCAGACTTCTACTTTAACCTTAAGGTCTGTATCAAAGTGTCTACTTGATCTACCTTCATTTTAACAACAGGTGATACTTAACTAAAATCTATGGATCTATTACAGCCTTGATCACTAATGTGGCAGGTGGGGTTCAGCAAATGTCAGTACCCATCTGTACTGACTGATTTCATGTCAACTTGACATGATGTACCCAGTGTCCAAAATTCCCCTCCTCAAGTACCACTAGGAGCCCAGTTCTGATGCAAAAGCAAGGAGGCTTTATTCTGCAGAGCAAACCAGCATGCTGGGGTCAGGCTCCAGGTGAAATGGCCGACCCTGAACAAAGGCTTGCTGGCCTTTTTATAGACAGTAAGAGTGGGTTTTAACATAGGTGCTTTCTAATTGGGGGACAGAAATGCAGTTTACAAATTTTTAGTTTTGATTGGCTCATGCTCAAGGGGCTAAGTGTCCACATTCTTAAGCTATATCTGGTTAGCCATCAAAGTCAAGACATTTGATTTATGGCCCCTAGGTCATCTGGCCAGATAAGGTAGGGGCCACTCCTGCCCTGTTTCTTTTCTCTGACTGGTTGCCCTCAGAGTGGGGGTCCTTTTTCAGGTTATCTAAGCCTCATTTGACAGGTATATCCTGGCTCCTGTTAGTCTGCCATTTGGTTCAGGGAAGGGACTTTTGCAGTTTTTCCCAGGAACCAGGGTGGGAGTGGGTCTTGTAGTTCTTCCACCGTGGAAGCCTTTTCTTTTCGAAAGAATTGTTCAGGTCTAACAGACACAGCTAGATTCATCAGAGAGGAGGGAGCCCCAGTTGAGAAAATGCCTCCATATGACACAGTTGTAAGGCATTTTCTTAATTAGTGATCAAGCGGGGAGGACCCAGCCCATGTGGGTGGTGCCATCTCTGGGGTGGTGATCCTGGGTTCTATAAGAAAGAAGGCTGAGGAAGCCATGGGGAGCAAGCCAATAAGCAGCCCCCCTCCATGGCCTCTGCATCAGCTCCTGCCTCTAGGATCCTGTCCTGCCTGAGTTTCTGCCCTCATTGCTTTTGATGATGAACTGTTACATGGAGATTGCACTTTCTCCCTTGCTTTCTGGTCATGGTGTTTCATCAGAGCAACAGAAACCCTAACTAAGACTCCATCCTATGGGATTCCTTCCGCTGACACTTGGCTCCTTAGCAACAGAACCTGAAAAAGTGATGGAATATTCTCCTGAGAACAGGCTGGTAGTTTTGACAGGTAAGATTCTGTGTTTTTTATAGACTTGTTAGAATCACCATCTTTCACTGGCTGGAAGATGCAAACTGCCTTGAAGCAGGAGTCTTGTTGGTGAAGCCCAACTGTCAAAGAGCAGTGCTAGCTCTTTTTCTTTTGCTATGACTACAATGCTTGGCTGGAAAAAGGTCTGAAGGAGAGAGAGGTTTGTTTGGTTCATGCTGTTCACATCACAGACTGCCCCAGGCAACATCTAGGGAGGCTAGAGTCAGGAGACAGATTATAACCTTGAAAGGCCCATCCATCCCTATGGAACAACCTTTACCAGTTAGGCCCCACCTCCTCAGCTTCTAAAATAGCATCAAAAACTGGGGAATAAACATTCAAAACCCTGAAAGGACATTTCAGATTCAAATCACTAGGAACTGGAAACAGCTTCCAGCAAGAAACTGGAGTCCCAGCCCTGAAGCCTCCAGAAAAGGAATTCTGCCCACCACCAAGGCAACTGGAAAACAGGAATCGGAGCCCACGATGAGCACACAACCAGACAACAACAGCTTTGCAGCCTGGGGGAGCTTCCTCCTTTGTATTGCCAAGGAGTCTGCTTCGCCATGTGTAGCACCTGGACTGCCTCGGCCCTGGGTGGCTGTTGATTCAGCAAGTTAGTCGCTTCCTTGGAACCTGTTCTTCCTTAGGCAGAGACACAGAATGGTTCCGGGAGGCTCTTCTCTGATGTCCTGTGCTGGACCCACCCTCTAGCACTTAAGGATGGGTGCACCAGGTGTTTCTTATTTTTCCTGTGAAATTTCACTCGGCTTCAAGCTTTAATACCCCAAGCTTTCAAATACCCCAGATTCATGTCTATGACCCAGTTCTTTCCCTTGCATTTTAATTTTGTCTATATAAGTACTAATTCAATCCTGCCACTTGGGTGGTGTCTCAAATGTAACAAATCCAGAAACAACTTCCCAACTTTTACCCTTGAGTCTGCTTCTTAACTCAGTCATCAACATTCCAATTTGGGCTCTTCATGATCTCATGACATCGGACTTCCAAGACTTCAGCCAACCCTGTGTTTTGTCTCCTCAAAGCATCCCAGGAATCCAGTAATTTCCCACCACATTTGTTGCTAGCGCCTTAGGTCATGCTGCCTTCGTTTCGTTCCTGGATGACTGTGGTGACTCCTTTGATGATTTCCTTGCTCCTATCCTGGCAACTTTGTCACACCACACACAGTACAGTCAGCATGTCCTGTTATATCCTGAGTAGGTCACGCCATGGTTCTGGGGTGGGATTCCCCGGCACATCAGCTTTTCATGACCTAGGTAGCATCTTTGATGTCCTCTCCTGTTTCTCTGTCCTATTCTCTCCGCTGTCTCTTGCCATAAAGCCCCCACACCCCCTGACATTAATGTATTGAACCCCCCAGTCATTCTTCCATCCTCTTGGGAGTTTCTTCCCCTGCAGATTCACACTCACCATTTCGCTCCTTCAGATCTTAAATATCAGAATCCTCAGCACTTGGTCAAAAATAGCTACTCCCTTCCAATACTCCCAAAGTACCTTTTGTGCTTGGCCTTTTCCCTTATTATTTAGAATAATTGGATATACTTCCTTTTATTTACTTAATAGTACCCTGATTCGAGTGTAAGCTTCTAAGGGCCAGGTAATTGAGTTTTACCAGATAAGCACCTAGCCTGTGCTACAACTCACCCAATACCTGTTAAATAAGTGAGGATATGAATATATTACATGGTATATTACAAATATCAGAAAGTATAAGCAAGATAAACGCATTGTGAATAAGTAAATGGACAGTCATTGGAAAGGCTGAAATAACTAAGCCATCATTACTGTGCACCGGTGTGGTACCTGCAGAGAAGATAAATTTGGCTCTACTTCAGAGAACGATTTTTATACCATGTTGTGTAAAACACTTGTGGTTATTAGTTCATGTGCCTTCAAGCCATTTCTGGAGAGGTGGGGCAAGGCTTTATTTTTTTACCTCCTTCACTTAATTGTTGAAAATGCTTAGAACACTATTTATATGCTTTGAGTGTGGTGCTGATTCTTCCCTTATGTCCTAGAGTCAGGACCAACTGTTTCTTGGCAAGCAAATGCCCTCAGCTGGGATTTATATGGCCCTTAGGACCCATTGAGTGGAACGACTCCAGTGTCCACGTTCAAGTGTTTCCTGCAGCACAGGTTCAGCCCTGAAATGAAAACCTTACCGATCTGTTTTCTCCAGAATGGTCCCGGAACATTGCATCATCTGCATCCAACCCAGGTATCTTGATTCCAGTGCACAAAAATCAAAAGTGATTCATGTAACAATAGAGGAAAGAGTTGCCTATAAGCCCTGAAAATGTGAAAATGTGTGAAAAAGGAATATGTCTGGCTGCCAGCAACATAGAAACATCTGCCGGGATGGCTGCCCCTGTGTGCTGACAGCACATCGGTGGCTTTTCTTTATAGACAGAAACTACATTCTGTTGCCATTAAACAAAGGTCATGATAAGAATGTAGCAGTAAAACTAGTGTAATGTGGATATGGGTGAATATTTTTGGAAAAATACAATATTGTCTGTCTTATGAATGTAGACAGGGTTTTTTAAGGCAATGTAAAAGCATGAGAGCATGCTTCCTTTAGCTACTTGTGCCAAGTGACTGCGCTCAGAGGACAGAGAGAGCAGCCATTACAAGCCATCTTCAGACTCTAGCCTAGAGAAAAGCAGTCTCAGGCTTAACCCTGGCAAGCAGCTTTGCTTTCCCATGCATCGTTTCCGTGGGCTGTGTTCAAAACAGCAAGAACAGAGACGCTGATGACAAATATGGATCTTTCTATGTCAAAATGTTTCATCAGAATACTTCACATCTTCCTAGAATTGCATTCTAATGAGGTGACTGTAGACCAGTTTGCCACATTTTCTTTTGTGTTTAGCTTTTGCACAACACATTTCTCTACGGCAGAGAGCTTTAATTCTGGAAGACTTTATCTTTGGAAAGAAGAAACAAGTAATAATGCTTGAAATATGAATATTAATAAGGGTAGGCTAATTACTATATAAACAACTCGACATTTTCATGTCTTAATGAATGAATTTTAATTCCTAGTCAATTTATAATTCCACTGGGAATTGGGAACTGTAGGATGTTTTGGGCCAAGTCTGGACAGGAGTGGCATCATATTTCATTGGGCAGAAGCTATGGCGCAAGACATACCTCACTGCAGGATGAACTAGACATGTGCCTTAGCTGGGTAAAGCATCGACTGGGAGAAGACTTGCGTTTTCAAGCACGATGACATAAGGTAGCTGAAATAAAAGTCTATCATCTTACAGAGATTCTGTGGTGACATTCTGAAATGGGAAGGAAGTTGCTTGGGGGTTGAAGACAAAGGAGACTTCTGTGTTACCTGAGCTGGTGGGTACAAAGGAAAGGTGGAAAAGATGCCTTCTGAGTGATGAGGTCAGAATCTGTCACAGTCTTCCTCTTGACTTGCTTTTCCTAAAAAAAAAAAAAAAAATGTGGTTGTATTCCTCATTGCCTTCAGCACAGTTTAATTGGGTTTGACCTCCCTCTCCTGTAAAATTTCTAGGTGAGTAATGATTCTAAAGAAAACAGAAGTTTTGGTCCTTATATTTATGATTCTTTTGAGATATTCCCTATATAGTTTTAAAACTGTTCTGGGGGAAAAAACTGAAAGAATAATTGAACATTTCTCAAGAATTATGAAGATGCTACATGCTTTTTTAAAGGAGCCTGGTGGAATCCACATAACCATCAAACAGTTTCTTACTTGCATGCTTGTGGAAGAGACAGGATACATTGTTATTTGGAATGCTGTTGAAACAGAAGAGTCCGCACATTAATTCTGCCTAAAGAATATATTTGCTCATATTTTAGCACATTTAAGAGATAAATTTATAGCTAATTTTCTGTGTGAAGAATTGCTTTTGGCTTAATTATTAATATGAAGTTGAAATGTGCTTTTTGTTCCCTTCAGCAACATTTCCTGTCAAATACTCTCTAATTATGGAGTTACCCGATTCCTTACATTTCTCGGAGTTTACTGAAACATAAATTTTATTTCTAGGAAGGTGTGCAGTTGGTCTGTGTGTTACGTGTGAAGTTCATGTGCTAAACTTTCAGAGGTTTAATCAACAGTCTGCTATTTTCTATAATCAGCAGCTGAAGAAAATAGATTGTGTGTTTCTTGGAACTGAGCTGACTAAGGACTGTGTAAACTGCAAGCACCACGTCTTCGGTGGAAATCACATCGTCAGCATCAAATTAGCGTCCTTGGAGTCAAGAGCTAGATCCACGCCACAGTCGTGGAGCTGCTCTTTCCCCGGGCTCGTTTTACAGGGAACACATCCCTGGACTCTCTTCCTTGCCTCAAGAGGGAAGTTGAGAGCATGGTGCATGGCGATGCTTTCACTATTTGCAATGATCACTGTTGCACCTCCATAAAAAGTGAAGGTAAGAAACAGTTCAAATAGAATAATGCCTCAGTAGTGAGCTGCCGTATTTCCATGTTTATTCATTAGCCATCACAAATATTCAAATTTAACATCAGTAAGAATTGTGTCACTGGAGGGTGACAAAGTATTTGTTTATTCTTTTGTGTGTGTGTGTGTGTATATATATATATATATATATATATATATATATATATATATATATATATATAGATACAAGCAGTGTGCCTATGACAGAAAACTCCAAATCCCAGTTCTCCCTTCACCAGTGTGGCTTTCACCCACTTTTCACCCTCTATTGTCTTCATTTTGCTGCTCTTTGCTGTCAGCTTGGCTTCCAGTTATGTCCTGGTGGCTTTTAAATGTAGACTTAAAACCACACTGAAGCTCTGTTCCAGGAGGAGAGCTCTAACACCTGCCACTGTGTCTTAAAGAAAATCTTCAAGGTTCGTAGGATGATAAAAATCTCCTCCTCCAATTCATCAGAGATGCTGATCCTTCTCATTAAGAAGCGAGCAGTGCTCTCCTTCAACAATGTTACTTGATAAAATTCTTTTCTAAACAAACCATTTTCCTTGGAGCAGTTTGGAGCGTCAGGTTTTATATTTTGTCCTTTTGAAAACATAGATGAAAAAGCAAGAGCAGAGAGAACTGGGAATGATGTTCAGGAAAGAGGGGTGCTCTCACACAATAGCAAGAAAGGGTACGGTGCTCTAAATCTAGGGGCTCCAGGTCTGTGTCCTTTGTGCATCCTTGTTCAGGAGGGCTGCAATGGCCTGAGAGACAGGAGGTACCAGGCCTTGAAAGGATTAAAGACTTGGTCATGTCACTAAGAATGACTTTGCTATTGTTTATTGCTTATTCTTAATGCTGTTGTGAAATATCTGAGAGACACAAGGGATACGAGATTACGTTGGAGCAGGGCTTCTGAGGACTGTAGTGTAATGATGCTGGGGGAGGCTGAGCCATGATGCTGGAGGCATGTGGCAGAGGTGGTTAAAGCACCACGGCCCAGGATGCAGACAGCAAGGCTGAAACCAGACGCTGGGTCTCACTTCCAAATGCCAGCTCTTAAATATCTTTTCTACCACGAAGCTCCCATCTCTTGGGAGTCTCACAGCTCCTCAAGTAGTCTCAGCTGCTGAAGAGAAGCATTCAAAACATGAGGCCGCGAGAGTCATTTCAGATTCAAACTGTAACAGCCATAAAGAGCATTAGGCCTCCTAGTGGGAGATGAGGGGAGTCTAGAATTCAGAGAAGAGGCAAAGGGTATCAGCTACAGGCAGAGGCCAACAGCAATGCACAAGCTGACATGGATGCAGCTGGTTTCCCTCCTCCTCCTCCGACGATCAACTAGAGTATCTCCAATGTCTGGAGGGAGCTGCATCTCGGAGCTGCTATGAAACAACGGACCCAAGTGATACAAGGCAGAAACTGTAGGAGACACGGGGAGGCAAGGCCTGTGTCACTCAGAGAAAGCTTCCTCTGCCAACCTCTGCAGTGCTAGCCTGAGCTGCAGAAGGGCTTTTCTAAGGCATGCCCATCTGAGGACTGATGGGGGCAGGGTTATAACAGTGTAGCTACTTTATCCCAAAGCCGGTTGGCTGTGGGGCCATATTTACTGCAGAACCTCTTGATGGATGAGCCAAGGCTTTGTTGTGCCTACATTCCCTTTACATCCTGTCTACAGATGTTGGTTCTTAATAATTGCCCAGAACATGAGCCTTTACCCCAGTGTCTTCTGGATAACGTTCTGCATGACAGCCACAGCCTGGAGTTTATCAGTGCCGTTGAGCTACCAAAAGTGGCTCCGCTGGTGTAGATTCTGACTTCCCCTGACCGCACCTTCACTATGAGTTCTCTGTACCCGTGCTGAAGTGGCTGTGTATGCGGGCAGGGATGGGAACGCGCAGAAATGATCAAGCTCTCTGTGTTAAGAGGCTTATCAACCACAACGCAGATGTAACTGGGTTTTCAATAGTGGGTTGGTAGAACTTGAAGCTTCTTGCAGCTTTTCGATGAAATACGGCAACATGCCAGCTTGTAGAAGCAGCCCACTCATTGGTTCCTGGTAAAAGCCGATTATTGAGTGGGCAGTGTTGGCTCAGATCCTTTGGAGATTTAGTGAATGTTCCTAAAATCATCCACAGGTATTCCATTTCCATAAAGCCAAGATTCATCTAAGGAGCCACAGACCTTTATTTAAATACGGTTGGCAATAGGAATTTGATCATTTTTATGTGAAGTTCCCAGTATCAGGTGTTTTTTAGAACCCAATACATACAGGCAAATGTCTACTGGATGTTGTTCTTCACTGGGCATTTTCTATCTCTTTCTACTGGACTGTAACATAACTCTAACTCTGCCATTTGTGTATGGTACTGCTTTAAGCAAGACACTTGCCTCCCAGTGTCTCTCGGCTATAAAATAGAAATGATGATAAAAGAAGTGATACATGGAAGGAACTAAAGGCAAGGTGGGCTCCTAAGCTGTGTCAGGTTGTCATCATTGTGGTTTGTTGTGCTCCTCTGTCAACATTCAGTGAAAACAATCCCTAACTTAAATGTGGCTTGGAGAAAACCAGATAGGATGTGGTTCATAGATGGAAAGGAGTGGATATTAATTATATTATAATTATTATAATGTAATTATATATAATATATGTGATGTATGCAATAAAATGTATGTAATGTGTAATATTATATAATGATTATTATATAATTAACATTAATAATATAATATTATAATCTCATTAGAGATATATTTGATTTTTCATCACTTACGATTTTTGTCCTCAGAAAGGTTTGGTTTATATAACTAATAGGGAAATTTCTGTAGAGGCTACGATTATCCAGAAATATAGGAAAAGAAATCAGTAACGAAAGGAGAGGAAGCAAGACCACTGTACACAGCTGGATTTGTCCAGAGCACACCGCACATCCTTGCATGGGCCATTAATTATATCCTAGAACCTGTACCACCCCTGAATTCCATGAGATCATCCTTTGGCTGCTGCCCAGATAAACTCTAATGAGCCAAGAATATATGGATTTGAATTCCTTCCGAGCTTGTTATCGATTGCCGCTAAGCATAACCAAACTTAAATTCCATGTACCCAAATGGTAAGCCTCATTTCAGCCTAGGATATCTTTCACTGGCCTTAGTGACCCATCTACTCTCCTCGAGTGTTCCCAGTAGACAACATGAAGCATCAAAGGTGGTTGATACTCTTCAGGAATGTCTGAGCACCATGAGCCAGAATGTTAAGCTCCAGTGCCCAATGGACACTATTCCTGCCTCTCAAGGCTCAAAGAACAGCTTCATGCTTTCTGAAAAAAAATTTGCCATTTTGTGAGATTTTTGTTTATTTTGCAATGCATTTTCACTGTATAGTCCTGTCTGGCCTGGACCTCAGAGTCCTCCTGCCTCAGCTTTCTGACTGCTGGAACTATAAACATGCCTCACCATACCTTTCTATATTTTGTATATTTTTAAAAACTGTCGACTTCGAACTTATTATTTTTAATTTTAAATGTGTGTGTATGTGCATGCATTCATGCAAACACATGTATGAAGGTCAGAGGACAACATGCAGGACATGGTTTTCTCTTTCTACCATGTGGATTCTGGAAATCCAACTCAGATCCTTGGGGTTAGCAGCAAGCACTTTTAGCTGAGGCCTCTCACTGGCTTAGGCCCCATAAACTTTGAAGATGTAACCTTGCTCCCAAAGCTTTGTGCATGGAACATTAAGGTGTGTATTTCAGAGAGTTCTCTATTTTTAGAACGTGGCTTTGTTTTATTATGCTACAAATGCTAGAACTTTCTAGGGCCAATTTCACAGTCGTAAAATTTGGCAATCATCTTAACTAGGAACAACCACTTGAACTTGGGTGAATGAAGTTGTGCCTCTGAGCTTTCCCTTTGAGGTTTGCTCCGCACGCAGAGCTGATTCAGCGACTCTTATTTCCCTATAGTTTGTCACAAGTTACTCCAAGAATATCTTTTCATTCTGCATACCTTGAAAGTAGAAGGAAGCAGTAATTCCAGCCCTGCAAATTTATTCCTAGATGCTATTTTTTTTACAAAGAACCGAGAACTAAACAACAACGCAGAACCCTGGGATCTCTGCTGTGCAGAGAAGTGGGGGCAATGGAGAGGCTCTTGGTAACGAGATGGAGAAGTGCGAGGCAGCCTCACCACACTGATTTAGGAAGGCAGTGTGCCTTTGGAGATCAGAAAACACAGAGATCTGCAGTTTGAAAAGTGATGAAATGCTCCTGACGCAGACAAGGCTGTGGATTTATGGAATATTCTGTCCATGCTCGGCATCTTGCTACAGAATGTGCAGAGAAGCAGAGGTTTCTTCCTGTGATGGTTTGAATGGAAATGGCCCCCATAGGCTCATAGGGAGCATCACTATCAAGAGGCATGGCCTTGTTGGAATAGGTGTGGCCTTCTTAGAGGAAGTTTGTCACTGGAGGAGGGCTTTAAGTTTCAAAGACTCAAGCCAGGCCTAGTGTGACATTCTCTTCCTGCTGTCTGCCAATCCAGATGTAGAACTCTTGGCTCCCTCTCCTTGATGACAATGGACTAAACCTCTGAACTATACGCCAGCTCTAATTAATTGCTTTCCTTCATAACAGTTGCCATGGTCATGGTGTCTCTTCACAGCTACCGAAGCCCTAACTACGGCACTTCCGTCTGTCCGAGACAGACAGAAGTGACTTTCTTCTCGTTCCTGGTTGGTTGTCTGTGTCCTTTATGTCAAGCCAGACCTCAGCTCCATGTGATTCTTTACTCATGTTTGCTTATTGAGAGGATGCAAACTGTGCTTACTTCAGGTTTTCAATAACTGTCAATCCCTCTTCATCCCGGATAATGAGATACTATATGTAATGCCCCATATTATTTAAATGAGCCTTAAAATTCTTGGCTGAGTTGCTAATACTGGCTAAGATAGTGATTCCTCTGGTTCGGGCTGAGTAGCTTTTTACGAAGAGTTATCAACTCACCTGTTCAACCCAGTAGGATGACGTCATATGTTCGAAAGTGTTTCTCTTGCTGCAGAGCAGTCAGAACCAGAGAAGACCCTTTAGTCACTGTATGTCTACTCAGATTACTGTGGGAGGGATGGGGCTTTCAATACAGAGCTGGGGAAAGCAAAAGAAAAAAGGGTGACTTTCATCTTCCTGAGGATCTGGCTTCATGTTTCTGCACAAAGGAGCACAAAGTGTCTAGAGAGGAGACTGCCATATGTAATGTTGTTAGAAGGCTTGAGGTGTGATGCCTACAAACTTGTCCATGTATCACTGACTGATTCCCTCCTTAAGGTTCCTCCTCTGGGTGGCCACCTCATCACTGGAGAGATATGAATGGCTTTGATTGTGACTTTTTGATCATTCAAAAATTGATGATTAAGCAGAGGGCAGTGAACAAGCCATTCAGTTTGCTATGTGCATTGTAAATTCCCAAGGTCAGAGGTGATTGAAAAGTTTGTAGTAGCAAACTATCTTCAAAGGGCTCAGAAAACCTCTTTATCAACATCATAGATGAGCTATTGTATGTTTATTTGAGACTAGTGGTATCTATTAGGGACCAAGAGTAAGCCAGGGCAATAAATTCTTGCCTAACTTTAAATGCTATTACTGCAGCCCTGGACAATATAATTGAGTAAATGATTTCAAAGGACCCAGGGAATTCATCCACTTTGTTTGAGCCAGACTCTCAATGATTCCTAGAAGTAGTCTTGCCGCAAGTGTGGAAGGGGTTCATTTGCTTCCTTATTAAGGAGATACAGTGTTTAGATGGCAAATACTCAATGTTCTCAAGGTGCAGGTTCTCAAGGTCAGGTTCAGAAAAGTATAGTCTCCAAGATTCATGTTGCTTGGTGACAGGGATTCATTTCTAAGTTCACTGTGAGTTTGCCTTGTTTTCACAATGTAGAGTTCAGTTATAGAAATCTGGGTAATGTAGGTCCATCATTCAACATGTCTTCCTGATATAGTCAAAATATCTACACAAGAGGTTGACGCTGCTGCTGGCTTCACATAACATACAATTTTACATCAGACTTTTAAAAAATGTAAGTACAAGGAATGCATCTAAGATGACTGATTACAGAGAGAAGACATGAAGCAGCGACATAGTCTTCAAGTATTCGTCAATTGTCAAGCATCGTACATATTGTATCTTTTCTACTTATACACAAATGACAGTGTTGAAAGTCTAGCAACCGCCCTATCCCCCTCACCCACACTATCCCTGTCACCAAACATGTGAGGAATGCATTATGTGACAACACAGGACTTAGTATGTACAAAGTATGTAGCATTTTTTCTACTGGCTTATAGTCTTGAAGGTCTATTGTAATATGTGCAGATCATCACCAACTGAAATGTTATGACATGATGGGGGACTGCGTACATCCAAAACTTAAAAAGGAGAGGATACATACACTTCAGTGTCCAAATGCTGCCCTGGGTGGTGACAGACAGCCTGGCTGGAGTCTTGTGCATGTTGTAATTTTATCACATATATAGCAACTATTCTTAGATTTATTTTTACTAAAAATAACAGAGAGTTACAAGGAGCATTTACTTTAATTCTGACAAAAAAACTCTAGAAGTTTGATGTTATTTTCTTTATTCCATACAAAAGAGAAACGAAGTTGTTTGCCTGTGGTCACTAAATTCCCAGTGCAGTCTCACGCTCGGTTAGACATGAGCAAATACTTGCCTCACCTAAGAGACAGGATCCAAAGGCTCTGTCATCCTGTGCTGTTGATGTGAGAGTTACACAACCAAATGACACTTAGATTGGGGAACTTGAATTGAGAAAAGTAGTCGGGTCGTGTTGAAATATGCTGTAAGCATAGAAGACTTCAGATTTCAAAGACTTGGTATGACAAGAAAGTATATATAATATCATAATGTCATATGTTATTAGGTGAAATGATGGCTTGGCCATATTAATATAAATAAAACATATTGTTAAAAATTAATTTTACTTTTTGAAATTTTTAATTGAAGCTACCAGGAAAACAATACACACATACGTCATACTGTATTTTCATAGACAGAGCTATTCTGATCCGGGTCACATTTTAAAACATCTTCGACTTTTGCAAATAAACACTTAGACCTGAGAAATTAGCTTTTCCCACCCCCTTTAGAAGTCTGTAATTAAAAAATTAAAAAGAAAGTGACAAACAACTTTTATGAATTCGCTGTTTGAGGAAACAAAGATGGAGCGTGCTGCTGCCTAATTCTCATTGTTATTGTCTTGGTAGACTGTGTGTAGGAGTGCAGGGAAGAGTTCTTCAAAGAGCTCTGTAATGCAGTCATTGGCTCAAAAGATACACAAAGAACTGAGGATGTAACTCAATGATAGATAAGTAGCCCAGTTTGTGTTCAATATCCAGAACATCTACACACAGACACACACACACACAGACACACACACACACACACACACCACATAGCAACAATCAAAACAACAAAACAAAAATGCACCTACAGCCAGCTGAAGCTCTTTGTAAATGGTTGCTAAAGAGACAGGTGAAGCAGATGACCATTAATGCACTTTATCAAACACTTAAGAGTGTGTTGCTTACCTTTGGAGAATATGTTGTTCAGAATTTTATGATTTTCCTAACACATCTCATGCTAGGATCTCTCCTATCACCTATGGTGGCAGGTGTGATAACTGGAAATGGAGTTCCTGTATTAGATTGCATGCTGATCATCTCTCCCACGATCATCTCTCTTACGAACACCACAGGTGTAATAATTGGAAATAGAGTTCCCACATTAGATCACATACTATCCCCCAAAGTCCTCAAGTTCTGTTCTCCTCCATGACACCCTTTACAGCAGATGGCCAAGGCACTGCATCTCCAGATTGGGATCCACACCAGAGTTTCAAAACAGGGAGACTCGCACACTGAAAACCACAAAACCATGGCAGTAATTTGAGATGAAAGGTCCTGCTTAATTCAGGAAAAATTCATCCTAATCTCTTGTGGATGTCCCTTGGGAAACAGGAATAGGGACCGGTAGGACACATTGTACTGAGTGCTGAGTTGAACATTTTGTTTCCAGGAACGGTTTGAACCTCATTCTTAGAGAAGACATCTTAAAACACTGCGCACAGGCAGAGTTTTGCCCAGTGCCAGCCAGTGTGCCCTTCTCTTTAATCTCTGCCTTATCTTAGTTTTTAAAACAATGTTGAACCTATTAAGAAGACCCTTTTTTTTCTTGCTTTTTTGAGACAGGGTTTCTCTGGCTGTCCTCTGTAGACCACCCTGCAGACCAGGCTGGCCTCAAACTCACAGAGATCCACTTGCCTCTGCTGCCCAAGTGCTGATATTAAAGTTGTGTACCACCACCACCTGGCAAGAAGATCCTCTTTAAAGAAAGATTTTAGTTAGGTTTCAGTATAGACATAAAGAGAGACAGGCTCATGAAGAGTATTGCGGGCCTTATAGCAGTTGCTGGGTTATTGTCTGCTCTGATGTGAGAGCAAATGGGGTTTCTTTAATCTTCTGGTGCAGTTTCTCATATACCGGTTATTGCTGATCAAATCATTTAATCTTGCTCCAAGTACAGCTATAGACTCTCAGTCAGCCTTCTATGACACTGGATTCTCTAAGCTCTACAGTATATTATCCATTTTTTTCCCCACATGTAATGTGAGTAGGCATCCATACTTGTTCCTACAAACCAAAATAAGACTCATCGCCATGCGTTTGTACAAAGAACTGAATTGCTGGGTGACTAGATGATAATGAATTTAGTTAAAACTTTCCTGAGATACTGCACTGGGTATTTCCCCTCTCTTACACATAACCCTTTTGTGACTGGGGGTTTCTCTGCGCTGAAAATGTTCATAAGCAAGTTGCAGTTCGCATGGACCATTTGTCTCTACCTTAATTATTCTTAAAGGTGAATTGGGGACACAATGTTTAATCACCCCTTTGTTCCCCAATTATGCCAAAGAACACTGCTTTCTGTTTTCTTTGTCAAATCCCAATGAGAGAAAGTAGCTGAGCAACCCTTTTCGTCTTTGAATTTAATAGGATTTAAGTATCATCCAATAAAATGTGCTTTTATACATGGATGTTTTCAAATATTTTAATCCTTCAAGCTGGCGGGCAATCTTCCTGATTTGATAGTACATGTGCTTTTTGTTTGTTTAGTTGTTTGTTTGTTATTGTTGTTTAGTTAAGCATCAAAGCAAAATACTTCACTGAAGTTCACTAATACACACATTTCATGGAAGGATTTTAAACACTACTATCAGGAGAACATTGTCATCCAAGAAGCACGACCATAACGTATTGGGATGAATTCATGGTATAGGAATGATGGAACGCCCACCTAGAAGGGATGGTTTAAAAGACTCTACAATTTATGAAAATTGGGAGCATCCTGGAGTTGAAATTGCTCGTATGAATGGCTGTTTATCTCGCACCTTCTGGATACAGTGCAACAATGTGGAAGCCCACACCCCTTCTTCCTTTGATGAGCCCATGCTAAGGAGGGCTCACTTAGGGGACTGACACCCCCCAGGAAGCATCGTGAGAGTGGCCCTAATTATACACTCAACTGAGGGATCAGAGGACTTTCTTTGAACCAAGGTGGGTAGGTGCTGCCTCTATTTGTTCTTCCAATTCTCTTCTCATCTGGTTTTGAGACAATTTGGGATGAAGACAGAATCACAAAAATTAATTATGTGGTATTAGCATTATGACATGAAGAATCATTGTAATACTTCAACACTAAAATGCATAAAATATAAAAACTTATTGCAGTAAATAAACATGAACCATAAAAGTATGTTCATAGCATGCATATACATATGCATGAGAGTGAGTGAATTAAAAGGATTCCATGTGAAAGGGCTTGTTAAAACACTCGATTGATTAATTTCTTGTCAAATACTAAAGTTAATAATACATAATTTTTTAACTTTAAAAGAAAAGTAAAATACAAAATACTTTTGTGGTTATCAGTTCTTACTTATATATCTTACAACATTATTTGAAGACTGAACTAATATTTCCCATAGAAATGATAACTATTTTGCTATGAAAGATATTTACATGTTAGGTAAATTAACAGTAAAGGGATGTTTTTGAGGGTATATGGTTAATAATGTAGATCTGTAGTGCTGTTGTCAGAACTCTCTGCTTGCTTCAGCCTTCTCATTTTAAAATTATAATAATAATAGAGTTTATCTCATAGGATTAAAAAATTACCATTTTTCCTGGAAACTTTTTTTGATTTATATTTGGTCTGACACAAAGAAAGCAATTTTGCTTATAACCTGACAATAAAAAAAAAATAGAAGATAAACATGTTTTTTGATTAATTTAGACAACAAATAATAATCTGGAGGTAATTAAAGTAAAATTATGAAAGTTCCCCATTAAACAATACAAGAATGCATCTCTAAATCCCACTTTAATGGTTCCTGTGTATAGAATATCCCAGTGCAATAAAAGAGGATATTTTCTAGTTTCTGCTTTTGTGTGAAAATTATGTGTTCTTCTCTGTGCTTCAAATGTTATCAGTGAAATCTCTGATCTATTAAAACGGAATTTCCAAGCAAATGCAAGTGTGTCTTAGATAGACCAGAACTTAATATTTAAAATATAAAATCATAATGTAACATTTATACACAATAGCAATTTATTACAGGTTCTTAACAAAGCTGACTGCCTTTGTGACAGAAATTGTCTGTTATGTAAAAAAGCATTTCCTGAGTGAGATATATTAAGGAAAATCCTTATTATAAACACACGTCTTATGGCCAAGTCTTATTTATAAGAACCGATATAGATTGATTAGGATTCAGTATAAGGAAGTGGTTAGAATTAGTCCTGTGTTCTTAGTAAAGGAGGATAAATCCAGAAATTTACTTATAATATTGCTGAAATAATAGTTATTGCAGTTCTATGAGACATTGTACCAATGGCTCTTCCTTTGTGCTGGTGGATGAGAGGAGGGAAAGTCTTTTCCTTCCATATTCATTCATGTAGCACAAGGCTCCTTCCCTTCCAGCTCCAAACTTTACAACAATTAAGTGCTTCCTTGATGACATTTCAAACAAATATCACTCATTCAGCACTGTTTCATCTTTCTTTCACATCTTTCCATCTCAGCAACTTGAGTTCATCTGTATCTTAGTCACACACCAGAGTGTGGCAAACTAACACTTCTGGAATATTCTCTATCATGGTCTCATCTTGGTTTGCATCCTTTCCCCTGTTTCTTGCTCTCTGTATTTAAGGAAATGCTCTTACAAAATCGCTTTTATTCTATCCTAAGTTGATCTGGCAAACCAGATCTTACCATCCTAAGCATTCTGTTGAGTCCACTTTTTCCTCATTTCCTTGCAGACTTTCCCAACAACTGTAGAAGAATCTTATCCTTAGGGATGAATTCTCATCACCCTCTAATCTGGACTAGACTGGTCCCTGCCTTGTGCATTCTTCAGAGAGCCCCAAATTTGTCTATTCTACGGCAAGAAGGCCACAGAAAGGAGGAAATGTGTCAACTCTGGTGTTGTTCCCTCTTCTAGAGCTTTCTCAATCACATTCGGATACCAGAGGTTCTGGAATCACCAAATCAAGCCCACTCTCAGGCCCTGCCTTGACCCCTGTGTTGAGGCTGTGTTTCAGGGGCTGGGGACATAGTCTGAACCTGGAGCAAACTGAGTGGCTGTTTGTTAGGGGGTGTGGTCTGAGACATCAAGAAAGACATGAAGGGGAGGTAAGAGGAGAGAGAGGTGCAGGCTAGTGTTCGAAGGCTCTGCCTCAGGAGCACACCTCCTTGTGGATATCTACTTGACTTTCCAAGATGTTGTGAAGGAATGATTGTCAAAGCAAGAAGTGAAAACAGGTTTTATTTCATATAGTCATAGCCAGATATGGATATTTTAAATATTTAAGCGTAAGGCATCTGGCCCAGCTGCATTCTGCAGTCTGTGTTGACTTATTTTCACGTTTACTTAATCTCCTGTCCTTTCATTTCTTCCCCTGCCCTTCTTTGTGTCCCATCAGGTAACTTCAAATTCTTCCCTTTTAGACTTCCTATCTTCCCATCCTCTGCTCTTCTGTGTTCCTGAAAACACTCTGCAGTGCTCCCCCGTTACCTGGTTCACCTGCATTGCTGAGCCAGCCAGCTCAGCAACCTGACAAACTTAGGTTTGGAAAAAAGTATATTGTCCTTTTCTCAGTCCCTCCAGGACCTCTTCCCCTTGTTCCTCAGGCAGGTATCCAAGTCATAGATGGTCGGAATATGAAGCTAAATAGTGGTATTACATTATTTCCTTATCAGGAAAAGCCAACACTGTAATATGGCTGATTTTTTAAAAGATTTTCTTCATTATTTTAGTTATGTATATGTGTGTTGGTCTGTGTATAGGTTTGTGTACATGAATGCTAACGCCTGCTGAGGCCAAAGGTGTCAGATTCCCCTGGAGTTAGAGGTACAGACAGTTATAACCCACTCAATGTAAATGCTGGAAACTCATATCCTCTGCAAGAACAGTATGCACTAGTAAACTCTGAGCCATCTCTCCAGCCCCATGCATAATTGTTACCACTGCAAAGTAAAGACACAGGAAGGTAAGCTGCTCTGCAGCTGTATAAATGCTTTTCTTTGGTTTAAAGTGTCTTTACGTAGTTTAATTTTGAAATTCCTATTTCAATCATTTGCCACTCCTCTTCAAATAGGAAAATTGATATTTTAAAGCCATTCTTTATAACTATTTCTCTGATGTAAAGAAGATTGTCTTCTTGCTTTCCTTAGTATCATTATGATGGTCCCCAATGCATGCAATTGATTTTCTCTCTCTCCTCCAAAATATCATAGATCTCATATATTCAAATGTGATACATAATTAGTTAAGGAAGATTTAAATTCCCATCGAGTCGTTTGGGATGTGTATGTCTCTTCCTAAGATCTTAACTTGAGTGTTGGTGGTTTCAAGGGTACTGAGACGGCATGGGATTGACTAACAGAATCTTACGGGACTTTGTTGACATTATGGTAACCCCAGCATCACAATAACCAGGTAATGATACCATTTGATCCCATGGGAAGATTGCAACCCAGATTCATATCCCATTTGTAGGAATCATAGTCCACTTGTAGGACTCACAGACCATCTGTAGGACTCACAGACCATCTGTAGGACTCACAGACCATCTGTAGGACTCACAGACCATCTGTAGGACTCACAGACCATATGTAGTCCATTTGTAGGATGTCTGCCCTCAAAGTTAAGGAGGAGCTACTGTCAATTCTGCCTTACCGCTAATGAGGAGATGCTAGTCTGCAATACTCTTCCTATCTCATTTTGAGCTATTGACTATCATGACATTTAGCTTAATGTCTTAACACCAGTGGGGTGCCCTGAGTCCTTCTCTGTGTCTCACATTATCTTGCCAGTGGAATAGCTGACATTCCTCCACAAATACTTGAAAAAGGACAGAAAGTTCTAAAATAAGAGGAACACGGGTTGTCATCAACCTCACTAGGTGATAAGGAAAGAGAACTCTAATCATTCTGGGCAAAGTGTTAGGGTCTTCTAAAGAAGCAGAACCACTAGGCTGTATAGAAGTTAAAAGGGGATTTAATAGGGGAACTGGCCCTGGTGATTATGGTTGGCTGAGAAGTGTCACCGCTGACCTTCTACAAGGTAGAGAATTATGGAAAATTGGTGCTTCGTTTCAGACTGAATTCACAGACCTGTACAGTTGGAGAGCCAAAGGTTTAATTTTCAATTTAAAGTCAACATCTTAAGACATCAGGAGTCAGTGATCTGGGAATCTAAAATTCCAACATCGTGCATGACTAGGGCACAAAAGCAGAAGAAAATAGATGTTCCCTCTGTGGATAACAGGACACACTTGCCATTCCATGTTTTTAACCTCACCAGGTTAGCTGGAGCCATCCACACTGATGGAGAAACATCCCCTCTATTCATTCCACTAACTTAAATGCTAATTTCTTCCAGAAACACCACAGAGGGCATACAGATCCAGGTATCAAAGCAAACTCCCACACCTGCAATGGCCTTGTAGGGCAACCCAGCAAACATACTCTGTCTGGATCAGAAATAACTTTATTGGCTCATTCAGGAAGACACACACAATGGTTTGATCATCCAGTGTGTTGAGCACCCCATGTTTCTATAAATGAGCAGGACAGCCTCAAGACCCAGTAGAAAAAGATGGTCTCCAGGTGAAAGCTAAGAAACTGTATGCCCCAAACAACATAAAAACCTACAATCCTGATCCAAAATACATATCCCTAGCTAGCAGGAAGAAGCTTTCAATCTTCCTGGAGAAAGAAAAAGCACAAAACAAGGTTTCTACAAAGGAGGAAGCATCTGAAGATAAATTGCTATCAGATGCTCCAGCTGGCTTTGTGTGTGATAATTATGGACTTTCAACTTGCAAGTATATAGAAACACGAGGAGATCTAACTACCAAATAATTTGGCTTTATGTTTTTGTTTTTCAATAGGGAATATTTACTGTTGCAAAGTTCATATTTCTGTACATGAAACTAGAAGTCCCAGGCAATAAAACAAAAGATAGTGTGTGTGGGCAGCCTGTTTCAGTTTGAATGTAAAAAGCATCTAGAAAAAAAAGCAAAAAGAATTTATTTAATCAGTAAAATTGCAACATTAATACAAGGCTTAAAAACTACATGTGAGTTAAAAGCAGATTTTAAAAATAAATAAAATTAAAGAATATTAAATGTACTAGAGATAAATTGTGAGAATATGCCTCTCCTGTCCTTTCTTTCTTTGACCTTACCTCGTCATGCCTTATCCCCTAACAGAGCAAAATTCTGTATCAAAGGAAAATATCATGGCCTGATGAGAATCCCTCAAGCCCTTGGATGGGAATTCCTCGGAACCCCTCAGACTGCTAATGAGGACCATATGGAGCCATGTCCCGGTCTCTTCCCTGCTAGCACTCCTGGCAGCTGAAACATTGTTGGTGATCTTTCCAGCCTGTCCCTTAGCTGATCTACCCTGGGAATCATGGCTTGCATGTTACCTTCCATCCCTTTGCATCTGTTTTTCTGGCCAGAGACCCATTTAGTGTTTGTTAGATGCCACTGGCCCCCAAACAGAAATCCTTTGGCCTAATCCATACTCTGCTCTGGGTCTATTGGGTCAGTGTCTGGTTTTTCTGGAGGACTTCATAAGAGCTGATTTCACAAATGTCCTAAGCTTGGCTCTCACCTCCATGAGAACAGTCTGAGCCACAACGGAGAACTGCTACCTGGAGTAGCACACTAGGAATCACTGCTTCTGTTCTTACCGTATCTAGGTGTTCAAGGCCCTCTCCGCTTCCTTGCTTCCCTACCCCTCTCCTCCACTTCTGCAAATCCAGTTGTCTAGAAAGGGAACTCTGCCAGCTTCCCTGCTCTGTGCTATTCTTAAGATGGGCCTGGCTTCTATAACTTTTATTGTCAAAATAGGTAAATTTAAATTCCGTATGTTCCTATTTTACGAGAGGTTAAAAAACGAAGCAGCTATCCAAGCATTAGCAATGAGCAAATGCTGGGTACATGGCTGTGTGCGACAGGCCTTTGTTGCCTAATCAAAGATAAGAACCAGCATGGCTGGATCTAAGAAGGGAACTATATCCCAATTGACACTGGGCCAGTAGATGTCTGATCCAAAGAATAATTCTTTATTTCCCTTCCTTTTCCTTTTATATATAAAAGCAAGCATGGGAAATTTAATTTCACCTCACTATAAATCAAAAGAGAAAAAAAGCATTTTCATCAGTAAAGGCATCCACTCCCCAGCTACTTAGCTGTTAAAAAGAGGAAAAGATAGTACTTTAAGTCTACATGACAATGGCCTTTTGATCTTTCTGTTGCTGAGCCTTCTCATACCTTAAGAGGCAGGTATATAAACTTTCAATTCTTAAAAAAAAAAACAAAAAAAAAAACTGGATGAATCTAGATTTTATGTAATTCTGTCATGTTCAACTACGCAAATTGTTTTTTTGTTTTGTTTTGCTTCTTTCTTCCTTTTTTGAATTTTCTTTTTTAATTTTTTTGAATTTTTCTTTTCTCATACTACTTATAGAATACATCTCAGCCCCCCTCCTCCCTTCCTTCCACCCCCTCCCCCTCCCATCTCCCCCAGATCTACCCCTATCACCACCCACTAATGTCCCCGCTTCTTCCCAGAAAGAGCCCCCCCCCCCCCCCCCCCTCCCAGGTTACAGCACAACTAGGGCATAGTATAGCAGGATGGAATGAGGCCAGGCACCAATTCCTCCATCAAGGGTGTGATGTATTTAGGGGATCCTACAGGTTCTGTGTCTATGGCTTCAGTCTCAGGGGGCCCCTAGGAGTGCTAGTCAGTTGACATTGTGGGCTTGTTCTCCTAGTGTCCTCAGCCCCTCTGGTTTCCACCATCCTTCCCCTCCCTCTTCCATAGGGTTTCCCAATTTCTACATGATGTTTGGCCCTGGGCCTCTCCAGATGCTCCTCTCAGCTGCAGAGGGAGCCTCTCTGGTGAGGACTGGGTTAGGTACCAATCTATGAGCAGAGTATGACATCATTAGAAATTGTCTCTAGTTCCTGTCCTGTCCTGCAGTTTCAGGCAGGGGTTCCCTCCTTTGGCATGGAGCTCTGTCTTTCCATTGTCAATGAGGACCTTGCAAAGCAGATAGGCCATAAGTCAGAGGTTTTGTGGCTGGGATGGTATTCCAGTCTCATCACTGGAAACCATGCCTGGCCACAGGAGACGACCTGTTCAGGCTCCCTATCACTGATTACTAGGGTTCCTTACTAGAATCTCCCTCATAGATTCCTGTGAGTTACCACTACACTGCACTATAGGGTGTCTCCTGATCACCCTCTGATTGCCTCTCAATTCTTATCATATCTCCATTATTTTCACCCTCCATTCCTTTCCTCTGGTCCCCTCCACTCCCATTCCCATCCTTCCCACCCTACCTACACTCTCTGTTCAGTTTCCACCCTCCCAGGGAGATTCCTGTGTTCCAACTGGGACCCTTCTTGTTGCATGGTTTTTCTATGTCTTGGATATCTTTCTCCTTTGGTTAGTCGTTAGTATCCACATATAAGTGAGTACATACCATGTTTTTCTTTCTGTGACTGAGTTACCTCACTTAGGATGATTTTTTCTAGTTCCATCCATTTGCCTGCAAAGTTCATGTAGTCATTTCTTTTAATAACTGTGTAATACTCCATTGTGTAAATGTTCTTTATTCATTTCTAAGTTGAGGGGCATCTAGGTTGTTTCCAACTTTTTGCTATTATGAATAAAGCAGCTATGAACATAGTTGAGCAAGTGTCCTTCTGGTAGGATGGAGTGACTTTTGGGTATAATGCCCAGGAATGGTACAGTTGGGTCTTGAGGTTGGTCAACTTCCGATTTCCTAAGGAAACACCATATTGATTTCCACAATGGCTGTACAAGTTTGAACTCCTACCAGCAATGAAGGAGTGTTTCCCTTGCTTTACAACCTTACCAGCATGTCCTTTGTGTTGTTGATCTTAGCTATTCTGACAGGTGCAAGATGGAATCTCAGAATAGTTTTGATTTGCATTTTCCTGATAGCTAAGGATGTTGAACATTTCTTTAAGTGTTTCTCAGTCATTCAAGATTCCTCTTTTGAGAATTCTTCATTTAGATCTTCATTTTTTTATTGGATTATTTGGTTTGTTGATGTCTACTTTCTTAAGTTCTTTAGATATTTTGGATATTAGCCCTCTATCATAAGTAGAGTTGGAGAAGATCTTTTCCCATTCTGTGGGCTGCTGTTTTGTCTTATTGATCATGTCTTCAGAAGCATTTCAGTTTCGTGAGGTCCCATTTGTTAATTGTTGATCTTAGTGCCTGAGGTATCTGTGTTCTGTTCAGGAAGTTGCCTCCTGTGCCAATGCATTCAAGGCTCTTCCCCACTTTCTCTTCTATCAGGTTCAGTGTATCTGGTTTTACGTTGAGGTCTTTGACCCACTTGGACTTGAGTTTTGTGCCGGGTGACAATTATGAGTCTATTAGTATTCTTCTACCTACAGACATTCAGTTTGACCAGCACCATTTGCTGAAGATACTATCTTTTTTCTCCCAGGGTGTATTTCTGGCTTCTTTATCAAAGATCAGGTGTCCATAAGTGCATGGATTTATGTCTGGATCTTCTATTCAGCTCCACTGAACATGTCTGTTTTATGCCATTTTCTGTGATCTTCAATTTCTTTCTTCAAAGACTTAAAGTTTTTGTAAAATAAGTCTTTCACTTGCTTGGTTAGGGTCACTCCAAGACATTTTATGTTGTTTGTGGCTATTGTGAATGATGATATTTTTCTGATTTCTTTCTCAGTCCATTTTTCTTTATATAGGAGGACTACTGATTTTTTGAATTGATCTTGTAGCCAGTGACTTCACTGAAGTTGTTTACCAGCTATAAGCATTTCCTGGTCAAGTTTTTGGGGTCACTTATATATACTATCATATCATCTGCAAATAAGGATACTTTGACTTCTTCTCTTCCAATCTGTAACCCCTTGATCTCCTTCTGTTGTCTTATTGTTCTGGCTGAAATTTTACAAGAAGTACTGTATTAAATAGGTATGGAGAGAGAGAACAACCTTGTCTTGCTCCTGATTTTAGTGGAATTGCTTTGAATTTCTCTGCTTTTAATTCGATTTTGGCAGTAGGCTTGCTGTAAATTGCCTTTATTATGTTTAGGTATGTCCCTTGTATCCCTAATCTTTCAAAGACTTTTATCATGAAGGAGTGTTGGATTTGTGAAAACCTTTCTTGACATCTAGGGAGATGATCATATGGTCTTTTTCTTTCAGTTTGTTTATGTGGTGGATGACATTGACTAATTTTCATATGTTGAATGATTCCTGCATCTCTAGGATGAAGCCTACTAGATCATGTGAATGATCTTTCTGATGTGTTCTTGTATTTGGTTTGCAAGTATTTTATTGAGTATTTTTGCATCTATGTTCATGAGGGAAATTGGTCTGTAATTCTCTTTTTTTGTTGAATCTTTGTCTGGTTTGGGTATCAGCATGATTGTAGACTTACAGAATGAGTTTGGCAGTGTTCCTTCTGCCTCTATTTTGTGGAATAATTTGAGGAGTATTGGTGTTAACTCTTCTTTGAATGTCTGGCAGAATTCTGCACTAAAATCATCTGGCCCTTGGCTTTTTTTGGTGGGGAGGCTTTTAATGACCGCTTCTATTTCCTTCGGGGATATAGGTCTGTTTAAATTGTTTATCTCATCTTGATTTAATGTTGGGTAAGTGATATCTATCAAGAAAATTATCAACTTCTTTTGATTTTCCAATTCTTTGGAGTACAGGTTTTTAAAATATGATCTAATGGTTTTTTGATTTCCTTGGTGTCTGTGGTTATACCTCCTTTTTCATTTCTGATTTTATTGATTTGAGTATTCTCTCTGTCTTTTAATTAGTTTGCATCAGGGTTTGTTTATCTTGTTGATTTTCTCAAAGAACCAACTCTTTGTTTCATTGATTGTTTGTACTGTTCCCTTTGTTTCTATTTTATTGATTTTAACCCCAAGTTTGATTATTTCTTGCTGTCTACTTCTCATGGGTGTGCTTGCTTCTTTTTGTTCTAGGGCTTTCAAACATGCTGTTAATTTGCTGGTATGTGATATCTCCATTCCTTTTTGGCAGTTACTTTGTGCTATGAATTTTCCCCTTAGCACGACTTTCATTGTATCCTATAAATTTGGGTATGTTGTAGATTCATTTTCATTCAATTCTAGAAAGTCTTTAATTTCTTTATTTATTTGTGTCCTGACCCTGTCATCATTCAGTAGAGTGTTATACAATTTCCATGAATTTGTGGGTCTTCCGTTGTTACTGTTGTTGTTGAAATGCAGCTTTAATCCATGGTGGTCTGATAGGATGCAGGGGGTTATTTCACTTTTCTTATATTTATTAAGAATTGCTTTGTGTCCAAGTATGTGGTCAGTTTTGGAGAAGGTTCCATGAGGTGGTGAGAAAAAGGTATATTCTTTTGTGTGTTGGTAAAATGTTCTGTAGATATCTCTTAAGTCCATTTGGTTTATAATAACTGTTGGCTTAAGAATTTCTCTGTTTAGTTTTTGTCTGGATGACCTGTCAGTTGTTGACAATGGAGTATTAAAGTCTCCCATTATCAATGTGTGTGAGTCAATGTGTGTTTTAAGCTTTAGCAAAGCTTCTTTTACAAACATAGGAGCCCTTGTGTTGGGGGTATACATGTTCAGAATTGAAATGTCATCTTTTATGGATTGTTTATTTTATAGCTATGTAGTGTCCTTCCCTGTCTCTTTTGGTTAATTTTGGTTTGAAGACTATTTTCTTGGATATTAGAATGGCTGTACTGATAATGTTTATCTTTTGAGGTTGAGGTGTTTTTCTTGTATGCAGCAGAAATCTGGATTCTGTTTTCGAATCCATTCTATTAGTCTGTGTCTTTGTTTTGTAGAATTTAGTTCATTGATGTTGAGAGATATCAAAGACCAATGGTTGTTAGGTCCTGTTATTTTGTAGTTGTTCGTGCTTTTGCTGTTGTTGTTGGTGGTGGTGTGTATGTGTCTTTTTTTGTTGGTTTTGATTATGTGTGGTTATATATTTCCTGTGTTTTCATGTGTGTGGTTAAGCTCCTTGGTGTGGAATTTTCCTTCTAGTATCCTCTGTAGGCTGGGTTTGCAGACCGGTATTGTTTGGGGATTTGTTATGGAATATTTTGTTTCTTTCCCATCTATGGTGATTGAAAGTTTTGCTGGGTATAGAAGTCTGGGATGGCATCTGTGTTCCCTTAGAGTCTGTAGCACATCAGTCCATGCTCTTCTGGCTTTGAGAAGTCAGGTATGATTTTAATTGTGTTGCCTTGTTCTACTTGCACCAGGGCAGGGGCTATCAGTCTCGGTTGTTCTCTGGGACTCAGAACCAGCGGCCAGAAGTGGTGGTTTGGGATGATGGAGATAGTTTTGGGCTTTGGAACCTGGGCTGGGCAGTTGTAGGGGAAGGGTTCAGCAAGCACAGCGCCTACCTGATCTCCTGGGGCTGACTTGCTCTGCCTGTGCCTGGGGAGGGGCTGTCTGCCTGAGCTGGTCTCTGGAACTCAGGAGTTGATCTGGGGCTGACTTGCTCTGCCTGTGCCAGGGGAGGGGTTGCCTCCCTGAACTGTTCCCTGGATCTCAGAAGCAGTGGCAAGAAGAGGTAGCAGAGGGGGGAGGTAGTTTTGGGTTTGGGGACTGGGCTGTGCAGGGCAGGTGTAGGGGGAGGGGTCAGCAAACAGGCTCCTCCTGATCTCCTGCCATCTACGGAAATTGTATTCATGTGTTTGTATCAAAAAAATTTTAACACACTGTGGCCATGTCCCTTTTTATTATTATTGATTTATTGTGTGCTAGATTACTATTTTATTTTGGGGCAAGTCCAGTTAAATTGTGCATATGCAGATTTATGAATAGAAGTGTTTGGGTAGTGCATTAAAAGGCCTGATAGAAACACATTGTCTTATAAACAGATACTCTGAACATGTTAAAAATGTATTAAAATGATATATTTTCATCTATGAAGTACTTCATAAAGCCTTAAAATGCTAATTCTTTATAAGAGACAACATTCAGTAGAGCCAAGCTATTTGTGCTCATGTTGTTTTTATATCATTTACTCAGTACCTAATTGCTTAGTGTGTGTTTATGTAAATTAAAATTGTTTAATTGGCCCAGCTTCATTTTGGCCCATAATTTTAAGAGGAAGAAGTCCCAGCAATTGGAAGAATTCCAATTGCCTCAACAAGTGAAGGTTGGCCTCATGTCTAGAATGCCAATTAAAGGGACAAGATAAGGACAAAGAACAAAGAGTGTATATTCAATCCACGTGACCACTTAGGGGATACAGCAGTAGAAATGGCTACTGGTCCTAGATCTTCCTTTGGGACAATTACTATGAGTTTTTAAATTTAATTTCCTCAAAAATTATTTTTAAATGAGAAGATATATATAATTATATAGTTCTTGTCAAGACTGTATCTCTTTGACCCTTGTCTCAATTCTGCTTCTACAACCTCATCCATATCGCTTGCTGTTATTAATTCATTTTAAGAGACAATTACTCCTGTTCCAGGGTAATTCTTTTCTTTTAGATAAATGACCTTCTCTGAGGTGCTAAACTCTATCCCAGGATTAAGAAGATCATTTATCTCTGTGCTTTTAGCTATGTCTTGTGCATATAATATGTACATGTACATAACTGTAAGCAGGGCTTTAATGGTGTTTTTATCAGTACTGCCTCTTTAAAATATACAAATGAACAAACAGGTGCTTCACGGTCCACATATTTTCCAGGCTCTGTGAAAGACACAATTCTAAACGTTCTTTAATTGTTATTTTAAAAACCTGTCTCAAGACTTAAAAACACATCTTAAAGTCTGCAGATAATTATGGCATGCTACATCATTATAGTATATTTGGAATTCTTATTTATCTCTTTGTTTTGAATTTTAAAGAAAGAAAAAAATGGGTTAGGCAAAATGCTTGTTAAATGATTAGCATACTGCAACAGTAAACTAATATCTAAAAAAATAATAAAATAAAAAAATGTCAGACGTCATCCTGCTCTGTGCTCATAAATCCTGTTGAGAAATGAATGCTCTTTAAAAAAAAAAAAAAACAGTTTTAAAAAATCTGCTATAATGACTTAAATCTTTAACAAGCAATTAGTTTAAATTGGTTTAAAAATAAGCCTATTAATGTTTTGCCTTTATTTATAACTGTTAGATATTTAATATCATATATATGTTGTCTGTGTTTTACATAACTTTCTGAATTTTCACTAAAATTATCTTATTAAAAGATTTTCAAAATTTAAAAATAATAGTAGTAATAATATAGCCAAGCACATCGTGTTTTACAAAATGTGACAGGCTACAGGCATGGGATGTAATTTTGGTGAAAGAAGATTAAAGATAAAAAATGCTTTTAGAGGAACAAGGGCTTTGCATGGTAAGATAAAGATTGTTTCTGAATGAAAGTGAATAAAAACAATGTCAGAAAATTAGAATATATTATAGAAAAATTTAAAAATTGAAATTTAATAACTTTATACAGTTATAATTAAGTTGATTGTAATATTAAGGTTATTAAATATTTTAAGGTCAAAATTCAATACCCTGGAACAAAACTAATACTTAATCTGTTTACAATGGCAAGACCTTCTCATGTTTAGAAAGATTTATAAAAGTAGCTTTAGAAAACAAGAACTTTAAAATATGACAATTAAAATTCAAATTTAGGTACAGAGTGTTCCTTAGGGTTAAAGAAAACCAGGTGATTCTGTGAGCTGGAGGCTAAGTGGACACCATGTTCTGTGTAAAGAAAGAGATGCTGTTCCAGTCCTTCTAACCCACAGCTGTACTGCAGACCTCAGCAAGATGGACGGTTAGGTTCTCACTTTCAAGTCAAGCTTACGGCCACTTCACTTGAAAACACACCTATGTGCACTTCAAAAGCTTTGATGATGCTCTCCTTTGATCCACTGATACTTGTGTACCTCAGAAAACCAACCTCTCACTCTATGTTTCCTAAACACTTTTATAATCAGATATCTTTGTATTGTTTGTGATATTTAATCGTAAACTTGGTACATCCCTAAGTGGTAAAATAATTCTACTCTTGTTTTAATGAAACTACAAACAAGAATATTATGTCTTCTCATTAATCTTATTTTTCTGTTCTGTTTGATTACCTAAAATCCTTTTATTAATAAAACTTATATTTCTTGTCCAAAATTTCAAGTGTTTTCATTGCTTTTATGAAAAACTTTTCTCATTATTTAGTATAATTTGCATTCAAATTTCTAGTTTAAATTTGACAAAAAAATATTTTGAATCTTAATCTTACAGATTAAGAAAACTTTTTTTCCATAAAAAATACCACCTCGGTCCAGTCACTTAGATTACTGCTTCTATTGACATTAAAATTGTTAAGATATGCCGGGTAGTAGTGGCACACACCTTTATTCCCAGCACTTGGGAGGCAGAGGCAGGAGGATCTCTATGAGTTCAAGGCCAGATTGGTCTACAGAGTAAGTTCCAGGACAGCTAGAGTTACAACAGAGAAACCCTGCCTTAAAAAACAAAACAAAACAAGCAAACAAACAAAAAAGAGGGTACAACAAAATTAAATACTGTAAAAAGCCCTATAATGTGCTCAGATGCTAAGCAGAGTAAATTTAATTCCATTTACTCAAGCTGGAAATACTTAAAGAATGGGTTAATCTTCTTATCCAAAGTATACAAAGATATCAACTTCTAATAACGACAAAACTCATAACAATAATATAAATATTTGATGTACTGATGTTTTTTTATTAAATTAGTATCTAATTTGTCCTGCAGTACAATTAGAGAGATTTAAAAATTTAAACTAAATATTCATATTTGGTAATAAAAACAAATAGACACCACTACAGTGACTTCTTTAGTTCCATTTCCATCTTTACCATTAAAATAAAAAGGTAATATTTGGTTATGCCTAGAAGAACGATACAATTCTCAGTTCTTTTGAGGGAGAGAGAGTAATTATTTTTTTTCCTTTTTAAAAAATTCTTCTCTTCTACAATACATCTCCATCTGCTTCCATCCCATCCCTCCATTCTGCCCAGTCCCCACTCCCCACTTTTCTCCTCCCCCAGTTCCACTCCTCCTCCTATTCCCTTTAGAAAGGAACAGGCCTCCGAGGATACCGGCCGTACATGGCACAACAGATGCAATCAGGCCAGGCACCAACCCTCATATCAAGGCTGGGCTCTGCAACCCAGTAGGAAGAAAACAGGTGCCAAGAGCAAGCCAAAGGCTCAAGTCACACCCTTTCCTACGGTTCATAAAAACACCAATCTAACAACCTAGGCAACTATTCCCAGTATTTCTGTAGGATTCATTTTGATTTCTGTAAGGACAGTTATTATGTTCTCTTTTTCATTCCTTACCTTTGTAATATGAGACTTTTCATTTTTGCTTGGTCAGTTGACCTAAAGTGCTGTCTGTCAATGCTGTGTTGATCTTTTCAGAGCTCTGGGGAGAGATGCCCAAGGCTTCCTGGAGCCAATGATTCTCAGGGTCACTCTGAACACCCTGCACTGGTGTTGGGGGTATCCTTGAGCCTCCACAAGCCAGCTTCAACTTGCCTTCACTTGTACTTCTTGCTTGTGCAGAAGCTTAAGGCAAACCCAAGCCGAGAGCTTAGGGCAATCTCTGTTCTCTTCTGCTCACCCACAGGTCTTCTAGAAGTCCAGAGTTACAGATTTTCAAATTCTCATGTGGAATTCTCACACCAAACCTTTTCTTATTAATTAATTTGGTCAGGCTTTTATTTCCTCTGACTTTGCCATTTGTTTTGGGCAGCCACAATATCCAATTACCTCTGATTGCTTTTAGCAAGTGTCTATTAGGAGAAGGTGGTTTGTTCTGAGGATGCTCTGGATCATATCAAATGCAGGCATTTTCTGGTGCAAACTTCGAAGGAACTATGGTCAAGTTGTGACACTTTACTGGGATCAGGGCTCAGGAACTCTAGTAGACCTTTCACTCCATCTCCTGGGTGTGGAGAGCCTGCTGGCTTTCACCAGGACTTCTGGCTGTTATTACAGTTTTTAAGGTTGCTTCAGGCTCACAGAAAGAGTATTGGCAAGGAAATTTTGGAGCCACAATGAGACTGCTGCTAAGATTTACTTGAATAAATGTTCCCTGAGTTGCTATAAAGTTTGGTTAATTTCCAGAGTTCTGAAAAAAAAAGTAGTTTCTGGCCATTTTTGCAAGTTTTCATCGCTTCCACAGAAGAAGGAATTAGGGGTGAGGGTGGTCTTTATCCAGCCATTTCTACTCTTGTGCTCAGTCCCTTCAATTCTGGTTGAAACAACAATCCATATGACCTTTCTCAGTTAGTGTATCAGGAAAAACTCCCTCCTCAACCTTCTGTGCTTCATTTTATCTCATTACAGAATCTTTTAAAAGTCTCCCTTTAAATATCTTAACGCTGTTTGAAAAATGACCTTTTCCTCTTACTCCTTTTTTCTCTATCAGCGGAGAGAGGAACACTGCCCAGGGCAACTGTGTGCCTCCTAACACCCATTCAGCTCGAACCCCAGTTTTGCATCTGTCTCTCCTCAGCTTCTGCCCTTCAAGGTTCTGGCCTGGGCTCCTGGCTGGAATTCTCCATGCCAAGTCCTTGCAGACTGTGTGTCTCTACAGTCTTGCTGGTCCTCAGCTGGCTCTTCCAAGTTTTAAGCACTATTTCATACCTCCTGTTCCTCATTTATCTCGGTTGCTTTTCAAAGGCAAAGACTCTTGAGTTGGAGTCTAGAGGGCTTGGGATACAGTGTATGGGAACAGAGTGTACTGGAAAATGCTGCAGGGCTGGTTAGCCACTGACCGGACCTGCTGGGCAGTTATCCACTTTATTAAATCTCCCAGTAAGACTTTTTAATAAAGTGCTTCTTGATAAAAGAATGGGAAGTTTGAAAATTACCTTTACAAAAAAAAAAAAAAAGAATAAATAATAAAATTTAAAAGCCTCCATTGCTGCCAAAGATGGGGCAAATAGAATAAAAAGTGCAAGAAAATTAGAGGACAGGCCACCATTAGACTACCACTGTTCCATGGGACAGTTTAAACCTGTAGGGTTCTCTAGAACGCCAAAAGACAAATCTTTTATATGGTCAAGGAAACTAAAACACAGAGAAGTACCTATAGAAGGTCAAATGATGGTGTAGCTGGAGTCTAAGCTGTGATAGTGAGCAGCAGAGCCCTTTCCTATTTGAGAATAGCACAGTTCTTAGCCATATTAGTGCTTAACATGGAAAATTAGTCCATTTTCTGTTGAACATAACAACATAATAGAATATGTTAAAAGGTAAGTAGGCTTTATTTGGGCTCCATGATTCTGTGTAAAATTGAGGGACCTATGTTGGGTAATTTTATGTCGACTTGACACCAGCTAAAATCATCTGAGAGGAGGAGACCTCAATTAAGAAAATGCCCCCATATTGTAGTAGGATGGTTTAATGATAAATCACATTTTAGCTTTGAGGAAATCTTTGTAAATAGTCTGTGATTATTTTATGTGTGCTTCCTGAGACTTTGAGGCAATTGTTAATTGTGGGATAAGACACTGGAGAGAAGAGTTGATTCCTGGAATGTGTAGGAAACTGCTTTCTGAAATGTGGGAACTTGGTCTTTGGGAAAACATGTAAAACGATGGGTAACTGTTAATGACTGCTTCCTGAAGATATAACCTGTACACAATATAAAGTCCTGGCTGAGGCTATGGTTTTTAAAAATACCTTGCCCATAATTTCTTACATGTTAAAGGCATTTGTTTATGATATTGCTAATCAAGAAACCTTATCTTCCCTATAGCCAATCAGTAATGAGCAACTCCAAGTGACACCTGGATACCTTAAGTTACCTAGTTCCAGAATGGTGCCAAGTAGTCCTGCTGAGGCTGCAGGGTGATATTGTTCTGTTCTTTCTGCAAAATGGCCTTTCTATTAGTGTGGGAGGTCAATTAACTTTGTTTTACAACAGGCCCACAATAAAGGTCTTGAATGAAATGAGCGCTGGGTCTGGTCCATTAAGATTGTTCCTCTTGGGTTCAAAGTTAGCATCCTGGAAGTGGCTTTCTTTTCTTTATTGTACCTACATGTGACTCATTACAACTATACCATATGATTAGGCAAGTCTGTAGGGCATTTTCTTAATTAGTGATTGATGAGAGAGGGCCCAGCCTATTGTGGGTGGTGCCATCCCTTGGCTGGCGGTCCTAGGTTCTATGAGAAAGCAGGCTGACCAAGCCATGGGGAGCAAGTAAGCAGCATCCCTCCATGGCCTCTGCATCAGCCCTTGCTTCCAGGTTCCTACCCTGACTTCCTTCAGTGACCAACAGTGCTGTGAAAGTGTAAGCTGATTAGACCCTTTCCTCCCCAAGTTACTTTGGTCGTGGACATAGTGATAGCAATAGAATCCCTAATGAAGACAGGGCTACATCTGCTGATGGCCTTGAAGGTGCAACACACGACAGGGCAAGAAATAGGTACTGTGCATATGTGTGTGGCCTCCTCCTGTTTCTTATGAAGCCACCAACCTTCATTCTGTGGTCTTACCTCATGGAGTTTATCAATCTCACTTCCTAAAGGCTCCAATTCTGAGCCTCACGGTGATGGTACACTTCCATCTCTTGATATCTACAGTGGAAATGAAACCCCAATAAAGTTGACATCTCACCACAGGCACACACTGATCTTTTTTTTTTTTTTTTTTTTTTTTTTTACTCCTGTACAATGCAAGTTTAGAAGATGCCAACAAATCTTTCCTAAAGTACTTGTTTTAGTCAGTCTCTGTTTAACCTTAGCTATGGTATTTAAGAGGAAGGGTTATTAACTCCTCTCCAAATGTCCTAGGCAGCAACTTATCTCTGGTCCAATAAATCACAGCCAAAGGTGTTTGATTACCAAGTATTATCATGGCTGTCCAGGTCTGCCTTTTTACTGGGTTGAAAAAAACCTAAAATGATAATTAAAAAAAACAAAAACAAAAACAAAAAAAAATGTGTGATAAAACACATCTACCTGAGCAGTCATTCTTTCTGGTGTCTTCTCTCTCTTTCTCTTTCTGAGAAGAGAAAGAACCCTCTTTCTGAGGGTCTTCCTACACAGCCCTGGCTGGCCTGGAATTCACTGTGTAGACCAGGCTGACCTTGAACTCACAGTGATCCACCTGCCTCTGCCTCTCAAGTGCTGAGATTTAAAGGTGTGCACCACTGTAATCGGTTCCCTTCTTATAATAAGAGAAATATATAGGTATGCGGAATCTGCGCATGCAGTTACAAAGACGAGAAAGTCTAAGTTTGCAGTGTGTCTGACAGCAGTAGAGACCCGGATGAACTGAAGGTCAGACAACATAGAAGAGTAGTCTGCTGCAGAGCCCCCCACCCAGGCTCAGTTTTTTGTTTCACTGACGCCTTTGACTGATGGCAGAAGATCGCCTCTACTATGGAGAGCAAACTGCTTATTTGGAGTTCATTTTAAGTTATATCTTCATCCAAAATATACTCTCAGCTGACACAGAGAACCAGCCATCACATCTACTTTTAGGGTAACTCCCACAGCAGCCTGGGTCTGACTCAGTAAAAGTGACTCATGACCAGTGGGTAAATGATTATTTCAGAATGATTCAATGTATTTGTGGATTTGGGAATATCTCGATTACTCAGTAACCTTTGTATAAACAAGCTTAATATACAGACTTCCAATCAGTGTGAGCACATAGTGAGGTTCCTCCCTGGAGAACAATTCATCCTCTCTACTCTTCTCCTCAAAAAGTCAGGATATCCTGCTCATGATCAGTAACACCACAGCAACCCAAGTAAGCGACACCCAGACTCAGTCCACTGAACTGTGGTACAGAGATGAATAAATGCATGTCAATAAATCTCTGAAAGTGTGTGGGTTTACTGTGTAAGTGATCAATGTCACTAATGTTACTGTGAAGGCACAGCCTTATAGAACTGCAGACTTCACTGCCCAGAAGAGGAAAAACTATCCCTGAGAGTGTGTATATAGGACGGACGGACACACACACACACACACACACACACACACACACACATCAGAAGAAAGAATATTATCATTAGGATATAAATATAGTGTCCCCTAAGCCTGTCAACACTCATCCTTGATATCAAACACAAGAGAAGCATTTAACATCTTCTCAGCAATGTGTGTGCACACACACTGTTCTTCTATCACTAAAGGATCATTTTCTTTCTTTTTTTGACATGTGGATGGCCCATTTATTAACTTGAAATATATGTGCATACATATGCATATCT